>JAUCRC010000012.1:0-2400000 GCA_032399595.1 Tetragonula carbonaria | reverse complement strand
AGATCGCGACGCGGTTTCGTTTTCAAGGGCCTGCATACAACTGCCTTGCAACCGATCGAGCCTGAGATCTCGACCGGCGGTCGGCGTCTCTCATTTTCTTTCTTTGAATTTTCTCTCCAAACCTTATGGTTATGGAACGGCAGTCCATTTCTCCGGAGAGGATGAATCACGTACGTCGTTGTCCAACGGGACCGGAGGCGCGTGAACTCGCTCGATCGACGCGCGTTTTTTTTTTCCCCCCCGGCTGTGTTCCGACGATTTGATGGAAAGGCAACCGAGGACGAGGATCAAGTGAAAAAGGAGCGGGGGAGGGGGTGTGGGGGGAAACTGCGGAAAAGAACAACGAAAGGGAAAAAGAAAATAGGGGAAAGTTGGTGGTAAGCGGTCACACGCCTCTACACTATACAGGATCGGAACGCGCAGCCGGAGTGTAGAACGGGGTGCCGGCTGCCGGCGTCGCGTAACAAGAAGCAGAGTACGACGGCGGCGGCGAGGAGGCCGACGCCGACGACGACGACGACTATGATCGATAGATGTAGCTGCAGGGCGGCGTCGGCGGTGGTGGCGAACCGCCGCCGCTCATGGCGATCGGTACGAGGGTCGGCGAGGGTGACGAGGAGGGAGGAGACGGGGAACTGGACGAGACGCTCGAGGGTGGCGAGGGCGATTCGAGCGCCCTCGAGCCTGCGAGCTCCCGGTTCGATTGTCCCCCGGACGTCACAGCGCGACTACTCCTGGCCGCTGTGGTCGCGTTGTGCCGATTGCGCGCTGGCCGTCCTAAGCTCCGGTGACGGCCACCTCCCTCCTCGCTCGTTTCTCAGAGATAGACCTTCTTCACGCTGCGGGTGGTCGCGAACCCGTCGTTGCGTCGATACGCGTCGCCCTGGTGCGATCGTAGGGTGCCGAAATTGTCCCTCGGGCCGCGGAAGCCGTACCCGTCCGGGAACTGGAACAACGTTTCCGTGGGGGTCGGCGGCGGCTTTCTCATCGTCCCTTTCGGCGAGTGGAGTTTCGGAGGTTGCGGCACCAGCACCGGTTCCGCGTATGTCACCTCCTCCTGGGGCAGCAGTTTCGGCTCTGGCGCTAACCTGCTGCAATGTCGAGAAAACAAGGTTCTTCCACTGATGTTTGTATCGTTTGTCGTTAATATTTGTTTGTTAATGAAGCGAGAATTTGATCGATGTGACGATTTGAGCGAGAAAATTCTTTTCGTAGGTTTAAACGTAGTCCAGTGTTTCTCTTAGTGGTATAATTTTCAGTTCTAGTGGATCTTCGAAACTCTTACCTGTTTACGTTTTGTCGCTGCTCAAAGTACTCGTACTCCGTGTCCGGATACGGTAGATTATCGTCCTCGTCTTTCCTACATTTCCTACCGCACAAGTAGCCCGCGACAAAGCCGACCAACAGAGCCGCCAACGCGCCAGCTACCACGGCCATCACCAGCGTCTCTACAGAATACTGGGGCGGTGGAGAATCTGCCGCCGATACTTCCGGGCCTAATAAAGAACCACATAAAATTGTGTCGAGATCAAATACACTCTGCTTTATAAACGGAGTGATTCGAATAACTGTAACGAGCCATATTTCTTTTAAGAAAAAAAAGTGGAAACCTTCGAAATGAAAATTTTTTTAAAATGGAAAACTTTCTTTTGTTCTGCTACTTCTTATATACGTAGAACGGCGAAAGGATTCATTTTGCATGCATGCGAAATAAAGCTCCATGTACTGGCGCTAGTTAGAAGCTTCGCTATTTTAATGTGACAATAATTTCTCATAGTATACAAAAATATGCGTAAATTGAACATTTGCGAATTACCAAGAGTAAAGCAAATCCTCCAATAATTAGAGAATTTGTAGTAACTGTTACTAACAGACATTTTGATATTAAAATATATTCGAAAAATATATCGAGTCTATAGAAGACTTCTATTTTCATGAATTATTAAAAAATTTCATCGTTGTCTATTATCGTGTTCTAAACGAATTCTGAACTCTCCATGTTCGTAGCAATCGTCCACGATGCAAAAATTGAACAAAAATTTAACAACGAAAATCAAGAAAAAAAGAAAAGAAAATTAACGAAAATCCAGCAACAACAAAAATAACGCGTCTGCAAGATTTTTAACGGCTCATTACATTTGACGTGGACCACCCCCGAAATCCTTCGAAATCGCGAGAAAATCGCCCTTGTATTCAATACCTGAATTATCCTGTTCCTCGTTTTGCATGATATTGATGATCTCCCCACCTTGGCCCTCCTTGTTCGGTATCATCGAGTCCTGCGGGAATTTATTCTGGTTGGCGGAGATGGCGCCGACGCTGCTCGCGTCTTTGTTGAGAATTTTACTCGGCGGGCACGAGGCGTGGAGGCCGGTAGCCACGCTCTGCAAGAACCTGACCGCGTCCGTGGCCGCGGGACCGACCAGGGCACGGCACTTGCCCTCCACTTTGTCCCAGGCGCAGTACGGATCCTGCAGGGCCACGCACTCGCCGCACGACAGGATCCTATCGCTGTAGCACCGATGCAGCCTGAGGGCCTGCACTTGGCTGTCGGCGATCACGACCAGCCTGCCGTCCTCGAGGCCGTCGCCGGCCTGCGACGCTCTAACCACCTTGATGCCGCGTACCGGCACCGTAGACGGGAACGCCTGGATCTCCTCGATCACCACTGGGCTCACCTTCAGGTGAGTGTCCGCCGACTCGGCGTTCACCGCCTTGATCACCTTTCCGTTGTCCGTGCCGATGAACAGCACGTCGTACGTCTTACCGCCGGGTGTCTTCACCTGTGGATCCACGGCGATCTGCGTGAACCTGTAACTGCAGAGTTGAGGGAAATCGTTAGCGCGACGATTGGTCATACATAGGGGCCATGTTGGTTTAAGATTGCTACGAAATAACATAAAAAAAAACTAAGTTGGAAGTTTCTCTTTAATTTGATTTCGCCTTAGAAACAGAAGAAGGTTGTAAAATATGTTTCTCGCGTGGTTGTTATAAAATTTGTAAGAACAACAAGTGTGTATGTAAAAACAACACTTTGAGGAACAAAATGGTCGTAATTAACACACTGTTGACCGGTTTGATTTTGTTTTTCAAAACTGTGCCAATCTTCAAAAAATGTATAAATAAACGCCTCGATAACATTCTGGTAATTAAATGCGTATTGATAATTAATCTCCGGTATTGATCCTTATTAATGTGTTAACGCAAATGCGTCATTCTCAATTAATATTCTGAGATGACTATAAAAATTTACAGATCAAATTTAAGAACGCTTAGATAAACTAATTAAAAATCATGAATTCTAACGACAGTTTATGACTCGACGATGCCAGACAATTATTCCACCCATTGTTTTTTTAACCCATTGACTGCCAACTACGAGATATCTCGTAGTTTTTTTTCAATAAAAATTAAATGTAAATGCTAAATTTGTAAGTATTATTATATTTTGGAAAATTCCATGTTTTCTTTAAAATAAAATTTTGCCTCCCAGGGCAAGACGCTCTAAATTTGCCTGGCAGTCAATGGGTTAAAGGGAAATCGGTGAATTGTGTTCGCAAATGACTATGAGATCGTGATCTCGATCATTCTGAAACTACACTGAAAACATTAAAAATCGCGACTCACTGGAAACTGGTGCGAATGACGATGGGCTGGCCGAAGAAGCTCGGCACCAACTCGTCCATAAGCGAGTGCGTGTTGATAAAATTGAGAGTGAGATCCGGCAGAGATCTAGAGTCGTTGACGCACTGGCCAGGCCTCGGGTCCGGCACCTTGGTGCTCTGCACCGGCAGCCAGTTCGAGTTGATGGCGCTCTGTTCCTTGAAGTTGCCCTTGAACGTGTCGGTGATGTCCTGCAAGGAGAAGGCGCATACGGCCGAGCCGCTGATGCTGTTCACCGGCGTGGTGAACGTGCCGTAAATCAGCTGCGCCGACTTATTGCCGTACTGGCCCGATATCAGTTCCGTCGTTGATTCTGCAAATATAGCGCGCTGTAATTCCCCGGGGCTCTTTTGTTCGCGCGACCTCGCTCGTACCCGCGGACGTTTACGAGCGTGCCGGCGAATCCGTTGGAGAATTTATTTCACGAAACTGCGCCCGGCCGTTGTGAGCGCCGCCGTTTAATATCAACGACGCTGCGGTTGATGTCCGATCGAAAAAAAAAGAGAGAAAAAAAAAGAGGGAGCATAGATATTCCGGAGGCCTCGATTCCTCTCGGGGTGGATGTCGCGCGGAACGTACAAGTGCAAGATATGCCAAGATCGATCGCGTTCACCTCTTAACCGAGTAAGACAGGATTTCCCCTCGTCGTATCGAAGAAACAATTTTATTTGAACGAGCGAGAGAACAAATGTTTGGGCATTGTACTTTTACTGTATTTGTATTTCGCATTTGGCTTAATCTCTCTGTGTATTATTTAGGATTACTAAGCGTTCTTACGAGGAGCAGAATTTGTAGGAATCTTAGTTAATCCTATATTGTTCTCCTCGAATCTATATATGGATATTAAAACATATATTTATATATATATTTTTTTTTAAATATTTGATTCTAGTATTCAATGTAATTTTAATTTGATATTTTGCACATAAAGCGTTACAAAGGAAAAAAAAAATATCTCAAGAGATGAAGAAGTGAAGTGAAAGGCTGGGAGAATTAATTCTAGTTTAAAACTAGGCATTCCAAGAAGATTAATATTTCGCTATATATTAATTCCTATAAATTTTTTAAGTATACAGAGAGCAACAGAGATGTTCATTTAACCAAAGAAATCATCAAACTTTTGACGACATCATCGTTTGAAAACAGTTACCCACTCCACAAATATAGTCGTTCAACATAGTTTCAAGAAAATGTTCTCCGGTTAAGATGTCAATCGTACGAGAAAGGATTAATCGTACTTACGTATCTCATTGAAGTAGAAAGGAAAGTCTCCGGTGACGGAGCAATTCAGACGAGACTTTAGGAACGAAGTCCATCTGTTACGATATCGATGCGGACCACCTCGATCATATTTACAGACTCTCGCCACGCGAGAGTAGACGGTCTGCAAAAGGAAAAGAGAATGAACGTAAGACTATTTTCTTAATTTAACAATATTTGCAATTATGTTTAGTTTAATTTTAACACTGGAACGACCGATCTTTATATAAATCATGGCAATAGTTTAAATCGTGATAATAATTAAGATAAAACGATCAATACCCACAAGAGTGTTTCAAGCGATTGAATCTGAAATTTCGTCACATTGTCACAATTTATCCAAGGCCTTTATATGAATTGAAATAATAATGATCAAAATATGTTTCTGTCTCAGACAGAAATCGATATTAATTTCGACAATTGTATCCGTATCTTTCGAGCAATTGTAAAAAAACGAAGTCTGGTCTGACTGCTACAGCGTTAATTTATCCAAAGCTCGCGTTATTTCGTTACAAAAATGTACGTGAAATTGCGAATATTGGTAATGCGATGATTAACTACATACGAACGGCCTATTCCCGTGTAATAACGTGTAAATAAATAAAATTAGGAACCAGGATATTACGTTTCGATTACCGGGCGAATGCAGCCAACGCACGAGGCATGTTCTCGTGAAATTACAGAGGCTTGAAATCGTGAAATTACTCGACGCTGCCATTTCCGCCGATAAATTCGAGCAGAGGACACGAGGTCTCACGACCACGTGCTCACGAATCATCGCGCGGTCGCGCGAGGAAAAAAGACCCTGTACTCGACGCGCGGAGAATTTTTCTCGCCGATATACTCGCTAGTCGCCGAGGAATTTCGTTCGAGAGACCAGCACACCAGCCGGGAGCCAGCGAAATCGATCGAGCGCGCGATCAAAGCGTGCACGGCTTGCCACTTACCTTGCCGCAATTGATATATTCCACGGCGGTCTCCCGGAAGAAGAAGTAGACGAAGTCTCCCTGGGCCATGGAGCTGACGAAGTTCGGCGCTGTAATTAGAACGAGCACGTGTTATAACGCTGTTACCGTGGTTATGCAAACCAGCGGCAAAACGCGTCGCTTTCGCGAAGCGCTTCCCTCTTCCCATCTTATGAATAAACGAACGCGATAACTGGGCAAATAGGCACTATGGATCGAGCCGACCGCGATGAAATATACAGACACTGCCCTCCCCCCTGCCCAACTTCGTTCTCTCGAGCTGCAATGGAATAAATCGGTAAGCCGAACGACCGGGGTGGAATCAGCCCGGGGAAAAATCGACTGAAAGCCGGTCGTCGAGGGACATTGCCGATCGCCAAGGATAATCCAGCCTTGTTTTAGGGAGGGCGGCATCGGATCCTCGTTAAAAAATCATTACCAGCTTCGTTCGCCATCGTCTGGCAGACGGAGGAGCAACACCAGATTTCCGACGATCGGCAGATCGGCTGAGTCGTGAAAATCACGGTTTCTTCGGTTACTTGGGCCAAGTCCGGAGGAGACAGAGAAAGCAGCGAGGAACTGGGGAAACAAGTCGACCACGAATATGCGAGATATCCGTTTTATTTCGCCGATTGTTCGAACGAGCGCGGTGTCGCAGTGAGATAATGGGTTCTTCTCTTCTTTCATTTCGCTCTCAATTTTTCTTCTTCTTCTTCTTCTTCTTCTTCTTCTTCTTCTATCGCCGTAAATACACGTACGTGCGTGTTCTCTCTCTTTCTCTCTCTCTCTCTCTCTCGAGACCAGTCGCAACGACTAGCAGCAGCGTACACGAGCGTCCGATAAAGTGGGAAAACTTTATCGATTTATTAACTTGACAGGGTTTTCATAAGCTTCTTAGGATTCATAAAGTAATATTAATCTCGCGCGCCACGTAGGTATATATCCTACCAACCCGCCATTGCTCCGACCCATAAATTTTCCGTCGTTTTCTCTGCCCTCTATTCGCCCTGCTC
Source organism: Tetragonula carbonaria (assembly GCA_032399595.1). NCBI lineage: Eukaryota > Metazoa > Arthropoda > Insecta > Hymenoptera > Apidae > Tetragonula > Tetragonula carbonaria. The sequence continues at coordinate 2,393,099 of JAUCRC010000012.1, read as the reverse complement.
TTCTCTCTCTCTCTCTCTCTCGCTTGCGGCTCCTCTACATCCTCGCCGATTCATCTCCTACACCACCGCTGCCTTTCTCGTCGTCCAGCTGTCTTTCTTTCGCCCGGTGCATTTTACCGCGTCACCATCGAGACAAAGTGGAAGCAGAGGAAACGGGAAAAGGGAGAAGATCGAGAGTCGCCGGTCTATTCACTCTCTTTGCCTTTTCTCCTTCTTCCCTCCTTCTCCTCTCTCGCGTTTGCATTTTACGATTAGAAAACTGCCCGGCTGGCTGGCTGGAGTGTTTTCACTCGTGAAAAAAGACTCGACAAATGAAAAATCACGAAATCGCGTATCGTCGATGAAAGCTCTCTCGATGATGATCGTTTAGCTGCGAGTGCTAACGACCTAACGATTATTTCGGCGGCGAAAATAAAAATTCGAACGCCGCAATGGTGCGCACGCTTTTTCGTTTTACTTTCCTCCTCTTCCCCCTTTTTTGTTTTTTCTTTCTCTTTTTTTTCCAATCTTTTTCATTCCACGAGAATTTTTCGGTTTTGCAACGAGCGACGAAAATTTCGAGCGGTCAGCGGGACGAAGAGGTCAACGCGAGCGAAACAGCCCGAGAGAGAGAGAGAGAGAGAAAGAGAGAGGGGCCGCGGTAGAGAGTTAAATTTTCAACGAACCGAGGGAAAATCAATATTATCCAGCGGCCGGAGAAACTTGATTAGCGTTCGTACACTGTTCAATTAAAATACTCCAACGGACCAGCAGCGTAACAACGTGGAATAAGACGAGAAAGCATCACGCGGTTTATCGCTCCTTTTCTTCTCCCGTCCAACGATCGTTGTTTCTTCGACCCAAGTTTCCCTCTCGGGATCGAAACCTCCTCTCTGCTGGTCTCGTAAAAAATTTTCGCTCGGGGTTTCTCCTTCTCCGTCCTGCGTTTGCGAGCGAGCGCGTCATTCCTCGGTATCCCAACGATAATTCTTCGCCGTCCCGGTGACCGTCTCAAATAAAAATTCGACCTTTCGGCGAAACTCGCTGGGGAACCGTAACTCTCTCGTTCGCCCTTCTTTCCACGAAAGCGAGCCGAGTCGTAGATATTTGCTCGGCTTCGCGAGGAGAGAAAAATGAAGGAAAGGGGAAAGGAAAGGGGTAGCTTGAACTGAATGGCAATTTACGAGAGGCGACCCGATGAAGCAGTTAATAATAACAATCCGCGGGAAAAAGAAACAAGGCTCGGGGAAGAAGGAGAGTCGTTGAACCGGCGGACAGGGACCAGACAGATCTTTTATCCGGATTAAAATTTCTCATCGACGACGCCCCGGCCACCTACTACTCGCCTCTAGCGAGAGAGACGCCTTTCGTCGGCAGCCAGCCGAGACTTTTGTCATTATACGGATATGGGAAGGGCCGGCGGAATAATATCGCCCGCTCCGCGAGCTGCGAAATCCAACGTACACGCACGGTTAATCTCGGGATTACAACCGGCGTGGATTAAAGCCGAGTGGAGCGCCGCTTTGCTCTGCTCTGCTCCGCTCCGCGCCAGCGCCAAGGCGGGATATCCCGTGAACGTCGGCGTCTTGGCGCGTCGGGGATTTTTCGATTCGAAACGAGGCACGTTCTCCACTTTCGCGACGCGTTTGTACCGTTGCGCTCGTGTGAATCCGTTCGACGCGCACGTGCCCGACGCCATAATGGATTGTACGATGCGGGGCAATTTTTAAATCGTTCTATCGACGATCGATTGCCTACCACATTCAAGGATGATTGATATTTAATGTTCAGCGAGAGGTGAAGGTCAGTCGGTCCAACATTCACTCGCTAGATTGACGTAGCAATTTTACAGGCACAACAACGAACTTCATGTTAATCTGTATAATAATGTGTGGTCTAATTGAGAATTTCATTATAATGAAATACTAAAGACTGTGAGATTTCTATGATAAATAAATCTGGATAACGAAGAATGTGAAGAATCTAATTAAGCATTTTACTCAGACAAACAATCGCGAGGTCCTTCTCGCATCCGATAAACATGCATTGTACTACGCGTGCCTTTGTAAATCATCCAGTTCGAGACCCGGAAAGCTCCGAAACTTTTCGCTCCAAATAGCGAATCGAATTTCGTACGGTTCGCACTTTACAGTGTTTCTTCCGGGCCTCGAAGTCGTGTCGAGTCGAGCTCCGAATAACGCAAGCGCTTGCGAACGAAATACAGCCGGCTGATCCTTTGCAACAACGGCTGCACACACACACACACATACACACACACACACACACACACTCACCATAGTTACGTGGCATCGTTTGCATAAATGCCGCGTAACCGTACTCGAACGCGGATGCTCGTTCCCGGATTATCCAGCAGGCATGCTCGAAACGCTCGATGCCCGGGTTGTTCGGCTATCGAGCAACTTTCTTTCCTTCGGCATCTCACGCTCTGCTCGTTCGTCGCAACTTTTAACGCGCGTAAAACAGAAAAGTCGATTATATCGACTTAATAATTCTCTTTCGTCCGCGAGGTTCCCCTACTTTCTTTTCCGCCATCGAAAACACTTCGCCTGCTTATTCCGCGCAGCCAATCACCTTCAATTTCTCACACTTTAATCTTTAATCGCGCGTTAACGTCGGCCGCTCTGAATCTTCGAATCCACGGCCTTGCTCGTCCCTTAACAAGTTCTTTGACCGCTTTTTCACTTCTCACCGACGTCTCGCCACACCGGCCGATTAATTTTCCACCGGCTTGCTTCCAGTTTGCTCGCGTGACTCATCTCACTCGACTAATTCACTTCTTTTCGTTTGATAGCAGGTATAAGGTTTCCGTGGAGGGTGGTACAATATATAAGATTAAATAATAATGAATTGGATAATATTTTACGCAACAGAGAACAGTTTCATCTTGTTGTAATCGATGGTAAAGTCAAGAATGGCAAATAGCAGTATTCTGGCAGTTTCTAATCTTTATATTTTTTTGTGTCGTTTAAATTTTTTAGAACAGTTGATTTCATTTCGATAGAGCTGGTATACAGGATGAGCCGCTTAATTTGAGCATCTCTAGTGTTTTTGGAGAAATGAAGATCATTCAGTTGCAGAGTATGGCAAAAATTTTACAATTTTTCTTGTAAAGTAGAGAGAGAGAGATTTCAAAGTTCATTTCAAAATCTCCAATTTTTTAAATGGAATTATATATATTTCTTGATCCATTAGCCGGTGATTTCGACATTCTCTATAAAAGAATATTAATCTACGTACGTCAGAAAATGGTTAGGTCAGAAGATATTATTTTAATAGTAATAACTACGCACGAGAGACACAAAAATACTGCCCCTATCCTTCCCCGTTTCTTACGATTTTTGGCACAGAATTGTGATTGAAATATCTCCTAAATTAATGATTCTTCAATATACGCTAGGCTGACACTTTTTTATTTTTTAAATGTCGTATCGAAATATATGATTCCATAAAACGGAAAAAAATTGAAATATCTAAAATATCTGAAACTCCGTCCCATCAAAAAATTTGAATAACTGAATTTGAATAACTTTCGTTAACAAATTTTTTCCATATTTCCAAAAAAAAAAAAAAAAAAAAAAAAGAGAGAAAAGAAAACCGGAGATGTATAAAAGCTCTTTCATGACACGATAACACGATTGACAGCCAAACAAGAAGAGAGAGAAAAGACCAAACTCACCGTTTAGGCTTTTGGAGTCGTACTGCTCGGTTTGCAGCGGCTCCCTGTAGATGATCGGGTCCATTCCCGCGAAATCGGCCACCGTGCCGGTGTAAAGTTCACCGTCCACGTAGACAAAGGTACTGTTGTGGCGAGGGTCGTATGGGCACATCGCCTGGCCGCCCTTCTCCTTCAGGATCGTATAATTGCCGGCGTGTACCCCGTAGTCACGGCACATTGGCTTGAACGCGTTCGTCGCGCACACCAGCAACGTGTTCGTGTCCGTCTTGACGAGGATGCGAATGTAGTTCTGGCAATTCTCCTCGGGCGTGCCCTTCACCAGGCACATCTTCACGTCACTGTCGGTCGAGTACCAAGTCAACCTCTGCTGCTCGGTCAGATCAGTCAGGCTCAGATTGTGCACGAGATTTCTGAAAAAAAGACGAAAGAGAATACGCTTCAACTCGTTTCACTCGTTTTTAACGTTGTCACTTTGCTTGCATTTGCAACCGAGCCGGTGGTTCGATGATCGCGCGATATGTTCATTCTTTGCTGGTGTCATTGGTGAGCTTCGAGCTTCAATCTTCAGATGGTGGACAGTTTTGTACTCGCGTGTACGATTGTTTCTTGAATTAAATTTGAAACCAATGGTATATTTGCTCTCGAGAAAAATTTTATGGATTAGATAAATTCGTGTAATACTTTGTAACGAAATTAAATTTCAACAAGTTCCTTTCAGTGATAAACCGACGATAATGTAGCGGATGATCATCAAGTGCTACTGTAGGAGTGAAAAATTTCAAAATTATTCTATACGAATATAAAACGTGATACACGCAGATTAAATTGATGAACGATAATACTCGCTATTTTTTCAAAATTCGATTTTGATCATTTGATTACATATAAATGAACATAGAGGTCCTTGCAGAAAATAGTGCTAGGTGCGAAGATTTCTTTTTCTCAATTTCTAATGTAACAGATTGTTATATAAATGAAAAACAAAATGACCGCAAGTCAAAGAAGAAATGAATGTAACATTCAGTATTATATCATTCAGCAATGATATAAAGACAATCGCAACTTGGCTAACGCATTAATAAACTGAATTTTTTTTCTCCACCTCAATCCACGGTTTCGATAAAGAGAAAACCCGACACAGCTCCCCTTTTTTATCGTTTTATGCAACTTATTGTTTAACGCTTTTTTATTTATTACCATATTTTACTCATTCACGTTATATCTTTGAGTTTACTTTGTTGTAGTATCTTACGGGCTCAATGAACCTTTTTAAGGTTGCTTTCGTTCTTTTTCTTTCTTTAAATATGTAGAGAAGGGATTTTCCCTCCGTTTGTTTGAAATGAATGAATAAATAAGTGAATAAATGATATGAAGGGTTAAATTATTGTAGTGCGGTAAAAGCTTTCATATTCGGATCTCCATTATTCAAACACTAATATTCGAGCATTCTATAATCCGAATAGAATATTTACTAGTAAATATCCATTCTATCACGTATAGTTATTATAATGCGAGCGTATCGAATTGACGAGTTAAGACAAAAAAGTTAAAAAAAAGTTTATCATGGAAACAGCGAGAATACTCGTTTCATTTATCAATTTATCATGTTTCACATTCGTAATAAAATAACAGTCAATTTTTACTTTACTCCAAGTAAATAATAGCACTTGGTGATGACCCACTACTGTTATTGTCAGTTCATCATTGGAAGAGACTGTCGAAACTTAATTTCGTTGCAAAGTACGACACGAATATTCTAATTTTTCACGATTATGAATTCACTTGCCGGCCAAGGCGCTCGAATTTTAATTGGAATTTTTCCCTCGACATCGAGACTCTGGTGACCGACTCCGTTCCGCGAATCGAAAGGAAACGCGAACCGTCGCCGCCGGCAACGGTTTTAAATCGCGCGCAACTGCGAGAGCTGTCGCGAGACAACGGGGAAAATTTGCAGCTCGAGACCTCTCGGAATATTAATCTCGAGTCGGCCGCCATAAATCTCGGCCCGTTTGTAATAAACGGATCGGGACGTCGGGGCTCGGATCCCGTAACGCGCCGTTCCCGTGGCTCACGGCCCTTCGATCGACTATTTTTTGCAGTCGATCGATGCGCCATGCGACCCGCTGCAAGCCGGAGGATCCGCGACCGATAAGCCGACGAACACTAAAAGGACACGGAAGCTTCCTTTCGGTATCACGCGATGATTAATACGAAATCGGGAAAGTATTTGGTACAGAAAAAGCTCGTAGATCCCCTGCCCCTTCCCGGGTGGATTTTTCTTAGCTAGGAAATTTGTACGTATTATTACACGTTTAACGTGACACGAGGCTTTTTCGGTGTACGAAGAACAATGGTGAAACTTTGTTGAAGAAATTACGTTTAACTCAGCGACGAGTCAACGAGTTTCGTTCGTGAGTAACATAAGATGTGGACACAATGAACAAAGCGAATGAAACTGACGAGGGTCTGAAACGTTCAAGGTAAAATCTAGAAAAGATGATTTGAAGCACGAACTGAATAATCGAACGTTTCTTTTTTTTTCTTTTTTTTTTTTACAAAAAGTAATTCTCATAATCTCCATTTAAACACGTGCAATTTAATATCAGAAAAATTGTTCCATTATGTGAAAACTTTGATCTTCTTATTGGTTCAGACAGAGGAGATTCTACTGTGTTTCTATTTAAATTGAGTGATCTCAGACTCATCAGGTTATTTGCACCATCTTTGCATTAACTTTAATATCCTCTGTCAATCTACTAATTTTCAAGTTATTTTCTCTTTTCAGCTTATTTGAAAAAGCAATCGCCGCGACTTCAATAGGTCAATCAATTTTTTTCGTACGTCAAAGCATCTCTCATTAGCCGTGAAATAAATAATGACAACAACGATAATAACGAAAAACCAAAAAAGCAGCAACGATTCGAATCGCTCGAGTAATTAACATAATTCTACCGACAACGACGACAACGACACGATCGATTCTCGCTCGTTCACCCAATTATTCGTCTCGACCTACCAGCAACCGATTTCGTTCCTTCCTTCTCTCTATTTTTCTTCTTCTTCTCTCTCTCTCTCTCTCTCTCTCTCTGGATGAACAGAGTCGAGCCGAACAAAGATCCGTTTTCTAGAGGAAAGATAATCGATCAGCTTCGACGGGAAAGCAAAGCGAAGGAGGCTCGGTGCATAACGATTCCGCGGAACAAGGAGTACGCGGTTCGAAGGAAACCGGGTGAATCCTTCGTAAGCAACGACCCAAATAGCAAACCAGAAATACGTTCCCGAAGAGAGGGAAGAGATCCGTGCTCCAGATTTCGCGCACATTGGCCGATGTGTATATATATATATATATATATATATATCGCGACTTTTAATTACGTGTTACGTCATCTCTCAGTACCACTGGCGAAAGGGAGAAAGTTTTTTTTCGCTTCCCTCGCCTCGGATTCGAAGGCTCGCGAAATAAAGCGTACAAAGAAGTTTCTAAATAAAGTTCGACGATCTCATTAACAGGAGAGAGAACAGGTTTCCGCGGCTGGCTCTCGGAGAATAATTCATCGTTGGAAAAGGAGAGGGGACGACGATTGGCGAAACTCGAAGGGTAGCGGAGGAGAAAGAGAGAGAGGGATAGATAGATCGAGGATGAAAACGAGATTTCCTGGTTTCCGCGAAACCAGCCCGCACACGTAGAGTCAGAGCGTCGATCGCGCGTCGGTAGGCCCTCGAACCGGTATAGCAAAGAACGAGAAGAAGAAACGGTCCTTTAATTAAAGCACTCGCTCCAAATGAATCCTCTATTTACCTTCCACCGACCAGAAGATAGTTCCCGTCCCGGAGCACCAGCCGAAAGTAGTCTGTGTGCGTCTCGTTCCCCGTAAACCTGAACACATCTTCCGCACCTGGAAAAGAAAAGCAGAGAAACGTCGGTTGGTTGGTTTTCCTTCTATCGTTTCAAAGGTGGAATTATCTTATTCGTCTAATTAACAGGAGGTGGCCGATGGGTCTGCGAAGTTTCTTTCGTGATGGAACAGCGACGAAGAAGGAGGTGGATTGTTACCGACGGATCGAGAAATACGGGCAAACGATGCGCTAAATTGAACAATCCCACGTGAATATATATTCGTCGAGCAGATTTTTAGCAATCATCGCCCGAAGTAACTCGATTTTTACCGACTTACTTGTCAGATGGATTTAATTTTGATTCAATTTCGTTTGTTTCTTGTACCTTCCGATACTCGTTACCTATTGATTTCGAGGGAAATCAACGTATTCGTGAGTACTATATCGATGTTAATTAAACACTTTACGTAAACTTGACAAGTTTCGTTATTGCAATTGTTTGTACTTTTAGTGGAACGTGCAATCGCACGCATACAATATTACAAATTGTCAGGGAATATTTAATTTGGAAATTCGTATTCTTCTTTTTTTTTTTTCTTCCTTTTCGTTCATTCCTAAGATTGATCGTACGTCGCGAGGAAAGGTGGCAGCGTTGCGCGAAAGGCCTCGGTTGATTAAGACCCTTCACGATAACGAGTCTCGCGAATTTCCGTGAAATTTGTCCGGCGCGGTACGAACCTACCGTCGTTCTCCGAGAGAGAATCGCGTGGGAGGAGCGTCGCCGACGGGGGCGGAAGAACCGATCGATGGCTAAAGGGCCAGCCAGAATGAGGGGAGAGGACCGTTGAAACTAATAGATAGGTAATTAGCGGATAATGAAGTAGCTTCCTGCCGGGTGAAAAAATGGTCGATCGCCGGGATAGATTCGTTAACGATCGATCGATCGAACCTTTGTTCTTTGGAATCGCGGTCAAAAGGAACTTATTACGCTTATTAAGCCAAACCACTGTGTCGGCTCTGTCCATAGAGGCGGAAGGCTTAGTCTCGCAATTAGGAACGTCTATTGGTGCTGCGTGTGCCCTGTGTGTGCCAACTAATCGATCATTTCAATTTCACTCACAGTTCGCCATCATTGAAATTAAGAATTTTTAAAACACCTAAGCATAAGCTATATTCATCGGCGCACGGTGATTCCTAAAATCATTGTTAATGTTTCAGATTACTATAATTGATCATTATTTTATACTCGTTAATAGCCGTATGCATTTATTAAAGGGGCGAATCAACAGGAAGAGAATGTAAAATGAATTGTTGCTCGTTTCAAACGAATTAGACCCGCGAAGAGGTTCGTTATATGAATGAAATTTCTGGCATACGCTTCGAATGTCGTTCAACGTATAATTTCCCACTTTAATCCTCTATGATATCGCACAGCTTGGAGCTTACACATCCGAACTTTGGAAACTCTGCTTCTACTTTGCTTGTTGCTTCTAATGTAACGTTCGTCGATACGTTCCCCCTTTCCAGAATTATAGAAACATAAAATTGACTATTCACCGTAGATTTAGAATCTTTCGTCCGTGAACGAACGTCGTGGAACGTTAACTGAGAGATCGGTTTTTAATTGGCCGATGTTTAATCGCAACGTAAGATCAAGTCGGGCGCGTCCATCAGCCAATTCCCAATTCCGGAGGGCGCACGGCCACACCGAAGGGCATAATTATCGACGTGTTTCCGCGTTTCGACGTCAGTCAATGTCACTGACCCGTCCTTTCTGTTCGGTCGATGCAATTTAGGTCGCTGGATAAGCACGCGATAGCACCGACAATAACAATGAGCGAACGCGCCACGGCTAAACGGGGGGCCATTATGAAAGGACTGCCCCCCCCCCGCGAACGCGGCTATTCACTTTGGCCCTTCGCAAGACGTTCGGGCAAAGTAATTAACGTAATTCCGATCAACTTTCAAAGCGAGCGAGTCCACCTTGCCAAGCTCCATTCATCTGCTTCCGCACGTTTCAACGATTCCCAACCGCGGAATCTGTTTCGAGCGGGGGAGGACGCAGCGGAGAGAGGGACGCGCGCGGCTACGCTTTCAGCCACGGTTTCCCATCGAAACCGGAATCGTTTTCCAGCGAGATTTTTATTTATTCGTACGACGAAGGATTTCCAGCGTTTTCCATCCGCTGGGAAGGGAAAAAAGGAAGCATTGGTACATGCAGAACGTAACGTGGACGTAACGTGGTACGAAATTAAGGGGATTGAGCCGTCGAAAAATAAGTAAAGTTTTCTTTTTTCTTTTTTCTTCTTTTTTTTTTTACTAGACTGCGGTTCTTTTCTTTTTGATGTAAATTCGTATTTTTAAGAAGTACAACAAGAGAAACGGGAGAATAGAACGATTGTTTCATATACGACAAATATTGCAAAGAGTGTATCGTACTTTGGGTATTTCGTGCATTTTTTTCAGATTATGCGACATTGCGTGTAACTTCGTATTATAAAATTTCCCACTAAATGCATAAAAATCCGCAGTCCAGTAATTATGGAAAACCACAAATACAAAACGACTTTCAGCTTTATATTTGGATTTTTCTATTTTTCTTTTTTTTTTTGTTAAGTTGACATGGTGCAAGATGGCGGAATTGCTTGTTAACATCAAAAATCTCATTTCGACTGCTGATAGTCGTCGCTGCAAAGGACTTGAACGTTCGAAGCAAAAAGTTCTTATTAGTTGAAAAATAGAAATGTATTGGTCACATTTATACAGAGTGATCCATGCAACTGTAGAAATTTTTTTTTTTTTTTTTGAAAATAAAAATGTCAGAGAACGAAGGTAATGAAAATACAGAAGAAAATACTGAAGCAATATCGAAAAATGATCGACTTAAAAGATGCTTGAACTCTAATTTCGTAGAACTTACATTTTATACGAAATACGATAACGAATGCACAATTTTTTTCACTTCTCAGGCCGCAAGTTTCTACGATCTTAAAATCAAAGTTGAAGTATTTTTTTAAATTCACCAACTCTCGATATTACATCCACCAATTACATCCTTTAACATTATTTTATATACAGAATGGAAAAAAGGGGAAACGACTTTCATTTGTAGCCCATTCCAATTATCTTTTTCCCAATTTCAACAACAAAAATATATATGCACACATTGCTCGTTAGTACAGTTACGCGTCGAAAATATTGCAACCGTTTGCTTCGTAATAGCCAATTCCCCGAAAAATTCGCCACTTTGATTTGCCCACTTTTCCGGACGCGATCCAGAGTCAAAGATCTGTGTCTTAAGAAAGTCGATTATCACCGTCGTCGTAACGTTTGAGAGGCAATTAACGCGGCCCTGCGACACCAGTCAATACCGATGATTCGAGCGGCTAGTCTCGCGCATGCAATTTGGGTCGCCGATAGCCGCGGACTACCGGGTGAATGCGATTCACCGGGCCATTATCGGAGAATCATACGTCTTGCACTGGAAACGAATTAACGTCACGCTGGCCGGCGTTACATTCGTCCCGGTCGGATGGGAATGCCCGAGAGGATCGGAGGGATCGCCGATGCCGGGCAGAGAGAGAGAGAGAGAGAGAGAGAGAGAGAACAGACAACAGGAGACAGGGAAACGGTTTTAGATAGAAAATCGGGACGAGATCGCTCCGGGATATAGCCGAATAGCCGGCTGTCCGCTTATTAAACGTTTTCCGCGTGGAGAAACGTTACATCGCTATTTACGGCATCTGCTTTTGACTGGTTTTTACTCGCGGGGTTCAGAATCGTGTGTTCCCCTCCCGTTCCCCGCTGCCCGATCGATAATTATCGAGTCATCGCCGAGCTACCTGATGCTTTTTTCGCCGGAATCAAACGCGGCGAAATTGCGAAAACTGGGATGCACGTCTCCCTCTTGCGTAAAAAGTGTCGTTTGATATTCGGTATTTGTCGTGTTTTTGTCGGATGATAAGATTTTTGAGCTACGTTTAGAAATTGTTGCACGTTTCGAAGCTGGCGAAAAGATGACCAAACAAACATATTCGGAGATATACGAAAAAACGTTGAAACGTCTCGTGTTTGCCAATTTAATTGGAATTATTATTTCTAGTTTGCTTCGAACCGTTTGTTTCAAACAAATACGACGCAGAGCATATTTTCAAGATCCTGATGTCAACAAGAATCATCTAATCTTTCCAGTCTGTATCTCTAATCATTCTATTTACGAGATCAATCGTAGAATAAGCTTCCCAATCATTGTGTAACATCGTGCTAGTCTTAATACGTCGAATAAAAATAAAAATAAGCATTGCTGTTAATACTGATGCATGTAATAACGGATCAAACATGCGTGTCTTCGAATCATTGTGACCTAAAGAGAAAAAAGACGCTAATGGAGTATGCGAAAGATACGAATTAGACTAATATCTATGAAAGGAAAGCAAATTTTTCAATGTGCATGATTGAATGCCTTTCTGTAGAAATTTCGAATAATACTTGTTATGATTCATGTTTGTGACTTAACAAATATCACTCGCAATTAATACCATCAGGTTTAGGTCAGATTTACGTTAGGCTTGCGACTAATAAATGTCGTTAGGCTGGATTTCTCTTCATACTCACAAACCTCACTCTATACGCTACTCACTCCAATACAAATTTAATTACTATTATCTCCGCCGTGAGCCGACTATCGAAAGAGATCCTCAAAATATGCACGTGTACTTGTACTTTTGAGAGACAACGAACTTTCGGCTAAACCGTAGACGAAAAACATAAAGGACCAGCGTAGGAGAGGAGAGAAGACGAGGATAAAACGGTGGAGTCCCTTTCGCTGATTGGCTTCGAAATTAAACGGGCCAGCTTGCAACTCCCATCGGCTCTAGATCCCTCCCGCCTCTCTCCCCCCCCCCATCCCCTTGCTCGGTTATCGCTTTCCAAAATTAGCCGGTCGATTGCAATCTCGCGCGCCGACCATCGCGAAAACGCAAAGATTCCGTTCCGCCGTTCGTTCTAATTTCCAGCTGGAAATTACAGCTCGCCCCCTTCTCCCTCGCTCTCTTAGTCGAGATCCAACAGCCGCTGCTCGTATTAATCACGGGGGAGGAGGAGGGGGGAATTCGCGACCGCGTTTGTTCTGCGCGGCGGACGAGGCGATTTGAACATTGTCGTTCGCACCGGGGCGAGCATAGCCGCGTGCATAGTCCGTGTCCTTTCACAGGACAGGACGAGGCAGGAGTTTGCGGTGAACGTCGAGCATACGTCTGACAGGGCCGCCTGATATTGCTATCTTGATTTACGTCATTATCATCATCCGCAGCGGGTAACGTTACGACGAAAGATGAATGGTTTCGAGCCGCGCGTATCAGCCGCGTGTTGTGAACATATTCTTCAGCGGTTGATCTCGCCTGAGTGCGGGGTTGATTCGCGGGGATCAACTTTGACCTCCGTTTGAACGGAGCTCTACGTGCGTTTTTTTTTTTTTCGATGCGATCGACCGATGCAACCTGATATTTTTTTTACGAAAAAGGAGTATTATTCAGTCGAAAAGTTATTAGTTTCCGAGATAGATATTTTAAACTTCGACCATTCCGAGTGCTCGTTAGAATCACTAGAAGTTTAATACCGAACGTGGAGCGGAGAAATTAACCCTTTTAGTTACAACAGGGACGCACGTGTCCCCGAGAAAGTGTAAAGCGTCCTACCGAGAAATTAAATATTAAACTCTGCACAGCGAAAGTTCCAATGATATGTAGCTGCCGTCGGTCAAGTCAATATTCATCAAAAAGTTTCTCGCGAAAACTGAGTGTCCCAACTACGTAATTTTGCTTTTGTTTGATTCTTTCGTCCTAGATGAGATACGATATGCCGATGAAAGTAAGATAAAAGGAATACTTAATTAAAAATTTAAAAAAACAAACTGGTACTGTAAAACGTGTATCCTCAAAAAAAAAAAGATATATATATAAAGCAAGAATGCTTGTACGTGGGGAAGTTGTCATCTAGCTCATCCAGCCACCGAGTACATAGAGGTTGCCGATCAAACGCCGATTCAATCGCCTCCTAATGAGGAAGCGTTATGTATCGATTTCGAGGGTTGTTCGTAGGCGAAAGGCCACGTAGGCGCCGCCGCGTTCGATGTCGATCATCGCAAATTAAATGGCTAGATCGAAGGGAGAACGACACCCGATATTTCACGATATCTCGAGCGAGTCGAGCGCGTTACATCGCCGACAAGCACGCGGAACGTACGATTGTTCGTGAATCGCTAAAAAATTGAGCAAATTGAATTTATCTGGTCCAGCCGAAGGGGCAAAGGGGCGAGCTCGGCAGGCGAGGCCACAAATCACGTATATAAGTTGGTCGAGGCGGTGGCACGGCGTGGCATAGCGTGGCATAGCGTGGCATAGCGTGGCGTGGCGCGGCGTGGCGTGAAACCCCGGCGCACCGCGTATTCGGAAATATTGAACCCGTCCAAAGTTACGACTCCGCCGTCAAACTTGCTCGATCGAAGTTTGCGAGATCGTTCTCTCCGCCGTTTCCCTGCCCTCCCGCTCGACACCGGATAGACCAGCGGGGGCCCATCCAGACGGCAATCCGACGAATAGAGCGGACACGGGGTAAAAGATGCACGCGGCCGAACGAGTCTGACAATTCTCGGGCGAATTGTTCCCTGCCGAAAGACGGCGGAACAGCCAGAAAAGGGGAATGGCAATTGAAATGGCGCGTGTCGTATTCGTCATTTAATTTTGTTATATTTATTATACGCAGGATTATAAATTCAGAACTCGGAACGATTCCGCGAATGTAATTTCAGTGCTACGCAGAAAATGATACTCGAGGAGCTGAAAAATTTGTAATGTTATTTAGTTCTCAGTTCAGAGTCGATATAATAGAGCAACGAAGTTTTTAATAATTTTCAATAGAGAAGTGAACGAGTCGATAACGCGTCCACACGATGTAACGTTTAAAAGACCGCGACTGAAAGAAAGTTTCGACTGTTGCAATTTGAAAATGTACGAATCTCAAGAACTTCGCGTTATACGTTGCTATTCGATTTATTTCATACATTTTGTAAAGTATCGCCCAGCCTACAGCCTTCCAATCGAGTTCGAGCCATAAAACCAATCGTTTGTCGCCGGCAGAGAAATACAGAGAAATATGCAGAAAGCAGAAAAGAACTCTCGGGGTCTCGGTTTATCTGCTATCGACTTGCCCCGATCGCTCCAAGTTCGAAATTTCACACTGCCGCTGTCCAAACGATTTGGACGTTATCCAATCGCGCCTTCCGCCCCCCTCGCTCTCGCCAACGATTTCTCATCGTTTAACGCTCGAATTTCGCGAAAGTTTTCGCGTCTCATAACGCGACCGACCGAGTTTTATCACCGTCGCAAGCAGCCACGACGAAGGAGGAGTTGAACGACGTACGTGGAAAACGAATACGCGTTTTGCAGCTACCTGGGCGCCGCGTATTTTTCCCAACAATAAGCACGGTTGACGTTTACCGAAGGGAGGAGAGGAGACTGCATAACAGAGGTCGCGAGATAACAGAGGAACGCCCGGTGAATTAATAAAACGGAAATGGAAGCCGGAGAGCAACGTTATCTCG
Organism: Tetragonula carbonaria; assembly: GCA_032399595.1. Classification (NCBI taxonomy): domain Eukaryota; kingdom Metazoa; phylum Arthropoda; class Insecta; order Hymenoptera; family Apidae; genus Tetragonula; species Tetragonula carbonaria. Next base: position 2,377,986 of record JAUCRC010000012.1, on the reverse strand, counting down.
CTATCCGATCGTCTGCCGAGGTACGAAAGCCGTTCTCTCCTTCAGTCGAGAAGTGGATTATCTGCGTTGACGGTTCACCGCTAGAGTGGACACCGACCGACCGACCGACCGGTCGAAACCCGGTTTACACACACGCGGAGGGGTTAAGGAAAAACGGGCGAGGGGACGAAGTGGCGTTATGTCGGGCGAAAGTCATTAAAGTTTCGCACGTGCCAGGGTGACGCCACTGGGCAACCGTCCTAGCCCATTATTTTTTAACGGCCCTCTTGCAGCTAACTCTCTCGCTCTGTGTATGTTTCCACGCAATCACATACCTAGGTAGGTGGAACTGCGGTCTTCGACCCGCGGTTAAACCATGACTAATGAACGAGCTCATCAACCGACTCGAATCTTTCCCGCTGGTTTTACCGCGTCCGAAGCTCCGCGAGAAATATCGTTCGACTAGTAGTTTTTTGAACACGAACGCTGAACGTAGATCTGTGTAGCCAAGGCAGTTCGTAAGTAGGTCTGAATCTTCGTAGGTTCGCTTGGATTCGAAATTTTTTTTTTTGGTGTTTGATAAGATACTTTCGGACATGTCGGTGTTGTGCTATCAAGTACCCTGGTACTTAACACATTAAGCGTACGAAGAAAGTAATTTGCAAGTAGGTGTTCGAACCTTTTAAAGCTTCAGACACGTTCGCAATCTTTGATAAATTTGTAAAAGTATGAACGAATGTTATAAATATGTAGCGAAGAGGATAACGCTGCCAATGACGAAAAATGTTAATGATTTAATGTTTCGTTAGAACAAAATATCATACAACGATCCACAAAATATCATGCTTGATCTCATTTCCAAGCGTGAAGCTTTTGCTTTGATAGTTGTGAGTTCGTTCTTCCCGAAGATGATTTTACATTACGTAGAGATATTTTCTTCTCGGAAATTGTAAAAACACTGAAAAATTTTTTTCGTGACTAGACCCATCATGATCTTGAGGACTGAAATTTCCTCTTTACGAACCCTTAAAATTGGCCATACGATTTTTTGAACTTGAACTTTTAGGCTTTAATATTTAACGTTGAATAAAATAGTACAAAAAAAGTTGCACAAGTTTCAAGGAATTGTTATAAAAGGGAGACTGCAATCTTCGAAGTGTTTTTTAATGTTTTATTATTAATGTTGTAATTTTATAAATAACAGAATGTTCGAATCTTCACAATTTCCAAGAAAAAAAGTATACTCTACGTGATGACACGCAGTCATCTTCAATCATGTAATATATTATTTTATAATATTTTCTAATTATTAAAAATTCATTTAAAAATATCAATTAGAATAGAAATATCGATCGGTCAACGTATTAATAACTACGTAAATGTTGTATTAAACATTTTTTTTTTTTAATTTTCATATACGTAGATAGATTTGTTCCAGACTCGAGCGATATAATTATAGCGACCGTGTTTCATTCACTGCGTGAGACTTACACTGCCAAGATGGAGACTTTCCGAGGCTCCGCATATTCTCTTTAATCAGAAGGCCGCGAGTTTCGTTAATGTTAAGTTAAAATGAAACTCCCCCGTACAACGTGGCAACTCCATTCCCTTATGTTTATTACGGAAATGTGTAATGAATGTAAATCGGTAAAATGAATTGTCAGAAACGTTCTATATTTACGTGTAAATTAATTGAAAGTTCAAGAGTTCTGGGCTTTACGGTGCCACGCTGTACTTCGGTAACGCAGAGTTAATGAAACGTCAGAATGTTTTACACATCGGGCGAGAATTGAATTACTCGGAAAAACATTCGCCAAGTATTTGGATAGTTGCTCGCGGTGGTACGGCGATATAATAATTTGAAATGTTGATTCCAAAAATAAAGTCCAGCGGCAAGTATCGCACGACGGGCGGCGATTTTCCACCGATGATGGATAGGAACGTGTTTAACGTTCCCGCGCCCTGTTTGCACCCTAAATTTGTTTCGATTAAATATTTAAATCGTTTGTCTATTTAGATTATCGATCTGCACAGTTTGCGCGCATATTCGGCTTCTGTTTGTTCAACAGCGGCGGTACTACTATCCCGCTTGTCGAAGGGACACGCGCACGCTTTAAATGGAAGTTTTTCTTCCGTTCGAAGTAAATTGTTCGAACGGAAGGAACAGTCGAGTGAAAAAGCAAGAGTGGATATCTCTATCCAAAGGCCAACTTACTTTATTAGCAGTGTCCGCGCGCGTGCGCGCGCGACTCCGTCTCTCTCTCGTAATTTAACTTTTAATTAAATTAGCCGCTGGTGGTCTGCCCGCGTGCACACACGTTTTCACGTGAATCTCAATTTTCTTAGCGGGAAAACGTAAGTGGAAGAGAAAGAGCGGACAAAAAGGGAGGAACAGAGAGAATCGAAAGAGGAGATTTCTGAAAAATTACCTCACTCCGGGAAACAGCCGGCGTTCTCGAGCAGTCATGCGAGAGTCTCGCGGCACATCTGCGACGCGAGCTTGGAAAACCGAAGGTGTTGCGTTAGCACTTCAATTTCGTTGGGACACAACACGTCCCGACGAAAGGCTAAGGCGTGACTGACGAAGCGAGAGAAAGCGGAGGGGAAAACCCCTGTCGCGGAAACGCGAGCCGGAAAGACACAACGAAGCAGAAGGAGGGAAAGAAAGAAAAAGAGAGAGAGAGAGAGAGAGAGAGAAAAGAAAAAAAAAGGAAGGAAACACAGGCGAGCCAAGGAAGATTCAAATACGACGGCGCGGCGGCGTTTCTCAGAGAGTAATCGGCGCGAGAGGATAGCCGTTCCTGCGTGAAAGAACAATTTTTGTCCGGAGACACGGTCTCCGCCGCGAATGAGAACGACTTTACAAGCCGTGGAAATTGTCCTATGATTAAATGACTCGGCGAGCGAGCAGCACTGTGAAACTCAGGCTCCCGTCCCACACGGAAGCTTCGTGTTTCGAAGGTCAGTTACAGCAGAATTTCAATTAGACAAACTTGCGCGACGAACGGGCTCGTAGTCTTGAAATCGCGACACAGGATCGCGTTAGAGGACGATCATGCACGAACTGAAGTTCCTTCGTTCAAATATGAAAATTCGTCAAGCACAATTAACTGAATTATTATTCTACGAGGAAATAAACGAGTACGCGTGTACATGGAATAAAATTTTCCAATTTAAGGCCACCGCGTTTAAAGAATATAGAATTTCAGCACTCTAGCTTCGTAGGAAGAGATCTCTCCGCGCGACATTCTTCAAATGAAGAAAAACTACATAACACACGCCCGAAAGAGAGTGAATATTTGAACTATATATTTGAACATGTTTAATGAAGAATTAGCCGCGCGCGCGTGTGCACGATGAATTTTCATCAATTTGATCTCCCCCAGAGCGAAATTTTCTTTTCACGAAAAAATTTTATTCCACGTTTTGCCTCCTAGTCGGTTCCACCAGGACTCCAGGGGCATTCGGGAAAATTGGAGTACACAAACGAACAATATAAAGCACATAGCAGAAGTAGATACCGATTTTCTCCTCTGTTTCAACTGGCAAGCGTTTCAACTAGCTCCATCATTCATTGGCCAAACTTTGCTTTGAATAAACGAGTCCACAGAAACGGGCTGTCGCGCACCATATCTCCCTGGACGATCGTTTGGCCTTTCGGTTCGGCCTCCGAAAGAACAAATTTCGCCCCGTTTCGCGGGCTCGCGTGATCGATGCACGAAGCGCGAAGGGGAGTGCTGTCGAGCGGGTAATTCCACTGAAATGTGTAATTCCAAAAGAAAGAGAAACGAGCGGGTTTTCGACTCGGCCACAATGCCGGTTAAGTCGTCGGAAAAGGCGTTTCTCCCCCTTGCAACGTTCGTATTTACCTTTTATTCCTCCCCCTTTTTCGTTCACCGTCGAGTTTACATCGCTAACGAGGGACAGCAATCGGGAGCGTCTCTCGTTTGCGAATCGACTGGACCGCTTCGCTCTCCCCTATCGGACATTGGCTATAAACCCTTTCCAATGCGACCGTTCCAACGAGATTCGTAGCCGGCTCGTCTCTCCCTCTAGGAAAGTCTTGCGAGTTCGACGCAAACGTTTATCTTCGTCGAGACTGGCTGAAAAGCGAAGCGAACTAGCTAGCTTTCGTTGCCTGGCAGTATCGTTTATCGAATTGCATTTACATTCGGGTGAAATTTTTTCCCCTTCGAGTTCGCCAGAGAGAGCGCCAGAGCGAGCGCAGTGTTCGCTCGGATTTTTCCTCGCTCGTGATTTCGCGGAGAGAAGTGTATGAAATATATTTCAAACGAGAGACTGATTTTGGTCTTTGATTTTACATTCTTATTGAAATATATATATATATATATATATATATATATATATTTCACATACAAGTGGAAATGTTGTTATATTGAGTCACATGTAGATTCAAGCAGGATATCTACTGAGATACTGACAGAAAGTTGCAAAATTTATTTAGATATAAACGAGATGAAAAATGAAACGTATCCAATGTTTCAATTTAATTTATAATCTATATTCAAACAAATTTCTTTTTCATACAAGGAATAGAAAAGAGTAGACGATTCAAATATATTTTTTTAGATTTTTTAGATTCAAATATATTTTTTTAGATTTTAAAGCAACTAAGGTACAAGTAAATCAATACAATAAATTTCCTCTTTATACAAGGAGAAGGAGAGAGAAAAAGTGACACGAGAGTTTCATTGGATTTCAAAGATTTAAATATATTTCCTCGGATCCTGGAGCAACTGAGATGTATACGTACGTATCTACAACTAGCCACATTCTACAAAAATTCTTATCATACGAAGAGTCGAGTGAACAAACACAGAACATTTTACCACCAAATAAGTGCGCCAAAGTCGATCGGAGTACTCGGAGAATAAACGAAAATTTCAACGAGAAAAAACGAGTTTACCGTACAACGTCGACCAAAGAATTCCAAGTTATTCCTTCATCGACGGCTGGCCTGTCGCCGCAGAGGCAGGAAATAGAAAGGAAATTCGCCAACGCAGCGGCATTAATAAAACCCGACAACCGTTGCATACGTGGAGTGCTCACCTATGGCGAGTAACTCGATTTCGTACGATCGGCGGAGAAGACTGAGGCAGACGAGGCGGTAAAGTTTTATGCGTACGACTGCCGTCGGAAGAAACGCGGGTTGGAGTCTGCAGGCTGCGATGCCCGCTGGGGACTACCCAAAAACGTAGCGTACCGTAAAATGGCGGAACCTGGGCTCGCCAGGGTTTGACCCTGGCATTTATCGCGCCGGTGCACACTTTAGGAACGTAGCACGGGAGTTCGTCGGCACGTCTCTCGGGGTGAAACACACAGCCACGAAGGAAACGAGATCATCCGTGGGGGGGAGGGAAAGGCTCTCGGCTCGGTGGTTCGATCGTTAGCGTGGCCCTCGATGTATCTGCATTGTCACCTCGGTAATGGCTTTCGATCCCGAACTCGATCGTACCAAATCTCCCGTGATCCAAACCGTCTCGGAACCGTTTCTCTCCTCTTTCTTCCGCCGAGAAGACTAAACTAGAACCGTCGAATCGATCTCGCGCCGCCACCATCTTCCATCCAGAGAGACTATCCCCCTTCCTTTCTTTTTCTGCTTTGTTTCATCGCTCGGTGCTGTCCTCCAACAGAGATCTCTTCACGTGTGTGTAAGTACAAATTTGGACTTCAATTCACAGTAGTTTTTAATAAGTTTCATGTTTATACATCCACAGTACACTGTATTAGTACACTCTGCTAGTATACTTTATCAACACAGTGTTTGAAAGAAAAAATAAAAAAATAAAAAATTTATAACGACTATTGGTCATCAGATTTTTACGAAATCCCTCTTTTTCGAACCAATCTTTCGTTTACAGAAGATTAATCGTAGCTACTTACCCGTACAATAGAGAAAACGATTTTCAAACAAAATTCCGTCTTCAGAGATAACGGCACGATCCAAGTGTATTTAATTTCCCGAAACACGATTCACGCGTACGTGAAGAACATGGATATATTCTCGAGCACGCGCGTCACGTTTCGGAACCGCGATTTCTGTTTTTGAAACGCCGCGAAACCTTTCTTCTTCGCCAGCGAAATATTTCGACTAGCTCCTCGAAGCCGTCTAACACCTCGTAAGATGCTAAGCACGCGATACCGCGCGAAACGAGGTCGACTCTCTCAATAGTCCTTCCTTGAAGCGAGATATATACGGGGAACGACGTATATATATACCGATTCCAAGCGTCGCCGATTCGACGGTGAAACGCGTTCTAGACCCACGTCGAGTGAATAGCGAACGAAGGGGTGGCCGAAGTTTCGGTTTCGATCCAGCCGATTCCTTCATATCCACCCCTAAAGAGAAGGATACCTAAATAACTTAAAATCGTGGAACAGGCCGGGAAGTAGGTCAACTGGTATCCAAGGGAAGAGAGAGAGAGACAGACAGAGAGAGAGAGAGTCCTCGCCGCCGGTGAAATCCGGTCGGGAACACTAACGAGAACGCGCGATACGAACCGCGCGAAAACAAAAGGTAGGCGTGTTCGATTGTTCAGCGAAACATCGTTAGCCGGTAGCTGTCGCAGATCATCCGCGAAACTTTCGTTTCCCTGACAAATAACCGCCGATATCAGGAATCCAGCTGTTGGATCTCTGATAGAAAGAAGGGGAAAGGATGGAGGGCGGGGGGGATGGGGGGAATCGAAGTTTTCAAACTTGCCAGAAACGGCCGATCTTCAATTAGCGGGTGAAGAAAGGCGAAATAAAGAAGAGGCTGGATATCGGAGAGGAGCGAGTGGCGGCGAGTTTGTTGGAAGCGCGCGAGCGTGATGGAAAACTCGCTTCGACCCAGTTCACCATCGATACGTACACCACCAAGGTTTTGCCAGGATTTGCCACGACCGAGTGCCAGGAACGCGTTCTTATCTAGGCAATAAAAAGGGATGGGATCGGGTCTAATATGTACAGAGATGGACGAAAGTATTTCGCGAGAATATTCGCTGAAAAATTGCCTATACGTTTTGAACTGTTGTAACTGCACTGACAAAAAAAGAAAAAAAAGAAAAAAAAAAAAGAAAAAAAATAGTCTGAACTATAGCAGTTCAGTTGGCCTCGTTTCGAAGCGAAGTTCAAAAGCTACTGTTATGTTCTTTCTTTTTCTTTCGAAAAATCGTGCAGCAACAATATTCTTGTTCTCGAAAATTGTAAAAATCCAATTAAAATTCAAATACCTGTAGAAACGTTAATTTACTTGGTAATTAAATATACCACTTTTCTTTCGCCATTTTATTGAACTTTAAACATTAGGGTTAAATATCAAAATGTTATGATTTTTTGAATTCTCGTTAATAATAAAATGACGAAAAAAAATCGTAAAAAGAGAGACTTCAATCTTCGAGATTATGGTAGATCTAGCCATGGAAAAATATTTTTAGTGAATTTGGAGGCATCTAAATTTTTACAGTTTTCGACAACAGAAGCAACAGCCCGGAGTCAGAAAATGTTAGTTTTTCCACTCGAAATTTATTTACTTATTTAACGGGAAAAAACCTATTGGGGGAAAAAAAGAAAGAACACAAAACAAATAAATGTAAAAGAAACAATATCATGTCGTATTTGTTTTACACATTTTACGTTTAATCTGAGCATGCGAGTTATTAAAAAGATCAAGGTCAAAGTTTTCAGTAATCTTGTTAGCTACAACAGAAACCTTGGATCGAATTGGTCGACCTCAATTTCTTTGTAAATCCTCGATTCAAGGAGAAAGAGAGACAGAGAGAGCGAGAGAGAGAGAACAAACTCCCAAAGATTAGAAATTATGTCATCTACGATCTAAAACGTCGTATATTTGTTCCGATCGTACTCGACCTCTTCTCTGGGCGATAAGTCAAGGACGAGCTCCGGTATCTATGCTCCGGGGTTAACGCGGTGCGACACGACGGAAGTCGAGATGAGAATGCAGCCAAGGCTGCGGCGCGATATCGTCGTCGTCGTCGTCGTCCTCGAAGCTTGAATCGCGCCTCGACTCGAGCGGCTAAGTGGATTCCTCGCGTCGATACGTTCGCGTTACATCGCATTGCACTCCGCTGCCCTCGCCGAGCTCGTTCGCATCTACTCTTTTGCGGAAACGCCTCCTTTCTCGCCACACGTTTCCTCCCTCGCTCGGCCCAATGACAAACACATCTCGACTATTCTCCGGCGTTTGTGAAAGGAACACATTGTGGATGCGAATACCGTAAAAGGATACCGTGCCATCGTGTCTTTACGAGTTTTTCCTCATAAGCTTAATAACTGTTGACAATATTGCAACATCCGTGCAATCTTCAACGCTCATTACCAGCGACCAACGACGTCACCGTCATGGTGTCGTGTGATTTTCCATGGTTGGAATACTCATAGATACGGTTTTTCAGCGATTAGTAATCGATGACGTTAACTATGAAAGTTTCGTTGGATTTTAAAAAAATAAATGCGTGATAATTCGACGAACTAGTTTGGTAGGATCGTTAGAAACCATGAGTTTCTAATTGTAAGTTATAAAGTATCTAATTGTTGGAAGGAAATGATTAGCTCGGAGGTTCGCGGAGGACCTCGCCAACTATCCTTTAACAAATAAGTCTAAAAATCAAGGTTATTGTATATGAGCTGACCAAGCTTAACAGAGCAAGTCGAACAAAGTGACGACACAAATTTGAAGGTTAAATACTGACTTATTTCCTTATTTTTTGGATCACGTTCTTATATATAAATCTTTGTCACAGTTTTCGGCAAATTTTGAGAAGTAGTGGGGCTTTATCCTGATCACAGGAGTTATTATTGTATGACGTTACTATAGTGTCGCGTAATTTTCAGCACTTAATAAGCTGTGACATCACAAGATCTTCCGTGATTAATTACCAATGACGCTACTGTAATCATGCGACCTTCAGCGCTAAGTAATCGATGACGTCTATCGTGCAGCCTATCGTGTAATTTTCAGCGGTCAACGATCCGTTACGCGAGACTTTCAGGGTTCGGTAACTGCTGACGTTGCTGACGTTCTTCAGGTTGACGATGATGATCAATGACGCCAGCGTATACGCGACTGTATGTGACTTAACGCGTATACGTGTGGTTTTCAACAGTTAGCGACGACTGCCTCGTTACCAATTCCCAACAAAACTTGCCAACCATTTTCCCACCGTGGTGAAAGTTACTCCGAAAAGTAGCCGGTCGTCGGGGGCGTTCATTTTCACAGAGAAAGAGAGAGAGAGAGAGAGAGAGAGAGAATTCCCTCTCATTTCGAAGAGCAGACTTCGCGGTCCGGGACCTAACCTCGACCGCGGCGGCGACTCGCAATAATTGGCGGGCCGCAGCCGTGAATCGTTTGCGAAACTGCATGGTACCGCGCAACGTGCGGGTTAACGCAAATGCGGGATTAATCATTCAAGCCGGAATGGACAAGCGCGGTCGCGAACTCGGCCCCGATGGTTAATTACCATTGAACGCGCGATCGAACCTCGCCCAACCGAATCTCGTTTCGCGTCTTCGCCTCCGACCCTTTTTCACCCGCGACGTGTCATCTTTCACTCGCAATTAGCGACTTTGTTGTTGTTCTCCACTTCGTCACGTTCATTCGCGCGCCATTTCATTTACCGTGTAATGCTGTCTCTCTCTCTCTCTCTCTCTCTCTCTCTCTCTCTGGATCAGGAAACAGTCAGCACCAAATTCTTTTAATTAACGAAAAATCAAGCCAAGTTTCTTTTCACGTCGATCGAAGGTTCTCAATTGTGCACGGTGTTTCGTGTTTGATTTCGTTTATTTGTCGAAAGAAGTTTGTCAAGTATATACGAGGTCGTATTTAATTAACAATTCATTGAGAAAAATAGAAATATCTGATTTATTTGTGGGAAGAGTTAATATAGAGAAAGAAGTTGATATATGGATAGATTTGAATAATTAGCAGCGCTGACATCTTTGTAGAACGATTTATAAAATAAGCAGGACGGTGCATTAGAATTTAATGGACAAGAATTTTTTGGCAAGATTACTTCGTTCGTAGTTCGAAATTCTTCGAAACTTTTAATATTGCACTGGCTTGTAATTGGAGTGTAATTATGGGTATTCGGGACAAACAAGCGCTCATTTGATGAAAACGCATCGTTAAGTGAATAATTTTCGGAGACCATTAACAAACCAACGACCAGCGTTATTCGTACTAATTTCTAAAGATATAAAGAAATCCAGATAAAAACTATACAGGCACGTTCGCGCGAAATTTAAAGTATTTCTCACATTCCCCTGGCGCGCATAGTAAAAGGTTCTGGAAGGAAATTGCATGCACTCTCATGAGTGCGGCACGAATTAAGCGTCACTCCGACCTAACACCATTACCCATTTTTTAAAACGATGTAACAACCTTTTCCTTCCACGCGTGCGACGACGTGTCGCTTCTAATGCGAATCAATTTCAACCGTGAAAACTATCTCCTTCACCCTCTGCTAAACCAACCATCCATCCAAACTAAATTAATCGACGATCGAATCGATGGGAGAGCGGGGGGAGAGAAGAGGGAGAGTTTCCATCCACGAGTTTTGTGTGTAGATACCGCGAACGATCACGCGGCGGCAAATAACAAAACGCGAGAGCGGTTCCAGGCGTGTCTTTAATTTCATCCGTGTGTTCCGAAAAACGTACATTTTTGTTCTTTTTTTTTTTTTTTTATCCGGGTCGAGCGGCTTTATTTCAATTTTCTCGGCCGTTATCGGCGAGCGTCGCGCGCGCACCGCGGTGAAAACGGGAAACGAGCCCCGTTCCCCGTGTTCCGTTTCACGCTACCGCAGCCGCGTTGGCCCCCGTTCCAGCAACGATAATGAATTTATGGCGACCGCACGGAACATTCTCTGGTTGTTATCGAACTTTCCTAAAATACCACCGTATATACGCGGACTCGATTTTTGCCAGAGGTACAAGGACCCGCTGCATGTTCTCCGCATGTCCTGTGTTCTCCTTGTATATCGTTGTATGAACGCTGCTGCGCGTTCGATGTGCATACGTCGATAGATATCGCCGCGAGGGAAACCGTGGGTCGTCTACGTATATTCTTACCAGAGTTAGTATCGCACGGCTGGCGATAATAAATTTACGGAATCGTTTGCACGTAGATTCTGATCGTTATAGAATTCACGACGAAACGATATCGCATGGTCGCGTTATAATTTGACAGATGATAAAGGTTGTCAGCCAGTTAATGGCACGGAATCGGGGCCATCACGTGTGTTGACATCGATACGATATCAATACGTTGCGTCAACGATGTATTGACACACGTGTTCCGTAAGGAGGAGAGGGTGGAAAGAGTAAAGGTTAAATGGACGACGATCTTAACACGATCTTCGAGATGTGATGAGAACTGTAGCAACGGTAGCATTCCGGTCATCGAATTACAATCGCTCTGAATTTTTTGTGCCTAATTCGTGACTTTGTTGTATTTGGAATTTTTCTTTTTCGTACTTCAACTCGCGATTAATTTCCATTCAATTTTGTTAAAGAAATTCGTAGAACGTTCGAATATTCTGAATGGTCCTACTTCAATGTCTGTACGAAGTTTTCCTGTTACTGAACTCGTTCTGAAGACACTCGTGACGACGTATTAATACTAGGAAAAAAAGAAGAACAAAAAATTCAAATACAATATTAAAAATTCCGAATTTTTCCTATCTTAATTCAACGTCCAACAACTGTACGCATAATCCCACGTTACAAAGAAAATCGACGGGGAAACATTTTTCTTTTACTAAACACGTTCCGAGACGATAGCAAAAGAACGTGAGAAAACAAAGTTACTCGTTCCTCCACGTCACGAAACTATAATAAAAAAGTCGATTAGATTCCAGTTTGCCGTTTTAGGAGTTTCAAAACACTTTGAGCAAAGTGTATTCTCTAGATTTTTTTTCTAGCTCGAAGGAATTTCCACACTGAATGGCGACGATCGTTCACCACGCGAACCGACGACGACGGCTCGCACCGTGATTATTTATCGAAGTGGCCGTATCGTCGGCGTGCGGGCACCGTTAATGCAACTAATTACGCGATGCAGTGCAATGCGACCGGCTCTTACGTGCGAGCCTGCAACGGCCGCGCAGAATCACAATCGCCTCGGTGAAATTAATCGGATTACGAGGCAGTGTTTGCCGGTCTTAATGCCGACGGACGTACGCGGCCCGATCTAATAAATCAATCGTTCACTCTATGAATTTACCACGCGATACATTATCGCTTCTGATTGCCATCGATCCAGTAGCTGGAAACACAGGGAGGGAGGGGGGGAGGGAAGGGTGTCCTTTCTCTTTACACCCCGAGGGTGCGTTGCTTGCGCATGTATGTGCACGCGTATGTGTGCCCGTTATCCCCGTGGCGAACCGGCGCCATTGTTAGGCTCGAAACTATTCGAAATGTGATTTTTATCTTTGTGTCTGTTACGAGTGTATCGCATTGTACGCTAATATTTATCGAACACTTTTTTTTTTGTACAGGCTCTCGTTCTTCTGTTCGTCGTTGACGATATTACTTCAAATATGTACTGCAATTAAACCTGACGATTAACAAATAAAACCGTTTCTTTTTTACAATTGCTTAAAATTAATACTGATTTCTATTTAGACGGAAATATGATTGGAATAGTCCAATTATTTTTAATTATTATCGTTTGAATTATAATCGAATATTTTTGGCATTGGTTACAAATCAATTGCTCTAGTTGATACAGAAGACAATTGACAGGGCATCTTTTAGTGCAATGTTACAGGTGGACGAAGTGTATGAATGAGTAGTAGTTACAATTAATTAATAATCTCCAACTATAAAGGATTAATTGCAGCTATACTCCAATTCATTACTATTAAAGTTTCATCCGGAGAATCGATACTTCTCGTGCGCCGACCTAATATTTCTTTCGTCAACGACATTTACGTTTATATTTTAATCATAATAATGTTTCCAGAAAAAGAAACGGTGCAATAGTGATCTGCTAAACAAAAGTTACATTGGGCTGTTGCATAATGAAATATAATGTCATATCTGTAATGAAATAATAATACTTATTTCATTATAGCCGACTTACAGTTTGAAGTCGAATTCAATATAATCCGCATTTTCTCAATTATTTTATTCTAGGATAAATTAAATTATTTATCGAAACGAACTATGGATGAATACCGAACTCGAATATATACCTTTGTGTAGCTTAAAACTTTAACCTGACAAAATAAAAGTTGCTCGGAACGTTGATAAAAGACAACATGCTATTGACGCAGAAAAGACTCCAATTAGAAAATACAAAATACACGAACAGCGATTCCCACGAAAATTATCGACAATAGTCGATCGAAGAGTTCGATGGTAACAGTTGTAGAATTATTTGGAACGAGGAAAACGCATCGAATCTAGAGAAACAGAATTTGATAATGTCACTTTAAGATAAACATTGAAACTTATTTCATTTCGTCTAATTTGTAACAGGTAACAAACAACTACAATGTCACGCCAAAGTGGATCGACCGGGTCAGACCTTAAACTTTAATAGCACGACGCCTGATACGTGAGTGATTTTTCCGAAGGATCTTTGAAACTCGGTCGTTGTGGCGGCGGTTCGCTATTTTTCTGGTTAACTTCTCTCTCTCTCCTTCTCGTCCGTGACTTTTCCAACAGAGAGAATAGCCCCGATTCCTCTGCTATTTATGGATCACTTTGTTTCAGAGCAGAACAGGCCGCGGTTAATCTCGAGACCTTCGGAAAATCGAGCAAACAGCCGGTTTTGCGAGGCAGTGGCTCTCTCCTCTCTTTCTCTCTCGTCGTTCAACAGACGATCGATCAAGGGTTAATCGACGAAACGCAACGGCGACGCGAATTTTCCAATTCCCGCGCGTGTGAGTAAACTTCACCTCCAGTAACGAACGTGGCACCGGAGGCGAGAAGAGAGAGAGAGAGAGAGAGAGAGAGAGAGAGAGAGTGGCGGTCTCTGCCGGCATATCGATCGTCATCTGTCATTGAACGTCTCGTGTCTTTCGTAGTAGACCCGACCAAAGGGATCCTACTTTAATTAATCAAGATGGAGGTTTCGTCGAACGAACACGTCGACCCAACCGGGGCAAAAAGTCCATTAACTTTCGCGCGCGCATTAACGCCGGCTTTTTAACCATTTCCGTTTCTGAGTGTCTTCTCCCGGCAGCGAGTTTTCCTTCCCGGGATCCTCTTTTTGACGGGCAACCGGCGTGCAGAATTTATTTACGGCAAACAAACTTTGAATATATTTATTGTGCATGCATCGTCGTTCACGTTTAGATTAATCGGTACGATTTGATTAAGGGATTTCCGCTGCGTTCCCGCTGCTTTGTGAATCTTGACGCTCGACGCTTCGCGAAGATTTGTAGAAATTTGCGTGATTAAAAATGCATATCTGAATCAATTATGCTCGGATGCCATTTGTACGTAACGTCTATGTAGGATAAATTCTCTGTCCTTCTATTTTCTTCTTTTTATTTTTACACGTCAATATTCTTCATTCGTCAATATTTCGGGGATTTGTGGCCAGAGTGTTTATATTAATACAGTGGCAAGAAATTTGGCGATATAACACAAGAATAATCTCGATAGTTAACATAATAATCCAAGATAGCGGTTGGAGACCAAAATTAGAATACAATAGAATTTTATTTATTCGAAAAGAAGTTTTAATCAACATCCGTTCCTATTATACGAACGAAAAATCGCTTCAGAATCGACGAATCCCTATTATTAGATTAAGAAATTAATTCAACGTGTACTTTCACATTGAATTCGATTGAAAATCGAAAGCTCGAAGGAATTGAATGATTAAATATACGTGCAAAAAACTAAATGAAAAACAATTTCCCATCGAGTTCCATTCAAAGGCAAAATCAAATCACACACGCACACACACGCACACACACGGCAGGTTTGTCTAAAAGAGGCGTGGAATTAATTTGTTCATTCATGAGTTTCGTAGGCAAGTTCACGCAAACAGAATTTTACGTGTTCTTATCCGAGCGCTTGACAACGAAGCGAGACACACGGTCACTTCAGTCGACAGCACGCGGGGAAACTATTGTTCTGCACTGCACGAACCAGCATGCAGTTCGTGCATCCGCGTAGCGAATTTACCGCGTTTACACGGGACGTTAGGGACGCGACAACGCCTACAAACAGTGACTTATATATCGTCTTGCATCCGTCTGCGAGCACCGCTCGGCTTTTCTCCCCAGCGAACAGCCTCGATCCGCAAAGGATGTTTGCCCAGCGCACCTATTGTCTCGTCGCGTTCTCGTTGTGCTCGTACCGAGGCAGTTTCATAGAGACTTTATTTGCGTCCGCTCTCTTTCTCTCTCTCTCTCTCGCTTTCTGTCTCCGCAAGAGACCGTCGGGGATGCCTCCTTCGGGCGTTCGGCACGACCGAACTTTTTCCACCGAAAACCACCACCGCGCCGCCAGTCTCCACTATGCCCACGAGTATTTACAGGCTTCCTCGAACAGACCAACCCTCCAGTGTCTTTCTTTTTTTCTTTTTTTTTTTTTTTTTTTTCTTTCTCTGGACCAAGGGTTCCCGCCTCGGCGAGGAACTCAGAGATTGGAAGCAAACCGAGCGTGCGTTTAGATCCACTCTCTCGCGTACTCTTACCGTATGTTTAGAGTTGTTGTACACGAACGTATGTAGTTTTAAGAATTGATCAGCGAGAGCTGTTTCATACTGTCTTTATATCATCTGTGATGAGTAGCGAATTCTTCTGCCCGTTCACGCATCTATCGATCTTCGAGCTTTTCCAGTTCATCGAATCTCACGTGTTTCATAATTTTACACAAATAGAAAACGTCCGCTCCAAACCTACGCTACCTCGTGGCAAGTGCGAGCGAATATTTAAACCTCGAATCGATCTCGACTTTGGATTTTGGGTGGAAAGTGAGGACGAGCAAGCATCCGTTCGCTTGGCCCAAATTCCAACTCTTCCAAATTTCACGACGATCTTCACCATTGTGATACCGATTTTCCTTCTCGAGAGAAATGGCGGATATCCAACGAATATTCCTTGAATTTCTTAAGAGGACGAACAGGTACCTAAACGTTCCAAATTCTACGACAATCTTCGCCGTCACGATACTGATTTTCCATTTCTGAGGGGGAGGAAGTCGGACAGGAAATCTCGCATCCCCGGAGCGTGGAGGCGCGATCGTCACGTTCGGCAGGGCGTCGTCGGAGAACGGAGGTAAACGGTATCGAAGGAAGGTGTCGTCGGTACGATTGCGTGTGTGCATTCGACAGGAAGCATACCTAATCGTTTGCTGGCAATTGTTCGCATCAACAAGTGGTAGCGACGGCGAGGAGAGCGGACGAGAGAGGGCCAGCGATAGTATCCATCGGCCCTGGTTTACAAAGGTAGTATCGCAGCCGATACTTTGATGACAGACGAACGCACGCAACACGATGACGGCTGTCACTGCAGCTTACCTGTCCACTTTTGTTGGCCAATGGATCTAAATCGATATCCTCATGCGTTGATCCATTTATACCGAAATAATAAACTTACGTGATGTCGTGTTTTTCTTTTTTTTTTTTTTTTGACGATTTCATTTAACGCGTTTGAGATCATTGAAGCAACTACCAGCTCATTAAAGAGATTTAACTGACATGACAGGTATCATGTTCCAACTACGTGATTATAAAGAATTGATTTCGAACAGCATCTTGCGCGCATCTGTATGCCATAGTATCTATTTTTGCCGAAAACTTACATCGACAAGAATTTAATTGTAACTGGGAAAACGTGGAGGGATAGTATCTTAAAGATTCAGTTGACGTTCGTTTATACTAGCCGAGCAAAATGAAAACACTCTCAAAGCGTATACACGTACTGATAGTGTTTTATTATTGTTCGTGTAGTACGTGTAATTTTGATCGAATAGTTCGTTACGAACGAAAGAAACCAAGAGTACAACGTGTCGAGATAATTTTCATTTTCAACCAAAGATTTAGCCATTGTAGCAGAGGATCGTACAGACAAGAGGCGAAAAAGAAGATGGAGCGTGTATCCAATTTGGATCAAGAAAAGTTCGTTCTATACAATTACTGGATACAATCACACGATAACAAAATTCCTTGTTTGATTTTCGCTTTTCCAATAGCGTGAATGCCGTGAGACGAGTTCTTTGGAAAGTTTCTAACGGATCAAGCACGAGGCTCGTTGCAACGAGGATCGCGTAGTTAATGTTTTGCAAATAACGCGGCGTGCAATAAATTCGCGCGCTAGACGCTCTGCACGTTACAATAGAACGAAACGAATGACAAAACACTATCGGCACGATGATATGCGTTCATTGCACTGGATTCGTACCGAGTTTTAATCACTCATCGAGGACAGATCCGTCGGGATAATGAGACACTTAGAAAAAAATTTCACGAAAGAATTCGAGTTCGATCAGGCGCGAGCGAAGAAATCCGATTCGACTCGTCGAGGTCCTCTCTCCTCGAGTACTTCGCTGTCGAAATATTTGGGTCATCCGTGTCCAGCAAATTGCAAGCGGTATATCGGATACCGCTCGTCCGAGCTCGAACCCGCGTACCTCGTACGATAATGGGTTGGCAAACTCTGTTGTGTAATTGATCCGACGCTCGATAATCGTTGCATGTTCCTGTGTAAAGTTATGTCGCGCTCGATCGTCCCCGTTTCCACCGATTTGGTTACGTGTGCTTTTCCACCAGCCGGCGATTCAGTTGGATTTCGGTCATAGTTCGTCGGGCGGATATTCCTTCGTTTTCGACGAAGACGGCACAGCCACTTAATTGCCTGTTCGCCGGCGAGGGACCGACCCTCAGCGGAATTTTCGTCGGCCCAATTTTCCCGTCGTGGCAATCTTAACGTCGGCGGATTGAACAGCACTCTCGATTCAACACACATACCTGCTCGGCGAGGGTAACGACGAGTCGATATTCTCATCCGGTCGAGGCTAGATTGCTGTCAGCCGTCTACGAACGATATTTCGTCGGAAATCGCCTACGCGAAATCAGCCGAGTTGCTGAATCTGCGCTCGACACGTTACCATCCTTGAATCTGCGCCTGCTACATAGATGATGGTGATTCGTGTCTTGCGATCATCGCCACGAGGCCAATTCGCGCTACTTTCGAAAGCCACGTAACCGAAGGATAGGGTCAATATGGCGTCCAAATATGCACTCAGGAATCCGAGGCAAGCTCGATATTTAAGTCTCGTTTCACGTGTCTCTAGTCGGAAGTAAAAAACGTCTCGACTGGACAGTGTACCCGCGATGTATTAATTTTACAGAAACCGGTTTTGAATCTGGAAACGAGTACTGGTAGGTTTCGGAGATGCAAGGCAATTCCTAGGGTTCGAAACTTTCGAATCTTGGAAATTGGAATTCTACAAGGTAATTCTCTGGAGGATTCAAAGGAGAACCGATCAGACCTGAAAGTGTATATTGTATTAAATATATATGTCTGATTTGTTTCATCTCAATTCCCGTACAAGCAGTGTGCTTTCCTCCAGAGTCTCTCTCCAAAGATGGGATTTTCTACAACTTATACTGATTATAATTTCTTTCTGTTTGATCAAATCAATACTGTAGTCAACTGTGAAATATCGAAATCGTTAATTGTATTCGACGCAGAAACAACAACACTTTATACCCAAAAGATTCAAATGTTTTTAAATACGTTCATTGTGCTAGTGTTTGAGGAGTTCGAGGAGAAGATACCAAATTCCATTGTGTCGAAATCCTCAACGTACATCTTAAAATATCAAGAAAAAGAAATTCAAAAGTCCATACGATGATATGCGACAGGGAGTGAAGCAAATCGAAATCAATGCTCTGACCGCACTCACTGCGTTGCCGTAAAGCTAATTTCCAGGATAATTCGTTCAATTGAAATAATCGAAACGACGAAGCGCGAAGACGAACAAACGAGCGAATCGCGTGGAATCTCGATGAACGCCAGGACCAGCGTCGAGCATTTCATCGAATACACTTGTGAAAACTGATATTTGCCTCCGCCTCGGAAAATACCATCGCGCGATATTTGTGTTCGCCCGTTCCTCTCCTCCCCCTTACTCTTCTCTTCCTCACTCTTCCCTAGCGTTTTAAATCGCTACGGGAACGCGTAAGATTCCCCTTTGGCTTACGGATATTAAATAAACGAGGTACGGACAAATATTTGACGAGACGACAAGAACGCGAGCTGCTAGTTAACCGAAGTATTTATTCGTTTACCTTGCCGATCCTGCCACCGCCTCCACCTCTTTTCTTTTCCTCCCGAGCTGTTTATCCGAATAATCCCGATTCTTGTCGCGATTTCGTTGTTCCCGCGCCTTTATTTTCTCGCAACTTTTCACTCACCGCGACTGACCGAGATATTCCGATCGCAGAGCGAGGAGAGACACCGACCGCTTTCGCGCGATTCTGCGAAACGGCCGACCTTCGAACTCCGCCGCCACGCGACCGAGAACAAACATTTGAACACCGTGGGGGAGGGGGGCAAGTTGTTGAGAAGCGGTTCGTCGTTGAACTCGCGTGCGTTTCCACGAATTTATCCGAGCTTCGGAGATTAAAAAAACGGAAAGATTTCGTGAACCGATCCAAGATTTCGAACGTGAGTTTCGTCGTCGTGAATGGCTGGATCTACAGGCCTGTTCTAGTTTGTCAAATCACATGGACATAGTTTCGAACGATTATCGGTGGATTATGAATTTCTATTCTGTGTATTGTGCAACTACTCGCTCCTTAATTATAGTATCAAGTATATAATATAATATGTATACAGGGTAATTCACGTAACTTGCACGCTTGAAATAACTTTTAAATTATACGTTCAATGGGGATCATTCGGTGACCAATAATGTAAATTTCGTAAATTGACATTGCCATGATTGATAAAATTCTCTGACGATACTACGCAGTTTTCATCCTCGAGACAAATGATCGTAAAACATCTCCTTAATCATCAGGTTTAGGATCGACGTGGTTTAATACCTTTTTACTTGAAATTTAATATTCTTTCGATGCATCATGAAAAGAATATATGGTCCAATTTAAAAAAAATAAAGATGAACTTGGAAATTTCGAAATTTTCTCAATACACGCAAAAAATTGGCACGCCATATTTTGCCTCGCTTAAAACCATACAACTTTTGTATTAAACAATTTTTCATTAGACGCATAATTTAAGAGTTATTTCAGGTGTACAAATTACATGAATCACTCTGTAAAATATCGAAAGTCGAATATTTGGTACGATATTTAGCACTGTTTGAGCTACAGTTCCTTAATTGCGATCATAAATAATTATTGTTTTTACTAATCACTTGTTGAATAACTGTTCAGTAACCCTCATCTGTCTCTCATTTTTCCAAATGAATTTATCTCTTGGTGACAAGACAAAGAATTATAATAAGCAATGGAAATATAAATAGTTGAATTTGCGAATTCTTTTATTGACAAACGAATAGACTAAATAGCGTGTAAATTCCTCTATGCCTACTATTACGTATAGATGTTCTCGTATCTTCTCTAATTTTGTCTAATAATCATTTGTTTCGACTTTTCATCCGTCTCACAACTGCGTTTCCACAAACTGTGCACAAATTTGTACGAATTTTTTTTTTTGGAAAACATGATGTTGCGTGATATTGATCTTTAACCAACATTATCTACGACTCTAAATCCCATAGTTCATCATAAAAGTTCCACTTTTTACCTGTACTTGCTTCGCTGCAAAATAATGCAACGTTTCACAAGGGAAGCACGTCGAACTGGTACGCACGAAACGGAGCTGAAGAGAGACACCTAATGGAAAATCAAATTCCGAAAGACTGAAATCGGTTGAACACTCGTTCGCGCCGCGCTTTGATCAAAATCCGCGCTCGTATCGTTTATTACAGTAAACGAACGTTACTCAATAGAGTACGTAGTTTGTTAATTTACTCGGGAGCGCCACGAGCGAGCGTACGCTCTCGCTGCGTTTGATCCAGAACGTAACGGAAAGACGCGCGGCACGCGAAAAAGCGACTTTCGTGCTCGAGCGAGTTTGAACAAACGCGAGAGAAACTCTGACGACTCGTTCGTTCGTTCGTTCGTTCGTTCGCGTACAGTCTCGCGCGTTTCAGCGTTCTCCAAAACTTGCCAGCCAGTTTGCCGGATCGCGCGGCAGTCGCGGACCTCGGGCTGCTCGGGTATACGCGACCGCAATGGAATTTAGGAGCGCGACGCGTGTTGCCGCTTCGAAATTAATCGACGCTCGCGATTCCACGAAATTAATTTCAACTCGTTACCCGGCAAGTTTCGCGTAAACAAGGGAGGTGGGGGCGAGTGGGGGGGGGAGAGAGAGCGGCGGAATAATTCGATTAAGTCGTACTGCTCCGCTCGCCGACCGATGCCGTCGCCGCCTCGCTACTTTATTCGCTTTAACTCTCGCAACGAGAAACACCTTGTCCTCCTCCTTCGTACCCTCTGTGCTCTTCCCCCTATTCTTCTGTGAATAATTCTTCGCGCAGCGAGACTCCCTTCCTTCCCTTCCTCATCCCCCTCCTCCCAACGAACCGCGTAACACGGTCGCGGATTATTTGCATCCTCGGCGTCTCTACGGTCGTCAGCGCTTAAATCGCGCGACAAACTTACACCGATCTTAATTAACCCCGTGGAGCGCGCGCGCGGCGTTCTGCCTTTCGTGCGACGAAGGCTCGTCTCGTTCTCAAAGGACGCCAGCTATTGTGGTCGCCAGCATCTCCGGACGCACCGAGCCGAAAGCTTCCGCGAGGCAAATGTTTCTAAACTCGGAGCGAGCGCTTTCAGCGATCGTGGTGCTCTGCTGGTTTCCTCGTCTGTAATCGTGGAGTATCTTGCGTAAAGTCCTCTCTCTCTCTCTCTATTTTGTTATTTAGCTCATTTGCTCATCTCTCGTTTATTCGTCTACGTGTACACGAAATAACGATCGATCCGCTCTCGTGCTCATGATTTGTCGTTCGCGTCCATCAGCTCGCGCGATAGTTAAGCGACTCGCTTCCTTTCCGTTCGAAGCGATAAATTTCCCCCTCGCAGAGTGAGACTGCGAGATTATCGCGGCCCGATTGCCGGATAGCGAACGCGACTCTATCGGCTGTGACACATGCACGCAGCTCCGTCGAGTTAAACGTTCGCGAGATGCAGATACATGC
The DNA here is from genome assembly GCA_032399595.1 of Tetragonula carbonaria. Taxonomy (NCBI): domain Eukaryota; kingdom Metazoa; phylum Arthropoda; class Insecta; order Hymenoptera; family Apidae; genus Tetragonula; species Tetragonula carbonaria. The sequence continues at coordinate 2,355,789 of JAUCRC010000012.1, read as the reverse complement.
CTCGCGGTGGCACGTGACGCGCGTCGAGATTACGCTTGAACTTTTCCCAGGGCTCTCGGGCTCTCGTCTCTCCGGTACGTGGCAGCTGCAGCAACAGCCAGCAAACGGAGAGACCGAACAGCGGTGGAACGATGAAAAGGTTATAAAGAACGTGTTTCCGAGTGTCGTCTGCGATGCTCCTCGCGTATCGTCGTAACCCACCTTTTCCCTGACGCGTGGACTTTCCAACCCCGGCCGGCGAGAGGATCCGTCGACGTCGCGTGGACGTCGGCGTTGTCACGCCGGCAATTGTGCACGCCGACAGTGTCGCGAATGAACCCCGGAAAAAGCGCCATTGTCTCGGAGTAATCGGCCGGCGCGTGAGACGCGGACTTCCGCGGAAATCGATGTCGACGCGCGCGTACAACCGACTCTTTCCAACACCGGACCGGCGTCGATATTTGGGAGTTTACATTTTCGAATTGTACTGTGAATTTTTTTTTCTTTTGCAAAATTTTGCAAAATCTACAGAATGCGTGTTGCTGCATATTGACATTGGACGACTACGATTAAATGTTTTTTCTTTGTAGACAACTACGCTAGTTTGTATTACAGGTATACTGTCATAATACAAAGAAATAGGAAGCAGAGAAAAAGATGTTTTTTTTGTAAATGCGTTGTGAGAATAATGGGGAAAGAAGGTTCAGCATAGAATGGCTGATTTTATTATTTCATTAACACCAGAACTACCGATGATCAAACCGTAAGATCTACATTTAAAAAATGGTAAAATTTTACAACACGATGGAGTACACAAGCTTTCATTTATATATTTTACGAAAGATCGTTCCAAATATCCAAAAATACGTTGTCCTACACGCATGAAATTTTACAAAAGTTATAAATTGGTCATTTCGACCATTTTGATAGCTGACCATTCTGGTGTTAAATATATTCACCATGTTCGTAGAGCATGGTTGCTTTTAAAAAAAACTTGAAAGACTATAAATATATCCATAATGTGCCAAAAATCTAATTACTGGTTCCTGTAAATAACTACCATTATTACGTTACATAAAACGTGCCCAATAAAAAAGATTGGAAAGTAGAAAATAAGATTGCAAATATTTCCGTTGCAAAGTTGCTCGAGGTAATGAAGTATCTTGTTCTTAAATGCGTTAGAGTCGTACGAATTGGTTAACTTTATAATTCTATCAAATGGTTGTAGATAGCCGTGGTTGGTTTTAAACACTGAAATCTTCCTTCCAGTTCAATAGGTCGGGACAGTTCAAGTGTCCATTTATATGGAAGAATATGACAAATCGAACATTTTCCTACGACACTCTAATCTTTTTATTCCAAGCTATTCTAATATTAGAATTATAGTCGCAACACAGTGACGTATTTCAATAGTTTGTTAGATCCATCTTTATTAAATATAAATACCCACGTTATTGAAGCATATCTTAAATGTGATCTATCTAAGAGTATATAAATTGTTTCGACAGTTTTAATATTAGAAACATTTCTAGAATAAAGTGAAAAGGTTCTAAAATATTATTGGCAACAATAGGAAGGACTTTAGAGTCAACATACATCCTCAATAATTTCGTTAACGATCATTAATTCGCTAAAGCCTAATTTGCAGGAGCACAGTAATTGGATTAGTCGCAACAGTAAACCTCATGACACAGCATTTACGTAAATTCAACTTACATTTATTAGCTACAAAAATACGTAAAATATCTACAGCAGAATATAAATCGTTGTATCATTTAGTACGTAAAACATTTAAATTGTATTTTCTTATCTGCGTTCGTATAAATACAAACACACACAGTGGCTGAGCTGAAAATATTCGTGCGCTTGGTAAAAAATTGTCAATAACTTTCAATTTTCACGTCTCCGTGAAAAAAAGAATCGTACGACAAATTTTAGGAGACTTCGATTTTCAAGATCACCATAGATCTAATGAATTTTTAAAAGTTTTTCACAAAGAGGCTCCACTTTGGAAAATTTTTGAGAGAAGTATCTTTATCTATCCTAAACAAACGAAGAATCTCTACTGTGTAAGTGAAAAGTACTGCTTCGCATAAAATGCGAATGAATCATCATTTAAAATGAATCCAGTCAGATGTATTCTACAATTTCTTCTTTCCTTTTTTACGAAAAAAGCTACAACAACAATTGAGTTGTATCGACAATTTTCGCCGACAAGTGATCGAACATTTTCTGCAACAAACTCTGTGCATAAACATCTGCAGCCCGTTGATTGCATATCCCCCAGGAAGGGAACGATTCCATGACGTGGCCGCGGCGAAAAACGCGAAATAATTGCGGTCCCGAAGCCTCGAAATTGTTCCCGTCACAGAATCGAACGTGGTTATTGGTTTTTCCTTAAGCAAACTCGCCGTTCTGCCGAAGTTCCGAGCGTTCCGCGTTGGTGTTTCCCTTAATCGGAAACTCGTCGTGGAAATTCGGCGGACGGGGGAGAAATTTACTATTCTCGATATTCCTCTCGCCGTGGAAAAAGTCGCGATAAATACGAGCGACGGGCGAGAACTAAATCCTCGTCGTTCCCGCGCCGTTTGCTCGCTTTCTAGGACGAGGTTAAACGAAGTTTATCCTACGATAGACCAAGAGAGAAAAAAAAGAGAAGCGAAAGAGAGAGAGAGAAAGAGAGTGAGCAAAGTCGTAATCGTACACGTTCACCCAGATCCCTGATTTCCTTAAGCGCCGAACGAAAGAAGAACGAAAAGAAAGTTGGAACGAGAAGCGAATTCAGTTGCCAACTAATTACCACGGCCATCTAGCCGCTCGCATCGGCCGTGCAATTACCGTGGAATAATGGCAAATCACGGGCAGAGCGCGAACGTTCGCCGATTAATCGTATCGAGATATTCTTACGGGTGGCGAACAATTCGTTGACCCCGTCGTCGAGGCACGAACCATCGATTTGGCAGCGATGGCACTGACACCAACGTTGATCGATATCAACGTGGACTTTGCAATTTTCAATTTAGCAATGATATCTTTGATATCGGAAACTTGCAGTGTTCACCCTTTACGAACACTCGTAAACATTGTTGAGCACTATCACGACAGAATCATTACGATTGCATTCTAATAAATTACAAAATATTTAGCATGCAAGTTTTTACTATACCATTTTCAATTTCGTACTGATATCTCTGGTATCGAAAACCTACAGTGACAGTGTTCGACGCGACAGTGTTCGACGCGTTTTATGAACACTTGTAAAATTTGTGTGATTATATTAAATTTCTAGTAAATTTCTACCAAGTTGCAAAATATTCAGCATACAAGTATTCATGTTTAGCATAATATATCGGAAGAGTGCTGAAATAGTCACAGTTCATTGTACAAACAAGTCTCGATATTCATTCTTAATTTTCGTTACATGTTTAAGATGGACTGTTCGTAGTATACGTTTGCAACAAACATATTATAATCCCTGTACAGATCTTCAGATCTGTTTCAAATTTTATCAATATAATTTGTGACACTCAATGGTTGTGTCTCATTACAGTCGAAATATTTTGCATGCAAGACACACAATACATACAAGAAATTTATATAGACAAACATACGTAAATTTTCTACAAGTGTACGAATACTTTTACGAGTCAATATTGATTCTTGTTTGAATATCCAGCGGAGAACGTTTGATATCCGCAGCCGGGGAACATCGATATCTGCTCGATGCCTGATTGATGCTTGCTGCTTTAAAATTTATACCGCCGAAGAGAACAGACATCAATACTTTTCGTAGAGATATCAAACAAAATTCCGACATTCGATACAGCATCAATTCAAGAAGAATTGACTGTACCAAACACCCAAAATTTCCATACGTATCGATACGATCTCGCCGGAGTGTTTCGCTATCAAATTGACGAAGTATTGCCAATATTATATCAGCATCGATCCGATTCGCTATCAACCTCGAGTTGATCTTTCTCGTCCCGTTCCTCATCCAAGTGCAGCGACAAGAAAAAAACTACTGCGCGTAACGACGCGGCTCGAACGACTCGGGGGAAGTTTCGGTCGAGGGACGTTTGCTCGATCTCGAAATTAACCGGCGTTACGCGAAAAACCAAATCGACTCTCCGCTCTCGTATCTTCCTCGGGATCGTCCTCGATTTTTTCCCTCGAGCGGTTTTTCACGGCGAGACGGCGGTTCCCAGGCGAGAACTTCTTCCTTCCACCGAGTACACCCAGACGGTTCGAATAACTCGAGCCAAACTGACTCTCTCTCTCTCTCTCTTTTTCTCGCGGCTCCTGTAAAATTTTCAAGAACGAAGGGAAAGACGAGTGGAAGGAAACGAAACGGACAGCGCGATTACCAAGGGTTGGGCCCCAGGTTTTTCCAAGCGACCGGCGGCCCGGGCGAGAAATCGGTCGAGCTTGGCTGTTCGTTCGTGCGGAACGGAGTCCGATCTCTCTCTCTCTCTCTCTCTCTCTCTCTCTCGGTTGCCACGTCCATAGCCGGCCGTTATCGTTTCTTCGGCAGCGTGACGGTGATTGATGAGCCCGAGTCGGTTTCGCCGCGAGCGTACGAAAAAATAAAGCCTTCGATCGCTATCCCCGGCGTCGATTATCCCAGTGCGACGATTCGACGTGTCGCGAGGAAAAACTTGCCTGCCCGATAATTGAGGAGAGACGCGCGACCCATCCGTCCGACTACGATTCACATCGGGATCGGTCTTGTCGACGATACCAATGAAATACCATCAGCGGAGACAACGCGTTTTACACGCCTTACACGTTTGCAATTTCTGCTTGAAACGATCGAAGAAGCTTACTAAAATATAAATAACAACAATCTGTGGAGATAATTTTCTGTTCTGCTCATTTGCGTTACGTGTAAACTATTAACGCTAGAATCACAAAAATTTATTGGTTTCTCTGTGGAAAAATTCTGTAGATCCACGACGATGCTTAGATTGTTAGAAGTTTAAACAATCTCTCGTGAAATTTATGAATTGACGCTTGTGTTCTTTCTTTGTATTATTCTTTCGAATTTACTTCTGATTCTTGCATTTTGATTTCTCTGATTCAAGGGTTTTACGTATTTTATACGTAAGTCGGTAAGTTTTAATATTAAATCTATTTTTTTTTTTTCTTAACATCAGAAAAAGTCAATCACTGCCGCTTCGCGATGTCAATAAATTACAAAAGTCACTTTTTGTCAGAAATAGTAGACCAATTACAGGAAATAGTACTGAAAACAATTCTAAAATTAAGAAAAAAGACGATCGCGAAGCAATCCCGAAGGCAAGCAAATATCTCTCGATCTTTAACAACGAGCCTCGAGCAACGTACGAGCACGGTTTTGCGCGGTGCGCCGTGAAAGCGGCTCGTTATTATCATCGGGACCGATGAGAGCTGGAAACATTTGTTTGTCGGGGCGATTTCCCAGAAAGAAAATCCCCGCGAGATCTCGTCTTTCGGATTGCTTCCGCGGAGCCAGCCACCGGGAACAAAGTACGTCCGAGGCTGGAAGCGAATTTTCGTGGATTCTGTAGCCGGCCGAGTTTTCATTTATTCCCGCCGCGTCCCATGTATTCCGATGCAATTTCGTGAGTGCGGCGACGCCGTTTCTTCCCCCGGCGGGGAATGAACCAACTTCTCTTCCTCACCCTCTCTCTCTCTCTCTCTCTCTTCGTCTCTCTTTGCTCCGTTTCCCATGCTCCGTTCCGTCTCGTCGTTAATTTTCAAGACGATGCACAAGCGCGATCCACTCCGAGACACACTGTGTATGCACTTGTGCGGATTCGAGGCCACTTCGTTCCGCGGCGCGAGCCAAGAACGTATTCCTGCTTTGGAGCTTTGGTGGCTCGGGCATTCGCGCGCGTCTATGCCTCTCGAATCCACGCGCGCGCACACACACACACACACACACACACGGGCCGTGCGCGTGCACGTGAGTCGTCGCTCGATAAGGCTTATCAACTCCTTCATTTGCCCTCCCTCTGGTACATTAGCGTGTGCCGGGCGTGCATTAGCAGGCATTACCGTTTGACGCGATCGATGATGTCGTGCGAAACGCGTGCGAGTCGCACGTGACTCCTCGCTGTTATCCCCTCGATACGTACTCCGAGGAGAACGTCTCTCGTCTCCTCTTCTCATCCGACGCGCAAGACGGATGTTCGTGCAAATCGGGAATAAACCTGCGCGCGAGCAGATCAATGGCGTAGATACTGCCAGTCTGTATAACGCCGGTCTTTTCTTCTAGATATTGAGATCGATCGATCCAGATGTACCATCGCGACGTTGAAATTGGTCAAAGACACACAGCTTGGTCGACGATTAATTCACACCGCGTTGCGGGACGATGGTGGAGTAGCCGTGCAATTAGCACGAGAACTCCAAGGTTCCACGACCAATGGCATAGTGGCGCAAAAACGCGACAAGATTTACGACGCTTATTTCGCGAATCATTTGACTTGACCATCCTCTCTCTATTTTCTCTCTCTCTCTTGGAAGAGAAAATTTTCATCGGACAGCGACACGGATTAATCGAGGTAGCTAACGCGAGATGACGTCGTCGGGGGACGATTCATAAAAGCGACGCCAAGTGCGCCGGATTCGCGATAAATGAGCGATAAATTAACAACAAGAACGATTATTGTTCTGAACAGCGCTGGCGACTCGGCAACCGGCCGGTATCGCGCGATCGACTTCGAACACCGCTGCATAATAAACACCAACGGCGCTAAATTAACCGGGATCGACGATGACTGGCTGGGGACCGATAAAAGGAAAAAAAAAAAAAACAAAACCGAATCTCGTACCTTGCTCCGAACGGTTGTGCGTTTCGAACAAATTGCTACTCGTTTCGATCGGCTGCTGTCAGGAACGTGTCGTTCGCCACGAAATGGGTCGATTAATTAAAAACTAGACGGCGCCACTCTTTGCCTCTATCTTTCCCACGGTTCGGGTTTCCCGTACAGCCGGGAGAGACGGGGAGAGCCGAATTTATAAGCCGGCCGGTAAAGTCTGCACCGAGAGAGACTGTGCGATCTACCCGTCCTGTGGGCCGCGAACCGAGCCCAATTAGACCGTCTATGGATGTCAATGGTGCGTGTCCCAGAGCGGCGAGGAGCCCTCGTTCCACCGCGTCATTATGCAATTTGCCAAGTCAGCCCGTCATCTTACACGCTATGCGCCCCACGTGATTTCTCATTCTACCTTCTCATCTACCTCTCTCTCTCTCTCTCTCTCTCTCTCCCAGTCTGGAAGTTGTGTCCCGCCACTCGAAAATGTTTTCCTACGAAACGAAGACGACGAAGACGACGACGACGACAAACGAAGAGGAGAGACGCGGGGGGAGCGGCCAATTTGCCATGCAGCCTGCGCTGCATAGTGTACACGAGTACGCTCTGCTGCCGAGCGCTATGGGCGCTACGAGAGCGAGGCTCTCGCTACACGGTTATGTAAGTGGTCGCGCGGTATTCTCCGAGGGCGCGGATAGGGAACAATTAGACGGTCCACGGATGTCAATGGGGAGCGATACAATGGCGAGACGTGGCGCGCGCGACCTTTACTCCCGAGCTCATTGTCGTACCTATTACCGGAAGCGATGTGTTCTCTTTGGTCGCGACGAGACACGGGCAGAGACCAAAGGCAGAGAACGCGGTGCACGGCGGCCAGGTGAATAATCGCAGTCGCATCGGCGCGGCGCGACTGCTGTCGCAGACGCGTTGAATCAACGCCGGCAACCGCGAACACGAGCGAACACGAGCGAACACGGGACGAATTGCTTGTGCGCGTTTCGCGAGCGAGCGAGCGAGAGAGAGAGAGAGAGAGAGAGAGAGACTGTAGTTTCATCATCGTTTGGTACGTGCACACACGTATGCACACACATCTCCCAGTCCGGAAACGCAGCGCTTCGTCCTCTACGGATCCGCGGTGGTGGATCGCGTTTACACGCGCAAATAATCGCGTTCCTCTCGATATTTGATTTCCCAGCTGTTTGCACGGCTTTAACCGGTTTTATTGGCCTCGTTTAAAGATCGCGGTGAGCCGGCTGCGTCTCGCGGACCCGTTCTCTCTCTTTCTCTCTCTCTCTCCTATATCCTTGATACCGTTTGCCGTGAGCAAATCTCTCTCGGCTTGTCGCGGCTTCTCTCCCGTCGAGCAGCAGCCGGCTCTTCCAGATTTTCTCGCGGCTCGCTCGATCGCGTCTCCGATCCGACCGGCATCGTTTCAGAAAAATTAACCAGCGGAACGTTCGCGCCGACGAAAGATACGCGAGTGGAAACGAAAGCCGGAAGTAGCGAGGCGCGCTCCACTGCACCCGCTCCAGAAAAATATAGTTTATCCCGCGTTCTTCTCGAATGGAAATACATAGACGAGTCCGCTCGCGAGCGAACTTCTTCTTCGTCAAGTATCGGCTGGCCGACCGAGAGAACGTTTGAATTTTATCTCACCGAGGCGACGCTCTTATTAAATCAGCCTCGAATTGCGACCAATTGATTTCTTTTTCCACGGAGCTGTGTATGTATATCGTACAACCTGGGCGTGTATGCGTGTGTGCGCGTATGAGGGAGAATGTAGCGATAATCGAGACGTTTCTGTCACGTGTTATCTCCTAAACAAGCTGGACTCGATTCCCGCGGCACTCGTCTCGCGTAACATGATTCCATCTCGTAGGAGGGAAAGCTTTATACGACCGTTTTACGTTATCAGTCGGCACTGAAGCGCTCGTGAAACGTAACGAAACACACAAGACATAAAACGAATCCGAGGGTTGGCTGAGGGTCACCTCAAGTTTCCTTCTTATTGTCGGCCCGTCTCAATCTCCGACTCATCGATACAGTTACGATGAAATTCTTCCTGTGACGCCACAATATTCTGACCGACCCGTGATTCTCCCTATGTTCGTGCCGTGTAAAATCGCATTTGTCGCATCGTTACAGGCTTCGAGAACGTTTTATTCAAATAGAGAATGTCATTTTGCTGCCAGTGATTTATTAGATTTGACAATCTATATAATTTTTACAGTATCTTATAATAACATACTATGACAAATAGTTTCAAATCGCTCATTGTATCAAAACGCTTGTAAGTAAGCAAGGGATGCGAAAAATGACACAACCCTTCGTTCTTATGATTTTTTTTTTACAAAATTTACACGCGCGTGCGATGTAAAAAATTTAAATATATAACACGTACATTTGCACGTTTGTATTCTACGTATTTCGTATTAAAAATGTCTGCATTATTCTAAATGTATGCACACATGTTTGCACTATTTATACATAATATACGAATACCTATACATATCAAATCTATAGATGTACGTATCCTACAAGAGCCGAATACAACAATGAACAACTCGATGTATAGCTCACTATACAAAACAGAAACATAAAGGATGACTGACCAATCCCTGAACATACAGATGCTCTGATATTATTTTACATTGTTCGTTGCGTGAAATGTCGCTCTAAACGAAACTAACACTTATCTACGTGGCAAGTTTCAAACCGAGAACGCTCGTCGAGAACGCTCGACAATCATGCATTCTTGTTTGTCTTCGCGCAACGACCGCAAGCAAGGATCGTTCGATTCTATTGAAAACCCGAGAGACACGCGAGGAGCCACACCGGGAGCAGCTCTTGCCAGAGATCTCGAGGACTCGCAGTGAACGTATCCGCTCTTTCGCGATGGAATCGACACAATGAGGCAGCAGCAGCAGCAGCAGCAGCACGCGTGATTTCCGTTTCATTCAGCCGCGATGTATAGCTGCAAAAGGTGCAATCAAGCAAACTGCGAGCGTCAATAGACGAGGCGACGAGCGGCGCGGATATCGCCTCTGTGACCTTCGCTACGCTCCTCCTCGCGTCTCGCCGCTTCAAGCCGCTTCTGCGTTCACGTGGCGGATCCTCCTCGGGGGCGATTCCCCCGCTACGCGCACGCGAGCGACCGCTGAATTTCAATTCGCCGAAATTCGAGGCAGCCAGACGCTGCGGCGCGCGGTACGCGACGCGAAATCCTGATCGTCGAGCAATTAGTGGGCGGCTCGGTAACCGATTCTGGCAGCGATTCCTCACGAGCCGTGCGCCGGATTCGCGAACTGGCTGCCGCCAGCCTCGCCGTCGAATCGATCTCGCCGCAGCGAGTAGACAGGCTCTCCTCGACGATTCGTTGAAAAAGTTATTGAACACATTACGCGTATGTACACGCACATGCGAGTGAGACGTGCGCTCTTAATGCACGTGTCAAGATGGAACAATCGGTTATTTGTTAAAATAAACAGATCTCTACGGTTATGCCTCTGCTTAGAAAATTGATATTAATCCTTTGAAAGAGTTGTGGCGAAAAATATCGAACCAAGTAGTTTGACGTAGGTTGGTAAGGTCTGAGAGAGAAAATGCAAAAATTCTATTTTTAAAAAATGACAATCTAAAGAGGAACATACCAAGAAAGAAAGGGAGAATAAATTGAACTAACAACAATATGAGGATTGATTTTTGACGAAAATTACGGTTACCGATAATTATGATGAAAGAAAGTCTGAAAGTTTGATCGATCTACGAATCCGTTCATGAATCCGTGGATTTAACAAAATTGATGTATTTGCTAATGTTACATCCAACAAATCGCGTTTGAAAATAATAGGTACTTAAGTGTCGTGGACTACTGTGGATGCGTACATGGAAGAACTATCAATAAGGTCAGAGTGCAAGCACTGACCAACCAGGGCCAAGAGGAGGGGGGAAAAGGGTTTCCTAAACCCGTTGGCCGGCACCCAAGCTAAAACGCAACTTATACACCGAGTCCGAAGTCTCTTGGCCGCAATGTGGACTTTTAACCACTATCTAACCCAACGACGATCGTCAACCTCCTCGATACCAGTGATAAAGACCGTCATACTTGACAAGTCTGCTTCCCAGAAGGTCCTTGCGAATCTCGGACTGGGTAGGACCAACTCGGGTACGTGGGATCCTGAAGACTCACGTCAATGGAATAGCGGGTAAAATAATAGGAACGTCCGATGAAAAATCTTCGACGAGGACGTAGGAACGCCCGACATGTAAGAAATCTCGCTTTTAGGCTCCTCGCTGCTCGTCGCTCGTTCCTCGAGCTTTGGAAAGCTCCGCCGTGTCTGTCGACCGATTGGAAAGTTTCTCGAGCGGAAGGAACTTTCTAACCAGCGCCGCCGCATCTCCGAGGGCTTTTTCAGGATGAGAGAGAGAAAGAGAGAGAGAGAGAGAGAGCGTAAAAATCTCTCGCCCAGTTCCGGGCATTACGCGAGGGCGAGAGTCATTCTTTCGCGAAGAGGAAAGCTTACATCACGTCAGCTTGTCGATCGCCGGCGTATTTTCTCGATCTAAAACTTGAGGAAGTTTTCATAAAACCGTCAGTTCGATCGATCGACAGTCGACTTACGATTCCATTGCCACGGCCAATTGTTCACCAGCGACGCAGTGGCGATCGTCGCTTCAAGCGGAAATTCACGAACTTCCGTCTTCTCTTCTAGTCGCTCCCTTTCTGCTCTTGTCTCGGTGGAAGATTCACGGGGGCGATAAATACAAGAGCGGTCGCGGAAAAACCGGCGAGTCGAGAGACGAACGTGTCGCATTTCTCGGATCGCAACCTGGCGCGGAGGAGTTCTTTTGCAACTGGAGAAATTAATTGCGAGACGCGACGGCCGTGTTGACTCCTCAAAAGGATCCTCTCCCTTTAGTTCGGTAGACAGCCAGGCTGTATCGAGTCTGGATGTGTATCAAGTCGAAACACAATTACGCCTCGCACGCATAGAAGCGTTTCCATCGTTGATGGAAAATTCATTCGCTTGAATGTCTTCTATTTTACGTCTGTGCTTGTTGATCTTCTTGTTTATTTATTTCGCGTGCATTTACGTGTACATCATCGGTCAAAAGTTATTATTCTTGGAAATGTCAAATGACGACTTGCAAGAAAGTATCTGTAAACGTGTCAACGTATTGGCAATTCTATGAAATAGGCAATCAGTTTAAAAAATTTTAGTATCCGTAATGGTAATAAATATTACAAGTATAAATAAAAAATGTCCTGAAACTTTTGAACAGAAGTGTATGAATGTGAAGTTGTGTGTCTCCTCTCGATAACTGTCAGGAACAAAGAAATGTCAGACGCATTTATACCGATATTGAGGAACCATGAGATGAGTCGGGAGATGATCGCCTGCTTTTTCTTTTAAAGAATTATTACGTCGTACATATAATCCATATCTAACATACATATATTTGTGAAAGTAGATACGTATAAGTTATTCACAATGCTGCAAACAGAAAATTAAAAAATAATCGTAGATTTACAAAACGAAAGGAACGACATGCTGTCGAAATGTAAAACATAGTCAAGTAGCCCAGGTAAAAAAATACATATTCCAAGCTCAGTTTTTAGTTTATTATTCAATTATCTGTAAACCTGCTTCATTTCTCAACTTGTTTAACACTAGAACTACCGACGGTTAAGACGAAGTTATTTCTACCAAAATTATTTTGATTATTTTAATAAATAAAAATAAAGTAAAATTCATTATATTATTTCTTTAGTTATCACTGTAAAAGTCATTGCATTATTGCGGGGGAAAAAATTGTAACATGAAATAGAAATTTTTGAAATAAAATTTTAAAGTAAAACCAGTCATTTTGACTGGTATGGTAGTTCTAGTGTTAAGAAATTCTCTCACGAAGTCTGCTCTAACACCGCTCTAACATTCGAGAAAAGTAGAAACAATTTTCTAATTTTACAGTATTTTTCTCGAGCCTAGTGTCACGATAACGGGCCTAAGTGTCCGAACGGAAAACGCGACGTCCGTAGAAACGGCGACAATCGAGAGGGTTGGGAACGGCTCGCCGGGAGAAATCGAGGGTTCTCTTCGGGGGGGAAAAAATTGATATTCCGCGGAGGTGATCCGCGTCTACGCACGAATCCGCTTTTCATCTCGCCTCACGGGGAAACGCACCCCTCGCGTGTACTGCGCTCGGAGACCCTCGCCTCGTTACGACTCTCCCCCGCAGCGCGTGTCCCTTTGCGCCAGCGTCCTTTCGTTCGCCCCTTCTCCACTCTTCCTCGTCGCCGCTCGCGCTCGCCTACTCTCGATTACCGTGTTTCGCGATTCGCAATTTACTCGAGTCGACAGAAAAAAAAAAAAAAAAAAGAACGAGAACCACGCGGCACGTATCGCCGTCCCCTGTTCTTTTTACCCCTGAAACGCGTCACCCGTCGCCAAGAATCCGTCGTAATAATCGAACCGCGGATCGCGACGCGTCTTCGTCGAGGGTCGAGCAACGATTTCTGCTTACGAAGCTGGCAAATAGGACGCCTGCCAGTGAGACAACTGTCGCTTCCCTTCTGTCGCGCGAGTTACGTTTTAATCGGACCTCGTCCGAGGACTTTCAATCCACACGAAATGCTGTCGAGAACGCTTCGCAGGTGTCGGTCAATCTGCACGCTTCGAGTTTATGATTCTCATCATCTTCCGATCGCGCGGATCGTTTCGACCTGCAAATAATTATTATTGAACGTGTGTGTATGAGGACGTGTGTGTTGTCAGACATTATCGTTGTCATTCCAGGTTTAATTAAATTAAATAAATCTCGTTCTCAGTCTTCGACGTCCTTCTACGTTCAAATTGTACTATAAATTGATCGATGTTAGATGCGTATAATACAAAGAAATAAAAAGCAGAGAATACGATTGTCATTGAAGTATTTCGTTCTTAAGTGAATGAAGAAGAAAATGCTCACGAAGATATATCGTCACGGTTTGAAAATTAAATGAAATGAATGAGAGACAACGCCTGTGACGGTAATCTATTCAGTCTCGCTAATTCTGTACTGGTTTGATTTCCTCGATTAAGACCAAGAAAAATTGAACAGCGAAATTTACTATGCCGGCTAAAAGTCGACTGGAAGTGGAAAATATACATGAATGTGATGTATGAACTATTTATCTGTTTCTCTTACCTCTGGCAAAAATAACTCGGTCTAACAAAATAATCTAATTTGATTATTCGTTGCAACCGGATCGATTTAATATTAATTCTGCACTCTCGAGATTAATATTCCACGTTCATTAATTTTGCACATCTGCCAACCCTTGCCGTTCTGTTCACTTTCGGTTGCAGGTAACTTTTTTTTTTTCTCTTTTCTACATCAACACAGCCACAACGTCAATAAATAAACATTCTCGATCATTCGAATAATGTCTCCGAATAATATCTATAATTACTTAATTATACCACGGGCAGCTCGGAGCGTCTGAAAATTAGGGGAAGTGGGGCACTTCGCGAGTCCATGATAAAATTACGCGAGAATGGAACGACATTCGATAAGCAGCGAACATCTTTACGGGGTCGTGATTCGTGTTTCCGCGATGGTCGTAAAACAATGGCCCAGCGTGGTGACTGTATCGCGAAACGACCATCTTCGCGGCATCCGTGGAAAAGCGCTTAACGACCAACGGCGTTTCCGACCGTTAACTCTTGCTCGAACAGAGCGCGTGGCGTTCGTTCTCGGCGCGTGCTTCGCCCTCTAATTTAAAAACAAGCTGCCAGGAATTAGGCACCAGGATCACGATCACGTATTTTCTCCCCCTCTTTCACTTTCTCGTCTCGTTTCAACTATTCAAAAAAAGAAGTTCGTGAACAAAAAAGAAAAAGAAAAAAAAAGAAAGAGAAAAACTGGCTGGCTGGATATTTAACGACGCAAAAAAGGACAACTGAGGGGAGAGGCAATCGCGCGGAGAACGCGCGGGCCGCTTTTATTCCGGATCTCCGACGAAGGTAACAATCGCGGAAGTCGCGTTAGCCGTGAATCCATAATCCCGCCCGGCGAGGGGCGCAGCTCGAGCAACGGGGGATAGGGTGGGCAGGAAAGGGAGGAAAGGGAACAGGAAAAAGATAATCAGCCGCATAAAAATGCATCGAACGAACGCGTAAGTGGCCCGATGCTGAATACTTAAGCGCGCGACCGATGGCTGCGAAAGGTAAGGAGGGACGAACGGCCCGAGTGGCCATAATTTACGGCCAAGTTCGCCGTTATAAGGAGAACGAGCGTGAAAGGAAAAAAAAAGAAAAAAAAAAAAGAAACCGGCGAGATCGATCCTCATAAATCGTGGCAGCCACGTCAGTAACACGTGTTACGAGGCTCGCGGTGTAACACCCGCCGATTATATAACCCTCGCCCTCTCGACCGTAGGACACCGCGTACAGAACAGTCGTTTGCCCCGTACGATCTCGCGCCACCGTAATCGCCGAGAACTCGACTGATCCGAGCAGCTACGTCGTCGTCGTCGTCGTCCTCGGCCACGATCTTTTTACGCCATTATCCGGCCGATGTTTTATAGGAGCCTCCTTTCCTCTCCCCGTTTGCAGTGCGTGCTTCACGTTCGTTCCATTATCTTCAGCTGGAAGATACGACAACGTACGAAACGCTCTACGCGGATCGATAAACCCGTTTCGCCAAGATCGTTTCTGCTGCCAGAGTCGTCGTTTAGGCACGTCTTCACGAGCGTGTATCGAAGAAGATTTGCCAGATGAGTCAACGTGCCTCGTTGGCGCTAGTGAGATACCTACTATTGCTTCTCGAAACGACGTGGATACTCGCTGCTTTCGGGCAGTCTGACATATATGACATATATCACTGTCTCTTGAATTTAAATTTTTCAAATTCCTTTTAGAGTGACGTGTGAACATGTGTTCTAATAAAAGTGTCAAATTGAAAAATTTAATTATTCAAATCGGTCGAATAAACAAATCTTTATTCTATTTAGTGTATATTGAATATATCGTGTATATCGTGAATATATGAATATAATTGAATATATTTACTTTTTG
Source organism: Tetragonula carbonaria (assembly GCA_032399595.1). Classification (NCBI taxonomy): domain Eukaryota; kingdom Metazoa; phylum Arthropoda; class Insecta; order Hymenoptera; family Apidae; genus Tetragonula; species Tetragonula carbonaria. The sequence continues at coordinate 2,339,951 of JAUCRC010000012.1, read as the reverse complement.
TATTACAAGTATATTGTATCACTTTTGGTAACGACTCATAGAAACTAAAGGATTTCTTTTAAAAAAAAGGAATATGTCACAACTTGTAAGCATGATTATTTAGGATGGCGATAGATACATAGATGAGAAGAGCATGCAACAAATTATTATTATTATTAAATGAAATGTTTCGTGAAAGGGAGTACATACTGGAACGCATACGTTTATCCAAATTTATTCGAGCAGACGTAAAATCCTCAAGGGAAAGGAACGATCGGATCGAGTCGTTCACTTCGAGAGATTTTCACTTAACCAGGCGATGACGACGAAGGAACGTGGCACGCGTTCGCCGAGTTCGCCCGTGCTTGAGCGTTAATCGCGCGCTTAACGAATCACGTAACGCAACGTGACCGGCCGGCAAGCTAGTCAGCCTGGTAATTGTCGCAAACTCGAAGGTGCATTGTTGCGCGAAATAACGCGCGAGGAAACTTTGAACTTTGGATAGCCAGTGGACTAGGTGGACTAGGTTCCACATAGAGTTCGCCTAAGCCCCGAAAGTTCCGACATGTACATTGGGAAAGAGGCGAAAATCGGCGACGACGACTCGACTTGGAGTATAGCTCGTCTCTCTTTTTTAGGTCAACGACTCGCCGAAATTGAAATCGGAGGGAGAGAGACAGTGAACGAGAACGAGTAGTTTCTCTCTCTCTTGAGGAATATTTCGATTCAGGGAGGAATATCGCGGCGAGATTTCGAGACGTGTCGCAGCGAACCGACATTTGTTCTCCGGACTCCCGGCAATCTACCCTTGTCTCTCCGCGGAATAGAAGAAGAACGAACAGACAAAGGGGAGGACGGAGAAGGGGAGGGTCGCGAAGAGCCACTCGCGCGTTGCGCACGCACCGCCGAAAATTCGGTCCTGGCGCGCATCCACATCCGCTGCGACGAGACGAAGCAACGAGAAGGAAAAAACACGTGGAAAGGAAAAAAGCGGAGGTGAACGCGAAGGAAGATAAATGGACGATGAACGGAGCGACAGAGCGACTCGGATAAACGCTAGATAATCTAACTCTTTGCGCTCGACTATCTCGTCTAGACTTACGGACAGTCCGCGTGCATCGTCTGCGACTGGTCGTACGCGTAGACGAAATACAAATCGATACGTGTCCGCTCTTGTAGATATTTCGTTCCCTGTCTGTAGTCGTGTAGTCAAAGAAAGACGCACATACGAAATCGGAGCAGATACTCGAGGTGAAAGTAACGAAATTACTCTCGAAGACGGAGAGAAGACAGTCGAAAAACACTTTAGTTGGGATTAAAATTCGCGTAAACGAAGCTCCTCGTCGTTCTTTCTCTCTTTTTTTTTTTTACGGAAAGTTTACAGAACGCTGGAAAAATATTTTCCAGCACAGAGGCTGGAGAGATATAATCGATAAAATATTCGTATGCCGAATACGCCGTTTAAAACTGGACTACTTCCAGCGGCGTGGCATTTTATTTCGAAGCGAACTTTTACAGCGAAATTTCATAAATAACTCGCCGACAGGCGGTGGAAAACGAATTCCCCGACAGCTAGAGAGAGGATAGAGACAGATCGGTAGATAAAGGAAAGACGAAAGGCTAAATTCCGGCAGATTTGCACGGCAATTGCATACCGTGCATGATTAGATCGCTCTGCTCCGAAGATTGCGGCGGAGATCTCCCGAGAGAGGGGAGATTACAGAAAGGAACGAGTCTTTAGCGAATTTTACAGATTCTCGTCTGCCGGTAACGGTGGACGAGGTTGCAGCCTCGATACGTCGGCTGCACTACACGAACGACGTTTTGATTAGCCTGGAGCCCTGGGTACTTGGCATCGATCGGGACTCCTGTATACTTGGCAAGAGTCCTAGAAAGCGAGGTTGCGACAGGTGAAGCTCGACTGCCGCATCTCCCTATACATACCTAGGAGAGGCCCTCTCCTCTCTCCTTTTTTCCGTTTCTTTTCCCTTTTTCTTTGCATCGTCTCTGCCCGATGGGTCGATTCGCCCGCGTCGCCGTCGAAAGCTCTCTCTTTCTCTTCCCGGGGGAGAAAGAAAACGCACGACCCGCGATGACTCGGCTATTCGAGCCGCGTCTCCGTCGAATTCAATCTTTTAAACGAATCTCCGGCAGGGGAGAGACAGAGAGAGAGAGAGAGAGAAAGAGAGACAGGGATGCATTATGGATATCGAGCGAGTCTACGTCGATGCAACCTACGTTGGATTTCCGTAGAAGCGAGGAGGGAGAACGAACCGCGCGCGCGATCGATGGTGAAAATATTTCCAGCTATCCACAAAGGATAAATATTTGACGACATCGACGCGTTATCCGGCGGAATCGTTCCGAGTCGAAGATGGACGACCGACGTCGTAGAAATTTCCCAACTCCCTCGCCTCGAAGACAGTGGTCCCTCTCTCTCTCTCTCTCTCTCTCTCTCTTTCTCTCGTGCGCGCGAGAAGAAACCTCTCGACGATCGCGGCGAGTTATTGCGCTTTGCCGTGCGTGAAAAACAAGCGATCGCCGCGCGACGCAATTTCCCCGGTGGCCGACTTTCGAACGAAACGGGTCTCGCGAACGTTTCCGTTCCCCCCTCTGTGACAGCCACGAGAACGCAATTAAATATGATTTATAACTTATAACGGCGCGCCGTGAATTCGCTAATACCGCGGCTAATAAATCACGCGGCAGGACACCGGTCGCCGCTGACCCGTCGCGCGTTGTCGCGTTGCACTCGACCACCCCCCGGGTACGAAGCCTTCGAAATCTCGCGGTACGGTTCCAGCTGGACGAGTTCGATTTTCACACGCGCGTTTCGTTTCGATTCGACTAGGCGTCCGATGTACCCTGTAATCGCGATCCTCGCCGATCGTTGCGCCCGGGGCAAATCAAAGGTCGTTTCGAGACTCGAAAGTTGCACGTTCGTATGTCCGCCATTGCGCGCTTCATGAATGCTTCTGTTAAAAAAAAATAGACAGAGAGAGAGAGAGAGAGAGAGAGAGAAATACTGAACGAACGACGCTTAATAATCATCGGTCGACAGATTTTCAATCGGAACAAATAGCTACAATTAAACTCTCTGCGTATAGAAAAGCGAGCACGGGCTCGAAATCGTCCATTTGTAGACATTTATCCATTTATGTCTAAGTTATTTAAGTCCAACGGGTGAAACGTAATAACTTGACAGAGCGTCGGTTTTCGGCAGGAAAAAATTACTGTTACATCGTTTACCACTAATTGTAAGTAAATTACATTAGATTAGAGGAAAGAATGCTTCCTGTGTGGTCTGAGAGCGAGGCAATTATCATCTGCTGCATGCTCGATGCGACTGTCGCAGCGAAAGTAACCAAATTTGGGACTCATTCTAATCCTAACAAGATTTGAAAACAATGAGTTTTTTTTATAATGAAAAAATCCATTTTATCCGTAATTTGTATATATAGTATTCAAGAAAATTTGTTAACATTTACTTGGAGAAACTTATCAAAAATACGATTATTTTAATATACTGTTTAAGCAAGAGGTTTTTCTGCAAAACGGTATACACCATCAAATTCGTTGTTAAAAAACACTAACTTCATCAATTTACACAGAAACGGTATCTTCAATCATTTCCGAGATATTTGACAAAGTATGTTTCGCACCCCCAACTTTGAGGGTAGTTTTCACCTCTTCAGCATCGACCATTGCCGATTAAAAGAAATACTTTTGAAAACTACATTCGTGCCGAATTTCATAAAAATCGGCGATTCCGACTTCGGTATGTTCCCTTGTAAGATGTAAAATACACGTACAGTTGTGTGTGTGTGCGCGCGCGTGTGTGTGTGTGAGAAGACATTTTTCTCAGAGAACAGCGAGTCTCGACAGAGTTATGGAGACAGCTTAACATTTCTTTGCCATCGGCGTAATTTCTCTTTCAATAGCTAAACATTAATAAACTTCATATCGCAAACCACGTGGTTTAATCTCGTTACTTTCCTACGTAGATTTACCTAGAGTTTCGAGTCTTTTTTTGAACATTCCCACGAAGCGACGTTTACTCCGATGGAAGAAGAGATGGGCCTGAAAAAAGGTCTTTCGGAAATTCGCGCGAAACAGAGAAATGGCGAAGCCAGCGGTTGTCTCCGGTCGTGTAGCAGCCTGACGCGGCGGTTGCGGTCGCGACGGTAATCGCAGCATCTGTTGCTCGCGTCGTTTCTCCCATTACGGTTATAAAATGATATACGGGAGCACGGGCTGCCTTCGAGAACACGCGTACGCGCCTTGTTCTCGCTCGTACGTACGTGCACGCCCGGTGCACGCGCTCGTGCGCGTCGCGTACACGCGCATGTGCGGAGGTCGGTCGCTGCGCATTTCGTTTAGAAAACACACACACACACACACACACACAAACACACACAGAGTAGTCACACCGGTCTCGACTATTCTTCGTGCTCGTTTGTCGAAATCGATACGCGGTCTGCATACATCGAGCGAGCTAGTGATTTCGGACTCCACGCGTCTCTCCAGCCACTCGGACAACTACAGGATTTCCTCAACAGACGTATACCGTAATCGCGAGATTGTTTTCTCGAACACAGTAGGACGCTCTCGTGCCGGAATACCATGTCGGTATTCGAGAACTCGATGTAATTTTTTTATTGGCGTACAGTTGTTGCTCTGACTTGAGAGATTATACGTAGCTTCCCCTCTTTTCTGTTACAAGGGGTTTGCTTTTGTGATTAAAACTCGCACGCTCGGATTGGACAAACAAATCATTTTCGCACGACTTTAGCCAAATATATCCAAATTAGCTATGTTTAATGAACCGAGTGTGCGTGTGTTGGTGGTTGACTAATTAATAAGAAAATTACAAGTATTTCTCGCTTCGAGAAGAGACGCATACATGATGATACAAAATTGATTTGAAATCGAATTTCCAAGAACTTCGAATATATGTGTAAGGAAAAAAATTATGTCTTGTGAATGAATTCTCGACCACCTAATCCGGCTAATTCCAAGCGCTCTCAACGAACGAACGTCGTCCCCTTGAAATTGATGTCGACGAGGAATCCATCGGAGAGGCCGTCAGTGTACGACGCGTCGCGCGAATTTTTGGAGCGTCGTCTGCTCGCGTTGTAAAATTCACAGGAGCGTAGAGAGAAGCGCTGGGACACGGATTACGATATCGGGGGCGTTCGTTAATCGTCCCCTTTGCAAACGGCGACGCACGGCGGAGCTTATAAAAGCGATTTAAATAAGTTATACGAACCGGCGCGCAGTTTCACTCGGCCAATTTTCCGGGGACGTGGCGAGCGCGAGGCGAGCGCGGGAACAAAGGGGAAACGCGAAGGAAAGTTTCGCGTCGAGTGCAGAAGCGTGTTTTACCATCGAAATCGGATTTAAAGGTAGCGCCACCGACCGAACGAACGTACGTTCCAACGTCGGCGAAAAAAATCTCTGGACTGCGTGTGTATGTCTCTCTCTCTCTCTCTCTCACTGGGTTGTATCCCAGCGCGTTGTAAACGACTCGGATCAAGACCGAGTATCGCCCCGATTTCTTTTTTTCTTTTCCTTTTTGCTGTTTCGTCTCGCAAGCGGCGAAAAACGCGTTCCCTCAAGACGTTCCATGTTCGCGCGAGCGGAGTGTGTTCTCTCCTCCGATCGGACGAATTTATCTCCGGGCGCGGAGTCGAAACGTTTAATGGAAAACTCTTTTCCCCTTCTCGATAGTATTAATTAAAAGTTTTCACGAGAGAATCTCCCCTCTACCCTCGGCGTTAGTTGGGCTCGCGTTACGCGAAACGCAATCAAAGGTAACGAAACACTCCGGATGTCTCGTGCCTCGTTAACCAATTTTTTTCACCGTTTTTAACGATCCGCTTTCACCGACAAAGGAAGATCGATCGATTTCTATCTCGCTCCCATTGAAACACACGCGCACATGCGATAGATACCGCTATTTTCCACTTGCCTCTCAATCGTCCGCGTGTTCGATCCCTCGTCGCACTCGAATTAACCTTCGAAAGGTGGACGATCGTGAACGAATCTGATAACAAAGAGAGAAGAGGAATCGTTTGCGCGATGACTGCTAAGAAAAAAAAAAAAAAAAAAAAGAAAAAAGAACGCGACTTCTTTGCCTCGAGGACGCACCTAACGATCCACCACTTCAGGCGATTTTTGTCCGAGTACATTTCCGCGGCAGCTCGCGAGACAACCGTGTCCTGTCTCGGAGTTGGTTCCGCACGCCGTGTTCGGAAGCTTCAACCCCCGAATAAAAGAGTAACGAGTTGGCTGAAAATTTAAACGCAAAAAGTCGCCGGTAATTCGATCGAGTCGTCCGAAACGAAACGAAACGAAACGCGAAAGCCATCGAGTGCCGAGTATCTCGTAGCGAGTACCAATTCCGCGGCTGTTCCACGTTTCGAGCGGATAAATGTTGCAACACAAAGGAGAACACGACACTCTGGTGCTGGTGTTTCGAAGCGCGATCCTCGAAACGAGAAGGAAGCGAGGAAAAGAAGGAGGGAAACGATACTGAAAGTTCGGGAGTTCGTTTCAAGCGGCCAGACCTCGTGTCGTAAAGCATCGCGGCGTCCTGCTCTACGACGTGCTTGGCTCGATGAAAGCCGTAGTTCGAGTAGTAAAATGCAGTCGCGCGGCGATAAGACGCGGCTCGTTTGTTTACGCTTACGGTCGTCGACGGACCTCCCTCGCACTCGCTGGACACGCTCTGGCCACACCACGCTTATCCACGCCGAGCAAACGACCTCGAGCAGGCCTGTTTACAACGCGACGGAATCCTTAAATCGGCCGGCAATATCCGGCCGAGCGATCTGCACGGAGCCCGTGCACGCGAGCCTCGTTCTCGCGGGTCACCGCGGCGTTGCGTTTCAATTTCTTTCGAAGTCGTTCCTACGAGCGGTGAAAATTTCACGTTTCGAGTTCGCGTCACGTTCGTGAAAGAAATACGCGCTCGCTCGCTAATTGTCGCCGACACACGCTCGACTGTTTCCGCTCGGATTTCGTTGCGCGCGGCCGTTCGCAGCCTTTCACAGAGCGGTGGCTTCCCGTTGCTCGAAAGCGCAACCCGATCGAATTCACTTTCCACCGGGGAAGGCGTATCGCGATCAAGCTCGCGGCCGTCGTTCACGCGTGCTACGTTTTATCAACGGGCACCGATCGCTCTCGCGCAACACAAGCGCGAACCGTTTATGCGCTGGAGAAACTGGTTCTCGCGAGCGATCGATCCCGCTTACGTAAGTCGTCCACGAGTGCAGCACGCCAGCCAGACTCGAAAATCCACCTCGCCACCGGTCTCGATCGATCAGAGCGGTCAAGAGGGCGAGCAAACAAAAAGAGAAAACGGGACGAAGATCGAAACGCGATTAAATCGCGTACATGCGAGATATATCGCGCATAGTCGACCAACGCGTAATCCCCGAGCGTGCCGTAAGTTCTCAAGTGTAAGCTCTTGCGAGAAATCCGGCTTGTTAGTCCGAATGAATTTCATCTTTGTGGATTACACAACCTCCGAATCGTCTGATTCACCGCTATCTCTTCTCCGTTGTGTTCCGCGAATCGTTCGTTGAATACCGTCGATCGTTCTTCTCGCTGAAACGGCTAACTTTTCTCGTAACGTTCCGCCCGCGTTCCGAGAGCATTCACGGGGGAAACCTCTGAGAAACGCCCGAGCATTAACCTAATCAGTTTCGCAATAACGATAACGAGGGCTGTCCATTAACCCGCGAACGCCTATTCCCTGACCGGCAGTTTGTCGAAAGCTGCGTCGCTTCTCGAGCATCCGAGGCGAACCGAGACGATACCCACCGCGTAATACCCAACGCGCGAATTTCAAGGCGGTGTTTCCGACAAGTTCCTTTTTTCGGGACGAGCTATATTTCACGCGCGATTTTCAATCAAAAAGTTGCCTCACGAGTGTCAATTTTAAATATTCTAGTAAAATCTTTTATAATAAATTATTCATCCGCGTATGAATGTATGAATACGCGTTGATATATTAATAATTTTAAACGATAAAATTTAATTATGCACGACAAACGTTCGTCAAAAATAAAGTATGTCTCGAGACTTCTGAACGGAATGACTTCTCTCGATTTATGTACAAGATTAAATGAAATTAAACGTCTACGCTTGAGAGTAGGCTGTGCATAATTGAAGCAAATTTAATTATTTATCCTTTCGAGATAAATTTTTCCTACCGTGGCAACTTGACACCGAGGGGCAAGTCAAGTTGAAGACAAATTGACAACACATCTTTTAATTCAGAGGACGATTCATTACACACGAACGATCCTTAGCGTGACATTTCCTCATTTTTTAACTCTACAGACGCAGCCATTTGAGAATCGCGTGTAGAGAAACAAGAACACGCTTCTCCATTCTACCAGCTGAACAAAATTCTGGTAAACGGAGGATTAATTGCAGTCGTTTGCTCCAATTGAAAATTCAACGAGTAACAACTGTCATAAATCATTCGTCAAGTGCAACTTTCACGATATTCTAGCAGTTTCTAACCACGCTTATCATCGGACGTTACAGATGAATTTTTTTGCGAATTGCAACAGGGATTTTGTTTTAACTCGAAGAACCATAGTCGGCGACAGTATCAGTATCAGTAATCGCGGATCTCTTCAGTCCGATCGAACGATCCTCCGGCAAAACGGAACGAACGACACGAGGGTAGTTGGAGGCGCGAGGGGCGCGCCGCGACTGGTGATTCCGAATTTCCGGCAAACAGAGTTAATGAAGCGAGCTGCTGCAAACAGGGTAGCTGGCTGGCTGGCTGGCGCGCGCGTCCCGGCAAGCGAGAATAATTATCGAGCGAAGCGAGGAGATCGGCCGTGCGGCGAAATAAAAATAACAGCGTGCGTTAACCACGCCAAGGCGAGGTTAATCGTCGGTCAGACTGGTCGAGCGGTTAACGCGTGTCTCCAGCCGGCTGGAACGACGGTTCGATGATCCCCGACTAAAATAGCACCATGGAATCGTCGTCGAAAGCTCGCCAAGTACACAGGCGTGCTCTCTGTCTCCCCGTTGCGCAACGATCCTCCCGTTTTGTCTCTCGAGCTCGAGCTGCTATCCGGAACTCGTTGGCCGTGGAGGCCCGGCTTTTCGCGTCGATTTCACCGACGAAATCGATCGGACCCGATTGATCCGCATCCCTTCCTGGCAACTCGCGCGCAAACCACGCTCCCCGAACTCGATAATACATACATATTTAGGTTAGATCCGCGGTGTAATTTGGCGAAGGGGGGAAGGGGGGAATCGAATTTCGATTCCGCGAACACGAGCTCGCTCTCGTGGCCATCGTCGATGGCCAGCAAGGAGATAACGGTGTTTAGGGGATTACCGCGCGCGCGAAACGACATTAATCGCAATTCGAAAATTTATCGTGTTCGACCTCCTGGCCGGTTTGTCGGAGATTCATTCTCCGACTAAACGAGTACGCGCGCGCGCCACCGCGATGTTCCTCCGGGAATTGTCGTGTGCAAGGAGAAAGAGGGACGAAGAGGACGAGGAGGAGGAGGAGGAGGAGGAGCATGAGAGAAGCAGAGTCCGCAGTGGATTCCGAGCGAGGCTGTGTCGCCAGAGTTTTTCGTAATTTTGGGATCGATTACCTGTCGAACGCCAGCCACGCTCTCGCTTCTTTTCTCCCGGTCGTTCGATCAGTCTACGATCCGTTGGGACCTCCCGGCAGCTTGTTTCTCAGCCGTTCCTAATTGTTTGCCGCGCGAGAAAGGGCAAAAGGATCGAAACGAATCGCCGCGCGAGCTGCCGAGGAAATTAACCTGACCACCGGCATAGTGTGCTACAGACGACGAACGTAGAAAGAGCTTCGCCTGGCCGCGAAAATGGAATTTCTTATAAATCCCGATCCACGTATCAAATATCCGTATCCATTGTTTCGATTGCGCGTATATATTTACGTTATGCGAGTGGAACTTCCAATCCCCCTCAGTCCCAACGCGTTCTCGGCAACGATGAATTTTTATATTTCTTCGTGCTCGTCGAACTTATTCGTCATTCGAGGAGAACAGACTATTTCCGTAGGGATGTAATTCTTAGATTCGAGAGAATGGATCGATGTAGAGTGTAGATTGGACCTGAGGTTGGCTTCACACGATTGATAGTGAACATACCAAATAAATCAGTTTAACTGTTCAACTTGGCGCAATGAAAAGTATTCCGATCTCTTAATGGATGGATATTATGCAGAAAATGACAGGCAGCACGCAAAAGATATAAAAATATCCAAAGAGCAATACCTTTTCTGTCAAATAATAAGAGCTAATATCAAACTATGAAAATACAATTTGTACTTGTAGAAACGGACAATACAGGATAATATGTTCGTATATTATTACTACATGATATTCGTGAAAAATATAAAAAGTTTGCACAAAAGAATCAATATCAAGAAAATATGGAATTTGTACTTGGAACGGGCTTCAATACACAGTCGAGATCGTCACAGAACGCACAGCCTTGAAAGATGTTCCCCGCTTTCGAGCGAGGATCGATCCCGCCGCTGCGCGTGAATTAGCGCGTGAATGCTTATTTGATAAAAGAGATCAACAGCGTTATATTAATTACAAAGTAATGGAACGATGCGAATACGCGGATCGCGCACAATCTGCCTCTGGCTCTGCTTTTATCTCGAACGTTGCTCCTGTTTTTTGCTGCTTTGCACTGCGCCATTAATTAGTAGCCATGCAAATACACACCGGCGGAAACGTATACAGCCGGTTTTGGAAAAAGGAACCGGTGGGGAGAGAAAAAAAAAAAAAAAAAAAAGAAACACGTGCGATATGGACGGACGAAAAACCCTAGTTCGGGAGTCCGGTTCGGCCTCAAACGATTCGATTTCAGCGACTGAAACGTTTTCGAGAGATCGCGTCGGACACGTGACCTTCTTCCGGTCTGCTGGGAAAACTCGCGGGAAAAAAACCTTCGAGTTCCGGCAGTAAACGGGCGAAACAGTGCGCATGTGATCACACTCGGTCGAGATCGTCTACTTTGTTTTATCCAGGCTACGCAGCTGTTGAAGGCGATAAGCTACTACAAATGGTGCTATAAATAGCATAAATTTTGATATCGACGTTTTCATGGTATGTATCAGTTAGCTAAATTTTTTAAAACATTTTCCGGTACATCTTCTGAATCTTCTTACATCTTCTTCTCTCTTTTTTCCGATATCATGCAACTACTCGCTCGTTAATTGGAGTTTATATTTTTCATATTTGTCTTCGTGAACTTGCCAATTTATCAATTAATATCGGCACAACTAGCAAAAGATCTTCGCAATAGTTTGATATCGACGTTTCATCGATCAGTCAGATTTTTTTAACATTTCTTTTCTCTGGATATCGTGCAACTACTCGCTCCTTAATTATATTATAGTATTAAGTATATAATATAATATAATATAATCATAATATTAAGTATAATTACAGTATTAATTATAGTATAATATATGTATATGCAGAATGATTCACGTAACTTGTACACCTGAAATAATTTCTAAATTATATACCTTCCAAAGGGTCACTATCTCCAATTTTTCCAATTAAACACTTTTCGAATTGAATACTTTTAGTATACATATTCTTCTACTTCGGTGGTTTTTAGCGTGACAGAGATTTTTCTTTATTCGACGATTTTCAAACGTCGCGTTCGCGTTCATGGATAAGGAACGAATGCATCTTCATTGTATCGGTATTCCTGATTTTTCCAGAGGCATGTACACCGATTCGAGAGCCTGATGGCGAGTGAAAAAGGATCGAGATCCTTGTATCGCAGAGAAAGTCGAATGCTCGTGTATCGCAGATGATCACCTGGGATAAGAAGAAAGCTTTTAAATTACAATGACGTTGACGTACAAACACTGCAATTGGCTCGTCGCGTTCCAGCAAAGCGTACATATATCCCACAGAGACAACAGAACGCAACAATTGATCGCGATCGAATGATTCTCCAGTTCGCCAGTGAAAATTCTCTTTGTTCAAACTTACGTGGCCGCAATGGCCACTGTTTGCGTGCCTATTACTTTTCTAACGTTTGCGTTGGAGCAAACCCGTTGTGAAAATCAATAGAAACTACAAACTGACCAACTTCCCGTCCGCCTATCCAATATTTATCTGCCATGGGCAACCAACGCGCGCGGGAAAGAACCCCGCGATTATTCGGCCATATACACCGTGTAGATATTTTTCCGGCCGTGTATTTGTTTCTGCTACGTATCTTTGTTATGTCCGTATATCGACAAATCCGAAATCTGATTGTACGGTTTTTGCGTTTCAAATTCCTGCCGGCCAAAAAAAGAAAAAAGAAAAAAAAAAGAAAAAAACTCGATTTCCTTTCCCTGATGGCCGAGGGAGGGCAAGGGGTGGATGCCCTCGAAATACCGGATGGGAAAAATCGCGACACGCTCTATGAAAACTGCGCGATCGTCGAGAGCGAAAGGAATTTTCTTTCTTTTCCAAAGCGTTTACGTTATAACCTTCGATTTCGTCTAATAACATCAGGAAAAGATCGGACGATTTTGTCATTTCTAATAAAACGCACAAGAAGCAAACGATAAACGACAAACGACTCGTGGGAAAACTAGAGCGTCGTGTAAATCGTGCTTCGATCACGGTTGGCATCGACACAACCCTCGGAATCGTTAATCGTACGAGTTGACGATCAGACATCGCGATCGCAGTCGAGGCATAGATTAAACGCTCAAAGACACACGATTTAACAAGTTCTGTACAAGGCACGTGGCCCGATTTCCCCAGCCAGTATCGCCGTGTTTCGTCAATGTCTAGCCAGGAGAACGATCGAACAGGGCGAGGAACTGTCGCCGTCGTAACGTATCCTAACGTACGGATCCAATTTACGAATTGGGTCGACATTATTCTGTTCTTTCTCTCTCTTCGATTACAAATCTCCTCGACTATGGTATCGGAGAGACGACGACCAGTCGAGAGAGAGAGATCGAACGTTAAATACTGTTCCCGGGGAAATCTTGTTCGCCGAACGCCCATGTCTACGATAATGTCTTTCAATGGAAATATCTGTTGAACGAGAAGAAACTCTTAAGGATGAAAGGAGCAGACGGCAAGGAGAGGAGATCCGAAGACTTCTCGTCGGAGCCTTTACGCGAAATTCCATCGGCGGACATTTCGTCGCGTGGCGATCCCCGAAGGAGGCACTAATCGCCCGGCGTGCAAAACGGGCCAGTCGTCTCAGCGGCCGACGTAATTCTCCGGAATCCAATTTGCGAATTGGGACGGCGGCGTTTCTCTTTGTCGCGTAAACGTCCAATCCACCGTTGGATTCCAACATTTATTGTCGTTTAACTTACGCATGTAAGTTTTACAACTGTCGCTTCAACAACAAGGTAGCTTCACTTTCAATTTCAACGAACCAGAAACAAAAAAATCTTAACAAACAATGAAAAATCGAGCAGCAAGTGGAAGATCAGAGTTCTTTTTAATCAAATAGGACATGTGACAATTATTTACCAAAAAAAAAAAGCAATTAAACTGATCAACTGATTCAATGATTCAAATAGGATATGTAAAAAGTGGGATGGTCTCCACCTTGTTACAAATTTTCCAATTGATTACTCGGGACGAGATTCCCTCGAAAATTATTATTTTTCTTTCTGTTTTTCTCGATTTCTGTCAAATATATCCACACCAAGCATTTTATTTTCACGCAGGTATTATAGTTCCAATTCTATTTGCCATTTTTATAATTTCTTTTTTGGGGATTTATCAGATATGCATTGCAACCTAATAAACACATTAACAATTAATGAAGAAGAAATGAGAAATTGTCTTGCGACTTTTAGACAGAGATTTCATCGACAGACTGAAGCAAGCACTGTTCAAGATAACTTGCCATGAAAAAATTACGAGCACCGTCAATGCAAAACAGATTCCGTGTCGCAGAAAATATTATTTAATCTTCTCAATTCTGAACGAAACTTCTGAAACGAAAATATGCACGTAGTACTCGTCCTAAATTTCTCGAACGAGGGTGTATAAATAAAACTTTGTGTTCTTTACTCTGTTATACAAACTTCTTCGTATCTCTCTGGCACTTTTATTTCATTAGACGCAACTTTCATTCTTTATTAGCCCGTCGATTTAACTCTCTGAATAAACAATGATTTAAAATAACTTCTCTTTAAAATTACGTGAAATTATGAAATCTGATAAAATGAAACGCGTAATGAATATCGAGCGAATATCTCTGTTGTATATTTCCTTTCACGATTCCAATATTGAAGTAAATCGATTGAGGAAAAAAAAAACAAATTGCCAACACGACGTTGATCCTTAATGGGTTAAACGACGAAAATTCCGAGATTTTTCCGAAGCTCGCGAGATGTGCACAATGTATGCCGTACGATGTATGCGTCTGCTCGTTGCCGATTCAACCAACAGCAGATCTCTCTCTCGTTGATCTTCGGGAGGGGGAGGGGAAAAAAAAGACGCGGCCACGGTGTGGTATTCGGATTCTCGTTGGAGAATCACGTAAATTCGAATCGTTGCCGAGTGGCGTGCCGGCAACCGGCAGAAGGAAGGAAGGAAGGAAGGTTTGGACCGAGGGGTGGCGAAAAGGGGTGCCGATCAATAACACGCCGCGTCGTGGCGCTACTGTCGCTACTCCGATTACTCCTATAGTTACACGTATATTTCTATGTACACGCGCACATACGGTTACGTGGCTCGCCTTCGAGACTTCCTGTTCGAAACTGCCCTGGACGAAACAGCCGAAACGACGTACGTATTTTTCTCTCCACCTCGCGTGGGTGGAAAACTGGCCGCGAAAAGAGACGAGCCCGCCCGCGCACCGCCTTTGAGGAGCCAGTTGGAACACGGAAGCGCAAATGAATTTATTAATGGGGGTCGGTGTGTATCCAGCGCGCAGCAACCACTCCTCGGGGACCACTTTGAAGTTTTTCCGAGACAAGAAAAAAAAGAAAAAAAAAGAAAAGGGAAGAAGAAGTAGAGGAAAAGGAGGGAAAGAACGTGTACGAAACGGGAGCACGTTCTTCGCGATAGCCTCGAGAATTCACTAGCCCGTCACGATTCGTGGCTGCTGCTCGACCGAATACATCAGCCTTCGCGAATTGTTATGAATTGTACAAAATGCATTTTAATCTGGGAGACGGGATTTGCATCACTCCAATATATACAGGCTGGAACAGCAGCTACGCTTTATTTTATTTTACAAGACTTATGCATGAGAAACAAGGATAATAGGAATCTATTTTTCCTCGTCTATCGTACGATAGATTCTAGACAAATCTCTTAAACTAATAGTTTACTTTATACGCGAGTCAATAGTTTTTTTTTTTTTTTTATAGAGAATGTCGAGTTGATTAGTGGATTTAAAAGAGTGGCTCCGAAACTTCTCCATCTACGAAAAAATCATTATTGTCGCATCACGGTCCCTTACGTTGACAAAGTTTCTTTATATTTCCAAAAAAAAAAGATTTCTGCACAACAGAAATATCTGAGATATACTATCGGATTCACACCGTTTGGTCCGTTTATCAGGCTCTAAAGAAGATGAGTAAAAAGAAGTAATGATCTTAAATCTCTTCATATGTTTATGCATCGATCAAATGATACTGAAATAACTGGCGCTAGATTTGGCGAGAAAATTCCGAACCCAAGCATGTCACATGGAACATGTCACTTCTTTCGTTGCTTCAGAGAGACAGCTACATCTGTTAAAATGTTTATCGCACGAGACTGTGGTTATTATGTTTCGTAAAATCATCCGTGTGTACAAACCTTCAACAGTCACTAGGAATAATGGTTACAAAGGAACAGAACGCGACAGAAATTCGAATTTGAATTCACACAACCGCGATATTGATTAATTCGTACGTTCTGATCCGTTCGTGCGTTCGAGCAGAAATTGGCCTGGCCGAGCAATTTTTCCTGGTAATTTCTTTCAGCAAGACGCGGGGAAATAAGCGGCCGGAAGCAGGTCACGAATACCCGGCGGCCGGTTCCGCGACTCGGAGCGAATCGAGAAACCAAAACAGTCGAACGAGCGAACGTTGCAAGAGCAAGAATCGCACCGGCAATATATGTATGTGTGTGTGTGTGTGTGTGTGTGTGTGTGTGTGTGTGTGTCGGCCGATGAACAGGGGAATACTCGCATAGTGGAAAAATTCGAAATTGAATCCCCGAGTCTTGTTTGCGGAGGGCTGGCGATCGAATATTTACGAGAAGGAAAATAATGCGGGACCCGCATTCCACATCTTGCCTCGTATCGCTCGCTCGAAAATCCAATTATTCGCGGCGAGTGACGCGTGTACAACAGCTGCCTAGTGACTTCTAACGCTTAGTTAGAACTAGCGTGGGAAAACGGCTGGGTAAAAAGAAAAAAAAAGAAGAAGAAGAAGAAGAAAAAATAGGAAAACATCTCCGACGACTTTTGATTTTCTGTAATCTAGTTCTTGGAAAAGATGAACGATATCGTTCACACCTCAGAAGCGATATCTGGCTCTGGATTCAGTGCTCAGCAGTGGCAGCGGGATTACGAAAATCGTCGAAGATTCGTGGTAATCCAAGCGGTAGACCAAGCCAGCCAGCCCAAACTGCATAATCGATATCTACTGATCGAGCCAGCTCGTTGCGTGATACGATCAAGGATATAACGCATAATGGAAACATCAGGCTTTTACTTGCCCGTCAATTCTGTGATCGAGAAGCGAAGCATTAAGACACTTTTGTATTTTTCGATAAAGTGTTAGGAACTTTAAAAAGGAATAGAGATTCATTGCACGACAAATAGTTCATATTTGGCATCACTGATTGATTCTCTTCTCTCTCTTGATGGTTTTTTGTTCGTGTCATAAGAGTTTAGGTTCAAGTAAGTAGGGTATTTACCGAAATCTCGTTCAAATATATGGAGTTTATATAACAGAGTTCTACGGTTTAGCAGCGTGTTAATTCAATAAAGATGAATTACTGATGTGCATGAAAGTGGTTCATCAAATACACATAACTTTGAATGTGGGTGGTTTCTTTAAAATAACACGTAATTATTTGTATATGATTCAGGCACTCATTAACGAATTTCAAATTTATAAGAGTTATCAGTTCTGAAAGTTCGAAAGTTCAAAAGTTCTTGCTGGAGAATTAGAACTGTGAGTGTCTTTTATTTGCAATCTCTTTTTATTAATTTATGTGTTAAACAAGTGACTAAATATAACGTAGGATAGTCTTTATCTTTCCTCAAATATTAAACGTGTATTCCCAGCAATTTTCTGAATATTTCTAAATATGAATGCAAGAAGATTAATAATAAAGCTCCGATACGTTTTTACAAATCCTCTTCTATATATTTTTCAGCAAATAAATGATACGTTTCTAAAAGTACATCTGACATCTACTATCTACAGTTGCACGAATTAATATTTGAACGCTAAATATTTAAACTGTTACAGTTTCGTACGTAAAGTAAACCTGGGTTCGTTTTAAATTCTCAAGCTTCTACTTTTAAAGTGATATTTTTACGTAATAGGTAGTGTCCCCTCGAAAACGTTACAAATTGCAAAAACAGTGAAAAATCCTTCTCGCGAGCGAATTCATCGATGATGACTAGGTATCGAAGCCTTCCCCCTGAAACACAATATGTTTCGGATTGGATCTTGAATAATCAAGCTTCGAACGAATTGAATTTGCCTCGTCTAAACCTAATATTATCGCCTGACACGTGGTTTCGAGCTTTCAAACGAACCCCCAGCTTCATTGTTGCACGGATTCCGTTTCGGCGAAATTTCAACAGTTTCGGTATTCAATGTCCGAGCAACCGTACGCACGTTGCGGCCGTGTCGACTTTGGCCGACGATCGCAGTGAAAAAGGTTAATACCCACAACGACGACCGAGAGAGGAAGGCGGCGCCACGTTTCAATGCCGATCGTTTGTCGACCGTTTATTTTCTCCACTAGTTGAAAGAGCGGGGGAACGCGTGTTCGCTTTAACAGTGGCTTGTAATCAAGTAATTTTCAAGGTATATTGACCGCGATTCGATTATCGCGGCAACGTTTACCAGCAGCGTGGCCGATGACGTGGCCTACGTGAAAAAGGAAAAGTGGCGAGCTGCTCGTGACTCGCGGCCTGAAGGAGAGGATTTCACGCAATTCGAAAGGAATTCGTCGTTAAACCCGTTGTTGAAACCCCGCCCCGCCAGATGTGGAACGCAAACAACAAATTTCACGGAGATGCCCCCCTTCGTCTGAAACGTTTCCCTCGGCCGCGCAATAAATCGCCACCGCGTACTCGACAATTGCGATTAATTATTTCTACATGTTAATTTTCGCGTGACGGGCCGCGCTTCCACCGGTTGTCCGGAACACGAGCAGAAACTTCGCTCGTAATTCCAAGGCGCATCTCGCTCGCTCGACTCTCTCTCTCTCTCTCTCTCTCTCTCTCTCTGTCTGTAATTAGCAACAGAGCCAGAACCGTTCTCCATCGATCGGCCGAATCGGCCTGAAAAACCATCTCTGTATTCCGTATTAATCCCTCTGAATCCCTTCAGTTCCATCTCTGCGATATCACAGAAGTATTCACCAATGCGGCAAGCTTTAGACGGGAATTAAAATTTTTAAAGCAGAAGTTCCTTTTTTTTCGAAAAAAAAAAGAAAAAAATAGATTGAAATGTAATTCATGATATATTTAGAATTGTGGAATAGTAGTTCGTCCCGTTTCGGCACAGTTGCTTAAAATTCAACAGATAGTTTACAGGGGCTGACGAATTTATCGCTAAGAGAAACTAAAAAGAAAAGATAAATTTAGAGATATTCCAATTTTCCAATTGACGAATTCGCAATTGTGAAATATATAAAACGTGACATTGATTAATCAGTAAACATAAATCTTCGGAAAATAAAGAGCGAACTTTTTAAACGATCGCCGATCGTTGAAAATTACGCGACACCAGATGAAAATTAAAATATTCGAACAGAATATACAGGGACGTGTAATAATTACGCGTGCAGATTTTTTTTTTCACCTGTAAGAAACTTCGAACTGCAAAATTGCACAGGATGCGATTCAACATGGAAAAATATATAAAATATCCAAAACATAACGCTCTCTGCGTTATTGGAAAAAATTGTTTTACACGCGCGTACAAACGCCGCGCACGAAAAGTTCACGTGGAATATATATACATTTTCCTCCTCTATATTGACAATACTGCGAAAATTTGAACGGAATTTATGCCCGCTTGTTAGTTTTAGCTTCGTACAGCGACGTACAGCAGTTTGTACATGCTGAAGCTTTTATTAGACACGTAGCGCTGTTCATTTTCGCAGAGCTAATAAAACGTTCAGGCGCATCTTTTAATGCATTAACGTCAAATTTCTCATATAAACTCGGCGAGGGAAAGTAGATCACGGGGCTATCGATACGAGGAGCTGATAGTCTGTCAAAAGAATACCACGAAGAAGGCGACTATTTACAATCGGCTGAAAAGATTTCAGGAAAGTAGAGAAGACCTTTTACGTATCGTGCACCGTTGAGAGAAAAAAAAAAAAGAAAGAAAGAGCTTTCGCGGAATTGCTTCGAGAATAAATAATAATGCGTAGGCGTTATTTCAAGCGCGATAACCTCGATACAGGTGAAAACTGGAATATGTAATTTTTGCAAAAATAGAAGGTCGATCGAAGCCAATGATAGCGAACGTGTAACAAGGGGAGGAAAAAAGAAAGGAAAAAGAAAAAAGAAAAAGAGGGAAACGATACGTCGTGCAAGGAACGAATTTATATTCTGAACAATTTTGCATGTAGAATACGGAACGTTCGTTACCGGCACGAAAGAATAAAATTACCCGACTAATTAAATATTAACCGCGTGCTATTTTCAGCACGATACTGCTGCCGAGTTTATATTCGATGGTTGGATGTGATCTACACCGATGTATTTAATCGCGAAACGTCTCTATAAACGTAGACGTGACACAATTTGTGAATTTCATTGGTGCGAGAAATAGGTCGGACATTTTTTTTTTTTTTTTCACTTGATATTATAGTTTCGAGTTTGAAAGTTTGCCAAGTGCGGGCACTTGAATTCGATTCACTCTGGACTGGACAGGGACGAGCGATATCAATAGAAGAGAGTTATTCCACGCACGGAAATAAGTAAAAAAAAAAAAAATTATAGAGTAACATTTTATTTTCAATTTACGACAAAAAAAAAAAAAGAGAAAGATTCAACTTCAAAAGTTGATCGAACGGGCGTTGCCACTACGCACGCTTGAAGTTTGCTCCGTTGAAAACGGATTGAAGCCTTTAAACGGGTAAAAAGTTCGTTCTCGTTCGACCGGAATTAGACAAATTCCAGCGTACTTGACAGATTTTCAAACTCCTTTTCGCTCCTCGGAAACCAAGTCTGGAAATGGAAATACACGTCACTCTGGCTTATTTTCGCGCGAAGCAAATCCCAATTTTATCGATCGTCTAGTCACAAGTGTACAAAAACGATTTCGAACTCCGGTTTCGGTCGAGAACGAGTGTCGCAAACGAACAAAATATCATCCCGTTGCAGTATGTTCTCGCTCGTAGAATCGCCGGCCACCTGGTCAATCGTGCCGCGATTTCAGAAACACTCGATGGTAATGGAACCGGCACCGAACGGATCGATCGGACCGCACGAAACATCTATCCGCGAGATTGTTGTCGGTGGAACGTTAGGTCCGACCGCACGGAAAGTGGCGTTCCTTGCTCGTGTTACACATATCGGTGGCATGGGGGGAAGGGTGAGAGAGGGCGACTGCGGAACGTTCTAAATCGTTACAAACCGTTTACAAGAGGATGGGCTATACGATACCGGGGGTAAATGGTTGGGAGAAACGAGAGCCAGCAGCGACTAGGAAGCGTGCAAATGAATATACATTGCTTTCGTGACGCGCGGCCTCGTCGTCGCCGTCGTCGTCGTCGTCGTCGTGGTGTCTCTCGTTGTAATATAAATTTCGAACGCGCGGCACGAGAACGCGGTCCTCCTTCGCGAGGACCCTCGGTTCTTGCCCCCCCCCCCCTCGACACTATTTCACTTCTGTCCTCGTGGCCGAAGCTCGTCGCGTCGAGGCTTCCTAGCCTCGAATTAGAGTTAATTAAAATACGAGCCGCGGGCCCGTTAACGCCAGCCTGATAAAATCTCCGTTCGTGATACGTGCGCGCCTCCGTACCCTCTTCGCAGCCGTGAAAATCGTTACGCGAGAATCTAAATCTTCGCGCATGATTCGCCGAAACACCGACGCAATTCGAAGAAGAAACAAAAAAAAGAAACACGATTTTCGAATTGTCATTGTGAAAATTACGAGTTCTATTAAAAATTTTATTCGTCCGTCAGACAGTGTATACTGTGTTCTATAAATATTATTAGGAATTTTATCTTGACTATCGTTGCAAACGAACGTGCGTTGATGAAGTTGAAAAGCGTATTACTTTCTTTAATACTCGAACCACCAAACCGGTCGACGTGGGCAATCTATGATTTTCGTTCGATGTTTTTTTGTATTTTTCGTAAAGCACTGTATTTTTCGAGGTTTAAACGATTTTCTGTATAAATAAAGCGCTCCTGCGGTCCATTGTATTATAAAACTTCTGTTTTTTTTTCTTTTAATATTTCTGATGGAAATTTCATGTTTTAATCGATAGTTCTGGTATTAATATTATCTAATTCTATTTGAAAACAGAATACTTTTTCGAATCGTTTCACTATTGTAAGAGCGCGATGTGTTAATCCTTAATTTAATACTCTACTAAAATACTCTAGGAATTTTTCGCCCTGTGCCGAGAAAATTATCTCATTGCTTTCGCATATATCGTCAGAACGACGTACGCTATAAGCATGGCGACATATCTCGTCGCCACAAAACGCACTATAGAGAGAATACATCTCGTCATCTTACGAAGATTACCGAAAAATTAAGCAATCAACGGGTTAATAGATGTCTTTTAGTTCAAGAAATCCTCTGAATTATAAATGTTGGGCATTTTGGACATTTTGACGAAGCATGTTCCTGTTTCTTCCATGCGTGAACGCAATGTTCGAAAATCACATGCAGAACATGCTCCTCCATTGTATCGGTAAACAGCTATAATTAATTGATTGCCTCCTCCATCTATAAATAAACGAAATCTAGTTACACAGGGTTAATTGTAGGTATTTACTGCAATTGGAAATCCGACAGCTAATAATCGTTACACATCATTCATTTGGTGCTCTTGTAATGATGCATTAATGAAGTTATCTGCATGGAACGTGTAACTTTCAGACAGTTTTTATCGTCACGGCACGAGTACGTAATTACGTACAATTAACTGATAACTTTCTTCTTTCGCAAGTGCAAATAAAATTCTGGTTAATTACGGAAGGTTAACCGTAATTTATTTCAATTGAAAATCGTTGTACACCATTCGTTCGGTGTTTTTTTTTTCGCGAAATATACTATTGCAGATATAATATGAACAAAGAGCTTTCAAGTTACACGATATGTTCCCATATTGTAAATATGCGTTTAATGGAACGAACGTAGTGTACACAGACATATTCAGATGCGAGCAGAAATGCACGTCAAAAATTACGCGGATTGGGACACAATTCGTTTATTTGTGTACGTGTGTATTTAGAGATACACGTGAAACAACAACGAAAGTTAGGGAAACGACGGCGACAAAAATAAGGGAAGCGATGAACGCGAGGATAGCACGCGCCCGTGTAAAGAATATAAATGAAGAGGAAAAGATAAATGACATCTGTATCGTAGTTTCAGCAGAGCGTTGAAACACGACGGCGAGAAAACTCAATTTCTGGCGGAATACGGGTTTTCATGGGAATCGCGCGACAAGATTCGTGAAGAAACAGCAATGGAACAAGAGAAAGAGGAAAGGGAATGTCTGTCTATCTATCTATCTATCTATCTATCTATCTATCTATCTATATCTATATCTATATCTATCTATCTGTATATATAGAAGTCGGGCCTGGTTGAGATTCCCGAAGATAGAAGACGGGGCCAGGTTGGTATCGCCAGGGGAATTATCTGGGAATTTCTCGAGATCAAACGGCGTGACCGGGTTATTCGGTTATATTCGATTCTCGGTGCGAAGTTGGAAAATTTACGCGGTCCCTGGGGCGGCGCGCGCGGGGCTTTTGAAAATTCCGGGGGAAGAAGTTTCGCCTCGATACCGATGATGGTGTGGTTGCTGCTGCTGCTGCGAGGCTCACCCTCGCTGTGGCGCACGTCGATTCCCAAGTTTTCCATCGAACTGCGAGAAACTTGCCTGGGCTCCTGGTGCGAGCATCTCGAGATTTCTCCAATTTCCACCACGCTTCTCAAAGAGATTTACACCGTGCGAGCGGAATGCATAATACGCGCAATAAGAATGACGTTCGGATAAACATCGACCTGGTCTGCCGATGTTCGAAGATGCTCTCTCTCTCTCTCTCTCTCTCTATCTATCTATCTATCTATCTATCTATTTATCTATTTATTCGTCTGTCTGTCCGTCTCCTGCGTTGCGCTCCTACCGATGGTGTAAAACTTTCCTCGAGTTCCAGTCGTCGCATCTGGGCAAAAATTCGAATATCTGCCGGGATAATTGACGTTCTTTCAATGAGAATATCGCAGCAGCATCGCCGTTTTGATCGTCTACATGGACGCGTGTGTCGCACTCGTGAAAATTAGAATGCATCCCGCTCCGGTTATATATACATATATACATATATATATACATATACGGGTTCGGCTGCATATTTGACCTTCGACGTGCCCGGGGAATCTTAAAGAATCCCCGGCACGCAATCTCGTTGCGGCGAATTTTCTTTTTTCTTTCTTCTCTTTTTTTTTTTCTCCCCTCGAATGCCACGAATGCCGGGAGACTTCTCGAACAACGAAAGTCGCGTCGTGTGAGAGAAGCACCCTTGCTCCTATCGACGCCGACGTCGACTACGTTCGCGCGCTCACCTACGATTAACTTGGAAACGCGAAAGAACGCACTCTCCGCTCGCTCTCTCTCTCTCGCCGAGGGACGATATCTCAATGCAAGCCGGATTAATCCTATTAGCCCACAGCCCGTTTGTAACCGCGAGGAGGAACGCGTTTTCAACCCCTGGCCGTATGTTATCCTTTTAGCAGTGTTCTCTATTTCGCGCGTGCGTAAATACGAGTTGTCTCGTGTCTCAACGCATAATCGCGTAAATGCCAATGACGCTCGTGCATTTCGTACAATATTTAAATTGTACATTTGTCGTGCGTGAATCGCGTACACGAAGCAGTACATAAATTATTACAAGCACGTAAAACGCGATTCGTTCGCGAATCTTTCCAATTTAATCGCAACGGAATGGCTGACGTCAATTAGCATAAATAGACACGCAACAATCGAGCGAAGATTAATTTTGCAGTGGCGATTTCAATCATATACGTGGATACTTCAACTATCTATTTTATATTTAAACGCGCGTATTCTATAAATTTTATCAAACGTCAGCTGCTTGTTAAAAGTGAAACGTGAAACTTGAATAATTCATTTCCTTGATACGGAATTATATTCCTTGGTACAATTTGATCGCAGCAAGATGCACGAAACTAACACTAGAGGGACAAAACAGGAATATCAACCTTTTGATCATCAACTGAATCATAATTGCTTTTCAATTCAATTGAAAATAAAAAAAAAAAGGAACAGGAATATCCACCGTCTGACGTGTACTAAAAATCATCCGCGTGTAATACTCGAGAATTCCTCTACGATGATATAAAAAGAAAGAAAAAAAAGTTGTAACGCTTGACGAGTATTAAGAACATGGATCCTCTTTCCCCTTAATACACGTTTCACGCGTATTTTGCCGCGCGCGTTCGAAAAAAAACCGCGATTCCTTCGCATCGTTGTATAATCTCTCGTCGTCGGAGCGAAAGACTTTTCCGAAAGACTGCTCCGAGCGGGGTAGGAAAACGAAACGAATCGCACAGAATCGTGGGAAAAATGAATTTCAGGAAGGATGACGGAAAGAGAGGGGAGGGGAATTCGTGCCGGGGCCATTCTCGCGGAAAGCAAAAGCCATCACTCCGGCCACGCGTTTCTCAACACGTTCGATACCTACTTTTACCAGACTCCTCTCCGGTCTGATACATCGTCCGGTGTTTTCGTGAGTTATTGACACCGTGTGTTTGTACTTGTACCGAGTGCCACGATCGCAATCGAGAGCCACGCTCCTATATATATATATATATATATCGTTTAAACAAAGCGCCGGCCGATAAATAAAGAACATCGGGACCGAAAAAAAAGCGCGAAACATCTGCCTCGCAGCGATTTATGAACTCGCAGATAGAATTGCGTGGTTCGTGGAATTTGGTGAGAAAACCGATTGGAAGCAAAACATGAGGATCCGAATTTCTCACCTCTCGATCTCGAGAAATTCGAAGATAATTCGGTGGAGCAATCGCGTCGACCGAGAAGTACGTTTCCGCGAGGTCTGCGCCATCGCAATTCGCGATTCTTTTATCAATCGATTCTTGGAATCATTGGGTTCGACATCAATACCGGCTTGCCGATTCTTTGATTTGAGAGAATCAACCGATTTCAGCTTCTCGAAATTTTACGCGAATCAACTTCTCGTTGAGAGATCGGACCACTTTAAACGTGTACAATTAATAACAATCCTTCGTTTCTTTCTTTTTTTTTCTTTTTTATGAAAGAACAAAAGAGGAGAATTTGTTATATACAAATCTTCCTTTCTTACGAAAAACAAAGATTTTTAATTTCCACGTAACGTATACTCGGAAAGCACGTAGGATTATTGAAAAACATTGACTTTGTGAAACGAAAAATTCTTCGTAGAAATATCTGTGGCAAAAAAATGTCTTTAATATTTCACGAATATCCTGTGTACTTCGTATAGAAAATTTTATGCAGAAACCCTAAACATCTTTCGTTCTTTTCCTTTGGTAACAACTGTGTGTCTATCCACGCTGGTGCATGGAAGATCGTTCAACATGATTCTGCATCAAGACAATTAAAGTCGAAAAATATTACTTACAAATTGTAATTAAATTAAACTTTGTTACAAATTTCCCTCTAATTTCATTCCTTTGCAAGAAAGAAAAAGCCTTTAATCCTTCAATTGTCCTAATTGTATTTCCTTATATAAACGCTTATATCATCTCGACGTGACAACAATTTTTCATAGTGTTCAAAAAGGCATGCAAATTGAACATTTGTGAATTCGAATGTCTGCGTTCTTGCGCAACAATTCCTCTCTGTAAAATCTTGTGTAACACTGAGACACATCTTATTCTTTCCAGTCGTAGTTACGAGTCAATCAGCAAGATTTAACACTAAAGTACCAGCACTTTATATATACTTATTTCTACTGTAATCGGTCTTTTTACGAGAGGAATACAAATAATTGTTAATTTCATGAATTTGTCAACTTCACGAGACAAGAAAACGAGATAACAAGATTTTCGGATAACAAGAAAAAAAATTTAATTTTCTCCCTTTTTTTTTAATCAGAGTTGAACGAATGAAAGAATGCAGAAATTTTAAATCAAATTTTCAAACCGCCATTGGCCGGACGTTTAGTGTTCATCGGATACCGACTAAAATTCGGAGTTTCAAACAGACGAAATTCCACTGCACCGTCTTGACGAATCCGGACACAATCACCTTCGTGAAAATTTACTTTCCTTTCTGCGTGTTTACGACACGTAACACGCCGAACTTGGCCCAATACCATCGACGAGATTCAATAAAAACGACATAATGGGAAACGTAATTCCTTGGTCAGAGGGTCAAAGAACCAACCCTCCCCCCCGTCGAAGCTTTGAACGCACGAGAAACTCGCGCAACTCCATTATCTCCGTTATCTCTGTTCGTTGTAACAATAATTACGATCGTTGAAAAACACACAGAGAGGGAGAAGGAAAGGGAGAGAGAGAGAGAGAGAGAGATCGAGTTGAACCGTTGGTTAATGAAATTTATTCGACGCCCTCTTCCCTTCGCTCCTTCTTCCGTTTCGCTTCCCTCCGCGTTTCCCTCTCTCTCTCTCTCTCTCTCTATCGATCGAATTATTTATCGTCCAGTGTATATGGGTAACGAGACGCTTCTGGGTTTGTGAATCCCATCGAACCGAGACGCGCCGCTTCCTTTCTCTTCCCTGCAAAACTTGGCCGGCCTCCGGAGAGAGGCGTCCCTTTGAGAAACGTAGGTCCTTTCTCTCTCTCTCTCTCTCTGTCTCTCTTTCTCTCTCTGTCAAGGAAGATTGCCACTGAATAAGGCAGAAAGGTAGCGGGTAGGGAACCGACGGGACCAAACGGGAAATATATCTAAATACAGCGAGTTTCAAATGAAACGCGAGGTAATGGTGGCGCTTTGGCGGAAAACAGACGAGACGAGATCGAGACGAGACGAGACGAAGCGACTACCACCAAAGAATAACTGGAACACCAGGAATCACTCGCTAGTACACGCTCTTCTCTCTCTTTCTCTTTCTTTCTATTTCTCTTTCTCTTTCTCTGAAATAAATCGGAACGCGAGGTCCGCAGCCAATTACGAGAAACCGACGCGAGAAGAGACGGAAAAACGGATTGAATCGCGTTCGCCGCGAGAGCGTCGCGTTTGTCAACGTTTGGCAACGTACCAGCCTGGTCCGAGCATCTTCGTTACCCGTCAGCTCGTCGTTGCCCGTCGCATTTTTTACGATAATTGGCTCCGCTCCGGCGTAAAACCGATGCTCGCCAATGGAGAAATTTATGTTTTTCCCCTTCCCCCTCCCCCTTTCCGCCAGTTGGCTGGCTGGTTATGATTGAAAAAGACTCGGAATTTTGTGAAGGAAGTGTGTTCGTTATCTTCGAAAGTGAGATCATCGTCTGGATCGTTGCAGTCAGGAGAATCGAATACCAGCGTCGATTAACGTCAATCAAGTGGCAGATGTTAGAATCCAGACTGCTCGACGACCCGTCACGGGACAATCGTGAATCGACGATTGAAATTTATACGGTGCTCGATTTGTTACGCGGCGCATTTTCATGCAGCAACGTGAACCGACGAGGGGAAACTCTCATCGTACAAAAGGTGATAATTCTTACACTGAGGACTTTCGTGCGTTACGCGAGTAGGACGCGAAAATGTAATCATAATGTATAAACTACGGAAAGTTTAACAGAGGAGAAGAAGAGGACGAAATTCTTTCATTTAAGACGTCGTTTCTTTCCAAGAAAGTCGAGTTTTTAAATATTTGAATTTGCTTAATTAGGTAGGAATAGACTATTACATAATATCAAGATAAAATTATATCCTCCATTACATCTGTATAAAGGAAGAGAGTGATCAATATTTGTTCAACAATTGTTCCTTTCCTTTCCGCTTGTTTCTCCGTGCCACATAAACGACGAAATGTAACAGAAAGACGCGGCTTCGATTCGCTGATTTCCCCTTTATCTGTAACGATAGAAGGAAAAACGATTTTGGCAAACGTTCCTTTATTATCTGTCGTTTGTTGAAGCAACGATTATCCATTATACTGGAAATATCTCGCTATATCGTTATATTATCGACGGTGCACACAACGTAATTTCGCCGAGGGAAAAATTCGAAGGAAGGATCGTCGAACACGGTGATTAAACAAGTAACGTAATTGTGCGGCGGTGCAGCGGGGATTCGCGCAACGGTGATTATGTGCAAGCAAGTCGAGAGAAGCGACCGGGTATTATTGCTTTATTGCTCGGATCGATCGTCCGGACGCTTTTAATTATTAAATCAACTAACGAGCTAGTCGAATTAATTAACGATCCCTGGGTTCTCTGTCTAATTGATACACGGCCAGCGTTTTCTTTTTTCTTCTTCTTCTTCTTTTTCATCCGCCCTCTCCCATTTTAAAGATTTCTCATGCGTGAATCAAGGCCGAATAAAACGTCCGCTTGGAGTGGTTCGAAAGCACTCGGCGTACGCCTGGTTCAAAAAACCAGGTCGAAGTGTTTTCAGCCGATCGCGATTTTCGCGGATCCGCGAATTCACGAGAGAAAGAGAGAGAGAGAGAGAGAGAGACGTTCGCAGATCGAGGTGCCTTCTTCTTTGAAAAATCTTTGTTACAAACAAAGAGAGAAGAGCGAGACGTGGCTAACGCGATCAAGCTCGTTCCATGATTCTTCGATTATCGGTGTAACTTTGTTCCTTTGCCTTTATCGCGATCCGCGCGCGCTCTCGTTCTTCGAGAAAGAGAGGGACGGGCGAGCACAAAGCTTCTGTTTGTTCGCCTTTCTCTGTTCTCTGTTTTAATAAAATTGTCTCGGGCACGTATCCGATTGCAACTCAATTTGATTTTGATACAGAGAATCTTGTATCACGGGTGGACGAGTTTTAGCGTAAAGATTCCACGATAAGAGAAGAAGATAACACTGAGAAATAATTGACAGTATCCGTATCTTTCAGTCACAGAATGTTGCAAATGGACTATTCTTTTTGGTATGACAGAAATTTTGACGCACGAATCTCGAGTGTTCGTTATTAATAAAGTCATTAACGAACAAGATAATATTGGCATCCTTTAACTAGGAAACAACTATTTTCAGCGTGACAGAAATTTTATTAATCGATTCGTGAAAATCGCGAATATCCTTCGTCCAATCAAAAACCTCACGGATCGCGGTCTCGGTAGTACGAAAAAAAATCAAGATTTCTTCGAAGGACTGCCTCGTTATTAGCATCGCGTGAACTGCGTTTCAGCGAAGTTCCCAATTTTTCTTTTCTGTTTTCTTCTTTTTCCAATTTTTCTAGTTTTTCGAAGTTGCGCTTCCCCACCGAGAACGCCAAAGATACCATACTTCTTCCTGCGGGATCTCGAACAATTTCGACTTCGGCAGCTGCGTTTCTCGCGAATCTTTTCCACGATAAACGCGCGTCTTGCTTCCACCTTCCCCGGCTCTGGTAAACAGAGTCTCTCTCTCTCTCTCTCTCTCTCTCTCTCTCAGTTCTGGCCCCATTCTCTCCGGCCCTTTTATTTCACCCAGAAAGCTTCCCTCTCGTTCCTCCTCTTTCACTTCTCGTCTGCTGTCTCTGTTACACCGTCACGCCGACTCGTAATTTGCCTTTCGGGAAAGGAAAGTTTTTCCAATCTCTCGCGACCCGCGAAGACACACACACAGAGAAAGAGAGAGAGAGAGAGAGGGGAAGCAGTTGGGCCAAAGAGGCACGCGAAAACGGCGTTACTGTCTCGAAAACGTCGCCGAGGCGTCTGTTAAATTGAGTTTGAAGCTGTACGTTTCCCAACGCTACGTACGGGCTAGGCGCGCGCGCGCGCGCGTGATCCCCCGACTTGTAACGACTTTAATCTTTCCGAGGCTGCAGCTGCACGACCGGCTAACAAATCCACTTGTATTCGGGTAATGGCGGCGCAAATTATCGGCAACGCCACCGACTGTTTCGAAAGTACTCCCGGCACGGCAACGATCTCCGCAGCGAGAACTTACTTCGCGATGGTTCTATCCTTTCTTTCTTTCTTTCTTTTCCTTTTTTTTTTTTCTTCCTCTTCCTCCTCCTTTTTCCCCGGTAGCATCTCGGTGAACCTTCGATTGGAACGCGTTGCGAGATTTGCAAGATGGAAGCAGGTTCCTTTCTCTCTCTCTCTCTCTCTCTCTTTGCTCCCCCTTCGCTCGTACGAGCAAACCTCGGAAGCGAGAAGAGAATCATTTTCCTCCGGCGCAAAGGAGCAGGATATCGTTCCACTGGTGGAAGCCCGAGTTTCCTCGGTCGCGAACTAGACATCGGAAGGGAGGAGGGTAACGGTTACTCGACTCTGGATTCTACTCGGTGGAATCAAGAGCGAGGAGATTCGGTGCGAACGGGCGAGAAAGAGGAAATAACACGGTGGAAAGAGAAGCGAAGGAGGACGCGGCACTTCTCTCGACACGGCCCCGATTTCCTCGCGACACGATTCTCCAAGGTCTCCGGGACTTACAATGTAATTCCGGGAAAGAAGTCGCGCAGCCTCGGCGAGGAGTAGCAGCAACAGCGAGAAGAAAAGGGGAGGGGGAGGGGAAAAATAGAAAGAAAGGGAGGGATCCGAGAGGGTGAATGAAAGAGAACGGCACGGTCGCCGCAGTAGCGAGAAGGGGAAATTGAAAACCGTACGATCCAAGCTCTATCGAGACAAAGAAACGACCATGAGATTGTCCTTGAGAGATGCTTTCTCGGTTCTCCTCGGGAGAATATTTCGCAGCAACGCGTCGCGAGGAAATTCTCTCGCGTCTTTGCCTATGGCACGCCTGTGTAACACGACCGTTTCGAAAATCGTACGCGTGGAAAATGGAACACACGCGCGCGGTGAAACGGTAAAACTGGAACACGAAAGACGCACGAACCATGATGGATCCAGCCAATTTATCTAGATCTTATTGTTACATCATTCTGTACGTAATACAGTCACAAGTAGCAATTGAATTTCCCGTTTTCTATACCAATTTTTCAACACTCCAGTAGCAACGGTCCCAGGTGGTTTAGACTTAACTCGCTGATATATATTTATTACTTGGTAATCTAAGTCTGAATAATAATCGTAATTTTATGAATATTGAATAAAAGTTGAATAACAACAGCGAAAGTATTGAAAAAATTTAAAAAAATCGATGTTAGTCAACAAGAGAAAACAGAGGTATCAAGAATATTCGGCTTTCTAAAATTAATTAAAAATCGATCGCAGGCGCATTCTTCTTGTTCCAAATTTCGCAACAGAGCATGATTTCTGGTCCAACTAAATTGGCGGTGATTCATCGCAATACGAGATAGTGGAAACTCAAAGCAAGAAAATAAAAGAAGCTTTCTGTCAGGCGCGATTGAAAAATTGGGGAACCAACGAGCCACCACCTTTAACGATAGGCGGAACGAAAAAAGAAAGAAGGGAAAAAATCGTGAACTCTGGTGCGTTCGTCTCCTCTAATTAATTGACAAGCAACGCTCGTCGATGTCCTACTCGTGTTTCCGTGTTTTTTCTTTTTTTTTTTTTTTTTTTTTTTGCTTCCTAATTTTTTTCTTTCTTTTTCGAATCCTTTGCCGCGCGCCATTTTCTTCTGCCGACTGACACCGGCAACAAAAGCCTCCGACCGCCGCCGTTGAGACTGCCGCGCCAACTGCAAAGGGCATTACTCATTTATTTGAATGCATCGCACGCGCTGCCACCGGCTTTCGGTGCCGTGCTCGGCCTTTGTTTTCCTGGATTAACTTGATACACCCGACGACATTCTCTCTTTAACCGTGACACTGCCCGCGAATTTTCGTTCGTAAATTTACGAGCGACAAAAATACGACCGACGAGAGAGAGAGAGAGAGATCGAGGAGAGGAGTCGAAGAGGCAGCGAGAACTTTTCATCGTAGATCAACCGACGCAATGGAACAGAATTACGCGGCGACGGATTAATCATCGCGAATGGGAAATCCACGGTGATGTTACATCGTTTTTCTCGGGTCGAACTTCGAATTTTCGACGACTGGACTCGTCGAAGACACTTCGGAATCGCCTCGAATCCGAGCGTTGCACGTTGAACCGACAGATTCGAACGTCGAGATTTCGAGGCACGAAATTCTCGAGAGTCTCGACGGACCTCGAATTTCCGAAGTCTCGAGAGTTTTGATCGTTTTGGAAGTTCTGAGAGCCTCGATCGTCCTGGAGATCTCGAAAGTTTCGATCGTTCTTTCCTTTTCTTTTTTTTTCTTTTCTTTTTTCTTTTTTCGTAATAGTGAAGTAAGTGCAAAGAAAGAAGTTGTCAGAAATTCACGACTTATTTAAATTCAGATGTCAATGTCGCGCGCGTCACAGTTATAAAAAGATGTTCAATCAACGAATATACGAATCTTTCCTTTAATTCTCGAAAAAAAAAATTCTTCGTCAATCCGAGCGTATAAAACCATTGAGTACAGGCTGTTAATTCAATCTTCTTCTTTTTCGTGTATCTTGTTTCGTAGATATCCGATTCGACAATATCGAGATTCCTTCGTAAGGATGTTCTCATCTCGAGGGCCATTTTCCAGCGGAGAAAAGAATTTTCCACCGCAGGGCCAAAGTTGAGTCAGGATGCTCGCTCTTATTCGTGGAAATGATTCACGAGAAACGCAGCAAATCGAAATTATTCGAACTCCCGTGGAACAGGCGCCCCGGTTCGAAAAAAGCGGGATGCCCTCGAACCAGAGAGAGACAGAGAGAGAGAAGAAGAGAGTGGAAATTCCACTGGGCTGGCAGGAACGATCCTCGAACGAGAGGAGGATTCCGGTTGCGCGAGCCCAAAGACACCGGTTGAAAGGAAAAGGTTTCCGCGAGCTGTTCTCTCTCGAATAAAAAGAAAAAGACTCCGCTCTCTTCCCTCGCCCCTTCGCCATGCGACGGTGAAGCCAAGCTTCTTTCCAAGGAAACGCGCCAGACTCCCCGAGGCTCCCTTCTTTGCGGGACGAAATTATTTTTTGCGAAAACGAGGCTACCGTTCCGCGCTTTCTAATCCCTTCGTTCCCTCGCTGCAAAGTCTTCCCGGCAGAGAGCGGCCGCTTTTTCGAGCGAAGCTCTCGCTCGTGAAAGTCGCGATAATTAAAAGCTGCGGACGCGGATCTCCGCGAGACCCTCCTCCTCTCTCCTCTCCCCTCCTGGAATCCTGCGAACAGGATCGTGCGAGCCTGTGATCCTAATTGAACACTACGACAGAATCGTTGCCAGAATCGTGACAAACACGGCGAGAGAGCACGTTGCACTGGTCATTTCGCGGCATTAGCAACGCGTGGGACGCGGCAATTTCGTATTTGGAATGCAGTTCAAATGCAGTTTGTTGCCCTGTTTATGACAGAAACGTATGTAATTTCGTTGTATTATTAAGTCGCGAAATTAAAACAAATCGTACGATTGAAATTCGCCAAATTGTTTCCCATATTTGCAACTGCATTAATAATATACATGTATATTTATATATTTCACGTAATTGCAATTGACTCGCGAGCGACATTTTTCCAACGTTCACACGTACATATCGCGCGCGTTGCATAAAACATTTTGAAATTTCGTTAACAGGGTCGCGAGAGATGCAACTATACCACGATCGTATCGCGTCAAATTACAAACCAAATGCGAGAACGATGAGAAGGTTACCGGATATTTATCGCAAATATGTATTTAATAAAAAGAAAAAAATTGATATACACAGCCCGTGAACAGATATCGGGAGCAATGATCCTATTAAATATTGATGAACGTTGATGCAATGTCGTACATTCGCGTATCTCCACGTGTTCGCGTTAAACGCACGTTTTCGAATATTTTTGCCTTTCGGATCACGGATTCGAGTCGAGTCTCGCGCCGCGATTTCGAAATATTTCACGCGCGACACGCACGAAATTTGTATTTGTAAGAAGTTCCTGCAAATGTTGGAGCGATCGCGATTGGATTAACACGCAGGTTAACCTTCTCCCCCTCAAGTACTGTCCATTTTACGTCACTGTCGAATTAGCGGGAAATTCGATTAACGGGTCACACGACGGCGCGAGGGTCCTACGTCGATATTTATTTAGCGGCGAGCGCGCTCGGTTTTTCGATCGGATTCGCGCCCCGACGCCACTGCCATCGCCAGTGCCAGATAAAGAACCGATCGTACACAAATCATCCACTTCGCGCGAAAATCCCCGATTATCGACATTACCGTTCGCCGACATTCAAATTTAACGGCTCGTTATTTACAACTGGATTATCGAGATACTCGTGCGCGCGTACGGAAAAAAGACGGCCGATAATTTCGATATCGGTATACATTACGGAGCTAATTGAACGAGTGATCAGCGTTGACCGGTCTCTGCCACCGGATCGTCGCGATAATCGTACTTGCACGCGCAAGCATAGTTCGATCGTGATCGAATTATCGCCTTTCCGTCCACGAAGTGTTACAGTAAGATAGTATGTACATTTTGCGTCAAAATTTCAAGCAAAACGTTTTTTTTTCTTTTTACAATGTATATAATTTTACCAGCGTTGTACGGTCATTGTCGCCTAATGCAGATTTATATTTTTGCAAACATAGCTAAAGAAATGGGAGCTACATAGAAATTTCTTTCGTCTGTTGAACGCCCGGTATCGCGCAGAGGTTTCGCACCTTTTCATATTTTCATGAGTACAACTAAAGAAATAGAGGCAGTAAATAAAGATTTGTTTCACCCACTAAACGTTGGATAAGGTTGCAAATGCCTCTGCAATTTTGCATTTTTATGAACGTGACTGAGGAAATATTATCACGAGTCTTTCCGTTTGCAGATTTTCGAGTCTCAAGCCTTTAACCGCAACGCACTGGCGACGAGTAAGAAAGGAGTAATCCTGATACCGAGATAGAATTTAATATTCTTAAGAAATAAATGACCACTGTATTTCAACGAACGCGCGAATAATAATTCCAGAAATCGCAGAGCATCCAATCGATAACGACTCGTCGTTTTCGAGCATTCTGGTGACCCATTTTCCGATCGTAATTGATACTGTCGCGTCCATTTATTTTCCATTATCGGACCCATATTCGTTCAGTAAATAAATAGTAACGAAACATTAGCCTAACGACGATATGCGTACATCGTTGTTCGACACATACCCTCGTTCCTTGCCTCTTCGTTTCGAACGCGACGTCGATGAATCGGTGATCGCGAAGGAAACCGTTCCATCGTCGTCGTCGCTCGACACCCGCGTCGATTTTTTGGCACGATACAAATTGCGGAACGGCGTTTCCTTGCTGCATTCCCATTTGCTTAATTCGAAGAAAAGGTTTCTTTGCCCGCGGCAGAGAGAGCGAGAGAGCGAGAGAAAGAGAGAGGGTAAGCAAGCCACGAAACAGCGAGGCGAAAGGGAGGCCAAAAAACGACGTGGAAGAATTCCCCCGACGTGAAAAGCTTTGCATTACCAGGGCAGAGAAAAAGCGGTTTCTACCGGCCGCTATTCGCCGATTCCCGGGCCGGTGTACATGGCCACTCGTTGAATTACTTTGCCCCGACGTAAAAAACATCAATTTCCCGAAGTTACGCTAATGCTCTCGGAACCAAATAAAAGGGGGGCCAGCCAACACTCGCGGATCTTCGCCGGTCTCGATCGATTCTCCGCACAACCCCCAGCAAACATCCCTAAACATGCACCATCGGCTTGCCAGTTTTAACCGCGCTTGGCTCTCTCTCTCTCTCTCTCTCTCTCTCTTTCTGCCTTTTCTGTTTATCCCTGCCGGCAGGCTTCCGCGAAACTGCACGCTAACGAAACACCCTTTCGATTAAAAGGCGCAACAAAAGCCCATTAAAATCTTCAGCCTCGGAATCGAGCGCTCGTACGCTCGCCGGCAAGCAATTTTCGTTGTTCTCGCCGGCGAGAGGAGAATTTTTTCACGTGAAAAAGCTGGAATTCGACTGAAAGTCGCTCGGAGAGGGAAGGGGGACGACGCGGTAATCGCGCGATTCGCTTCGAACTCGGAAACCAGGGAAAAACCCGTGAAAGCGCGATCCGCGAAATACGTTTGCCAAGAGTCGAAGAACTCGCTGCCGATGGAGGGCGAGGAAGAGCCAAAAAATAAAATACAGACCGGTGTCCCGTTGCGTTACCGGTCACTGGTCGTTCGCGAGTTTGTAGAAGCGAGACAACGACGACAACGACGACGAGACGAGAAGGGAGTTGCCGATATTCGTTAAATTAGGTTCCATCGGCGCACAGACGCGTCGATTCTATTAATGCGAGGACGGGATGAAACGGAAGGGAAGGCAAAGCTGCCTTCGCAATGGCGAAACGTGGCTGGCACACGCTCACTCTCTCGACCCGCCGTCGCTAAAAATTTCTTTTCCCTCGTTTTCTTTTTTTTTTCCAACGATCAGATGCACGTACGTAGCAAAATTTCGGTACGCGTGCCGGTGTGTCAGATACACGTCTTTCGATGTTAATGTTTCTAATGTCAATGGTGATCTCTCTATCCAGGGAATTTTTGTATTACACTGTGTACCAATGGTACAATTAATTGCTCTATACACCATTTCTCGTCTAAACGTGACTCGGCTACGAGAACATGTATGTTTCTATTCGGTTTCTATCTATGTATTCCATGCGTGTATACGTACACACCCAGCGACTAAAAATTTCGATAAGCGTACCGTGTATTTTTCGATGTTAACCTCTTGCGCTGAAATGACGTGCCACGCAAGAATTCTTTGTCCCAAAATTGCAATATTTTCTCGGTTTTAAATATACTTAAATATAACCCAGGCAAAACAAATAATAAATTTATTACTTCTTCTTAGTAATAATTTTTATCTAGTGATATCATATCGACGAATTATTGTATAAGGTCTGGTCACTCGTTATAATCTCAGCGCAAGAGATTAATACACGCTTCTAAGTCAATAGTGATTTCGCTGTCCAAGGAATTTTTTTGCATTACATTGTTGTGTACTAATGGTAGAATTAATTACATCAACCTCTTAGTCAACTTCAATACCTCATTTTTCATTTGAATTTGATTCGAACTTCAAAAACTTATGGACTGCGTGGATTTCTGCACGGTTTCTAATACGTACGTTCATCTTGGTTTTTCTTTCTTTTATACAAATTAAAGATAAACGACTGTTCAACGAATATTTCTTCGTTGCTTTTTAATCGTAATGTTGCGTTATCTTATTGCTGCGCGTGTCGTTCCAATTACCAATTGCAATCGTTCGAATGTGTTTCGGCGACTCGTGCCCTCGTTATCTTCTATAGCTTCCAACCTGTTTACGCACCACGCGACATGTTACTTTATAATTATACGTTAAATTGCACCGTTTCACATTATGCCGCGTGTATATGTTTCCTCGACGTTGTATCAAATAAATCACTGAATAAATAAACGTAATTAAATACGCGCAAACGTAGGAAACAAACGTGCCCGTCGTTGCACAATATAAAGGTGCACGAAGAGGTACAAAAGAAACGAGCGTATATAGCAAAACATTAAAATTAGATATGAAATACAAATGCGATAAAAGTCTAGAGAAACTTTCGCTTCGGCACTGTATGCGCCATCTCGTTCTCTCTCCGCCTCTCCCCCGTCCGAGGCGTTCACCATCCCTCTGATTTCTCCCTGTCTGTTCCCCGCTTTTACGCTCTGGCTTCGCCAGCAACGCGGCTTCCGCGTTCTTTCTGTCACGGGGAGAAGCTGATAAATGATGCAAATAAACAAAACGAGAGAAGAGATTAAGGAAAGCTGGGAAGCAAGCAGAAGTAGGAAGCGAAACAGAAATAGAGTGAGAGAGAGAGAGAGAAAGAAGCACGGCTTTGCTGGAAAAGCCAGCCGCGAAAAACTGAAGCGAGATCGTTTGCCCGTGTAATAACGCGCGCTATTGGCCGGGAAAATTATTTTTCCCTCCCACGCTCATAGCCCGGAATGAACGAACGAAACCAACGACAGAAAACCTATATTCACCGTAACTATCACATAATTACGCGAGTCCGTATATCCGGAACAAAGCGCATAGACGAGACTCCAGTTCAGCAACTTCTAGCCGGTTCTCATATAATTTCAACAAGGCTAATTTCCGCTTACGGACAGCAGCTCTTTTAAGGCGAGGTTTTCCTCGTTTTTCTTTTTTTTTTTTTTTATTCCCGGTTTTATCCACCATCGAGTTACCGTTCGACGGTCGAACGAGAATAGATCCCACGTCCAATAGACAAAGGCGCATACGCGAGGTAACGATGAATGACAGGCTGACGATGAACAACGAAAGGCAAAGCTTTTCGTTCGTTTTCCCGCAAATATTTAGAAAACGGCGAACGTCCGTTGTTCCCCGTCGATCTTTATCTTCGTCTACCGGGAAAGCGAAAGATCCTAAAGGAAAGTCGGCCCTCCGACAAATGGAAACTCTTCCCCCACCGAGTCGATGGCTAATCGAATCAACGCAGCTGCAAGACACTGCACGGTCGTTGAAAATCGTCTTATTTTTCGTCGCACGATGCACATAGACGGCTGCCAACGGTGATTATTTCTTTGGTGTATCTCGTGATGATATTCACATGTGATGTATTCATGATCGAGCTTCAGGAACTGCCTCTTCTCGAGGAACTTTGCAAAGTCGAACGTCTGATGCGAGCTTGGTTTATTTCCTGCGAGCCTGATTTCCGATTTTTTGGCTGACGACGTTTGTTGATATCCTATCATTTTCTTTTCTTCTATTATTTGAATAATTGACGCTTCTTCGAATTTTCCATCCCTTCAATCTTGCAATCAAGAAGATTTACGATAAGTTTTAAGAAGATGTTTAATCGAAAGATCGTGCACACTTTTCCGTACTTTCGTGAAACAACGAGATGTTTTTAATTTTAGAAAAAAATCACCGAAGACTCAACATTTTGTTTTTTTGTCAAAGACAAGATTGCATCTTGCTTCAATCCAATTCCAAGATATTTACAGAAAGAACACAGTCAGCGTTGGCCAAAGTATTAAACAAATTTACCTCTGCACAAATCCTGGTACAAATCGAAGAAAAAAATCAATCGAATCTGTACGAAGGCCTGAAACAACTGGATGTTTAAAGAAATTAATATCGAACGAGTGGATGTACAAAATTGACGCATCATTCGACAATGGACAATTATTTTCCCGACAAAGCAGAAAGATACGCACATGGTGATATCCATGATTATCCAAAGAAGAATCGAGCCACGAAATTGCATCGACGAAGAGAAAAACGATAGGTCGTACGAGTCAAAGCGAAGAGGAACAAGCGTTGCGGTGTACACGCGACGTTTTGATTGGTTTCGTCTTCATCCGATCAGTTTGCAAGGATTCAAGAGTGTGTCTACGAGAGAGAAAGAGAGAGTGTGTGTCACCAGTTCAAGGTGTCGTGCAACTTCTCGACGTCGCGCAAATTGACTTCACGAAGGGGGAGGGGGATCCATAGGAATTCGGTTAATTCCGGATGAAAGTACCCGGCGTCACGCTAAACGTTGTTCGACCGATTGCGCCGCTTTCGTTTCGAAATAAACCCCGGCAAACGGCGAGGACGTTGCACTCTCTCCCGGAGAAATTTCGGTCGTTACGATTGGACAACGAGCGTTAAGGTTTTCCCTCGATTGTTCCAACTTGCGACGATCACGACAGCCGAGCGCTGTATCGAGTCGACTCTCGTTCGGCTAAACTCGTCGCACAATTTCGCCAATTTTTGAAAATTCGATTTTAGACGTCCAGATGGCACACAGCTCGGCAGCACAGTGCTTAAAACAGTTTCGATACTACAGCGTGAACTATTACAGAGTTGTTTTTTTTTTCTTTTTCTTTTTAGAAGCAATTGACTCGTTGTAGTGGTATTATTCTGCTCTGATTGTAATTAGAAAAAAGTATGTACGCACAGTCAAATCCTATCGTTATTCTAGATTTAAATATAATTCGCCGATAATACGTTAATTTGTTTATTTGTTCTGACCAAAGTATTAACAGTATCGTTTAATTTATGGATGCACGTATACTAAATGAACGATTTTCCCTCTTTTCCTCGCATATCAATCGTTCTACATTTAAAAATAATTCCAACGGCCAATTTATTCATTTGTTGTGATTAAAGTAATTCAACAATATATCGTTGAGTTTGCAGATGCATGTATATTTTAGGGTTGCGCTATTTTTTATTAAATAAACATCTTCCCTCTTCTCCGCGTACATCAAATCCTATCAATCATTCTAGATTTAAAAATAATTCACCAACAGCCAATTTATTCATTTGTTGTGATTAAAGTAATTCAACAATATATCGTTGAATTTCCAGATACATGTATATTTTAGGTTACGCTATTTTTTTATTAAATAAAAATCTTCCCTCTTTTACGTGTACATCAAATCCTATCGATCATTCCAGATTTGAAACAAAAATTTGAAATTTTTAGATTCAACAATAATTCCCAAAGATAAACTACATTTAATGTGATTCAGCATTGGGTTTGTAACAATAACAGTGTCCGCGGTAGCAATTCATATAAAATGTAATTTGTATTAGAGATGCTCCGACTGTGTCTTTGAACGATGATCGGAACGAAACGAAGAGAGTAATAGAGACAAGAGTAATAGAGCTCGCAATTAAGTGTCGCGTTCCGGAGACGGGGAACAAAACTTGGCCGGCTCTCTCGCCTCGGTCTTTTTCAACTTGCGTAATTAAGCGAATTCCAGCGTTTCTGCACGGAAACGCAGTCCCTCCCCCGTGGAGAGGATTCCGCCGATCGCCCCAGCGGCGCGACACGACGCGTGAAACGTATGTAGGCAAGGCAAATAAATCGAGGCGCGTTTCTCGTTCGACGCCAGCCGAGAACGAGGGGGAAAAAAATTCCTCTCACTCTCTCGCGGTCTATTATTACGAGAACAATAACGCGATCGCGATGGCTCGCCGACATAGAATCACGCAGTTGCAAGCGAGCACCGCAGGCAAGCTTTTTGCCCCCGGGCAGGGGGCAACCAAGGCTTTTACACGTCTCTTTTCTCGTTGTTCTTTCACGCGGCGGACTGACTGCACGAACGTGGCAACGTGTTCGCCAGGGGGTCATCCACTTCGTTGGATAAGGGATATTATTTAAATTCGTGCCCTCCGCGTTC
This sequence comes from Tetragonula carbonaria, assembly GCA_032399595.1. Taxonomy (NCBI): domain Eukaryota; kingdom Metazoa; phylum Arthropoda; class Insecta; order Hymenoptera; family Apidae; genus Tetragonula; species Tetragonula carbonaria. Next base: position 2,298,331 of record JAUCRC010000012.1, on the reverse strand, counting down.
GTAAACCGGAGCAACCGGAAGGTAAATACGCGGCGAGAGATCCGCGAGAGATCTCCCTCGACGCGGAAAGTTACGACTTTCAAGAAAACCGTAAAAAACGTTAAGATCCCGTACGAGAACTCAGCTTTATACGCTACTGTATACAGAGATAAAGCGGTTCTTTCAGCTCGCGGTCGCGCTGACGATGTAAATCGCGTAAATTGCACACTTGAATTAAACTGATGATTAAACTATGAAAATCGCGTCAATGATGTGAAACTGCAGCACATACGAAAGAACAATGTATATCTTGCCAGAAATTATTCAAATCTCGCAAAGACGACAAGATCTGTGAAATTCCTGCGAAAAATTACGACGTGGTTGTTTTAATCACTCTGGTGATTCTAATATCAAATACACGTATACGTTTAACACCGTCCGCGTTTCAATCCGTGTAGTTCTTAACAGACGGATATACAGCTACCGAACACACGGGTATTAATGTATCTATGTTTTTATTTCTCGTGTGATTATTATCTCGAAAGATAATGAGATCCGTGAAATTTCTATGAAAAATTACGAGTTGATTATTTTAATCACTTTGCTGATTCTAGTATCAAACACAGTATGTGTACGCGATCAATACGTTCGTGTTTCAATCCGTGTAATTCTTAACAGACGGATATACACACGGCTGAAACACACACGGATATGCTATTGAAACACACGTATATCAAAATATAGGTAGACGGTATGTAGGTATATAGGTAGATAGGTATTAATATATTTATGTTTTTATTTTGTGTGATTATTAATGTGCAACAAAATACTCGAATGTTCAGCCACGGATATTACATTAAATCATTAAAAATTGCACGAATATATATATATATATATATATATATATATCAATTACACGCGTGCACGTTTAATACATAATATACGGTCTAATTTCAGCAGCCGAAACTGTGCGAATCGTTGTACCGCGTCTACGCCGGCGCTAATTCGATTAGTATAGCAATTTTCGAATTGCTCCGGTTCTACGGTTGATGTTCGCTAGTTGCAGAGCAAATGAAAATTGAAGCTTGACAGACAAATGATCGTCAAATTCGTTGAGAACGCAACTCGTCCGCGGCACGTTCTAAACTCCGAAATAGTTGCCAGAATTGTTCGCTAATTGTTCGCGGGTAGTTTATTCCTGAACGCGAAAATGTTCAAACTTGAAGAAATGAGTCGGGGGCTCGAGAAAAGATCACTCGAGAGCGTTTGAAGGATATTAGCACCGTTAAGAGAGAGAGAGAGAGAGAGAGAAAAGTAGCGTCAACAGAGGGAAAATTCACATTTTACAAATGTGGTGACAGATCGAATGAAAAATGAAACTTGACAACGCGAAGCCAATCGAGGACAACACATTTCAACCTCGCGAACAGAGCTTTTGATTCTCTGATCGAATAATATTTCTGATTTCCATTCCTGAGCGGGCAGTGTTCCCGCGTGCGTTGTGTTTGCGTGTACGTTTGGATCAAACGAATGAATACTCGATCGTCTCCCACTTCGATCAAATTCGTGCTCATTTATCACACTAATACTCGTTTAGCATAATGAACGGGACGAACACTAGCGCGAATTTCCACGAAATTTGCATTCGTTCGTACGGTCTAAACGCGCTATACTATACGGCCTGCTTGCAATTCGCAGAAGTACCCATACAACCGGCAAATACGATTCACGAGCTATTCACAAACAGTAGGGTGGACGCGGCGTTACGGATCGCGATACAGAGGGCTCAAAAGCCAATCAGCGCAGGTTACTTCTCGTTAAAAACAACTTCACAGCAGGATTCTCTGTTCTTCGGTCGGATGGAACGATTTACTCGTTACAATACAATCATCAGGATCAGTTACAGTGAAAGCTAGCTCCGTTGACCGAGAAATTCTGACAAGAAAAGTATATTCTAACAGGTCGTTTTGAAATTCACGTTGATACCGAGTGGAAAGAAACTCAGCCGGCTGCTCAGCGCGAAGAAGACGAGATTGAGAGTGTTTGAACGAGTTTGCAGACTCGGGTTTTCACGAACGCGACCCGACGATTCTGTAAAATTCGTCAGGCAAACGACGTGGTGTAAGTAGCCGGAGTAGCGAAACCGGCAAAACTGCGAGAGCACGATCCCTGGAAAATCAGCGCCAGCAGCGCTGGATCGTGTATCCGAGGGGTGCGCGCTGCATGTCGCCGGGAATCCGAGAGAGCTTTCGCAAAGCCTCGGGGAGTTTTAGCTGCGGAAACCGAGGTACTCGATGTCCGGCTCGCTGCTTCCCTCTCTGCCTGCTTCGAAATCGTTATTTCCCGTATTTCGAGGAAACGACAAGCGCCGATCCTCTCGCGAGCACGGGAAAGAGAAAGATCGGAACGGCTGGCAACTCTCTCTCCTTGTAATCGTCGCGATCGAGAACGACCAACGGGCAAATAACGGGGCCGGTAGCGTCCCATAAAGGTATTTATATCGGCGCCGATACACTTTGAACGAGCCCTTTGGCTCGATAAGCTCGACGTTTTCTCGCCAGCCATTGATCGTACCCACTCAAGAATCGCCGTTAACTCGGCGACGACGACGTACAAAACAGGCGACGAGATAGTCCCTGGAAGATCGCGCGTTGACATAATATTGGCCATTGGTTCCTAATCTGCGGGTAGGTTTTAACTTTTTTCTTTAGAAGTTTTAGGTTTTCACGCGACAAAAGTTGAAATATGACGAACGCATTTGCGTTTAGAGTTGCGACGTAAGTTTGAAATAACAGAAATTGCATTGCAATTCGGAACAAAATACGTACACCTCCGCGACAAGTACCAAAAATAGTACAACAGGTGTAAATTAGAAGTTATATATGCAATAAATACTCGTATTTACAATATGAATGGTTGTACTTACGATACAATTAAACGCAATAAATATGAAATATACTTTGTACAATAAAGACTCTGTTAATATATCAATATATTGTATTACTATATTATTACATCATATACTGTGTTATTATATTGTATTGTATTATAAAATACGTGCACCACGATAAGCACTGAATATTAAAAATAAAACTGTCATAAAACTTTCAAGCGGAAGTGTACGTGTGTTAGTATCCTATAATAAAAAAAAAACACGTGACTCAGATTGTTCTAATGAAACTATCAAGAAGAAATATTGACCCTCCGCGGACGAGTATTTTCCCGATTATTATTCCCGGGGCAGATCGAGGGTATTTACTACATGAAACAAGACTGAAGATATTATACAGACTGAGAATATAAAAGAGGGACGCGTATTGTAATTTTATACCATACGTTGAAACGTAATTTAATTTTTATATTTCTTTAATGAAATGATCAAAGGATTAAATCTCTTGCAGTAACGCCGCAACACGTATAAAGAAGTATTTAACTTCTGGATGTAAGCTCTCCTGTACATTCAACGGTGGAAATTACAGTGAAAGTTTTTCGAATACTCGAGGATGACGATCCCAAGGACGACGATCGTCCACAATCTTTCGAACCACGAAGCTGACGGCGCAAAGAAACGGCTGGCGGATAAGTACAAAGCTCGGATAAATTCGACAAACGGCGTTATTCGCGGAAACAAGCGGATCAAGGACTAGGGGAAGGTAAATTGTTACATACTGTAGGCCAGTCGTTTCGATATTAGGCTCGCGGGGGGGAGAGAGATGAACTCTGTTCGCGGGCTGAATGGCTCGATTGATTAAAGCAATCGTCCAACGAACGAGAAAGATCCGACAAGAAATCCCTCGGCTGGTAAACCGAATGGAGCCCCGGAATTTCCTGTTCCTTCCTCCTACGCAGGGATTCCTCTCCTCTGCCGTTTCGCCGGAAACAATTTCCAGGAATTAGATTGGCGAGCAAAGGAGGTCGTCGATGAAAAGAAAGAGCTCGACGAATAAAGCCGGAGAAGCGCAGCTACGACGACGACGACGACGACGACGAAGATCCCAACCAGCTTTCTCATACGTTGCATTTCTTCTTGTTAACCAGAATATACGTACACACATATACATATATAGTACTGCACGAAAGTAAACGGACACTTATCATTTTTATAGAATCGATAATAATTATTCAAACAAATATTTAATATCGTCGAGAGTTAACGAGAAGTTCAATGACAGTTGTATGGTGATTGGTTAAACATGAATGTGATTTATAAAGATAGTCTAGCAACGATATATGATAACGAGAATATTTGCAACACACAGTTGCTCACGAAAGTATTCGAACATTTCTTTTATGAATGTATTACGCGCGTTATTGAACGTAACTTGTATAATTATACCTTCTGGTTTCAAATTTTATCAATATAATCGTTGATTACACCACGATTATTCCAGTTTCAAAATATATATCGTGTAAAGTAAAAATTCTTCCACGATAAACGTTCACGTGCTAGCTACGAATAAGCTTGCACAAAAGATATAACTGTTTCTCCTTATTCTTCTTATCGTGATGAGACACTTGACGAATTCAGTACAAGCTAGAGTACACGAGATTTATTTTCTTCTTTTTCTTCTTTTTTTTTTTTTTAATTTTGTATCTTTCTGATAATTCTGAGAGTCAGCAGAGTGTCCACGTACTTACGAGCGGCAGTGTACATACACAGGTGTTAGATACATGTATGTATGTTCGACGGGCGAAACGAAGGTGCACGAGGAAGGGAAGAAACTGGGTAAAACCGAAAGATTCTAAAGCGGGGATTCCAGACGCGCGTCGAAAATGTAACCGGCGGCGATGCAGCCGAGCCGCGCGTAACCAACAGCTCTTGGCTGCAGGCAGGTGAAAAGAAAAGGTTCCTCGAAAGGGACGTGGCCTATTTTTGTCCCGTGGCATTTCTCAACGGCTCTTAAGAATTTCTCTCTCTCTCTTCTTTCTTTTTCTCTCTTTTTTTTTTAGCCGCAACGAGCCCATGGTAATTAAGGCCTCGAAAGAGCGCGACGAATGCACGGCCAGGAAACAATGTTCACCCTCCGCTTCCGGCCGTGAGTTTTTCAACTCGCCTAGCTCCGAGCAGCACCAAGCAAGCTCGAGCTCTCTCTCGGCGCGCTCCACTCGATCGCCGGCTTGGAAACGATCGCGTTTAAGAATTCTCTCTCTTCTGTCTGAAATCTTCGAGCGCTCCCCTGGCCCGCTTTGAACGCTGTCCGTTTTCTTTCTTTCTTTTTTCTTTTTTTTTTCCTCCTCCTTCTCCTCCTCCTCTTCTTCTTTTTTCTTTATTTCTCTTTTTCCTTTTTCAAACTTCATTTCAACGCGTGCTTCCATTCTTCCAGTCCCTTCCGGTACACTGCACAGAATCAACCTTGGGAGCCCCGCGATGCCGCCTTCCAAAGCCACCGCGCGACCGGGGGAATCGGGAATCGTGTTACTCGGTTTTCTCCCAGAGAATCGGTCTCGAAACCCGGCAACAGACAGGAGGTTCTTTCTCCAACGCAAGCAGCCACGAGGATGAAAGAGAGGATGACGATTCGCGAGACTGTTTTTTCGTGGATCGTTGCCATTGAGCTCCGTCGTGAAACGGAACGGGTGAGAAAGAGTTGCAGTTCTGTCTCGATATTGTACACGATATTGTACACGAATTACGGATGAACGAATCCTAGGTACTTTTTGATTCTTTGAATTCGACCCAACTGTCGGAGTAAATGTCTGTTGGCCTGCTGTTTTACGTTATCTTGCAGCTATTCGTAGCAGCGCTGCGTTTATAAAAATGTGATTAATGAAGTGATCAGATTATTTTTAATGCCTTGCGAACCAGTAGCTGCATGATATTGTTAATAAATGTAATTAATAAAGTGCGATTTTTTTTCTTATATACAAATAATTTTTCAATCCCTTGAGAATCAGTTTGAACTAATCTTAGCCATACGTTATTTTACAGCTACACATGCACGCACTTTATGGTTATATTTTCTAAAATTTGAATATCCAACAATATACAAAAATATCTGAAATATATATTACACCACGTACTTTTCTCGCGTGTTTTAAGATTACGTAAAAAGATTAGAAAAAAAAAAAAAAAACGTAGAGTCTAACGCAGAGTTCTGATGCCCTCTTCGCCTCTTGAACAGCACTTTTATCGACGTGTTTAATCGCGAGAGTCGCGCGAGATACGCGAAATCCCTAGAACACATCTGTCGTTTGATTTCGGGCTACGTCCACCGGATGCGGCGAATTTCCTCGGTTTACACGGCCTTGTCGACCGAGGGATTTTGCGGGGGAGGGGGAGAAGAGGAGGAGAAGCGCGCGCCAACATCGATTTAACGCCGTCACGACGATTTCGTATTCTCGGAGCGTTGTTCGTTGAATTCCGAATCGGGCGACTCGTCATCCATCGGCGCAGCTTGCGCGCGCTTTAACGAGGATATTATTTCCGTGATCGAGATTCAAACGGACATTGAACAGGTTCTTCTCGCCGGGGGGGGGGGGACGACCTTTTTGCAAACCGACGTTACAAATAGTTCCCCCGAAACTTGTCGCACAATGTCGCGATCATCTTCTCTAGAGCCTGACATGTCCCCATTTTCGTCCGCAGAGATGCGTTTTAACGGGCATTCCATCCGCGGAAAGCGTATTTTCGCCGCTGGTCCTTTGCCGAACGTTTCATAATTGCGATTGTTAGACTGCAGCGTCTTTTAATTGAATTTACTTTGCCGCGAGACTCCCTTTAATGCAAAACAAATTATACGAGATGATACAAACGAGCACAATCAAAGTCGAGCGCAATGACACAGACGAAAGTGAAATACTGTAAGAATAACTAAGTACGAAGTAAATAATTTACGACAAGCATGCGCATAAATTTGAAGAATTGATGGAATCAGAAAATTAAGAAGTCTGTCTAATGTTAAGTTAATCAACCCCGAATTAGAAGAACCTCGATGTAAATACGAAATAGAGTGAAACGATGGAGGACGTCCGAATTAAAAGGAAAAGACGTTAAAGTCGATACTTTCAAAGGAAAATATCTATTAACATTGGAATAACCGTATCAAGGTATTCTACACGTAAATGTATAAATCTATTTAATTATCGATCACTATAATTCAATAGATAATTAAATAGATCTATACAATTACGTTTTTGTTCAAACAGAAATTGATATCAATTCCGACAAAAATACCCGCGTCTTTTAATTTTAGTTTGAAGTCATATTCGTCACACATTGAATCAAAGTACTATAGTGGTACGTCGTGCGTTCAATAATGAAATTGTACAACGATTTATAAAACTTTCCACAAAGATAGCTCTAATAAATAATATTCCACGCAGGCTTATTGACGCGTTTTTACAAGGAAAAAGAAAACAGCGTGCATATGGAGAAGTCGTGTGACAGAGAGGGGATCATGGTAGGTGAATTCACATAGTCTTTCGCGCAACAGTATGTAGAGACCTCTCGCCAGCCGAGGTTCGTAGATCCTTTGGTGGATTCGCGCGGCGTACGTGCTACGTGGCCGACGAGACAGATCGTCAAACGTCGACCGTGTGTATCGATGCTCCTCAGACACGGATCGCACACCACGCGTCTACGCGTCTACCTCTCATCCTCTCACCCTGTCTCTACTCCTGCGTATCGAGCTACAGCCCCGATACAAACGTATCGGAGCAGGGTATTGCCCAAGTTTCTCCACGGATAATATCAGAACCGATAAAGGAGCACGGGCGTGCTCTCCCTCGGGATTCTCGTCTCCGGCTGCCGCGAACGAGAACGTTCCCCGAATACAAAGAGACGTGGAAGCGCGAGCGTCCACGTAGATCGGCCATCTTCCCGTTGAGTGGCTCACGACGAGCGAGTCTCGTTTACTCGAGGAGCAGGAGGAGGAGGAGGAGGAGGCGGGGATGGATCGTGAACGACGACGTTGCCGCTCGTTTCTTTCGCGTTTAGGTAATCGGTTTCTGCTACGGCACCGATAATTCTCCGACGACGAGTGTCCATCGAGAGATAGACAGAAAGAAAGAAAGAAAAAGAGAGAGAGAGAGAGAGAGAGAGGGAGGGAGGAAGAGCGAGGCTTTCGAATCGACGCCGAGGAAGCGAAAAATCGCGGAAAGCGAGCGTTCGAGTGGAGAAGCCAGGCGCGGTCGGAGGAAAGCATCCGGGTGAAAAGGCTCGATTCACCGGAGCCACGCTTTTGTACCCGGATAACGTTATTCCGCTTTTGTGCACGCAAACTTTTCAACTTCCAAGCCCCCGGATTAATAACGTTACAATTAATCTAGATCCAAGCTACAGTTTTCAATTGTAACCGGCCCCGACACTTCGTAATTTAACCGTATAATTAATCGTAACCGATAGTAGCCGCGTGAGTGGACGCGTCGCGCGAAACCGCGCCAATCGAGTTATTATAATTACTAAATTACCTCCTACGTGGCTACGTTTACCCCTTTGACGCGATCGATCCGACACGGGGATCGGTTCTCGATCGGCAATGCGCGTACCACGCGGCAAATAGCTCGGCCCCTTTTTGTTTTTTTACACGAAGCTTCGCGAGCATGCTATTGTGCGCGCTCGCTTTCATTGCCATCTTCCTCGGTGGAGAAACATCCCGCCATATTCCATCGAGCAAATCGACCTCCTCGTTTCTCAAGAACGTTTCCTCGTTCGTGAGCACGAAACAGCGAGACGATCAATTTCGCTGACGAACAGAGAGGACGGTGTCGCTATTGCGAAAATTCGCGGACTTGACTTTCAGCAGCGAGCCGGTCATGCGATTTTTATGATAATTTTCTGGGAACATGCGACCGGTGCTCGGCTCGGCGATGGCGCGATGTTGTTTACGTGACAGCGATAAACCGCAACTGTCAGTCGTAATCCTTATTCTTCTCTCTCCTCTTCCTCTTCTTATTCTTCTTCTTCTTCTTCTTTTCCTTCTTCTGTTTTTAAAATCTTATCGAGCTGAGAATCGACTCGCTGCGGATCGTTTTGCAGATTTCAATAACGCGTTGTCGACGGCAGACGAGAATCGTTCTCTTCGGTTTTCTTGTTTGTCAAATCATCCGAAGACGAGGGACGTGAACTAGCGTTATTTAATTGTTCAAATAGTTGACAAAGCGAGAGCTAGCAATTCGATAGTTATATTTATTTGATTTCGTGTTTTGTAACTTGTGCGACGATTTTATGGACAATTGTTATAGTTGAAAATGGAGCCTCAATCTGACATCTGCTACAGAGTTGCGTAACGAGAGGAAGAGGATGATTCGATATGAAGAAACGAGCGTAAAAGACGGAGGAAAAGTTTTTCATTTAAAGCTTCATTTTCGAGAAAATCGAGTTTCGAGAAAATTCACCAAGAACAGTTGGACAGGGACGAATAATCGACGGGACGTTATTTCACCCGTGAAAGTAAGTAAAAACCATGGGATAAAATTTTTCCATTTAAAACCCCGTTTTCAGCAAAATACTGAATACGTTTAGTTAAGAATTGACTTCTCAAATTTACGTTCCAGGGAAACTCCCGTGAAAGAATTTCATTTTACGCTTTTTTTCACTTGTTTTTACATGCAGAATAATTTCCTGTCGATTATTCATTTCCGTTCGGTCTAGAATTACCCGCGTTCACGTACCAACGTGCTTGATAAATTTTCAAATTCTCGGTTTTCTCGAGAAACGAAGCGCTTCGCATAAAAACTAAAAAATAATAATAATAATAATAATGTTATTCTTTCTCTTCGATTCATTTTTTTTATGTAAAATCACCTGCTTTTCCGGTTGTATCGCTGAATTGATACGGGAACTAAAGTTCAACAATATGTTAACCTCCAGCACTCTGATATCGAGTTATACCGACGGTACAATGGTGCAACGGTTTGAAAGAAAGAGCGAATTGGAATTTGAAATTTATGGAATTTCAATTTCAACAAAAATTGAAGATTAATAAAATACAACGTTCGCCGATGCGGCGTAACAATTCACAATGCCGCGGATTTTTATGCATTTTGTGAGATATTTAAAGATACGATGCATAAAAAATTGAACACGAAAATGTTCAAAATGCGGTGGTCGTTAGAAATTTAGTAGAATTTCGGTAGAACAGAATATTTACACGAATATTCGTAGGAGATAAAAATTACTCTGGAGAGCCTCGATTGAAATATATATAGAATTTCGTACAAAAATAAAATGACGATGATTAAACACTCGTGACACTGTAGGCTCTTAATCTCTAAAACTCGTTAGTTGATCCACACATTTTTCTTGTAAAAAAATGTATAAAAAGAACCGCGAAGTGTATCTATACCTGAAGGTAAGTTTAGAATTCACTGTCGACACAAGTATTGGCAAATTGATCTACCAAGTGTTAATTTCACTCGAGACAAGCGCACGTGTATTTTTCAATTTTTCATCGCACGGTGTCAATGCGACATCAAGGGGCAAATTAAAAATTCAAATGGAAATGAAAGACGGACGAGGCCCGTTAACGGCTAACAAGGTTTAATAGAAAGTTAATCGCAAGGCAATTTATTAACGAAGAAGACTTGCACGCAACTACGTAGCAAATACGTACATGGAAAGTTTGAAAAATTGCAGCGCGATCGCGAGGGGGCGTGTTGCGCGAGCGGCGAGTTACGCGTCGGAGGCAAACTCGGTAACGCGAGAAACGACGGTTTCCAGGCTGGTGTACGCGGACAGAGGGAACACGGAATAAGCATGGAAGTTGGCGTCCGCGAATGGAGGAAATTGTTGGAAAGTTTCGATAGACGGTTGAAACTGGCGCGTCCCGATCGTCGACGGGAATACGAAAGCCGGCGGGGCACAGCAATCGAAGAATTCGCCGCGGAACGTTGGATCGGTGATGTGGCGTGCGTGTCCACCATTGACACCGTTCCTTGTTTCTCGGTTAATCGTTCGCCAGACTCGCGAACACGTCACGTGAACACGTCCAACTTTTTTTGCGACGGCTGAAATGCTGATTACTTTTTCACTCCGGCCAACGAACCGAACGCGGGCAAATTAATTACGACGAAGTTCGAGAAGCGAGTTCGACGCGCGACCACGCTCTCTCCCAGCCAAGGATTGATTCTTTCTCTGATTGTGAGTGTAGAATTTTTGCTGTTCGTTTTGTTTGTTCACTTCCTTTTCTTTCTTTTTTTTTTTTATTGTCGTATATTTCGAGGACGAAATATCGCGTCCGTGCATCGTCGTTCGATTTTGTGATACGGTTAGAACACTCTGCAATGTAATATCGTTCGCGCGATGGTGCGAACGAGATATCTCGCGATGCGATACTACCGCTTTCAACGTTTTCAGCGAAATATTGCGTTCTGAATAATTTCGCGTATCAGGAGCTGAAAATGTGCGGCGACATTGACGTTAACTTTATATTATCTGATCGAATATTAGTTACCTATTCATGACTCGCCGAAGTACGCCCAGAGATATATGTATATATATTTTGATTGGATCGTTACATTTTAACGCAGTTGTTTTGCAGTTAAGTCCGTTACGTTTCGCATGCGCGTTGCAACGAAATTCGGCCGGCTGCGTAAAGGGGCTTACACACCCGTGAATAAATGAAATTGAAGAACAAAGCCCACGAGTCTAATGTGAAGTAACGAATTCGGTTAGAGTAATTGCGTTTTCTCAAGAACTGCTAACGAGTGTCAACCTTCTTGCACGCTAACGCACAATTATTAAATGACCTAATTCCGACGGCCAGCTGTAAATTGGAGACAATAAATTACCCAGTTTTGTTTGTTTGAAAAAAAAAAAACATCCTTTGGTATGAGAATTAAAATCACCAAGAGAGAATTATTAAACATTGAGTTAAAGTTTATTGCGTTACGTTGACTTTGCAGTACGAAAAATTTATGAAATCAAAGCGCTTGTTAAACATTAGTAAATAATTCCTTTTTTCTATTTACGAAACGTGATTTGTCCTACAAATTTGTTCCACGAAACATTCTAAATTCTCATGTTTAATACGTATACATGTGACATATTTCAATAATATTTGAATTCCGATGAAGAGCAAGATATCTCTCAAGGAATCGTACAGAGAGATATTTCGTCTATAGATATGAAGGTCTAACCTAATTAGATTTCTCGATTCAAGAGGCTCATCTCGATATGCGAAAAGAAAATTGCTCGAAAAGCGGAATGGATGACCGCTATCGTCAACACACAACTACATTGATCACGCACTACAACGTCGATGGCCTCGTGAAAATCGTTCAACTTTTTTTTTTTTTTGCGACTAAATTCGCGAATCGATAAAAAAACGAGTGGCTTCCATTAACCAATATAATAATCCAAAAAAGCGCGCGAAAACTTGGCGACTGCTCGACCCGAGATTACGAAATCTCGATCCGATCGAAAGTCGAGATAAATACGAAGAAGCAATTAATACTAGATTATCCCGATTACTACAAGTACCAAATTGGATTATTTTTACTAGCTAATCCAACGTACGTTATTCTGCAGAGAGAGAAAAAAAAAAATCAATTTGCTTGCGTGCAAAAAAATTCGGATGTATAGACGAAAACCTAAATAATGGAGGATGTCTAAAATAAAAAGATGGCACATTAAAGTAGATTCAAGAGATTCCGGGTCGCTGAGACGATAGTTAATGCTTTTATAAAGAAACACCGTGTCGTTTACTATCCTTCCATTGTTGAAGAGGTTGTACGTTGAAACGCTGCATAATAGGGCTGTAGTCATTATTATAACGAGACAGAGGATTACGCGATTTCTTTAGTATATTATATCAACGATACTGCGCATTGAAAACTGCTTGTAAAATGCAGAAAAAATATTCACTAGGTTTTCAAAGCCGTCAAAACTAAGCGAAACTTTGTTTGAAATGACTTTTCGCAGTATTTAACACGATGTTAATTTTAAACTGGTGGTTGTGTGAAAATTTTCAACAGACAGACGCATAGAAGATACGTTAGATCTAATTTCCTCAGCAGAAATTAAAAATTATCTCCACCTATACTATTGACATAGTTCGAGAGAGAGACAATGATCGTTTTGCAGTCAGATATGATTCAACTGTTTCGAAGCCAAGACCAGCCAAAGACTTTCAAGAGATTCGAGATACACTAACAATCACGTTCGAAGAGAATGAAATTTTTTAGTGTATATCTAACATATCTAATGCTTCAACTATCGTACGAATCACATATTCGCTCGCAGAGAGCTGGGCTTCCAAAGCTCTTCGGAACACTCTCGACCTTACTAATGCACTTTCACCGTGCCGATCGATTCCCCGTATCCCCATGAATATCCCTACTTGGTAATTGATCTTATTGAGAAGCGGACCGATTAAACAAGAGCGGAATTCGATAACGTGGCCCGGCGCCTTCAACAACGCTCTCGCATCTCGAAAACAGTCGGAGAACCGGGAAACCAAGATCCGCGTTACACGGTCAGGTGTCCCTCGGTTCGCCATGCGAGTCACGCGCGCAACGTATTAACGATTTATCTTCGACCACGCGTGCCGATAACAATTTACGAGGGTAGCCACCGCGAGTGGATCTCGTCCTCGCTGGATTAACGTCCAGACTGCTGCCGCGAGTCGAACGCTGTCGCGGTTCGCGTATTCGCGTAGAGGAAGAGACGAAACAAAGAACGAGGAGCGACGACACCGAACGTTCCACAGCGAACGGCGAAAATTCGCGGCAAGTTAACGCCAAGTTTCCTCCGCCGGAAAGCAGGAAATTCCATTAACGGCGACACTGTGTGTCCGTAATTGACGCAGAAAGAGCACCCGCGACTCGGCCAAAAGTTGCGGGGGAATTTCGCGAACAAGAGGAAACGATGCGACATCCGGCGGAGTAGGGGGGCGGGGGATTCAAATCCGTCGAGTTTCGCCGTTTCCGCGAAAACATTCGACCGCGAAGTGAGCACGAATGTTAGGAGAAGATGCGGGGAAGATCATTTGCAAATTTTGACTCGATCGTCGTTCGCCTCTTTCTCTCTGACGTTTCCTCGACTCTTTGCCTCGAATTCGTTCTCTCCCTCTGTTTCGACGTTTTTTTTAACGCCGAGGTTGAAAAAAACACAACGGACCGGTAGCGAGCGGTATTAGCATTTACGCTGATCATCAGGCAATTCCCGTTTCGGCTGCCGGGCTAATTGCCTTACCCTTTGACGGTTAATGACGACGACGGTTTCGCTAGACGCCCGAAAGTAGCTTCAACGATGCGGAACACACTCGTGTCGCCGATGCTGTTGCTGATATTTTTGATCAAAGAGTGATAATTGAGAAGATTTTCTCTTTTTCTCTCGTGCCAACCACATCGGTCAGGCAAGTGGCGACAGAGATGGGGAGAAGGGGCATGAGGGGAGAGAGAGAGAGAGAGAGAGAGAGAGAGAGGATAGAGCCTTTGCCGGTTGAACATTTTAACTGATGAATCCCCTTGCAATGTTGCGGATGGAAATAGTTGGCCCAGATTCAGCTGTAACCGCTCGACGGTAGATTATTAATTTTTCTCTCGGCGCAAAAAGGATTCCGGCTCTCTTCGTCCGCCTCTGTCTAGCTCTCTCCGCCCACAGCCGTCTGCTTACCCTTTTTTTTTCTTTTTTTCCCCTCTTTTTTTGCCTCTGTCGTTTCATCCATCGGGCCTGTCCCTTTTCGCGATGTCTATTTGATTTCGCGAAATGGAAAAATTTTAGCCACATGCACGGCAGAAGTTGACAGACGGTCGTGCGTCCGCCTTTTATTCCAATTTTCCCCCGGCTGGACGAATATACATTTCGCTCGCGAGATCCGCCCCGCGGCCAAAGAGCATCTACGATAGGTACGATGCGGATATCTCTTCCCTCTGGAGATCCGTTTCCTGATGGTAACTCCTGCTAACTCTTTTCTATCCTTTCGACTATCCCTGCTACTGGTTCTTTATTCTATCTCAATTACACATCAATTTAAAACACTGTCCACTGATGTATGATTGTGAGTGTTGTATTTATAATACGTCGCAGTCAACGAGATGATGTTACTTGCATCAATGCAATAGATACACTTTCGTTTCCTTTTTAAATAAAAATATTTCACTCGGAGCGGAAGATGATCTTACCTTACAAGGAATAAAAAGAAGGATTCAACGAAAGATGCAAATCCCAAACTGGCGCGATACACCATCCTCGACAACAACTCTCGCAAAGATTAGACGACAATCGCAACGTGAAAGAAGATATCAAGAAGCGCGCAGAGTTGCATTGCATTTCAAAAGAGACAAGTATACGCAACGTTCGACTAGAGCGAGAACTTGTCTGAATTAATTCTCAAACAGGCGACACGCCGTGCTCCGCGAATCGTCGCGCAAACGCAGCCAACGATTACTGCGACGATACGTCGAGGTAAAAGGGCCGAGGGACTCTCTGTCGTAATGCAAGTGGAAAGACTTGGCGAGACTAACAATAAGTTCGAAGCTCTTGGTTAAACGGCAGGAAGGGGACCCGCCGGTATAAATTTGCTCGATTAGAAGTTACTATTACGACATGGCATGCAAAGCCATCGTAATGTTTAACCCAGTTGCCGGCGCTCGGAACGATTAATCGCGACTAATTAAGAAAGGCCGGCACCCTTGCCTAGCGGGTATCCTCGCCTGCTACATAAACCAGAGGGTTAATCAGTGCCTTGTAAACACTCGCGGGGACTCGCTTATAATCGTGATTATTCACCGTTGTCGCGGTCGCGGCTGCAACGATATTTCCAGTAGCTGCGTGTAAACGCTAACGAGTCCCGGTTAGCAGCGAGCTGCTGCTGCTGCTTCTGCCAATATCGGCCTCTGCCATTTTCCCCCCTCCCCTCCTCTTGCCCTCGAACTGTGTAAAACACAGTTTAGGACACGGTTAGAGCGCCACCGGTAAATTGCAGTTACAACGACTGCGAAGCGTTGGAGAGAGTTTCGTTTCGCGTGGCGAGGACGATGCGCGACGGCACTTTAATTACTTTCTCGACAGGGCCCGGTTGCCCGTTCCCCCGCGACGACAGAAACGAAATATTCTGTTAATGAATCACTCTTAACGCGACACCCGCGATAATCGTCCAGTTGTCGCCTCTCGAATCGTTCGATCGTTCGCTTCTGGTACCTCTCTCTCTCTCTCTCTCTCTCTCTCTTCCTCTCTTTTCTCTTTTTCTTTTTTTTTGGTTTGAATCTCGATTCACTAATTATTCGAACAGTCTGTACAAATCGATTTTCCCCCTTTCTTCCCACCCTCACCCCGGGTTTTTTCTTCTTTCTTCTTCTTTTTTATTCTCTTTTCGATTCGACTCAAACGAGGGGAAAGGAGGGTGGAAAAAAAAGAAACAGGTTTCAAAGGAGGGTAACGAATTACCGAAGCTCCCCGCTCGTCTCTTCCCCAATTAATTCGAATAGCCGACCCCTACCCCGGCGTGTGTAATTCGATAATACGAATGCACGCATCCGAGGGCAAACGTAAACTCGATTAATAATTAAGCGAATCAACCGTTAATAAATTCGCGCGTTTAATACACGCCGCGGTTACGTGCCGTTGTATTTCACCCATTATCCCTGTCCAGACAATGGTTAATGTCGGTCATGGATATCAGGCTTCCGGTGTATCGCGACGCGTGCATCTCCTTTTACCTCCCCCTCCCCCCGCCCCTCCTCCTTTCCCCCTTTTCACCCAAAGGCAGTCACCCCAATCACGGAACCCGCCACAAAGAGCTCTAATTTGCTCGAGTGCTAACGATATTATCCCGAAAACAGAATACGACGCTCTCTCTCTCTCCCCCCTCTCTCTCTTTCTCTCTCTCTCAGATTATGTTTCGTCGTTGGTTCCGCGACGACGTCGTGCGTGCATCCTGTTTCCTGTGTCTTGGCTGGAAATAGACGCGGCGCGCGGTACGTCTTTTCGTCTTCTCCGCTGCCTCGACGACGTCGAGGAACAGAGCATCGAGGGGAACACCACGCGCCAACAAAAATCGATAATCGCCGGTGCGACGATATGGAAATTCTCGGCATTAACGCCGGAAGTATGCTACCTTGTCGACAACAGCGTAAATTGGACGAGTTACCCGATACCTTGGGTTCGTTCCAGCGCGAGAATAATTACGCCACGGTCAAAATGGTTTCGAACGGCGAGCGTGCTTCCTCGCTTTGCTGCGCGGACGTGCAGAGGACCTGCGGGGAGGATTTGCGGCGAGTTCGCAGGTGTATTTTGGGAAAACGTGGATTTATGCGAAGCAGTTTTTCTGCAAGAGACGCGGGGGCGACTTTCGACGTTCGTTCGGCGACGTGGATAACTCGACCGCAAATAAAATGCTGCCGCTCGACGGCGAGGCAGTATATTATTTCACACGCGGCGGCAGTTCGCGTGTGTAGGTTTCGGGACAGGTTTTAAACGCGACACTTTCTAAATGCGAGCGAGGAAATTAACGACAAAACTGGCGGAAATTGTTGAATTCGAGAGGAAGAATTGAGGTTGCCGCGAATTGTCCGGACAACGTGACGAATTATCGGAAATTGAATTGCGAGAAAAAATTCTGACGCGCAGACGCGAGGATGAATACGTCGTGAATCAGTTTACGGGATGAATGTATACGGGTCAAATCACTGTTTAAGGTACGAAAGAAAAGGAAAAAGTCGCATAAATTGCAACTACTGATCGCGAAAATATCGCTCTTTCACGCCGAATCTGAAGGATGCGTGCGACCACGACTGTCGCGAGAAGCTTCGCGCGAAGTCGACGCGAGAAGGCAGCAACGATATACCCGTGTAATAATATATTCTCCCAGGTTGAAAGGCTTTAGCCGCTTGTCGCGCGGGCACTCGTCTTTTCCTGCTGAAAATGCGATTCGAGAAAGGACGAGAGTCCCTCCGAGGACAGATAAAATCGCTGAGATCCTGGTTAAAATACGATATCGTGAAAAATCAGCATATTCCCTGGTCGATCGTCTCTTCGCGGCTCCACCAAGACGATTATTGCTTTCTCTCGAAAAATATTGCACTAACATCGGCACTAGCAGGATATTTCCTTGTCGATTTCTCCCTGCTAATTTCATCTTCTTTCTTTTTTTCTTTCTTTCTTTCTTTTGCGAGACGTTCGTTCGATATCGAAGTAGGCAGAGAGACGCGCAAACTATTGGAAAATTCACCGCTGGTCCCCGTGATAAAAAGTACAAAAACCCGCTAAAATCAGCGTATTCCGCAGGCAGGGCGAGAAGGTGCAACGACCGGCTTCCGCTTCGCGATCTCGCCCTTACTTGTGTAAGTACTTTTATAGTCACCCTCGCGGGTAGTTACCCGCCGGAATTGTTCTCGAAAATGGATCGAAACAAATTTCTCGAAACAGTTAGTTCCGGCAGGGAAGATGAAGCGAAATAAGTAGGGCTCTTGCTCGTAGGAGTTACGTTTCCGTACGAGCGATCCCGAGTAACGCGAGCATAAAATTTCCAACGAAATTAGCATATTTATCGCGCGAGAAAAAGAAGACTGTTACCATCACCGTCAGGCTCGGCACGATGAATTTTCATTAACGATACGCGTAATTCGTCGGAATCGTTCCCGCGTTATTAACTTGTTCTCGACGATTTGCTTCTGACGCGAAATAGACTTTTCGTTAATTTTAAAGTAAAGTAACTCGAAATTCGATAATTTTAAAATAAATGAAGAAAAAAACAATTAAAAATCAAGCGACGATGACTGCGACGATGAAGCTATTTCTGTGTGATCAAAATAAATCGAAGGTATCGGGAACCATTACTCATAATTAGCTACAAATTTAGAAACGATGTAGGTTGACAGCAAGAGACTTTAATACCTCGTATGAAATTCGTGCCAAGGAAATTGAAGTGTAAGGAACGTCACAAACCGATAAAATTAGCAATCGATCGTTCTGACTGGCGTGAAGAGTGAAGAGGGGGACGACGAGTTTCCGGTTGCAAATGTGTCAATTTCATCATCTCGATTGACCGCGGGCGAGAGACACGGAGGAAAAACAAAGAGAAAAAGAAAAAAAAACACACACACAAAGAGAAAGGATGAAGGGCTAAAAGAATCGAGGTCACGAATGATATTCTTTCCGCTGGTCGCACAATCGAGGGCCAAAAGTCAGGCACGCGGCCTCGGCTCGAAATTTGTTTTCGGCAACCTGCGATAAAAATACGGGCCAGCAGAGACTTACACAAGCCTGGAAAATTGCGTCCGTTTGAAGGGTCGAAGCACCTCGTTGCCGCATCAGCCCCTCCCCCTCGTCGTACCCTCTCGTCTCGTGTGTCTCTCGTTGCTCTTGTACCCTTCCGCTACGATCGCTTCAAAGCCCGCAGGATGAACGTTTTCTGTCGGGTTGCTGTTCGACAGTGGCCAACGAAACGAGAAACAATTCGTTGCGCTTCCACCCTGCCCGCACACACCCCCTTCATTCTCTTTCGAACCGTTCGCAACCACCGGGGCTCGCACCGTCGCGTCTCTCTCTCTCTCTCTCTCTCTCTCTGATTTTGCTTCGCGTAAAAAAAAATTCCCTCGATGGATCGATTTGTTCTTCTCTGACCGTTGTTCATCCAGATTTCCCTCTCTCCCCCCTTTTTCTGTTTTGTTTTGTTATTTTGTTCTTTTCCCATTTTTTTTTTTGCTTTTGTTCTCTATTGTTCCTTACCAGAACAAATAACCTGTTCGACGTTTCGCTGAAATATTCATGGTCGAGTGATATATCGATCGTTTCGATGGTCGCGGTAATTACCCTCTTGGGTGTATCCTCGATGGTTCCTTCGCGGCACTCTCTCAGAATGCAACGAGTATTTTATCACACAGTATCACGGATGAAGCGAGAATAAATTTGTTCTCGTAATTGTACAAATTTCTCGTTTTAAAAGAGAGGGAACTTCTGAACGTACAAGATGTAGATTCTTCCACAAGGGCATTTGCCCAAGTTTGTTCTCAACCGGTTGTAAGCAACCAAATTTGGAATAATTTCAATTATTCGACAATTCGGATAAATGGTTTTTTCTAGGCACGTACGTTAAGATTCTTCATACTACACATTATCAAGTCAATTCGTTTCTTCGGCTTTCATTTATTCTCAATTTCACAGTTGAAAATCTCTAAATTACGTGGAACACGTAACACCGCGGCCCACTTCCACCTTTCGCAGTTGTATCGTTCATTTGGATTACGTATCGTCGCTCCTACCACAACGGGCTAGTTCCCGACAAACGAATAAATAAAAGGAGGAAAATAGGATGACAGTTGCATGGCGGGGCTTGCGATTTCCAAGGCTTGGCAGCGGTAACGATCGCGCACGAAACGACGACGATCGAAATGACAATTCGTGGGGCGCGACCGCCATCGAGCAACAAAAGAACACGAGGAAGCGAATCTAGAACCGTGTGTGCGGCGCATTTAGGCCTAA
The DNA here is from genome assembly GCA_032399595.1 of Tetragonula carbonaria. Lineage (NCBI taxonomy): Eukaryota > Metazoa > Arthropoda > Insecta > Hymenoptera > Apidae > Tetragonula > Tetragonula carbonaria. The sequence continues at coordinate 2,277,987 of JAUCRC010000012.1, read as the reverse complement.
CCGAGCGTCCTTTCAACTGGCAGTTAAAAGAGCCCACGGACGGGAGGGCCAAGGGGGAATCCACAGACAGCAAGTCTCGACCTCGTTTCCGCGACGTTTTCGTGCCGCGTAATGTGGTTGGTTGGTTGGTTGGTTGGCTGGCTGGTCGGTCGGTCGGTCGTCGTTGTCGTCGTCGTCGTCGTCGTCGCGGCATATGGTAGACCAGTTTGACCCAAATGGTAAAGCGTCCTTCTTATCTGCGTCTGTTCCTGACAACGGAGAGAGACATACGAGCGGATGGAGACGCCAGCTTCGTAGCCCAGCAACGTAGAAAAACAAGAGCCACGAAGAAAACGTAATACGAGAGAACGTACTACGACGGGGAGATAGAAGAACGGCAGGGGGGCGGAGGAGGGGGGAGGCAGAAGCAGAGGCAGTGACAGAGGCAAAGACGAAAACAGCGCAAGGGCCGATGGAACGCGAAGAGAGGACAAGGAAAGAGAAGCGAAGAGAAGAGAACGAGGGTTTTGGAGGAGCAGAGCGCAGAGAACGAGTCGTAGCTCGTTTTACCACGATGCAACTCGATCGCGCGTTTACTCCCTTCCTTTTTGAACGTGTGTCTACGTACCGCAACGGCATTCGCTATTCAGACGCGGAACGCCGAGATCGTCTTCCGCACCGTCAACTGGAAACAGAAAGCTACGCGAAGAGAGAAAGAAAAGGTGAACCGGCCTTGTCTGCCTCGTGGACCGAGGAGGAGCGAACGTGGCGGAACACGTCGGCTTGCATAAGAGTTAACTCTCTCGAATGCGGTAATTGTATTGATTCGTAACCGCGAGGAGGAACCTATCCCACGATGCACCACCACGACGATCGGTCCGGCCCGGCAGCAGACTGTTTCGAATCGCATTCGCGACCGGTGAACTGGAAACGCGACATCGAGCCGCGCGCTACACCACGCCGTTGCATAATTCACCCTTTGTGCGCTTTGTGCCGGCAGCTTCAAGCGATCGTCGCCTGCGAACGCCTATTCCAAACTTTGATTTTCAACAAATTTCATTTTCCTCCGACGCAATTCGAAGAGAAAGAGAAAGAGAAAGAGAAAGAAACCCCCGATTTTTTTTGCCACCTGCGCGCAAAAGCGTCAATTTCTCGAAAATTCAACGCGCGTGAATCCCTAAATTAATTGGCGTAAATATTTCCAAGATTTTCCGAACGCATTGACCGCGAGGCAGATCCGTGCGCGAGACAGGGAAAAAGAAACGAAACGCGAGGGACTTTCCAACGAGAACGGCGTTTCCCACCTACTTAAAAATAGAGCGAGAACGCTCGCGAATGTTACAAGTTAAAACTCCCGGCGAGCAACTCGGTTGGAATTCTCGTGTCGCGCTCCGTCGAGCGTGAGACTTAAGACGCGGCCGAGAGAGGCGACGAACGACGACAATTACGAAACGTCGCGTCGCATCGAGGTCCATAAAGTATAGCGGGTATAAAACTATAAACACCGACGTTCGCGAGCAGACGCTCCTCTTCTCGAGAGAATTGCCAGAGCGGAGCCAAGCGCTGTGTTCGCCGAAACGAAGCGGACGCGACTCCGCGCGCACGATACCAAGCCACGATGATCCTGATGCGAGGGTTAGCATGGTCGTTAACCGTTTTATGGCGTCCATCGACCAGCGTCGCAGACGCACAGCCTTCGAACGACGCGGACAACGATGCGGGCGGATATTGGCCACCGAGCCACTCCGAGACATAAAACACGCTTGACGTGGAGATCGCTCAGAGAAGAACGTAATCCAAGTATCGAAGTATCCAAGTATCCAAGTAGCGGTGCCGAAAACGTTTGGAAAGCGTAAAAGTCAGAAAGTCCGAACTATCGTTGAAATTTATTTATACACGTTCGAGACCAGTCTGGGTTTTGGAAACTCTCTGTGCCTCAATAGCCGAAGATATCTTTCCACTCGTAGTGGAGGTTCAATTTCATACGTCCAACGACACGAATAATTACTGCGTTACGTTGTAAGTCAAATACCAATTTGTTAGTAACAGAGGTACTCGTCAAATTTAATAAACATTGTCATCCAGTGACAATAATTTAAATAAAATAAATTTTAAACAGTGTCAAAAGACAACATTTCTTATAGACACCCCTAATATTTCGCGAAAGAATGAGTACAATTAAGATTTTATACTGCATCTTTCTTTTCATAAATATAACAAACGTAACCTATTGCAAGTCTTTTCGTTTAGACTTACGTGCATACATATTCGATCTATCACCATACGAGTCATTATTGTTCGACGTCGGTGATGTCACGAAACCAACTGTTACACAATTAGAACTTTGGGAACCTTACTGATAGAATGATTTTTTTTTTTATTTCAATTCAATCCAAGAACCGAACAATAACGTTAGTCCAATTTGCTGCGTCTTTAACCACTCGGCGGAACAATCGTATCATCGACGTTAGATATGTTAATCATCGGTGAAACCATACGTACGGAACAGACTGTACGACGATCGAGAGGCAATAACTTCGCAAGACTCGAGGAATAACTTTTAATACAGCTGGAAGGGGAATATTAAAAACTTTGATTACGAGACAGAGTAGGTCGATGCACGTAGAACAAAACGAAAAATAACAAAAGAGAGAAAGAGAGAGAGAGAGAGAGAGAGAGAGAAAGAGGCAGGGCGTGGCTGATCTCTACTTCATTTCGCGGAATTCATTCTGCGGCGCGTAAGCGCATTACCCCTTTTTTTCTCCCCCTCCCGGAGATTATTTCGCGGTAACCCTGATTATGTGCCAGCGCACGCCGGATAAATCTTTCCGCGGATGCGGGCAAAAAACCGGATCCGGTTCCCATACGGAACTCGGTTAACCGAATACCTTAGTGCCCGGGTGTAGTTTATTAAAAAAGTACCCCCTACGAATCCGGCGATATCCTCTTCCGCGAGCGTAGGCGGCCCAATCGAGGACCGTTGGTTGCTATATATTTCGTTTCATCGCACCCCGCGGCGTCGAGAGCCTCGATGCGATTTATCGTTGATCCCCTTTAACGAGCTTCCGATAAATGAAGGAAATTCGCGTCAACGATGAAAACGTTTGATAATCTAGGATCTCCGCCTATCCATCCGTCAACCCTCCTCTTTTTTTTCCCACTCTTCTTTTTCTCCTTTTTTCCTCTCCTCTCTCTCTCTCTCTCTCTCTCTCTTCTCGTTAGGTACTGTTGAAACTGTCTGTTTCGTGGAATAAACGTCGTGCTCGAAGCCACCGGCCGCGACGAATTTTGCCACCGTTTTGTCCCCGTCCCCTCTCTTTCGCTCACCGCCTGCCTCCCTCGTTTAACGCACCATTCCATCGGCGAAAATATTCCGAAAGTTTCGCTCCCGAAAAGTTCGAAGGAAGTAATTATAGCGTCGACCTCGGGGGCGAGGTCGAGCAACTGCCCCGGAATCGATAACCATTTCGGTCGAGAAAGAGGAGAAAGCTAAACGGAGCTCTCGGGGGTCGACCTTAACATCGAAATCGCATGTCGCAGGATTATTTAACCGGTCGGAACCGGGAGCCCGCATTTCGCGGACTGTCTCTGCGGCGTTTTCTGCGCGGCAGTCGGGCGCATAACGTCCCGCAAGAAAAACGGCCAGCAGAGGCTGGCTTGTATACTACATACTCGGTGTCGCGCGACTTACCGAGTCGAGAAATCGTAACCAAGCCAACGCGAGTATGTGTCCATATGTGTATGTGTATATCTCGAACACGTATCGTACAACGTATCGTACCTTCGAAAATTGTATTTCCATTCCCTCTCCTCTACTCCCTTTCGAGAACAAAGCTCTCCCTCCCTCTGCTTTTCCCCAAAACTCGCGACAACTCGGAGTTCAATTTCGGATCACCGTGTAGATCCGCCGCGAACTAGAACGTACGAAGCGAGAATGACGTGGATGGCGATAGTAGGCAGCGACCGGCGGCAGCAATGGTGATGGTGGTGGTGGTGGTGTGGTGGTCGTCGTCGGTGAATAAGTATGACAGTGAACTTTATTATGCACGTCGAAGCCCGAGCAGGGCTGTCACGCGAGTTGGGATAGCGGTGGTAGCGACACGCGAGCCTATTTCAATGGTAATAAGCCGGCGACCAATCATTGAGTATGCTAAATATGTATATGCACGGCAGAGAGAGGCGCGTTTCTCTCGCTCCGTTCTCGTGCACTCTCGGCCTCTCTGTCGCAATAGAGACGTGCCAATCAATTAGCGACGTAGCTTGCCTCTCGACGCTTGCAGCGGAAGCACCACCACGGGGGAACCGATGCTCCGTAGAGGACCAATGGGATTGACGCAAACCGCGGTTGCATTCTAAACAGCCGGTGATGTCTCCACGGTCTCCGCGGAATTGCGTAACGACACTGCCACCATGAAAATCTCGATGCGAGAACGTCAGAGGGAATTTCGGCACGCGCGCTACTTCGTTTTTCTCGCTAGGCCCTACCGATTTTTCATTTCCGTGTTCAACCAACGTCACCGCTCCCCTGATTCACGTGCCAATTTTTCATCGCCAGATCGCCAGTGTGGAGAAACGCACGGAATGAAATTTCGTTCAATCTCTCAGGGCTTTACGTGTCTTAGCGGCGAAATTAATAAGGACGGAAGAAAGTAGAGAGAGAGAGAGAGATTTGAATCCGTTTAATTTTTAACACACATACATCCGACCCGTGTATGTGCATTTCTATCATACGTGTTTACGTATATTTAATGTTTGATCACTTGGTGAAATGTTTTTAGAGTAATTGATTGCCAATTGAAGTATTTGTACGAGCGTACAGTTGGAGAACTTTACTTCGAATACGTTTCGTGCGCCGCCCGCTCGAAAGTATATTTGTTTCGAAACTGAAAATACCAAAGGATACTTTGTGTTGTAAAACACGTGCTAATTGTCGAGTCGAAATCAAATCAATATTTTTGTCGCTTGTAGCGACTGAAGATTCTCCGAATGAAATGATGACAAGCGTAGCTTAATTTCATTAAATAAACATTACGTCTACGTAATAGTACCTACTTCATCGATATGTAATCACAAAAATATAAAACCTGTGATTGTTAATTTTCAAATCATTTCAATCAGCAATTAATCTTCAATTAACACCCTATAATCAAATGAGGAAGCAATTTCTGATGCAGAGTGAAAATCTTTAGTCCTATCTAGAACTAAAAAATATATACTGAAGATCATGCTACACCAACATGCGTATAATAACGTCATTGATTTCTTAATACGCGCCTCACGTGCCACGTGTATAAATGTTTGAAATCGCGATTTCTGATTGCCTGGCAAAATCGGCAAAATCATCGTGTTCGAGCGTGGTTCCTGCATAAGAAGAACAATTCCAAGCTGAACGATGACGCGCGTAAAGAGGGTCGCTGTACGACAATAACGGCCGTTAGTTATATTCACGTCCCGGCATAATCGGTTCTCTGCAGCGAACTTTCGGTGATAGGGAGAGGAGAGATCTTGATAATTAGTACCCACCTATCTACGCCACCGTACACACGCTTTCTCTCTCTCTCTCTCTGTTCCTTCTTGTCTTTTCTCACTCCCAGTTCCTCTTTCGACATTTCTACCCTTATGCGGCTGCCGAAATGAACCGAGACCCACATACAACGCAAGTTTGCAGGCCTGTCTAAAGCGGCGTTCGTGCTCGAGAGGAGACCATAAAACGAGGAGATGCCGAGCTACGGGAGTATCGCTAATTAGGCCAAGATTTTAAGCTGACGAATCTTTATGGGTGTTGGAGGGAGGGAGGGAGGGGGGCTGCTGCCTCCAGTTTTGCCTCCGAACCTGTTTACAGATAACGCCGCCCGTTATCCGAAATGAAGCTGTAACGAGGAGAAGAGGACGCGAAACGAAAGAGAGAGAGAGAGAGAGAGAGAGAGAAGAAAAGCCGAGGAAGAATCGCGTCGCCCGCGTGATCGCGAACGAGATTCGTTTCAGTTAAAATTGTGTGCTTGCGAAGACGGGTCTGCGTCAGACTGCAGATTCCGAGGGTGTTCCTTCGTTAAAGTTGCAAACGCGAATAACCGATCTTCGCCGTGAAGCTCGGCAGAGGGTTGGGACGCGAGAAGCGGCGTGGCGGATCCATCGAAAAGTCTGAACGTTAATCTCTCGCGCGAGCAGAACCGCTGCCACGTCTTCTTGACAACAGGTAACAGCCACGGATGATACCGACGTTGGATGCTCGAAATAATCGGGTTGAGTTTCGAAACTTCCCTCCCTCGCTCTGGTCTGTGCAGCTAATTTCCAGAAGGTATTGCCAGCGTCACGTCGTACGTTCGCGCGCGCGGATCAGATAGAGCTTCCGTGGGCGAGGAAGAGAAGGAGGAGGAGGAGGAGGAGGGAGGTTTCTGGCTCGATAATGAGGCCACGGCGTTTGCAACTCCAAAGGATACACACCGCCGCGCCGACACGGGGTGTGTGTTTGCGAGATTCTCGTTCGCCATCGTTGGACGATAAGCTTGCTCTCGCTTTCGCGTTGCTTTTTTATCGCGTCGCTTATCCACACGATTGGGGTAGGTTCGTATTTTTTTCTCGATACCGCCACGTATACGCGGTCCTTACGTGTTTCGCTTCTCGCGTTGGACGTGTAACGAACCAATAATGAGCGGAGACGCGAACGAACGGAAGGAAACGTACGTGGCACTTGCGTGTGCGACGCGCGTTTCTAAAAGACTTTTCACCGCGGGGGAAGGGAGGGGGGGGGTTGAAACACTCGACGCGCTCTCGCCCCGCCACATGGAGCGGAAACAAACGCGAGGTGGCCGCGATGAAATAACAATATCACGGCGCAATGGTGAAAAACAAAAACGAAAAAAAAGGAGTGGAGGAAAAAGAAGAGAGAAGAAGAAGACCGCTGTGGAAAAGGCAGTGCGGCGCCGTGAAATTAAGCGGAGGCAGCACATTTATGACTGTAGGAAGCGCGACGACAAGAACCCAGATGAAAAGAAAAAAAGAAAAAGAAAGGAAAAAAGAAAGAAAGAAAAAGAAAGGAAAAAAGAAAGAAAGAAAAAGATCGGCACGAGGCCGGTCGACGGAAAAAAGAAAGGGAAGAGAAAAGAGAGGAGATACGAGAACGAAGCGGGAGAGGAATAGAATTAATTTTATTAAACGTTACCCACGCGCTATTGCAGCGGGGTGGTGCAACGCCAGTCCCGTTTGTTCCAGGAGGTAATAAACGCTGCTTTCATCCGCGAGAGATGTTGCCAAGTTATTGTCTCTTCTTTGCTCCTTGCCCCGACCGCTTTCCGTTACCGTCTTCCTCTGCCCATCCCCCTCTCGAATCCAACCCCCGTTCCATTCTTCTTTCATCTCGTCTCGGATGCTTTCCGCCTTCCTTTACGCGGAGATTCGCAAAAATAATTTACGGTCGCCTCGCGTCTCCTTCTCTGTCCTCGATGCGCGTACACACACGTTTACGTACGAGCGTGCAGAAAACTCGGATGAGAAAGACAGAGAGAGAGAGAGAGAGCGAAAGAGTCGCACGTTGCGTGGCATTACGCAGTCGCGTAACATGAGAATTTGCAAAAGACAGACTAAGGCGAGCGGAGCCTTTTTATCATCAGCGAGAAAAGTGGCGCGTCATGGTCTCACTTGCCCGTGTTTTTGAGCTTTCATTCGAGTGATCGATCCCTACGAAACTGCCGTCTCGCGAGAATTATACGAATTTTCTACGAAAAGAACGATCGTTGCCTTGTTTCTCGTTCAAGCGTGCCGGGGTGAATCGGGAAGATCGATATTAATGATCGGCTACTTTCGATGGGTAACTTTTACGGATGAAAGCGGCTGACTTCGACGTTGTCGAGGAAGCAAACGAATTCTTCTCGACGGCAAACTTCCTCAAAGCGAAACTCGCTGATCCGGCTGCTCTCCGGTGATGAGACCTCGGGCTCGGCAAATTAAGTAGAACGTCGGGAGAGAGCCCGGAGAGAAAGAGATAGAGAGAGAGAGAGAGAGAGCGAGTGAACTTGACGTCGGCTGTACGGTTCGGTTTTCAGACCGGAAACGCGGGAGATGGATCGCGAATTATGGAGCGCAAAGCGACGATGGGCCAGGCGGTTCGTTTCGACCCTTGCAGCTGGAATACCAGCGGTAAACCAGCGTTCACGATCAACCGACGAAGGCATTCGCGGGCAAAGGCGAAGCAGCGGGAAAACTGAATACCGAACGCCAAACCCGACGCGCGCGCTTTCTTCCCCTTCCCCCTCGCCGTTCTGCCGGGTCGTTCATGACCTGTCTCTATATCCGGTTCCTTTGAAGCAAATATAATCGCTTCGGTCCTTACTAACCCGTCCCGGCATCACCGAAACCGACTACCTTTGTCCAGCGACGCTGCCAAACGATTGCGCCAAACGGTTTTCCGGATAATTCTCCCCGGAGAATGGGAAAAGTGCGGGGGAACGTGGCGCAAAACGCGATCAAATGCCCTTTGCCGCGAGGACAAACGTACACGTATTCATTTGAGATAATTAAACCTAGCGGAAACGTGGAACAACTAACACAGAGTTAGAAGAAATATCAGATGTACGAGACGTGATCTGAACCTTTCAACTTTGTGCCTACATTGTGCGGCTAGAACGCGATGACGATTGTACGAAGAGATTGTCAAACACAGAGTGTGTACAGCTACTGTACAAAATCGAATTACGAGGAAATTACACTTTCGAAAAATCAATGATTCTGTTATATTTAACTTAATAAAATTAATTGATATTAGTAGCAGGAAAATATTTAGAAACGATGTAAAAAAGAACTAGTCGATTCTAGTCTTGAAATATCCTAAGATTTACAAACACGTTTCATTTTCCACGAAAAATTTAATACAAGTAACAAATTGTGATTTTCACTTTTCCTTTTCTTCCACGAAAATATTATCGAAAATGCTTTCCTCTTTACGAAACAAAAGACGACAGAGAACCGTTCGTTGGTACTCTGAAAAGAGAACGTTGATGCACCGCGTATGTTAATATTGGAACAAGTGCAATATACAGAGATCTTTGCCCTACTCGTTTGACACGGTTCCCTGGTGACTTTTGACTTTCCCGCAGCTCAAAGTGTCACGGAAAGTACGAAGAGTAATCAAAAAACACTATCGCCGCGGAGAAAACTGTTGAATATTTCCAAGAGGACCACCGATCGCTCGTACCGATATTTAGACGACACGACACGCGTTTTATTATTCGCGATTTCATTCGATGCGATCACTTTGCAAAAGACGAAAAAGAAGCTCGATAATCAACCTGGCGCCAGTCACATCCGCTAATTATCGGCGACGAAATGAAATCGGCAGCGCCAGTCGGAGAAGGACAACGAGCCACAGCTGAAAACTAAGCGGGCGAGCAAGGGCGAAGCAAGCACAAGCCAGCAAATTCGTTCCAGCGTTATCGCGAAGTTCGATCTCCGATTATTTCAAGATAATCCCGGCGGAATTGCTCGGCAGCGAAGCAACTCGAAAGGAATATTCAGGGGATTAGGAGCTCTGACGAGAGGATGGGTCACTCGTACGCCACTTCGGACCGTATGTAAGCGAGCACACACTGGGCGCAATCGCTTTCCCGAGCTTATCGTATCCGAGTTTCCATCCGAATAGTTCCGCCATAAATACAGAGCGCCGCGGCGCACGACCTGTTCGAGAGAGAGAGAGAGAGAGAGAGAGAGAGAGAGCGGCAACGACCAGGGAAATGGTAGATCGAAAAATATTTCGTGGCTTTCCGGAATCACCCGGATCCAATTTCACCTGTATCGAGGCTACTTTTCGCTGAATGTTATCGCGACCGTGTGTTATCCATCGGACCGGATCCGTCAGCCGGCGAAATCAAAAACGCGACGCTCTGTATTTCCGGGCGCGAAGTTTTCACGATTTCAATCAGAAACGGGATGCAAAAATCTCGTTGCTCGTACGAAACATTTATTCGGGGGATTAAACGTTATTCGGGCAAACAGAAAAGAGAAAAGACGCGGACGATCGTGTGGAAAATGCACGCAGATGCTCCGCTTGTAACCACGAGCCCGAAAACTCTTGAAAATTGATGCATCGTCGCCGACATCTCGGTCGGCTCGTAATATTTCACGTGGCTTTATATATTAACCTGATTTACTTGGTCCGTTCCGTACTTACTTTCCCTGCGATAACTCTACACCGTCACGCTACTCTGCCGCGAATTTAACAAATGTCGTCTCATCGATCATGTGCATACGTGTACGTCGGTCGATGGATTAAACGTTAACGTCGATCTTTCTTTCCGATTCTCCGAGTCGAAGCGTGCAGTCGCTATTTTTATTATTGCACGCCCGTCTTCTTATTCTGATTTTTCATTTCATTTTCACAGTGTCTCGCGTAATTGCGGTGGATCGATCGACCGACCGGAAAAAAACTGCTTCTCGAACGGAGGAGCTACACTCTCTCAGTTGCGCTCAGTTGCAAAGTTCAACGAGAGAGAAAAAAGAAGATGAAGAAAAAAAGAAGAAAGAATCCGTACGTTGGGAAAGGAGACGCTTTCACGAGACGAACGTTGGCGACTACGTCGGACGAGTCGAAAGGGAGACGAAGGGAAACCGAGCAGCAGCGACGAACAAACAACGCGCCATCGAAAACTTTGATTACCGTCAAAGCGAGCTCGTTATCGAACCCGCGAAGCGGCGCGCGGCACGCGATCTTTTTACCGGCGGAGCCGGGGCGCGAACGCGGGATTCCTACAGGGAGGCAACGACGGAGGCCTCGTTTGTCGACACAACTCGTTCAGAAAGAAACGAAGCACCCTTGAAATTACGATCGCGGGACAACCGGCAAAAACGGGAACGTAGTGGAATCAGCCAGCCAGCCCGCCACCGGAGGGAAAAACTGTTTACATACAGGGAGAGCAATCGACGGAGCAACGAACCTGCCATTTTCCTCTTCGCGCGACGCCCGTCCTTCTTTATTTCACACGCGGGCGCAAAGCTGTTCCTCGACTAAACTCCACCGAGAGTGAGATCAAAAGAAAGAAAGAAAGAAAGAAAGAAAGAAAGAAAGAAAGAAAGAAAAAGGAAGGGGAAAAAAGTTGAAAAAGAAAAACAATATCGATGAAAGAGAAAGAGAGAGAGAGAGAGAGAGAGAGAGAGAGAGAGGCGAAGAGCACGCGTTACTCTTGTCGAGTCACAATTAGTCGAAACGTTAGTGGACGGACTCGAGAAAAGAAAAAAATGAAAAAAACACCGTCGAGTGCGTTCTTTATAATTCGCAATATTCGCGCGACGTGGCGCCTCGCGACTCCGCGCCGTGGCGATTTTCACCCCCGGCGCGTGAAAAGTGTGAAATACTTGATGCGATGAAAGAAACAGCAACGACAAAGCTGGCGGACAGCTATTGCCAGCCAGGGTTGCAATAGGCGAAGGAAGATGAAAATATAGGCGTTCGTCGGGGCGATGCCTTAAAAACGAGCGCGAGTATAATGCCGCGGCGAGAATTATTGTACGGTCGACGTTGCAGCCAGCTGGCGTTATTACCTCGGACGCTCGTCAACACACGCGAGACGAATGTTTAACTCCCCGGTGTCGTCGCGTTGTATTTATTTCGTTAATTAACTGGCTGCTGTTTCGTATCTCGTCGCATTGAATTACGATAAACCAGTATAAAATATTGTGTTTTTGCACAGAAAAATGGTAAAATTCACGTCCGTGAATTGGGGAGGGGGGGGGGGAGTTGAAACGAGTGTGTCACGGCAGTGTAAACGAGAGAGGAATAAAATCGTTTCCACGTATTAACGCTTATTTTCTTTTTTGGTTCTGGTTTGATGAGCCAACGTTCGTGATTTTACTCGCTCGTCCGCGTTGCTCGAACCGCGAGGAGATTTCTCTCGAACTAAACAAATCCCGTCGCATCCGTTGAACTTAACAAACTCCGGTAACAAACACTTTTACACAGCGTTACACTCCACCGAAGTTTAGATTACACTCTTACGTAAGTCTACGTTTGCTTATTATACTCTCGAAGTTTGCTTCGATTACTATACCTAATATATTGACGCAGTGGAAAAATACTCGCACGTACCTCTTTGTGCGCCGTATTAAAAAATTCTTTCCCATAAAAAAAAGATATGCCGTCAAAAATATTTCATCCATACCTGACGGCCAGCGTCAACATAGAGAGAGCATAGAACAGAGAGGCAAAGAGAGGCACGCGTGCAGGAACGTTCCTTTCAAATTCGGAGAGAACTGATTCGATAGATATGCCGTACACGTGGAAAAGCGAAATTTCATAAAGGCAATGTCAAACCGTCCGACTAGAGAGAATCGAATTGCTTTCACGTTTGTCGAAAATGGGAGAGAGCATCCGAATTCATTTTGCAAAAAATAGTCCCGAATTTCCGACGATGACCCACTATCGGACTATCCCGCCGTAGTTGCCGCTACACTCGAGCTCAAACTCGAGCTCAACACTCAGGGGAGTTTGATCTCGAATTCGCTGAACGCGACAACGACTTGGAATTCCTTTTTCACCGGGGCGAGACATCACGGTCACGACACGCCTCACCGTGGCCGATACACGCCGGCCATGCTTCTTTTCACCTCTTCGTCGACGATTCCCTTCGAACTCATTTCGCCGTGCTTTCCTTTCCTTTCCTTTCCTTTCCTTTCCTTTCCTTCTCGACAAATTGCGATAGCAGCCGCGTCGGGAATTCGCGCTCGCGTGAAAGGAATACCAACCAGCGGCGCGCAAACTGATTGGCAGGGCGCTTAACGTCGTTTCGCCACCATTCGAACGTTCACAATTTTCCCGGTCAATTAGCGCACACGAATAGGCGCGTGACTGAAATTTTGCCACTCGACATCGGGCACACGCGCGCGTCCCGTCGTCCTGCTACGCTGTCTTACGAATTACGAATCTCACAATTGCACTTTGCACCTTCTCTTCATATTAATATAAGAAAAAAAAAGGATCGCAAATTTCGGTTCAAGCTTCTCGCATGAAAATTTTCGAAAAAATTCCAGTCGCAACTACTCGCCTCGATGAAAGAACATAGGAATCCGAATGTCGGGGAATCATCCCAAACTTTCGCCAGCGTAACAAATATTTTGTTGACTCTTGGCGAAGCACTTTTTCTATCGAGCGTCATCCACGCGTGTTGTCCAAGAGCTGTCACCATATGTACGACGAGAGGATTTTCGCGTTTTAATTTCGAACGCGAGGACGATTTTATATAGACTACACGCCGGTTCAGTGTCATAGGACAACTTTTCCTGTTTAATATTCACTGCAGTTTTGCCATTTCTTTTTTCAATCTTTAATTACGTATAGTTAAATGAACAACCAAGGAGATATCAAGTATCCATCTGCTCCATCAGTAAATCATACGTGAATCGACACGACATTTTTTAACTTTTCAATTCACTGCAGTTTTACTCTTTAATTACGTGTAATTGTAAATAAAATGAACGACCATCGAGGAGACGATATAAATGTACACCTGTTCCACTAGATACACGTGAATTGATACGATAACTAAAGCCTCCGATAAGATACAGGGAACGTCGGTAACGAGAAAGGATTAAAGAACAACGTTCTCGATTAGACGCTTCGTGCAAGTATCACTCGAACGATCCAAGTCGAGAATTCGAAGATTCGAACGAAACGGGAAACGAAATTTCACCGAAGGTGCGAAGTTCGAATTGAATTCGGAATTTCGCAAAGGGTCAAACAACGACGGAGTGGCTTGCCAAGAGTTTTTGACGCGTTCTCTCTCGACTTCGTGACCGTGGCGTAATTCCCGAGGCACGATAACGATCGGTTGGCTTCCGAAACAGCTATCGTCCTAATTAGCCGCTCATTGTTCGCGTCCGTGATCAAAGCGTCAGCTCGTCGCAAGATCGTGTGCTGTACACGAGCGTGTGTGTCAGGTTCGTCGCCGCGGAGGTAACTCCTTCCTCGTAACCCCGACGCGAGCCGAACGAGGTAACGAGCTTAATGCAAAATTTAAATACCTTAAAAGCGATATTAGCGGTACGCTAGGCAAACCGGTATCACGGCCGGCTGTACGCTTAATGCAATTTTCCTGTCACTAAAACCAGCAGCAACAGCAACAGCAGCAGCAGCAGCAGCAGCAGCAGCTGAAGCGGGCACAGCTCGAAACATTGCCGTCCGGCTGGCGATAACCGCGAAATTAATCGCGTTATCGTTAATAACCTCCATTGTTATTAATTATTATTACCGCGTGCAGTTTGAATCGGCGGCGGGAACGTCGTCCCTGCCTGCCGCGCGCGCTAAACTTTCGAGAAGTTATTATTGAAATTGTTCCGACGGACTCGGCCGCCGCAACCTCCAATTTTCCAAGTAAATCCAGTTAAATTAATCGGCCCGCTTTACAATCGGCCGTAGCCGTCGCCGTCGCCTTCTCTATCTGTACTCGATATTTACGCCTCGTTCGCGTTCCACCGCAGCGAATAAATCCCGACTCGCTCACACAATGAAAATCCATTTTCAACGCGCGTTAATCACTCTGTAAAAAGCTCGAGAACCACCGGGTTTCAGAATCGTTCGTATCGATCCCCGTGCCTCCCTCCTACGTTGCGTTATCGTTGCTCGATTTTCGCCCGTTGCTCTCATTCATAAATCACCAATGGGCACTCGATGAGGTGAAGATTTCGTTACGATCCGCGCCAGTAATAAACTGCACGGTGGACACGGATAACATTGACACGTACTCGATTTTCAAAACGCGGCTGAAACCGTACAATGCGAATACATCTGTTTATAATTTCCATTCGCATGTACATCTCGGTTAGGTTCCTCTTCTTCAACTCGTCTCTATTCAGATTTGACGACAACTCTTGTGTGTTATTAACCGGAGACATCGTCGAGTGAAAGCGAGCGAGGAAATTGTCATTTTCTTCAAAAATTCGACGTTTCTCTTCGACATCCGAGATTCAAGTCACGAACCGCATCGAGAGAATCGTACGAAACCGTGCGCACTGTAACGTTCGCAGGACCATGAGAAAACTCCAACGCCAGACGAGACAGAAAACAACGGAACGAGCGGATGGGGGGAAAGGGGGATGGTACGAGCCGCGTCGCATCGCGTGACGTCGATGCCGCGGCACGCAATCACGACGGTAATGAGAGTTGTTAATTATGAAATCCCATAATTAAATTAAACGCACTCGTCTACGCGCCGTGCGTGGCTCTTTTGGCGGTTGTAAAACCAGCGATAATTTGTATCTAGAACGAGTTACGTGTTGTCGCTCGCGGTGAACGCCACCGACCGCAGTCGGCCCCGTGTTTGCCGAAACGAACGCGGCCTCGTTCGTATTGTTGAACTGCGCGAATCGACGCGCCCGCGTCATACGTTCCACCTGGTGTAATTAACCAGGTGTATCGTAACCTGGTTGGCTAATTTCATCGATCGGTCTCGACGTACGGACAGACGAACGAACGACTCATCGATGCTGTCGCTCGTAAAAGTTGCGCGCCTCTTTGCGATTTCCTTTGTTTTCAATGCCGCGACTTCGATCGATCCTCCGGCCCAGCGAGCAGAGGCCAACTCAAGTTAATTACAATTTCAATTTCAACAGCCGCGACGAAGGGCGAGGATGACTCCGGTCGATTGAAAAGCAAAAGCGAACTGCCGGATGAGACGATATACTTCTTCTCCTTCTATTCGTTTCTTATCGTATTCGTCACCCTTCGACGAACCACGGCGAGACAATTAAGCCACTGGAATAGCGAACCGGTCGTGGCGTCTCTCGAAACAATTGTACGTACGTACAACAGGGTGTGCAATAATTGTGACGCGCGAGACAAAAAGAAATCGAGAAAGAGACCGGCTACTGAGAATACGAAAGAATCTGTTGTTACGTTCGAAGGCCAGTTTCCGAGCCGGTTGTGAAGAATAGAATAAAGTACGGACGTTGCGTTTCTTATTTCGTGTTTTCGCGTTTTCATATATGGTCCGTTGATATTATTCAAATTCGTGCAGGAATATTCCAATCAATTCCATCAAACCGGAAAACACAGAAGAACGACGATATCGCAAGCATCGTTTAAATTTAGTTAGAATTTATCATTGCACTTGTGTCGTTTTCTCGACACGAAGACGCAAGGTCATTTGTTTTCTTCAAAAAAAAAAAAAAAAAAAAAAAAAAAAGAATATCAATCCTACGTTTGTATAACGAAAATTAAGAAATTAACAAAAAGTGGAGTCGATCAACGTTTGGGAAATACGATTTGCAAGGGATCATTTTACGTTTCCTTAATCCCGCAATGTCCGGACTACGACAGATACGAAATAAAAGCAAGAGATCGGTCGTACCGAAAGTGTGCCGAGAAGTCGTTTAAGGATCACGTTCTACCGAGCAGAACCGTCTCGAACGTTGGAAAACGGCGAATCGTCAGCGGCTGACACGATTCGTTGGAACGCGAACGAACGATTTAACGGGGCTTTATCTTCGAGTTCGCACGGTTATCTGGCGGCAAGAATTCGCGGAACGTCATTGCGAAATAACACGGTGAAAGTGCAGTCACGGAGATAAACAGCGATACGATGTTGAACAGCACCAAGCGCGCGCGTCTCTCGTTTCTGCTCTAACGTAGAGGTTAGAGCAGCAGGTATATCTCGGTGTCTGTAATTATCGGGTAATTCGAACGAGCTGCCTGGCGGATCGAGCGAAGACCGATTTCCCTTCCGCCCGGGCAGTGTCAATTTCTTCGTACACGCGCGGGACACGAGGGGGGAGATAAAGATCGGAGGCCCCCGCGCGGCCGATTCCGCGAAAATGAAATCATAAGGTTTGACGTTCGATCGACGAGGCTCGCGCCTGTCGAAATCAATTAATTTCATCGGACGAACATTCGAGCTCGTTGCCAACAGCAATCAGCCTAAACGAAAATCGATTCGATGTTCATTACCGAGTAAATAGCGGCCGAGAAAACCGAGGCGAATGCGCGAGAGATGGGGACAGGCAAAGAGGTGGAGAAAGAGAGAGAAAGAGAGAGGGGAGGTGGGTGGAGGGAGAAGATGAACGACCCAAGTTGGACACAACGATATCTATTAAGATAGCATCGTGACCGACCGCGTGCAATTTCGCTGGACAGGCAGCGATTTCAAGGATCGGGGGATGGCGTTACGTTTCTCGATTGCACCTGACGTTGTAATCGAACCCTTCCGATTTGCATTCGACGTGGCGACGACGTCGTCGTCGTCGTCGTCGTCGTCGTCGCGTACAGAGGCCGCCCGCGTCCGACACAAAAGCGAACGATTCGAAGCGACGTCGAAGCCAGGAATCTTCGGAACGTGGCAAATTTCATTCGCGTAAATTCTACTAATTGTCGCTTTCGTTCTCGACAATGGAGCTTAGAGTCTCTCGGAGCAGCGAGCTTCGGCTCCGTGAAAGGAATTTATTAATTTCTCCGCTGAACATTCGTCTCTCTCCGAAAGAAATCAAATTTATCATTTATCTCACAACGTATTCTCGCCTTTCGTCTCGCCTTTTTTTCTTTTTGTAACACGACACGACGCGTCCGACAGAATCAACGTTTGTTTCGGCAATCCCCTTCGTATCGGCGATTTTACGTTCAATTAAACAACAAAACGACGAGGCCCCGGACGGGAACGACGCGGACGCAGATTTCAACGAATACGACGAGGGAGCTTAACGGAATTAGACTCTGTGAATTATGGCGCGCGGCACACGTAACTTTCAGTACAATCCTGCCAACACTTTGTCAGATTTCAAGCGATATATTATTCGAGTTTTGATAACGCGCCATACGTGCTCGTACGTGTTTCTCGTTTCAATTTTTTTTTCCTCTTTTACTTTTTTTTCTTTTTTTCAAACAACGTTTAATCACGATCTTTTCTACGATGTTTTCTAACAACCACCGAAGTTGGTTATTAAAAACTGCAGGATCGAGAGATCTCCGGGGGTTTCCTTCACCACGGTCCTTTCACTTCGAAAGTATTTTTCCCAGGGACTGTGTTTTCCAATATTTCTTAGTTATGACTTTTTAAAATCTCTTTTGCCTCGTCGTCGATGTTACAGTTACTAGTAAGTTCGGGAAAGTGAATTTTTTTTTTTTTTTTAAACGGCTCTCTTTCCTTTCGGTATCGTCCAAATATGAATGAAATAGGTTCTTTTGATACTACTTTTAGGTTTTACAAAAATCATGACCTTCGGCAAGATTTTTCTCAGTCTAGTTAGTTTCGACGACGAAGCGCAACGCACAGCCAAAAAGAATTTGTAAAATTAATATTTTACAACGAGAATATCGAAGTATCCTCCATTGAAATTCGAGCCCAGTTTCCTCGACATTAGTAATCAAACGCTGTGATCGGTTCTCAAAGAGGTTCTCTCGTACTTGGTTTTCTTGCTTGTAATACATTTTAAGAGAACCAACGTATCCTGCCTGTACGGAGAATTCCCCCCCCCCTCGTACTAATGACCTACTTTATTAACTAACATAATTTAGTTAGCCGGAGATGTCCTGATTTCTCTATTTTCAACGTTGCAAAAGTTATTCAAAAGCGATAATTAACCCAATTTAACGTTATTTTTTCGCAATTAAATTTCACTCCAGACAACGTTTATTAATCCCAAATAGCCCCCTTTCATAGAACGTCCACTATCCAGGATTTTTTTAATTTTCATTTCTTTCTCTGTTTTTGTTTCTTTTATTATTATTATTATTATTATTATTATTATTATTATTATTATAAATTCCAGAAAAATATCACTTTGCCGCTCACGATCGTTCGAGAAGAGCAGTTTTAAGCGACGAAACATCTGCTCCGGCCTCTATCTTTTCAAGCTCACTGTCATCGCGACTCGAATATCCCGTAGACAATTTTTACGGCCACGCATATGTATTCAAATCAGAGGAAACCAATATACATTCCCTTTCTGCGTAAAGCCCAGCTTGCGTAGCAAGAATAGCGACGAGGGTTTCGGCCCGACTCCGAAATATACGAACACGCAGAATAGGATGTCGCGACGTCGAAAAATTCGCCCCCGGAGTTAGATCGCTTTTCGCGTAAAAGAGAAAAAAGAAGAAAGAAAGAAAAGGGCGAAGGGAGGAGAAAATCTCAAATCCAGTGTCGCGATTAACCCTTTAACTACGGGCGACGTCAATAGACTTCAGCGAGGCGAAACTTTCGTAAAACTCGGACACGTCAATAAGCGATTTCAAGGTTTTAGTCGAGTTCGAGATGCGGGAGATCTCGCTCTCGAACTCGAGAGCTCCGTTTCAAGTTATCACTTAAAAAAACAGGGAAAGTTCGTTTCGCGGTGTTTCTTTTTTTCAGTTCGGAATTAACTGAATCTCAGCGATGTTGCGAAACGTAGCGCGTGAGAAATCGGCTGGTCAATGAAACCGTGTAAACTTGTAATTTTTCAAACTCCGTCGTTGCGTCGCTGTATCGAACAGCTAAAAAAATTCTCTTCGATGTTTACGAGTTGAAACTTGGACGTGCAGCGACAAATGCGTCAAAAACTTTACTGTCGCTCAAAACTGTATCTTCAAAAAATTCGATAAACCATCTTTTTGCAATAGAAGACGCAACCACTGTTTTCGTTTCTCTCTCTCTCTCTCTCTCTCTCTTTTTTTGAAAGAACTTAGTAATTGTTACATTATCTTCGACATCCACTTCGATCCAGCGTCATAATTTAGCCTGCCGTTCTCTCTTTCTCTACTTTGTCACGAAATACCAATTGCCGATCGAGTCATTTCGCGGAAGAACAGTTCGAAAGAACAACTTTACCCTTTACCGCTTCGCGAGAGACGGACGTTCTTCCTCCGTGCAACGAGTTCCAACCGTAAACGTGTGCCACAAACGTGTTCTTCGTTCACGCGATTCCACGCCGAGGATTATTTTTGTCCGTCATTGCGTGCGAATAAAACTAATAGCATCCGCGTGGCAAAAGAATGCCCGACGTTTCGTGACGGGCGCGCGTAATGACCGTTGAAAATACTCCCCTTTCTCTCTCGCCCAACGCCCAGCGAAATATGTACGTCTGCATAACAACGCGTTTACGCGAAATATTTCCCCCCAAGTGTTGAGATC
This sequence comes from Tetragonula carbonaria, assembly GCA_032399595.1. Lineage (NCBI taxonomy): Eukaryota > Metazoa > Arthropoda > Insecta > Hymenoptera > Apidae > Tetragonula > Tetragonula carbonaria. The sequence continues at coordinate 2,257,933 of JAUCRC010000012.1, read as the reverse complement.
ACCGACGAATTCGGCCGCCGACTTCTCCGGGAAGCTCCGGTTCGCTCTCCTTAACGACGAGTTCGTTTCGGCAAATCGTGTGTGGAACGCGAGGAAGCGATAAAACTCGTACGCCCCTGACGATAAATAAATCTAATTTAAGATTCGACGAATTGTGCGCGCGCGTGTAAATATATATACTCGTACACGAACGTGTTGGTACGCGAATGTTAATTTTGTAGAAGGAATTGTACCATCAGCTGAAAATCATAATTATTCGAAATACTGCGGAAATTGAAATTATTCCGAAAATTACTCCACGCTGTTACGAATGTGACTGATATTAAGTTTCGAGCGTGTTTAAAAATTTCGGAATACCTACGGAAGGATGGAACTCCATCCCGTTAATGGAAGCTCTCGCATCGGCGAAATATCAACGAAATAGGTGATTAAAGTCAATCGAGAGGATGGACCATTAGCAACGTCGAAAAGAAAAAAAAAAATCCCAAACATCTGATCGCGAGTAGATCGTATATTCGATTCACCGATCGCTGATTCGTTCGTTCGTTTCGAAATTGCCTGTTCATCGTCTCGAGAACGCGCTTGAAAACTTGGCGCGACAAGACGCTAGATAAATAACGAGCGCGTGGGACATGCGGCTCGTTACGAAAGTTTAATTCCGGGGGAAACGAAAGGCGACGAAAACGAGGAGGCGAACGCGCGATGCGTGACGATTATCGCTCGGGCATTTTGCTCGATAATACAGTCGGTACACCGGAGTTAAATGTTTACCAGCCGCTCAATAAATCACCAGCAATCCCTAATTCCAAAGTTGCCTACAAGCCAGTAGAGGTAGACTCTCTCCACTCTTTCGCGAAAGTTTCCGTCGTAACATCGTATACCAAGCTAATCCCATCGGTGAACACGATGTTTTCTGCAAGTGCTTTTCCTGTCCCGTGTACCATGCTTGTGGTCTCTCTCCCCTCTCTCTCTCTCTTTCTCTTCATTCTCCCTTTTCCATTCGTTTCTCTCGCTTCGTCGCGATTCATAGCAATTACAACAAATTAGCCAAATTACCCGGGAGTAACCGGGCTTGGTGAGGTAAGGAGAGAGGGGGGGGGGCGGTGGCAGTGTTTCAAAGTAAACGAAGACGTTGCCTCGAAGGCGAGCAACGAGCAGAGGATTAAGGCGGCGCGGTCGCCAGAACGCAACGCGGATTTTCGAATAGAGAAACGCGTTCGTTCGTACGTTCGTCTAACGTCCGCGTATCGATTGGCCCCGGTCCGCGAGACTGGAACGGAATGGAATGGAATGGAATGGAACGGAAGGTGGAATGGAATGGAGGGTAAACGAGGAGAAACTCGGCAGGGAAACCGTGGGGGCCGCGCCTCGGAAAGTCTCGGTCTCGATCTCGGTAGGTATGCGAGGAAACGCGACAGAGTATTCCCGCGTCTCTACTTACATACCATGAATATTATTGATGCGTTAAGCGGCCTCCAGCAGAGGAATATTATCGTGCGATAATTGCCGCGCGAACCGGTACCCTTTGCTTGCCCGATTAAATTCACCGTCGATCTGAATAGGCGAGCAACGAGCTCTCGCAACGACCCGAGCAACGACGACGGCAACGCGCCTCCTCGTCCAAGTGCCCGCGAGATGAAACGGGACGAGATGTCGGTGTGTTCCCGGTTGAAGGAACAGAGAACGGTCTAAGTGGAAATTATACCACGGAGAATGAACCCACCCGGGGCGCTGAAAGCGGGGCGAAAACGAGAAAACGCGTGACTTTAAGTCAAACAACCGTTCAACGAAGAAGATCCGCTACAACCGCGTCGTTCTCCGTCGACGATGTCGATCGGTTTTCCCCGCTTAATTGCTCTAATTACGAACGCGTCCCAGCTTCCGGGGTAATTCTCCGTGCCGAGGTGCCCTCCCTCCGTTCGAATCCGGTTTTCAATCGCGCTCCTCGAAACCTCCGCCAATCGACCGACATTCGCCTTCGACTCACCTCTGCTTCTATTCCACGATCGATCTACGATCGATCGAACGAACGACGAATATTATTCCATCGAATCGTCGTCGCGCGACTCTCGCGCGAGTTTCGGCTATGTCTGCCTCTTCACGGCGAAACGTCGCCGCGCTGTCGTGAGAAGAACGTGGAAACTCGTGTCGAAGTCTCGAGAGAAAAAGAAGAAGAAGAAAAAAAAAGGTGAAATCACACGCGCTCGTCTCGCGTCGGTGAACAAAGCTTCCGGAGAGTGGATCCCGGTCGATTTCGTTCTCGTTCCCCCCAATTCCGCGGAGAGATCTCTCGCTTAGGTATCGATCCGCAGCCGGCTGTATTCCAGGTCGGTTTTCTCTTTACGGATAACAACGGAAATGCAAATAGTCGTACCATTCCGGGCGAACAAGTCGCCGAGTCTGCGGAACCGGAAACACGAGCTTCACCCCAGTAACGAAATATGTCTGTGCCATTATTCGAAATCATTCCTCGATTCCGGGGCAAGTTGCTTCTTTACAAGTGTAATCGTATTCCAAGCGGTTCGGTGGTAGTTTCGTTACCGTGCGGTTGAATACGGAATATTCCTCGAGTTTCATCGGCCAAGTCCCCTATTGTTTCCGTTTTTCCGGCCGACGCGACGCGACACGAAGCACGACCGCGGCACGACACGACTTGAAGAGACGCGACGAGAAGAGAAGGTGAGAAGGACGCCTTTCCTTCGGACGTTGGAAAAGACGTTTCTCTTTTTTTGACGTCGCGCGAGACGTTTAATTCGGGCCACGCGCACCGTCGACGCTGAAAAAACCGACGTCGCGTATCTTCTTAATTCGATCCGCGAACACCACCGACTACCTCTCGTAATTACGTTCCCGCCGATGTTATCGCCTTTATTGTGGCCCGAGCAGCTACAAAGAGGGCACATTCTTACACGTACTCGCTCCTTTTTTCCGGACACTGGTCCGAGAAAGATAAGAAGCAACGACCGAATTGACCCGTTTTCCCGAGCGCGTGCTGGGCGACTCCGTCCGAGGCACCGCCTGCCTCCAAAGCGACAAAAAGACCAACGAGAAAAAACGCCCGTACCACCCTTGGTGTACATCCGTGCCCGATGGCAAAAATCCAAGCAACTTTCCCGGATCAACGGGAAACTGAGTAAGCTCTTTCACCGCGATTTGCACGATCCCGTCGCAGCCGCGATTTGCTCGACGGAATTAAAACGATCGAGGGGAGACACGAGCGGGCGTGAAAAGCGAAACAGAGTGACCGACCGTCCGACCGCCTGGTATCTTCTTAATTCGATTCAGCCAGTCTCTAGCCGCGGTTTCGTCCTCTAGCGCGTAATTACATTCCCGATGATGTTATCAGTTTTATTGCCGGAGCTGGATGGTTAGGGGGGTTGGATCGACGAGGGTAAGGCCCGGAGACGTCGGGTGAGACGCGAGCAAAGGTATCGCGAATAGAGCAAGGGACAAGAACCAGGGTAGAGACCGCGAGACTAACAGACAGGGAGAGAGAGAGAGAGAGAGGGAGAGAGAAATAGAGTGCGCGAGGGGCGAAAGATAGAGGAGAGAGAGAGAGAGAGCACGACATCTACCGTTGCCACGAGGAAATTTGACTTTCAGATTGGGGTTGCGCGAGCCAACGGACAAAGAGGGAGAGTAGGAGGACAGGGCAGAGGGGGCGAGCGAACACGAGGAACCCTAGCAAGAGTCGTTGTGTGTGCCAAGTCGGCGTTCGTGTGTCGGAGGAAGAGAATGTGCGCTAGAAAAGGGGGAGGTGATTCAGCACGATAGGGATGGGAGAGTACTGCACTCGGGTCGTTAGAGCTCCTAATGAGACCTTCGTCCTCTCTCTCTCTCTCTCTCCCTTCTGCTCCGTTCTCCTCTTACTCCTCCGCACCCCTACAACCTCGTTCCCTCTTTCTCCATCCGCTATCCGCTTCATCCCGCAACCCCTTCGTCACCCGTTGGACTTTGTCCCTTCCATCCCTCCCCCCTTCCTTTAGGCGTCCATTCAGGCTCGACGTTCCCGTTGCGCGTCTTCGAGACGAGAACGAACTCGTCGTGGACACTCTCCAGCGCCGTGGCAACGGCCACATCTTTATTCCGACGCGACGGCCAACGAACAGCCGTAACGTAATCGCGCAGTTAAGGGGCTCGTTCTCCCCCGACCACCTTCTCTCCTTCCGCTCCTGCCTGCCTATCCTACCCTTCCGTTCCGTTCCGTTCTGTTCTGTTCCTTTCCTTTCCTTTCCGACAACTCGCCACCACGAAACGAGCCTGCCGACGATTTTCCGCAACTAACGAGCGTGAGCGACCGAAACGAAGCCACGCTTTTAATTTTCCCGCTACTAACGACACTCGTCTCTACACCGTATTCTACTCGCCTCTGCCAGGAGGGGTAATCCAGGGGTAATCGCGAGGGACTATGGATTCGCCGATTCGCGCGTATCGTTAGGCGTGCTTTCCGAGCTTCGTGTGATATTCACGAGTTATATTTCCTCGTCTCGTTGCAGCGTCTGAAAATCGCGCGTCTTCCCTTCTCTTTGTCGGACGAGAAACACGAGCACGCAGGTTGGTAGAGGAAACGACCACGTTGAATCGACGTTCCTGCGAGCCGCGACAGGAAAAAGAATTTTACATCCCGGCGGATGCGTCGAGTCTCAACTTCGGTTGAAAGATCGAAAGGGTGGCTGGTGTCCCCTTGGCGGAGGAAATCAGAGCCCTCTCGGTTAACGAGAACGCTCCGGGGAGGGTGGCGCGCGGAAGCAATCTCTTCTTTTAATTCGACGACCGAAAACCATGGCGTGCAGCGCGATAATTACTTTGGACCGCGACGTGGAACGTCTTTGCCTTGCCTGATTTAATTATCCCCGCTATCGGCGGTCGCGAATATCCCCTATCTGGCAAACAGATAATCCCGGCGACAGATTAATTGCTACGAATGCATAGCGCAGGTAGTGCAGTACCACGCGTGCCTATCTCTTTCTCTCCCCCTCATACACACGCGCGCACAGATACCTATAATTACGAACCACACGGTGCAACCACGTTTGCTCTGATCTCGACTTATCGGAGCTGCAACCGCGGGCCAACGCACACGGTCCGCCGACGTATTAACTTTGCCGCGGCGGTGTCCAACAAACGTTTGTCGCGATATCTTTATTAATCGCGTTACGACGCCGATGGCGAAACGCGGTGCAACGAACGATTCAGGTGAAACGGGGGCAGTCACCTCTTTTCAACGCGAAGATATCCCCCCCCCCCTGCTGTGAAGCTAACAAGACCGTGGCGTTGCGTCGAGTGGGAGTGTCACGCAACAAAGGAAATTCATAGCACAGGTTCCCGCTCAGTCGCGAATGCGAGTTTTCGCTGGGGATTTTCACCGAAAGAAAAATCCTCGCCAATCAGAATCGGGAGGGGGGAAAGAGGCTGTGTCCACCACCGTGGGATATCGTGCCTCGTTGTTTCCAGCGGGAGAGAGGAGCGTCGAGTTGCCAGGATTCCGTTCTCCCCTGTAATCGACGCGGGGTCAAAGTACCCTAGCGCGCCGCGTCGGGTAATTGTACACCGACCGGCGGGCTGGAGAATAATCCTTCGGAGAAAAATCGGAAACATCGAGACCACGGGATTCGTTTATAAATACCGTGGGGCTCCGCGGGAACAATCGGGTCATCGAGCATCCGGAGAGAGAGCTCTCGGCCGAACTCGGACACACTCTGTATGTCGCCGGCTCGAATCCGCTGGATATTGAAATTCTCGTGATCGATTTCACCGCGGCCCACTGTAAATAGCCCAAGAGTTTCGTAACAATCTCCGCGCACACGAAATCGCGTCAATTGCCAATTCCCCGACGGGATTTAATCATGTGTCGGGCGTAGCCAATTTCTTCGCTAAATTAATTTCCGACGTTCGTTCGTTCGCTCATCGGAGCAAATACGCTCGATACACGCCACGATTCACCGTCAGTAGATCGTAGATCCACGGGTGACCGCGCGAGATCTCCGAGATCTTTGTTATCGGGATTGGGTGTAGAGGGGGGGAGGAGGCGGGAGGGAGAGCGAACACAAAAACGAGGACAGCTGTCTCGGGTGCATCTTGTTGCATTCTAACGTCGTACGAGAAACCGATTTCCCTCGGTCAACGTACGATCCACACCGAGATATTCGAGAATCGCGCCATGAGTCGACGATCGAGTTCGTTCGCTCGCCACCCAGCGAGTAAGAACCAAGATCCTATTTGCATAATGCCGCTATTCGGATGTCGTCCGAGCGACACTGTCGTTGATACTGCGTACGAACTTCGACTCTCTTCCTGTTGGAAATGAAATTGAAAAGCAAAGAAGATCGCGAGATACCTCTCTCTATCGATCCGACGCGCATGTTTTTCTTTTCCTTCTTATCGCTGACGAACATAAACCTACGAAAAAAGGAAGAAGTTTCACACCGGTTTTGGGGGGAGAAGTAACCTCGGTCGCACGTATATCGGCGCGGTTTCTTTCACAAATCGTAAACGTATTCCGAGCATGTTCCGCGGTTTTCAACCTTGTTACGATTATATAACCCGCGCCGCGCGAAAACAAGTCGACTCGAGTTTGTAGCGAGAACGACGAGAGGGCAAGAAGCCGTCGTTAGTTAATGGGGTTGAAAAGCGCGAAACTTTGAAGCATCGTCTAATCATCAAATTTGCAACGTGCGCGTGCCCTCGCGTGACCACGCGTAGCTATGAGAATCGAAAGAAAATGAAAATGTGTCCACGACCTGCGAGGAGGAATCTGCGCAGAATTATGCGAAACTTTGACCAGAATAACTTACTGCTTCTCCTTTTTCTTCTTCTTCTTCTTCTTCTTCTTCTTCTTCTTCTTCTTCTCTCGACTTGTTCTCTCCTTTATCCATTCATTCTACGTGAGCAGTTTAACAACGAGGAAATAAAGCGAGAAAACTTTCAACGCGTTTCAATGCGATTTGACGGAATGAAATTTTCTCGTCCCTTTTCTCACCTCCGTTGCACGCGCTCCTTCTCTCTCTCTCTCTCTCTCTCTCTCTCTCTCTTTCTGTCTGTCTATCTCTTTCTGGCCACTTTTCACGCTCCTTGCCCCTTTTCTCACTGTCACGAACAATTGCTGTCAATTGGGGAAGGGTAATTGTCCACTCGAATGTATGCCGGCCACTTATAGAATTAACTTGGAATCACTCGAGCTCGATCCTCCTTCGACAACTCGAAGAAGAACCGTGCGACGAGAATTTGGGAGAGAGAACAAAATCGTGCGAAATTAGGTGCGCGTGAGAAAGATTAGAAAACAAAGGAAAGAGGCAAGAAACAGAAAGATCGATTTTCCATCTTCACCGAAACTACGTACTATTTATTCGTGGAAATCTTGATTATTCGTATAGAAGCACTGTGTATATCGTGTACCTATACGCAGTGAACCTATACACACGCACGCACACACACACACACAGAAGAGACAATGGCGGAAGGGGGATCAACGTTCGATATTCTTCCGCAAGAATAAGAGAAAACGCTCGAGACGGTGAATTTTGCTCGTCAGAGGAACCGTGGCTAATATACTTAACGCCCTCCCGCCTTCTTATCCTTCGTTCGCTTCCCTTTCGAGGCGGCTACTTGGGTGAAGCTCGACGAAGAGCCAGGAAGAAGCTCGCTCTCCCTCTCGGAGAGCAAAGAAATCCTCAAGTGTTGCGTTTTAGACAGAGCCCGGTTACTCTGCCCCAGCACCAGCAGAGCGTCGGTGCACTTATACCCTCGTCGTCGTCGTCGTCGTCGTTGTCGTCATCGTCGTCGAGCAGCGTCAAAGCGAAATCGAGGTCAGGAACGCGAGGCGGCGACGAAACGAACGCTCGTTGGAAATTACAGGGACAAAAGGCGAAGGTGGCAAATGGCAGCTATTACGAAGGCCCGTATCTGAAACACTGCGTGCACCCGGCGAGGAAAGCTGAAGAAGCTGCCGTGGCAAAGGAACGGGCACGGTTAACGCGACGCAAATGCCCGACCGGGATGATATTTAGCTCTTCTCTACGCGCGGCAGATAAATCTGCGAAGAGGAGAACGCTCGAGCCTCCGCTCGGTGTTCTCGCTGAGATGGAACGAACCGGCGTCCTCTCCGGTGAAATTACGAAACAAAACGCCGGGGAAAACGAGTATAGAGACGACGCGGCGGCAACCGCCGACAGAGAACCTCTTTGTTACTGGCGACGCCATCAACGAGTCTGTCCACACGTCCTGTGGATGTATGTACACGGGCACTAACGCGTTTATCGACTTATTAGATTGTCCCTCCATTCTGCATTCGACGAGAACGCTGCGGAACGTTTTGCGTAAAGGCACGCCGGCCGAACTTTCACTCTGAGGCGCTTCCCATTTTTTTTTCTTTTTGCTTTTTTCATCCTTTCTTTCGTTTTCGCGCTTCGCGACGATGTCGACGAATGCGGAGCAGAAACGTATTTTGCATTTTCTGTTGCATTTTCTTTGAGACGTTGAGACCACGCGGAGAAGGAAACAATCGTTTCATCAGCGAACAGAGTTTAATATTACATTGAGTACTCAAAGTGTACAAAGATTCGTCTCATTTTTAAATGGGAACGTTCCATTTGTCGCTTCGATCGCGTTTATCGTTCGCTGTGTTACTCAACATTTGGAATTCCACTGCTCGAGTTTTTACTCGAACATATTTACTCGAGGATATTTGAAAGAACGAGTGTACGCGAACAAGACAAGACTCTCGAGAGTCGAACAACTAATAGAAGAACGACGTAGAATAACAGACATTCGAATCCTCGAACCCCCGCGACTGACGCCACGTATAGAAAGCGGCGAATCGAAAGAGCACGATTACGTTAAGCGGCAAGAGCACGTTTAACCAACATCATCTTTCACATCCAGCCAAAAATATCTTCGTGTTCGTTGATGAAATAATTAGCGATTCCTCGAACCCTCCGTTGAATTTAGATCCGCTCGGCGTGTCGAGAAGGGTAGAATCGAACTCGCGGGATGCTGGAAAGAGAAGAGAAACGACGACGACGACGACGACGACGACGACAACGCGGAGAAAAGTGGCCGAGAGTCGCTGGAGAGCGGCATTCTTTTTTGGGTTTGAAGAAAGATTCGAATTAAAATGCTGCCGGCGGCGTGCACGTGGCGACGAATGCTAATGAGCTCGAGCGCGCCACGGGCCTAGTAAATATTAATTACGAAATTAATAATAGCGCGCGGCTGGGAAAAGACGACGCTTCTGGGGCGACGGTTCTCTCCTCTTCGCGAGGATTTACGCGGAACGCGTTAAACGTTCTTAATGCGAAACTTATTTTTCCCTGCTACGAGAACAGACGTCTCCTTTTATCCAGGCTGATGACGCCTGCCATCTCTGTCTTTCAGTCTCCGTTGACAAAAGTCTCCGTTCGACTTTGTTTTCTGAATTGCAGGGAACAGGTGCGAACGATCCGAATCGCTTCGACTTTCTTTTTAAGGAGTTCGAGAGGCGACGCGACACGCTGGTACGTATCGCGTGTTACGATCGTTTGATCGGCATTACGAACACCGGTCACAATCAGTTACATCAATTATTTATTCGGCGTTACCACGGCGATGAAGATCGGCAACATGCCGGCCACGTTTACGTAATACCCGCAGCCGACGAATATAAATGCTCTTCCTGCGAGGGACAGCAACTTGTCCTCGTGAATCGATTTCCTTTCCGAATAAGGCACCCGATTAACCCTCGATTCCGTTGTACGCGAATCTCTTTTCAATCAATGTCGTAGCAGTGGCTTGGTAAATCCTTGTAATTTTTTTCTATAACTTTGTTACAAGCATACAATAATAATACGTAACGATAGGCCATTTTGTTGTGTCGTCGATTAGTGACACGCGTGTCCGATAATTTTTCGGAAAAAGATTCTTACTCCAATTGTTCCGCGTTATGGATCAGGAAATAGGATTCGAATAACGAATTTGGCAAACGATAAAGTCGATTATCGTCGACTGTTGGATGACACACACGCGTATAATTATAACGAGAAATCCAACTATGTAGCCTAGTGACTTTTCGACGGAAATAACGTATTAACGCGAATGCGATTCGCTCGCGGACCGAACGTGTGTGTGTGTGTGTATGTGGGAGGGGGGGGGGCAAAACGGATCGTGAACGAAGGTAGGTAGCGTTTTCGTCGAGATCTTTTGTGCCAATTATAGGGCACCGTCGCCGGCCGGAAATTACTTCGTTAATCCCGGCGTTCTTCGCTGCAGGAAATCCCGCCGCTATGGTCTCGCGAAAAATAATTAAAACCGCTCGTTGCGCTTTTGGCGGCTCTCCGATCACCGGGATAGCCAGGCTTTTGTACTCCAAAATGATTACCAAAATGTAATAGAAACAGAGAAAGAGAAAGAGAGAGAGAGTCCATCGGATCGACTCACAGTGCATCGATCAACGATCGGAGGATAAAGAGTGCGGCCGAGTGAACGTATAAAAAACGCGTTCGAGAACGAGCGAGAAAACATCGCGGCCATTCCGTTATTACAGAAACGGAAAAACGGTCAACGACGAATATGAAACAGGCCTGTTTCTGGCCTGTTGTTTCCGCAATTTGTCGATAGATCAATCGAAGCGAAATGTTTTAAACTCGATTCACCCCGCTCACCTCCCCGTACGCGGGTTTTTACAGAAGCGGCCCCGTAATAAATCAATTGACGCGCGTACACGTGTACGCTCGATTAAAAATAATCAAACGCGCGCAGAGCTGAAAACGATCGGCGGTCGATCAAAACTTTCGGCAAGAGAGTGCGAGAGGTTATATCCGGGGCTACTCGCTTCCACGCCGTTGAGCCCGCTGTCCGCGTTAAACGTGAATTGCTCTCCCTTTTCGCGCAACGATGTGAAAACGTGGAAAAAAAAGAAAAATAAGCGAAAAACGAAAAAAAAAATTCGCTGCGTGATTTTCATGCCGCAAGACATTCTGAAACGTCTACGAAGCTCTCCAGGTTAACCATCCGCTGACACGCAACTATTGTTCCGTGACTAGGGGGGATGATTTCGAGTTTACTCGAGATGAAGAAGGGATGATCGACGGAATCGTCCGTTCGATCCCTTCGAATCTCCGCCATTTGTACCCTTCGGCTTTGGCTCGAATTCGGGATACTCGAGTCGTACTTTCTACGTTGCTAATTTTCAGCCCGGTGAATCTACAGAGAGGTAGAAAGGAGGAAGAGAAGCGAACGGACGTTCAGATTACGGCGTGCTGCTTCTCTTTCGCACGCGTGCACATGCTGATCGCCCCACTCGAGGCTCGAGCGTCGCGACGAACACTCGCGCGGAACGTTAGTCCCGTCCTGAGGGCGGCTGCTACGCTGTCGACGAATTTTTCCGATTCTCGGCGAGAACCAACTCCAACGATTGATACTTCCATTAGACAACTCGGCCGACTCGCGAGAGATCGATGGACGCTTCGGGTCTATCGCCTCTTTCCACGGAATGCCGCTGGCCACGGTTTAAAACTCTCGTAATTGTTGATGCAGGATTGCCAAGCCAGCCGTAAAGCAGAGGACGGGAGAGGGTATGCGCTGGCATCGATCGACGACTCCTCATCGATCTCTCCAATTTAAAAAGGCCCCCCGACGACGACGACGATGACGCTGCCGCAGCGACGAGGGTGCAACAGAGCGCGGTGTCACAGAGCGCAACGGGACGATAGGTTACATCGACGAATTTCCCAGTGGTCGCCGCCGCCGCCGCCGCCACTGCTACACGATACACATACGCATCGGACACGAAGGGTGACGCACACACGCGCACGCACGAACGCACGCACTGTCAGCTCGCGTACATGCATATTCACACGACTGCAAAGTGCCACACCCTCCAACGTACGCAAGGATTTACACACGTACGCAACGCCACAGCCACCGCCGCGTTGCACCACTGTGCGGTCTGGCCGAGGCAGACTGCAAAGGGGGGTACAGAGAGAGACAAAGAGAGAGAGAGAGAGAGACAGAGAGAGAGAGAGAGAGAGGCAGAGACAGACAGACAGCAAAGGGAGGGGGGCCAAGAGACGACGAGAGTATGCGGCATTGAGAGAGAACTGGCGAAAGGGGTCCTACACTACACGTGGAAACTTTGCGGTGGAGTTAAGCTCCGCGCCGCGTTTGCTGTTTACCGTTTGCCGGCAACATACGAAATTCATCCGTCGTGACCGCACGCATCGATGTGTCGATCGATATGGGCCGACTGCTTTCCCAAACCGCGCATTCTCTCGCGTTTCGAACCTGATCAACCTTCGGCTGATAACCTCCGGCGCGATATTCATCGCCGGAGTACCGAGCGTTCCTCGGACAAACAGTCCGAGTCCAACCGCGCTCCCGAGCGTTCGATCGAACACGTTCAAGCATCCTCGCTTCGAGACATCCTCGGACTTCTCCTCTCTCCCTCCCTCGATTACGTATCCAGAATTCGCCCCCCAGAGAGAAACTGAGACGGTGAGAAAGAGCGTCGCTTCCGGAATTCGATTTCTGTCGTTGGAACGAGGGATTTCGGTCATAGATATATCAGGTCTCGCGATGTTCTCAGCCATGTTCTCACGACAGTCTGACGGAAAAAGTCGAAATTCATTCGCCGCCGATCGAAATTCAAAGCCCCGCGACGACGATGCCGCGACGTATTCTCCTCGTACGTTGATCAGGGAAGACGAGAACGACGCAAAACCATCGCGCGGAGCATCAATGATGACGAGAGAAATGAAAGTTTGTCGAACGCTGCAGATGCAGCTGCACAACTTTGCCGCGCGATGTTGCTGGCGCAGCTCTATCTCACTCTCGACCGTGCACGTAGCGCGCGTGCTCCTTCCAGTCTTCTCGCGTGCAAAACCCTCGCACCCTTATTTTCTCTCGCCCCTTATCCACCTTCGAGTCTTTTTCGACTCGACTGACCCAATTCCCCAACTTCTCGAGTTCAGCCGAACGAACGCGAACCCAGCGAGAAATCGTCCGGTTATCCGACTCTTCTCTGTTTCGCTGCTGGCCCTCTGTCCCGCTTCTATGTACGAGGCAATCTCGACTTTCTAATTCGCCTGGAAAATTCCAATTGCTCGGTCGTTCGGTCGTCGGATCCCTCCCACCTTGGGGAGTGAAAATACGGCCCGGCTCGTCGTCAACAGGGACTAGGACTCGGCGCGGCGGGTTACCGAAAACCGGCCTGAAGAAATTTATTCGTTTCTCTCTCTCTGCGCTCATCGTCGCCCTCGTCGTTTATCACCGCGTGAAAAGAGGTCGCGGAAGGCTATCCCGAACAATTTTCATCCGTCGTGCAATTTCAATCGGACTTTATTCCCACACCACCCCCCGATTTACGACGAGACTTTTCCCAACTACGCGCGGTTTGCCCCGAATCGATCCGGCAACGACGTCAAAACACACCACGTCGAAACAATATTACGCCTACGGCCAGGCAAATACGTAGTAATGGAAGAAATTCGAAACCACTGACACGCGTCCAGTTAATTAACATTATAGCTTGCAGCCCCGATCGTTATTTACATACAAAATTGTATATTCCGCGCGCGATACGGGTGTGTTTCTTTTTCTTTTTTTTTTTAAACCGGCGCATAATTATCCTCTAAATGTAACAACAATGCGCGGCAATTTCACAGTTTCCCACTCGTATAATTTAATTATTAATTATTAATTATTAATCAAGACGGATTACGGCGCTGGATCGCCTAAAATCCATCGGAACTGACCGCGAATCGGGGGATGCAGACCGAGATCGAAGGAGAAATTTCGAGAGAACGCGTCAGCTTCGAAGATTTTCGTCTGATCGTAGGAGAAAAACACGATTCAGTTCCGCTGACCGTCTGAAATTGTTTTTTTTTTTTTTCGCCTCGGTGCAATTATCGCCGGTATCGAGTCACGAAACAACGGTTGAACGGCGACGACTGGTAATTAGCTCGCACTGTAATTGAATTATTAATCGAACTGCGATATACGTGCTCGGGCTGGCTCGAACTAGGGAGAGAAAGAGAGAGAGAGAGAGAGAGAGAGAGTAAGCGACAACCGAATATCTACGCGTTGTATTGACAATGGCGGTGCAAAAAACCATTGACGCGTTAATTCGGGGCCGCGTGTAAGCCCTGGCACGCACTTTGTTATGGCTGGTTGAACGCGTGCGTACATACGTGCCGCTGCCTCCTCTGTGTCGATATAATGAAAGGACATGTTCGCCGGTGCGCAATAACAATTCGCCGAAATAGAGTTAATTAAACACTAATTCACGCGTCGTTGCCGGTGGCGTTCTTCAAGCAGTCTCTCTCTCTCTCTCTCTCTCTTTTCTCTCCTCGCGGAGGAAAAACCGCAACCTGCCGTTCGCTGCGGACGGGAAGAGAGGAAATTCCATCCTATAGAGAGAGGGGGTTGCGCCAAGCAAAACAGGAAAAAAAAACAGAAGAAAGAAGACGGGGAAGCACCGAGCAAAAAGAAGAAAAAAAAAAGGAGGGTAGAAATAAAAGGCGACTAAGGGATTACGGAGAACAGCTCGCGCGTTCATTTTGAAAAGTAGGTAGAATAAATCAGCGATGCGGACACGCTTGAAAAACGAGAGAAAAGAAAGAAGCCAAAGGGGCTCCCCGTCGCGAGCGGATCTTTCTCTTTGAATCGAAATGCTCGTGCATCGCAGCGCCTCATCGCTCGTGGTACACGCGCGAATCGAGCATCGACGATACGTTCGAAACGATACGTATCGCTCGAAAGATATCGACGCCACTGATATCCCGTAGCTTCGTCGTTGTTCAAATTGCCGGTCATTTGCCGCTATTTCGAAAGAGCGGAATTAAAGCCGAAACGATGTTTTCACGCTGGAAACACGAGGAACGCGAGAATCGAACGATCGGTAGTAAATACCTGGCGATAAACGCAATCGGGCGACGGCTGGAACGTGACACGCGAACCTCGAGGTCAACTTTCGAGACACGCGACGCTTTTCCCTGTCGCCGTCCATCCGTCCGATAACCTCGAGAAAGCGATGATTCAAGTGCAACGAGGTTAGATTAAACATTTTTCATTTCCACGTGCGAGATTCTTGCAGCAATGAAGCAATCCGTGCGAACGCGAGCAAATGCAACGCGGTATCAGACGTCTAAAAGGAGACAGACAAAGCTGATTGTTCCATTCGCCCGAGGCGCAATCGGGAAGAGGGGGAGGGGGGGGCGAAAAAAAAACGAGGAGAATCTCGCGGAGAATATCTCCATAAATAACGAAACAAGTGGATTAACCTAAATTCGGTCTAGCGAGAGATACACGGAGAGAAACCTCGGCTAACTCTCGGGAGAGGAGGGTAGTTTTCGAAACAGCAAAGTGGCAATCTACCAACAGATGGAGCGAACGTAGTCACTGCCGTGTTTCCGGCAGAAAGATCGCGCATCGATCTCTCTTAACTTGTAAGCCATCGGGATCGAACGGCCAGTCGACGTCGAACTTCCGATGCAGTTGTATTTGTTTTACGGGTGGACGCGTACACGAAACTCGACGTCGTTTTACCTTCCCCTCGTCGCTTCGTTCGCTCTCCTGTCGGGGTAATTTTTTAATTGTCGTCGGTCGGAAGAAACTGATTGTAGAAAGATCTTTGGAAATTTGCTGGGAAACAGATCGAGAAAAAGAAGTACTTGGACTTGGAGGATTGGTCTACCGATCACGGTCCAATTAACTCGCTCGAGGAATTAATCCGGGCTCCGGCTCCGTTAAAGACGTTTTTATTTGACTTGGTTAAGCGTTATCTGCCGGTTTGAAAGCAAAACTGTATAATTAGTGCTTATTAAAGTAGCGCTCGTTTCTCTCTCTCTCTCTCTCTCTCTCTCTTTCTCTTCCTCGGGTCGTGTTCACGCGAGTAACGTTTGTATCATTTTTTAAACCGGTAGCAAGTTGGTCGCGAGACATTACGTGCACGGTCAGATAAGAACGTACGCTTTAATTAATGTGGCCGCCAGAGTGTGGTTGCGGAGTACAGAGAGAGGGGGGGAGAGAGAGCGGGTCAGTGACGTCATCGACCTAGTGCCGGTTGAAGCATCGAGCCCTGTAAGCCAATAATTTCAAAGTGCCGAAGTGAATCGGCATACGCGCGTAGCGGTGCCACGATCCTCCTATCGTTCATTCCGTCCCGACCCTCTTATCCGGGTTCAGCCGGGGTTAATTCCGAGGGTACGAGAGCCTCGGACGACGATTCGGAATGCATGCGTCACCTAGCTAGGCCGCATTATTTTATAGCCGAGAGAGAAGGGGATAAAAAGAACGAATCCACGCCACGGCAATCCGGCTATGAAAATTTTATAGGCGGCGAAAATATACGAGTGTTTCGAGGCATTAAATAGCCGGGCGAGATTATTTCCATCCTTTCGCGAAACGCCGAGATAGAAGAATAATCTTGCCGCGCATAGAGACGTTAATTAAGTTTCCACGGCGCCTTTGAAAATCGGTCATTGAGCGGAAAACGAGTGTAGAAGGGGGACTGAGGAAGGAAGAGGCGGAGAGGGTGTTAGTTTCTCGCGGGATTGTCGCCGCGTGTATCGCGCGGTGCCGATTAATTTCGTTCCGGGGAAACTGTCCCGTGCGATCGAATTAAAAAATTATGCGGCCCCTCTTTCGTTTGTTGGACGCGCTCCGCGTCCTGGATTATTCCGCGCACGAGATCGCCGGGTGACGGTGCGATTTTTCAGCAAATTTCTCTCGCGCCTTCCTCCGTCTTTCTCGTAGTCGATATTTGTAAACTCGAGTGCATCTGGAATATAAAATCTCGAGGAGTGTACGAGCGCGCGACTCGGAATCACTTTTACCCGCGAATTCAGGTAACGTACTCTGAAACGTAATATATGTTTATACGGCATACACAGGCTCCCATCACTTTGCTCGCGTGTGTGCACGACGTGGATAAGCAAGTGGATGGAACCGTCGATTGTTCCTTTTTTTTTTCTTTCTTTCTTTTTTCAGTGTTCGCGTATACGGAATTCAACTCAGCTCGACGGCTTACGCTCCGTCGTAACCGTTCGCGCGCCGCGCGTTGCTCGCTTTGACGGACAGCAATTTTATCCCCCCCCCCTCCCCCGGGAGAAAATTTCGGCACGATTCCGGCCAACCGGGATCCGCGTCTGTCGGAAAAAAAACGCCCGACAAATTGGCTGGATAGCGACCGCGGTCCGGCAAAACGGACAATCGAGCAGCCAAGGGCAGGAGGCCAAACAGAAAAACGCTTCCTCCTTTCTTTCGACGTTCGCGGAATTTTCGCGACCAATTGTCGCGGGCAAATGTTCCATTGAAGGTTTTGCTAGCGTTGTGCGATCGACGAGCGTGCCCTCCCTCTTCCCCTGCCCCGTGTGTTTGAAAGGCGCATACAAGCGAGCCGGGCCGAAACGAATTTCAAACGCCGATGCAGGCCGAGGCTCTGAAATCCAATCGACACCGACAACGCCGAAGTTAAATATTTAAACGGAGTTTCGCGTGGCTCGGGCTGCAACCTCCCAAAAAATACCATTAATCCGTGTTTAACTTCGATTAATTCGCCGAACGGTCTATTTCACTTTTTCCAATGGCCGCTCCCCCCTTCTTCGTCGACCGGGCGATCATGACCCGTCGTGACGAAACATCGTTCAAACGGCCAGGAAAAAGAGAAAGAAAAAAAAAACAATCGCTTGCCACGAATTGGCGACATTGCATAATTAAGCAAACTACCGATGGGAGAATATGAAATTCCCTGGCCGGTCGTTATGAACCGCGCGTAGGTGTACACATATCAACCCCGATACGTATCGTCGAGACGCCGAAATATAAACTCCGAAATTTTTCACATCGATGACGGTGTAGTTCGAAATAATTAAAGTGAATCAATGAAACGAGAATCGTGCGGGAAAAAGTTGCAAAGTGACGCGGAATCGTTTGCAGTTGCACGGGAAGTTACCTCCCTGTGTCTCTGTGTGTCTCCGCTTCGTGTGTAAAAGTGCAATTACAAATTTCGAGGCGTGCAGGCAGGCAAAAAAAAAGAAAAAAGAAACAAAAAAAGAAGAAAAGAGAGAGAGAGAGAGACAGAGAAAGAAACGTGGCGCGCGAATAACCAGGCGAAATTTCAAACTGCGACGGTGCAACGTCCGTTAATAGTGATTTAAAGGACGGAGGGCCGTTGGCTCCACTTCGGTGCTACCACTCGGCCCTTACCAAATATTTACACCGACCCTAACACGCGCCTGACGTCGTGAACTAATACCTTTCCCTGTAATTAGCACACGGCGTGTTTCGGAGACTGATAATTATGCGCCAAGGCTGTGCAACGACGTCGTTCGTGTACACCGCCCGGAACCCTCGAGTGTGTAACCGCCATTAACAGTACATCAGACTCGCTACAACAGCCCCTCCCCCCCCCCGCTACTCGGTGGCAGTCCACTCTTTGAGACCAAGAAAGGAAACCAAGAGAGGAGAGAAAGAGAAAAAGAAACGAGAAGAATGGAAAGCGCGTGTGGCATCTTTCACAGACGAGAGAATCTCCGCGACGCGATTCGAGCTCCGTCGCGAGCAACGGGATGAAGATGCAGCCGTGTGCAACAAACGCCGCAGAAGAAAATGAAAAATACGTAGCTCCAAAGAGATACTCGAAGGCGCAATTTCGTACGATAACAACAAGCTTCCCGCGGATAGCGATCTTTCATTCGAACTAACAGCTTTTTTTATTTGTACGCGCCGTTAGAGCCCACTGACGCGATTGCCCGGTGTGTATGTGTGTGTGTGTGTGTGTGTGTGTGCCTATGCCTCGATGCGAGCGATAAATCCCTTCGAAAATATTGCCGAACGTCGATCTCCTCTTGCCAAAACTCGGTCGGGAAATAAAATATAAATAGACGCCCGGGTAAATCGTCTCGGTTAGAAAAGAAAAAGTGACAAAAGAAGAAGAGAAAAAGGAAAGAAAGAAAGAAGAACGAGAACCAGATGAGGAGAGAGAAAAAAAAACGCCCGAGCGAAAAAGAGAGGGAAAATCAGAGTAATGGAGTATGTTCCGGAAGAGCTGTTTTAATTACGAGAAAAAGAAATCGATCGCGCGTTTATACACGCTCGGTGAAACGACGGGCGAGCGCGTATAAAATATTTCTCGGCAAACAGAACGGAGGAAACTAATTTGATTTTTGATTCGAGAACCCATCCTCCGGGCATTTGCCTGGGACAATACAAAAGTTTCTTCCATCCGGAGAGCACCCGGGGACCGAGAGAGACAGAGAGAGAGAGAAAGAGAGAGGGGAAGAGGAAGAAATTCGGGAACGATTTGGCAGCACCGAGGAGGCTGGCCTGGTTTCGTTCAACTTTCGATTATCCCCGTCGCCGATGGCAAAGCGTATCCCCGCGACGAAAGAAAGACAATGGAGGTCGCTGAAACTTGCACTTTTCTTTCTTTCTTTTTTCTTTTTTTCCCGCTCCTCGCCACGTGTCCGAACGGATCACGAACCAATAAGTCAGTATACATAACAATTTTCTTTAATGTACTTTGTACCATAATAATAATCTAACAATGTACTTTGTACCAT
This sequence comes from Tetragonula carbonaria, assembly GCA_032399595.1. Lineage (NCBI taxonomy): Eukaryota > Metazoa > Arthropoda > Insecta > Hymenoptera > Apidae > Tetragonula > Tetragonula carbonaria. Next base: position 2,238,401 of record JAUCRC010000012.1, on the reverse strand, counting down.
AAAGTGAAACTTACGTCGCTGCTTCGTTCGTTCGAGGATCGCGTGACGTCCGAGGATTCGAGAAGCGGGGTGAGATTTTTGTCGGGCCTTCGAACTCATCCGACGAACGTCTGTCCCGTCGGCAAGGAAAATAGATAGACGCGCTCGCGTCTCGGACGCAATTTCTGAAATTGCCAATAAAACGCGACGGTACGCGACAGTGTGCGGAAACAGAGAATGTGTGCGCGCTGCCCTGGATGCTCGTAACGACGGATCGTCGATGGAATAACTGATTGGCTCGCGATATCGTACTTCGTCCGACAGGGCGCCGACAGGGCTTGCTCGTTTAACGCCATAGGTGATGAAATACCGGTGGTGCGTTGCGAAACTTTTTCTTCCCAATGGCAGAAGATACACGAAACCGTACCGATTGAATTTCCAACTGAATTCTCGCCGATGGCTAAATTTGATCGAGTACGTACCTCGGGACGAAAGCTCGGTGTGCACACCAAGTATATATACATGTGTGTGTTTGTGTGTGTGTATGTGTGTGTGTGTGTGTGTGTACGAATACGAAACCGGTGGATTCTTTTATCGTAATGAAATTCACAGAGAAAATGGTATCGTACACAGCATTCGAATAGCGCGTTTCGACCGCAGGTAATAACCGGTGCCTGGTTAACCCAAATACGTTCGCCGTTTGACGAAACAATGAACTGGCCGCGTTCATTGTCCAGATTTTCGCGATCAAGTCGCGAGGAAAATGCGGTAGCTTGTAGGAAACTGGATTTGTTGAAAATTACACGCCTCGCGAGAGATCCCGGACTCCCTGTATTTTCCCTTTCTTTTTTTTTTTTCTACGTGTTTTTCCTTCTTTGCAAGTTTAATTACACGCGAATCGCAGCGGAACTCTTTTTTCGAAAGGAAACAATGAATCGATGGTCGTACGGAAAAAATAATTCGAAAACATCAGGGAGAGGGGGAGGGGAAAAAAAATATGCAACAAAGGAAACAAAGGAACGGCAAACAAAAACGTAAAATAAAAATAGAAATTAAAAAAAAAAAAAACACGCGCATCAACGGGGATTTTCGATAGAGATAAATTCTTTGAAAAATGCTTTTTCGAGGGACGACGATCGTGAGCTTTAGCGCGACATTGTCAATTCTTTTTTCAAACGAGTAATGTACATAATAAATCGGAACCATACACACCAGCAGGAGGTAAAAAACACGAACGGGAGAGAGAGTCCTTTGTACTCGAGAATTAGCACGTAAAAAATCTGCTGCGTTTCGTTCTGGAATTCGCCGGCAATTATTTGGGGGAAAATGCTCATCGGGCGCGGCGGCTCGGTACCTGATACTGATTTAGATAATTAAATCGTACTTGCAGCTCGTTCCTGGGATTTTTCCCTCTCGCCGGCCGAGCGAACACGTTCGTTGCCGACAAAGAACGGGAAAAACGGCGGAATTAATAATCCGACGATACGGCGTAATAAACCGACTCTCGGCCAGAGAGGCTCGTTCAGCAAGCTATTGTGAAGAAGTCGCGGGACTCGACTCTCTGGTCCAAGGTTTTCGAATGGCGAGCAGCAACGTCGAGCATTTGACGAACAGTCCGTGAGGCACTCGATGCGCGACGACGCCCGATCATCCGATCAGTAATGAATCGGCTAACGACACTCGTCAAATTCACCTACCGCTACCGCTAGCCCTAACTTGCCAGCCATCAATTTTTATTAAAGCGACCGTATTTAAAGTGCTCTTACCTTTCCTTCCTATCGGCCGATCGATGAACCCTTTCAACGCGCACTCAAACCGTGCCCCAAAGGGGATGGCGGGGGGGGGGCAACCCGTAAGGCGAATCGGAAGAAAACGAGCGACAGAGGTCAGAGGACGAGGGGAATAAGAAGGTGGAGAAAGGGAAAAAAGGAAGAAAACGAGCGAGACACGTACGCGGTCAGCCGCGGCGAAGAAGGAGAAGAAGATAACGAACAAACAAGGGTGGAAAATGGCGAATGAGGAGAAGGTCGTAAGAGGCGCACGTGCCCAGACAGCGCAGCGCAGATGCGACGTTCTTAAAGCGTTAAGTACACGCCACTATTTTCCGTGGGATTAAAGTCGGAAACGAAGGAAAGTCGCGGTGGAAAGGAATGAAATTGGCGAATAAGAGAAAAAGAAAGAAAGAGAGAGAGAGAGAGAGTGGGACGAGACCTTGAAGAGAGAGATCGGTAGAATTTTACGGGAACAAACGCGCGTCGTGACGCGGCGCAGCCGGCAATCCCACCGAAAAGCCCTTGTTGCGCGCTATATTTTTATTAGCGCCGTCCAACACCGACCGAATGGACTTTCCCGCCGGTCCGAGTTGCTAATTTCCCAAATAACCGAGAACGTAACTGTGCAAAGAGCCGGTGCAAAACTCGCAGAGCAAATTTTAAATGCGCGCTGGACGGGAAGCGAAAAAATCCTGTTTGCCTTTTAACCATCAGCGTGTGTCCGCGTTTCCTTCGCAGGAGAAAAATGAAAGAAAAGGGAAAAAAAAATACACACACATGCGTACGTGGCGCGTTTTGATTCTGCCGGATTAAATTTATCGCGAAAGCAGCGGCCCTTTAAATTCCGCACGAAGGTGATTAACCTCATCACGGCGGTTCAAGCATTCGCGTCGTGTCAAACAGGCCGCGCGGCGCGGTGCTTTTTGAAAACGGCGCGGTCATATCGAATTTCTTGTGTACCGTCACGTCGCGACGAATTACGCGAATTCAATGAACGGGGTCGATGAAAGGCCACGCTCTGTCGCGCCGCGTTAATAAAGCTCCGCCAAGTAACGAGCTTTTTATAAACCCTTCTCCCTCCCACCGGCCGAAATTGCTTCTTACGAGATATACTTTTGACGCGACGGCGTACGATCGACGAAAATCGACGAGCAAACTGTTCGAATACGTGTAGGTAACGCGTAAGTAGGTAGGTCGGTGACAATCGTGGAACGGCTGCGCACACCCTTCGAAAACTATGCTCCGTTTCCAATTAAGGAGTCATTGTTCCCAACGGGAACAGCTCGTGGCCGTGGTATTACAGTCGGTCGTCGATAGTTGCGTTTCCGCGGCTGCGTTCCCGAGGAGCAACATGCGTGGAGAACGATAGCAGTTCCTCCGCTTATCCCACAGTCGTGCAATTTGCATGATGAGACGGTAAAGCCGGATTGGGCCGACTCGCCCTGAGAACCGACGACTCTCTTCTCTCCGCTCCCTTCTCTCCACTCCCTTTCTTGCCAAGCCTGGCCAACCCTAGAGATGGTCTAGTTCGCCGTTTTGTCTCTTTCGTGCTCTCTTTCGTCGTTTCGGAGCAGCCGCTATCTCTCTTTCCTCTTTCACCTCTCTTCGCTCCTCTCCGCTCCCTTCGGTAACTCGCAGCCGTACTACCATTCGTTATCTTTCTCCCGGCACATAGCTTTTCCATAATCTCTCTCAACTATTCTGCCTCCCAGAAGAGATAGAGAGACAAATATATATATATATATGTATATATGCGTTCGCGACTCCACGACGAGAAAGTCGTAAAAGCGGGACGAGGGGTGGCGACGGCGGAGCCACGAGAGGATGACAAAATTCTATCGACGCTCGATGCATCGATGGGCTAACACCCATCTATCGGTGCGCGAGTACCACGGACTGCTATATTGGAAATCGTGCACGAGGGGGAAGGAGGATTCGTTGACACGGGAGCCTAAGTCGACGCAGGCGAGCTTTCTTCCACGGTAATTACAAACACGCCGTCGTAATTATACCGTGGCGCGCTACTTCGATCGGATGCCGCGTTAACAAAATCAAAGGGCAGAACCACTTTTTTAATCCGCGAGACTTGGGATTGCGCACTGCGCAAGGGAAAAATTCATCTCGGCCCTCTGCTTTAAACTCTACCGGGACGTTTAAAAGCCAAAAGGTGGCGCATCGAATAATCTCCTCTTATTCTCTCCCTCTCCCTGTCCCTTCCAGTAGTAGTCACCCTATCCTATCCCGTGTCCTATCACGAAATGCCAGACGAAGCTCGGAGCTCCGAAAATGCAGCAGCGGCTACCGCCGCCGACGAGTCTCGCAAAAAGTTGAAAAAAAAAGAAAAAAGAAGAGAAAGAGGGAAGAGAGAATAGCGGCGCAGTGAGGGTACAAATGGACGGTTGCTTAACGCGATTTCGCGTGTAAAGGTCAGCCCGTAAAAGAATGGAGAGGAAGGCCGGACGTGAAATAATGCATCGGGCATCGACCATTGGTCAAAGGGAACAAACGCTGTGCCCGTGGAATCGCCGAGTATCCAAGTAATCGTCCAATTCGAAGGAAACTTAGACCAAAGGTTGTGGCACCGGGAGTGTCGAGTGCCTGCAGAGAAACAGAGAAAAAAAGAGAGAGAGAGAGAGAGAGAAAACTCGCGTGCTGGATTAAATTAAGTGGATTACGAAAACGAAAGGGGAGGCAGGAAAAAGTACGGGACGACAAATTCTATCGATTCCCCGACGTGCTACCAGCAGATATACACGCTTCGCCATCCAGCAAAGGGGCAAGATATTGGAAATGGCAATCGAGCATTGCGGAAGGACGCGGTACGAACCGCCACCACCACGCGACTACCTTTGTTCCTAGTATTACGCGGTAGCCTTGAGACTGCGAGTCATGCCGGAAGGGACGAAGGAGAACGACGACACCTCGAAATGCCATCGGGCCAGGCGAGTTTTGTCCCGATTCTGCGTGCCCTCGTGCTTTCTCCTTGGCATTCAGATATGACCGGATGATTGTCCCTCGACGAAAGGGAACAGATGCGCGCCGGCCTGTTTCAGTAATGGAAACTATCAGGGTTATTCGCCCCGAACGGTTTAGCGTCTGACACGAGTAACGACGAGGCAGGTGAAACGACAGGCTCGTTTCATATTTCACCGGTGCCTACCGCCGCGTTTTCCAGCCGAAACAGCGACGAACCTTGAAAAATGAAAGCAGTCCAATTCCATTGGATGGTGGAACGTTGCATCCCAGAGACGACGCAACTGCGAAATATCGGCGGACGCTTCGGTCGGTTCAATTAAAAGACACTAACGTTTGGAATCTGATTCTGCCGACAAACTGGAAAGCAAGTTTACCTACTTGCAGTATCTTAGACGTTGAAGTAGTTTTCTCGAAGGATTGAGCACGGCTGATAAATTCTCAACAAGCCAAAGTCGGACAACAGTCTTAGTCGTGTTATTCTCAACTCCGCTTAAGCCTTAGGGTGGTCAAAGACAATCGCGTAACTTCCCGGTTACCAAACCGCCGGAAAAGTTCCAAAATCATGCGGAACTTTTTTTCAACTCGCGAGACGCAGCGTTTAACGAATCAACGATGAAATATCGCTGATCTGCTTGTTGCCAGTTGCGCGTACATTTCGCTATCAACATGGCAACGAGAGTAACAAGCTTTCGACGTAAAAGTTGCTCAACGTAAAACACGCCTGATAAATTAGCCAGAAAAGTTAGAAAATGTTCCGAAGAAGTCTCTTTCTCCCTTCAGTCTTTTGGGTCCATGTGAATTAAATTCGGTAAAACAGAAGGTAACAGAGTGAGACAAGAGCGGTAGAAAGACAAGGACAAAGTGGAAGATAGAAGTGGGAGGTCGGTGGCATCATCATCGTTGCGCGTGCATAACTTCGTGCTCTCTTGGCTGTGCCAGCAGCCGGCAAGGTATTGATCGGCTGAACCCACGAGGACCACATGGCGACTCCAACTTCGTGCGACTTCGTGCGAAACCGGCACCCCTCGTGCCTAACATGGCGCCCGTAGGCGGTCACGTGGTCGCCACCCCCTCACCCACACCACTACCACCACTAAAACAGCGGGCGCACTCGACCACCACAGGGGATATATGCAGCCACCAATTCATCTCTCTCCTTTCTCTCTCTCTCTCTCTCTCTCTCTCTCTCTCGTTTTCTCGCTCTTTCTTCCTCTATTGCTCTTCCGCACTCTCTGTCTCGCAGACCGTGTCCTCCTCAGGGACGGCTTAAATATTTGCACGGCGAGATTCAATGATATTACATCGAAATTTTGACCGCACCGCGATAATGAGAAAACTGTCTGTCCATTTGTTGTTGGCACCCGCCCTGCATTGGGAAAACTGATTTTTCTGTCCTTTCTTTTTTCTTCTTTTTCTGCTGGAAAATTATCCGCGTTTCTGGACCATCGAATTTTGTCATTTTTCATCCGTGTTTTACGACAGCTCCGGGGCAAAAATACCGGGTAGTCTTGTCATTCGAGTCACATGGCTCGTTTCTCTTCTGCAAAATGATCCGACAACTAAATAGATCCTCCGCTGACTCCGTTTTCGGCTCATTTTTCCTCGAAAACCACCACCCGGTTTCTCTTTTGTGTTTCTTTTTCCTTTTTTTTTCCACATATACACCTCTTTCGTGCCATTTTAAAGCCACGCGTGCAGAGAGAGAGAGAGAGAGTGGGTTGTGCCAGTTCTACGTACAGCTGTTTTAACGTGTTCGCTAACTCTCTCTTGGAAAGAAGCGAGTCAACTTTTAGCCGCTCCTTCAAAGTTCGGCTTAATTAATGAAACGAAAAGATGACTGAATTTTTAACTCGCGCAAGTTTAGCCGTAAAACGGTAAAGCACCTCGCAAGTTTCCCCCAACGACGAGTATAATACGCTTTTCGGACCGTCTATGCCAGTGCTACTCCAATTGACGGGACACGTAGTAAACCTGCGAGCGTAACATTAAATTTGTACCTTTGAGCGCGATCTAGTTTTCCCTTGAAATGCAACGAACCAAACTCGATATCTCCTCGCCTTTCGCATCAACATCGCTCTCCTCTTTTTCTTTTTTTCCTTTTCCTTTTTCTTTTTCTCTTTCTCTTTTTTCTCTTTCTTTTCTTTTTTTTTTTTTACGTGTCAAGCTCTCCTAGCAACTGGCATTCTAGCGACTGCTGTGTAATCCTGCAGCGATGCGCACGACCGGTCGATCGTACGTGTATCGGACATCTTAAGCCGCGATATTAGGAGGATGTGGCGATGGAGAAAGAGGAAGCGAAGCGACAGAATCGAGGGAGAAATGCACGGCAGAAGGACGACCGGAGAAGAGGGGCAGAGATAGAGAGAAAGCGACAGGGAGAGAAAGAAAGAGAGAGAGAGAGAGAGAGAGATGTTTCGAAGAGCCAACGGTACCCGACTCCAAGTACCCTCCGGACACCCTCCATTTGTCCCTACCTTCCCTCCCTTAGTCTTGCGCTATCTCACGACTGACGCATCGTCCTGCAGAACAGAAGGGAAACGGAGAAAGAGATGGAGAAAGAACGATCGATCTCTCAGGATGCCAGTCGTACCGACGACCGATTGAAAAGCTTCTGATTCGTGACTCGAGGCAAGAAATCCTGACTCGGGGAGAGAGGTGGAAACGGTCAACGAGCTACAAAGCTGGATATGAATAGGGCAGATTTTTAAATGCGCCGGGCTTGGCCTGCTCGTTACCGAATATCCCGTAATTCTCTCTTTGAACGCGTATTGCTCTCTCTCTCTCTCTCTCTCTCTCTCTCTCTCTTTATTCATCTATCTATCTGTCGATTCGATAAATCGTACTATCAGTCGTTATTACCGTTGCTTTTGAGCGTACAAATTCGCGGAACTAATCGGAGGGGGGGAGGACGATTATACGATATTTCGTGTTTCGCAACTACGTGACGCGGGAATGAAAGAACCGCCGTGTCACCGGAAGCAACATGAAGAACACGAGGCCGACTTTAGCCACTTCGGCGAAGAGAGAAACCTCGAAAGTGTAAACGGAGCGTTCTAGTCGGAGAACGTTTCAGAAATTATTAGATGGAAAGCAAAGTGATTTGGGAAACGACACGCCGGTTAACGAGAAACCGTCGAAGGTTATCGTTCGGGGAGATTTTATCGAGAACTTTCGAGAACTAACGATGAAAAAAGTTAATAACATCGAAAACATATATATATATATATATATACACACACGTGCACACACCGAGAACTATTAATGTTTCAACCGAGAAGGATCGTGTACACAGTGTTGCGACTAGACAGGATACGCGGCACGGTGACGCATCCTGCGGGATACTCGAGAGACCGATCGATCTTGTTGGACACGAGTCACCGACTGCGGCAATGACCGACTGCTGCAAAGCTCTCGCGATATTTTCCTACCCTATTAACGAGATGGCCAAATATTTTCGAGAGCGATTCATCCGAAACGAGACACTCGGAAGGAAATCCTCCGGCTTCGTACGACGGAACGCGAAATACCAGGATACCGTACTTAATGTATATCTTTATCGCGTTACGATTGCGGTAATTATCGTCGTAAATATAACTGCGGGCTGGCAGCATTGCGCTGGAAAGTCTCTCAGATTTACGGCAAACAGGGTCGTAATACAAAAACGATTTTGGATCCTGTCGAAGTTAATTAACCTAATACGCGGTTGCGGTTTCCTATGAAATTTCCATGAAATTGCTGGAGGAAGACTACCACCCGTGGGGTCGCGCTCTAACCTCTCCCGAGAGTTAATGGAAGAGTTCCATTAATACTTGGCTGCGAGAGAGTCGTAATAGAAAAATAATTATCCGACAAATATATCGAGAACGGCGACTCGAGAACAGACATCGCGATGAAAGCGATTCCAACTCGAATCAGCGACAAAAAAAAAAAAGAAGAAGAAGAAAAAAGTTCCCTCCTCGAAAACTCGTCTCGGAGCTTGTAAGTTCGGCGTTCAGTACCTTCCGTGAAAGCGCTTCCGTTCCCTAATTAACGCACGAAAGCACACGCGGCGGTGCCAGGTCGCCAGAACGAACTTTAAAGTCGTCCTGGGATCTTGTGTAATCTGCGCGAGAGAACATTTCCAGGTGAAACGACTGCTGCGCTTTCGCGCGACTTTCCGAGCAAAAAGTCGGTGGAATATTCTCTCGCAAGGCGTCTCCGTCGCCTTTTTCACGTTTCAACGACACCGAGCTGGATTTCGAAAAAAAAGAAAGAGAGAGGAGAAGAAGAAGAAGAAGAAGAAGAAGAAGAAGAAGAAGAAGAAGAAGAAGAAATCTACTTCGTTCGGATTCTTCCGTGCTTGAAAACTTTTCGTCACGCGAACAAAATTTATCGCGAAATTGAAGACGGTCGATGGGAACGATAATAATCGTAATTTCGCGTAAACTTTCCCGAGCTACCGATGGAAAGCTTTTAAAGATCTTAACGATACTTGCGAAGAGACTAAAAGAGGGCCGGCTCAAAAGGAGAAATGGGGAGAAAAGGCGGCGGCGGCGAAGGCGGACAGCGAGAAGAGGGAGGGCTCGAATCGAGTAGACAGAAGCTCCAAGTTTAGAAACGCAATAGAAAGAGAAACGAGACGGGGGTGGGTGGAAGGAGGAGGACGAGAACCACTCGTATTGATCCAGCAGATACGCTCGATTAAACCGCAAATTGCAACGGATTGGCGTAAGTTACAACGTACTAAGACTACTAATACCGAGAGGTGCACACGGTGTGCCTTCACGATCCCGCCGGAAACTACTGATAGCAATGGCGGCTGAATCTGAAAATCAACTGACGTTGCCTCGTCGTACCGCAGTACACCCGCGTGTGTGTATACGTGTCGGCGCAGCGTCCCGCCGTGTGTTTCACGAATACGCGGGGCCCCGACGAAATGGAGACGGGCAACGTTGACGTGCCAACTTTCAAACTATCGGATAAACTCGCGACGCGGGCGAGCCTTGCCGAGCATCGGCTTGCGAGCAACCCGTCACCGTAATTTCATCGGCCGCGAGTTTTAAAGAATCGTGTAAGCCCGAGCGTCCAACCAAGAATTCAATTCGAAATTCGATTAAGGACGATTCGAGCAAACCCGCGGAACTAAAGGAGCGTATCAATCAGGAGTCCGTATCCGCCGCGCCGTGCAGACAGTGCACGTCGTGTACACGCGAAAAGAACAATGACGACCACCACCACCACCATCACTGCCAACGTTGGTACGTTCAGCAATTACGTCACGGAAAAATCTCGAGCGAAAATCAACAATGGAGAAAAACCGATGTAATTGAGTTTATGAAACTTGTTCTCCGAACGACGAGATGTCACGTACGTTTATATCCTTCCACCCGTTCCCTGTCCCTTCCTCTCCTCTTTTTTTTTTTTATCTTGTCACGCTATCTTCGTCGTTTCTACAGCTGCTTAGTGCGCCGGTTGTCTCTCTCTTTGTCTCTCTATCACTCTCTCTCTCTCTCTCTCGCGCGCGCTTTAATCTCTCCGGTCTCATCCTCTCTGGTTGGTATCGCACACGTTAATTCGTCGTCGCGTTGAATTAATTACACGTCGCTTTAGACACCGTGGTTTGTCTATTTGGGAAATTGCCGTTTGCCTTGGCGAACGCCATTCAAAACGAACTCGACGATTAGTCAAAGGCGTAACTAAATATTCAAGGAACTACTACCGACGAAATAAATCGGACTAATTCAGCGGTTCAAACGACCGAGCTAATGCCCCGTGAATTATCCTCATCCCCCCCCCTCTCCCTTTATCCCAATGAGAAGAAATTTTTAATGGCCTGTAAAATTGAACACGCCCGCCCCGCCCGAGCGTACCAAGTAGAATCCAGAATCGACGCTGATTCGATTTGCGAAAAATCGATTGTCTCGACGCGAGATCCCGCGTGCCCGCTGTTACACAACGCGAACACGTTTTTCCTCCTCCTCCCCCGATTCTTTCCATTGAATTTTTCACGTCGCGGATATTTTCCACCTGAAACCTGCACAGACAGCCTCGCTCCATAAACAGCCTATAGAGAAGCGTTGTTTACACCGTAAACCACACCTTTCGCCTCGCACTGTATTACGCGTAAGAAGAGAACACGCGCCACGTAAAATCCGCGCTTACAGCGATACACTTCGTGTAAAGGGGGAGGGGGGGGGGCGAACAATATTTGCGAGAGGGCTGCGAGGGAAAGACGTACGACGGGATGCTGAAAATTTCCTCGGAGACTCGCTCACGTACGCGTAAGTACATCGTCGGCGACAGTTGCCACGGATCGACGCGGCGTTATTTTTATATTTCGAGGAATATCTCTTCTATTTACTTCGAACGTGGCCGGATTTGATTGGTGGGAGGCGACGAGCGTGGCAAACACGTCGCACAATTCCGGGGCTTCGCATTAAACTAGACCGTACTGCTAATGGCCCTTTTCGTTTTACCCTGCCCGAGTAAGCTCTTCTCTCTCTCTCTCTCTGTCTCTTTCCCTTTCGGAGCACGGGGAGCGCTGCTTTCGGACCCAAATTGATTGGACTGTGAATCGTCCGGTTTGAATTATTCATACTTTGTCCGTCGATAAACCAATTTCTGTAGCGACCGAATCGAGGAGGAAAAGATCGTTGCTCGCCGCACGATGCACGAACGACCAACATCGAGGAACAAAGAGCAGAATGGGGACCAACGACGGTGGTACGAACGTCGAATGAAAAGCGAGGGAAAAATAGAGAGACAGAGAGAGAGAGAGAAGAAACGAGCGAAATAAAGGAAAGGAGGAGAGGGGAGAAACGAGAACGCCGAAAACTCAAGAGGCAGCAGGTCAGTTAACTTGGTTGGGAAGATCATCGGACGAACTTGCAACGACATTTAATTTTATCACGACGATCCAACGACGCGGAAGATACCTTCAAGGAGGGAAATAGACGACGTCGCGTTGCTCCACGAGTTTTATCGAGCTGCGATGATCGAAAGCGCGGAAGAGAAGAAAGGAAGGAAGGAAGGAAGGAAGGAAGGAAGGTGGCCGGAGTCTCGTTAAAATCTCTTCCTGCGCTCTCTTTTCCCGGCACGCCTCGTTATCGACACTCGTTCGCCATTCCAGACGCGAATATTTTAATTTGTAGGTTAAGGACACGCGAATAATTAGACACGAGACGTCGGCCGTGATGATCTAATTACGCGACGCGATAAAGCCAATTCCGTTCGCGGTGATAAAATGAAAAAAGGCGCGCCCGTTCGAGGCCGTCGAGAAAAGAGAGACGTCTAAGTGCTCTCTGCAGGGGAGTAGGGGGAGGAGAGAAGAACGGGAAAGAAAAGGAAACGATATTAACGCATCGACCACTCGAGGTAGTCGTCCGGGATGGCGAACGTTACGAGAGCAGTCAATATACAACAAGTCCGAATAACTTTCTGGAGGCGGTGTGCGGTGTGCGGTGCAGCCTCCCGATATTAAAGAATCGGCCAAGTTTCCAGTCGATAATAAAATCGCCAACTAATCGTCTATCCATCGGCGGAGAGAGGCGCATTACGCCGTCAGAATCGTCGGAAACGACGCGAGAGAAACTCCATCCAAGTTTCGGCAGGGCAATCGTACTTACGATGGTTCCTCATCCCCGAGCGAGACAACCGAGTCAACACCCGCGATAAGAGGACACTTTTACTTGCACTCCAACGAAGAAAACCGCTCCCGGCAGCCGCTGCTTTTGACCTTTTGCTCCCCCCCCCCGGATCGAGCAATAGCGAGGGGGATCTTCCCGACAAAAGATTTATGAACCCCTCGGCAATGTCAGTATGCTACTTATTCTATCGTCGAGTGCACACTCGAGATCCACAAAAAAAAAAAGAGAAAAGGAAAAAAGAAAAAATGCGGGGGCGATGGTACGTACACGCGAACGATCCTCAAAGAGAAATCTTAAAAAGAACCGACCCTTACTCTCCTCCCTTCCCCCTTCTCGGTCTTCGGTATCGAATCAATCATTTCCGAGCTCACGAGCTCGCTGGCTCCAACTCGCGTTTCTCATCTACGGATGGTAACCAAAAATGCATGGGTCGCGTCACCATCGAACGTCGTTCGTGCCTGGTTGGCGCAAATGTCACGAAGGGTCGAAAAAGTACGCCGAGAGAGGGAATCGCGCGGTACAGCGAGTAGCACGCTGGTAGGTGTGGCGACCACCTACCGACAGCACGAACCTGCGAAAGTGGAATTACGTTCGACGGTTCTCGAACGCGTAGCCAATTGACACGATTCCCAGTAATTTTAGCCGGTGGTTAGAACCGAGGTCAGGTTATACGTGCCAGCCAGGTCGCGTACACCGGTATACTGAAACTAATCATAATGTATCCTCATCGGTCGGAGGCAGTGCTATGATTGGTCCGTTGCGGTATTCCTCGCTGCCAGATAAAGTTACCGTAATATGGATTAACTGCCTCGTATTCCGATTCAACGCTCGTATTCGGCCGGGGATGCAGTAATGAACTCGTAACCAGCGTTGCTATCAACCGCATCGAGATTCGCGGTGTCTTTTAATAACGTATTCACGAACGAATCCCCACGGGTTTCGATTTTGCGAGCATCGAAAATCGTCGAAACGATCTCGATGCTTCGTTCGTCCCCCGTCCGAGGATATGAACGCGATATTTTACGGTCGCGTTGCTCTCTTACCCGTTCAAAATGCGTGCGCGAGCGTGTGGCGCCACGCGATACCGATTTTTAAAACGTCGTCGCGTCTCCGACGGCGCCACACGTGCTCCAGTATCCGTGGCTTGATTTACGACGTTTGTTTTTCAAAGCGGATCGCGGATGATCGTCGACGGGACGCTCGCGGTACGGACAATTCGCGACGCGGTTCGTTCCTTCCCTCCTCGAGTATTGAAATATCGCCGTTTGTTGTCGGTCTTTCTTTCTTCTTTTCTTTCTTCTTTTTTTTTTGCGCGCGCGCGCGTTTCGAAGCCAACGATCCGAGAGATACAGGCGTCACGACGGTGAAAATGACGGGAGAGATTTTGCCAACCTCGTATATATTGAAACGACAGAGAGAGAGAGAGAGAGAGAGAGAGAGAACGGCACGCTAAAAACGTGAAACCGAAACTCCGAGAGAACGGAGCATAAACAGAATATAATCGGTGGATAATTGGCTAACGATGTTTCACCGTGCCACTGAAAGCCGGACCCGGAGAAAAAGTAAGCATTAGCGGTCCATGGAATCGCAATAAACAGCCGTGGAAAATGCTGCGTCAGCGCGAGGAACCCCAGCGTCCCTTCGGATATGCCCCCATAACGGCAATATGCATTTCCCAGTGATTACAATTTCGGTTCTGCGGCGTGGTTTTCCCTGTTGTAGAATTAGCAGAAATTCTGACTCAGTGAGCAAAACAGTGCTGTTCCCGCAATGCCAGTGGCGTATTAATAACACGTGCTTCGTGTAATTTCAATTCCTGCTGCACGTTTCGTCGCACCGCGCTTCGATTCTCGCCGCTATTGGGAAAATAACACACGAACGAAATTCATAACGGCCTAATGAGCTTACGCCACACGGCCTACCGACGCCGTTTCGTTTGCCGAATTGTCTCTCGAAACGGGGGAAAAAAAAGAAAAAGAAAAGTAAAAAAAACATGATGCCTGTCGACTATCTACGTCGAGATCTATCCTCGGCGTATCGCGTCGAAAATTCGCTTTCGAAAGTTATCCGCCCCTTGTTTTCCGCCGTCCCCTCGAGAAATCCACGCTGCCTCGAGAACCTCTCGAGTCATATTTTCACCCTTTAACGTTACTCGCCAGACGAGTGTAAAAAGAACTAAACGTCCGTCTCGTTAATGCCCAATAAACACGAGGTTCCAAAGCGTGCTACGAGCGCTACGAGTCGAGTCAATGCCAGGAGTTCATCAGTGCAAAATCGACGAGAGGGAGCAAGAGGAAAGAAAAAAGAGAGAAAAAAGAACGCGTCTAATGCGTCTGCACGGATGAAAGATCCAAAAGGGAGAAAGAAAGCGCACACGGTGAAGAGCGCGCGTCCATCGGTCGACTATCTTTGGAACAACGTCACGAAGCTTTTTCACACGAGCGTGTGTGTCCACACATAGCGACGCCATGTGTGTCACGAGAGTGTGTAGAGGAAACCAGAGGTAGGGGTGCGTAGAGGCACGCCGATGGAACAGCGCGCTCCGCATCGAAGCAATTTATATCTCGTTCCTTCTCTCGCCGAAATATCGCGGAAAGAATGATGGATGCTGGATGTCGGTCGCGTACCGCGACTGTGAAACACGCGGAGTGCCGTTAAGGTCGAGTATCTCGGATGTGGGACACTCGGTACTTTTTCTTCTCGTTCCTGCAGTCTCGATGCTTCGCCCTTGACAACGAGGCTCCTCGCTATCGCCATCGTTCGTTCGTTCGTTCGTTCGTTCGAATCGAAGATATCGATCGATCGATCACCGAGAGCTCGTTACACCGTCGTTACGACACTTTAATCCGTCACGCTCTCCAAGCACCGGTTTTCTTTTCTTCGCTTCTAATCTCTCGTTGGAAGAACCCTCGTTCGGGGAAAGAGAAGTGGGCGAACGAAATTAATCGGTCGAACGATTTATCGGCCGGCACACCGAGTAGATCGCGGACGAACGCGAACGATATCGACTACGTCCGCGAATAACAGCCATAGGCGTTCTTCCAGGAACCAAACGGTTCTATATCGCGCGCACTTTAATCATTTAAACGGGACACCGGCGGTCGATACCTTTATATTTTTTCCGAGTATCCACCTCGCGAGGGTACGGTTATGTCACTGATTAGGGTTTACAGTCACCGGGTT
The DNA here is from genome assembly GCA_032399595.1 of Tetragonula carbonaria. Classification (NCBI taxonomy): domain Eukaryota; kingdom Metazoa; phylum Arthropoda; class Insecta; order Hymenoptera; family Apidae; genus Tetragonula; species Tetragonula carbonaria. The sequence continues at coordinate 2,222,866 of JAUCRC010000012.1, read as the reverse complement.
ACACACACACACACACACACATACATACTGCTCCCTGTGCTACGGGGGTGAAACAATACCAGAGTGGGGGAAGGTCCATGACCCTGCACCCGGTGCAACTTCCGTTCCGCATCGTTGTTCGGCTACTCGACGCGCACTACCCGAGCAAACGAGAATATAAAATTACCTTCTCGACCGTAAAATAACCGAGAGAGAAAGAGAAAGGGATAGACGGGGTAGAGAAGCTTTCGCGAGTATTTTAATTCGCGTTCGAGCATAGTCGGACGAATGCTATTTTTTCGTTAGCCAGGAACATAGCTCCCTGTGTTCGATCGATGAGCCCGAGAGTAAAGGTATCTAAGTATAAATTTTCCTTCTTTTCTTTGAAACGCGTGTCATCGCGTACGCGTGTCATCGATCGACTCGAGGACGACTGTTACTCGGCTTATCTTCGCGTGCGACAACAGTTCGTTACGGCGCGTTAACTTTCGTTTCGTGCAGCAGCTCTACGTACGTTGGCCGCATGCACTGTGCTGTTGTGTCAACACGTTACGATGTTCTTCGACGAACAAACGAAAAAGAAAGAAAAAGAAATACCACCGGAAACGGAAACGCAATAGCAAGATTCGTAAGCACTCACCAAGCTGGACGTACATCTTCGGCCTGATGTTCTCCTGCCATGCTGCGAGGACGAGGGTGACGGTGGCGACAACGCACCAGCAGGATAACACGGGGTGCATCCTCGTTTCCAAGATGGTACGACGCCCCATCTTCTCTCGGGTGGTTGGAACGACGACGCCGAAAACGTGCCAGGATTCGCACTGCCCCTCCGGTGTGGATCACGCAAAGGAGAAAGAACCTCCGGTAACTCACGAATACCGCACCAACCACCGGCACTCTTTACTCCCCGTTAAGCACAGGCTCCAACGTAACAGCGGAAGGAGAAAGGACGTGTTTCTATCACTCTCTTTTTCCTCCCTTTCTCTCCACTCACTGCAGCAGAACGTGCGAGGGTGCCGCAGTCACGTGCAGCGTGTTCCTCGTCGTTGTCGCAGTCGTTGTCCTCCGGCTCTGCTCACGCATGTTTTCCTGCGGACGGCCGGCTTCCTGATCGCGCACATTCACGAGATCGAACGCGGCGGCGGCGTGTCCGCACGCACCTCGACAGCTCCGAAAATCGGCCTGCGATCGAAAAAAGGACGACAAGGGGTGATTACGTGAAGGGTGGGTGGGAGGGGGAGAGAGAAACAGAGAGAGAGAGAGAGAAGGCGTGTGCGTGTTTGCGTGTAAGCGAAAGAAACGTAGGCAACGATGAATCGGAGCCCAAACGTGACAACGTGGATGTATATATATATATATATATATATATATATATGTATATATGTATATATGTATATATATGTATATATATATACATATATATATATATATGTATATACGCGATCGTGTGCGTCTATCCCGCGATACACCGTCCCGATCAACAACCACGAAACACACCACAAAACGATCCGTAACCCACGACGATCGGCGTCACACTGACACCGCGCAGTACCACGACAGGTGACACGCGCCCCCCCACCACGCCACGAAATCCCTTTCGGGAAGAATCGGCCGGTTGTACGCGCAGCCGCGTCGATAGCGCTCTGCGCTACGTTCTCTCGTCTACTCCGAGTCGCATGTGCGTGGAGACGCGCCGTTACTGCACGCACACGCACCTCTTACGCACGTGTAAGTAGGAGTAAGAGCCACCACCAGAGAGAATAGGGGGCAGTGGATGGAAAAAGGAGAAGGAAATCGAGGGGAGATAGAGGCATACACGAGACACCGATTTTCAACCCCACCACCCCCGCGACACGATCACGCCGTCGTTCTTGTCGACGTCCTCGTCGTCGTCTTCGTCTTCGTCGTCGTCCTCGCCGTCCTCGTTGATATCTCGTCGACGTTACTACAGCGCCTCCAACCTGTAACGTAAGAAAAGAAAAAAAACAGCAGCTCGATTATTTGTTCGGTGGCGATGATGCTTTCTGAAAGAAAGAAAAAAGAAAGAAAGAAAGAAAGAAAGAAAGAAAGAAAGAAAGAAAGAAAACCGATAAGCGCGACATGCATCAATTAAAACGAAAAACGGCCGCTTAATGCTAATGCATTCCGAAGGTTCGTCTATCCGTTCCTCCGGTAGATTGTTTTTCCTCTCTTCGCGATAACGTTATCGTTCCACCAGTTGCCAACCTGCTGCGATTATTTCCAAGTTCAGATGCTCGGAACTCGGGGTAAATTCACTCGTACATACCGAGGCACGGGGGCCACTTAAATTATTACCAGTTGTCCCTACGTTATTTTTCACTGGATTCCTCGGCCGTTATTTCTTGACCTGGATTTCAACGGAAACGTTTGCGCCAGCACGAATTTTATCACGCTTTATTCGCTCGAGGGTGCTGAGAGGGCGTAATAAACGTGCGACTAACGATCACCTCGTCACCTCGTGCCCACGTACGTACACCAAGCTTCGCCGATAGCTTTCGTAAAAAGACGTTTCAGCTCTGTCGCGTCGAGCAACATCAAAACGCAGAGTTTGTTTAACAAAGAAAGTTTACTATCGACGCTCTTACTATACACGAGTCATTTCCAGCGGTTTCCAACCTTTCTCTCTCTCTTTCTCTCTCTTTCTTCTTTCCTCTCTCCGTTTCTTTTTCCTATTCTGTTCCTTTGCCGCGCGCTACTGTCTACAAACCGTATTTTACCTGAACCGGAATTACTCAACCTCAAAATTATATTATAACGCAAGAAATATTTGGACAGCATCCGTTCACCGAAAATAACAGAGAAGAGATTAATTTTGCACGACTCTTAGACACAGAGGAATATGCCCCGGGAAATTGTCAGCGAATCAATGAACCGAAGCTGATCTAGCGGTATAATCGTCGTTTAAACCAACGGGGGGAGGGGAAGATTCGCACGATACACCGGTGCAACGATACTCGAGGAAAATTCGCACGTATTTTCTTTTGCTTCTTTTGCGGCGCGATGTTCGACAACACCACGTTGTTCGAGCACTCAACGAATTTTCGTCACAGTTGTCCGTGTGCAACGCGGCGGTGGTTGCAACGTCGGCGACGTTGACGGTGTTCATTAATTCGCTGAATTAAAAGTAGCAGGGCGTACATCGAACCCCTAATTCCTACGCTCGTGATTGGCCGTCCGTTGCAACGTACGTACAGCGGACGGGGAGTGTATCGTGGCCAGAGTTTGATGCGTTTGGCGAGACCATCCCTCTCTCTGCACGTATCTCTGTGTATGTACGACGGTTCGCTACGTGCGCGCCTTTAAACGTTATTCGGTTGGAACGACCAGCGATGCGAAAGAATAATGGACAATGACCAATGAAATATTAATAAAAACTAAAAGGAGGGCGAAAGCTTTTGCTGACAGCGGGAAATAACCGTAACGACTTCTCGTTATAGTCTCCGAGCGTATTTTTCGAGAGAGAGAGAGAGAGAGAGAGAGAGGAGAAAAAAAAAGAAAGAAAGAAGAAAGATATAATTTCCTCGCTCTGCGTCTACGGCCAGCAAATTTCGCGTGCATTTTTCGTAGCTTTCAGCAATCGAACATCCGTTCGGCAATTAACGCGATTTATCGTCGCGCGTCTCAATGAAAATAGGATCACGCGATAACGCGATATATTTATTCGTTCGACGACGAGTGGGCGACGGGTGGCGAACGAGCTGGCGAGGCACGAGATCGAATATCGAGCGATCGCTGCTGACTCGTCCGCCCGAAAGAACTATCGCCGCAGACAACTTCGACAATGTGTCATTGAATTATTTGTCCGTCACACTGGAAAATGGAAAGCCCACTTTACATGCCAGGCGCCGAAGGAGCTTTCATCCTTGCCGATTCTTACTTAAAAGCCCGTGCGCTGTGCGCAGTCACGATCAAAGGCAATGGAAGGGAGTCTCGACGTTTTCCCAAAGAGGTACGAAAGGGTGCGTGTAAGGAGGAAGAATCGTGCGAAGGGGCGGAAGAATCGAAGGGCTCGTGGGATACGCTCGCAAAATCGTCCCTCGGGACCGACTTTGTCCAAACGCGACTATCTTCTGCTTAACGTTACACAGTTCGCGTTTTCTCTAGGTGGAAAAACATCGGTCGCAATGCACATCCCTCGGAGAAACGCGAAAAGACAAGAGAGAGAGAGAGAGAGAGAGGAAAGGGATCGATATTCGACAAACTGGAGATGCAATCTCTGTAGGACAAGGAAGATGGATAAAAGTACAAACAGAGTATATCATTTAATCTTTAGAAATTCATCGCGAATACGCAAGCTTTTTGACGACGATTCACAAAATTCTGCTCCGTGTACACAGGGAGATATTCATACTGTTCGCGAACGTGCGCGAGAACTCCGTTAACTTTCGATTACGACGGCCGGCTACCGGAGATGAGAGATAGCGGGCTTCGCTCGCTCGAACCGATTTTCACGCGAAATAAGTTCTTTCGTCGCGCGCATTTCCATTTACCGCCGGACAAGCAGAGAGGTTAAGTGTGTTTCACCGCTGGCATAGGGAATGTAGGTTAAAAAAATAAAAACCCATAAAACTGTCCCGTGAGAGTGCTTGCCAGCGATTCGATTTTTGGCGGGGCGACGAGGCAGCAATGCGGGGAGGAAAGGGGCGGAGGAAAGAGTAGCGGCAGCCTGTCCGTGTTCCCAGAAAAAGAAAGGCTGCCGGAGAAGAGGAGAAGAGGACGAAAAGGGATCGATAGCCGAACAACGGGCAAAAACTCCCGATGGAAAACGCGTGGAAAACGTGGATACGTTGCTCTGGCACTCGTCACGAAGGGTGAGAGAGGAAACCAGAGAGAAAGAGGGAGAGAGAGAGAGAGAGAGAGAGGGTAAAAGTCGCGGCAGCAGCCAGTCGAGCGATCGAAGGGCGTGGAACAAAACCCAATTAAGTCCGTCCAAGTCCAACTTCCGTCGGGCCGTTACATGGAAAACATTTTTCTGGGTGAAACTGGTTAGGCCATTTAAGCTGAGTTCGCGTATAGCGAACGAACCTATCGTCTCTGAATGTCGGCTTAAAAAAAAAAAAAAAAAAGAAAAAAGAATAGAATGAACAAAAAAAAAAGAAAAAAAGAAGAAAAATTGGTACTGGCTGGTTAGGCTCGTTCGAATTTAGTCTCTATACGGTGGAAGAATTTCGAGCTCACCGCAGAAAGGAGGTCGAGTGGACAAAAAATTTATTGTTTCGATCGGGCCGCGTAAAATATTTTAATCGATACTAAAATAGGGATGTATTCGTTTTCTCTGTACCGAATATCGGTGCCCGTCATTCCTCGATGACGTTTCAATTGCCACCGTTCGGAGATATTCGACGTAGAGAAACTCTCACGCGGAATTGATATTCGTTGTGATATCCGTTAAATTTACCGAGATATATATTTAAACGATGCAAAATATACGAGCGCACTGACGAATGTAAAAGCTAACTATATAAAAATTCATCGCGACATCGTTGATCAATAGTGACAAAAAATTGCGCGTAAGACCGACATCCTTTGAGCTAAGAAGGGTGGATGACCTGGAAGAGAGATGTCTCAGCAATGCGATGTACAATCATTGCAAAGAACTCTGCGCAAACGGAACTCGCCGGCAAAATACTTGATGAATCTCCGCGACGCGGAGACGTTTTTATCGGCTTTACCGCCTCGAGGGGGATTCGAGTTAGGTATTCCTTTCGCGACTCTTTTTTCAGACCTGTCCCTTGTCACTCCTCGGCTTCAAGGATCCGACCTTCGATTAAAAGGTTTCGATTCAAAGTGCTCCACACCAGCAGCGGACTGAGATATACCGCGATGGTGGAATCGATACACACCTCAGTCGAGAGACAAAAAAAAAATCAAGAAGAGTACCGCGAAGGAAGATCTTTTGCCGAACAGCGAGAGTTAAGTCAACTTCTGGAGCACTATTGCTCACAGCAGTTATTCCCGCTTGTCCTCGGCGATATTTTCGTTTGTGATTTTTAACGGGGAAACTAAATTGGACGCGCCTCGTGGTCTCGTGACAACGTGGTCTCTCTACGAGACTTCACTTCGAGAAGTGAAAACTGCCAGAGTCCGCGTAGACTCGGTGAAACTTCGATTTAAAAACTCAAACAACTTTGACCCAGAACGAGGGAGACCTGCCTCGTTACCGGCCGATTAATTCAAAACGACTTAATTGGTGTATCTTCGCGTTGTCGAGCGCTCGCCCGACACATTCGTGCACGCAGATTAGGTGCAGGAAGCAACCAACTTTGCGGAAAGAAAGTTTTTTTAATCTATTGCAAGCCGACACGGAATCTTTCCTTTCGTCGTCGTCGTCGTCGTCGTATTTTAATCCGGCTCCTATCGTGACTCGGAAGGCATATCGCGATCGCGCGCGAGTATCAACTTTTCGGTCGCGTCGGTTCGATAAATTTCCGTTGCGATACTGCATCAGAAACTGAAATCACAAAGCGGTGAAAGCCTGCCGCGGATTGGAAACACGCGTGTACTTGTACACGTATAAGTACACGTGCTATATCAGCTCTGTGAAACTTACGCGTCATGTGTATGTATAATGTGTGTGTGTATGTGTGTGTGTATAGGTTGTAAAGATCGCCCTCGAGATAATACGTCAGTCTGGCGTTGCTCTTCTGAGATTAGCGTGCTCGCTAATTAGCACGGGTATTACAGATTGCGAGAACTCGAAGGAATTGATCCGGTTCGTTTTATCGGAGTCGTCTCGTAAACACGTCAGCGGAGCTAGTTCCGCTAAATTGGATCCGCGTCCTGCTTAAATTCGCTCGATCCGCGCCACCTTTCTCGGATAAAGAAAAATAAACGAGGTAATAATCAAGCTTTGTGCTCTACCCGTATATTCTTGCTCCAGACTCAACCAGCCCGGACTTTGTCCTTATTTTAACCGTCGAATAATTAATTTGCTTTCTTTTCCGCTTTTTTCTTTTTCTTTTTCTTTTTTTTTTTTTCTTTTTTTTGGACCCGTCTCATCCTCTTAATGCCTGAATTCTTTATCAGCAGTGTAAAAGCCAAAAAAAAAAAAAAAGGAAGATGGATCATGGCGGAGCGTAACATTTATTTTTCTCTTGTTTTTTCGAACAAACTCGCTGCGAGACTATAAAGCTATCGTTGCATAAAATATAAACGATAAAATCGAGATAAAAACAGAATATGGTTTTACAAGGGGGCTAAATTCGAAAGGAAAAGTCTCGCAAGCGCACGAGCGAGCGTTCGAGAGATATTTATTACGATGCGCGTTCTATACAGCGCGCGCAGAGAGAGAGAGAGAGAGAGAGAGAAAACGAGTTCGCGTGGCTTGATTAGCAAGTTCAAACACAGAGGTGTAAGTTATCTCGCGCGAGCGTGCAATGAAACTCTACGAAAAGATCTGAAACACCAGTAATGAATCAGACCAAATGCGCGAAATCCATAAAACGGTTCTGGCACGGACGGAGAAAGAGAAAAAAGCTTTCTCAAGTGGTAAGCGCGTCTGAATGAATGACTCGTATTCGTGCGCGAGTTATGCCTTGTGCAAAGTTCACGCCAACTTTTGCGTTTACCCGTATAACGTACAAGCACGGTGTACAGTGGAAGAAAGAAAAGGAGAGAACAGAAGGAGGGGCAGGGGGGATGGAAAGGACGAGCATGATTTGCGAGACAGGACAATTTCCGCTCGCGGAAACGTGTAACGCACGGAGGAACTTCTCCAAGAGTTTCAAGAGAGATGGAGAGATAGACAGCCGAGAAAAGATCGACGAAAGACTAAAAGAGAGAAGTTGGAGAGATGCAATCGATGAGACGAAGGACGAGGACGAGGACGAAGACGAAGAACAAGAAGCGAAAGAAGAAGAAGAAGAAGCAGAACAGGACGCAGCTCACGGTATTCTCTCCTAGAGGTGGGGAAAAAGCGCGCACCTTAAAATTCCGAGAAATGGGTTAAGAAAGCTCTTCGAATTCGCGGAATATAAATCATTTCCGATGGCAGTAATTCGATTCTCACGCGTCTTCGAATCCCCCGCCGAGATGCTTCTCTTTTTTGTCCTATTGCTCCGGGGGAATCCCGTGAAATTACGAGCTCTCCCTCCCCCCGCTCCCCCGTGCCCCACTTCAACCCCCGGTCGCCAAATCCCAGTGATTTATAAAAATTTCATGAAAAGCGTTTGAAATTTTCGCGATTGTCCGTGCTCGCCGATCCGGCCAGGTAATTAACACGCTGGGAGAGAGAGAGGTGTTCTCGCAAAAAAGAAAAGTTCTCGCAACCGCGACAAGCGGCCGCGACAAATAACGAGCCGCGAAATCGGCCGAGGCCACAGTCGTTACCGCCGCGGACACTCCCGTAACCGAGAGCACCCTCGAGAGCCAGCCCGGCGGTTTCGAACCCGGGACTCGATGAACTTTGAACTCTGAATATCGATTTGTCCCAGTGACTTCCAAACGTCGTCTTCGGGTGACGGCGCCAGAAGTGAAAGGAATCGGAAGAGAGCGGGAGAAGCGGAACGAAGCGGGGGACGGGAGGCGGGGGGGGGGGCAAACGAGAGAACAGAGAAGGCGAACTGAAGGATAGGAGTGGAGAGCTGTCGGAAATTTCAATTTGCCGAGGGTGACGAAATCGCTCGCAACGGCGTTGCGCGGCGGCACGCGGAATTCGTAACCGCACTCTTCGCTCTACGTGTTCGAGGGAGAGGGGAGAGGGAGCGAAGAAGAGAGAGAAAAACAAATCGCGACCACCGGCACGGTGCACCGATATAGGGGATGGAGGGATCCTGGGATGTTCGATCCGCGCACACACGCATCTCCGCCGTCGCGCAAGCATCGGTTGACTTCCGTTGCGCCGAGTCGAAACTTCGTTACGTCGTTTCCGAGTTCCAACGGCGCTCCTCGATTTCTACTTGATTTCTCCTCTGTCTCCCTTCCTCCTTCCTTCCACGTTCAGACCCACTGTCGCGCCACCCTCTTTCGCATTCCCGTTTCGCGCGATCGACTTTCCATTCGCCAAGAGAAAGAATGTTTCCTCCGCGACGCCGATTCACCGTGCAAGAGGCAGAAAGGGGGAAAGAGGGGGAGATTGAATTTTCGCCCGATACGCGCGTGCGAATCCGTTCACGACGATTACAACCGGCCGCTGTAAGCGGAGAACAAACGCGGCGAACAAAATGTGAGCAAAAGCGAATAGCTCTCTGCAATTTAAACACCGAACGATGCTCGATCCTAATAGGGTCCAAGGCACTCTTTCTTTCTCTCTCGAGGGGAAAAGCTTGCTCCGACGCGATCGCGGATATCATTAGCCCTTCGATTTCAATCGATTCTCCGTATCGTATCGCGTACTTCATAGTTTACCGGAATAACGGGCAGAGATCATTTGCGTGCACGCAGAGCGTATCGTACAAATTCGTTAAAACATACCTGAAAATCGGAGAAGTGGTTTTTACGATTGGTTACGTCTGTTGGAACGCTGTACTATGCAAGGTAAATTGAAGCAAGATAAATGTTGGAACGCGAGGGAGAGAATGAAAATCAACTCGCGCGAGTCTTAGGTATACGCACGCCGAGATGAAGATGGAAATTAGTTAGGAATTGCGACGTCTCTACGCTTTGGTCTGCGAAATCGCACGTTTCTCGAAAAAGTACATCGGTCCCTGTGAATGATAAAAATACCTCGCGATAAAAATACGCCTTCCTGTCGACGATGAAACAAAATCGTAGTTTGCACGACTTGCAAATAAACGCAGATCATTCGCGGCTTGCACGAGTTAAAAGCTTCACGATTTCTTTCTGTGAATTTTTCTAAAATTGCGTACAATCTACGATGGAGAAATGTTTTTTGAGAAACACGTTTTTATTGATGTTCTTTAGATTGATGTACTTTTGATATATTTCGTTAACGCACTTGCTCGTTTACGAGCTACGCGAAACTTGCCGATCCTAATATTCTATATATATATATATATATATATATATATATATATATATATATATATATATAAGAGAGAGAGATATATATATATATATATATAGAATACTGAAGCAAAAATTGATTTCCACTGTAAACTGTATTTGACGCGAAAAATGAAAAGGATCGCGTCCAAGAAAAAAAGTTGAAGGAATATCCGTAAAGTTATCTTTTATTTTTAAAGTGGATCGAAGCCCCTAATAAACGGCGAAGGTTCCTCCAGATCTCCGGCGTGAGCCGAAACTTCCTGCCAACAGCAAAGATTTTTCGTGTTCTATGTCGGTAGCAGCCGACACGAAAGAGAGAAAGAAAGAAAGAAAGAAAGAAAGTTTTCGTCTTGAACCAGTTCAAGGATAAAAATAGAGTCCCGAACGAGGGACGCCGTCGACCGGAAACTCGTAAGAGGGCCGTGTAAAGTATTACGCGTCAATCTCCTTGCGAAACTTAACAAATAGACGAAAAATGGAAAAAATTTATTTACTCGCGTTGTCGGTAATTGATAGAGAAAATGCGAGAGGAGGGAGAAAGGCAACTTTTTTTTGTCCGCTGTTGTTATTCCGAAACGCGAGTTCGATTCGACCTTTCAAAGGAAGATGAATTAGATAAAATCGAATAAAGGGGGATAAACTCGCGCTCGGATTTAATAGAAAAATCTGTCGTTCAAATCAGTCGGCCGTGCATCGCAACATCCATCGCGGGTCAACAACGTCAGCGACGAACGTCAGATCTCTAAAAACGCGCGCGAATGAAATCGTCGTTTCCTCGTCGTCGCGTCGTAATCTATATATTACAACGTGTATCGCGAATCCGCGGATGCACGAAGATTTATGCCGGTCTATCTGCAGTAGATAAAAGCGCGAACCGGGTATTGAACTTTGATTGGACCGATCAAGTACGCGGCAGAGGGGAACGGATGCAGACACAGAGCCAAGGGAGTGGTGGATGATCGTCAGTGACAAATCGACGGGGTCGAAAATGGACGTTTGGTGCACGTTTGGATGCTTCGCAGCCGTTGACGTGTTTCGCTCTGGCCACGGATTTCGCGACACGGAAGAAAATATTCCTGTGCACGCGATACGCACTATCAATGTGTATATAAATGCGTGTTTCTCATCGACTTTCTTCTGTCTCTCTTCCCGCGTGTATGCAGCTATTCGTTAGCAAACATAAAAGGGGAGACTGCAAACATTTTTTAATATCACCACCCGGGATATAGTTGACTACGAACGTGAACTGGGAACGTGTTTGGCAAACATTTGAAAAACGCAGACGTTACCGCAACGAGAAACGCGACGAACCATTATCAACATCCATACTTGAAATTGGTAACGGGATAAAAAAAAAAATCTTAACCGATTTCGCCGACTGCGTCCTGGTCGTTCCTTCGCGAATTCTTTTATTTATGCGAAATTCCCCGTGGAAAAGGAAGAGAAAGGGGAGACAAAAGGGGAGAAAATTGGTCCGAAACTTTCTTAAACGTATGAGAAGTTAAACCGAGACACGGTCCTCGTTTACAACCCTCGCTCGCTCCCCTTTCTTTTCTTTTTTTCTTTTTTTCTTCTTCTCCCTTTTCACCCTCTCTTCTTCCGCCCTCTTCTGGTTGCTCGTATTCGCTATGTTTCCGCAACTATTTACGAACCTTCGAAGCACTTCGCTCGAATTAACTGGAAACACGCCTCGAGTGCTGCGAGAAAAAGTTGCGAAGAAAATCCGCGATGCATCCGCAACACGTTAGACTGTAAAGTGGCATACTTTGCCAGGCATCGCGCAACGAAAGTAGCTCTTTCTCCTCGCGGCAAACGAATTTTTATGAAACTCACAAAGAGAGAGAGAGAGAGAGAGACAGAGACAGATTTTCCAGTCCGAAAACGCTTGAAAGGAGCGACGCTTCACCAGCGTCGTTAATACGCCTACGACCGTGAGAACGAAATATGTATACGAAACCGCTCGCAGCCAAGCACCGGCAGCCAGATCGAACGAAAACAGAGTGCCGTTCGGCTGGAAATGCGCGGCGCAGCCTCTCCCACGAAAGAAACGACGAGTCACAGCGTGGAAAAAGGGCGTTGGGAATATTAGCGGAGGCTAAGGAAAGTGCACGCGTCGCGTGTACGTGCGGAACTGTGAGTCATCGGGCACCACATGCGCGGTGAGTAGCAGCCACAGTTTACACAGAGAAAGTATACCAAGATATTTGTCTACGATATTGCCCGTATACTCGAGCGTGTATCTCGTGCGTCTCGAATGGAAGTCGAGCGGCGATCGAAAGTCTAATTGCGCGCATCGACACGACACGACACGTGCTGGCTATCGCCGCGCTATCCCATAAGAATGCGACTACTCTATATTTATGCGACGTAAAAAAAAAAAAAAAAAAAAAAATTCCGACGTAAAAATAAGTTAAACACGGACGCTCGTAAACAAGATATATATATATATATATATATATATATATATATAAATCGGGGTTACTACATCAAGCTACCGAAAGAACACGCGCCTGGAGATTCCCCCGTGAAAATTCCGTGGAAATTCGCGGCGATACAGAGCAAGCGTGTTCGCTTCGGGGCACAAGTCTGACGTACGCGTACGCTGGTCGCGTCACATACCGTGTTCAGACGCGATGGAGCATCTTCGAAATTTCTTAACGATGAATTATTCATTCGATCGGGAACGATTCGACGAAAGGAATAAAATCCCCTCCCGCCCCCCGTCCCGATGCGAGAGGAGAGATATCGTCTGCTTCCCCCCTCCGCCCCAACCACCCGACCGCGGAAAAATTGATTCCGCGAGCGGCAGCAACGTTCACCCTGGCGCCGGGTCGTACACCGAGGGGCCTCCGACGTCGTCTTCGTGGTCGCTTTCGCGGAGTTTGACGTTCACCGGCGAAGATGGAACGGGAACGACGTTACAAAGGGGACAAGGGGGCCCCGTGACAGACGGTAGGCGCGGCCCATTGAAACCGAAAGAGAAAACCTGCAGCGCAGAAGGAAGGCGAGCGAACAGAAGAGAAGAGAAGAGAAGAGAGGAGAACGAGAGGCAAAGAGAGAAAGGGAAACGCCAGGGCAAGAGGCTGCAAAGTCGTTGGTAAGCCGATATAAGCAGAGTCAATTTCCAGCGAGTGTTCGAGCGGGAGGAAAGGATTTTGCTTGCACGACGACAAAAAGGCAATATTCCGTTCAGGGCCGAGTGATCTAGAGGCACGAAGCTGGTAGCCAGAGAAGGAACAGAGAGACGAATCAGGGAAGGAGGAAGCCTCCTGCGCGAGAAGCACTACCTTTGTTCTTCGAGACTTACCTAGATACTTTTCAATAAAGTTACTTGGCACCCACCGCCGTACTACCGTCAAAACTTCTCCCTCTCCGCAAAAGAGAGGGAGAGACCGGAAGGGGGAACGGAGGTGGACCGTCTCCAAGTATAACGACCGATCGGTTCTACGATTCCAGCCGGAGCAGAAATATTTTCAGAAACGCCGGCGTGTTGGAAGAATACGACGGAACCGTTGCACAACGTTGTACTTGCATACACTCGATTTCGTATTCCACGGATATCCGTGCCAAGTATCGCGCGCGTGACTATCGAAAATCATGGTAAGTCCGTTGTATCGTCTCGCCGCGGCAACGCACTCCACGAAATATTTATAAAATTTTCATACTTGAGGAGCCAGTAAACTTCGGCGCAACGAATGCACCGAACTCGAGAGGCAGATTGTTGCAGTTGTACAACGGCGAGAAATCGGCCAACGGAAATTCGCGGATCTCGACGTTTTCATAAAACAGTACGCAGTTGCAACTTGTCACGGGAGTGGAGCGAAACGCGCCTCGATCCGAGATCGCGACGATATATCAGAGGATCGAGGATGTGGCTGACATCGACCATTCTCGTATTTCCTCGCGAGGAACGTTGAATATTTAAAAATTGTAATCCACGCCGGCTGGAGAGACGCTGGCACGGTGCCGACCGCTCTCGGCGTGTTCCAGCTCGAAAATCGAATGCTCGCTCGAGTGAAATACCGTGAAGCGGTCGCTAACGAGGAACACCGGAAACATCGAGCCGCGACTCGAGGCGAAATCTCGTCGTCGTCAAAGATTATCTCGACGTTTTGGAACGGCGACTGGAACCGCGACTCCATTTCGGTTTCGCGACGCTTCAACACCGAAGTCGGTCGATCGTTCGAAATTCACTGAAGCTGAAAGAACCTTGAAAGAACTTCTTTTTTTTTCGATTACGATTTTCACCAACAAGTCAGGACGATCGTCTCTTCAAACTCTCTCCGCGGAGTTTGCACTGCGGCTTTCGCACTGTTTTCTCAATTTTTCGACGCTCAGCTCGTAAAAGCGGGAAAGCACGCTTTGAAAAATTCATCGGCGAGGAATACCAAGGTGCCATTGTTGCGCGAACGCCCGCGAAACCTAATTTATCACGGAACGTCGTATAAAATGTAATTTACCTGGGGAAGATCATTCCGATATTAGAATATCGAGGGAACGCAGCTGAGATCGATCACGTGTATAAACGCGCTCGTGGCGGAGAAGGACTCAGAAGCGGGACAGAGACAGACAGACAGACAGACAGAGAGAGAGAGAGAGAGAGAGAGAGGGAAGGAAAGAAGGCTGTGCTGGCGCACAGGCGCTTTGGTATCTTCGGCAAAAACGATGCATTGTTGAATATTTAAAAATTCTAATATGAAAAGCCTTGGCGCATCGACGATGTTTTCAGCGTCCGACGTTCATCGTTCGACGAGCCTCGATCTCTCGTCAGCAGCGGACGGGAGAAAGAGGAAGGAAGCACAGGCGTTTCGGTTTTCAGCAGGCATCGAGGATGGAAATACGAGCGGCTCTCTTGTAAATGTAACCTTGCGGAAGGTGGAGAGGCAGAGAAAAAAGAGAGAGAGAGAGAGAGAGAAGGAGGTTACCTTGTTGCAGCACGATGTGTAGATGCACTCGGCTAACGGACCCGTGGCACCGCGGCCTCATTCAATGCATGGCGTACCGGTTGCCATCGACTTTTCTGTCTGATTTTTGCCCGCTGCTTAACTCTTTCGAGCCTTTTCAATATCTTTTGCCAGCGCCGCGCCGCGCCGCGCCTTGTATTTGCCAAGCTTAATATCTATCATTTTCTTTCTCTCTCTCTCTCTCTCTCTCTCTCTCTCTCTCTCTCTCTCTCTGTGTTGCCCGATTTTAATCCTTTTAGTTCCGAACGATATCGCATAATGACGTGACTGTTGGCTCTGACAGGGAGCTAATCCCTGCTGGTCACGTATAATTAGTGAAATTAAACGTGGCCGGCATATCGGCTCGACAGGGCGGAAGGGTTAATTACACGGCGTTAATTTTTCGTTCGATACCCGAACGAGATGAATGATACGCGTTGTGCCTCCGATACAGCGTGTTGTATACTATACACCGGAACGCCGGGAAATTCGACTAATTTTTACTTTTAATCGTCTGCATCGAACGCGGCGCGCCGTCCAGCGAGAATTACCAATCGATCCGCCGTTATTTATATCGCGGATTTTACGCGCGCCGCTCGCGACACTGCCCGAATAAAATGGCCCCCCCGTTTACCGTTTCATATACGAGGGAACAGAGCGCGTCTCGCAGCCGGCGTCTCATATATCACGAAAGTGTGTTTCGATGTTTCTTCTTCTGATAGGAATTTCTCGCGCGATACGTTCCTCGCTGGCTAAAGTGACCCTCGAAGATGCATCGCGAAGCATCGTTACGGCGATAAATCAACCTCTCTCTCTCTCTCTCTCTCTCCTCTCGTTTGCATCCAAGCTGTTTCTAACGAGCGAGAACACGTCACCGAAATCGCGAAATAAAAAGAAACTAACGGCAGCCGCGCTTTCTGTTCGTTCGGCTGTATATTCTCTCGTGACCCAGTATGGAGAATAAAACTCGAGCGAGAGTACGATACTCGTGCCGCGCTTTCGACGTTCTCGAGAAGAAGGATCTCTCGAGCTGAAACGCAAGACACATCGCGAGGAAGAAACGCGACTCGAAGGTCGAAGATGACGCGAAACTCCTCCTCTCTCCGCTTGTCGCGAAGAAGAAAGAAAGAAAGAAAGAAAGAAAGAAAGAAAGAAAGAAAAATGGAAACAGAGATTTTCACAGAAATCTCTCCGTCGCAGCGAATCTCTTCACGTCCAAACAGAAGCCTGCCAAATGGGCGAAGTAGTTTGTCGTCCCGTTGATGCAAAGCATGAGTAAAGCATCTCGACGATGAGGCGCCCCGGGCTCGCTGTATGCGACGAGCAAATCGCACGCGACAACTCGTTCCATGGAGGCAATAAACATACAAATCTATTAACCGAAGAATACTCCGGCCGTGGCCAAACTTTCGCGACGTGGATTTATGCGAATGCGCGTCTGCTCTGCTAACGGGACACGCGGGGAAGCGAATCATCGTTGCCGCGAAACGTATTGCGAGCTGCGATATTCGAAATGTAATTGAAGATAGTCTGTAGCTAATAACTAATCGTCTAATGACTAAGGCAGTTAGACGATTCTCGATGGCGCACGGCCAACCTTCGTCGCGACAAAATGCGAATTAGTTTTTGCAAGCGTGTGCACGGGGCACCGAAGACGAAGAACGGAAAAAGGGTCCGCGACGTACGACTACACACAATTTCTTTCGCGTGAGTGCGCCTCGTTCGTTACCGCATGCATCCGCCGAGCAAAAGCTGGCAGTCACCGAGCAAAAAGACCGCGAGGAAGCCCATCGTGCAACGAACCCAGACCGATGGAACCTTTCAACCTTGGACAAGGTAGGTCGGTTCTGGCATTCGGTGGTACGAAACACGAACAGGATTCCGTCCACGTGTACAGGAAGGATCACGCGCGACGTCCGTGCCCCTTTCGAACTTCGAACCACGTTGTCCTTCCAGTCGTTGACCCGGTATTTAACCTAAATTGTCCAAACGCAAAATATATCGCAGAGAGAGAGAGAGAGAGAGCTACGCGTAGGTAGCGTGGAAGACACGCGTGTCGCGATTTGCACGGGTCACGAGCCAGAGGGGAGGTTAGGTCACCCTTATGAAAAAATTTATTCGTACAAATCTTCTTACTCTGGATTTCTCCCCATCGAGGGGTAAGTTCCTGGTACACTCAACTCCCTTCTCGCGGTCGTGAGAAGCTGCGTCCGTTTCCCAAATAAACTCGTCCGCTCGTTTCGATGGCGCGGCAATTTTTTCGCGCTTCGAGCGTGTACGCGCACGTGTCATCGAGAAAACACACAACGGAAAGCGTACGCTGCAACTGCGATCTCGCTCGATCCGTAGAATGCTTACGCGCGCGGAGACAAGAGATCCAAGCTAGCATCCGCGTCGTGCTAAGTGCCAGCTAAGCGTTTCTCTCCGCGTTCCAGCGAACGCGTTGCACGGTGCCGACTGGCGAGGGCAGAGGGAGGGAGGGAGAGGGTCGAAGCCGAGGGGAGAGATTCATCCGCGTCACCGAGAGAGATAGAATCCGGGTGGAAAATAGAAGAAGTCGACGGGACGCCAACGATAGGACGATTTTTTGTTTTTTTTTTTCATAAAGCTTCACACCGCTCGACGGGATAAGACTCCCTAGCTTTGGTGCTAACGCGAAATGAATGGCGGCACGGATAACGGAGGGCGGAGATTATATTGTGCGTCGTTAAGTACGAAGATAACAAAAATAGCGGAGGAGAAACGAGCTCCGTCGAGACGGGTTTAATTTGATCGTTTCTTAAGCGTTCGCGCAAATTTCATGCGGGTGAACACGGGAGGCTTGGCACGAAATCGCGCGCCCGAGCGACGAAAACCCGTGTTTTCCATCGTGCGCCCTCGTCGTGGATGTAAAAGTCGCGGCGATGTATCGCGAGGACAAACTGAGGACAAAATGTTGAAAGGCACGCGACGACGTCGGGAAATTCTCATTGAGACGTACTAAATGGTGAAACGAATTTTCGGTGAAAATACACCGCACCGCGGTGGTGCAGGTTGCGTTTCGCGATGAAATTATTCCAGAGAAGGCTGACAAACTGGAAGGGAGAAAAGTACAAGGAGAAGAGAAACGCGAAAGGAAGGAAGAGGTTCCGCGAGCGGCGTCTGCGAGCGTAGCTGGATCTTGGAACGATAAATATAACCGCTAGCGTAATTCGTTGCCTCTCGTTCACGGTGACGCACCTCTCGCGCAAAAGGCAAGGGATAATTACTGAGGACGTTCGCGCAAAAGAGTAGCGCAGACGGAAGAAGGGAATATATTACACGTGCGCGCACACAAGAAGGGAAAATACGTCAAGCTGAATAGGCCTCGACGCGCGGCTTGCCGGCCGCGGATCTCTCGCGCGAGAATGTGAGACCACGGATTCGTCGCGTATCTCTCTCTCTCTCTCTCTCTCTCTCTCTCGACAATTTCTCTGACGATAAATGTAATTAATTTCTGCAACGTTGAAACGTTCGAAATTTCGACGAGCTCAAGCTTCGAACGAATGCTCAAGAGTTCTCCAAGTAAAACCGGAAAAACCACGATTGGACGATTTTGTTTTTTTTTTTTTGTGTGTGTGTGTACGTGACGCAGCTTTGTTGTTGCTAGGAAGACAGCGGCGGTGGAATTTTCACGCGCAACCTCGGTACGCTTGAGGAATCATGAAAAATCGACAGTCGCGTAAATACACGCTTCAACGGACTTTATTGGTGAGCTTGCGTACGCGCGCGGCTGTCGTTACACAGGGCGGAGAATAAAGCCATAACCGTAATCGCCTGGTTAGAATTTGATGGTTATAGGTAGCATATTTATGAAGTACCGAGCCAGGACTAAAGTTCCGACTACCACGCGTGCATGTGGGTCAACTGTACGTAATCCCCGGTACAGAAATTCATCGTACACAATGTACATAGATAGGCGGCGTGTACATAGACGTGAATTTCAATAACATATACGCGCAAGGTTTTGTGCCGGAGAAACGAGGTCGAAGAGAACGCCGAAAGAGCTCCTCTCTCTCTCTCTCTTTCTCTCCCTGATCGATCGAATTATCGCCGCAAGGAATCCCCTCTCGTTAACTGCGTAAAGGAACGAGCAACGTTCGTTACATTCGAAAGTGTAAAACGAATTACGAATAACACGTCCAGGTATGTTAAATACCGGCCGGCATAATAAGTTCGGCATACTCGCGTCGTATCGCGTTTTAGAAACTTTGCAGGCTCGTTGTACAGGACCTAGAACTAAAGCCAGATTTCCGGAGCGTGACCCCTTGGAACCCTAGGAATTTCAAGGTTATTTTCATTCAAGGATATTCTCAAACGACGTCCATCGTATTTTTATTCGCGAAACCGTCACTTTTCCTTGCGACCTGCGGTCATTCTCCTCCTCTTGTCACACTTATTTTCCCTGTCTTTTCATTGTTCCTTTATTCTACGGGATCACTCTTTTCGGCTGTTTTTATCGCTGATTATCCTTTGTTTTTTTCTTTTCTTTCTTTCTTTTAATCACTCTTCTTATTCTCCATCGCTCGAATTCCATGTCCTTTGCAAATCCCGCGATGCTGAAATTTCTACCTCCTCGAGACACGGGTCAATAATCCGTGTACTCGCTCTCGAGTTAATCAATCCACGCTATCGTAAAAACACATAATAATAGAACTTCCGTGCCGATTTTTTCGGCGCCGATCCGTATATATATATCCTCTGACCATTGTACGACTTAATCCTTCCAACATCGCCGTATCGTGAAAAATTCTATACACGGTATTAAACAAACAGAGAAAACTGTGTACGGGGTGGTTTCGGTTAGATATCGATCGCGTCTGAATACTATTCCATCTCGTAATTCTATTGACGAAATTAACGAAGCGATTGAATGGATACGGAATAATCCTAACGGCGACGCAACGTGTGCCATCGAGATAAAGACCGGATCCTTTCTCGTCGACTGGCGGGAGAGAAGCCTTCATGGTGATTAAGTCGCGTCCGAAAGTACAGCAACGCGGCGGTTGAGCTATTCGAAAGGGCCAAGGGGAAAGCCCGGAATGGAGAAGACTGAAAGTATCGACGAAAATCGGTGCTCCCCCGCCCCCTCGCCCCGGTCGTCTGCATGAATACTAACGCATTCGATCCTCTTTTCTCCCAATCTCTCGCTCTTTCCGTTCGTTGCTTCCTGTTCGATGCAGCCCGCGCCATTCACCTCTGTTTCTTTCCCTTCGACGCGACCACGGTGGTATTTCAAAACAGCTTCATCCTTTTCACCGGACATTTTTCCCAATTTTGCAGCGACGAGCTAAGAACCTCAGTTACGTTTCGTCGCGGCACGTATTTTCGAAAGTTGCAATATTTTGTAAATCGAAAACGCCGGCGAAAACACGTTGTACGGTGGTTTGCCATCGGAAAAATATCTCGGAAAGCCGAGGATCCGTTCGTATTCTCGGCCCGAAAAGTTCTCTTCCAATATTCTCTTCATCGATTTTTCCCTAGTGTGTGTCTCGTAGTGTACGAGAACCAGCTGTAAATTCACCGGGTATCATGATGCACGATCTAAGAACGCGATAAATCCTGTTGCCAGCACCGTGACTTTTCGTTTCTGCCCGTGTCGCGTCTTCGGCGAGCATGCATTTCGGATTCCTGGATCCCCCTACGGATTCTTTAAAGCGGCCCCGCCGAGTTTTTCCTCGTTTATCGGATACGTCTCACCTCCGAAGGTTTCACCAGAAACAACTCGCGAATCGAAAGGCTTGCCGTTGTTTCTCGTTAACAATATTCTCCAATTTCTCGCGAGCTCGTTCAACGATCGTTACGAAAATTTCCACGATTTTTCTTTTGCTGTTTCGCGAGAAACTGTAATTCCACGGAGAGAACTCCGAATTCCGAATCTACGCGCCGCTCGCGAATAAGTTGAACCGCGATGGCAGCGGAGTTCTCGCGAGCCGGTGCTTGTGCTTCTCGGTATGCATATTCCTCGATTTTCCCCGAGATCCACATCGACCGACGCTGTGTAAATCGCCGTTTGTTTGCACGCAACAACCAAACCCGCCCTTTCGCTACACGCCGTTATCTTTCTTTCCGTTCCACGTTTCTTTCTTTCCGTTCTACGTTCCGCCTTCCGCCAGACGGTGTGCCTTTCGTTTCATGCAAAGTTCCACGGTCGTAACTTCGTTTGTACGCGGAGAAGCAAATGTTATTTACGAGAAAAGCCGTCTTTGGCAGCGGAATCAGCGGCGTTCCTCCTCGTCCTCGCAGCGACAGCGGTGAGGTCGCAGTCGACAACACAGCCCGATCCCGATTGGAATTTTTTCTGTCCCGATCAAACTCCTATTTTCCACGGGGGTGGGCTTTATATCGTCGTGCGACGATAATAGAAGCCAACGGAGGAGGAGGAGGGAAACGAGTGAAACACGCGGCCGCGGAAATCAAAGAACAAACGAGAGAGAAGTCGGCTAGCTTGTAATACCCGGTGGAAAACTATGCGCATTATCGGCGTGACAGCTCGATTTCCAATGGGTCCCGTTGCGCCCGCGATCGTCGACTAACACGTTTCACGGGGTCGTACGAAGGGGAAAGGCCGGATCGTTTGTTAAAAAGGATCCGATTTGCCGGGAGGAATTGCCGGTGAACGATTGGAAAGAGCGTCGACGCCTTAACGATACGGCTGACACACGTACAAAGGGGTAGCAGCCGGTGGAAGAGATACAGGCGTCGCGCAAACGGACGGATCGAAAATCTGGCACAGGGCTCAACGAGCTCGATCGTCGTTTGCGGCGACCGATCGGAAGAAAACAACGAGAGAGTCGAATCCATCACGATCCGCATACGTGCGACGACAGGCACACGAGATATCCGCATTGCGGTTACACGAACTTTTTAACACTTTGTGCCTATGCACACGCGAGTGTGTACGATACGCACCACCGCAGCCAGTAAACATCAAACTTGTGTGCCGGTGACTGCCTGTGGGTGTCGTCCTATGCAAGCACAAAAGCGAGACAGGGACGGAGGGGGGTAGGAGGGGAGGGAGCGGATGAGGACGACGATTACGCCCGGAGAGAGAAGCGGAGAATGAGGGAGGAGGAGGATGGAGCTTGGGGGTTGGCAGTGAGCAGAGAGGTTGACTGAGAGAGTAAGTGAGAGTGTATATATCTGTGTGTGTGTGAGAGAGAGAAAGAGAGAGTGAGAGAGAGGGGGGTCAAAACACGATATTAGGTTTGGACCTGGGCTATGTATGTATACACATATGTACCTACGGTGGAAGATCGCGGCACTAAACGCGAGCGGAACGCTCGGTACGCCCCTGGAATTGCATCCATTTTCGAGAGAGACCTCAGTCTCCTCTGATAAGCTATACACACGCGTCTACATTGCCACGGAGTAATATATCGCGAGGTGAGATGTCGGGATGCATGCGCGATTTCGTGAAAGTCTCTCGTAGTCGAGCCGATCCACGAGCCGGCTTTGAGCTTGCCGTTAACGCGACGTGGAAAATTTGCTTATACGATACCACGAATCGACGGGCTGACCTATCGACGGAAAAGGAGCGACCGGAGTTTATCCGCGCGACTGTTTTACACTCGGATCATCTTTGACGATCATCTGCGAAATTTATCGCGCAACCTAAAAATTTTATTCGCATCTTCCCGGTGCGTCTCGCGATTCCCAACGAGCACCGCTTTCGGCTTGCTTATTGTACGAACACGATCGAAAATTCGCGACTAACTATGCGATACATATATTTCTTTTTTCTTTTTTTCCTTTTTTTTTCTATTGAACGTCTAGTGCGCGACGCATGCGAAACACGTTCGACGTAAAAACAAAATCGCAATTTCAAGAATTTTATTTGATCGTTCGTCGACGTTCGACAACCCACGACTATCGATTTTTCTATTTAAAAGAGAGAGAGAGAGAGAGAGAGAGAGACGAAACTGAAAAACTATAAAAAAAAGCAGATGAGGGGAAAAAGAAGAAAAAAGAAAGCCGAAATACGATGCAAATTCGGCTTTCTATATACTGTGCGAGGTTAATTTCGAACGGGCAGGGTGTCAGAATTCCGTCACAGCGAGGTCTATGGCCGCAAGATTGGCAAAAGGACGAGGGGAAAAGGGTGGGAACAGAAGGCTTCGATTGATCGCGCAACCAAGAACGATCAGCGACGAAAACGACGTATCCCTGACCGGCCTTGAACGGGCGACTTTGATGGAACGACCAACACACTGGAGGCGCGTCCCTCGCGATACGCTTTCGCTTCTTTTCGCTTCTCTCTTTCGTCGTTCGCCCTCTAGCGAACAAAGTTTTTCTCTTGGCAAAAAGAATTTTATCCGATAGCCGTTAACGGCAGTTTTACGAATCGCGCTCCAACCGATTCGACCCCGGTCGCGTGTCCCCGAATAGAACCCGCTTTTTTACGAAACCAACAAAATGGCTGTACGTCGAAACCCTCCCCCCCTCCCCCGACTCTGGAAAAACTGTTATTGTCGCGATAAGTTTAGTTTTTTTAAT
Source organism: Tetragonula carbonaria (assembly GCA_032399595.1). Classification (NCBI taxonomy): domain Eukaryota; kingdom Metazoa; phylum Arthropoda; class Insecta; order Hymenoptera; family Apidae; genus Tetragonula; species Tetragonula carbonaria. The sequence continues at coordinate 2,199,464 of JAUCRC010000012.1, read as the reverse complement.
ACGCCGCTTGTCCACCTGCGACGATATATATATATATATATATATATACATATTGGTCAACCTTTCTACTTCCCGCTACCATGTTTGCTTTCTTTCGATAGCGATTTTCTCCATTTTTATTTATCGCGTTTCGGATCTAAAGCGCGAACGACCGTACCGAATCGAAGGTATTTGATCGTGAACCGTCGGCAACGCACGGCAGACACGTTTAAAACGGAAGGGAGACGACAGAGCGGAGACGATAATCTGATGGTCGATGGGTGAGAGGGAGGGAGGGAGGAGGGTGGACGGGATGTGGTAGGGGAAGGAAAAATAAAACGACCGGTATTTCATCCCTTTAAACTCGACGGAACGTCGAAGAAACACGGAACAATCCTGCGAGGAAGAGATCGAGAACAAACGGCTTAAGGTGGTCACCCCCCATCTTCCCCTCCCTCCCTGACTCTCTGTTCCCCTTTGTCCGTGAAGATCGCGTTATCGGTCGACAAAATATTGTTATCGTGCCGTAGCGATGGTGAATCACTGATGCGAGAACCCGGCGCACAAAGGGTGCCGTGCAAAAGGAAAGTCGATAACGATTGACCGGTAAACGTATTGACTAGGAGCATCGACGCGAGGGCCAAAGCGAAACGGAACGAGAAATCGTGGCGAACATGAGACCTCCGCCACTCCGATACGCTACGAAATTGCCACGCGAATCACCATTTCAAACTTTTCACGCAAGCCAAGTTAGGGCCAACTACCTGACGGAAAACCTGCGCGCGTCAAAACACGCAAATACGCGCGTATACGATTTCCTTCTCTCGAAAGACTTTTTCCAACGACTTCGCCTTCACGAGCTCCACACGGTTGATCCACGGTTCTTCTGCCAAGGGACGAGCCACCAAGTGACCTCGTTTTCACTCAACATTGCGATAAATTCACGCGGTTGAGGAGACACCACAATTACATGCACGATTATCGTAGAGGATACGTATACGTGCATAATTGCCGAGGGAATCAAATGACGCTTGTTCCCCTTCGGTTAAATGGTGCAATCTCAAAACTAGATAACTCCTCCGTGTCAATTTAACGAGCGTACCTTGAAGGGATTCGTTCAACTCCGACTTGTGTTGTTTCCGGCACACGTAAGGAACGTACGTAAGGAACTTGCGCGAAGCAACGACGGTAATCGCATTAACGTCGTCGAGGACTGGCCGTGCCTTGAAACCGACGAAACGAAAACTACCCTGAATTCGACATCAAAGGGGGTCGCCGATATGAGTAAACGCGGACGAAATGCCGGTACACCGAGCGGTTTTTCAAATCGGCCAGCCACCCGTTCTCGTATCGTCGGCGGTGCTCGATCTTTGAGGGTCCATATCGATAACAAATACTACTGGGGAAAGCCTTTTATCGAAAGTACGTTTATAGGTTTCAGATAAGGAGGAGACTTTCGAGAGAATGGTTGGCTCGTGCCAACACTCGAAATCCGATGAAAACCCCGTGTCGTCGAGAAGAGTCGCGGTATAAGGCCTGGATTACACGCCATTTATAAGAAAAGGAAACTCACGCGTCATTCCATTAATCTCCATCGGTTGCAAACTCCACGGGCTGCATCGCGGCTTGCACCCAAAATCAATACGGCCCTGCGTGTAATCGCGTTTCCTATTATTAAAGATGCTTGGCTGGTGTGTACGGATGCGATTGTTCCTGTAGCGTGCCGCGTTGATAAATATTCCGGGGACGAGAGGAGAACAATCGCCGTGTAACGACGTCGCTTGTGTCAGCTTGTACCGATCGACAACGGAGGAGACGATGCTTTTGTTACGGCCAAGCACGTAGACTGCATTAGCGTTACAACACGGCACAACAGTTGTAATAGCTGTGACAGAATTCCAAGAAGTCAGCGAACGACGTTTCGTCGTTCCGTTTTTCTGGCGGGGAAAAACTTTCCCCTTCCTAACCGCGTGTATATCGGGGCAACGACAATGGCTGGAATTTACCTTTGGATCCTACGAATCGATTACAAATACACCTCGGCACACGAACCGCGATAGACGAGAGACCGAACTGTGCTCCGAGTTCAACGCACTTTCCGCAATTTACTCATGCGTGCAGCGGCTCTATTTTCCCCTGTCTACGTTTATTGTTTACCAACTACGTTGCATAAAACACTTTGGTAATATCGCGAGATAAAGCAGATTTCACGGCTGGTAATTGTCCCTTTGATGCTCGACCTTTTTTTTCCTACCGACGTGTTCTCTTATATATATATACATACATACATATATATATATATATATAAATCGGAAACGCTTTTATCTCGTGGCTATCGGGGAGTAAAGTTCGTATTACGATCGTGGAAAGGATTCGCAACGCGGTGTCGTCGACACTCTTCGAGGTTTACGTGTGCTTCTGCGTGCGCATACAAATATTTGATGCACACGTACGTGGGCTTCGGATCGTCCGAAAATTCGACGCCACCATACCGATACACAAGGGGAGAGATTTCAATCGGAGCGTAACGCATCGTTACGATACATCGTTTTATCCCGACGAGATTTTTCTTTTTCCCCCGGCTTGGGTTGACGTTGTCGCGTCACGCGTCGCATGAATGAAAACTCGCACTGGCCACTTTTCGTTCTTATGTCGTCCTCGTGTCGTTCGGACATTAGTTAACCGACCCAGTTAACCGAAAATGAACGTTCTGGAAATGGACATGGTGTTTTCTATCGAAATTCTCGTAATTCGGTGTACACGCATGTTTTTCGTTTGAAAAGAGAAGACACGAAGAGAGACAGAAACATAATGGATGAAACGCGCTATCCGACTATTTGAAAATCGCAGACGTACACCATGCTTGTTACAGATCAGAGAGGGTAATGAACCCTGTTGGTTTGTATCGGTTTACAGAAAAAGAATCACAGTCTACTGAAATATATATCGGTGAAAGCGAGCAGAGCGGCGTTCATTGTACTCACCGCAATGCAGTGACCTCCACGCTTGTATCATGCAGAGCTTCCCTCCTTCGTCGCTGCGAGACTCGTGAAACGGGGGTTGAACAAGGGCTGCTGTTCGTGACAGGAACCACCGCATAACCAACAGTCACGTTTCTATTAGCACATCGGTTCATAGAACGGTCACTTTCTACACCGCACCACACGCGTTTCTATCAGGCCAACGTAACGAACTACCGTTTACTTTCAAAAGAAACATCAGCAGCCGCAAGAAACGCGGAAACGGAAAGTTTTTCGAGCTTGCAGGGCCGCCGCGAATCGATGTGCGATGTTACACTTCCCAGCTGTCTTTTTTGATTCTGCGGATGTGCCCGCCACTGTTGCCATCTGGCGGTGGTTCTTCCAACTATAGAATATCACGAGTCGCCGCGAATATTCAAACAATTAAACGAAATTTGACTTTCAAGTAATCCAATCTTATGCACCTGCAAACACAAATGTAGAAGTAATATCAAGACATTACTAATATCAAGATACAAAACAATGTATAATTTATTGTATATGTATATATATATATATATATGTGTGTGTGTGTGTGTGTGTGTGTGTGTGTGTGTGTGTATGTATGTTATGTATATGTATATATGTATGTATGTATGTATGTATGTATGTATATATATATACACACAATAAATTATACATATATATAGGGTACAATGAAAACGTTACTTCCTAAAACAGATTATACAACATAATATAATTTATATGTATATATAGATTTATTTTCCACAGCATTATATAAGAACATAAGTTAGTTTATAATATTATGTTTATTGATCGTAATATTAATTGTTTAATATTAATTATTACGATGTGTAACTTCGCCATATCTCGATAATAATAACAATAATCGCAAGAATTAACTTACAAACGCCTTGTTTACATCTTCACTTGGTAAAAATGTATCTGTCTTCGTAATCGATATATTACAAGATATATACGTTCATATTTACATATAAACATAAAGAGAAATAAATTGAAATTGAAATTAAAATTAAGTCATATATTTTTTGCAACCTATGCATATACGTATGAATAAGTTGATTTGTATAAATAAAGAAATTAAGTAGCTGTATTTATGAGCTTGCAACAAATATAATTGATATCTTTTAATAAAAATAATAAATACAACTTGGATATTCTATTATTCTCTAATATATGCGAATTTCTAAGGTGGATAATAACAATAATAATAATAATAACGTAATAATAATAATAATAACAACAACAATAATGTAATAAAAGAACAATTAAGTAGATATCTTAAAAAATGGGCAACACTAACAGTCTTAGCTTTTAACCCAATTAAATTGTAACTTAGCGTTAGAAAATATACTACGATTTTCAAGCAACGTTGGCTTTTTAAAAAATATAATACGTTGAAATTCATCGTTCCATTTCGAATATATGTTTATTATGTAAATACAAGAAATTTGATCTTTGTCATAAAAAGACATGCAGCGTGCACAAAATCGAAAGTAACCACAATTTAAGGCCACAAAATTTTTGTAGTAATAATAACATTTATTATCTAATGGGACGTATCTGTTTACAATAAAATAAGCTGTACAAATAGGATGGAATGTTTCGTTAACTTTAAATGCTAAATATGTTATTTTAGAATGCTTATTAATTTTTTGAAATAGCAATTATTATACAAAGTAGGCATTTACAACTTTGATCAGGGTACCTTCGAATAATCAATTTCATAGATATACTACGTTTTAATGAAAGAAACAATTATATCCATTTTTTCACATATTGTTAAAATGTATAAGGAAATTACGCTGTTTAAGCAATTTAATGTCTATTTTTTTTTTTATATTATTTAATGCTATATACAATGAGCTAAATATAGCAGGTTTTCCATCGTCAGTTTTTAGAAGAACATACAAGAAGAATGCTGTCATATATGCAAAAATTTCAATTTATTATATGATTAAATTATGTAACAGATACGTCTGTCTAAAAAGAACAAACTTATTTTCAATTACATTTATATTAAATTAAATAACAGTTTTTTACGATTTTTAAATTGATCAAAAATAAAACAATTACATATTTTACAATATCTGTTATTCTTCTTGCTACATCTTCTATAATATAATTAATTTTTAAAAACGTTCAGTTTGTACATTTTTGCGACTATGTATATGTTTTAAAGAAATTTTCTAATCTTTGTTACTATAATAAAAGATCCTTAAGAGAATGTTTACAATACGTGTATAATATATAGCTCTCCAAAGATTTAATTTCTTTATATAAAAACAAAATGAAATTTACATTTATAATTTAAAACAAATTATTCATTTTAAAAGAAAGTAATTTAATTTCGTGCAATATTTCGAAGTCGTCATTTGAAGGGAACTTGTTTTAATAACTTGTTAATTAAAATTCACATAATACTTAATCCTAAATTATAGCGTCATTGTATACAAAATAATTGAGATGTCTGCTTAATTTAAATGTAACCAAAATTCGACAGATTTGAAAATCGTAATAAATTTTATGTAATATAATTTTTATAATTTCTTTTTACGTCCTTTATATATTTAAGTATAATTTGACTTTTTAAATGTGTAAACTCATATTACTTATTCTTTTAGTAACGAGCCACTTGATCAACAAATTGAGATAAGTAATTAATATATAGATTATCGCTTAAGTTATTTACAATTAATATCAAATTAATGTTTTTTTTTTTATAGCAGCAAATAAAATTTTCCCAAAGAACCCTTTTAAAGTGTAGTAACTATCAAAATATATAATTGCATTTAGAAAGTGAACGCGTTAATAAATTGTAATTCAACAACTGCTGAAACAGCATTTGAAATTACTATCAATTTCTTTTCTTCTGTTTGTTAAATATAGTTTACAATTTTTAAAGTGCATCATGCGTAAAATTTTTTTTGAATTATTTATAGCAGATAAGTAATATCTAAACGTACTTTTCATTGATTTGTCTTAATGTTGTAACTAGCAGTCAAAAGACACCTAAGTCTTCAGAGTGCAGAAATATGTTATCCTGTTAAATAGTTAATCATATTAGATAGTATACATGGTTGTGTATCTATATATGTATGTATATATGTACATTATATTACAGATATCATCATGAAAAGGGGTATTTCGTGCTAATCCACTCCAGCAAAACCTTGAGAACCTTCAATTGCTTTTATCAATTTCTCTCTCAATTGTTGATAACTTTCATATGGAGGAAGGTCTATGCGATTAAAACTGAAATAAATACATTAATCATCAGATATAATTTTACTTTCTCTTTAGTATTCTTTTTCTTTAAATCCTTATTATATTCTTATTTTATAAATTATACATAAGTTTAAAGTTACATACCAGGTATGAGCTCTTGGATAATTTTCTGGTGTACCCCATTTCTCAATTGTAAATAATTGTGGACCATTGCTACCATATAGTTCTTTAAAACCATTCATAGGTACTCGCGATGTACCAGTTACAAACTGTAATAATCTGGATCTCATTTCATTGCTAAATGACAGTACTACTCGCCAAAACCACTGAACAACAATGTGGTTAGCGTGATAGTCTCCTTTGTATAACGTGTTTTGTTTCCAATCTCTTACATCAATATGTTGAATACCACACATTAATAATTCTAATTCATGTTCATCAAATATTTTGACTAATGTTGGCGGTATAAGAGCATTAAATCCTTCTAAAAATGCATTCATCTGTTCTTGAACCCTTGATACAAAACGCCACTGTATAACTAAAGCTATATATTCATCTTTATTTTCATCTGTCAATGGTATATTAGCACCATCTGGTTTAAGTTCTCTTTGAGATGTATGACCAAAACTTTCTTCATCAACACAAAAGGTAAGCTCCAATTCACTAGGATCATTTTCTTTAATCCATAATAACGAATTGTAATATTCTGAATCAACGCTTTCCATATCTTTTAAGTCGATAGATTTACTTAACATCATTTTATAAAATGGACGAATAAAGAACGCTGTAAAAAGATGGAAACTCTTCTTATACCTGTTCCATAATAGAATATTTTGCATCTTCTATATGACTGAAATAATTCTTACCATCCAGCAATTTCCCATGGTATACAGCCATACCTGCTATACGACCGATAAATTTGAAGTAATTTAAATGTTCTTCATTACATACCCCTGAAAAGGGGTTAATTTGCAAAGTATAATTATCCCTACAAACATTTAAATTATTATTATTTTTTTATAGTTTACAATATGAAAATAATTTGTACACAAATATACATACGTAGCAGAATATTCAAATAATCCATAATAAGGATTGAACATTTCTTTAGACAATAGGAAAAACCACTCTCGAGCGAGACCTCCATAATCTAAACCAACTTCTCCTTCAAATTCAACCCATAATTTTGTTTTTAATATTTCTACTCTGTTGACAGAACTAATTATGCGATACGAATCTTCTAAAATGTTATTTCGACCAACTTTTATTTCAAATTTATTAGGAACATTGCTCTAAAAAATATATATATAGATACAATATGAAAAAAAACCGAATTCGAACAAATTTTGAATGTTGACATACTTACAGGCTTCCTTAACTGAGATTTAAGATATTCATATTTACGTTTATAATCTCGCGAATATGGTACAGCCTGTGGAAAATCAACAAATTAAATGAATTATAGATCACATATCATGATTTTGTGATTAATTTTGAATACTAGAAAGTAGTCTCATACCGGCCCAGCGATTTGAGGATTAGACATACGAGGGTCTTCCCATTGTGTTGTTCTTGTATCTGTGGAACAAAAGTAGGAAGATAAATATTACTTAATCAAAATTCTGAATTTTATAAAATCTAAGTAGACATTGACATACTATGATCAATGAAAAATATTCGGCCATCTGTATGAACTCTTTCTTCCCAACCTTCTGGAAGCGGACCAAGTTGATCTAAATCACTTCTTGGTGTAGTAGAAGGGGCAACGTGATTAGGTATTGAACTTGGCCGTCCTGTTCGAGGATCGATCCATGTCGTTGTCCTCGCAGTATGATCAATGAAAAATACTCTACCATTCGGAGCTATTTGCATACCCCAACCAGGTGGTAATCCTTCATCGCTTGGTGCAGGAACCACAGGTTTCGGACTTTCAATCTAAATATCAAAATAAAAAGCTTTCAAATAAATAATTTTGATAATAAAATATTATACTGACTTGTTCAGATGATCGCCTAGATCCAGCTGGACTATCCACACTATCATCACTCTGCAAATGTAATAAAAATATGTTATAAATATATACATAGATATATCAATTTCATCTATTATATTAATACAGTTTCAATTAAATATCATTTAATACAGTTTCAACATTTCAATATATTACAAATTTATTATCATTTCGTTAACAAAAATCAATCAAAATAATACAATATGTTAATTACAGCAATACAATTTTTATAAAACCCTCATATTAATATAACGTAATATATAACACAACATATCAAAAGAAAATATGTTAATTAAAGATTAAATAAAAGCAGTGGTAAAAAAATAATTAGTGTAGTTATTATACCCAACTAACGGTGAAGTTTTGTAATAAAAGTTTTAGATTTAGAACAAGAAGTAATAGTTTCTTTTTATCTTTACTTTTTTTTATATAAACGAACACAAGTAAATAAAAATAGTTTATACAATTGAAAATAATCATATCTATGAATGAGTACCTGGTCTTCATATTCACTAACGTAGCCATGTTGATCGACAGAATGTCCAGAGTCTGAAGAAGTATTCCCACTACCCCCTCCCCTATGATTCTCAATCTCATTATCTCTCGTATCCGAATCTTCACCTTCCTCGCGGAGAACTTCACCATCCTTACACACACATGCACAAAATTGCTACATACCACATGCTAAGTATTCTATTTGTTAGAAGGTTTTCATACTGACTGAACATTTATATTCATATTTTTATATCGAATCATTTATACATATTTAGTAACATGTTAAAATGATGGATCTATTAAAAGATACAGCTACAATTCAACAAAACATAATGTTTCTGTAAATATTAAGCAGTGTTATAGAAATGTTTAGTTATAAACATTTCTTAATTTACAACGTTACATAACATATAAAGCGAAAGATACGTATAGTCATTGTTTCTACTGTTTCTACTTTTACCTAAAGATATAAATATATTTTTATTATTCAAAAATATATTAAATATGTAAATTTCAAGTTTTGTGCGTGTGTGTGTGTCTTTTTACACACAACTACTAGATTTACAACTAAATTCTAAATCTCAAAATAAAGCTTAAAACATAATACTTAATTATAAATAATATAAACAAATTCTAAGCTGATTGGTTAATAGGTTCATTTCATCTTTTCTTCTTTAAATATATATTATTTATGCAACATATTATCAATAGCAATATTAATTATGTAACTTATTACCTGATTAATTGAACTTCTATGTCTATTTTCTTCATCTGCACTAATATGAAAACGGCGTTGAAATTCAGTTACTGCAGTATTGAAATTTCGTTCAACTGTCATATTTCCACTAGGTGATGTAGTGCTGTAAATAAATTCCAATATTTCAATGTTATTTTTTACATCTATTAAAATAAATAAGTAAATCTGTTGAAATAGAAATATAATATCTATTACATACGATTCTGCTGGATGTTCCCATTGTGTAAATCTTGCTATGTGATTGACATAATACGTTCGCCCATTTGCATCTTGTCTTTCTTCCCACCCTGGTGGTAAATGTCTAATAAACATGACCTAAGAGAATATTCAATTAAAATATTAATTTCTATATACAAATAATTTTTAAGTTCAAAGCAAAATATATATATATATATATAATTGGCATACATCTGCAGCCTGTTCTTCAGGGCTATTATTTGTTGGTTGTACCATTTCCCAGCCTCCTGAGTCAGATGCAGTATCTCCATTATCATTGTCCACGATTGATGAGTCAGAAATATATGCATGATATACTTCCAAGGTGCCTTTCACTCTTGAACGCTGACTGGAATGATTACTAGCCATATCCTCATAAGTTAATCATTTTGCATTTGCAAATGAAAGATACGAAAGAAATGTATTAATGAACTAAACATCAAAATTGGTGATATGTAGCCAATATGACTAGATGGAAAACTGATCCAAATCATAAAACAGTGCATATAAAAATAATAAAAATGAAAATGAATAAAAGTGATATAATTTAATCATATTTATTCTATATATAGTAGCATGTTCACATTATATCTGTAATATGAAACTAAATAATTTTGATAGGAAGCTAAACAGATTAAATCTTCAAAACATACAAAAATACACAGCTTTAAGCATACATTATAAAAATATTTACCTACGTGGTCGAAGTAAATAACGTCTAACAGGAATTGTACGACCTTCTTGTTCTTTAGGTAGATTAATCAATGTTAATTCTACCATACCAAGAAAATCATCCCTAGTCAATCTATTTTCATCAAAAACTTGTAGCACCAATTTATGCTCAACAGGTTTGACCTAATAATAAAGAATATATATCTCCATTAACATATTAAATTTAGCTTAAATTTAACAATAAATACAACAAACTTACTCTAAATATAAATTCTTCTTCCCAGACAGGATTCAATGTCTTTTTTTTAGTTTTTGTAAGTGCAGAATCTATTATCTGGTCTCCATTTATAGTATTTAAATCAACACGCACATAAGGATCGCTTGCACCAAAGATATCTTTCTTTGCTAATTGGTGACCAGCGATCACTTTTAACCTCAGCTTGTGGGTAGCTTCATCTCTCTATACATAATAAGATCAAACCAAAAGCATTATTTATATTAAATTCTCAAAATTTATAAACTTAATATAATTACTAATCAAAGACCTAACCAATATTATTTAATATAAATTACTTTTATCAGTGAATTTAAAAGATGTAAAATAAATACATTTTAAAAAAGCTTAAATCTTATCTATTCCTGTTAAAAGATATGACAATAATTTTCTTTCTTTTTCTATATTTTATATAATAAACAATTAATTATTTTATTAAAATATAGACATACAAAGTACATAATAACAGCACAAAATACATAAAAGTTGTAAAATATGAGTTAGAAATACTCTTTTTCAGTTGCACATAGATGGGTAGTAAAATATAAAAATATTAATACTGATGTTTTATCAATTTATTGATGATTTTTGATAAAAAAATATATAAAGATAATTCATGTTAAAGGTTATTAATCATATAAAAATTTTATTATTGATATATTAATATTATTAATTATAAAATCAACAATTTTGTGGAAGTAATACCCTTTCTGAAGTCTATCAATCAAAAATCCAACCTGTACTTGTCAAACTGTCAAAATAGTTACGTACGGATTCTCCGTCAGCTCCAGACGTTGGATTATATCCATAAACATGTTCCTCTGCCATTAACGTTATGTATAATCAATTTGTTATGTATAATCGTCGATTATTATTTCTTACAATTTAACTAGGTTCACAGTTTCTTATGTGCCATCAAGAAACCTATTTTGTCTTAACCCCTCTCAGTTGCTATTGCATGAACGAAACGGATATGACATACTCGCGCTTAAAGATGGCTAACTTCCTTTTAAATATTCAAACGTGACTAAAATTCATTTTAATCATTTTAAATAAGAAAGATTATTTATAAAAAGTATGCTATATATTTTACATAATATATTTTCCTTAAACTTTAAGGATTTTATCGGCGTTAGAATGAACAAAACTTCTGCAAATATATAACTACGAGATAATTCTGAATACCGCTAAAACTAACTAATGCGCCTGCGAACATCTCTTGAAATTTTACTAAACAGACATACATATTTCATCACTACACGTAGTAAGTTAAGCGACGTAATAGAAATTATGGAAATTTAATATTTCACTAAACATTATTATTTTTTCAACGTTACCATTACGTTTAACAATTAATACGCTTAAAAAGTGACTCGCGTGTTCTGGAGTACACTTTTTTTCTTTTCTTTTCTTTCCCCCCTTAACGATTTCTTAACTATCAAAGTATTGTTTCAATACTAGAAAGCGTTTGTATTGGCAACAATAAGAAGAATGAAATAAAACATATGATAGTAAGTTATATTTTACATTTCATCCTGCTTGATATCATGGAACAATGATAAGAATGAATAATTCTTAAGTTATTATCTCTTAAGATGATGCATTATACAAATATCAACTATACAAAGAAATATGATTATTTACATACTACAGGCTCTGTCAATGAGAAGCGTCCTGGCCTTCTGTTAGCTTGCAATACTCGAGATGTTGCAGAACGATGTTGAGAATTCCAAGTATAAGACCGAGTTCTTTGAGAAGATGATTCAACACCAGCATACATTGGGTAGGTCAAAGTATGTGGCATCTTATATTCTTAATCTTTTAATACTTATACATTAACACAAAGATTATTCACTATGAGTATACATGTATTTTACTTTGCACATGTAACTTTATACAATTATATAAAATTATAAGTATAAATGAATTATAAATGATTGTTAATAACTGATCTTGATAATTAAAAATAGAACTAGATTTCACGTGCATACCAAAGTTTTTCACAAGTTAAGTATAACATTTCAAATAATACTTCATATAGCCTCTTAAATAGTTCAAATATACTAAATATGCTTTTTAATACTTTGTAGATAATTGTTTCTATTTGTTATGTAACAAATTTATAAAATAATATAATAATACAAAATAAAATAAATATACGAACTTTATAGCTAAAATCAATACGTGTTAATAAACACTAATAATAAATCTTATCTAAGATTATTACAAAAAAAATGTAAAGATATAAATTAATACTTTTTAATAAAACATTTGCACATAATTCACTATTAACTGATTATTAACTTATTTATGTTTAAGCTTTCAATACAAAGAACAAATGCGTGATCGTTCATAACTGCAAAATCACTTATTTTTGATGTGAACGTTAAATATAAAAGTCTTATTTAAGATAAGGAACGCTTTAAATCATTGAAGTGATAACACGTATTTATTCAACTACAAAATTAACCAATACATAGAAAACTTCATAAACGTATGTATGTACAGGTAATTAATCTATCAAATATTATGGATTGTGAACAAATATATACATAATTAAATATTCATATGTAATGTATATTTATTCTTATTTCTTTCTGAAAATTATAGTAGTATCAATTAATATTTTATAGAGCAATAAAACATTTGACTAATAACTGATAACTAACTTTTCTTCTTTTTATAGATATGGTGGCGCTTTTAGTCACCGTGTAAAGCGGTTAACCTTCGTCTATCGTTAAATAGAAAAATGTTAAACAATTGTATCAAAGCTTTTACTTGTAATATGTGACTACTTGACACATTTAAAGTATTGTATATTAAATTTGTACGTGCATTTGTAAATATGTACATACTATTCGTGGTCAATTAAGGTAAAAATATTAAGGTATCAAATATTTATTATACATATGTACATACGTATATTATAATAACTGTATATTTAAATTTATTTGTATGTATATTATAGATTAATGGAATGTAGTTAGGGAATAAATGTTATATATTCATAATATTTGAATTTCAAAAATTGCTAAAATGTTACGAAGACGAAATGTTAATATTAAAACTGTCAAAGAACTGGATGCATTTCCTAAAGTTCCTGAACCATATATAGATAAAACTGCAGTCGGAGGAACATGTAAGTTTTTTTGTTATATTATTTCTTACTTTGATCTTATGTATCTTATGGATCTTATGGATCTTACGTTGATCTTAAATATGTCTTATTTTCATTTACAGTTTCTATATTTACAATCTGTACTATTGCATATTTAATAATAGCTGAAACAAATTATTATCTTGACAGTAGACTACAATTTAAATTTGAAACAGACACAGATATTGACGCAAAATTAAAAATAAATATTGATATCACGGTTGCTATGACATGCGGCCGTATTAGTGCTGATGTTTTAGATTCTACAAATCAAAATATGATTGGACATGATTCATTAGAACAAGAAGATACATGGTGGGAATTAACACAAGAACAAAGATCTCACTTTGAAGCTTTAAAAGATATGAATTCTTATTTAAGAGAAGAATATCATGCGATTCATGAATTATTATGGAAATCTAATCAAGTTACTTTGTATAGTGAAATGCCAAAACGGTAAATATATGAAGTATATTATTCTATCTATGGTTAATACATATATGTATCAACACATTAGGACCCGTCAACCCAGTTATCCACCAAATGCATGTCGCGTCCATGGCAGTTTAAATGTTAATAAAGTTGCTGGAAATTTTCATATAACAGCTGGAAAATCATTATCATTTCCTATGGGACATATACATATTTTAACTTTTATGACTGATAAAGACTATAACTTTACCCATAGAATAAATAAATTTTCATTTGGTGGACCTAGTCCAGGTATTATTCATCCATTAGAAGGAGATGAAAAAATTGCAGATAACAGTGAGTTTATATGAAATATAAATATAAATATTATAATATTTATAATTTATTTTTAAAAATATATATATTTTAGATATGATTTTGTATCAGTATTTTGTGGAAGTAGTTCCCACAGACATACAGACTCTACTGAGCACTTCCAGGACCTATCAGTACAGTGTAAAAGACCATCAAAGACCAATTGATCATCAAAAAGGATCTCATGGAAGACCAGGAATTTTTTTTAAATATGACATGAGTGCACTTAAAATAAAAGTTACTCAACAACGTGATACAGTGTGTCAATTTTTAGTGAAATTATGTGCCACAATTGGAGGTATTTTTGTTACAAGCGGTAAATATAAATTTATTTAAATTATTTACGTTAAAAATATTTTTTACAAAAAAAATTTTATAGGATTGGTGAAAAATATTGTACAAAGCTTTTGGTACGTTATGTGTTGCAAATTTTTAGCAACAAAGGAAAATAAAATTGACCAAAAGTATTCTATTTCATCTACTACCTCAAACTATCAAACGCCTGGCACAATAAATCTTTTGAATATTTCAGTACCAGAAAATGTGGATATAATGTTTAAACCTCAATAAAGATAATATTTTTATTTGATAATCACATAATTTTTAAATATATAAAAATGGCAAATAATAATCATGTTTTTAATTGTTCTGTATATACCAATAAAATTAATATCAGTTTTGTATTTATCAATTGTGTATGTTTCTCTTTTTTGTCAACTTTTTATTCTCTAATTTATAGAATTTATACTCATCATTCATAGAAACTATATTATATTGTAACATTAATTTGCAAGTGATATATTCGTTTTTTTAGTATGCATCTTTATATTTACTACTAGCAAATTTGGTTAAAGGTAACTAGTGGGAGAAGCGTTTCCCCTTCTCTTAATTTCCACCAATAGAATCACTTGGATAGAGTATACAGGAAAGAAATAATAGTATAAAGTAATCGACTCTGAGTAAAAGTTTGATCGAAAAATGATATTTTATTTACATTTGTTAAATCGATGCTTCAACAATTTGTATTCTACGTAATAAAAGTACCAGTTGATTGAAAATCTTCGCATGCGCTTGTCAGAATTATTCGAAAGAACAGTTTATTTTAGTGTGAAACGAAATTGAATAAACAAATCGCTTAGGAATGGCAGATATTAAACAGGATCATAAAGGCGAGGATACTGATAATTATGGAATAGGTAATAATGCGGAACCAAAAAATATGCAAGAATTGACAGAATATGTGAGTAAGATATAATTCATTACTGTGACATTCTCTGTTGATGTTTTAATAATGTGATTACCTATTGTTTATGTTTCTTTACATATTTTAGGTGCAAACGCTATTACAAAACATGCAAGGAAAATTTCAAACTATGTCGGATCAAATACTGGGAAAAAATATCCTTTTTTCTTACTAATAACTTAAAATCCATTTCCTTAAATAACCTTAAAAAAAAATAAAATGTGCTTCTGATGTGAAAGTACAAATTATTATGTGTGAAAAAATAAGCTTATTTAAGGAAGTTATGTGTTTACTTAATGATTTCATGAATAAAGTGATAAATATTCTTAATGCAGAATACTAGATGAAATGGGAAATAGAATAGACGATCTAGAAAAGAATATCACAGATTTAATGACACAAGCAGGCGTAGAAGGAGGAGACAAATGATTATATTTGTTGTAATATTAATTTTGATATAGAAACAAAAAATCTTTTACAATATGAACAATTATATAAGAACAATATTTGTACATTATTGCATATTTGCAATGTGCATTTTGATCATTAAAATAAACTGATTTTTTTTGCACTAAGATAGTAATATAACGCATGCTTTATTTCCTTTTTAAGCAGAAATATAAGATACATTTCAGTGCTAGATAAATACTATTTATACCAAATCAATCATGCTCGATCATTATAGGCATTGTTAAAAACTTTTGATATGTAGGAATCGATGGTATTGCTTTAACTATAAATCGTATTGAATCCTTATGTCCAGAATTATTTTGCAGTTCAATCTAGAATTGTACAAAATATTTTGGAAATAATAGATTATTGAGAGTTACATAGATTTATGCCTGGTTCTCACAGGTTTTTCTTTAGTAGATTCAGATTCTGTTTCTTCTGAACTGCCTCTAAATTCCTCGATCTGTACGGATTCTGAAGAGTTTGTTTTTAAACTTGACTTTGCAGAATCCTACAAAAATATTTATTACAGCTAGTCACACATATGCATTTAATTATGGCATATTGATTGGTATACAATAATTAATTTATACTAACAATCGATGTAGATTCGATTGTATGGTTAGCTAATTTCTGAGAATTTGCGGGTGAAGACATAAAACGATTCGCCAAATTCATAAGAGAATAAGATTGCCGAAACGAAGTTCGTCCAACAGTGGACAATCTTGCAACAGAATCGGGTACGTGCATTACTTCACGAAATTCCTGAAATTAAGGAATTAATTAATTTAAAAAGTAAAAGATTATTATATTACCCATCTTGATTTGTATAACAAATTATGTACAATTAACAGACTAGTCAAATAAAAAATTTACCCCATTCATATTTCCTCTTATTATTTGGAAGTCCTATGAGAAAATATCAAAATAATACTAATTTAAAATAACTCTTAGACTTTATAAGATATTAATTAATATATATAACACAACGTGAACAAAATTTATTATCTTTTTATATTAACATATGAATACTATTTAAGTAAACCTTACCTCTAAATCTTTAACTTCATCGATTTCTGCAATATCTTGGTAACCTTTTGTTAGTAATTCCAGAGCTTTAGCGTGAAAGCTTAATTCGATGATAATAAAATCTAAAAGTACAGTTTTCAGATCATGTAATTTTCGTTTTTCGAATGCATCAATTTGCTCTTCTAAACCTTTAACAACTCTTGAAACTTCGACAGAAGCTTTCATTAGTTCCGATTCAGCTTGAGACTATATGATTTTTAAGAATTTAAAATAATTATCTTTTTAACATTGTAGATGTAATTAATTAAAATTAATAAAATTTAATAGAAGGATACAATCATCTGTCTATTTCTAGGATTTCGTTCTCGAAGCCTATCTAGATGTCTTTTTCTTGTCAATTCCTTATCGCGTGCTGTAAATGTATTTTTTACGTCATCACGAGCATGTTTGCAAATTGTCGCGTATTGAGAAAGTGGGGAAATTATTTTGGCGTCAAATCTCTGCACTTTGGCGTCTCTGGAAATAATGAATAAAAATTATAATAATTTAAACAGCAAAATTTGTTTATTTATATTCTTTTCAAATTAAGAAATAAATACGCACCTATAATCACCTATTATTGACAAAGTCGCAGAAAAATTTGTCAGTCCATTAGATAACGATTGATTTATCGTTTCCGATTGTGCGTAAATTTGGATAATTTTTGCTATTTCATCTCCTTTATCACGCAATCTAAAAGTGCATTCATTTATGTGCAAAAACATCGACTCATAAAAGAGAAATAATCAATATATAATTTAATAACAACGTTTCTTATATATACAAACCTTGCGGCTTTTCTTGTATATGCAGCAAATGTCGTGCATAATTCTGCAAAATGTTTTTCTACGTTAGATATTCGATCTTGTACAAACTTTGCTTCCTGTTCCCTGATGAATAAATTTCATAATGTTATAAGTATAAATCTCAATGCAAACTGAAGCTTGCTGTGAAAATGTAAAAAAATTGGAAATATATACCAAATGCTGCTTTGAGATCTTGAACGTAACATTTTATTGTACATAATTTCTCAACTTTTTTTTTATTTAAATCGATCGATCTTCATATGGCACTAACACGCTTCCATTGATACGTCCATATGGGCACCCCACTGATAGTTTACAAGTGACAGGTGGTGCATTGTATTCGCAGGTAAAGTCGATTTATATAAATACTCTCTATAAGTGTTTTTTATCTGGCTTTTGCTCACCTTTAATTCTACATTTAAATGAAATTTATTTTTTATTTTATGATATTAGGAAGAACAAAGCAAAAAAATCGTTTAAAAGTATTTTTTCTTCACACATTTTCATTTTATTAATTTATATTATTATTTCTTATGAAATATTCTTTATTACTGCAAATGAATGAGCTGCACCACTTCCAATAAGAATTCCCGTGTAAGCGTATGGAATATGCAGTTGTTCCGGAAATATTACATCTTTTGTATGACCATTTCCGCAATTTCCGTGTTCGTTCCAACCCCAACATAAAATTTTTCCGCCTTCTAAAACATTAGACATGAAAATTGTTTTTTTCTCGAACTATTTCATTTCTTTTTTTTTTTTTTTTGTTTGCTGTTAATTTTTATGTGTATACCAGTTAGAGCAACGTTGTGTTCCGAACCAACAGAAACTTGTTGTATTCTAGGAAGATTTTCGATCTGCGTAGCTTTCCAAGTGAACTTGTTGAGTTTTGTAATGCCTAATTGCCCATATGTATTTCGGCCCCAACCAAAAATATGATTATCTAGTAATAAACTAATCAGATTTTGAAAACATATATTACGTGAATAAAAAATTACCAAATAGTATTACCATTTAACACAATCACATGTGACCAACCACTGTGCACGTTAATTGGCAATTTAATTTGAAAATCCGATAATTTTAATGGAACGAATGTTTTCCGACATATGTCTGTATTTAATCCTAATTGTCCATGTTTATTATCACCAAATGCATAAAAATTTCCATCTTTCGATACCGCGATTGTATGGTACTGACCACAACTGACGCTCTCGATGTTCCGTAACGTTGAAACTGTTTAAAACCATCATATAATAATTCATTCACATTTGTTAAAATGGGTATTTATTTATTTAATTTTTTATTTTCGAACATGTTTACCTTGTGTGAAAGTATATGCAGCATTTACAGACGAGCAATCTGTACCTAATTTCGAGCAATCTATACCTAACTGTCCCTTACTACCTGCCCCTGCTACTAAAATTGCACGATCTTCCGTCATTGCAACAGTATGTCTCAAACCCATTGAAATTCCTCTGATTTTTCGATCAGACACGAGCTCAAAAGATTCATGTGTCCATTGAAGATTGTTCGGGTCTATTCCCAATTGTCCGAAATAATTCGAGCCCCATAGAAATAAAGTGCCTTCTGTCGTCAATGCAGCAGAACAATCCCAGCCGCACGCTATATCCACGATAATCTTATTCCTCAGTTTTCCACTTAATTCTTGGAAAAAGGGAATATTTTCTTTTACGGAAAAACCCACTTGACCTTTGTTGTTCCACCCACAAGAATAAACGTGACCATGATCATCTAAAATTAACGTATGACCAGCACCGCCGACTATTTTCTTTATTTTTTGCGGTTCTAACGAGCACTTTGATAAATCAACCTCATGTGGTAAAACACATTGCTCCGACTCGGTTCCTTGCCCAAGTTGACCATGAGAATTAGCACCCTATAATAAATATCAGTTTCGATTCAATTCCTTATCCCTGTTTAAAATATTCCCGCGCAAAAGAAGAGCCCGCCCAACTGTTTCATCGACAGCAAATAATATTTTCCAATGACACGAGTGTACGAGTAAATACGATTTCAAGAATATTGGATTAGATTGATGTTAATATTCATAGAAAATTGTACTTTTCATTAATACAGAAAATCATGATTTTTTTTCTAAAACTATATTCAAAACGAAACAATTACGAACATGTATGGCGAAGATAACTTATTACTTTACCCACGAGAGCAAGGAATAGGACATTGTTATAATTGTATCTTTGTAAATTGTTTCCCATCAAATACTTGCACTTATTAATATTATATTAAAGCACGCAACAAAATAGATAAACTAAGAAATAGATAATTGCACACTCAGACATAGATAAAATATGAAATAGACAGGAAATTCAATGCTTTCTGGACATACCAGGATCTAAGGCTGACCTCCTTACCATTTTTGCGTCACATATCACGTTATTGATTTACTACATTATTTTTCTTATGAAATTACAATAAACTTTACGTTTTTTTACAAATATATATATTTCAAAGCTAATGCTTTCAATCATGATTAATTTTCCAATCCAAATTTTCAATTTGCAAGGAATTAAATATTATTAGAACGTTTCGATCTACATATTGAGTAGAATTTAGAAATCTTTAGACTCACACTTTAGAAACTAAATAAAATATAGGAAGGGAGTTGAATAGCTAATAGTGCTCCATAAGCACAATTTTAAAAGTTCAGAATATCATTAATTAATTAATTAATCAATGTAATCAAGACAAGTGCCTCCATTTTTTTACATGGTAACGCCATCTGCTGCGAAAATGCAACAATTTTTTGATATGAGTTAATACTAGTATTAATTCTGTATTAATTGCATGCTATCAATTAACTACGTTGAAAATTGATATAACATTATACAGAGAACGTTTACTAGTGTTAATACCTTTAATTTTATTCTTAAAAAGTTCAGAAAATCGATTTCTAGGCCGAACCATTTGGTTTTTTAGTTTCCCTATAAAGAATAATGGTTATAAAATTTCAACTTTCATATGAATGGATTAAACTTTCATTTACAGAAAGACTAATTAACTATATTAATTTGTATTAATATCTATCTAGTTGTATCCTCAACCTTCTTCCTTTATACCATTCCTTTAGCATAAACGCTGTACTTTTAATCTCTATTAACAATCTTTCAGCATATCGTTATAACTTTATTGCGTTGCGTCGATAAGTTTAAAAATGACTAAAGAGAGGAGATAATTAAATAAGATTAAATTCGAAAATTATATGATAAACAATTATGCAGTTGAGCTATGCTTATGCTATATTTCATTTATTGAAGTGAATATATTTTCGTTGCACAATTAGGTGGCGGCAAAACCTAAAGTGTACAGTGATTTCCTGTTTAGCTTGTTAATTTAATTTATACAGATATGAATTCTTTTTTTAATGTATATAGATCATTTTTTTAATAAATCATCTTGTTTGCTGATTAAATGCTAATGTGCAATATGCAGGAGTCGATAAAGTTTGACATTAAAGAGGTTAAAACCGACCTTTTGCGCGCGATAAATGAATGTTCTCAGCGTGGATTATTACATACTACAAAATGGTGCGTATAATTTTCAATAAAAATTTAAATAAAATATTGATTTCATTCGTATAAGGAATAAGAAATACATGCTTTTTTTTATAGGCTAGCTGAATTGAGTTACTCTTTGAAAGATGTCAAGATAGACGTTCTCGACACTACTGCTGACCTGTACTTAGCGGATACAAGCGAAGAGGAAGATACATACATTTTAGCGAAAACTTATTTTGACTTGAAAGAATATGACAGAGCTGTTTATTTCACAGAGGAATGCAAAACGCCAAAAGTTCGATTTTTACATTTATATTCTCGGTATTTATCAGGCGAGAAGAAAAAGATAGATGACATGACAGTGGTACCTCCAGATCCTTTAAAAAATGAAAGTTTGAGATTATTATGTTCCGATTTGAGAAAAGATCATATGGCAGACAAACTTGATGGTTTTAGTCTTTATCTTTTTGGTGTGACTTTAAAAAAATTGCAGCTTACTAGGGAAGCGATGGATGTGTTGATTGAGGCAACTCACAAGCAACCAATGCATTGGGGATCGTGGTTAGAATTAGCTTCTTTAATCACTGACAGAGAAAAGCTTGAAAATCTCTGTTTACCTAATCATTGGATAAAACATTTCTTTATGGCTCATATGTATTTAGAACTACAATTAATAGATGAAGGTTTAGCATTATATTGTAAATTACAATCAATGGGGTTTGAAAAGAATGGTTATGTACTTGCTCAAACTGCAATGACTGTAAACTATAGAAGAGGCAAGTAAGCTTATCAAACAAAGACTGTCATTAACAAAGACTTTATAGTTACTAGTGGATAATCTATATACACTATGATATATTATATGGTATATTAAATTATAGTATTATTGTTTTAGATGTTGATAATGCTATAGAAACATTTAAGAAGATAATAAAGGCAGACCCTTATTGCTTGGATAATATGGATACATATTCTAATATTCTCTATGTAAAAGAAATGAAAGTTGAATTGGCATATTTAGCTCATAGAGCAACAGAAATTGATAAATACAGATTAGAAACATGTTGCATAGTAGGTAAGTTTTTTGCATCTTAAGATTAAGAAATTGTAAAATATAATATACTATTGTCCAATTTAACTAAAGAGATATTTTTTAGGAAATTATTACAGTTTAAGGGGAGATCATCAAAAGGCATCAATGTATTTTCATAGAGCATTAAAATTGAATCCACAATATCTTTCTGCTTGGACACTGCTTGGTCATGAGTTTATGGAAATGAGAAATACAAATGGTGCTATTCACAGCTACAGACAAGCTATTGGTATATGTTATATATACATATAAAATTGAATATGAACATCTATTTGTCTAGCAATTTTTTTTATATAGAAGTCAATAAGCGGGATTACAGAGCATGGTATGGTTTGGGTCAAACATATGAAATTCTGAAAATGCCATTCTACGCCCTTTACTATTATAAACAGGCTCAATTATTAAGGCCTCATGATAGTAGAATGGTACAGGCATTAGGAGAAGCATATGAGAAACAAAATAAAATACAAGACGCATTAAAATGTTATTACAAAGCATGCAATGTTGGTGATATTGAAGGAATGGCATTGTTAAAATTAGCCACGTACGTATTAAAATTAGATCTATTATGTAGTAAATTAAAATTTAAATATATATTTTAATATATATTTTAACTGTAGGTTATATGAAAAATTAGGTGAACATGATCATGCAGCAGCAGCGTACACGGATTTTGTGATGGATGAATTTATAAATGCAGATAGAACTGATTTGAGCCACGCTTACAAATATTTAACACAGTATCATTTAAAACGAGAACAGTTGGATCATGCTAATCATTATGCACAAAAATGTTTGCAATTTGACGAAACAAAAGAAGAAGCCAAAGCATTACTAAGAACAATTGCACAAAAGAGAGGAAAATTTGAGCATTCGATGGTGGTAATTACAGAATATTTTGCTTTATAATCAAGTAATATTAACAAATTTTTAATATTGGGTCAATTATAGGTGGAAGATATGAATGAAACAGAAGTTATCGAACAAGGAGAAAGAGCAGATGTTACACCAGGAAGTCAATTATCGCCAATGAATTTGTCATTTATGCCTACACCGTAATATACTTAATTCTTTAAGTTGTCGGTTTATACATTGTACATATTTTTAATAAATATTTTTCAGTGAAATCATTTCTTTTACAATAAATTTTTTTATTGTCAAATTTTTGTATAAAATTATACAAACATACATTTTTTACAGGTAATAATCGTTTCTTAAAATAATAAGTATTATTTAAGTATAAAATAAAAATTTACATATTGTAAATATCATTTAAGGTTCTGGAAGAATTAACATATATGGGTAGATCCATAAATTCGGGATACTCATAATAAAGGTGTCGCATAGGTGGGGGCGCTGGTGGTACAATCGCCATTGATTTCAGATGGAAAAAATTCGGATCATTATTATCGTTTGAAGACAGTATGAATTGCGGATCAAAAATGTAAGACATTAGCGGTGGATTTTGTGGTAATTCAGGAAAACCAGGAGGAGCACGACTGCATCTTGAACGAGAACTATTTATGCGATCAGGTAAAATCATGGACCATTGTTTTGCTATAATATTCATATTACGGGTTTCAGAAGCGCGTTTTTCGAAACCAGAATTAATCGATGAAAATGATGTTTTGAATAATGAAATTCGTTCGTGTGTTATTTGTAAAAATCCATCTATTGAGCCTTCATTCTTTGCCATATAATTTAATTCTCCGTGCACATTTTGATCCTATAAAGGAAATTGAATTGAATTGAATCGACCATGTTTATTTGGTTAAGTACGATAGAATGATAATAAAGCAAATGGAATAAAAAGATTGTAATCTTACCTGAAATTGGCAAATTGTAAAATTAATTGTACGTTCAGATCGTTTTGCTTGAATTGGAGATATTTTAACATCGTCATCGGTAGAAAGGGAGCTGTCTGTCTCTGTAATTTTTGTACATTCAATATTTTTCCATTTCAACTTTTTATTGAGTGTTCTTGAAAAATGTGATTTATATTTAATCGAACCATTTTGTGAAAAATTGCGTTTTTTTTCTCGCATCTTGCTTTCATTTTTATGTTCGATGTGACTTTCAGTCTTCTCTTTGTCGAATACAATTTTCTGTTTTTTAGTATCAGCAGTGAATTCAGTTAATATTCTCCTTTTTAGTCCTCTAATCTCGTTTTGGTTTAATCGAGATGTATTTGAAAAATCATTAAAAAAATTATCATTTCCCTTATCACAAAAGAAATTATTTTGTTTCGATTCCTCTCTTTGTTTCGGAAACTTAGGAAATGAAGAAAAATCTTTATCTTTAGTAGAAATGCATCGTTCTCCGGTTATATGGAATATATCGTTTTCATGGTCTAAAGACATATTCATTGTCGTAGCATTATTCGCATCGCTCCATTCTTCAGTAGAAGAATCAAAATCTTCCCCAGCTGTCTTCATTTCATCTTCACTGTTCTCGTTGAAATCATCCGAAGATGATATCTTTCCACTATTATCTTTGAAAGTAGACTCGAAATTTTGAAGTTTTCCCAAAAATCTATCGGCTGAAGTTTCATTTCTTCTGTCTTCCGTCTTCATTTTCATCTTTTTGCCTTTTTTTTCATAATAATCATTGTTTGAATTCATATATTCTGTCTCTATGTTTTCCACGAAATTCAAAAGGATTGAGACAAATATATACAAAAACAAAAGATACAACGGGAGCACGATATGCTTGATACAATTCCCTACAATACCGCATTTCAGAGAATGCAAGCTTTCCAGCGTGATCATGTTTCTTTCCCTTGTTTTTCTTGAATATTTTCTTGTCAATTCGCAAGGAAATTGAATGCACCGATTACTTTCGATTACAGGTTTCGTTGACATTCGTACACTCGATATAGTTTTCTATAAAATTGATAAAAGTGTCACAATTTATATAATTATTATATTAAAATTAAATATTAAAAAATTAAATATTATAAATATTAAAATTTGATTTATTTGTTAAATATGCAAATCATGTTGTAAATTTTGTCATATGTCAAATACGCACGTTTACAATATGTAATGCTTGTAATATTTGAAAAAATATTTGTGTAGTGAGGTACTGGTGTCTTTGAGCACAAAACTAAAAAATGTTGATTATTAAATTGTATACAGATATTAAAAGTCTGTTGTGTGATGAAATACAATTGGCGAATTTCGCTGAAACTTTACGCGAGATAATCTTGTCAAAAGCGAATAGTTCTTCAAGCACCAAAGTTTATCGTTACGTAAATATTGTTAAAATTCAGATAATTTAAAACATAATTGGTGCTGGTTTATCTACAAAGTGACGTCACGATTTAGCAAACGCTCGTAGCACGCTGCTTTCAATAATAAATGTTTTACTTAACGACATTATTTCTATTTAATTTTTCAAAATAATATCACCGCACAGATGTCTAACAAACGTTTTTGACATTTAATTACTAATTGTCTCTAACTTCTTTCTTTTATTATTTCTTTTATTGCTTCTTTCAAATGAAAAGTTACTTACGTTATCAGTGTGGATGGCTGCTTGAATTTTTCTTTTTCTTTAATATGATAGCCGAGACTGTGTGACATTACACTGTTACATCATTATTGGCAAGCAAAAAGTATCAATTTAAATTTCCTTTTTTTCTAAATCGAAAAAGACTTGTCTACATAACACTTGAGAAATTCCAAATCGGAAGAGACTTGTCTACACCTCACTTGAGAAATTCCAACTCGGAAGAGACTTGTCTACACCTCACTTGAGAAACTCGAAATGAAGCAGAATTGTTTGTAAGGAAATATTTATAAGGATGCCAGTATTCCTGATTGGTTGATCAGTTAACGGGACAGGAGATTATTTATAGATCCGGGGATAATTGTCCCTTCCGAAATTTCAATAGTAACATTTTGCTACTTAGGTCAATTTGCTGCCATACCGTTTATTGTTAGACGTGTTAAGTGCACCCAGCTTTATGTACATTGTAAAACCGTTTATTGTTTAGACGTGTCGACTGCACCGAGCTTTATCTACATTTTAAAACCACGCAGATTAGAAATTTCTTGAATTTTTTTTTTGGAAATAATTTGAAACTATCGTTTTTATTTTCTTTTATTGATAATGAATTTATCAATAATGCATGAATAATTTATACTCGATTCTATACCTAATTGCGAATTTATACCTAACTTTATACCTGGTTTCTTTGTCCTTTCAAACTTTAGAAATGGGGATTAAGTCTATTGGTCAAAAGTTTAAGACAGCTGCGAAGTTAAGTCAATTTCCATTCTTTGAAAGTGTCTTTATTTAAGGAACTAAAGCATTCATTAAATATAGAAATTTCAAAGAAAAAGAAAGTACACGTTTGTAAGCAATTTGCAACGTATGCTTTTAGATACGCCTTTAAAATTCCTTCTTTATTTTTAAATATATAGCTTTATTATTAGGCACTGTATTATTTTTCAATACAGTTTTACTATTACTATACATTCTGTTAATTAATTTATTTAAATTTTCAACTGGTATACTGTCTCAATAAAATCTCCATTAGGTACTTTTGCCAACGTGAAATTCATAATGGAAGATGTTTTCGGACTTTTCTATCAAGCTTTTCTCGCAAGAAACTTAGGCGGATTAAGACGACTGATGCAGTCAATTTATGTTTATTAAATTTTTATTAAATTTTCTCAATATCGTTTTAAATATTCTTTTGAATATCACTCTACGAAGCGTTATATTAAAAATTATTCTAAAATAAATTGCAATTCTTAGTTCGTGGCAAAAATATTTGCATGAATTCTAAATTCATGTATAATTTAATTTAGAGGGTAGTTATAATAAATTTAGAGGGTCGCAATGTAAATTTTGAAGGGTTGTAATTTATTTTATTTCCAGAAATTTCCGATCTTTTAACAATGGACACCTGCCGTGAGCTTTATGTTTTCCAAATGTAAGAAAGATAGCTTAGGAAGTTTAACTTCAGAAATTTTTCACAAGCTTAACTTTAGAAATTTTTCATAGCTTAGGAAGTTTAACTTTAGAAATTTTTCAGTATTAAATATTTGACAACGTTAAATTCTAACGAATGTGACGAAAAGTTAAAAATTAGATTAAATTCTATCGTAATAGTATAATAGTATATCTATTATAGATTCTATTAATAATAGTATTATAAAATAGTATAGCTTTGCAAATCTTCAAATTATTTTTCAAGGCATTATGCAATGACTTTAGTATGTTTGCATTGGAAACGCAAAGGTAGAACTTTAACAATTATGGAATACTGTTATAGGATACGACTCACGCAAGCATGTAAACACGCGATAATGTATACACGCACGAACGTATATGCCTAGATACATGCATGAATGTACACGGAAATTAATGATCGTGTACACATATACATATATGGATGCAACATGAAAACAGACATAGTCATTACATACTCATTATTGTTGCTTCAATATAATTTAATTATTCTTGTTATTTTTTAAATATGATCGTTATGCCTGTTAATGGAATTTGAATAAATGTTTTCGATACGTATATTGAATTACTAGTAAAAAATTGATTTTAAAATTTATTTTTTTTGTACACAGATTATGAAAAAAAAAACAGCCCTTTATTTTATTTTGCTATATTTTTGTTACAGGCCCTTTTACAAGTACAAGTAAAGAGTAAGATATATAATATACAACGTTTGAAAGAAGGTTTCTAAGGTCGCGCGCAATTCAATAGAGCATGGCGGCCATATTGACTATGTTCTCCCAACCCAGTACCAAGGATGTTTGTGCGTGCCTGGCACCACTGCTGTTACATCGCGGTCGTTGTCGTCGTTAACGTCGTCGTTGTCGTTATTCTTACTATCGTTGTCAACGTTGTTCCTGTCGTTGAATTGTAATTGCCGTTGAAGATATCGAACAGTTCAAAACGTGGTCATAACATATTGATAGGATCAACACTTTCTGTATGCGAGATGTCAAATCAAATATGTCTAAAATGGAACAGTTTTTTAAACAACATCGCAACGAGTTTCGAAAGTCTTTGGGAAGAGGAAGGTTTAGTAGATGTGACATTAGCAAGCGATGGACAGTGTCTTACTGCTCACAAAGTGATTCTCTCAGCAAGTAGTCCTTTCTTCAAAAAAGTTTTCCAGGTTAGTTTTCTATGTGGTTACGTTGATCACATTTGTGGTTACGTTGACGTTTTGACGGTGAGTAGTTTGATTATATTGAATAAAACTTTTCATTGGTTAATCAATAAATACGAAGAAATTCTTTAAACAGTAATCGTAAAGTTTTTGAGATTAGTGTACTTCGAATAATACGTGTCATATTTTAAATATATCACGGTTAGTTGTCATATGGTTTTATATGTTGTGACGCATGTCATAGTGTAATAGGAAATATTATTTTTTAAATCTTTTTTACGTTATAGACAAACCCTTGTCAACATCCAGTTATAATACTCCAAGATGTGCACTTCAGTGAATTAGAAGCCTTACTTATATTTATATATAAAGGAGAAGTAAATATCGAGCAGAAAAACTTGCCAGCGCTTTTGAAAGCTGCAGAGACTTTGCAAATTCGTGGACTGTCTGGAGGGGATATATTTGCCAAGGAATCTTATAAAAAATTAGTGGAATTGGAACAAGCAGTAGAAGAAGGAACGGCTACTGCCAAAGAAGAAACTCCAAAAAAAAAACAAAAACTGAATAAACATCAGAATTCTATATTAGAATCAGCACTGACACCTAAAGCATCGCAAGTAGAAAGTACAGATGAATCTACAGCCAGTGAACAAAGTGGCAAAGATGCAGATTATTTATTGCAGAAAAATTTGCAAAATCCAATATATCATCGTTTAGAAATGAAGGTTACTATGCTAATAATATTTAGATCCATGTAAAAGTGATTGATCAAATGTATGGAATAAAGTTTAATGGATCATATTTCAGATAGAGCCATTAGAAACTGTATTAGAAGAATCTCAGAAACAATCTACAACAGAAAAGGATCCGGCAGAAAGGTTAGACACAGGGCAACTCGATGGGAATCAAGGTTAGTAATATATTGAAAATTGAAATATTGCTTTATAGATAATAATAGAAAATATCACCATGTGCATGCTATTTTGAAAAATATATATATATTGTACAATTTGTGTATATTTTGATACTATATTTACGTCTCTATATTTTATACTTGCATTCTATCTAATATTTCACAATGAACTATATGCTATGTGTAAGACTTTTATAAATTAGAGAAGAATAAGGCAGTAAAATTGATTCGTTACGTATTGATAAAAATTAGCATAAATTGATTCACTATGGTCAATACTGCAAAATGTATGTTAGGGTGTATGATTGAATTTATAATTTAATTGATAAAAATTTCGTATTGTGTATGTTCGGTAATTTCAATAAAATTAGGTGCATACTCGTTTTCGATGCTTTTTCAAATCGTTGAGTTAGCTTTGATCGTCACCTCTGCTTTATTATTCACATTGGTGTTATACGTATTTCTTTCATTTGTTTTTATTTCGTTCGATGTTACAAAGTTATAGTGGAAATGGGAACACGTGTAGATAGCAAATAAATATGTACATAAATAAAAGTACGATCGGAGAAACTAGAGGTCAAGGCGCAGATAACGTTGTTATCTAGTTCAGTAGGTGATTAAACGATAGAAAGGAGAAACATATTATTGAATGGTTTCGTTTTTTAGTTTATTTACGTTGCTTGTTACGACTTGTCCTGGCTTCTAGTACTCGATAACGTGATCTAGACTTTGTTCTACGTTTACGCGTAAAACTATCTGTGCATGCGTGACGGAGAAGACAAGTGGAATGATACGCGATCGATTGTTTAACGCGACATTTAACGAACTTTGGTCGAATTTGCTTGATTGTTCGGTACGCTGCAATTTACGCGTCAGGGGGATCCGTGTCTAAAGCAGGCTGTGCTCTGATGTGTGTGGCAGGGTCTGGGAACAGCCCTGTTGAAGATATTTCCGGTTTATCTGGGTTATCCGGCCTAACTGGATTCTCGGACGTGAAGCCACTGCTATACGCGTATCAGCAACTACCTTACGCCGATCTTCTGCCGAGTCCGGAGATAATCTCAACGTGGGCATCCTCTCGACCGATGGATCATTTGGCCTGTGACCTTATGAAGATCCTTTTTACCACGGAGGAGAGGATTCTCTGTAACGTAAACGGCAAGATGGGAAAACAACAGTTCGATAGTAACAAAATACATTTGATAAGAGAAGTTCTGTTGCACTTTAGTGGTATTGCACCTAATAGCGTCGAATGGGAGGAAACGTGGAAAAATTGCGTAACTAAAATCGATACTAGCAATAGGGGTTTGAAGAGGTATCTATTCCAAAGGCGGTCGGTTTACACTCAATGACTAGGGCGTTTCAGGTCAGGGGTAAAACGGAAACGTTTTCACTGGCTAGAATGAAGTGTTTCTTTCGCTGATTCGTCGTCGTCTCGATTATCTAAGATCATCTAGGATCGTCTTAGATCGCCTCGAAAGTTTTCATATCCTTTCTTTTTGAAGAAGGATGCCGATAGGTGGAACGTGAAAATTCAAAGAAAAAAAGCGTAGAGCGTGTTCAAGCAAAGAGTAGAGGAACGGAAAGCATTCTAGGCCAATGGTCCAACTATTTATACGCTTCACGTTTGCTTTCAATTCACGGGGCAAATGAGTAATTTTTATATTAATTTGATATTTTACTACTGTTTTTCGTTTTGATAATGATCACGCAACGCGTGCTCCGAAGACTTGTTTCACCGCTGAGAAAGTTGATCGATCGTTCCATTATTTGATTCCCTTGATTCTCTTTTTCCTTGTACCCTGTCTCTCGTACCTTGTGCAATGCAACATTCCTTCTATTTGTCCGTTTACAATGTTGTCACGCAGATGTGCACTTTCGCCATAGACGATCTACGTAACACATACTAATAGTAAGCGCGTTGTGTCGTAAAGACTTGCGGAGATTTTTACGTTCAAAAAAAAAAAAAATACGAGTATACCATCACATGCATTACTGTACGTGTAGATGGATACGTAGGTGTACGTTTACCGATGTACATGCTATATACGCGCGCAAACATAATTGCGCTTCGCATTATTGACAACATTAGAAAAAGACGACTACGTCAAAACTCTTACGATGGGAGTAGTAGTATAAGATATGCTTTTATGATATTTAAGGCGTTTAATATGCCGTGACGAGACTTCACGCGAACGATTCGCAGCTATCGATGGCGCACTATTTTTTCCTATCGTTTACTTTCAATCAAACGAACAGACAAACCTGATTTTCGCATTTATTTGCCATTTTTTTCTGTTTTCCTCGTTTGATCTCGCAAAGGTACGAAACGCTTCGAGTTGACTGTTATTTAAATCTATGCGATTGTAGACAAAATACACACACATACACAGAAATGACTGGTTGCAAATAAACCTATTTTACATTTTTAATTGTCTCATCATTTCCCGATATATATATATATTCCTGTTTTTCTGTGTACGTACTATATATACGGAATATTAGATGTGTCGTTCTCGGATAATATGTGCGTTTAAACATATATTCGCAAAAATCTGGATGAAAACGGACTAATTATAAGAAGAACGAAATATTGGATATCCTACGAGTTCACCGTTTCCTTGCATCATTCGAAGCTTATCCCAGTATTTTGCAGAGAAAGAGAAAAACGAAAGATCCCAGATCGAACCGACAAGATCCTTGTTTGAATTCCTTCCAACTGGTTCCTGTTGACTTGACGAAGACAGACAAATATTTCTCGAACTGATTGAAGAAAATTTGAATTCGCGGACTGGAATTACTTGCAGGATCATCGAAGCCGAATGTAACCGTAATCGCCGACGCACGAGAGACCTCGACTCCTTCGTCCGAGCCAGATACGCGTGTGAGATTTCCGATCGATCTTGATCAAACTCCACCTTGGAATACTTATCGACACACTGACGAACTTCACTCGCCGAATCATTTATATTCGGAATCGATGCACGATCAACAGGAATCTACGAACATTCTCATGGAACGAGACGCAAGAGTTCTCCGTTCCGTGTTTCCAACGTGTCCCGGGACCGCTGGCAATTCGGAATTCCCAGAAGAGACGGTGAAGGGCGTCACTGCGTATCCACCATTTCCGTGCCCGTTCTGCGACAGAGCGTACACCAGTTGGGGGTTTCGTCGAAGGCACATCAAAGCTGTCCACACGATTTCACCGTCTTTAAACTGCAAATGGTGCTTGCAGGTGCGTAGATAACGATTACATCCTTCATTACATTAACGATTACGATTACGTCCGATAATGTATATGGAATAAATGCAATCCATTTCAGGTTCTTCCCACGCATGCGGCTTGGAGACGTCACGTAATATTAGCGCACAATCTATCTGCGAGCGACGCGCATAATGGTCTCTTAATTTTGGAGGAAGCGCACATGGTTTTACAAATTGCGCATCCTACTAGGTTAGACACCTTAGTTAATATAATTAAACAAAATTCTCAACAGAGTAACAATCAAGAGAATACCCAGTCGGAAAAAGATTGAATCGGAGCATTGTGTGTATCGACATGCTTGGGCTGTCTATATTTGGGTTTGCGGCACGAATTCGCTCACTCGGACAGTTTTGGAAGGAAAGTCACGCTGTGTAAAATTACGCGACAAAATAGAAAAAATAGAAATTAAGTTATTCTCGTTCTCAGAAAGAGCATTAATGAACCAAATTTTTTTACAATTGTCTAATCGTTTTTTTTTATATACGTGCTTTGGTATAGACGTATATTTTTGTTGTATATATATATATATCGCTTTTACAATCATTATCGATGGTCAGTATCACTGTGCAACATGAAATATTTTTATTGTCGTATTAATTAAATTTTTGTAAAAAAAAAATTAAATATTTAACGTACATTAAAGCACTCCTTTCATCACTTTACGTTTACTATAGGAAGACGAGGTGTAGTTTAAAAAGTTGAATCGCTATTTTTTGATTCTTTATTTTTTAAAATGTTCTTAACAATCGTGCATCAGTCAGTTGACATTTATAAATACTATATACTTCGTAAAAGTGACAGGAGTTTCGTGCTATGCAATAGAACCGATCGTGCAAGGTGCACTTTTTCGATAATAATTCGGTTTTTCCGTAAATGAGCATCGTTGCGTGCTATGAAGGGTTTTGAAGGCAAGAACTTGAAACAAAAACTTTCAAGTTAATTTTATGACATTCTCGTGTATTGTTTAAACCATTTATTATTATTACGATTTTATTTTAACGCGAATAGCTTGTTAACGTTTGAACAAGAGTGTCTGTATGTGTGAGTGTGTATTTTATCCGAGGCTAATAAAAAAATAACGGTCAAGTATTGTACATCGGTAGGGAACATTGCTAACTGTTGGAGAAGACAGAGGCTCATGGAGAAACGAATCGTTCGATGAAAATTATTGTACATTGGACAAAAGTGTCAACTTTATGGATCGCTCGAGGCGCGAATGAAAGTTACAAAAGAAATTTATCGTCGAATCGTTACAATAGCTTTTTGCTATTTAAAAGAGAAAGAAAGGGAAAATATTAAAAAAATATACGTATGTACATATTCGTGGATAAAAAAATTTCTCTTCGAGTCAGCAACGGTAGTGAATTGGGTATCGATCTTTTAAATCATACGCGTCGTGCATTTGTTTCCATCGGGACAGCTACAGGTATCTTGCAGGCTTCTCTTTTTTTTTTTTCTTGCGGTATTAGCAATTGCAACTGGTCCAGTTTTTATCGTGGCTCGATACATGAAAAGTTTTCGTTGTTGACCTGAATTTTACAACTCGGCCACGTAACCCTCGACGACGATTCCCGGTGCAATCTCTTCGGTGACATTTTCCGAGGTTACGTTGCCTCGACTTCTGGTGCCCATTCGATCTTCTCCCCAAGCTCCCTCCTTCCCATATTTCTCGGACATTCTGACCATTTCGTTGGGACTCCATTCGGGAGAGTCTCTGCGACTACCTCCGCTTCTGTATACAACGTTTGATTCGTTTTCGCGATTCCCACGATATCCCGTACTTGGCAGTGGTGACGGAGAATGAGAATAGCTATCGTAAACGGGTGTACGTTTCATCGACGCTCGATGATGACTCGTTTTCCTCAGCATGGCCTGATTTGAACCAACGTCGGTGATCAGTTCGAATACTTACATATAAATTTACGTATATATCTTACGTATACACTGTGTAATGTTTTTTAATGTTTTGCTTATCTCACCTGAAAGTTGAACGGTGGTTCGTCGGTGTCTTCGTTACCGTCGTAGTTGTTTCTACGACCGATCATCTGCAGTTCCTGAATCGGATTGATACTGCAACGAAAAAACGTAAAGAAATCTCTGTCAGGCTTGTCGAATCGCAATAGTTTTTCAGTTTTATTTAGCGAGATCGAACCGATTAGCATTGCCGCTACTCCTGTTAGTTTTATCATCGTATTCCCAATCGTGGCTACCAGCGTCTATATTTTTACTTCGAATATTCGAGCTATAACTGTCGGTACTGCGCGTCGGGGGTGGTTGTGACTGATTGAACGGAACAGGTGGAGGCGGTGCGTGTTTCCTAGAGCGTATCGATCCGGTACTATCGTTATTCTGAAAAGAGAAAGACAGTCAGAGAATGTGGCAGCAAGTAAGAGTTGAGAATTAATGAAACTTACTGAGCGAGGATTATGAACGTTAGCAGATGGTACAGGGCTACGGTTGGTCGAATGATGTTGAAATCCAGAGTTACCCATTCTGCTTCGGGACATCTCTTCGGGTGGACATCGGACCGAGATATTCGGGTCTCTGGAAAACGGAGTGTCGATCAGACTCTGTCCCTCGATGCCCGAATGCGCCACTCGATGTGGCGAGTTCGTTGTCTGAACCTCGACGTCTGAAAAATGCAGAGCAATCCGATGGAGAGTGAGTTCTCTCCGAGAAGAAGAGTCGCCACTCGGCTCAGGCAATCGAGATTTTCTCGTATTTTTTCTTTTCTTTTTTTTTTTTTTCGTACTTTCGATTCCCAACACGCATCTCTTAAACGACATAGTCTTGCGAGACAATTGTTATCGTTATCGACAATTCGAAATTAGTCATTGTAATTGTACGAATTGGATTAATTGGCCGAACCGATCGTAATTACGACTGAAAGAGAAAGAGAATTTGATGAAAACGTGCCGAGTCCAGACGAGCTACGGATACACACAGAGTGATACACACGGAATCAGACACGTCAATCTGTCGTTCGTTATTTTGCATAACGAGTTTGCAAAGAAGATTACCATCCAAGAAAAGCGTATTCGCGAACCACCCTGTATGCGTACTCGACGAACTCGGATCAGGTAAAAAGAAAGAAGAATGGTATTTGAAATGTACGAAAAAGGTATGAAAAAGAATTCTGTTCTCGCGTGGACGAAGGTGTAGGAGCGAGTATCGGTATCGATGCACCTCGACTGAACGAAACAAAATGTGATAGGCACCTCTGGTACGACTGTTCCTGTTGGCCCAAGGCATTGTTTGTCTCCGTAATGGCGCGTCCCAGGCTTCGTGCTCGTCGTCAGACGTTGATGACGACGCGGATCTGCGAGAACGTATTTCTCAGTTGACGGCACAAGTCTCTGAAGAGTTCTTAAGCGACTCTTACCTCGAGATAGAGACGGCACACAACGGAGAACGAAAAATAATGACAAAACAGCGCGCGTACATAAAATGCAACGCGAGAGACAACGTCGGGAATAAAAATTAAGCAAGAGACATCAAAAACATTGTTTAACGCATTTCAATATTTTGCCTCGTGTCAATTTCTTGGCGACTGGTTACGTAACAAAACGCGAGCAAGACAATAGGCTATGCGACAGCTACGTACGATACGATTAATGGTGAATGACGTCTAATGATGAGGGTCGATACTAATTTTATTAGAACGATATTTCTCGTCTAAGCTTCTCTATCGCCCACTGACCCGGGATTTCTGATACATCTATCTACCGCTAATGCAAGAATATCCATAGAAAGAATAACGTAAAATTGACTCACCCAACACCTTTCATTTGTCTCTTCGTGTCGGGAAAAGGCAACTCTTGGTAAAAGTTGAAAGGTAACTTGTGCACTTGAGGTGGTTTCAACTGGCCTAAGTACGCTGATTTGGAAACTTTTGTATCTACTCGATCTATAGATATTTGTTCATTCGTCGTCGCGACAGACACTATTATCGCTTGATTGAACAGATGCACCTGTTTGCGAGGAAATTTCGGATGAAATCACTCCTAGGGGCAATTAAACGGTCTTTCCTCGCGGAAATCGTAGAGATCACTCACTTGTTGCGAGAATTGCACGAGGTCTTGATAACGGGCTGCACGGTAACGTAGGAGGACTTGGAACACGCTCTTCGATCTCCACTTGCTGCTGTAGAATTTCATCATGTCCATCGTTTCCGAACTCATTTTCTCCTTCCCGAGAAGAGGCCCCATCTCCTTCCTCACTGTGTGTCCCCTGTATGCTATTTTTCGTATAAGAGATCGTTTGATCAAACAACTTCGAGAAAAAAAAGAAAAGAAAAAGGAAACAACACCGCGAGCGAATGAAACGAATGCACGAATGAAAATGGCAACTACTAGGCTCGGCAAAAATCAAATGTTTTTCGCTCGCTTCTCGTCTTCTTTATCCGTCTCCCCTACCTTTCTGAATCATCACCGCTGCCTGATCTTCCGACATCTCCACCGACTCTGTCTTCTTTATAGACGCTTTCTTCACTGAAACAATACCCGTTAAATTTCTCGTCACGGACGGAAGAAGCAAGTACGAGCCCCTCGAAAAGTAAAAAAATGGTTCCGCGGCGGAACGGTGAATCAGCTCGTACTCCCAACGTTGCTATTCCCGACGATCAATTTACCTACCAACTTCTTTTTTCGCGCTCTTCGTGACCTTCGACGCTATGTTCTTGCGCGCTAGAAAGGCCCTCATCATGCACTGGACTTTTACTATCTTTTTCACCTGAGTCTCGTACAGTCGCGCGAGGTACTCCTCGTTGTAATACTTTAGAAACACTTTGGTCTTTCCAATCACCCAGCCTTCCAGCTTTAACCTGATCAGTAGCAATCGGCAGTTGTCTTTGGTAATATCGACGTTCTCGTCGAAGTCGAATGCTAGGAATTGGTATCTGAAATCGAGGGTATCTGTTTTCAGCGCGACGAAAGTAGTAACGGGAAAAGATCGAAGAGTACTTCGAGTGAATTACCTTCGAAGGAATTCTGGAAATGATACTCTATGCGGGTAACCACGTTGCCTGGCTTTGGCAGTATCGAGAACAGCCAGCGCCCGGATCTGCTGTCTGACGACGTCTCGATAAAAACCACGTGGCGCCCCTTCGAGATCGGATCTTATACATCTGATGAAGTGGATACCACCACTTTCGCCACCTGCCGAAAGGTTCTTAAGGATTTCAAGGCTGGTAGATTTAAAGGTAGCCGCGCAGGTTCTCATTTTCCGTGTCTGGGAGTATTGCCCTCGGGATGCGGTGTTATATTTCTGTTTGTAAAATAACAATCTCGAGGTGATCTTACAATCTTTACACTTTGATTAATTTTCCATTTCGTCGGTAGACCATCGATTACATTATCGTATCGTTTCCTCTTACTCTTTTGCTTACAGTTTACTTTCTTACGAAATGCTTGTTAGTCTTACGAAAGAGCAGAATTGAAATTAAACATTAAGCGATCTCACCCTTGGTTTCGACGTCTCCTGCATCAGCGCGCCCCATCTCCCTTTGCTCGTCTTCTTCTCCGCGATTTTCGGATGGTCAACGATAACCGTTAAATTCCCGGATTTCGTCAGTTTATTCGTGAACATCTCTTTCATGCTTTCGATGGTGGATTGCCTGAACGTTTCGATCATTTCCGGAGGGACGAACTCCCGGTTCTTCTCGGCAATCTCGCTAGCGTCGTAAAGCAATTTTCCTGTGTAATGAGCGATGGTAAATTCGTGAGAACTCACCGGTTTTATGTAAAGATTGCCCGCTCGTTGTTGGATTTTGTTCATGATATATTGATAATCGAGCATATTTTTCGATGCTTCGTCGATTACACTAAATAAACCTCTGTCTTTGCTCATCAATTGATCTATCGCGTCTTTGTTGTCGTAAAAATGCAAACGCTGTATCGGTATGTCTTCCTCTTCTTGTTCTTGCTACGAGTCAAGATAGTTGCGCCTATAAGAATCTTGTACACCTGTAAACTCTCGTGGAATTTTACAGTACGAGACCTTACCATTTCCCAAGCGAATACCCTCTGGTTGTAATAACACTGCATCTGTTCGTTCATCGTGTTCACTATCAACTGCTCGAGTCGATTTACCGCGAAACACTCGAATCCAAACAGGTCCATTATGTTAATCGCGTATTTGTCACCGCTGAAAGATGTTAACCCATGTTATCTTAGATAAATCCACGGTGATTAGCCATGATTAAACTCACAATAGAGAACGAGTAACCGTAAATTTGAAATTGATAGTGTTCACTATCCAGTCGACCAGTCGCTGATAGATCGTGTTAGCTAATACGTCTCTCGCTTCTTTCGCTTCTTCGCAGCTGTGCTTTCTTCGTACAGCGTTCCCTTTCACGACTACGCAATAATTAAGCAACGCCCAATTAAATTTTTTTTCATCGAGATTGAGAAGTTGGGCCACTGAAATACGAGGAGAGAATCATTTAGCTATAAACCTTCACTCGATAGAATATCGAGATATAAGTGAATTTCGCACCTCTGTTGGCCGCGTCGTTGTTGTCCATGTCAGCCTCTCCGTCGTTACCTTCGACGAAACGAATTTCTCCCAGTGTTAAGATCGCCGCCAATATCCTCCAGATCATCTCGCAGTACTCCTCCATTTCCAAGACTCTTAGATTCTCCTTGAGCTCTTCGAACTTGGCCACGTTGCCGCGCGGATCGTTACGAACTTTGAACGATCGTTTTCTCTCCGTTCCTTTCTCGCTGATCCTCAGGTACCGCAGCCTTCTGCCCGGTGGCAAGTGATACTGTTTCAGTTTGCTCGTGGCATCGAGGCCGTCGTAAAAGTAGTACATCACGTGAAAATTCGATTGATTTCTGCGGAGAAGATAGACCTGGTGATCTCGTAGGCCACCGTGGCCAATTGATAAACGTACGATTAGATCTACCAAAGGCGAGGCTGCCGCGCAATCTCGAAATCTAATGTACGAGCAAATTGCTAGTTACTACTCGCGTGAAACTCGGTAATGCGCACTAGCGTGAATAGCAGACACCGATTCCAACCTGTCGCGGGTAGAAACACGCCATTTTTCCAGCTGATACAGCCAAAATATAGCGCCGGACGCTTTCCCGGAACTTCCGTACGTGGTCTCTATCTGCAGCACGCATCTGGTCGAATTGGTGTTGAGCGGCGTGGCGGCGTTGCTGAAAGCGTGAATCACTTTGATAGCTCGCATTAATCTCGCACCGATGTCTTGAAGGCTCTGAAATTAAACGAACGACGATCCGTCGGGAAGTAGCTTTTCCTGTTTACGCGATTCAGCGTACGCTTCAGCGGTGATCGCTTACTTTCCCCAGGTACATGAGATGCTGAACGAGGTGCATCATGTTGGTCGTTTTCCCCGAATTGCTCTCGCCGGCTAGTAAAATATGCTGGACCACCTCGTGGTGCAGCACGTCCTGATAGGCGCTGTCGGCTACAGAGTATATGTGAGGCGCGTTATCCGAACGCGACTTGAATTGGTATTTCGTGTGATACTGGAATCAACAGTGGAAGAGTTGAATTTAACTCGCGATCTCGTTCAGCGAGGCACCATCGATGAACGATCCTTACATCGGATCCATAAATGTCTTGTTTCTCATTCGGATTCAAAATCAAAAGTATATCGCCAATAAAGCTGTGGAAGTAACCTTGCCGCAGTCTCTCGTGCAGCTCGTCCAAAATCGCGTCCTCCGTGAGCACTTCGAGCGCAGCCAAATCCTCCATGAACATAGGTTCCAAAGGATCGGTTTGATGAGTCTAAAGAATAAACGGAAGTGAGGTACATTTAGCAACAATACAAATATCCAGCGACCTGTTTACTCAAAACGTTACCTTCAGGAAACCTTTTCGCACTATTACTTCCGGTCTCCTCTCGTATTTGCCTTTCTCACCGGCGTCCATCATTAATATCTTGATCTCTTTCGCCAGCTAGAAACATCTGTTATTACCTTTTCTCTTTGGGATACCAGAGCTATTCCAGAAAAATTGTTTTACTGCGTTACCAGAAAATCCTCCTCCGGTAAATCCGCTAAGAATGGATGCTCGGCTATTTCCGCCATAAACGGCCTGTTCTCCGGATTTTTCTCGAGACATCTGGAACGACATTGAACGACATTGATCGGCCGTTGACGACGTAGAAAATATGTATAGCGTTTAAAGAACATACTCGGCGATGAAATCGTTGAAATTTTGCGACCAGTTGGACGGCCTGTACAAATTCGGTGGTGGGTTTCGAACGATCTGGAACAACGCTCTGGTCGGGTACATGTCTTGAAACGGTGGCTTCCCGTCAGCTAACTCGATCGCCGTGATACCGATCGCCCAGACGTCCGCTCTGCTCCCGTATCCTTCGGAACTGTTCCCTTTGCTGATGGCCACTTCCGGTGCCATCCAACTCGGCGATCCTACGCACGTGTACCTCTTCCCCATTTCACTGTGATACATCTTCGATAGCCCGAAATCGACCAACTTCACGTCGCCCTCTTTGGTCAGTAAAATGTTATTGCCGCGTATGTCACGGTGCATCACGTTGTGCTCGTTGAGATAAACCATTGCCTGAGGAGAGGACGGTAAATCGTTAAGATTCGAAGGAGAACGAACGTGTAGGACACGAAGGCACTCGACGAAGCGCGATCGAATATCTCCGGTTCGAGACTTTCCTCGCCTTTCGGTACTGTGGAGCGCGATTTCGTGTCGTAAGAGTAGACACCGGCACCTCGTTCCTCGCGAGTATTTATTCCGCGTGTAATTTGCCGGCATTAAACGTCAACGTGGCCTGATTTACCGCACGAGCGACCGTGGACGAATCGCTACTGGGCCCATGGAACACGTAGCAACGCGAATAAGAAGGCGACGTCCGAGAAGAAGAAGAGGAAAAAGAAGAAGAAGAAGAAGAAGAAGAAGAAGAAAAAGAAGAAGGAGTTGCGTGCACTTTACGAGAAACGATAGAGAGACAAGACCAAAGAGAGAGACAGAGAGAGAGAGAGAGACAAAGAAAGAGGAGAGCGAGGAACGTGGATTATCTCGCGCGTGTGTAATAGGTTGAAAAACGATCTCTGTAAATATCGTCGATGACGAGGCCGAGGCCGAAAACTCTCGCCACGATAATTTCGTTCGATCGGGAATCAATTAGGGTAAAGATGATACGCGGAGGAGAAGGAAACATGGCTTCTCTCGTGTAACGTGCGACAAATTAGAAACGATTTAACCCGTAACACGGGTGAACGGGCGACGGTAATGCGTATCGAGTGGCCAACGTTTCATGCTACTTGACAGTTTCATCGATCCTATCTTTTCTTGGCAACGTCGTCTATGAGAAACTCGATTGGTCGATAGCAGCTTCGGTAGGTTAGCGCGATTACAGAGAGAAGCATCATCCGAGAGATAGAAAGTATTCACGCGTGAATTCGTCGAGGTTTAAGGGATCAGGTTCACGAGGTTCTCACGGCGGAGATAATTAGTAGAACCCATCGATTTTACGCGGTCCCGATGTTTTTGCAGGGAAACCGAGCCGCGAGCCACGTCTCGCGAGCACGTCCCGGCTATACCGAACGGAAAGGGAACGACGCACGATTCGAAACGGAAACGCGCGTTTTATCCTCGGCGTTCGATCAGGTTGCAGCGGCGTTTGACGCGTAAATGACATACCCGTTCACTCCGGTGTCCAGTATATTTTTCTAACCGTTTCCACCGAACGGTGTGTTCGTTCAGTTTCCGCGGTTGTTTCGCGGACCGCGAGGCTCGGGGAGGATACCGAGTCGGAGAAACGTCTCTCCTGTCCTGATATTAAGGTAAATTATATTCCGAGAGGAAACAGAACGGAATTACGACAACATTATCCCATTGTGACCGAGCGGAATCCCTTCCCTCGTAAAATTATAGGCCTCGAGGCGGGAAACGTTTGCAATTCGCCCGTGTCGCGATTCTCGGTTTATTCCTCCGCGTTCTTACGTTTCTGCCGCTAGTGTTGGGTCCCATACATCTCTAACCGAGCGCGGGATCTCTGCTTCTGTCCTTGACTGTAACGCGTGCGCGCGCGTTCTCTTGGGACAGAGAAACGTGAGAGTACGTGTCAGAGTAGAATGGGACGGAAGTCTTTGCGCTCTTGATCTCCGCTGGATGCACTCGGAGAGATCGCTGTGCGAACAACGCGGAGAAGAAGGGCGAACGAGCGGGCAGCCTTTCATTTGCGAGCAGGTTAATTAGCGAGCCATCTCGCCCGTCTTATTTGTAATTTATACGCCGTAGAATGCGGCCCATTGACGCGCGTATTTCGCGATCCTTCCCGTGTCCCTTGATCTTGCGCGTACGTAAAAGCGAGCGCACAGCCGGCGAATCGCGAGTTACCCGGCCGCGCGAGACCAGCCTCTCCTCTTATGCCACGCAAGACATTCTGGATCGCGATCACGGAACGAATCGTCTCGTTCTCTCTCTTCCCTTTGTTCGCCTTCCGACGTTTTTTTTTCTCTTTCTCCTGCTGCCTCTCTTTTCATTTTTCTCTTTCCGTTCGGCTTGTGAACAATCTCAAAAAATGCTCCCTCCACTCGGGAAGATTTCTATGCTCGAGCGCAAAGACGCTCGAAACATACCGAAGGATTGGTGAAACTACCTGATGCCATCGGTTTTGTACCCTCGCGGAGATGCTGTTCGTTCCTAACTAAAGCGACGGACGAGAGGCCCGCAGGGGCCACCGCGAAATCATCGCGTTCAACGCGTCGAGAAATTGCAGCGTTTCGAGCGCTTCGTCAAGCTCCATTTTAAACCGTCCGCTCCGCGAGATTCACCTGGATCACCTCCCGCAAGATAAAACCGATGTGCTCCTCGCGCATTTTCTTGTCCTTGGCTAGAAGCCCGTGCACCAGATCCATCACAGTCCCACCTTCGCAGAGCTGCAAATCACACGAGAGATATTAAACTGGACAATAGGACGCGAAAGTTGCGGGCTACGGGCTAGGAGATCATTTTATACAGCAGTCTTGTATTAAGACACGTGGAAGAGTATCGATTCTTAAAATTATACCGTGATCGTGGCTTAAGAAAGCAATCTGCGATTTGTGTCGGCACTTCGGTACATCGCGTCGATAGTTTGGCTTTGCCCGCGAAATTGAGGAAGCAATTTAAATCGAGCACTCGAGACGATGCTTAATTTTCCGAGTGATTTTGTATCGCGTAATTGGCCGCGATCTCGATATCTAGGATTCTCAGCGTTTAACGGTTTCTGTTCCTACTTCCAGCTAGGTACTTGGAGAGTAGAAAGTTTTCGTTGAAATCGTCAACGAATTTCAAGCGTCGTTCACGTTCTGGCGTACGTTCGTTTGGTTTCGTGTCGGCAAATATGGATTGGCAAGTGTTGCACACGAGCTTTAAGCGGACTCTGAGCAGGCACGCGATGCGCACGGTCGATGCATTCTTTCGAGCGTTGCACGAGAACTTAGTCTACTAGCAACAGTTCGTATATATGATGCACGTAGAACCTGCCCGCGATACGATATGAAATACCATCGGCGATAAATCTCAGCCACATTGTCGTTGCGTGTTACTCCTCTTTTTCCAGCTTGTTCCTTGTCCTCCGTTCTCCCAGTCTGGTCTTAGTAATTCTCGGCGGTTTACCAAGCTTTTTGCTTGAGATCGATTGACTTGCAAAACCGTTGTCGTTTTCTTTGTTGCTCGTAGCCAGCCACCTATTGTACACCTGTTTCTTTGGCCGTGTTTCCAATATACCTCGCCGATATACCTCGTCTCGAGACCGTGTAATC
Organism: Tetragonula carbonaria; assembly: GCA_032399595.1. Taxonomy (NCBI): domain Eukaryota; kingdom Metazoa; phylum Arthropoda; class Insecta; order Hymenoptera; family Apidae; genus Tetragonula; species Tetragonula carbonaria. Next base: position 2,154,612 of record JAUCRC010000012.1, on the reverse strand, counting down.
ATCGGCAACGAGCGACTCACGATACCGCTCCATTACCAATTTCGTTCTACCAAGTAGAAACATTCGCAAATATCGTATGGTATCGTCTCGTTCAGGATATAGACGAAAAGAGGAACGAGAAGAAGCGAAAGAGCGCGGAATTAGTATTGCGTCGTTGGTATTACAGAGAGCAGCAGAGAGATCGAACGTGCATACATGCGTTAAATTCGAATATCGACGCATTGCTTTCCGAGATAAGTAATAATATTTCGGGCGCACCGAGGAGGTCCACCCGTAAATTAGGGCCGCGACGTGCCAGGGCTCACCTGCGTACACGAACGAGTTTAATGATTGTTTAATGGCCGCGCGTGTCGTAAATTATCCGTGTATTCGACCGTCTCAAATGCTTGAAATTGCCTCCGGGTCCTGGCATGGGTACGTACAGCAACTCTTCCATCGCCGTTGCCTTCCATCTTTGTTTCTTTTTTCTTTCCTCTCTCTCTCTCTCTCTCTCTCTCTCTCTTTCTCCTTACCTACCCCTTCGGTCTCGTCCACCCGAGGAACCCCACCCTCGCTTCTTCTCGTGCCGTGTCTGTTTCGCAATTGCCGGATTTTCTTCTTTTTCTTTCTTTCTTTTTTTTTCTCTTTTTCTTTCTATTTTTCTCTCGGGAGAATTACGACGTTAGAGGAGTGGCGTTGTACGTGGATATATATCGATGATGAAATCGACGTTCAAACGCGATATAGACGTGCCAGACAAACAACACTTTGGTTGGACGCGATAGTACCGCGGTTTTCGACGCGAACCTGCGGAGCAAATACGTACCTCCATGACGAACCATATTTGATCGTACTCGGTCTTCTTGCCAGATCTTCTGCGATAAATCCCGTAGAAGTCTGGCAGATTCGGATGAGACCCGTGGTCACGAAAAATCTTGTATTCCTCGATGATCAGAGATTGCGATTCCGGAGTGAGCTTCTGCACCTTCACCGCGACTCTTTTGTTCCCTGCGAGCGAAGGAAAACGCACGGTGAAATATAGCAATTTTAGAAGAAATAGTCAAACACGTATCGTCGAGACTGTACCGGCTTGTTGATCGATCGCTTCGTACACATCGCCGCACACGCCAGAACCTATGCAGTCTCGGAGGAGATAACGCTTTCCGGGGTCTTGTATGCTATCCAAACGCTGCAGGATATTTCTTCGTTCCTCGTGATCGTCTTCGTCACTTCTGCTTCCTCCTCGCCTCTGTCGTTCCCTCCCTCTGCTGTCGTATCCATAATCGCTCATTTTCGGTCGTTTCTCGTCTCGTTGTTCTGAAAAGTCGCGGAACAAAACGACTGCTCGTTCGATATTCGGTTAAACGAAAATGGAGAGATGAAGAGACGAGAACAGGGGGAAAACTTGCCTCGCGGCTTTTTGAAACGAACGATTGCGCGATTGAAACGTGTCAAGAAGAATGCGCCGAATGATTCTATCGTGGGGCAGGGCGAAAAAAGAAAAAGAGAGAAAAAAAAGAAAAAAAGCAGAGAGAAAAGAGAGAAAAATGGGAAAGAAACAAAATTTAAACGGTTCCGATCGAGTCGCATCGAGCGGGATATCTCTGCTCGGTGCATTCCGGTGGAAACCGCACGACAAAAAGTTCATTAACTTTGTTCTCGTTTCCAGGATAGAGTGCTCGCAGAGTCGGGGCAGCAACGACGAGCACAGGAAGATCGTCGTCGCGTACCTCTTCACACTCGTGGGAAAGCGGGACCGGTGGTGCCTCTTTCCATTCGTTCGAACGACGAGATGGTCGAGAATGACTCTTCGAAGAGAACGCTCTGCGGATTTTTTTACGAGAGGCCAGGTTCGGCCGGTCGAGGGTTTCATGGCGTATCGACACAAAGGTGAGTGCTAATTATATTCTTTCTCGAGTGCCGCGTGAACGAGTGGTAATCGCTAATTAGTAGCTCGCTTCCTGAAAGCCTCCACGAGGGAAAGCTAAAGCCGCGCCAGGAATTCGAAATCTGATCGCGTTTTTCCTCGATCTCCTGCCGTCTACTACACGCTTACGAAAAGTGCAGAACATTTTTCTTTTCTTTTCTTTTCTTTTTTTTCTTTTCAAGCTCTGAATATTTCGTGCGAACCGACGAGTCGCGTTACAGTTGTACCGATTCGTCGTTCGCGGGTAATCGCGATGTACGCGCGAGACGGGCCAGTACACGGATAGAACTTGCGGGTTTTCTGTGGCTTTCGAGCCACGCTCGTAAAACGCGCCATGGTTGTAGAACGTGCGACGAATTTCCACGAATTTTCACTTCACGTCGTGCTTTGTCGCCGTTGCGACGCGGAATGAATTTTTCGGGATGAAAAATCGAATTAATTCGCCAAACGTCAAAAGTTTCGTTGTTTTTTTCTTTCTTTCTTTCTTTTTTTTTTTTTTTTTTTTTTTTTTTGTTCGCCATTTGCATCCCTGCTGGTACTTGTAAGGCTGCGGAAACGCTGCAGGGTAATACACATCCCATTTATCGGATCCTACAGATTGCGTAAGAGTATTTAATGAGCTAGGCAAGTCCGTGGGTTACCGGTGGCTCGCTTAGCTGCCTCGCCAAAGAAAACACACGATCGATCGATGCGGTTCTACTTTCGTCGACTCTGCGTGGACTTTCGTCGATCTGCGTCTTTCGCTATTTGTACCATGGTACCACAGTACCTCTGTTATTGGATCATTAGTTGCGTAATCCCCTGCGTCGGATTCATTAAGCAGAGTCGCCAAGCTAATAAGTCGCGTTTAGCGACAGGTTTTACCTCTGGCGAATGCTCGTTTGCTCGTTTTCCGCTCAATTCGTTTACGTTTCCGCGATCGATTCGGTTCGATTCGAGGCGAAAGTGCTTTCTCTCGATTCGGTTCCGTACGCGAATGACTCGCGAGAGAAACGAGAAGCTGGTAGAGTAGAGAGTAGAGAGGAGAGAGAGGAAAGAGATGTAGGATGGTACAGAGGGAAGGGCGGAGGAGGTGAGTAACGAGAGGATTCGCGTCGTTGGCCAATTCATTTATTCCTGGTGGGTCGGCGCTCGTCTGGCATAATCCGTCGATTTGTCGGCGCGGCGTGTCTCGTGTAATGCTGCTTCTTGCCGCTTCTTGCCGCTTGTAATCGAAGAGGAAAAGGGAAAGGGAAAGGGAGAAAGGGTAAGGATGAGAGAAAGAGAGAGAGAGAGAGAGAGGTCGCAAGACTGGAGCGAGAGGGCGACGCGTCACTGACTATATGTGAACAAACGGGCGTAAGAAACTCGGGTTGATCCACGATGTCCACACGATGGTTCTGTTTCTCTGCTCATATGCGATACGACGGTCTTCCTCCCCGTTTTCTCAGTGGTCTCTCGCGGGCGAGCGTTGCGCACCTTTGTTCCCTCTCCTTCTGCCTCTTCCTTTTCCTCGTCGTTGCTCGTCGAGCGGTGCAGGTTTATCGATACGACAGGGCGTTAAATTATTGATGCCCGACTGCGCGTCGCTCGCGAGAAGACGAACGAGAAGAAAAGAAGAAGGGCAAGCAGAGAGGTAAGGACGGGTCCCGTGATTTCAGAAAAAGCTTTCCGTGCCACTCGGTCCATCGGTTCTTTCTCTCGGGCCGTCTTCGTCCGCGGACGCGCGAGTCACGTTCTCTCTCTCTCTCTCTCTCTCTCTCTCTCTTTTCTTCTCCCGAAGCCGAGGCCGATCGCGAACTCGTGAGCGGAGCAGCTTGCGCTCTTTAAAAGGAAACGAAACGTGGGGGCGACGAAACAGCACGTTGTGGGAAAGTTTCGCGGACGAACACGATCCTTCGGTCGAATCGAAAATTGACCATTCCTGATCTCGGTGGCCGTCTCGTTCGTCCATCATCTCGATCACCTCGATCACTTCGATCACCTTGGTCGCGCCACCGTCATCCTCGTCATCGCTGACCTATTTCTTCTAACTCTGGCGTCCATTTCGTCCTTCGTTCCCGATAAGAGCAAACGAAGCGAAACGAAAGAAGGGCGGTCTCGAAGTTTCGAACCGCCGCGCTTCTCGAAAAGACTCGTGTGGGAAAGTTGATATTCGTTGGTCGAGAAAGGTCCCCTGCTATAGCGCCGGAATGTTAGCACCGCGAATCCCTGGGAAGAAGCAGCAACGCCAACGGTAACGGTGGCGGTGGAAGAAGAAGAAGAAGAGGAAGAAAAAGAGGCGCAGCAGCCGAAAACGATCGGCAGCCGACCGGTCCAGACCGGTTGAAAAGGGTTCGACACTCCTTTCGCCGGAAAGTACGGTAAACTGGTGACAAGTGGCTTGTTCTCTCACTTTTCTGTTTCTCCGCAGAGTCTCTCCCCCACCCCCTCCCCTACGTACCTTTCAACCTGCGACGCGTCCTCACCTCGTTAATCGGAAAAACTAGTAGACGCGAATTGTCCGTCGTCTCGATTCGGCGTCGATCGATTCTCCCTTCGTTGGCTATCGCGCCGCCTCTCGTTCGTTCGTGAAAAAACTGGTGTATCAATGTCGTCGAGTGACGATCGGCTTGCGTGACGATATCGAGGCTCGCCGATCGACGATGCAGACAGATCGTCGAGGTACACGGATCTCCCGTAGCAGACGAGACGCACGCGGTGTTTTCCCCGCGAGGCACGAGGCTTCCACTTCTTGCTCTCCGTTCTCTCCTTTTCTCTCTTTCTGTTTCCCTCTTTTTCACCCGCTACCTTTTACAGATTCTCCAAGATCGATCCTATCGGCAGATAACGCGTCCTCCTCTTTGGGATTCCAAGGCGGAGGTGTCGCTGTTCTCGCGATCGAGCGGGGATCGAAAAATCGCTCGTTCGTTCGCCGATGGTCGTACGTTATTTCCGTCAGGGGGTTAATCGATACCGAGAATCTCGCCGCTGTTCTTCTTCCTCGAAGCTCATGCAACATTTAACTTTCCGCTATATTCTTCTCGAGCTCGCGGCTCACGCTTGCGATTCTCTCGTCTACCCGTTCTTTCGATCTTGTCTTACCACAATGTATCTCTTGTCTTTCCTTCTTTTCTTTTCTTTTTCTTCTTCCTTCCCCTTCGTTCTCGTTGGAAATACCGACACCGTCGGTCCAACTATCGCGTGTCCGTCTTCGTCATTCCTGCTACCGAAGTTGGCTCGAGACAACACCTGCCTGGATTTACCTCCGCGGTAAGCTGCACCGCTACGAGAGGAACGCTCTCCGCAGGTTCCGACGCGACCCAGCTACCTTCCGTTCTCACCCGTTCTCTCCGTGTTTACGGATTTCTCTCTTTTTCTCTGGCAAAACATCCTGAAACACATGTTCCGGCACCTTCGAGACACGCACCGCAGAACGTAAAGCACATCCCCTTTTTCCATCCTTTTTCTTTCACCTCTTCCTTTTCCTCTTCTTCTTCTTCTTCTTCTTCTTGCTCGTCTTCCTCGTCGCGAATACACTTTGTCCGATTCTCTTTCCTGTCTGCCTCTCCCTTTCTCACCTTTCCGCCAGCTCGTTTCTTTTTATCCCGACCTTCGAACGAAACTTGTTAATTGCGGCATTATTCGCGATCCGGGAACGATAATGGTGTCTCGGCAGCGAAGCTCGCGGTCTCTCGTGGCATCTCGAGGGGGTCGTTCGTGATAATGCGGCTTCTCTTTCTCTCTCTTTCTCTCTCCCACTCTCTGCGAGTTCCGAAGATCGGTACGAATAAATATCGTGGAATCCCGTTTCTCGTTTGTTCGACGATCACTTTTCAAATTGAGACCGCGTTGAAATACACTGTTAGATCGATCGGCGAGGCGCGGAAGGAAGAGAAGATCAAAAACGAATAGATATATATTTTTTCTTTTTCTTTCGCGATCGATCGAAAGGGCGAATCCGAGAAGAACGAGATGATCGGGCCACTGTTTACATTCGGTCGGATGAGTTTTCTCGGCGGCTTTCGTCGACGATTCTTATCACTATCGGCTTTCCAAGTGTCGACGCACTACAGAGGACTTTGCCTGCGCAAGGTCTAGCGACGGACGAAGGGTTTTCACGGAAGGTGCAAAACACTTACTCGTAAGGGGGCGGGAGGGGGTGCTCTTAGCGTTGGCTCGCGATGAAACTCACCTCTAATTAAAACGTCTGGCAGGTTGTGCAGGCCCTGCGGCGTCCACCCTCGCAATGTTCGCAATGCTCGTGTGCCGGAGCAAGAGCCCGAGCTCTACGACGCTCGTGCAGGGCGGTAGTCACGATTGCGTCGAGGGGGTGCTTGGCTTCCATGATCCAATAACGCCGACTTAATTAACTAACTGCTAACTCGCAAGCCTGTTAGCTCATTGATTTCGTTCCTGAGATCGTCGTCCAGCTTCGACTCACTCTCCCCCCCCTCCCCCTTTCTCTTTGCCTCGTTCTCTCTTTCTCTTTTCCTCTTGTTTTTTTTTTCTTTTGTCTCTCGGGTGCGAATTTATCGAGAAATCGACGAAAATCTGTCGGTCTGCCTTTCGCGAGTGTCGCTGAGCATTATCCTCGTTTTCGCGTTTGGATCGAACAAGAAACGAGGAAGAAGGTTATCCGACGATAGGACAGGACACGTGCGTCCAACAATAAGCGATTGTCGTTCTTGTTGCTTCGCGCTGGGCGATCGCGATCGCGGGACGCGTGGCGAATTACAAAGCGCGCAAGGGCAACGGGAATAATTGTCGGTGGTAAAGGGATAGAAATTCTAGTGGTAAAAAGTGTCGCGTCGTTTTCCCCGCTTCTAATCTCGTTGGCTGGATCGATGCGCCTTGAAAAAGATCTCCCGAGGGTCGCGCGATAAATTAATGCGCTTTATCGCGGCTTCTTCAGGGTCGTCCTGGCTGGCGTAGTTGTCAAAGGGAGCCGCGGTTTAATGCGAGTACGCTACACCGATCCGATGCAACGCGACATGACGCATCTTTTTTTGCAGGGCCCTGTTTCACGGGGTTTCGTCCGCAAGCGCAAAACCCCGAACGCTAATCTCGGGATCGGACAATTTCTCGGGATTTCTCTTCACCCTCGTGATTATCGAGGAAATCGCGGTTGACGTCGTTGGCCGTCACACGTTCGCGTTCTACGCGTTCTGGAAACAGCCGATCGATCCGAGGATTTATTTAAAATTGTAATGGTAGCGCTTTGGATTACCGGCTATCGACGTCGCGGCGTCCATCGACCCGCGTAAAATACGATTATGAAAGTCCTCGTCCGATTTCGGTGTTAATCTAATCGGAATCCTAGCCGCTGGGATATAGATTCCGAGAACCTAACTCTGCCATCTGCTGCCGTTCTACGTGCTTTTCACCGAATCGATTCGAATGGATGAGCTTATGATGCTCGTCGATACTGAGCGATTGCGAAAGATAATAATTGCCGGTGTGTAAAAACGATATATGTGTCGCCGGTGTGTGTATATATATATATATATATATATATAGAGAGAGAGAGAGAGAGAGAGGTGAGAAGGGCGGGAGGGAGAGAAGGGGGGCTCCCTTTGATTTCCGTGGCTGAGAACGAAAAAAAGCCACGAGCTGCCGATGGATGGAATCGGATCGAAAACGAAAGTCAAGAGCTCGATATCTCTCTCTGTGATGTTTCGTAACGTCGCGCCGTTGAAATGCCATGTTCTTTTCGCTCGGTATGTAAGTGGGATTGGCACAGATTTTTCCAAGGTTTTAACACGGGGCAATTTATCGTCCGGTCGATGGAAAAGAAGGCCGAACGAATCTATCGGAACAAGGAATAAATGTATCGGAGAGGCTTCGGTCATCTGTAAATATCTGTCCGAAAGAAGTTGCGCTCTTTTTCGCGCGCGAACGAGAGGGGTGCTGTTAGTAATCGGCCGCCTATCGACCAGCGATATCCATTCGCCGTAGACGGGGCGTCCGTAAGAAACGAACACAAATCGGTCCGATTATCGGTCAAAGGAACTCTTTATTGTACACGCATTGTTAAATTGTATACAATTATCGCATCCATTCCAAATCTTACACGCGCACAAATTGCTTTTCTCTAATAATACTGTGACGGAGGTGTTACAGTTGCTGGTGGATAATTCAAAATTATATCTACTAATTAAATAGAGGCAACGTTATTAATAAATTATTGGCCCGCTTAATCTACCAATTAAATTACGTTGTTCGCGCGATTAAGAGCAGTTACTCCATTGTCTCTGCTGCAAGGTAAATTGTAATTGCCTTTAAGCATTGTTAGAGCGACACGTCTCGATAGCATTACTAAGCGTGAATATAATGTACGGTCACCGAGTTCGCCGCGGTGTTAAATCGGTCTGTCACAGTTGATCTCCGTATGGGCTGACGGCCGATCGCGTATTCAACCGCGAATCGCGCATCTTTTCTGCGTTCAATAGCTCTGGAAAGCTAGCTGGTTCGTGAAGCGAACGTGAATCAGCTCGATTCTAGTGTCCGCCTCTTCGTCCCCTTAGGTAATGAAAAAAAGGTAGCAATTTTTAACAACGAGATTCAACGACCGAAGATTTAGAGATTGAATCCGTCATCCGAATCATGTCGTTCGTATTTTGATCCGATCTCTAATCCGACGATTAGTTCCGATTACAACGAGGACGCAAGCGGGTTTCAAACGTTCGTTCACTTGCAAACAGTGATCCACTCCTCCACGGTACAGTTTTGACATTGCACGAAGCAACACCAATGAAACTTGCATCTGCATCTCTCGACGCGTCTCTGTCTCACGACGTTGTAACCTCTGTCGCAGCAGAGGCTGCTGCATCCGTCTCTGCCGGAACTGGTCTTGTTGCATCTCCGACCGGCGGTCCCTGGAATGTCCGCGCTCGGGTCCCTCTCGCAGAAATTCGGCGACTCTTGGTAGTAAAACAGCTGCTTGGCGAGATCTCGCGGTCTTCTTTTGCGCCCGCCACCGTTTCCGCCGCCGCCACCCGATCCGCCGCGGTGTTTCCTCTGCCTCTGGCGATCCGGCCTCCTCCTTCGCGATCCTCTCACTCTGGTTAAAGAGGTCACGCTCCCCACGTTGCTCTGCGCGACCAACACCGCGTTTCGAAAACGATCCTTGAGCGTTTTCCCGACTATCCGGAAGTCCGGCGCCACTTTCCAGCAGGTCTTGAGCTCGCAGGAACCCGACATACCGTGGCACTTGCAGCGCACTTGCATGTTGCTCGCCACCGCCTGAAATCTCACCGTGATTGTGTCATGATCGAATTGATCGAACGGATCGAACGATGAAATGGAAGAGGCGAAAGGAACGAAAGGGAGAAAGCAGACGAAGTCGACGGTGGTCGTTGACGAACGGTTACGGTACGCGATTCGGTTCAACGAGTGCAGTGGAGAGCGGTGTGGTCAAGAGTCGCATGAACAGCGGCTGAAGAGAAAAGGGGGGCAATTTCTTTTAAACAAAGAGGTGTCGCGTACAAAACAGTTAATGAGTCTACGACTGGGTGGTCCAGCCCGGGGCTTCGTCTTAATAACGTCGAGGCGAGACCGAGCGTGGAGAGGTGCATGGTGGAGAGGAACGGACTCGGCTGTACTTCTACTCCTCCTCTCTACCCCTATTCATCGTTTTCTCTCTCTCTCTCTCTCTCTCTTTCATACACACATGCGCGCGCGCACACACACATACACACGTACTCTCCGCTTTGTTCTCTTTCTTTTCGCGTTGCTCTAGCACCAGCAGGCAAGAATCACCGTTAAAACGCGAAGAATCAGCGGAACCTGATGGAACGAACAAAAATACCGGGAGAAGAAGTATATTGTCACGGAATATTTATCGCGAGAGAGAAAGAGAGCGAGGAAAATCCTGGGAGAAGGAAGACAAATGACAGAGGACAGAGAGGGAGAACAAAAGAGAAGATTAATCAAACGGCTTACCAAGCGGCCAGCTTGATTGTTGTGGAGATTGACCATCGACTGTATATCCCCGGCTATCTCGCGCGTATCTAGGAACTGTCTCGAGAACTCCATGCCGTAGTCGAGGTTGTGAGAGCAGCCGCCCCACTTCCATTGGGTGCCCCTGGCCTTGCCAGGCGGCTTACCCTTGTAGCTCGACGGGTCGCATCCGCAGGAGAGCAACCGTCCCATGCTGCACGCGCGAGCCACGCTGTGCGCCACCCCAGCTGCGAAAATCGCGAACGCGAACGCGGTCTCCCTGTAACCTGTAACAAACAACAATCCGTTTTTCACTCTGGCGTTCTCTTCTCCATGCGTCGCTGTTGAACTCTTAGTAACAAATCAACGTGGAGGAATCAGGTCAAGACTCAAGATTAGGAGAAATCTTTGAAAACGCTGCTGCGTTTCACCGACGCCTCTCGTACGGTGTTTTTCGCACGCAGAGGAGCAAACGAAGAGGAACACGATCAAGAGGGACTGGTTTAGCAAATTGTTACACAGGCCCGCGGAACGAGAGTAATATACGCAACGCGACAGCGACGATCACGTTCGTCGCTTCTCCCGTGAGCGATGAGAAGGAGCGACGAACCAGCGGGACACCGTGGAGCCGAGCTTCCGTAGAAGGAGCTTCGGTAGCGAGTTGGACGGATCGTTCGACGGATCGGCCATCGACAGACAGCCATCAGACGAAGTTCCACATAGTGGTAGATTATTCAGCCGTCCGTCAAAACAAAGCGTGGCCATCAACAGCGGCGGCCGGCGGGCATTCATTGACTGCATGTATAAACGATCTCACGCTGGGGTCCCCGAAGACACGATGCCAAACTCTGACCGCGATCGCCGCTGCTTCCAGCAATCTCGACGTTTTACGCCAATTTTACGCTTGTCTTTCGACGCGTAACGATCATTTGATCTCACGGTGAAATTGGACCGGCAGTCTCGATCGGTTTCTTTGCTCTCGTTCTCGCACGCGTTCACCACCGCTCGATTCAACGGGGAAAATTGAGGTCTTCGACAACAAAAGAGAGGAGAGAAGACGAGGAGTTTGAGGACGGCGAGAATCTTTCGGGGCAGAATTTGGAAATTCGTCCATCGACGAACAAAAGGGGTTTAGGTTGGATCCAGTTCGATAAGTAATGCGACGTTAAACGCACTTTTTCTTTGCTACCTCCAAGGCCTCTCTCGTCGTTCGAAGCGTCGCTGGAGTCGGATTGACGGATGGCCGATCGTCAAACCGCAATGGTGGCTGTCAACTTACAAACGATACGACACACGACTGCCGGCGGCTACGGAATACGCGCTCGAAACTGTCCCTTTCTTCGCGACTCGTTCGACAATACCCACACATTACTCTGTCCCCTCTTCTCTCAGGTCCAGAACGAGCCACTCCAATCCGCGAATACCGGGCGGTATTTGCAGTATTCATGAGAACGAGATACCGGGGAGACGCGCTAAAGGCACATTCGAAAAGGATTTGTGGTATTCGTTCTCGACACCCGATGAGCCACTGCGCTGTCGTTACGTCGTCCCCCCTCGACAAGCTGCCCCTTTTGTTCGTTCGTTCGTTCGTTTCGTTTCGAGACCACGTTCCGAACGCGACTCGCGTCAAGGCTCGGCCAACAAACTGCGCGTCTATCTATTCGCGCGCGCGCGCGCGTTTTCAACGCGCGTGGTTCTCTCTAATTTCGCCTCCGTCGCGTCGACGAACGATCCGTCGTTCGATCGGAGCCGTCGCACCGGAATCGATCGGCCCCCATCACCGTGAAACCGTGCCGTTGCGATTTCATTCGGCAGGCGTTCTCCGAACGTCTCCTTTTACCTCGGACGACGTTCCACCGCGTGACGGCGGCAGGGAATCGTCCTTCGAACGACGGATCCGTGGACGAACCGGATCGACCGACAGGACGGATCCGTTTCGGTGAACGAGATCGGACAGCCGGTCGCTCGATTACGTCGCCCTTCGTCGATCGTACGAAACCTGGCGACGTTAAAGAGTCGACGCCGAAGCGAAGTATAGCAAGCATACGACCAACAGCAGACTTTTTTTTCCCCCCTTCCTCAAGAGAGAGAGATCGTTGCTTCGATAGAAACGTTGACGACGAAGAACGATCGAAGGGGGAGGGGGGGAGGAGAGTTTGCCGATCGAATTCTGCCGTGGCGGCGGATATCACGTGCTTCGTCTCGAAGGATGATAACCTCCTTCGAGTACGGCGAGAGAGGAGGACCGGCCTTCTTCCAGTCGAAAGAGAACGAAAACAGCTCTTTATATGGGTTCACGGTGGGAGGGGTGACTGAAAGCTTGCGCTTTATACGGCTATTGGCAGCAACTGTTTTATAATGCAGATAACTGTTGGAGGGCTGCAGCTACTGTAACTGCCGTTGCTGTTGCTTCTGCCTCTGCCTCTGCTTTTGCTTCTGCTTCTGCTTCTGCTTCTGCTTCTGCTTCTGCTTCTGCTTCTGCTTCTGTAGCTCGGTGGTAAGAGGAGCACACACAGGGGACTCGTAATAAATCCTCCGCGGGGAGTTGTACGTCTCTTCTGTCGGACAGTGGAGAAGCCGAGGTGGAAGGAAGAAGGGAACGAGGCTGAGGTGCACAACAGAGGGCCACGTTGCCTCTTTACTCTCTTCGACTGTTGACGCAGGGACCCGGTGACGGATGGCGCGTAGGCCTTACCCTGCTACCCTGTGTCAGGCCCAAACTCACTGTTTAGATAACTCAATAGATAGCGTAGCGGGTACGCACGCTCGGTAATGTTTACGGGAGCGTGTGCCTTCTTCTTTTTCATCGCGTCCGAACGACTTTTACGCTTGTCTTAACCCTTCATGATCACGAACTTTCGACTTGTAGTTTTCTTTCTTTCCTCTTCTTTCTTTTTTCTTTCTTTGTTTTTCTGATTTTTCTCGATGATCCGTGACTTTCTACCGCATTTACCGCTTTCGCTTTCGCGATCTAAATCGCGTCACGAAATTTGTTGTGTGCATCTCGTACAGATTTGAGAATCTGTACATGGTTCCTACCACGAAGGAAACGTACGAAACTTAGATCTCGTTTCAAGACGTATTTCGCTGTATTTACGATTGTAAATACTATGGCTGTTCCTGGTGGATGGGCGAACGTCGTGTACCGCGCCTTGTGTGGGCCATCGGGCCCCGAACAAGAGACGGAGACTTCTTCTGGGACAGAGGAGGAGAAAGAACAGGACCGTTTCGTGTACATTTCATAATACATTAAGTCGTTTTGCCGGGGTTTAACGAATACGTGGCAAAAGTGAAACGTGCTGAAGGACAGGACAAGAGAGAGAAAGAGAGAAAGAGAGAGGCGAACACGAGTCGAGAAGGGAATGAAAGAAGAAGCAACGAGAGGACCGTGTCTGAGAGATTTAACGACGTGCGTTCTCTTCGAGATACGTAGCCAGCACGAATTTGACACGGTGGATTTCTCGAACGACCGCGGACTCTCTCACCTGGCCACCGATGTCGTTCCTTAAAAACCTGGAACCGTTGGTAATGATGAAGTACGGGCCGTTTCTCGGAAGCTGCTGCCCTCTGACTTCGAAGTCAGTCGAACTCGAACGACGATCGACCGGCTCCTTTCGAGCCGGATAATCGGCGAATCCGACCATTGCCGGTCTTTCTTCGAAAATCTGTCAACCAACCAGCAGCGATCGCGTCTTTCGCGTTCGTTTGTCTTTCGTCGAAACGTTCAAGTAAAGTAAACGCGTGTCGATACGGATTCCGAAGACGTCGTTTTGAAACAGCTTCGGGGGTGAAGTAGGGGGGGGGGGACAGAAATGGAAAAAGTCGTGGAATCGACACCTCTTGTTGGCCGGTGGGCAAAAAAAGGTGTACCGATCCACGGAGACAGATAACGAGAAGACAGACGTGGCGGGCACCGAGATCGTGGCTGCGCGGACGATCTCTTAAGCTTTCAGGTCAGGTGCGCTCGATGTCGCGCTCTCGCGCACTCGTCCGACACGATATATGTTTCCTCTTTCGACGCACGTACGCGCCACGACGAATTTATATGTCACACTGGAATAGGACAGTCGTGGGGCAATCTCTTTTCTTCTCGTCTCAGGCCGGTCTCCTCTCCTGCTCTCGCCTGCGTGTATTTCGGACAGGTTCTCGGAGCCGTGGCTGCAACTAAGGCCACACTACCACCGTATTCTGATTTAAGGAAGCGCGTCTGTCTCTCGCCTACGCCGGTTCGTCGACGTCAACGACGTCGTAAAAAATTTCACCTTTTCCTCTCGAGGTTTTCGAGGCTCGATCTGCTCTCCGAGAGCCAGCCGTGGGAGGGGGAGGGAGGGATCGTGCTTCGCTTATGTAACTTTTTCTTTTTGTTTTTTTTTTTTTTTTTTTTTTTAAGTCGTGCGACGTTCCGTGCGACGTTCTCGTGTATCGCACGCGCGCGCACGGTCCCGTTTTCTTCTCTCTCTTACCTCTCTTAAGGAGAACGCTGCTCTGCTGGGTACGGATTCTAGGCGTCAGCGACGAACAGTTCCACCTGTGCCACATGAATTGATGCTGACACTCGACTATCGCCATTTGCAGCCCCTTGATCGCAGCCACCGTCACGTCCGGGTTTCTGTTGCACAGGTCGCGCTGCTCCTTCGTCATCCCTGGGATACCGTTGCAGACCACGGCGTTGCCGCTCACCCAGTCGTCCACGGAGTTGCTCATTAAGCAGGTTGCGCTGCAAATCAAACGGAAATTTGCCAATTAAACTCGGGCTCGCGCGGCGGTTGATGGTCGGTTTTTCGTGAAAGCGGCCGTGGGCACGATCGCTTTGAGTGATTCTGCTTCCAGGGAATTTAGCCGAACACATTCCTCCGTGCTTATGGCACGCCGCAATCTCCTTACGATCCCTCGTTTCGCTCTGTGCAACCGTGTTACCACGCGTTACCACCGCCGTTATCGAACCCCCGATCGTGAACGCGGCCGCTTTTGGATTCGTCGTTGATTAATCGAGTTCTCCCTTCAAGTAGCCCAAACGTAAAATTATTCTACAAACTGCACGCTGCGCGCTAATACAGCACTCGGACAGAGAGAGAGAGAGAGAGAAAGAGAGAGAGAGTTGCACGCGCATCCGCTTTGAGCGGATCTAGAACGCGTCGTCTGCTTTCCATTAGACAATTTTACGGCGCCCGAGGCCGGGGTCAAAGGTGCAGATACTCTCTCAAAGAGCCAGTCGAAAGAGTGTCTGCTCGTCTCTTTCGTGGCTCGTATCCCCTGTTTCGGTATCGGTCGTCTCAGTTGCTTTTCTTTTTCAGCCGCCATTCGTCTCTTGTCCTTTCGCATCGTCAATCGCGATAACGCTATTCGTATCTCGGAAGAAGAGCTCTCTCTCAAGTGCTATCTTAAGCGACAGCTTCTATCTGGCACGTTACCAAATAGGCCTGCGGTGTTAATCAAATATCCAGATGAAGAACGAAGGGTTCGAGAACGAACGAAGAGTCGATCACCGTGGAAAAATTCGCGATATTTCGCGAAAGATGCGGATCATGCGTTACGCGTTTTCAGCGACGGTAGAAGGGATTTAGAGTCGGTCGGTTCATTCGTTGCTGACCGGTCGGAGTGGTCAATTTTTCTTTCTTTGTTTTCTTTTTCTTTTTCTTTTTTTCTCTTTTTTTTGTGCGGAGGATTCTCGGGGTCTTTCGAAGTCTGGGAGGATATCACGGACGGGTGCAGGATTCTCGGTGGGTCGGTTATCTGCGGGTACAAATTAGTCGACGAGCTTCTCCTAAAGTAAAAGCTGTGTATAGCACCCGCGCGAACGTGGAAAAGAGAGAAAAGAGAGAGATAAAGGGATCTGGGAGGACAAAGGAAAAAGGAAGAACGTATCCGGAGGATGCGGACGATGCGGCAAAGGTGGTGGTGGTGGTGGTGGTGTGTTGTCGATGGCGAAGGAGAGAAGGTCCTGGCAGCTCGGTTTCTGGCGTAGTGTGGGAAAGGACGGTGGTAGAAGACCGAGATTTTAGGGTCGCAGAGGTTATTGAGGGCTCCCATTACCGATACACCATTGCATCGCTGTTATCTTTCGCGCTATTGATGATCTACCGAAAGCAGATTAATGATCTTTACTCCTCGAAACAAATTACCAAAGACATCGTGTACCTGTGCCGAGTCTGACCGAGTCCGAGGGATTTCTTCCCGTTACATTCTCCTCTCCATTACACCTTTGTTGTTTCTCATTTTTACCCTTCCCCCTTTTTCTTTTCGCGTCGTCACATCGAGGAGAACAAATAAGACTTTGAATTTTTATCTCTTGGCTCGTACGTTTAAATATGTCGTATGTTGTGGACGCGTACATATCGAGGAAATGTGTAATAAGGGAGAGAAAGAGAGAGAGAGAGAGGTTAGCCTCTCTCTCTCTCTTTCTCTCTTTCTCTCAGTTCATATCTTTGGATCGTGTTCTCCGAACTCGTGGGAAATCGTCGAGCAAATCAAAGGTCGAAGACGCGAGAGCGCGTCCTGCATTTTTGCAATGATCCAAGGGGTCGCCGAAGAATCCAAGATGGCGTCGGGGATGCACGTGTTTTATTTAACTTGTTTGCAAGGAAACAGATGAGAAAGAGCGAGAGTTAGGGGGAGGGGGCAGGGAGAGGGAATCACGGAACGGAATTTCGCGTTTAATGGAGGTATACCCGCGGAGAGAGAACTCGTTACGAGTGACTCGCGAGAATTCCTGCGGCAGATATCGAATCGCTTTGCTTCTCTTATTTTCGCGGGGTCGTGCTTCCTTCTCTCGGTCTCTCGATATTGCGTCTCTCGCGTGTTCTCGCTCGATTCTCGGCGATTCGGAAGCCGCGACGTCGATGGAACAACGTCGGAGATGGAGTACGTCGAAATGACGTAGACGAAATCGGGCGTGGGCGTGATCTGGTCTGTATCTCTCACAGTGTGTGTCGAGTGAAATTGACGCAACAGGGAGTGACACAGGGAGGGGTGTGCTAAACGGTCGCGTCGCGCAAACTGGTTTATCGACCATTACATCACGGGAATTATTCGCGATGCGGTAATTCAATGTCGTTCCGTAAATACGCCGAAGCGCACGCGTACCTATATCCACTGCTCGCGCGTGCATGCGAGCCGCGTGTCGGTGCACGTACGGCCTTGTTCCCGGATGCTGTTTGTAATTATTTACGAGGAGCCGCGTGGGCACGAAGGAGAATACGCCGCGGACGCTCCTCGCAGTGGTCAGACCGAGAGTCTTACCTACGCCTGAAGGCACTTCTATCTCAAAGACACAACATTGTCACAGATAGTCGAGAATGTTTGTCGTTTCGTGTACCGAGGACGAGAGCGAATCGTATTCCTGGAAGTAACCAGTCAAGGAATTTATCGCGGTTCTCGGAACAATCCTCCGCGTTTAACTCCGCGTTCCGGAAAATGGCCGATTTCCTTCGCTGCTCGGTTAAAGAATATTGCTCACGCGAAACGAACCGGCCGCCGGGCGCCCCTTTGGCCAGAGAAAGATTCGATTAGAGCGTGCAGGGTGTTCGACACAGTGCCAGCCAGTATCGAGAAGGTATAATGAAGATCGCAGCGGGATCGTTTGTTGTTCGTGAAACAACGAAGCTGCTTGAAGGGGCCTGTTTGCACTTCGTCATTGTACGCTGTTACAGGGAACCGTCGAACGCGACCGTCGTCGAGACCGTTTCAAAATTTTTGCAGATTTTTCCGTAACAGGTGGAAAGACGGGACGAGCGCGGAGAAAAAGACCGAACCGAAGAAATCGCGTTGCCACCGGGTTTGCCAATTTTTCCCAGTCAAATTGTACGCGTCGAATCGGATCTATCGAATCTATCGTTCTCCTTTGTTCCTCGATTCTCTTTTCCTTTCTTTTTTCCCTCGAGATTTTCGTCGTAATTTTCATCACGGTCGTATCTATTTAATATTTGTTCTCCGTGCCGCAGAGACAAAGATCACCCGTGAAGTCGACTCGATCGAACGATTTGCATCAATACTCGACGCCCGATTTATTTTACTTCGCGGTATACGATGATCACGCGGCTCGATCGTCTAAAATAAACAAATATCCTGGTTCGATGGTCAAGACTCAACAAGACACGACGCGACGCGATATCGAACGTAAATGATTTCGTTAGCGAGTCGAACACGCTGTACGATTGATACAATAACAAATCGTGGAGGATAAGATAAAGCGAAAGATGATTCTCTCGCCTCGGGAAGAAAGAGTATTCTCGGCGCAGAACGTGGGTACTTACCGACGATTCTCAAGGAGAATCAGCAACAGGGCAATGGTGGGTCCGATCCTAATGGCGATTCTAGACGGTGGTCCTTCGCAGACGCGTCCTGATCGAGAAGGAGGCATCCTGTCATCGCCCCGAGGACGTTCTCTTATTCTTTGCGCGGTTTGCCCACTTTAAAAGAGTCGAGTGCGACCCCTCGTCCAAGGCTGCACACCCCTAGCACCCGAACGGAAGGACCCCTCGCTCGAGAGACGATCCGCCGTCTCTCTTTCTTTCTTTCTTTCTTTCTCTCTATGTATTTCTGTACGGTTTTTTTTCCCGAATCCCTCTCCTACTCTTCGTCTCTTGTCTCTGGCGCGGTGCCTGTGATCAGCAGCCTGGCACGCGTCGAGGACTCCTCCTCGCCCCGGGCACCGGCGCTTCTGCTTTGACGTTCCGTACGATTCGAGAGCTTCCAGTTTCACCGCTCCGAGGGGTTGCTCCGAAAACTACCCCGGGACAATATATCCTCGATGACGATCGAACGGTTCGTCGACCGACCACCGTAGATTTTCACCCCGTTCTTTTCGTTTCTTCCTTTTTCTTCTCTCTCTCTCTCTCTCTTTCTTTTTCTCTCTTTCTTTCTACCCTTCTTTCTCGCTGTTCTCTCTATGCAGATTCTGGCTACCGGAAGTAGCTTTCACCGGATGCTGAGGCACGATACTCGATCACCTTTGGTCTTCTTCCTTCTCGTCTTTGGGGAAAAATACTGTTGGTATCGGAGCACGGAAGAGTACGTTCTCTGCTCGTCTCTCGAGCGACTTTTTGGGCGAGTTGTTCCACGTCACACTGACACTTACGCTACGGTCGTCGCGAACGTAACACCAATTCGTCGTCGCGATTGAACATGTTTCGCGCGGCTCCCTTTTTTCGCGATTCGATCCGATTCTCCTCAGGTATCTCACATCCCACGAAACGAGAGAACACTTCCGGACTTGAAGAACGTTTATCCTCGGCCGACGACGTGAACGCGCGTCGCGACACCCTTTTTCGCCAAGCTCGTTGTCGAGTATCGTGGCATTCTGCCCGTGGTTCTTGCACCCTCCGTAACGTCGAACACCGATCGGTGGCGTGGATCCGCGTTTCCTCGTGATGGTTTCTGCTCTCTCTCTCTCTCTCTCCCTCTCTCTCTCTCTCTCTCTTTCCCTCTCTCGATTTTCTACTCGGTGTTCGGCACGGGTTTCTCGAGCCGTGGACGAGAGACGCTCGAACGTGTCGAAGAAAAAGAAGAAGGTCGACGATGGTTCGGTACTTCCGGTGTGTGCGCGCGTTCACGGCGAAGTGTCAAGCTCAAATAAAAGAAAAGTCGCCCTCCGGGATCTCTTACTCCTCCCACGCACACATCCCCCTCCTTCGGCTTGTGTTCCTCTTCCACCGTTGGTCTGGTTCGATCTCTCTTTCTCTTTCTCTTTCTCGCGCGCGTACCACCACGGCTATCGTTTCGTCCGTGCAAACAGTCGAATAGCAAACTTCTCGTGATCGCGTTACGCAGCGAAAACGACGACGATGGCGACGACAACGACGATAATGACAATGACAATGACAACGATACCGAACACGATATCGAGCGCGCGCGTGTGTGTCGTCCAACGACGATCGGCCGTCGCGTCGCGCTATGTCCCGTGGTGAGGGAACGTTCGTTCGACGGCGGTGCTCCTTCGAATCGGAGAAACGATCGCCGGCGCGTGAGTCAACGCGAAAAAGAGTGGCGAGGTCGAGAGGAGCCGAGAAAAAAGAGAAACGAAAAGGGGTGGAAAGAGGGGTGGAAGGACGTGGTATGCGATAAAAAGAAGATGAGGGAAAAAAAAGTAACGCTGGGACCGCGCGAGCACGGCCGACACGGAGAAGAAGGGAAGAAGAGCGTCGTCGGAAAAGAGTGAAAAACGACGAAGGGTGAATCCTCGGGTGATCGGGGGAGAAGAGAAGGAGAAGGGCTGCTTGATAAGCAGAGACCGGACCGCGGAGACAGCGAGCGTGATGGCCGAAGAAGATTCGCGAGAAAGAGACCACGCAGGACCACGCACTTTCGTTGTCGCCGTGTTCCTGCGTTCGTTATCCCGACACGCTACTGCGAGCCGAAGAAGAGATGGACAGAATCTGATGATTCCACCTCCGTTCAAGCCCGACGAGGAGCTGTCAGGGAGATCGGTCTGTCTATGATGAACTCGGTGCGCAGTGCGCGACTACGGGGGCCCTCCTCGCCCTCCCATAGGGAGAGAAAGGAGCGATAGGGAGCGGTAAGCACGAAGAAACCAACTACCCCCCCACCATAGCCACCACCATCTAGACACGACCACCACTACCGTCGGCCACCACCCTGAGATTCAAACCGAGAGAGAGAGAGAGAGAGAGAGAGACGCACGATCGCAAGTGAAACTACCAACGGAGATGGAAGGACCGCCGCGAGACCGGCGAGGCACCGAGATCGACAGAGACGAACCGAGACGGAGCAAGCCAAGAGACAGACGGAGAGCCCAGAGAGAAAGAAGTAGAAAGAGGCCAGAAGAGAGACAGACAGAGAGAGAGAGATGGTCAAACGGAGGAGAGACCGTAGGCTGCTTCTGCATCTTCCTCTTTTTCCTCCCACTTCTGACCATCTCTTTCTCTCTGATTCTCTCCAGATTTTTCTTCTCTCTTCGTTCCACTTCCTTCCACTTCCCCACCCTCTCTCTCTTTCTCTCTTTCACACACACACACACACTGTCTTGCTCTCTTTCTCTCTTTCCCGAACGGAATTGCCTGAAAACGCCTCTTCGCGGACCAACAGGTATATCCACGATCCGATTGTTTTGCACCTTACCACTTCCTTTCTCTCCCTCTTTCTCTCTCTCCGCTGCCCATGTCTATGAAACGTTGCTGTTTCGCGAAATCGATCGTTAAAATCGTTCCATCGCGATGATTCATCTCCGCTTCATCAACCGTTCATTCGGATCGAAATTACGCGCGATCGGACGAGCAGTCGCCGCGCGCGTCCGCTCCTCCTCGCCGAGAGAGGAAGGAAGAAGAAGGAGAAAAGGCGGAAGAAAGGACGGAAGAAAGGAAGGAAAGAAGAAAGGGAGGTTGCCCTTGATCACGTGGCAGGAAAAGTAGGAGGAGCGAACTTCCCCTACCTCGCATCCCTTGGAGGATGCTCAATCGGCATAATTGAGGTTTATCTCGTTCCCCGACTCCGCTTTCCGCCTACTCAACCCTACCGTTTGTTTCCCTCCCGTCCTTTGCCCGTTTCCGTGCAACTCTACAGACTCATACGAGCGCGCGCGCAGATTCCACTGGACCACGCGCGCAGGGGTTGCTCCGTTTCGTCCTCGCTGGAATATCTCCGAGTTCTTACTTCCTCGACGGAAGTTGAAATGTTCGCACCGTCGGTTCGCGGCTCGTTAAAACGAAAGGAAAATTAACGGTGCGCGCGAACCGAAACTCACCGAATTCTCATCCTACTTACCTAATAATCGTTTAGCCATCGCGTCTCTTTGTCGTTCGAGCCAATTAGCGAGCCGCTCTCGCTGCAATGGTCGACGAACCCAATCGAATCTGACTCGATTTCGCGATTAGAGGGGTGAAATAAGGGAACTCTCGACTCCCCCTTGGTTCCACCTTTGACCAGTCCTTTGTCCCGTCTCCTCTCCTCGTTCTCCTCCGGGGTTCGATCGCGCGGATCTCACGGACGTGGCCGCTGAGCTGGCAATTAGTCGGCAACGGCCCCGTTCGCGTTGCGCCGATGTGTACGTAGTAGTTACCCCAACGACGTGCCACGTGGTCGAAGATCAAACGACATCCTGAATCAAAGCGCGCGCGGTCGGGGTCTCCGGAGGATCGCCAGAGACGCGGATCGAAATGCATGGAACTCGTTTGACGACGCCCGTGCCGCAATTTACCTCTACGTATCCTAATTAGAGATCACGTTCCTCACGGTGTTCGAACGGACGGAGGAACGTCGCCAACTGCCTTTTCCCGTTTTGTCCTGTAGCTATCGGTACCCGTTATTCTCTCTCTTTCTCTCTCTCTCTCTCCGACGAAGAAGATTCAAAACGAAATTCGACGACGACTCGCGCGGTTCCGTGATCGTCTTCAACCGTGCAGCGAGTTAGAAATCGGACGGCGAAGGTCCGATCTCGAGGGAATCGAAATCCCGTTGGTCGGGGAAAAAAGGAAAGTCTGTCTCGTTCTCCTGGTAAATGAATTTCGTGGCCGTTCGTGGCAATGGCGTTGCACAGGTTAAAAAGCGTTTGTCAAGGCACGCGGACGGACGCGCGGCCCGATCTTTTTGCTCGTGCATGCGAGAACCAACGACTACGTTCCCCATTCGTTTGGTAGTGGACGCTCATTGCCGAGCCGAGTTCCTCACCGCGATAAGATCGTCCGTGCTTCCAGAGGAGTTTCTTCTCCCTCTCTGTCCCAAGACAGAGGCAAGACGGCTTTTGCCGTCTCTTCTTTCTCTCCTTCGGATCGTTCTCCCCTTCTCCTTTTCAACATGTACCCTCTGTCATCCTATCTGGGTGCATTACTTATCGGGCTATCGAGTGTCCTGACCATGATCTTGGCACGCGAACGCCGATACCATCGAACCACTCGATCATCCTATCGCCGTGCAATGCGCCCTGGTGCACTCCTCGCTCGGAAGCCTAATTGGCCGGCGTTCAAAAAGGGGTATAAACCCTCTCACTTTCTTTCTTCCATCCCACTTTCTTCCTTCCCCTTTCTCTATCTTTCTCTTTCTCTCTTTTTATCTTTTTTAATCTGTCGCTCTCTCGTTGCTCCGAAACGTCTGTTTCAACTAGATTTCGTTCGTTCGTATTCGATTGCACGTGCGTACGGTCTAGCGTGGTGTTCTCTGCGCGAAGAAAACTACCGTCTGCTCGCGTGTCACGCTCTCGCTCGTGTTACCCCTTTGGAGGTATGAAAATCCCGATAAACGAATTATCTTTCACCGCAAAGGGTATTATGTACTTATCTCGCTTTCTTTCTCGCCTCCAGTCTCGCCTCGTCTAGTTTGGTTGGTCAACCATTCTCTCTCCCGTAATTAGTTCGCTCTCCACACTCCCTCCCCCTCCCCCTTTTCTCCCTCTTCCCGTTTGGCCGATTTTACAAATCAGCGATTCGGCCGATTCGTTTCGAGAGACGCGCGCGTTTCGCTTTGCCCTCCAATGTGCCAGAAAAACGTCTTCATGTGTCGAGCGTGATAATCGATCGATTCTCATACTCGTTTTCGCGGGACGTGGCGGAGTGGCCCGCCATGGATCATTCTCCGTTCGCGGGACGTGATTGAGATGTCGATCGGTTAATCGAGCGAGAAATCCCTAACGAGAAGCACGGAAAAAGCTGCGCGACTCATCGAGCACCGCCGTTCGATCGAGAGCCGGCGATCACGCCAACTGTGTGAATTGCACGTTCATTGTTCGCTGCGGATCGGTTCGAAACGAGAGCGTGGCCGGTTCGCTCGATTGAAGGCGCGGCGAGTCTGGCGTCGGCGCGAGAGAAGCCCTGGCAATTCGAGCGATCCGCTCACCATGGAAACTGTGGACGGAGGCTGTGTGTGGGAGCTACAGAGGCCGAGACAGAGAACTGTCCGGAATGTTTTAATAATATGCATTCCTGCCGGGTGAACGCCGAAAGCGTCCTTCCCCTCCTCTCCTTCGGGGGGAGGATTGCATTGTACCCTTCGCAGTCCGCTTTACAATAACTATGATATAATTAGCCAGGCTATTTTTCTCGGTCGGAAGAATGCAGCTATGTTTCTCGGCGAACAACGGCGACAACGATTCGCCGTTTGTAAAAGGTGTGTAACGCGATACTAAACTTATGGAAACGATATTAAAGAAGTGAGGAGAACAGAGAACAGGGAGGAAAAAAGAGAGAGGAGAAGGGTGAACGAATAGGAACACGATGGAAGGAAAGTCGAACTCGTTTTCGAACGTCCCACTTCCTATTGCGTTTAAGGGGCGAACATTGTGCACATTGTTCGACGAACGCATCGGACGAATTTTTACTCGGATGCTCGACCGGCCCCCGTCATTAAGCATTATATCGTAGAACCGTAGAACCGTTCGTCAAGTGAACGCAACACCCATGTACCGCAGAAGAAAGAAGAGAGAAAGGCGCACGCACGCCCCCATCCTTTTAGCGAGCTCGATGCCTTGTTCTTCGCGATTATTTCGGTGCCGGGGCACGCTGTAGAAGAACGCGCACGATGAAAAGGACCGCGTGATCGACGGTGATGCCGGGGAATGGACCGGAAAAGAATCGAAGAGGTGTTCCCCGGACGGGGAGAGACCGTCCCGGGAACGAGAGCGATCTCGTTCGATCGCGACACTTGGTTTGACCCAGATTCCCGCGCTGGATCGTACACATTTCAGAACCGGTAGGAAATAGGGTTTCGCGATCGCGATCTCGGCGCGAAGGCGCGTTGAACGTTGGACGAAAAAAGGAGAGTCGATTCACTCGAGTGCGAAACGCGTCGTTGAACGGCTGTCGATCGAGAGGCCGTCTCCTTTTCTTCTGAAACGATGCGTGCCGAGCACAGAGCCGAACGAGGACGGAGGATCGTCCAGAAATCGGCCGAAAGAAAGGATCCTCTTTGGTATTTTTCACCGACTATGCTTTCGACCGCCATTGCAGGATGAGCAGCAGCGCCGGTCGAAAAGATATCCGTTACAAAATGGTAACGCTCGATCGCACGATCGAGCAGGAGATACCGGGAGCGCGGATCATCGGGTATCGTTTCTGTTAAAAGCCACTTGTTGGAGTGCGCTCGGGCGTGATCGATTTCCCGGCTAAAAGTAGCTCCCGGATAATCTGCTTTCGAGGATCATAGACGTTCCGACTGTTTATTATTTGCCAGTGCGAGCCGGTGCTTGCTCGCTGCATCTCGCTGAGAAAAACGAGCCCCGGTGGAACTCGTTTGTTCCCCGTGTGCTCTCTCGTGCGTACACCGGGCGCACGCATCTGTAAAATGTCCCGACACTTCAAAGAAGTTTCACTTCGGAGAAGCAACTCGGGAGAATACGGGAAATATCGAGTACGGTTTTTCCAATCTTTCGCAACACGGGTGCCCCCGTTGGCGTTGGTTCTTTTGCATGGAATCGGTCTGTGGGATCAGACAATGCTTGTCTCTCGATACGGAGGAGAGTGTGTTTCGTTGTACGCCCTGGTACGTCCGGCGGCCGATTCACGTCGATTCGTCAGCGGATAATGACTTGAGAGGATAAGAGGATCTCGATTCTGAGTTTTCCATTGTTCCCTGGAAACGGCTCGTATCCCGTACCTCTATGCTAGTAACGAGCTAGATACGTCTCGCTGGATGCGTTCCTCGCTCGGAGCGATCCTTAATTATCGGCGGTCGCGAAAAGAATTTTCAAAGTAGCCGCTAGGTGAGAGAGAGAGAGAGAGAGAGAGAGAGAGTGTGTGTGTGTGTGTGTGTGTGTGTGTGTGTGTGTGTGTGTGTGTGTGAAAAAGAGGTGATGACTCGAACAGGGAACGAACGAAATCGGCGTTTCAACGGTGGTAGTCGAAGGGACAGGGAAAAGACGGAGCTGAAAATAAGGAGCATCCACGAGGATGAGGAATGGTAGTCCGGGTGATCGAGAGAAGGCCAGAGAGGCGATGGGCCACCATGCTCGCCTATTATGGCAAAGGAGCCATGGGGATTCGGAGAGTGGCCCTCGACCAACGGCAATTCGAATAAATAAAGAGGGAAAATAAGATATATGCGCGTGGGTGTGGCGGCAGGCGGGACCCAGGCTCATTGCCACCTCCGAAGCTGTCGGATCTCACACTCGGTGTGTGTAGATGCGCAGCTATCTTGCCATGCATATGTATGTAGGCTCCGACTCGATCCTACAGATCGCTCTGTTTCCTTTTCTCTCTACCTGTTCACTCAGTTACCGGTCCCCATCTTCCGAAACGTCTTTTACCCTCACGCGCGCTCGCGACGACGGACTGCTTCTCCGGCAACTACATCGACTACATTTTTTTTTTTTTTTTTGGTCATTTTGTCAAAGCTTCGATTACGAGCACGTAGAAAATTTGAATTCGAACGACGAGAATCGACGGATACAAGCGTGTCCTACGGTCGAGCAGAAGGAGGAAGCCTAATCGTCGATGTTCTACTCGCGACCGGATCCGATTAGGATCTCGACACCCACGCCGAGATCGTCGGAGGAACAAGCGTTGTTCTCCTCTACTTTTTCTTTCGGTTCCCCTCGCCCTCCCCTTCGCATCCTCTTGATTCTGTTAGTATCTGTAGCGTTGTCTGCATTTAGTTGGTATGTTAAATACGCGACGGAGGGTTGCTACGCGAGGAACGTTTCAAAGGAACGTCGAGTGAAACGGAAGGAAGGGTAGGTGGGGAGGGGTGAGGGGCCGATAAAACGAGTTTATTGGCTCGTTTGTTCTGGAAGGTGGCGGTTTCTTTGTCGCGACTAGTAACGATCGTTTTACTACCGGTTTCAACGATTAGGGCTATCGTGACGTTTCGCGGCTAAAGAGGAAAAAAGTAAGGAGAGCCGGGCTCGAGTGATTTACCGGTCGTAAACGAATCGTAATCAGCCTGAGCCGGGACTCGAGCCGCCCCGGTGCATCGAGCACTTCGGGATGCCCCGAAAATTACGAAGAGGAATATATTAGTTAATATAATATAGGTACTTTATATTTGGCCGAACGATCCGCCAGGTCGATCGGCGATGATCCGCGTTTTTATGCCGGCGATCGGTGGAGAGAGGCGAACGTCAGCCAGCGGCCAGCTGAGGGCAAGTGAACGCGAACACACGTAGAGGTACACGATACGCGAGCGAGAGTCACGTCTCGAATGATCGGGTATCCCTTTTCTCTCTGCGTGAGTCTCTTTCGATTCGCGACGAGCCGCGAAGACAAGCTGATGGAAATTGATCGAACAAAGAAGTGTTAATTGCGTTATTACACCGGCCGTACCGGCTTATCGAGCCTCCTGCTTCACCCGTCTACCGAAACGATCGCGATCATATCGGATCTCGTTCGGCCATTGTACAA
Source organism: Tetragonula carbonaria (assembly GCA_032399595.1). Classification (NCBI taxonomy): domain Eukaryota; kingdom Metazoa; phylum Arthropoda; class Insecta; order Hymenoptera; family Apidae; genus Tetragonula; species Tetragonula carbonaria. The sequence continues at coordinate 2,127,528 of JAUCRC010000012.1, read as the reverse complement.
TTATTAAATACGATGATGCGGCTCTATTATCCGGGGAGCGGATCGATGCGATCGACGAGAGCGTTGATCCGATCGTTGGCCAGTGCCAACGAGAGATCGAGAGGACTTTCCAAGCGGCGCGCGGTAGGTCCCTCGTTTCACCCTGCCGTCGTTTCATCTCGTGGTGAACAGATTTCTGTTGCCCAGTTGATCCGTTATTTGAGGCATCAACGTCGAGACGCCGCGACGTTTCGCGGAATGACGGAGTAACGTTGTAACACGCCGATCGCCGTATTACGCTTCTTATCGCCAGATTCGAACGCGCGTTCATCTCCTCGAGTCGTAAACAGCACGAACACGTTGTTCCTGTTTCGCGGTTCCAGCGAATCAAACGCGAGACCACCCGCCGATCTACGTAGACTTACGCGTTTCTTCGCTGGCCACTTGCTGTCGATCGGGATTCGCGATCGATTCCACGATCGACGTTTCCAACCACCCGTAGAGTCCCAGCGGACTCGTCTCCGGGGATTTATCGCAATCCATTCGTTGCACCTCGGATCGATCACGGTCAAAGCAAAGTAGGCTTTACTCGAGTATCGATCCCAGCCTTTCTTCGGCGTTTCTTTTTGTTCGCATTTTTTCCGACCGGCCACGACGATGTCACGACGAAATCGAAAAATTCGCGCTCCGAAACGATTGGACGTTCGCGAAACGTTGGGTTTTCGTCATGTTCGGCAGTCCACGCTCCAAATGAAAGGCGTCGTTCGAACGTTTGCGGCGCGGACTAATCGATATTTAATCGCGCGGGCCGCGTTCGAGCTCACGTACATGTACACGTGCGTGCAGCACGTGCGAGAAACACGTGTCACGTGCTCGCGACGAGCAGCGAGCACACACGCGGAATACCTGTACGTACGCGCGGGCACACGCTCGATCCGAGAGCCGGTTGATTTCTTTCTAGCTGCCGCGTTCTTTCTCTCTCGATCGCTCGCTCGCTCGTCGTCTCGATCTTTCGCGAAAGAAAGCTAGCAGGGACGAGGAACGAGCGAGCGTTTATTAACGTTTTGTTTGTACATCTCGATTAGAGCTAATCGATCCTCCGGCAAAATGAGGCATAATATAAAGCCGTGGTGGGCTCATAAATACTCATTTGTGCGAGCAGCCGTTGCTGCGTCTCTCTTGCTCTCGCTCCCTTCCACTTTGGCTTTCGCTTATCCACCGACGTTTTCGCCACCGCCCAGGTCGACTTCGTTACGGTTACACGGGTGGCAAATTCGGATATACGAATTCGTGTACGTAATTGATGGAGCGTTTTCGGCTCGTAACCAGATTTATCGCTGGCTCTCGTGGCTGTCGGGACAGCAGGATTTTTTAACGCGCGACACCTCGTACTTGAATCGCGAGTCGATGACTATAATGACGAACGATATACGAAACGAAACGAAATCGAAACGATTTCAGAAATTTATTACTCTTACAAATTTAATCTTTGTCTACGAAGAGAGGAAAAGAAAAGTGTTCTTGCGTAAACCGAAACGTGTTTCATTCGTTTGCTCTAATACACGTATGACGTCACGACAGCTGAGCGATGTTGCGGATTTTCCATTTCGCCGTGCATCGAGAGTACGTCGGAGCAAATCGATTCCTCGCGGATCGGCCCAATTTGCGATTCGTCGCGATGACGATATTTTCACCCTTTCCCACGCTACCGTCTCCCAGACGAGCAAGGAAGCTGTTTTCCAAGTTTCTGTTTATCGTGGCTAATGGCCGCGGAAAGCTAACTGACTAATAGGCGCAAAATAGACGTCCCCCGGGGAGGGGAACGTTGTTCGTTGAAAGATTACGGAGGAATTCGATAACTCAATCTTCTCTCGGCTAGAGATCGGCAAAACAGCCGAATCATAGATTCCAAGGAGGAAAAACAAAACGACGAGAGCGGGCACTTATGACGAAGCTGTTCTCGCGCGAGATTCAGAGATCGCTCGGACGCTGTGTGTAACGCAGCCTTAAAGCTCACAATGAGTTGGCCACCTACGGGTATGCAGTCGTGAAAGATGTTTCTCATTGTCTCCCGTCCCTGTGGGAACCAATTTTCGTCGAAATCCAACGAGATAAAGGATTTCATGAATGAAGCCCGACCCCCGACGACCGATCCTTTCTATTTTTCTCTCGGTTTCTCTCTGTTCACCTGGATCCACCCTGCATCGCCTGTCTTCTCTTTCACGCGCGTTGCGGCTTCTTCGGAAGATCTAACGATCGTTTCTAAAGGTGGAGCTTTCTCTCTCCCCCCGTCTCTTCTTCCCCCCCCCCACTCTCTCTCCTTTCTCTCTCTCTCTCTCGCTTCCTTGCCTGCTTGGTCACTCTTTTTTTCTCATCCGCTGAACCAGCATTATCTTATAATCGACCGAATGATTCTTCTGTCCGCCAGAATGGCACGACCTGCTGAGCACACGTTTCACTTCGTTAATGTTCGCCCGTGAGAATGAATTCGACTAATTTGACGACTTCTTTTTCTCCCGACGTGGTCTTCTGGCATGGCCGACGAGTCTCTTCTACTTTTCTTCCGCGTGTGTGTCCCGAACGACGTCTCGACGTTAAACGCGTGGTCCGAAAGCGACTCGAGAAGCGCTAGAGCACGCTAGAGTAGAAATTTCGAACCAGCTTCACCTGGACAAAGACGAAGTCGCGTGGTCGCTGTATCGCAGTGCCCCGTATCGAACAATTCATTTTTGTATTCGGTTCACCTGATCGCGACGTGTGCGGTCCGTGACGTCATAATTCGGGGCCCCTTCGAGGCGTTCCGCCCCCTTAATGCGGGTTCCAACACCTCTCGAGTCCGCGATCCAGCACGCACTTCCCCTCCAGTCCCCGTCCATCCCGATTCTCGCCGCGTCTTCTCTCCTTCCTCCCCTTTCTCTGCTCTTTCTCGGCCGTTTCTCTCTGGCGTTTCAACCGCGGCAGCATGGAAAAGAGGAAGAAACGAGGAAGGCGAGGAAGGCGAACAACGGTGAAAGAGAGGCGAATCGCGTCCCCTGCCTTCCCCCCAGGTGGCTGGTACTGCCAGAGTTCTCTCTCGTACCCCTTTTTTCCCTTCTTGCATCTCGCAGTGACCGAAGATGCCTCGACGGTATATACACCTCGAAGGCGGCCAAGGGGGATATAATGGCTCGGCCGGACTTCACACGATGCCGACCGGTACGTCGGCCCCCGAGGATGATACGGACCACGGTCCGAGAGAGGGAGAGACGAGGACGAAACAACGCCGGACCTCCGGGGGAGGACTTTGAATCGCGGAAGGAGCTGCTGCCGCTGTTTCTATCCTCGTCCTTCCTCACGAACCGCTCGAGCCCGAGCTTCGTCGACGTGTCTCGCGACCGAGCCAACCTTCGGTGGTTCTCCCTCGCAAACCACTCGCAGGCTTCGAAAGGAATCGAGAGAACGCGAGCGCACGGCTGCTTCCGCGAATTAGAAGGGCGAACCGGGCGGGGCGGGACGGGACGCGACGCGACGTGTGCGTGTCCCGCGACGGGAACGCACGGGAACCCGAAAATAGATGGAACGGAGCGAACGGAGCGAAAAAAAGAAGAGAGAGAAAGAGAGAGAGAGAAACTGGAGAGGCTGGCTGGGAGGAAGCTCGAGAGGAAGATTAGGGTATTCGAAGGCGTTGGAGAGAAGTCGACGGTGGGTCCTCTCGTGTGGAAGAGTCGGAGGGTGGGCACCGTTAGCCGGTTTTGTACGAGGAGCCCTCGCCGCTGTCAGCCCGCGGGGGCCTTATTTCAAGACCGTACCGAATCAGGCACGACAATCGCTCTAATATCCACACGAATGCCGTGCCTGAGGCCAACCTTTGTACCCTCTATCAACAGCCAGACCATCTTTACTCGCGAATAAGAGATCTCCCTTGTCTTCCTCCTTTTCTTCTACTCTTTTCCCCCCTCCTACTTCTATTTCTCCTTTTCTTGCTTCTTCTTCTTTTCGCGTTCTTTTTTGATTAATCAACGGAGTATCGCCCCGTACTAGATTATATTTAGTTGTCGCATCTTTCGCGTTTCTCGCAAAGCGCTCGCTCTTCTCGTTACGTCGTCGTTTCACGGAGACGAATCAATCAACGCTGAGTGTAATCCCGATCGTATTCAAACTTTCGAGACTGTAACTGGAAAGCTCTTTCATCCCGTCCCGATGAAAGAGGGGGGCTCGTGCATCGCTGCGCGGCTGATAAACGGATTAAGAACTTTGGATCTAATTGGCCCCCGGGCCGATCGTAAAGGAAACCCTCGCCGGCCTTATTGCCAGCTACGAGATTAGGATTCGTTCGTATATACCCTTTGGAGCTTATCTCTCTTTTAACGTTGCTTTCCAACCTGTCGTGAAACCTGCCTCTATTTACTCGCGCGTATCCCTCGGGGTTTCCAATCGTTTTACGGTCCTCTAATCGTCACTTCCGCATACTTGGCCGGCGTTCTCGGTCTCGACCATGGATCGTGTTATCGTTTTTCGTTATCGCCAACCATCGTTTCGTTTCCACCGGTATTTCTTTCTTTTTTTTTTCCTCTTCCTTCTCATTCCCCTTTCCTTTTCCCCGGGCCTCTCGTTCGCCCCGGACGAAAGTATTCGGTCGATACGACGAAGCAACTTGGAGAGAAATCCGCGGATAAGGCAAGAGGGATAGTCTTCAGGCAGGACCGGCTGGTGGTGGAAGGAAGAAATGAGGATAGTGGCGCGGTACCACGGTATAATAACAGAGCACCCCAGCCCCGACTAGCTGATGACTTCATTGAACTGATCTCGCTTGGCCCTCGGGCACAGGACCTCCCTGAAACTGCCTGAAATTATAACGCCGGCCAGCGGGGCCAGGTCTGCTTTTGATGCGCTCGAGACACGTTTCGAACATTTAGTGGATCTCGAGGCTGCTTCTCTCTCGGCAGAAGGACGCGACTTTCCGCGTTTCTAGATACGCGGTCGAAGCATCTCTGTCGTGTTCGCTGCCTCACTCTGCCTTTCTCTGTTTCTTTTTTCCACGAGTACGTGCTTCCGTGTGCTGTCCATCGCCGGTCGCGACTCTTTCACTACGCAATAAATCGAACAGCCGCTCGTCGAGAGATACGACGTACAACGCGTCCCTGATCGCAGGGAACACGAGCGTTTCATAAGGAACGAGTCGTTGTTAGACCGTGGCCTATAAACTCGCGACTTACAAGCACGATCGCTTCCCTCTTTCGTCGATGTCTCGTGTCGAACCGACGACCTTCGCGTGGGTTCTCCGCGCCGATTCCACGAACTACAATCGACCCTTTCGTGGCCTTTCGTCGATGAAACGCGTTCGTCCGCCTGTCCGTGCCCGTGTCCCGCATCAGGACAACGTATCGTCCTAGAGTTAACATCGCTCGCGAACTCGCCGCGGTTCTTCGCGTGAAAAACTCTTCTGCGTCGATAGACGTCGTGATCGCGGTCAATCGCGTGCAATCCGCTGTCTATCGTAGACGTTTGTTCGTTCGTTCGAGGTCGAGAAGAAGAGATAAATTCGAGCAGCATATCGACCAGCAGAGAATGACTATCCACCATATGCGAGAAAAGAAAAACGAGCATAGGTAAACCGGGAGACAAGTGGAGAACACGGTCGCGCGCGAGGTCAGTTGAATCGAGTCCCCTTCTTCGTCGCCGAATCTCCCGCCGTTCGTCGATCGGAAAGTATCGATTCCTCCATCGGCTCGACGAGAGATCTTATGGGAAATAGAAAGTGGTCACGCGGTGGTTCGCGGTTTTGCCCCGTGCGTACGTTTAGCCAATGCGAGATTTACGAGCGGACTGCCTCGTAATTACCATTGTGGAAACTCGGTTGAACCGCGAGGGGGGGGAGGATTGGAGGTGGGCAAGGGATAGAACCGACGGGAGAAGTGGAAGAGGGAGAGGAAAAGAGGAGATCGAAGAGTGAGGAGAAAGAGGAGGAGGAGGAGGAGAGAACGCGAAGGTATACGCAGTATACCTCGAAGAGAAGGACGATAAAAAGTGCGAGACTAGAGAGACGAAAGGAGAGAGAAAGAGAGGAAAAGGGGAGGGAAGAGAGAAACTACTCGAGTGTATCTCGAGGCCAGTTCTATACGCGGGTCTGTAAGTGCCGTGTAATTGCTACGGCGCGTTTGCATCGGGCATCTGTTTACCCACTTCGATCGCAAAACCGCGCCGAGGCTGTAAACGCCCATTCGAGATCGTTCGAGATCGGTTTCCATCTCCAGCAACGGCGCGCTTATTACCTGTACCGAACTGGCTGCCGATCGATATCTGTTTCGTATTAACGACACGCAGCCCCGCGTCGTGCTCTTTCGAAACTGTTCGACACGGTGGCCTTCGGTAATTAGGAATGAAACGCGAATCGAATAATTATTAGTTTCGATATCTCCTGCCTGGAAGCTGTACGCGCGCGTCTTTCGATAACACGAATTACAAGCGCTGACCGTCGGTGCCGTTTGTCACGTAACCTCACCATAATTATCGGCGTTTGTCTAATCGTTTATGGACGGTGTAAATTCGTTCAAACCCGCTGCAAATCGCGAGATTTTCCATCACGTTTACGCATTTCCTTCGACGCGAGATTTTCTTGATTTTTGCTGATCCACGCGCTCGATCCACGCTCGAAATCATCGAGAAGAAGGGAACGGCTGGTCCCGGCGCCGCGCCACGCCGATCGACCAACGCGAAATTCTTCGAGGATACGTCGGAACGTGGATGACAGGGAGAGGCGCAATAAATTGGCGAAACGTCAGGAGGCAGAAAAACAGCCGGATCCAGCTCGTCTCGGTGTTTCTTTGTCGTGGGACCGATGCCGTGTCATCGGTCCCAAACCGCGGGTTTCGGGGTCCACTACTCGGTCACGAGGTCCCGCTTCACCGTCTGCGACGCGGCCTTGCGAGGTCCGCGACAAAAACTGTTTGCCAGTCCTTCGATGCTCTTCCGTTCTTTTTCTCCCCTTCCCCTTTATCTTTTCTTCTTCTTCTTCTTCTTACGCTTCGTTAGAATCGATTTCAAACTTGGGGGATACTCTTAGGATTTCGAGACTTCGTTTCTCGTCGGAATGTCTTCGCGACATTCTTCTTCTACTTGCTCGGTATTTTCGCGCGCGATCGCCGATCGTCGACACGATCGTACTCGAGGCCGGACGACGCTGCGGAGGAATGAGGACGCGCGAAGGGAGCGACGTACGGCTCTATCAAAGCACGTTCGTCACGCGCGGGCGATCCTTTTTTTCTCTCGATTCGTTCTCGTCATAATAGAGGAATCTGTTCATGGCTGCGGCACTACGATTCGCCTGAATCGGTTTCGAGCGGCACCGGTGGCCGCCACCGGCACGCTGCTGCCTGCTCCGTCGTGGTTCGAGCAGGTTCTCAGGAATTCACGACTCATGCGACGACCGGGTGTCCGAGTGAAACGTATAATGGCATTTAACGAAGAGGAATCGTGGTAGCGGGGGCAGTGAGCTTGCTCCAAATTGTTAGGTCAGGCTAATGTCGAAACGACCGGCCGAGGACGGGCCTGGTATTGTTCCGACACCCTTCTTCGTGCTGATGGCTCGTGGGAACACGCCTGTTTTTTTTTCCCTCCTTCCCCATTATCCTCCGGAGGAGCACCCTCGCCCGATATTTTTCTCCTTTTTCGAAAATACTCATCCTTCTCTTCTGTTTCGTTCTTTTTTTTCTCCAGCTCTTTTTGGCCCAGCTCAAACGTTCGAGAAACTGTCTGCAAAAGACCTCTACGAGGTAAGATCGCTAGCGAAATCGATCGCGATAAAGTCGACCATCGAATCGACGTCTTCCTCCTCCGACACGTCCGCGCGAATTAACGTTTAAACCGCGGTCGCGAGCCAGAGAAGATGGAAAAAGAAGGCGAAAGAGGCGAAAAAGATAAAGCGGGCGAACGACGAGGAACGGAGATGAGAAGGTTAAGGGCTAAGAGAAACTCTACTCGCCTCTGAAAACTGGTCTGGTAGAAACGCGCGGTCTTAGGAGCAAAGAAGAGTCGGAGGAGCGGCATTCCCCGGTAATTAGTCTCACCCATAAATTACTAGCTATTTCGTGTCTGTGTTGGTCACAACTCGATAATATTCTTCCTTTCTTCCTCTCCACCTGTCTCTCCATTTCTCTTTCTTTCTTTCTCTCGCCTTTACTTATTCTTTTTGCTTTATTTTTTTCTTTAAACCGACGTTGTCCGGTATCGCGTTGGTCCCCGAAACAAACGATCTGACTCGTTCAAATTTGACGACAAAATTTCAACGATCGACGAGCGAGATTTTACGCTTGCGACAGCAGTGTGACACCGACGAAACGTTCACGGTCAAGTGATCGTCGATCGAGGAAAGGATCTAGGTGCCAAGAGGTCTGTGGAACTCGTAAACGGACTCATCTTTGCCGTAGGTCCAACGCCTGATTCTGATCCGGGAGGATCTCTTGGCCGACCGAAGGGGCACAGGACCCCGCTGCTAAATGAGCTGTAATACGGACCCCCGCTGGCCCCCCCCCCTCGCTCGCTCTTTCTCTTTCTCCTTTCTCTCTCTCGCCAGTTCCTACTCTTTCGCTGCAATCTTTTCTCCTCCTCCTCTATCGAGCCGTTTGTTCTTTCACTTGCACCTCTCTGTCTGCCTGCCCCCCTCCTGGCCCCCCAGTGCCGTTCAAAACTACTCGTTCCGCGCGAGTAGAATTCGGTGGTCGTGATACAGCACGCCAGACGATTCCTTTTACCGGCACACTTGCTCCGATGTTTTTGCTTTCTCCGCTCCTTTTATCTTGTCTTTCTGTCGCTGTGATCGTTCGTTTATTCTTTTTTTTCTCTCTCTCTCTTCTCTTTCGTTGGCTGGTCGTTCGACGTGCGTTTCGACCCCGTTAAAAATCGGGGGATGACGAGCGTTTCGCAGTTTCGACAAACGAGTCACGTGCGCGTTTACGTCACGGGGAACAGGCAGTACGAAACAGTTCTCGTTGCTTCTGCGAACTAACGGAGAACGGTCGTGACATCGAGACTGATCGCTCGCGCATTTGCTCGGTCAACGAAGCAGTTGACCCGTCGCTAGAGATACACGCAGAGAACGATCCATCAATTAGGTCAGCCGTTCTCCGTGCTCTCGCCACCATCGGATGGAGAAAGGGAAGGGAGCAAGGGCAGGAACGAAAGTACGAAGCTGGTATCTGCCCGATATTACGCGAGAGCAACACTTTCGGTTTCACCTGAATTTTTTTTGAAATTGAACGTTTTCTCGAACGCTATTCCAGAAAATGGAACTAAATGTGGTGTCAGAACTACGCATACGTGTCTCGTAGCTACACTAGATGACAAGTTACTCGATAGGTGACGCCTTGAAATATATTACAATTTAAAAAAGATAGAGAGAATTCGTTCGAAACGAAAAGAATACGCACGCAGCATATGAAATGCTGACAGTTTAAACCCTCTGTAATCCTGTAACGCGGAACAATGGTAGAGGAAAAATGGTAGTCACAGTCGGGGCCTTGAGTGAAAGAAAAAGGTTCACGCGATGTTGAAAGTGAAAGAACAGGGCCAAGAGAGAACAAATTGGTAGCAAGCTGTTTAGAACGATCTCCCTTAATCGGATAGGCAAGTTTATCTCGAGCTTCGAAAGAAAACGACCAAGATACCATTGTAATCGACGTTCGTCTTCGAGTAAGCCAACTTCCAGATATTCCTCCAGGTCTGTGTCTTTGTTGCGGGTCAGTTCGCGAAAGAAAATAATGGTCTTGAGAAGGATTTGCTCGATCGCGCGTGTCGGGCTGCTCGTTACGAGGATCTCGTTGCTCGTGTCGAGGACACGGAGAGTGTCTCAGCTAGAAAGCTAGGACGCGAAGACGAATGAGCCTCGAGTCTGAAAACTGGCCGATCGTATTTTCGCGAGAGAGTCGGAAATCAGAAACGGGAATGGAAACGGGAGGGTCAAAAGGTAGCAGCGCGCGGTTGGAAGCTTTGGTCCTCCCTCCGTGGATCCCGAAGCCGGCAGGTTGCGAGGAGGCAACAGAGGAGCCGAGGTGGTTCGTAGGAGAGTTAAAAGAGGAAAAGAGGGGCTCGGTTGCGTCTCGTTGCCGCCGAGCGGCGCTCACCTGCCTAGTCCGCAACAGTCTCGTACGGTTCGCTCTGGCCAGGAGCTTCGTCTCCGATCACGGACTAGCGATTCTCCTCTCCTCTCCCCTACCATCGACCACTTTCCACCTCCGCACGATCGCGCTGCACCACGTGAGCTTTTCGATCTTCTTCCTACCCTCCGCTACTTTTTTTTTTCTCGCTCCTTCGTTCGTGCCCCTCTTCCCTCCCTTTTCCTCCCCTTGTAGTTTTCCCCGGTATATTTTCGTCTTATCTCGCCTTCAATACCATATCACGCGTTTCTCGCATTGTCCCCAGGAAATTCAAGATTTATCGGATCTTTTCCAGAGGGATGTCCTCTCGACGGCGAATTCACGATTTCGGTCACGAAACCGTCGACACTGAGGATACCGCGGCGATGATTACGTCGACGTTGGTGGTGTAGTGAAGGTAGTAACGGTGGTGTCTCGAGGCAAGCCGAAAGAGGAAACTCCGGCGAAGGAGGAGGAGGAGGAGGAGGAGGAGGAAGAGGAGGAAAAGAAGCGAAACTAAAAGAAGAAGAGGAGAAGGAAGAAGAAGAGGAAGAAGACGAAGAGAAAGAAGCGGATGAAGGTGAATGGTGGGGCTGTCTTCTCTACTCCTTGGTACATTTCTGGTGGGGGTAAGGCAACACTCAAAGTTCGTGGTGACGTAGTTCTGGCAGGAACGCGACGCGTTTTTGTCCCCGCCGGAAGGAAATAACAGTTTCCTAGATTCTTAGATCGCCTCTCGTCTTTGGTGTTTTCGTCGAGCATCGCGTGTAAAAGGTAGCGGGAGAGAACGTGGGAAGAGGACGGCGGAAAGATAGGCAAAGAGACGGAGAGACGGGATCAAGAGAGAGAGAGAGAGAAGGTAAACGAAAGAAGAGCAAGAAGCGGAGTGACGGAAAAGGGTGGGGAGGGGTATTTAGTTCAACAAACCGGAAGCGGAGGGTTTCTCTCTCTTCCAGGAATTTCTCAGCCGTGACAAGGACCATTTGCGATTCCAAAAGATTACGCGTTGGCCGAGTCAAAGCAAACGAGAAAATTTGCTTGTTTTTTCACGGATAGCAGCAGTGGCCTCCGGAAGGAAAGATCATGAGGATTTCGCGTGGTCAATATTTGTATCCATTCGCGTGTTTCAAAGAGGCTCTTTCGCTTTGATCGTTAAACTCCTCTCGAAGCTGGGGAAGAAAGAAGCGGAGGAACGGTCGGAGGAGGAAGAGGAAGAAGAGGGCTGCAACGACGCCGAGGAAGAAGACGAAGAAGAAGAAGAAGAAGAAGAAAACGATCGTGCTCCGGTGAAGTGTCGGCAGAAGCAAAGACCAGATACGAGAAAGTAGTCGAGAGTGGACGGCCGAGGAGATCGGGTGCTCGATAAAGAATTTCACCTTCGAGATCGAGAAAAAAGGATCCTCGAGTACCTTTCAAGAGGGGGCACGTGTGATCCGAGACGCGTTACCGGGCTAGCCGACACGTCACGCGCAAAAGTCGTCCAATTTTTACGCCGTAGGTCAGGAATCTGGTGGCGCGAGAGACACGATCGGCGTCGATTTTCGTTCTTCTTCGTCCCTTCGAGTCGAGAACGTCTCGAGATCCGGTCTTTTCCGGTACCCAGCTGAACTACAGGAGGCAGACAAGGGGGAAAACAATCGGCACTTGTCGAAGCTGCACGCCGAGGGGCGGAGGGGATGGAGATGCGCCTCGTTCTCGTGGCGATCTGCCTCCTTCTCGTTACCCCCATCGCCGGCTCGTTCTGGTACGTAGTACTCTTCTTCAAGTTTAGTAGTTTCTTCAATCGTTTTCATTCTCATTTGTCTAACGAATATTACGAAAATGAATTATCTTTCCGAAATTGTGACATTTTTCGCCTTGAGTGGATCTTTGCTCGCGCGTCTCGAGCAACTTACGTTCTCCTTGCAACAAGAGAGAGAGAGAGAGAGAGAGAAAGAGAAAGAGAGATGATCGTTCGTAATCAAAATCATTACACTTTTTTATATCGGTAATTCTGTGAAAAATAATTGCTCCTCAAGAGCGATTAACGTCAGTATTTTCCAAACGTGACGAACTAACGAGTGCTCCAGTTCCGAAGTACGTCATCTGGGTTATCAATTACGCGGCACGTTACGCGCACACGGAATGATTAATGACGCCATAAATCCACCTTTGGAAGTTACTTGCGCTCCGGTAAGTAAGACCTGTCCTGAGATTTACGATTTCATTTCGATTCGCTTAAATTGCTCGTTACCGTTACCGGGAAATCTCGGCCTCTCCTCGAGGCTCGATCCGCGGATCGACAGTCGTCGAACGGACGTTTGTCCGTCTCGTACGCTCGAAATCGCTTTTTCCTTGCGATACGTAACCTAAACCTAACCTAAACCAAGCTCGGAAGAGATCGCCCCGAAACGTCGCGAATTCGTAATTGGCGAGCGAGTGACACTCTCTTCGCAACTGCGTTACGTGTAATGCTCGGTTATGTATCGCGAGAACGAACCGTAAATTATTCGGTAGCTCGAGTGCACCGTGTGTGTACTCGAGTTTATTATGTAAATGTTTGTACGACGATAGTCAGTTATCGCTGCTCCGTCGTCCAAGGTAGCAGCATCCAGAGACAAATCGCGTTGCAAACGCGTTTAAACAGTCCCTTGGTGCTTCGCCTGGTTTCCAAGAGCAACACGTGACTCGGACCTCTCTGGAGTTCGCGACTCTCCGATTCGACTCGGCGATACGGCTGATTCCGACTTTCTCGAATTTTTTCTACCCACCACGCGGAGCGGAAATTCGACGAGCGGCTTGCGGTGAGATTAGGCTTCGCGTCCGCGTTGAAATTCGAAAGTGTAGTTTCCCGTGAAGGCGGCGAGAGGCGATGGTCTCTCCTAAGGTCGAGCAAATATTTGTCAACGATTTAAAAGAGGATTTCTGCGCGCAGTCGACACTGTACCGTCGCACCTTGCTCTCTTACCTGTCCACACGACGGGGACGTGTTTGATAAATACATTAGAAGGTTTGTGGTTTGTTTCGACGACAGGTATTTAACAGGTATTTAAGTAGGTTCGAGGAATGTTCTCCGCGGACTCGACTCGGTTTCCAACGTCTAAGTTTTTATTGTCGTCGGTCGCCGGCATTTCTCGCGTTGCACGAACAGTCAGGCCCGCGTTGATCGAGGAAGTTGGTCGATCAACGCGTCTCGTTCGCTCGTTTCAGCGAGAATCGGGGGCCGATTACACTCGATCGGGAACCGGTCTCCCGATCGAGATTCCCCGATTTCGTCGCGAGGGATACTATCCACGGTTCGTTCCCCTGGCTTTTGGGCAGTCTCTCTCTCTCTCTCTCTCTCTCTCTCTCTCGTTACGTTTCACGGTGGCGTGGAGATACGCGGCGGAGCCGGACCAGCAGCGTCCAACTTTTGCGGTGGACAAAGACGGCCGAATAGAAGAGTAAAGAGGTAAAGAAACGAGCGAGGATGGACAATGGTCTCGCTCGAAGCGTCACCCGTAAATCTCGTTGAGCGCGTATAATTTGTAAGTCGGCAGCAGCCCCGTTTCGCCTGTTCCCTCGCCTCCTCCGGCCGCGCGTTCTCTCCTGCGCGCGATCTCTCTTCGTCTCCCGCAAGCCAGACCGCGCGAGCCGTCTCTCGAAAGCAGCAGAAAAATCGAGAGCAGCCCAGAGAGAAGAAAGACCGCGATCCACGCCGTGGATTCAGACGCATTCTTTGCCAGAGAACTCCGTTCGCGATCCGTTCCCGTTCTTCCACTTGCTCTCGAAACGAATCGTCGTCGATATCCCGGGCGATCGGTACACACGGTTCGCTCGTCAATTTTCTAGCCCGGCGCGCGGCAGGACGCGTACGGGCCTCGGCTAATTGATCGTCGCGCGACGACCTAGACCAAGCAGAACGGAGATCGAGGCCGGTGCGTGTGTAACCGGCTGATTATTTCTCTCTGAAACCTGTCGCTCTCTCTCTCTCTCTCTCTCTTTGGTCCTTAATTTTCTTTCTGCGCTCTGTGGAACGGACGAGTGCAGGCGGCGGAGGTGTCGGGAGATCGGCGATCGATCGGCCGGTATCGTAACAAGCGGTTGTCGATAATACGATAGCGTTCGGTCTGGTCGCAAAGTTGGCCAATGAGCCGCGGTGGGCAGTCCGCAGCTACCTTCTCGCTGGTTGGACAACCCGGTACTCCCACCCGATGCACTCTGTCTTACCTGGCCTCTCTCTTTCTTTCTTTCTCGCGCCGGTATAATCATAATCATAAGAGCACGCGGATCGTGTGCGACGCGAGGTCAACCCGTTCCGCTTTTATTATCGGTCCATGGTCGAGTCGATTCGTCCGAACGATTTGATTCCAACATCTGTCCGCCTGCTCGATCTCTTGCACAAGCACCGGCAACCTGCCGAATCTACGCGGGGATATATTGATCGATCATCCTCCTTCGCCTCTTTCCCGTTTTACTCCACCCGGGTACCTTCCACCCGCTGCGCGCTGCAACTGCACGCACGCCTGTGTCGTAAAACGCCGGCTCCCAGTGGATGTTTGCTCCCGATATTTCGGCCGTATTTCGGTCAGCCTCCGCTCGTAATGCTTATTTTCGTCGCGGACTCTCCTCCGTGTTTCGCTGAGGATTAGTAGATACCCTCTTGCGCCTCGGTTTATCTATTTGCGGCCGTAAAAGCTCGACCTTTTCGTTCGACGAGGAGGAGAAAGAGACGGCGGAGGAAGAGGAGGAGGAGGAGGAGGAGGAGGGATGCGCGTGATGCCAACGTAAACACGGAAAATTCGTGCCCCTTCCGCGGAACGTGGCATCCTGCGCTCCGTTTCCGTTTACAGTCAGACGCTTACGGTATCCCTGATATATCCCTGTCGCGAAAGCCGCGAAACCGGCGGCGTGTGTACGAACCGAGAAGAGGCGCCTGGACGCGCAACGTTTTGTCTCTTGTCCAGGGTCAGTTTCGATTCACGGTACGTCGGCGAAGCGATAAATTTAGTCCTCAACTTCCTCGAGTGCGACATCTCGATCCCTCGACTCGCGGAGGACAGAAATAATTTTCGTCCGACCCACTGATTTATCGTCTAACGCACAACATTGCCGAGATACTGCGGTGGACTGCGAAACATTCGCGCGCAAAACAAACTCCACGCTCATTCGCCCATTAATTCTAGTCTCTCTTCTTCCTCCGTATAAATAACGAACAAATTTCGCGTCTCGTTCGATCGTTGGAACGTTCAACCGTTCGGAAAAAGTCTAGCTTGATGGTTGCAGTTACGGAGAGACCACCGCTTCTCGGCAATTACGCCGCTTTCCGATAGTTTATGACGACGATTTCGCGTAAACGCGCGATCGCGACTCGTGATTTTCTCTCTGGCGAGTATTAGCGACAATTCCACGCGTCTCCACGCCTCCACGGTACCGAAATTAATTACGCGTACGTGTCACGATCGTGCTCACTCCCTTCCTCCCTTTCCTTCTCGTCGTTCGAAGATACGAAGCAACGACGGAGGATCGTCGTTCGAATTGTCGGAGATTTATTCGACCAGCAGGCGAAACGCAAGGCGTTTCATTTAGCTTGGCTAATGGCGAACGCGCGTTCAGACGACATAACGAGCGATTAGTTTGAAGCGCTGCCTCCTCTGGACGATAGTTAACGTACGTCGGGGACGATAAAAGTTAGAGGGGACAAGTCGGCCGAGGTAGTTAACGTGGTTGAAACGCGTGTCCCGTACAAGCAAAAGCACCGGATCGATTTTCGTGGAATGTTTGGACGGGGGCGTAGCCGCGTTTCCCGACGCTAGACGTTCCTCTCCGGCGGAAGAATTTTGAAATTGTTTCGACGGCGTGCGCACGACGTAGCCGTACTATGCACGGAATTTTAAGACCCTCGCGTTATCCGTGCCTACTCTAATTTTATTAGCCCCCTGCCGATTCGATCGGGTTTCATTAAGCCGCGTGCCTCGAATAATTCGTTAAGCGCGCGTGCACGCTTTTGCCCGGAGTCCGCGATCGTACGAGATCGTTCGCGGAAATAGAAGGCGTTGCGATCACACGGGGCTTTTCTTTCTCCTCCTCTCTTTGGGACCGATCGAGAGGCTCGGCAGTCGCGGCACGAATTCCTCGGGCTTCTTGGGAAACGACGTCTTGTTCTAAACGCAGCCTAGACTTGGTCGCGCGCTAACCCCTGCCACCAATTTGTTCGAGCATTCTTCGGGCCAGTTCCTGAACTGGCCTTTCCACGTACGCCGAGGATACTTCGTTTCCTCCGGATACTCCGTTTCCTCCGGATACTCCTTTTCTTCCGCGTTCTTTCTTCTATTCTTAGTCTTGGCTTATCTGTACCCGTGCGATACATGCACTCGTTTGCAGCTCGTATCGACTTGAAATCGAAACGAGCAACGAGACCGTACGCGTTTCGATCGACTTGGGTGGATGGAACGGCCATCCGCGGTGGTCTCTTTGCTCAGTCTCGTTCTCCACGTATTCCACGGTTGCGCCGCGTCGTGTCCCGTGTCTCCGCCGCGTCGTCGAGCAATAAAAGGATGATTTAGATTAAGTGCGCGTATTTAGTCGACACAAGCCGTCGAGTCTGTTGTGACTTTCCACTTCCATTTGCCGTGCTTTTTCTTCTTCGTGTTTCCCCTTTTCGTACATTTTGTTGCTTCCCCCTTCTGTTACTCGTTGGCTGTCTCGTCGTCGCGTCCCTGGACGGACAGATTCCTCCGGTGGTCGCGCGATGGGAAACGAAACGAATGGAAAGGAAGAAGCAATGGATCTCGCGTTGGTCGGTCGGATTACCCTACTCTCGATGTCCTTGGAGGCGAGGTTCCCAACTTCCGTCGTGTTTTCTTCCTATCCTCGAGGGTCTCGTTCGAGACGGTGAGAGATATTCGAAGAATTCGCCGGTGGACCCAGCGACCGTTCTTCTTCTGCTGGTTCTCCTCCTCCTCCTCCTACTGCGTCGTTCCGTTCCTTCTTCTTCTTCTTCTCGAACTGCTTTCGGCAGCCGGAGAACGGGTTCGTTCTCTTTTTCTGGTACTCTCTCTATCGAGAGTGGTTCTCTCCCTTTCCGACTCTCTCTCTCTCTCACACACACACACTCTCTTTTTCTTTCTCTCTCTCTCTCTCTCTATTCGACCGCGTACAAACACCGACGAGTGGAGACTGAGGCCACAGCAACGTTGCTCTCTCGTCACTGTCTATCCGAGCAGACAGCGTGGAGCTGCCTCCGAGCAAAGTGAGTGCGTCTAATGAGGCAATAAATAAGTCGACCGCCCTAACCGGCCTCTCCACGCTTTTCGTTCGCGACGACGTGTCCATCCTCCGGTTCTTTTCTTGCCTCCGCGTACACGAGGACAACCCCTTCTCCCGGTCTAGCCCGGATCTCCAACCCTTTCCACCTTGATTCTTCTTCTGCCAGCGACAGATTCTTCCATATCTTCCCTCGACTTTCTCCCTCTCTCTCTCTCTCTCTCTCTTTCTGTGTTTCTTTTCATCGCATCGCATCGCTTCGAATATCGTGCTCATCCTCTGCCAGAGATTGATCGGTGTCGCGAAAACAAGTTACGCGGAAATACCGGTCGCTCGGTTCTTGACCACGCCAATTCCTCCAAACTGACCAAAGTACACCCGATATTAATAGCCGGCACCTCGAAGCCGACCGATATCCGCTCGTCAAACGACGCGATGCGTTTCCATTAATAACGTCGTAACGTTATTCGCGCAACGGGGAGGAGATGTATCGACAGACCACGATCTTCACGTTTATTTGACTTGCGGAGGTTAGCTACGCAGTCGTTAACGAACCAGCGCAAATACTCTTTGGCCACGATCCTTTGAACTGTAAATGTCAGGACAGTGTCACGCAGCGGGGTTTCCCTCTTTCTCTCTCTTTCTTTCATTCTCCTCTCTCCTCGTCCACCTGATCGCGACGAGTCGCGACATCTCGCCAGCTGCGGAAAATTCCAAAACGAACACCGACGTTTCTCCACCGCGGTGAAACGTCGGCGAAACGTTCGCGAGGAAAATTACTACACGCGCGCGTCGAGCATCGGCGAGAGCAACGCTTTGAGCTTCGTTCCTCTCGAACGAAGGAATATACGAACCGGGGCTGAGTTGGTTATTTTTAGCGACACGCGTAAGAGTTGGTTTCTCGTTTGTCAGCGCAACGATAAGACGTCGTTTGATGAACGCGCGTCATCGAGAAATCGTGTCGCAACGATTCGCCTCTTCTCGGAAAGTCAGTCGTTTGTATCCGTGTCGGCCGCCTATTACCCGACGCGCGCGCGACGGTACGAACGAATCGCGCGAGCCTCTGTCGCATTCCCCGCGAGTTCGCGGTTGTCGGCAGATTCCGGGAAATCGAGCAGTCGAGCGGCGATTCCTCTTGGTAAGGGCGCGACGTGGACGCGAGGATTTACTATATTTCGAAGTCAGCAAGATTCGCAAAACGTTCCGTGGAAGATCGGCGGACGCGCTGTCGCGTTCTGTTGTCCCCGGAGTGTGTCCGGTTCCGGGCCGACGTAACGGGGGACGGGGGGGGGAAACGTTGGGACGAACGGCGGTCCGTTATGGGGTTATCGAGAACGAGCATCGAGCAAGAATATCGAGCAGGCGAATGAAGTTCTTGCGCGTTGTACCTTGGCAGCGGGTCCGATCGTCCCGCGAGACGTAACATGAGCCATATTTTGCTCGTGAACGAGAGCAACGTTTAGCTTTTTTTCTCCTCGGGGAAGGCGGATCGCGGGTCGCGACTGAGTCTCTTTTTTTTCTCTCTCTGTCTTTTTCTTTCCTCTCTGTCTCGATCCCTCCTCCCTTGAACGCGTTTCGATCTCTCCGGTTCGCGAGTTTCTCGAGAATTCTTGTCCGCGCATCGAGCGTTCTTGTCCTCGCTGGTTACAGCCTCGTCGTCCGCGATGCTGGAATCCTCGCCCAAATGACGATGTCACCGGTGCACGACTGTCCGCCTGTATTACCTACGGGGCTCTCGTTCTTTTTACTCGTGGTTCGTGCGGAACGAAAAGCAGAAGCATCGCTGGCCGCGCCGGCGACGTACACGGGCGCGAGCAACCGTCCTTAACGGAATTATTGCCATTAAGGTCGTTGCATTCCCGAGAGGCCGTCGTGTACGCGCCCCGGCATCCTACCGACGCAGAACTAATGATCTTAATTAACGTTTCGTAACGAAGGTCGCTCGGACTGTGTCCTCCCCTTGCCTGCTGCACCTCCGTCTCTCTACCCCTCGATACACTCTATCGCGTCCGTTTCCCTTCGTTTCTCGTTCTTTTCTTCCCGTTTCCCCTTCCCTTCTCCGCTCTTCTTTCTTCAATTTTTTTATATCCAACTCCGTGGTCTCGGTCGTCTCAGCCGTTCGTCGTCTCTCCGTGCTTGCTCCTCTTCTTTCTGGTCCCGAAGGAGAGGACTCGCGGTTCCCACTGTGTGTAGGATACTCTTCTTCACGATACTCTTCGATCCGCTTTTCTTTTTGCCTCTGCGCGTTCGCGTTCGTCCTCTCCGTTTCTGGATTGTTCTTCACTCGCGGTCCCCGTAGACCGCGTTCTGCCGATCAGCTAGCTCGCCACGACGAGCACACAATGGATGGATCGGAGATTTAATTATCGTGATGGCCTCGGTACGTTTGATTTTCCGCGTGTACGTTTGGTACGACGAGCGATAAAAAAATCTCGCGTCGGTCTGCGCCGCGGAGGCTGCTCGCTTGACTGATCGATGTTTCGCTTGTTCGCAGGACCGTTGGAAATCAGGTGGTGATGGATCCGATGCTCATCTGCAAGAAAACTAGAAGACTAAAGGGCAAGATGGCGGACATCTGCCGCAAGGAACCTTCGTTGCTGAAGGAGATCGCGAAAGGCGTGCAAGTCGGAACCAAAGAGTGCCAATACCAGTTTCGAAATCGCAGATGGAACTGCACCACCATGAGAAGATCGCTGCGAAAAATTTTGCTACGCGGTAAGTGACCGCCGATCGAATGTCGATCAGATCTCTCTCTCTCTCTCTCTCTCTCTCTCTCTGTGCAAGATCAAAGTCAAAGAGAAACGATACACGCGCACGGAGGCAGATTACACGCTCCCTTTCAAATCTGCGTCCCCCATTCGTTACGATTAAACGCCGATGACTAAACAACGTCCTTCCACCTTCGACGTTGTCCAATTTACTCGAGACGAACGTTGTCGATGCTCTCGAGCATCGCGCCATTACTTTCGAATTAACCTCGATGAGGCCATCGCGAGTCGAGGGAAAGCCGCCCGAGCGAGCTTTTTTTGTCGACCCGATCGCGCGATGGCCGATTCCATTAATCACGGAAATTATTCACGCGCGTACTTGGAATTGTCACGGTGAACGTTCGTGCTTCTTCTGGAAATCCGTGACGTACTCGTTGCTCGGGTCGCTTCTGTTGTCTGAGTAAGAATTTTCTTGCTCAGAATTCGCGATGAATTCAACGACGAACGCTCGCCTCGTGAAACTTGGTCTCGCGTTATCGCGAAGATACGCGTTCGGCCAGGGAAGGAGTATATCTGGTCGGGATCGCGTTGCAGGATTCCGAGGCATTTCGGTAACCGACGATACGGCGTGCAAACGGTTTGCCGAGGTAAATGGAACAAATTGAACGTGGATGGGGCAGGCAGTCCCGGTCGAGCCTGCCATCGTGTGTCCGAAGAAAAATTCTCACGCGGTTGAGTTGGCGTGCGCATTCGAGACGAGACGAGAGGCGAGCGAACCTGTCCGCGTGGCTCGTTTAGTTACCCGTCCGATGTATTAATTCCGGGTGATCGAGCACGACAACTAAATCGAAGACAGCTGATGTCCAATAGGCCGAACTGCTCTCTAGGCCGCGCTATCAGATCGATACCTTTTGGTAGCCTGACAGATTGACGCTGTTCGTCGGATATTAATGGCAATATGTTCCCTTAATTAAAGGCTTCATTGCCAGCCATTTAAGACCACGGCCCTCGAGGACCATTCCAGATCCTCTTCCAGTATCTTTCTCTCTCTTTCTTTCCTCTTGTCCTCGTTCCTCCTCTTCACTCTCCGATCGAGAGATTACACGATCGATCGTATCGATCGTGATTCGTAGCTGACTGAATGCGATTCGTCGAGCGGCAACCCACCGGTACGAAATATCGGACACGTGGATTCCAGAACGGACGATCGATGATCGAATTATATCCGACACTGTCGGCGATGCCTGAGACAATCGGGGAGGGCGCTCGCCCTCCTCATCCTCTTCCTCCCGAGATTCCCGAGATACGACGGATATATACCGTTTTATACTCGACTCGCTTGGCGCTCGGTCGGTCTGACGCGAAACCCGCCGGACAACGGGTTAATTAACTCTCACCAGCGATATTTGCTGCGCGCGATGTTCTTACCACGAGATGGAATTCGCTAAATCGAGTTTCGATACCGCACACGGAGTCCACGTTAATATCGGAGGGATATTACCACCGCGTGGTCGACGACGACGACGACGACGACGACGATAGCGGAGCGAAAGAAACGAGAGGTATCGCTGGCGCAGAATCCACCAGAAAGGCATTTAATTTGCGTTTCAGCAGGCACTTACGAGCTTGCCTCACCCCGTAAAAAACGACACCGCGTCGTAAAGACGACAAAGTTCGATCGCATTATGCCTCGTCCGGGAATCGTAAACCTGCGAACGGCCAAATGAACAATTAACGAGCATTCGCCGCGGGGCTTTGACTCTTTTACTTACGAAATTCGCGATCGTTCGATCGTTGCAGTTGCCCAGTTGCCAGATCACCGGTTACGGGACACGTGTTTACGAGCACGTAAGTAACCACCGGGGTTTTCCATGCAGTTCCGAGCTCTCGCAGCCAATGAGAATGAAAGGTCAGACGAGGAAAGGTCTGGGACGGCAGGTACATAAACCCTGGCTGCCGGGTGCGTTATTGGACGGTGCGGATCGATGACAGGGGCGGCGATGTGTTAACCGCTCGTTTCGGGTGACAATCCTCGACGGTCGTCATTTATCTGCGACCCCGGGCGAGGACAGCTCGCCCTGGGAAGTCTACGACGGAAGAGATATACGACTTTCTGGCCCACCCTCGACGCGTCGTGCGTACGCTTGCCACGACGGCGAAGTGCTTTTTGCACTCGGGGGTGAAACGATGCACTCGTGTTTCCGTTCGTACGAATGCATTGATCTGCGCACCTTGTTCTGCGTTTTCTTCGAAAATGTCTTCATCAAACGGGATTAAAAGTCGAGAAGTAACTGTGACAGTTAAAGTTTCTCTCACGCGATTCAGACGTGTGTACGTATGCCCGGGGGAGGGAGGAAAAGCGTAATCGCGAGCGACGAAGGATCGTGATGGGAGGTCGACTTACAATTAGTCGATACCGGAGGAAGAAAGAGAGAGAAATTCGTGAGAACGGTATCATCGAACGGTTGGTTTATCCGTGGTTCCTGGACGACGAGAAGAAAGAAAAAGAGAGAGAGGGACATCGAAGCGAGGGAAAATTCCTAACGGGTGAACACGCATAGAGAAAAAGCGGAGGACGAAGGCACGCTACCGGCGGCGCCTATCTTAATTCCCGATTGACGTTTATTTATCTGGCGACGTTTAATTTTTATGGGCGCGATCTGGCCGATAGGTTTCAGCCGTCGCAGGTAGCTCCCGCTGTGTGGTCCGAGCGGAGAAGAGATCCGGAGGATTGGACTGGTAGAACATTCGTGGACGAGCAGCACCTCTTAATTGAGGGGTGCCGCGTGTCGCGATAAGAGGAACACGGGCGTCAAAAACCCGTGGAAAGAGCTACCAGGGGAAAGGAAAGAGGAGGAAGGAATTTATTGTGTTGCCACGGCCGCGTCCGCGTCGGTATCCGAAGGCAGGGAGATTCACCTTGTGGACTACGATCGCTGGATCCTCGTCTCGATACCGTGTGCCCCTGTCTCGACCAAATTAAGAGAGTGGTTTTCTTCGTTCACCGGGATTCCGTGGAGTATTACCCGGCCACGGTGGAAACGGCCTCTCTCTAAAAGCGGTGCCTCCTCGAAGCAACAAATTGCTCTTTCTTCTCGAACGATCGGAGGAGGCGGAGCCCCTGTGCAGGGACGATTTTATTCGACCGTTCGAGATTTCAAAAGCCCCTTGGAAACGGGTGAACGACCGAATTCTCTCCTTTCTTCGGTCGTTCTCTCCCCTCGTCCGATTCGTGGAATTTTCCCGCGCGCGCCGATCGTTCCAGTTTCGATGAAATTCGCCACTGATGGAAATTCGGTTGTTGGAAAATTTCGACATAGGATCGGCCGGGAACCCTCTTCACCGGCCACATGCACGCCTCGATATACGTGCGTACATACGTGCGTACATACGTGCGTACACGAACCGGAGACCGTATATTCCATTACCTCGGGCATTCTTTTCGTAGATGTTTCTCGGCTCTAACGAGGATGCTCACCTTGGCGCGTTAATAAACTCGAGTCGCCACGAGTCGCCTGATTATTTCGTTCGTTCGATCCTTCTTTCCCTCCTCGCAACGGTAATTATCGCGTTCTATTTTGGTTTGGCAAGAACACGGAGATTTTCTGCCGTCGCCGGCGATTCGAACGATTACGCGGGCAACCTGTTTGCAGATCGGGTCATCGAATACACCATTCGATCTACGTTTCTTTAGCTTTTCCCTCTTTTTTAACAAAACAATCCGTTAACCAAAATGATCTTCAGGCGTACGTTCTTGCAGAACGCATCGAATCGCCTTGCGAATAACACGGAGAGAGCTGCTAGGCCTAGCTGCTTTCTCTGAAAAAAAAAGGACAAGTGTTTGCGACAGAACGACGAGACGAGACGAAACGAAATGAAACGGGACGGAACGGAACGGGACGATAATGAGCGAGCTAAAAGCGATTTAGCGCCACGGCGCTAAGTGTTTTGTCGCCTTGCGAACTCGGTGCTAACTAATGCGGTTCGCAGAGGACGCAAACCGCATTCCTCCTCTCTCGCCCTCTCACCTATACCGTAAGGTTCGGAAACTCGTAAGGTTTACCAGCTCGTAACGTATTCCTTCGAGCCACTGCCACACACGTCGACGCTGGTCCCTCGTTTATTAACATTAGCTTTTCCCGATCCCTTCGGGACGGGCTCCGTCCATTTAGAAACATTCGCACGAACGTTTCGAGAAATTTTTAGAAGACGATTTTTATCCGTCGTTCCCTGTGTGGTGGGCAAAGCGTCGCAAATGCACAGTCCTGCCGCTGGACGAAAGTCGAAATTTCAGTTGTCGTTCCACGTTGTTTGGCGAATTGTGTGAAACGTAATTGACACTGACGATGGAGAGAAAACGGGTGGTCCGAAGCGGAGACCATTTTTTACGCGTTATTCATGGTCTTCGAACGGTGAAATGGTGTGGCCGCGCAGCGAGCACCTTCGCCGCAGGAAACGACAATGCAAGAGCCATGAGCATCGATTATCGAGGAAGCGTATCTTCCAGATGAAAAGGGAAATCCTGATTTTTCTCGCTTCCAGTGCGGGCCGAGTCGCCCGGCTGCCAGGGAGGAAATTGCCCGTAACTAAAGCGACGCCTCCAGATATCCACCGACAACCGGAACAGCACTCTCTTTTTTCCTCCCCGTCATCCTAGATTCTTTTCTCGACGTTTCCTCATTGTTCCCCTTTGCTATTTACCAGCCGCGAGACTCGAACCTCGGTGGAAGCCGGACGTGCCGAAAATCAAGACGAAATATCATCGAGACGTAACGCTGTCGATTTCCTCGCGAAACGAGGGAGGCGAAATTTGTTTCGTCGGCAAGGCAATCGACTCGCGAGATTAATAACACAGAGTCCGAGGGTACTTGTTCGAAGGACTGTATACGGAGGGAGGCGGAGGATACACGAGAAGACACGAGGAGGCCGGTATCTCCCACAAAGGGCTGACAATAGCAAACAGTTTAATGTCCCGTGCGTTTATTGTATCTCGGCTACCGTATCGTGGCTTTAACTCGGGAGATCGGTAGCCCGAGGAGAAAGGGTGAAAGGCGGCGAACCAGAGGAAGACGCGAGATCGCGGGAAGGAGAAGGAGATCGGTACACCGGGACAGATCTGTTATTCCGTTGGACTCTGCCCGTTCGCTGGTGACATTTGAATGCTCGGTCGATTTTACGTTGGCCAAGAGAACACTGAGAGAGAGAGAGAGAGAGAGAGAGAGAGAGCCGGTCAGAGAAGGGCTGTTTCCTCTCACGTGGTTTCGCCTCTATCAGAGTTCTGATGCGCGCGTCGCTTTTCCACGCGTGGTGCTCGGTCTAGATCCGCGTCTGTATCTTTCCTCGGACCGAGAGAGAAGAAAGAGAGAGAGAGACGGAAAGGATAGACGATTCGCCTCGTAATTACCGCGGTATCTCCGAGCGGAGAGGTTCGTTCGTTCGGCCGGCGAAGTAGGAGCCCGCTGGACGACGTGTGTCGTCGTGGCCAGAGCCGCGTGGAAAGAGCGAGACGGAGAAGGCAGAAGGAGAGAAATTCCAGCGAGAGAGGAGAATCCAGCGGTGATACGAGGCGAGCGCGAGCTCAAAAATTCCACGGAATCTCGGGAAAAGGCGAGTGGCTGTTGCCGCAATTGGTCATTGGGCGATTTTTGCCGGCATTCATGCGTCCGTTCTCGCTGTATTTATTGGAAAGGTTTCTCTCGTAAGATCTGCTTGTACACGAGGGTTAACTAAACGCCGTGAGCCGTGCCTCTTTTCTCATTCGATATTCTTCTCTTTATTTACGAGCGCTTCCCGCGATTTATCTTCTCCCCTTCGTCCCTTCCCTCTGTCCCTCCTCCGTCTTCGTTCTCCTTTTCGCTGGGCGATCGGCGAGCGCGCGCGGCAGCCGCTCGCGCTTACGCTCCTCGTAATCGCGGCATCGTCCGCAATTAGAGCGGACTCGATGAAAACGCGCGGAGGATAACGGCGCGTATCCGGTTCACCGAGACCGATTCGATTCAAAATAGCTGGATTCGAATCGGAGGGGAAAGAGGACGTTCGACTTACGCGCGCGAAGCCGAGCGATCCCGCGAGCGACAGACCGATCTATCGCGCACGAATCGGCGCGTTCACCGCCGATAAATCGCGACCCGGCGAAACAAATCACTCGACCGGCGAGACCGATCGATGGTATCCAACCGTGGCGTCGATTCTTCGCGTCCACGACATAATTCCTACAATGGCGGCGCGTAGCGCACCATCGCGAATCACACGCTTGCGTAATCGCCGCACGATCGCGACGCTTCGTACGCGCGAGATTTCGCCTTGGTCGGCTCGATTTTTCATCGAATCGTTCGAATCCTTCGTCTGAAACGAATTTTCAATTTTCCCTGAAATTGGTATCTTTCGCACTGTGGTATCTTACCCTCGGACTCGCTGAGTCGTTCACGCTGAACGTTGCCGCGACGATGTTCGACGCGTCCGTTTAAGGCAAGAGCCGAGATTCGTCGGTCGGTTGCGTTTCATTGCGTGACCCGCGGACGAGAGTTACGCGCGTCCCGTTAAGCGAGCGGCGTCGCAAAAAAGGACAACGGCGCGTCGGCTGCCTCGCTCGCGTATAAATACCGCGCGGATGAATTCTCGTCACCTTATACAATCGACGAGCGAACGGATCGAGCGGATCGAACGGGGGATGACGAACGATGGAGATTCCACGTTCCGACGCTCAGCTGCAACGGCGATTAACGACGAGCTCGGAAGCTCGATTGGATGGTGTTCTCGGCGGAGCGAAACGCTTCGCGAGTAAACGCGAAAATCAGGAGTGACGCAAGAATAAGACGCAAGAGTTGGGGGCGAGGAAGAAAGACGACCGTGCAGAGGAAGACGGAGAAAGAAGAAGAAAAAGAAAAGACGAAAGAAGAAGAAGAAGAAGAAGAAGAAGAAGAAGAAAAAGAAGACGACCACTCGCAATTAAACACGGCGTAAGTCTCGCTCGGAGGATAATGCCCCGGAATGTTGATAATTGGCTGAGCCGTCGGGGCGACTCGAGACGATGGGCGCTCCGTGCACCTGGCAGCGCAGCACTGCAAGATCATCGGCTCGCGATCCCTCGTGTCTAATTGATTCCAAGTGATTTATATTACCTGCTGCTCTTCTCCGCCTCGAACATTCCCGGCCCTCCACTCCACGCTCTTTTACCTTCTCTTCGCCACGAACGTCGCTGGCCAAGCGATCGAGCGCGGAGACGCGTCGACACACGCGCGTAGATACCAATAATTTGGTCGTAGACGCTCGACTCGCGCGAGATCCGGAAGAATCGGGAAGATTCGACCATTGGGAAGGATTTTGGCCATCGTGTAAAAGGATGGCGAAGAAAAAGAAAAAAAAAGGGGAAAAAAAGGAAAAGAAGGGAAGGGGGCGAAGAGCGAAGACGGAGCGAGCAAACGGGTACGAGGCGAAAGGCAGGCAGCCAGGAGACGCGGAACACGGCCGGGGAACACAAGCTCTCGAAGGCAGGAGCGAGTCAGGGCCTTTCGCTCTCGAACCTCGATATCAGATCGCTCGTATAAAACTATCGTATCGTTTAAATACGCACTGAAAGGTGAGGCGATGCATCGGAAGATACGCGGGCGGTGGCAGCCTGCCCCTCTCGGGTTGCATCTTCTCGTTCCGTTCATTCGTTCGTTCGTCCGTCCGTCCGTCCGTCGGTTCGTCCGTCCGCGTGTCGATCCGCGCCGAAGATACCCGGCTGGAATCCATGGGAACCACGGCGAACCGAGCTTAACGCGTATAACCCCTTCCCAGCCTCGCGCGCAGACCACAGCCAGAGAGACCACGCCGCGAGCCACGTCTCTCCCTTTTCTTTCCGTCTCTGGAAGCCTTCTGGCCAGAACCCGCGGCCCCGTTGCCGCCGCAATCGTTTCCTCTTCTCTCGCGTTTTCTTCCCGATCGTCCACTTCTCGAGGAGATTTCGAAGCTCGATCCCTGCGGTGTGCGTCGCCGCGCGGCATTAGTATTCGCGACTGGTTTTCGCTTAAACGTTCGAAAAGGATAATTGCCTCGCGGCGCGGAAACGCTTCGGCTCCGATTCGATCGCTGCTGCCCGATCGGCCTCGACCGATCGCCGACAGATACGCGCTCCCGATACTTTTGACGGGGAACGCCGATCCCGCGGCGCGCTGGCCGCGTGACTGCACGCGCAACCGGCGAGCGCGGTCGCGCGCCTGCGCCTCCAAAGGAATCGGTAATTGGACTCGCATTCCTCCTTCCGATTATAAGTTAATCCGCTAACGGGCCAATGGCGACCCGCGAGATTCCATCGCGGTTCCGCTCGCGCAAGCTTCGATCCCTTCGATCGCGAGAGACCGGCCTGCGTAGGTTTCTCCTCTCTCGGGTGTCGTCGATTGGAAACATACGTCGAAATACGAGTAAAAGTGAGAGAGAAACGGAAGGAGAAAGAGAAAGTGAGAGAGAGAGAGAGAGAGGACACGTAGAGCAACAGGGCGCGTTTGGACACGCGGAAATAAAGAAAGGGTCCTCGGGAGGATTTGCAAAACCCGGATGCTCGGACAGGTGAGAGACAATGGGTGACAGGGAGCCGTTGGACGGAGGCGGTGGTAATCTGCCGTTTTGAAAAGGGGTGGAACCTCCGGCGTGCATTGTCCGTCTAATGATGGAGTGGAAACGTGACAGGTTGAAACCGAATACACACGCCACCGAGAGATCCGACGTCCTGGTTCTCTCCCGCTTGGCTCGCTCCGCTCGCGCTGCTCTCAGAGTCTCTCGACGACCGTCCGTTCCACTTCGGAACGTCGAGCCTGTCGCGACGAACCTCGTCATTCCCGAGATCCTTCCACTTCGAGGACGCACGCCCTTTTTCTCCTCGAGAATTCCGATCTTCCGTACGAGAATTCAGTCCGTCGAGTCGCTGCGTCTCGTCCTTCCCGATCCTGCGTGTCGTCGCCGAACGTCGAATCCGTTTTCGCCCATTCAGCGAGTACTCCGATTAATCGACTTATCTCCCCTTCGCGATTACCTCGGTTCGCGGTAATCCGATTTCTTTCCTTCGAGTCGGCGTCTCTGATCCAGAGACGCCCAGATATTTTTCGAGGGGGTAGATTGCAAACTCGCCGATCGATTGCAAATTCGTCCGGATGTTCGCAGATACCAGGGAGACGGGCTTCGTGAACGCCATCACTGCGGCCGGTGTGACTTACGCGGTCACGAGAGCTTGCACCATGGGACATCTCGTCGAGTGTTCGTGCGACAAGATGACGTCGAAAGGTAAGCAACGACGAACTTGCGTGCCCTATCCTACCCGTAAAATGAGGTCCACCACAGAGACTCATCGTCAGATCTCGCGAACGACGCGAATTGTGCAGATAATCGGCTGGACAAGCTGACCCGTACCGTCGAGATGGAGAAGAGCCTGCCGAACGAGGGTGATTGGGAGTGGGGCGGTTGCGGCGACAACGTGAAGTTCGGATTCAAGAAGTCGCGGGACTTCATGGACGCCCCTTATCGCAAGCGCAGCGACATCAAGACGTTGGTGAAGCTGCACAACAACAACGCCGGTCGTCTGGTAGGCGGATATATCACGGTTATCCGAGGATTCGAGCGATTTCACCTTGCGCGATTACTTTGTCCTTCTCTCGTACATGTGTTTATGTGTATGTGTATGTGTGCCGCAGGCCATCAGGGACTTTATGAGCACGGAGTGCAAGTGCCACGGGCTCTCGGGGTCGTGCACGGTCCGTACTTGCTGGCGGAAAATGCCGGTGTTCCGCGACGTCGGGAACAGGCTGAAAGAGTCGTTCGACGGCGCGGCGAAGGTGATACCGAGCAACGACGGGCACAGCTTCATCACTGAGGGGCCGACCATCAAGCCGCCGGACAGATTCGATCTGATTTACAGCGAGGACTCGCCGGACTTCTGTAAGCCGAACAGAAAAACGGGCTCGCTGGGCACGCAGGGACGACGTTGCAACTCCACCAGCCAGGGAGTCGACGGATGCGAGCTGCTCTGCTGCGGCAGAGGCTACGACACCAGGGTCGTCAAGGAGAAGATCAGCTGCGAATGTAGGTTCCGATGGTGCTGCGAGGTCACTTGCAACACCTGCCTGGTTAAGAAAACGGTCAACACTTGTCGCTAACGCGAGTCGGCTGTCCGCCGATTCGTATTTCGAATAGACGTTTATAATATACGTTTGTCGCGCCGTTGGATTGTTCGTGTGCGAGGGTCCAGTCACGAAGAATTAGTCGTAAATATGTCTTTCGAAGCTTTCCAGGTATCTCCCTAGCTGTTCGTTCCGAGCGTTCTCGCGTTTCGAGCTGGCTCGCTCGCTCGCGTCGCTTCTTTCGCTTACGTCTGCCACCTTTCAATCTTTCCCATTCCCTGTTTTCTTTCTTCTTCTTCTTTTTCTTTTTTTTTTCTTTTTTCGTTGCGCTTACGTTCTCCGTATCTTCTGTACATAATGAGACTGAACGAAGGGTTCACGAAAGTTTATATACTGTGCAGCGTGAAATGCGAATAAAAACGTGTATCCCCGGCCGAATTCTCGTTCGTTACTCTCGATACACACACCGCAATCACATCGATCGACAAACGTCTGACAACAGCAAAGTACTACGGGATCCAGCGACGCAGAGGCGCAGCTTTCCTCCGAGGTAAGTCGAGATATTTCACGATCTATGTAAAAATACGAGACAATAGACACGCCGTGGCCGTGTAAAAACGTTGGACCGCGTGCTCGCGGCGGTGAGTCGTGAACGTCGGAGGTTCGGCCAGACGGCGAGGGAAATCGGCGAAACGTCGGGACATTAGGAGGCCTCGTATATTATCACGTCGTGTAGAACACGGGCTTTTAGCTGTAATTCGACCTTGTACACGGGAGAGGTCGTGCAAGCAATAAACAACCGGTGTCTACATCTCCTATAAAATAGTTTTACGACCGGACTGAAGAGAGGAATTTCGCATAACCATAAAGTCGGGAAGGAGGTTGCTCGCGCCGTATCGCGACACGCTCGCCACGTTTCGGGACGATAGCGGAAGCCATAAACTCCGTGAGGAGAGATCTTTCTCTCCCCTTGACAGACGCCTCGTCCCCGGGCTCGTCTCGTCCGTTCGATGGACGTGAAAATTAACGCGTCCGTCGTTGTATCGCGCGGGACGACAGAGACACGGGGCTTTTATTATTATAAAATTTACACTCACGTACGAATTACAACCCTTTGGCGCGGGAATCATCGAAAGCGAGAGAAAACCAACGAAACTGTACTGTCGAGGAAGCAGGGGTAACGTCGACCGGACGTAAACGAGGCGAAGAATGAATGGAATGGTTGAACGAGGACGAGAGAGAGAGAGAGAGAGAGAGGGGGAGAGTCCGGTGAGCGGAGGATCGAGGGTGAGAGCCTTCAGGCTGAGAAAACTCGTTGGCACTAAGTTAAGTAAAAAATGTCGAATCGCGCTTACACCCTCCAATTTAATACGTGACGCGGCAGACAGAAAGAGAAAAAGAGAGAAAGAGAGAGAGAGAGAGAACGGTGAGATACACGCGAGAAGAGGCCGCGTAAAGGTCTCTTAATAGAGAGGTCGACCTCTCGAGGGTAGGAAGGTGGTGAGCTGCAATTAGCCCCACCAGACCGCACCGGCCGGGCCGTCTCGACTCGATTAGCTCATGGCCAGGAGATTGGTCTGCTTCGAGCCGACTGGGTGGTCCAACCGGGGTAATTTTCGGCTGCCGTCGACGTTCCCCTTCGAGGGAAAAATGGCCCCCCGAAATTGGTGCCGGAGTTACCGCGCGCGTACCGCGTGCCGCAGATCCTTACCCGCTGTTCACCGTTTCGGAACGCGCCATCTTTGCTTTCGCCGTTCCTCTGACGCGGTCGAACAGATCCTCCGGCGGTAATTCAATTTCTCTCGACATCCGCCCGGTTGTTATTGGCTAATGAAAACATCGCTTTCGCGTTATCCAGTTTAGATCGGACGCTCGATTTACCGATCACCGCGTATCGCGCGTTATTTCTAACGATTGCTCGACTTTGTTGCTCGACGTGTACGTTTCGAAGTACAAACGTATGCAACGTGAAATACCGCGTAAAAGCTCATAAGACGGTAACGGAGTAAAAATGACGGAACGCAACGACCGAATGTGCGCTAGCTCGTCCGAGTGAGCCTAACTGAGCGGAACTCTCCCACGAAGAACGATCGTTCGGCACCGTTCCTGGAACGATTAGACGCGGAACAATGGGGTCCGCGGAACGCACGTGGGTCGTGACGCGCGACAAAACCGCAAAACGCGACCGTGATTAATCGTCCTGCTCGCCTTCCCGAGAGGGAGAATCGTGTGCCGGCAACGCGCCATCGCTTGTTCTCCTCTTTTTCTTCTCTTCTCTTCTCTTCTCTCTGTCGTCGCTCCAGTCTCGTCGAGGTCCTGCCATTTCGCGCGCACACTCTCGCGTCTCTTCTCGTTTTAGTTCCGAAGAAAGCGACGGCGATAAGACCACGGCGTTCGAGACACGCGTTCGTCGGGCGTTTTTTCCACCCGACGCTGAACAAGCGGTCGAACGAATCGAAAAGGATAATGCAAGACGGAGAGGGAGGGAGGGAGAGAGAGAGAGAGAGAGAGAAAATGGAAGCAGGTCCTGGTACGCGTTAGACTGGTGCAAGTTGCAAGTGTACAGGGGCAAGACACGGAAGCGCCGGAGGTGGTCGGTCGTTCGAGCCGGCCGCGCTGCTCCGACGCCAATATTAATTAAACGATCCCATAAGCGCCTAACAAACTGGCTGTACGTTAGGTGGTTTATTGGGGTCCCCGAGCAGGACGTTAAAATGTTCCAATCTTAATTAGGTAGGTGTTTACAGGAGGATAATTCCACAGGCTTTAAGCCGGTGCACCGTTTACCGTTTCTACCAGACGCGGGCCACCGGCCGCGACGACTCTCTCCTCTTCTCTCACCACTTTCCTCGAGATTATTCCTTCCAAAGATATTTCTCGACTGCCTCTCGTGCGCTCTCTTTTCACCAGCCAGCTCTCGAAGGACGAAGGAACCGCGCGAGGTAGGCGGAGGAGGTCGTTGAAATCTTTACGGTTCCTCCAGCTTCTCGGAATTTCTTCGACCTCCTCATCGTTCGCTGCCTGCAACCCTCTCCGCATCCCCCCTCCTCTCCTTGTCATACTGGTCTTGCGTAATTAGCCACGCGTTTCTCCATCTCCTCTCCCTTCGCTTCGAATCAGGGGGTGATCGTTGAAGCACATTGAAGGAAGAAATCGGCAATTTTCATTCGGAACGCGCACCGGGTGTGCCGTTCGTCGACGATACGACTCGCGTTGCTCGATTTTCGTCGGAAGCACGGAGCTCGCGGGTCTGCGCCTCGAACAGCCAATTCGCGTCGATTCGTGAAACATTTAGAAGCGGTTAGCGTTCGCTGTACACCATCGGTCTTCCGCGTTCCTCCGAGAAACGAGCTTCGCCTCGCGTTTCCTGCCGCGGCGCCCCCCTCCGACAAAGGCACAGCAGTGCGGCAATTGTTCGACGTTGTCCCTCGCTCGTATCGTTTCGACGTTGGAACGAAAGCGGGGAAATCGTGGCCCGCGGCCGGCTCGCTCGCCGCCTCGCGATGCTTATCGTGCGTGATCGACGCGCAGCCGTTGCGATTCGATTCGCCCACCGGATTCAAGCGAATCGCGGAAAATCGGTTAAGCCGAGCGAATAGTTTCGGCTGGTACTGGTCTTTTGCGCAGAACTCGATGGAAGGGAAGGAAATTACCGTCGCGAGAGGGACTCGTAATTTTCCCTCGGCCAGAGCGTGTGCTCCGCACCGTGTCGTAATTATCGGTCGCATAATATCGGGGAATTTATTCGACGGAGTTTTTCCTCGGCGTGCAGGAATTTCGCTTTATCGGCGTAGCGCTATCGTCGTGGTTGTGCTCGTTTCGAACTCGCAGGAAAGCAGCGTTCCCTTCTCTCGATAACAGAAATTGCGATTTTCGATGTGATACATACACACGCGCGCACGGACGCACGCACAGGCACACACGTTCATTTATATATTTATATACGTTTTTCAATATAATCTGTGATACATGTCTTTCAATTCAGGAAATTCCCGAATGTGACACGTGAACAATAAAAAGACAGAAACGTGCTTCTTCATTGAATCGGTATCTCATTCACGATTCGATTTCAATTCACATTCATTAACGGGTATAATTCATTAACGCTTACACAGTTAAAGTGTTCGATGTAATACTTGAATGATAATAATAATAATTAGAACAGCATGTACGATATTCAATATTGACATCAGGACTGAAACGAGCAAAGAGAAAGATCGATTCTTTAAATCGAGGAAGTCCATGCGACTATTGCGTTCAGTGGCCGATCTACAAAATCTCCGTAGCAAGATCAGTTCAAACAAACAGAGAACGCTTTTTACGATGAAACTTCTGTTTTCTGAGAGAAAATCGTCGGGAAAGAGGCGAAGAAGTCGCGAGCAAATCGCGTCACGGAATAAGAAAGAAGGAATAAGAAAGGGGGAACGAGCGGGTCGATGGAGGGACCAGAGGCAGAGCGGCAGCGGGACGATAAATATCTCTGTGAGGTCGCGTTTGCGAGCACACGACATTGTGGGCAATGGTCGTAAAGCGACGTGTTGCCGAGCCCTCTCGCGCGGCCCTCTCTCCCTTCTTGGCCGAGCCCCAACTCTCCCGATGCCAGATTATACGCGCTGGACCGTGGCACCGACAACTTCATCCGCGGGGCGCCTCTGATTTATCCTTATTAATAAAACTTTAAAGTGCTGTTAACATGTGCCAGAGGGTGGCGGTGACGGCGAGCGCGCCACAGAAACCGAGCGAGAGAGACCGACCGGGAGGTTCGGACGACCAGCTGCGACCACGAAAGAGGAAGGATCGGCCCACGACCGAGCAAGTATTGCGCCTCCTCCGAAGCTATGTACATGCCAAAATTTCATTTCCACAGTTTCTTTTCAATTCGATCTCCGTTCCCTCTCTTTGTCAATATCGTACGTTCGTAGTTCCATCGAAACGGAACGATAATTGTGAATGTTTTGACGAGCGAAGAGACGAAGAGAATTCTTCGTGAAATTCTTCATTCTGGGGTTGTTTCATCTCAGAAGATGAATCTTCTTTGCGAGGCCCAATCGGGAGGTTACGGATGAATGATTGCGAGAAATGTGACAAAGTGAAGGAAGATGAAAGAAGGATCAGCCAGAAGTAAGGAAGCCGAGGTTCGAAACGGTCGAAAGTTTCTCTGGCAAGGTGGAGCACGCACGGGCGCACAGCGGGGAGCTCAGGACTGCGAGAATCATGGCTCGCGGGACAAGGGGACGGGAGGAGCCGAGCAGCGCCTCGACGAGATATCAGGCATTATTAAAAGTACATAAACACCGCGAGGTAAAACGCGAATTATGACCGTGGCTGGCTGTGAATTAAGAAGGGGCGACGATGGAGCGATGAGCGCACGATGTAAAAAGAGTCATCGTCGTCGGACTTGCACCTCGCTGTCGCCTAACCTCCCAATTTCCACTTCTCTCGCCTTTCCCTTTCGCGCGTGTATCTACTTACGCGATAATCGCTTTTATCCGAGGAAAAACAAACTCCGGGGTAAAGGAAACGAGGGTTATTTGCTTGGGTCTTGGTCTTTCGGGGAAACAGGTACATCGAACAGAAAAACAGGCGCGCCATTTTTTGTCTCGGTTCTCGTTGGCGAGAGTTAAAGATCGTGATCGCGAGGAGTCCAACTGAAACAACGATCGTATCACGATCGATGGCTTTCTCTCGCGTTACGTAAACAGAAACGTGCTACAAAAAAATCAAGCTGATTCAACGATCAACGAACTGCCTTTCGTTTTCTCTTCGGACATGTAATTCGTTTAATTCGGTTATAATAATTCAAATTTTTAACGTCACAATTGTCGACGTTTTATTTACAGAGATTTACGAGACACGAATACACAAGCAAATGCCATGATGTGATAAAATTTATATATATACCGAACAAAACTACGTAGAAGCTTCATTTGCATCTCTCTCTCGGTTGATTCCTCGAGGGCTCGAACCCTTACCTGCGTTATCAGCAACCAAGCGAGAAATCAGATCGCGGCAGTCTTGCGGAAGCTGGATTCGCAAGAGGCAAACGAAAAGAACACAGACGCTGTAGTAACCGAGCGTAACCGAGCGTCGAAAGAGATGGTATCGTGATTCGCGAGACGCATCGATCGATGAAAGGAGACGCGAAACGGATCGACGAAAAGTAACGAGACGCGACGTCTGCGAGTTTTCGGGGCAGCGGGATACGGGGCATGCCAGATGCCCTAATGAAGCCGTTTTCGTGGACGGAGCCACCCGTTGTCCCGTGGGTGGGAGCAAGAATCGTTCCCTTATCGCGAACGGTCGATCTGAGATCGACGTTTATCCTACTTCGTGTATCCACGTACGATCCACGGCCATCGATCCAACGGTCCGAACTACGAACGTAATTCACGATCTCCCGCCGATCTCGTCTTCCCGGACCTCCTCGATCGTTCCATCTTCTGTACCATGCCGCGCCCGTGATTTCGATCTCTTGCCCTCTCCTCTCGCGATCGACTGACTTGGCCGATCACCGATTTAAGAAAATTACTCGTAGGCACTCGTGGAAAACTGGGATGCCAGAGGAGACACCGCGAGCTGGCGTCGTTGTGTTAGCGTTGAATAGCGAGTCATTTTTCTCGGACCGAAGTCGGCGGTCGGTTATGAAAATCCAGGACAGAACGGAGCGGCACGTCTCGCGTGCTTGTCCCTCTGGGTTTCGGCTCATGTCGCGCGTCCACCCACGATCCGAGAGGATATGGATGCGAGCAGTTAGTCGAGGGGACGAGCTGCGACGCGGTTGAATCATCGCGAGCACGGTGGTGTTCGAAATCGCGAATCGTTCCATTCTCCGTGTCCATTTCCTCGGGAAGCACGCGTTGCTTCCGATCTGTCGGACAACGCGAAGAGGCGAAAAAGAAAAGAGAAGAACGGCGATAGGTAGGGCAGTGACGCGCAGGTGCGTTTTGGCCCGGTGCAGGGTCTAGCTCGGCAGACTAGAGATCGTTTATTGCGTTACGACCTCTCCGTGAAAACGGTCCCTCCTCTGAACGCGTCGGTCCCATCTCATAAACGGTCCCGTTTTACGATCCCAACGGTGGTTTTCGCTGCACTTTTTGCCGGTTGCTCGCTGCCTGAAAGCTTATCTACCGGTGGCCAATACGAACCGAGCGGACAAGGAGTTGTTCTCTACTTCTCTCTCCTTCTCTTTCTCTTCGTTGCTCCTTCCCGACGGAACACCTACCGCGATAATTACGTGACATTTTGTTTTGCGACCGCAGGAGATTTTTTCCTCGCCTCCGTGTTCCCACCACTCTCGCGCGTCTCTTCGAAACGCCTCGCCTCTCGACGCTCTGCTTTTCATCTCTGTCGTACAAGCGTCACGCTGCGCTTCACTCTGTTGTCCGCCCGTTTTTAATTTCGGCCATTACCTTTAAATTATCCGGGCCGCCGGTTCAT
Organism: Tetragonula carbonaria; assembly: GCA_032399595.1. Classification (NCBI taxonomy): domain Eukaryota; kingdom Metazoa; phylum Arthropoda; class Insecta; order Hymenoptera; family Apidae; genus Tetragonula; species Tetragonula carbonaria. Next base: position 2,089,977 of record JAUCRC010000012.1, on the reverse strand, counting down.
CGAGTAGCCTAATTTTTATCGTTGCCAGTCGGGGGAGGGGGGGGGGGATTTCGTTACATCCCGCGCGCACGCTGCCCGCTGTCCGACGCTGTGGGACGTGTTGCGAGTTGGATCGTGATCACGGCAGAGGTCGAGAGATCGAGAGCCGACGGCAATCTCGTTCCGTCGATTAACCTCGAATCATCGTCGTCGATTCGTAATTACCGGGAAATAACTCAATAAGAGACCGGGTGGGTTACGACGGCGCGGGCCATCGATAAAATATCAATTTCGATAATGGCCAGTGGGACCGGGAGATCTCTCGAGGCGGGCAATGGAAAGCCAAGAGGGACAGAACGGTGTAGAGGAAAGAATGTGCGAGAAGAGGAGAGGAAAGGACGATTTTGACGCCTTTCCTTCGCAGCAGCCTTGCGGTGTAATTACGTGGCTCGCAGAACACGGCGGTGGGTCCACCGGAGGCCCTACGGTCCTCTTCTCCTCTCCTCGTTCTCTTTCTCACACCTCCTTCGTGTGCTTCGTTCGCCTGCCTCGATCACACCTTTCAACTTTTTCCATCGTTCTCGATTCATTCGAAATTTGCCTAGGTGTTTTCACGCCAACGAACGCTCGCGAATCGTTGTTGCGCTGGCGAGTAACACGAGGAAAAGGAGGAGGAGGAGAGCGGGTGAAGTCGTTTGTAAATTTTCTGGAGCGAGGACAAAGAGGCACGATACCCACGGAGTTGCCGATCTCAGCTTGGTGTATGCTAATTTACCAAGAACCCCTCTTGCTCTTCTTCTTCTTTCTACCCTCCTTCTTCCGTTACCGCTGTTGCTCCCGCTACCTCGCCTTCTTCTCGTTCGTCGAACGTTGGACAGAAGAATGAGTCGAGTCCTCGGATGACCAGGTGGTCCCCTGTTTGCGCGTACACACCCGAGTGCTCTCGACTTTTTCCCTCGCTCCGTCTTCGCTCCCGATGATCTCGACGTCGAATCGCTTTAGCTAAACAAACCCGATCTCTTTCTGCCCGTTGGTTCCCCGATAGTCTGCGCTCGCGGTCGTACCGCGCGCTGTGTCCGCTCGACGATGGACGGTAGCGGATCGATCGTAAAAACGCGCGTATCGTGGAATCGGGAGCGGATCGAGGGGCCACCGCGAACGAAGGGGCGGAGACCGACCTTTCGTTTTGACGCCTGAGCGGATTTTGCTCGACTGCTCGCAAGATATTTCCAATATCGTAAAACCATTAATTACCAAGTGGACCCCGGTGTCGGTGTATCGGCTCGCTCTGCCTCCGAACCTTCTCTCCTCCTCCTCCTCCTCCTTCTGCTTCTCCTTCTCTCGTTCCTCTCGTTCGCCTGCCTTCGGTGTCGGTCGACTACTTAGGTGGCCGTTGCTGGTCGGATGATGTATTTCGGCGTTTTTGCTCGACATTAATAACAACGTCTCTCGATCCCGAGCTGAGTCGCTTCTCCCGTGAAAGGACCACTTTCCTCCTCTCGGTTTATTACCGATATACCGCTTTCCGTTTTCTCGGCCGATCGCTTTCCACCTGATCGATCGTTCCCGTCGATTAATCGTCCCACGCGACGTCCGCGCAGGATTTGTCCCGTACAGAAGGAATGGCGTACAACCGGTCGGCGCGTACATCAGAGAAACGCGAAGTTTTTCGTTACGTAATATGCAAACATTTGCAAATTACTTCTTCGTTGTATGGTCACAAATGTGTGTGATGTTTACAGTTACGGGAAACCTCTCTTCAGTCGTTCTTTGCTCGATCTTTCCTTCGATCGGTCTGGTCGCTAGAGACCAAAATTTCGTTCTTCGCGTAAAACGAAGGAACCTAGAATAGACAACGACGGTTCGCCAAGCTAGACAGAGCGAACGCGGTTCCCCGCGAATTCCGGACGAGCTCGATGCGAACGAACTCAGATCCCGCGGCGGGCGAATGGAAAGAGACGGAGGGACGGAGGTAGAGATAAAGCTAGATAGGATAGGAATCTGGTTGTCGATGAACGCCTCTGAACACGGTGTACGGGGAATCGCGATCTCGTGCTTTCGTTCCCACAGTCGGCGGGGACGTGGATTCCGAAGGAGATTCCCTTTGCTCGTACCGCGGAAGACGGCCGAGGACAGCGAAAAAGGGGAGCAGTGAGCGGGGGCAGAGGCGTATGCGAGCGGACGCGCGCTCGTGCGAGCCAATTCGGCCGAACAGGAACAGGGAACGGGAACGGAAGAGGAGGGTGGGAAAAGAGAAGACAGAGAGAGGAGAGAGTATTCGGCCGAGTCCTATAACACGCCAAAACACCGATAATTCGACCGTGTGGTCCCGAACGTCAGCCGATATTCTTTCCCACGAAGAGGCCCTCGGAAAGCACGGCCACGTCCACAGGACCCGCCAAAAGGGATTCCTGCCATTCCGGCAGCCTGTGCCCCGGCGAACGCGCACGTTCACGACCCACCTTCCTTCCAATCGCAAAAACGATAAATTAGTTGATTTACTCGCCCGTTTTTTATCGGAAATAATTCCTCCTGTAGAAGACGAGATCTCGCCGGAGTGGAAGATTAGGGCAACAGGAAGCACGCCGGACTTCTTCATCCTCTTTCTTTCTCTCTCTCTCTCTCTCTCTCTCTCTCTCTTCTTCTTCTTTCACCTTTTTCATTTTATTCCTCCTCGTCTCTCTTTCTCCCTCGGTTTCCATCCTTCATTTTCGTCCGCGTAACCGTTTACTTTAAACCTCTTTGCCTGGTTCCTTTTTTTTGCTCGGATCGGTTCTGTTTGTTTCTTCCCTTTTGTCCCACGAAATTACCGATCACTTCTCGTTTCATTAATTTTGTTAACGAAAACCCATCAGGACTTGCGCGTAGAACGACCAGGTAGGGCAGAAGAGACGAAAGCTGTAATCGTTACGAGAAAATGGACGGGACTCGATAAAATCGGACGCGGGAAGGTGGGCGAAACGGCACGCGGCGCGTCGTGGCCGATCGCACGCGCGTGGCATGCCTGATGGGACGCTGTTGCCACGGTGTGACGCGCGAGAGGGCCCTGTCTCTCGGGGGCCCCCGATTGTCAACCTCGTGGACTGAATTTCGTATTCGCCGAGCATAATGAGCCCCGGCTCGAAGAAGATGAATCCTCTCGCGAGACCGTGAGAGAATATCTCGTCCGTCGTGGGCCACTTTTACCCGGTGTTCGGCGTGTTTTTCTCGAAACGCGCGCCGACTCGTTCCCCGGGACCTTGAACTCGCGCGTTAAACGGTATACACACCGCCGTTCCTCGCGGCTTCCTCTTTCCCCTGTCGCTCTCTCGCAATTCGGCAGCGCACTCTCTCGATCGCAAGATCGCAACGTAACGCGTGACGCGCGCAAAAAAATCTCGCGGGAGCGAAATCGACGCGCGGCGGTGAGATGGACAGAGTCTGCAGGGCAGAGATCCCCGGGAGATTTAGTTGAGCGGGATCCCTGGAAGATTCCGGAGCGCGGAACGAGCCGCACGCGTGACGGCATGCGTAATAATAGTAAAACCGAATGAATCCGCCTTCGCGTCCGGTGCATCTCCGGTGCCGTTTTTCGGACTGCGCGGAGCGGTGTTCTCCGCCGGCTACGAGGGGCAGAGCGCAGCAGCAGCAGCACAGCAGCGGGTAAAAAGGCCGGTCGAGCGAGGGAGGCGGTCGCGCTGCCGTTGCTCGAGTGACCGTGATGGAGACGAGGGGGTGGTCGGTCGAGATCAAAGGCGCCGCCGTGAGAAGTGGCCCGGCTGCTCGAGATTCTTGTCTGCCGGGACGCTGGGAGCTCCTCGCGCGCGCGCGCGCGCGCCCGGCAAGAATTTGTTTTAGCATCGCGGCCAACCTATCCTTCCTGGTGCCACCTAATTCCATCGCGCGTTCTCGCGACCCGCTTCGACTCGCGAGAACGGAACAGTCGGCGTCGCCGTGGTCTCTGCGAGAATCGATCGGCCGATCGAGAACCGACCGACGGAACGTTCATCGGATCTCTCGCGATCGTGATCGATCGACGCGCAGAGTCTCTCGGAATGCGCCTACAAGTGGAAATGCCGATCGTTAGGAAAGAAACGGGAGGACGGGAGCAGCGGAGTCGACGGTGGAGGCTGGCTGCGGGTCGCGGAGAGAAAGAGACACCGGGATCGAAGGGGGGCAAAGAGGAGGCGGGAGTGTCGGAACCATTAGCGCGGATGCCTGTTCGTACGCGGTCAGAATCCTTTTATCCCGGTACAGAGATTCCTGCGGGATTCCTTCGTTCGTTATCATCGCGTGCAACGCGCGACCGAGGAGAAGCGAAACAAGCCAGCGGAGACGCAGGAAGAAGGAACAGGGGCGATGTGAAACGATCGTGCAAGAGAGACGAGGAGAAGCGGTCGACGGAGAGTCGAACCAGTCCTCTCGAAGGCACGGGGGCCTCCCACGATATTCGTCCGGTGAGGAGTTATGAAGTCGTCCAGCCGGAGAACCAGTCGGCTGTATCTCGTCCGCTCGCGCAACACCGAGCGTCGAAAAACGGTGGAGATAGGTAATCGCGCGGGGAGACTCTGTCGTCGAATTCGGCGCAAATCTTGAAGGTCGTGTGAGGTAAAGAACAACGCGCCGACGAATCCTTCCACTCTTTCGTAGTCATCTTTATTTTCTCTTCTTATGCGTCCATTTTTTATAAATTACAAAATGTAAAAAAAAAGGAAAACAAAAATAAGAAAAGAGAAAAGTCTATTATGCGTTACAAGTACTGTAAATCACCGTTCTATCGCTCGGGGATGGAGGTCGAGATGGAGGTTCAACACGGGGCTAATGGTTTCTCTAATCCTACGGGGCAGAGTCGCGCGAATCGAGCGGCAAGGATCTAAAAGGGATTGTGACGTATAAAAATAATTTACTCGTACCTTGCGGTGCGTTCGCTTCGTTTCCACAGCGTCGATTATTTACAACGCGGTCTTCAAAAATATATATTTATATTTATACATTTACATTTATAAATCTGCGAATTTACGTGTACCTACGATCTACGAATATATACAAATACGCGATCCGAGGGGTCGGAATAAATAACGAGCCTCGCAGTCGCGCGGTGCTTCCCAAGGAAGGGAGAAGGCGACGCGATTTCGAAGCGAGACAGGAAACAAGAGGGATATGTCATATGTACAGTGTGCGGCGGCGATTCGCCGGTTATTACGTCTAACTGTTCTAACGTTACTATCGCGATCCGATAACGATTCCTCTCACCGTCTCAGTCTTTAGTACGCGTCCGTGGAACGTCGTAACAAATACACGGTCTCTCGATCGTTTCGCGTAATACTGGGAGACAAGGAGCAGCTCGATCAAACTCGGGAGGCTCCGTCACGGTGGCGGCGACTCGGTCTTAACCTGTGTACGCGTGAAACCTGTACGCACTGCAGTTCTTCGCGGTAGAATCACGTGGACCGCCTTGTTCCGACAACGTAGTCGAGAGAGACTATGAAAATAGTATATCCTTCGCCAGGATGGAAGGTAGTCTCTTCGAGAGATAAAGGTGCCAGGGATGAAGGGACGAGAAGAACACAGAGTCTCTGGCGAAGACCTAGAGGCACGTGTGTACCGTCTTCTTGATTCTGCAGAGCTGACACTTGACCTCGCAACACCAGTGGAACGTGCAGGCGCATCTCTCGACCACAGTCACCTCTTGCGTTTTGTAGCCTCTGCCGCAGCACATCAGGTCGCAGCCGTCGACACCGATGCTCGTGTCGTTGCACTGTCTGCCGTGTGTCCCGAGAATGCCGAGTTTCGGATTCTTCTCGCAGAACGGCGGCGACGGCTCCAGGTAAACGAGGTCTTTCGGGCCGGGCGGCTTGTGCTCCGGGTTGTACGGCTTCAGCTGGAAGTTGTATCGATGTCGACGACCCAGACCCTCCCGATGGCCGTGCACCGAGTTGCTCGCCGAGTTGCTCACGATCGCGTTCCCGTTGCCACGCACCCGGTCCGAGTTGCTCACCATGACTCGCGACGCGCCGTCGAATCGATCCTTCAGGTTATCGCCGACCACGCGGAAGTTCGGCAGCCTCATCCAGCAGGTCTTGACGGTGCATGAGCCAGACATGCCGTGGCACTTGCACTCCTGTCGCATCTCCGAGGACACGTGCTGCGACCGACGAAATTTCAATTTTAGTTTCTTTCGCTAACTTTACCTTAATTTGCTAACAGCTCGAGGAAAGATTCTTCTCTAAAACGAGATAATGCGGGGTGAATGTCCCGAGCAACATCTTTCGAAATTTTGTAAATTAAAAATTTTGAAGGAAGCCAATGTAGTTTTGTTCTTGCAACGGGGTTAGAGTCACCATACTGTCCAACTGAATGCGAAGAGGCGTAAATTTTCGTGACATGGACTGTTAATTTTTATAAAAAATTCAAGCACGCTGTTACTCCAATGTTTAGATATCAGAGATATTAGATGTAATCGCGAAGAGAAGAAGTGAATGTAGTTTCCAAACTTTTTGCCAAGCCGTGAGCGACGAGTGAAGTATTACCCTCCAACTCTCGCGTTCGTCCCTAAAAAAGACGAGAGAGAAACTTACCGCTCTGCCGGCCTCGTTGTTGTGCAGATTCATCTTCTCGCGCAGGTTTCGTCCACGCTCCCCGGTGTCGACGAATTCGCGGGAGAACTTGAACCCGTAGCCGATGTTGTCCGAGCATCCACCCCATTCCCAGTCACGCGTGGTGGACGGTGCCCGCGATTGATGCGTGTAGTCGCAGGAGCACGATTGGATGCTGCCCTCGCTGCACGCTCTCGCGATGCTGTGAGTCACGGACGCGCTCGTGATGGCGTAGATGAAGGCGGTCTCTCGACAACCTGTAACCATGCGACACTGTTAAACTGCGGTATCGTTTCTTCCATTCGTTTCGTTTCGTTGATCCGTTGTGTCCCGCACTGATCGGGCCGGAAGCGCATCTCTGGAGGAAGTTGGAATCGCGCGGAGGATACTTTTGCGATACGACGGTGGTCGAGAACGTGGGAGGCGAGCGGTGACGTCAGCAGGGAACATCTCAATCCTTGGTCGTTCGCGTGGGCTACCTGCGCGCGCGAGAGAAAGAGAGAGATAGAGAGAGATCCACTGAGCACAGGTGTGCGAAAGGAACCCACGACGACGACGACCACGACGATGCGACCGAGGGAGAAGAACGATTGCCACGATCTACCAGCGAGAGACAGGGAGATGGGCAGTCGAAGCAAGCTGAAGCAAGAACGGACGAGAGAAGGAAAGAAGAGAGAGAAAGGGAACGCGACCTTAACCCCGAGTGGGCTGACCCGAGAGGCACCTCGACGTTATCTGCATGAGGCGCAGGTGCCTGCCAGCCGGCACCTTTTGCGGCCAGCCGACCATCCGAGGGAGCATTGCGGAGCTCCGTTTCGCCAATCGCCACCTTCGTAAGATCGCGGACCGATGACGCTGGGATTATCGTGCGATGCTGCTACTCTCGACGAACGTGTTGACACGTGTAGCCGAGGCAGAGTGAGGAAGGAACGAGCAGGTCGAAGGAGGATCCTCTCACAAAGAGGAACAAAAGTGAGACGTCAGACTGTCTCGGAGGGAGTGGAGGAGAAGAAACCGGTATTGAAGACGTAATCGAGCGCGTCAAATTTCAGAGCCAGATCCGAATTCGTCACGAGTGTTTTCCGACAGCGCATGGCTGTCACGCGGGCAGCGTACACGTTCACGCGTTGGCCTGCGAGCGAGGAAGAGAAAGGCGACGAGAAAGGAATGATTTTTCCTAATCCTCGACTGCGAAGCGAGAATCGGAGGCGAGAACGACGATCGACAGGAGCGACGGTCCCTTCCAGCCTTGGAGCAACGTCACGACGAACAGCCGATTGCATGAGAGAACGCAAGATTTACGCCGTTCCAGCGCGTTACTGCGCCGAATCTTTCGAGCGTACCCCCGAAAATTTCATCTGTTCCGGGATATTATTCCTCATCATCTCCGACTACCATGACCGAGAGGATTACACGGCTGGTGGGAGTTTTTCTCGCGAAAAACGTACCAGCGTGTTCTCACGTCGTGAATGATGAAATCATCTCCGATAGTCGAAATGTTCATCGTTTTCGCCCACGATTTTACGATCGTCAAACAGCCGACACTGCCTGTGAAAGCGATAAGAGGACGAGCCCTTTTCGAGTCGCGACAAAAAATGGATTCTCAAGGTGAAAAATCGTTATCGAGCGAACAAATGAAACGAGATGCGACGAGAAGAGGACGAGAGGGAACAACGCGGTGAAGCGAGGAGGAAAGCACACGACCGAGGGATAATCCCTGGGGACGTTATTTGTTTTCGTGGACGAGTAGCGTGCGACCACGTCGTTCGTCGAACAATAAACGGTTTGACGTTCCCTTTATCGGTTCGTGCAAATAGCACGAACAAGGTGGAGGCACGGCTCGTTGCTGTAGAGCAAACAGCCGGTCGCATCGCTGGAAAGTTCTGGCTCGATCGTTTTCGGGAACCTGTTCGGGTCCACCGGTGGAGGAACATCGGTGACGTGTCTGTCTGTCTGTTTGTGGCGATAGCAATTTTACAAAGAAAAGAAAAGAAAAAAAAAGAAAGAAAGAAAAAACGGGCGCAGAACAAGGGAGTTCCGAGAGACCGAGAGATTTTTGGTCTGCGGGACTAAAAAAGGCGTCGACGTGGAGATCAAGCCGAGTGACATCGCGACGCTCTCCGCTTTACGACGGTTGGTCCCCGCGACCGTGCTGAAATTCCAGAAAGATAAAATCGCCCGGAAATTATTGTTACCGCCGCGGAGATCCTTGGAGGTGGAGGAAGCTAGACGACGATCGAGACAGAGAGGCAAAGAGAAAGAAGAAGAGGCAAAGAACGCTTCGCGGGTTGGTCGAGAGCAGAGGAGAGAAGAGGAAACGTCGATCCTCGAAAAACTGCATCGACCGGCTCGCGTTGCTTGAATGCAAAAGTGGTGCGTACGGTGGCGGACGACTCTGGGGAGGGGGCGGAGAGGGGTGCGAAAATGCGATCGCCATATAGGCCGCGGACTGCCGCGGGAACTTGTACCGGACGCGAGCGTGGAAGCAAACAAGATGTAAAAATCACGGCGGACCGATGGGGACGACGGGCCCATTGGCTCGCGGCTCACGTTTTCGCAAGAAATCGTGGCGTGCCGTCGACACATGTAGCCCATCATAGGCCGCGATTTATGGCGGCGTAACGCCGTCGTAAAAACCCGATGACGGGTCTCCGTATAAGACGCGATGCTCGCGCGCCACGCCGTTCATCGGATATCGATCGCGAATTTCCCCTGTAAATGGCCTCCCTACCGATGGCCTCCCTGTCTCTCTTTCTCATTTTCTCTCTCGATCTCGCGCGAGTTCGTTCGAGCGTACCGGATGCACCGGATTTCTGTGCGCGTTCGTTCGAATCGCCTTCGTTCCGCGTTTCTCGAGCGTTCGCGAGATCCGACGCCATATCTGCGAGAAATCTGGGTAAGAAAACGCGAGGTCCGCGCGGAGGCTGCGAGATTCGCAGTTTATCGAGCAATTAGACGGGTACGGGGCTCGGCAGCGGTATCCACGCGAAGCCAACACCTCGGAACGCCACGGGGGAAACGATAGGGAGAGAGAGAGAGAGAGAGAGAGAGAAGATAGCGTAGCCGGAGGGGCAGCGCCAACGAAACCGAGGGCAGACACCGATGCGGTAGGTGGCTCTCGGCGGCGAAATGATTACAGACCGCGAACCTACTCACTACCAGCTATAATGTCGAGTACAAACGCCTCCAAAAGTATTCGCGCGGCTCTTTCCGGCTGGACACGCGCGGCCGTTCGAGCCTGGAGAAACGAACGTTACCGAATCGAACGAAATTCCCGTCCATGGTCGACAGGAATTGAAAGAGAGAGCGAGGGGCGGGGGGAAGAAAGAGAGACTAGGATAAAAAAACGAAGAAGAAAAGCACGTGTAATCGCTCGACCCTCTGCATAATCCGGAAACGACCGTTTAGATCGTCGCGCGACCACCAGTCTACGCCAGATCCCCTCTTCGATCTCTTTAAATACGACGAGTACGCGACGAGTATTACGAATCGGAGATAGCAATCTGCGTTCCCCCTTACGAGTGCAAACGCGAACTTTGTCCCGCGCAGATCTAATCTCGGGTGAAACGATCGTTTCGAAAGGAGAAACTGGTCTCGCTCGGCCGATCGAGACGGCGCGGCAACGGGCCGAAGGATCCTAATTCGCCCTGCTCAGTAATTGATTTCGGAATTCCGCCGGATTTTCGAACGAAATCGTCATTCGACGATTCAATCTGTTTCTCTCCGATGACGAGAGAGACATGGATCGTTCCGGTGCGCGTCGATGCGTGGCGTCGCGCGAGGGTTACGGGTTACCGGTGCCCCGATCTCTTTCGTTCCGTATCCCGTGCTTCTTTTTCGGTTTCACCAGCGCGATAAGTGGCCATATGGGGACACCGAACGTAATAGGGCGGCAGCGGGTCGAGCGAAAAAGCTCAGCTTACAATCGCCTCGACGAGATCTAAAAGAGCCGCAGGGGAGCGAGAACTGGTACGAGAAGGTCCATTATCAGGTTGCAAAACATACATCTGGTCGGCGAGGGCACGTGCCCGGAGCCTTCGGACCAAGGGCACGCCCCTTTCGATCCCCTCGTCCCTCTCCGCGGTGCTTTCGATCCTCACCCTATCCTATTCCACCGGTTTCCGCTGCAACCCTCCCGAGCCGACACCCCCTGTCGTCTTCGAATGGATCTTCCGGTCCACTCGCTCCGGCCATTCCCGCCGCCGAATTTCAAATTAACGCCGATATTCGCGGTTTCGTCCAGTCCGATCCCCCTTCCCCCCCTTCATCCTTCACCGTTTGATCCCTCGGTCGTTTCCGGACGAAATTACACGCGCGTTTTCGTTCTGAGGAAGAATTGGATCGCTCTGGATCGCAGACGACCGTCCCGTTTCCGTGACCGATTTACGCCACGACGAAATTAATCGCTTACTAACTAACGAACCGTAATCCAATTACGCTTGTACCTTAATTACACGGTTGAAGGGTTAGGCTTTTTACGGTGCTTCACGAATCGATCGACTAACGATATTACCGGCGTTGAAACTCGACCACTTTGTATAGGTTATTCGGCGATCGGCCGCCACCAGACGATAAAGCCCCGCCGCGCGACTCGACAGCGACGAAACCACGGATTCCGTCGACCGCGATTTCACCGGCCGTTCGCTCGTCCGTTTCCCGTCTCGCTTGTCGTTTTCTTTTTTCTTTTCTCTCTCTCTTTCTCTCTCTCTCTCTCTCTCTCTCGGTTTCTTTCCACGAAATCTCGTCTCCTGTAAATCTCTATCGGGGAATACCGGTTGTCGCAGACGACCACGGACAATGGGCTGTTTTTTGGAACGTGAAACGAGTCCACCTTATGGTCCGTTATATACATGTATATATGTACGTGCCGGTTTTATCGCGAATCTCGATTCTTCATGGATCTAGCCTCTTTTGAGAGAAAGAGAGATAGAAATAGAGAGAGAGAGAGAGAGAGAGAAGAAAAAAAAAGAAAGGAGACTCAGACTTGAACGTTCGCTAATTTCATGATCGGCCGTGACAGTATCGGTTAAAGAAGGTTTCATATCTTTCCGATGCCAATTAGCAAGACTCGCGCCGCTGATAATTTTCGAGCGGTAATTAACGAAACCGCGGCGGATTGGTTGGGAAAAGTAGGGGGGGAGGGAGGGGGAGAGGCAAAGAGAAAGGAAATTCTCGTGCTCACCTCTGTCGACGATCCTACCAAAGAGGTTTTTCCCACGGAGGAAATTCTTGGTCGAGCAGTTCCATCGGCGATTGCGAAACTGATGCTGGCACTCGACGATCGCCTGGTTCGCACCTCTGGCCACCGCCATCAGGACACCGGGATTTTCCCTGGCCAGCCTGCGCTGCTTTCTCCTCAAGGTCGCGTACACCGTCGGATCCATGTGAAGGGAGGCCGGCGACATTGGCAAAAAATTATTCGGCTCCCCTGCCTTGGCGATTCCCCTGGGAAGAAAAGCGAACGGATCGCCTCGTTTAGCATCTCTCTGCGTTCTTCGCCCTTCGTGTTTGTCGAAGTTCGATAAAAAAGAGTCGAGCTCGGCCGTCCTCTCGAATCTTTCGATCGAATCCTCTTCAGCAGTGTACAATGGCGGACAAAAGAGAGTTTAAAACACGTATATAATGAGAGTCGAAAGTGAATATAACGCACGAAAAAATGTATGACGAGAAATTTATACAACATTTGCTAGAAATTTTCTACCGTATCGTGAGAATCTTGAAGAGTTGATCAACACCATCTCAAACCGTAATAATATCTCCGTTATATTTGAAGCAACTGAAAGATTTGCTGCGTATCTGTGTATTTGTGTCTCGACGCATGTTCGAAATGCCATAAACATCGCTATCATCAGTGATATACTCCAATTTTCTTATTTTGTTAATGGTACAGGTACACACTTTTGACTCTTATTATATCCACTGGTAATAATTTGGTAATAACTTTTTCTCATCGAAATTAATGACAACTATACTTTATCGTTTAAAGTAATTTCACTTTATAAAGTAGTAGATTCTGCAACAAGAAGGAGACAGTTTCCATTAAAAACTTGTGACCTTTTGTTTGATCTGAAAGTTAGCTGCAAATAAAAGTCTAACTTGTATACCAATTGATTAGAAGTTAATGTTTCATTTCTTTAACAAACCTATTAGTTTACTAAAATTAGATGAAAATTGAGCTGTGTCTGTTTATTGCGACGATCCCTTCGATTATGAAGTATATCTCGCGTCTTTTGCTTTTGAAACTTTCTTCCGTCGCTGTGTACAGTACGATAGACGAAGAAGGGGAGCGCGATCGAGAGACAAGCTAGGAAGTTGGCAGGCGCCGCGCGAAAGACGCCCTTTCAAACATTTTGACAGCGAACGATTCTACGCGTCCCACGGGACGCTTCACCGCCCGTTATACATATGTATGTACGCGGGCACGCACACATACACCGCACGGAATCGTGCGAAATAGCCCCGTTACGCGATTCACGGTCGAGATCGCGTCATTGACATTTCTCGCGCGTTCGCTCGACGCTAATTTGGTTTACGCGTAAAAACGGTACACCGAGAGAGAGTGGCCGGAGAGTGGCCGCGAGCAAGAGAGATGGAAGACGAAGATGGAAGCGAGATGTGATGACGAGGGCAGGTTGGAGAAAGGGGGAAGAAGGAGCACGGGGAAGGATTAGTTCGAAAGACGAAACTGGTTCAACAGTTTCGGTCAACGGTAGCCCCGAGTATATATAAATCAAGCTGCCGCGCGAGTTCTGGCTGCGAAAAAATTCGCGTTCCCCGATCGATCGAGCATCGCGCAGAAAAACGCTCGGAGAGCAACTCTGATACTCTGCCGTTCGTGGGAAGAACGTGCAAACTTTCGGAGAAACGTTCGGTGGAACGACTTTTGATCGTGCGTGGGACGGGGTCGAGACGCGCAGCCGCGCTTGGTTATTTTTTTTTTCCCCCGCGGTTGAGAATGGAGAGCGCGTTTCGCGCCGTGCGCTCGCGTCCATTCGAAAAATAGCTCTCGCGCCCGCTAGGATCGGATCTCTCGTCGCCGCGCGCAGTAAACAGCTAATCACCGTCTACGAATCTCCGTCGACGAGTCCGTTGTCAACGACGTTCGTTTGCTTGACGCCTAGCAGAGACCGGACGGCCACGCGCGACGCCACCGCCGCGAAAACCCAGCACTCTGGTGGCTGAAGCCAGAGATCCCTCGTTGACACTCTCGCGTCTCAGTGTAAATAAACGAGATCACGATGCAACGTGCTCGTAAAAGCAACGAGAGCACCGCGGAACACCCTGGAACAGGCTGCTCTGGTGGCGGTCACTCGACGCGATCCAACTCGATTTTTCCCCCTCTCTCTTCCTCTTCTCTTCTTCGATCTCGCGGTGGAGATTCGAGCCGAAATCTCGGTAGAATCTTGGTCGCGCTCGTGATAATTACTCCGAGAGGCCGGGAGAAGATACCGAGCGCGTGGCGTCATCGCATGGCACGGCCGTTCGCGTCCTTTTTGATCCCGGTTTTCTTCGTGATCTCCTACTTTCGTCGATGCGCGAAATTCTTGCGGCGCGCAAGAATCCGCTGGCCACGAATCGAGCGCTCGCTCGCAACGTTTATACGATGCGTTCGATAAGCGATGTCCATAAATAAGCCCGCACTCCGGACCGGTTAGGATATATCTATTGCTTGTAATTTACGTCGGGCAGAAAGCTCAGGGGCGACTCTGGACGATCCTGTCCCGGTTCCTGCCGCCCCTCTCCCCCTCTCCCTCTTTCCCCTTGCCTCTCCCTGTCTAGCTTGTCCACGTGTTTTCTGCCGGCGGACACGCCGCAACCAACGATGAAAATAATTTATCGACCGGCCGAGGACTAATAACGATCCGGTGCCACGCGCTCCCAGTGACAAAAGGCTATATTAAATTCGCGCGATTATCGCTGAGTTATCCTCTCTGCTTCCTCCTCCCCTTTCCTCGCTGGTCCACGAGAATTCTCGGATCGGCAGTCTCGCTCAATCCTCTGTCAATGAGAATCAAGATACGATACGCGCGCGTTGTGACTCGACGATCGAGTGATCGAGTTAGGTTCTCAATTCTCAATCGCGATTGCGCGTCTGGAACAATGCCGCGAACAAGATTGAGATGTCGCTCGATACCGATTTGATAGCTTCGTCTCGCGACTACCAACTCGCTGCCGCGAATTGACGTTGTCGATTTTTCGCACGATAACGCTAGACCGCGGTCGATAGCAAACTCGAGGACCACCCAGAATCGACTGTCGCGCGTTTCGCTTTGGCGGGATCGCGCGCTAACGCGATAAGTAATCCCCTGTTACCGGCGAATATATTATCGATCCGCCGGCGATATCTATCGAACGAACGCGACTCGCCGACGTAAATCCAATCCGAAAAGTCAATCCGCCTTTCGCCGGCACGTTTCCGACGATAAATTACAGGCTGACTGCGAAAACCGAGGGCCGGCGTGTCGTACGCGTCCACGCGAATTCACCGTCGGCATTAGATTAATTAATTCGTAGGTAATAATTACCGGCGCGTCGCGGCGGACGTGCACGGCGGTTGCGTTAAATCAACGCGGCTGGAAAAGCAATCGGGACTCGGCTGATTTATCGCCGACACTTTATCGTTACGCGGATACTTCCGCGGCTATCTCTTTCGGTCCTGAGTCGAGCAACCGCGCACGCACGCACGCTCGCTCGCTCGCTCGATCGTGCACCGCCGACATTATTTATTACCTGGCTAATGAAGTTAGCCATTATCTAATATCCATCCAGCGTTTTCTTGTTGCCCGGCGACGTGCACACGCTTGAACCTATGAGAAATTATTGGCGGATTGAAACGAACGAGCCGAGACTTATGATTAATGAATTAATAAGAAGGCGCGCGAGTGTCACTGCCGCCGGTTGGCTCGTCGGAAGACGCGAGACAGGTGTTTTGAACGCGGCTCTCCTACCGGTAATTAATTTTCCGAAAAGCAATTACGCCAACGCGCGTGAAAATCGGCTCTTCCTTTCCTCGCGACGATCGAGATGTATGCATGTGCACAAACGATCGAGATCGATCCGTCGTCGCGTCGATCTTGTCACGCTGTCTCTCTACTTACCACCACATCGATCCTCTGCCGCGGTTCTTGTTCCTGGTGATCTCGGCGATGGACGCGTTGATCGCCACCGCCAGGGCGCCAATGACCACCCAGAGTCTCATCTTCCGTTGGCGATCGGATGACAACAGCGGCGCGGACCTGCTCCTCGCGATTCTGCTTCGTCGAGCCCTTCGTCGAGCGGCAAAACACCACGCACCAACGCTCACTCACCGGATTAGAAACATCACACGATACTCGTCGGGAACGGTGTCGCGCACATAGTACAAACG
Organism: Tetragonula carbonaria; assembly: GCA_032399595.1. Lineage (NCBI taxonomy): Eukaryota > Metazoa > Arthropoda > Insecta > Hymenoptera > Apidae > Tetragonula > Tetragonula carbonaria. The sequence continues at coordinate 2,074,056 of JAUCRC010000012.1, read as the reverse complement.
TCGAAGGGTTCGTCGTGGACACACTGGCGAGATCGAGAGACGTACGTCAACCGGATAATCGTTTCAATCAACGAGCGTCTAAATCATCGTCGTCGGAGGTGATCGCTGGATGAATCCCGCCGATTCGTGTTCGGAAAAGAAGAGAAACGCTCAGAGTGACCCGGTGCCTCGATAGTGGGACGTAGGATCAGCTGTCAAAAAGCAGCTCGATCGTAAGAACCGTAACGCCGTTCGTCGAGCGACTGTAGTTGGTAGAGCGGACTGGGTGACGTCGACTGCCGGAAACTCACCCCCCGAAGGGCTTTTTTCGAGGGGTGGGTGTGTCACCCTTGCCGAGTTCTCGCCGAATCAGAGGTGGTGGGAGAAGCACGCTGAAGCCGAAGGATACCTGGCAACCTTCGTCCGACGTTTCCCGTCGGGATCTTCTATCGGGATCGGCTAATAATGGAGTTGTCGAAGGCAGACTGACAGCCTCCGAAATCGTTCGTCCTCGTTGTCGTCGTCGTCGTTGTTGTTATCGTCGTTCTCGTCGTCGTCGCGTATATCCGATCGTTCCTCTTTCGTTTTCTCTCGCCACCGTTCCCTTTTGTCCCGTCTCGTCCCGTACTTCGTTCAATCTCGCGTCGGCTAGCGTTGCGAGACGCAGCAGCAACAGCAGCAGCAACAGACGTCCTCCTCCTCCTTCGGTGTTATCGCGTATCGAGAGAGCGAGCTGAGAGTGCGTGACGAGTGCGCGCGCGCGATCGATCGATCGACCGATCGGCCGATCGAGCCAACGAATCGACGAACCAGCCAAGGGACCAACGAACGAACGCGTTACGTGCAAGCGAGCAGCGAGCAGCGAGCGAACGAGCGTCGACCCGCGAGAGAACGCGCCAAGGGGAGACTCGTCGTTTCCTTCTCTTTCGCTCGGTCTCGGGGGGTACGGTACCGACTTGGAGAACCAATACCCTTCGACGGACAAGTATAGGCCTCGGTTAGCGACTGCACGCGCTCCTCCGCGGAAGAGCCGATCTCTCTTCAGAGAGAGAACGGAACCGTTTCTCCCCTCTCCACCCCAAGGCTCCTCTACGCGTCCCGTTTCTTCTCCTCCCTAGCAGGCTCCTGCCGTCTCTCTTTCTCCGCGCGTCGCGCTTCCACCTCTTCCTCCTTCCTTTCTTCTCCTCGCTTCGCTTCTCTTCTCTTCGTTTCGCTTCTCTTCTCTTCGTTTCGCTTCGCTTCTCTTCGTCGTTCTTCTCCGCTCTTCGTTCCCTCTTCTCTTCCGTTTTCCTCTCTCCTCCGTCGTTCGACGCGACGCCAGCAGCAGCGGCGCCCGCTTCCCCTCGACCGCTCGCGATCGCCGGATCCCCCAACGCCGATCCAATCTTGCCCCGCCTCTCTTCGTTCGATCCCTGCCCTTCTTCTTCTTCGTCGTCTTCTTCTTCTTCTTCCGATCCTTCGATCCTCTTTTCCTCGATTTTCCCCAGCCTCCCTCTTTTTCCTTCCTCGACGAAACTTTACGTTTCGTTCTTTTTTTTCTTTTTTTTTTTTCCTCCCGCCGTGCGTCGGAGTCACCTTCGAGTCACCCTTGAACGAACTGTCCGTCTTTTCTCGAAGATCGTCTCCTCTCGCTTCCTGGGCATCGATCGACTCATCAAGAGATAAAGCGCGAACGACAGAACGAGAAAGGACTCGGAGCCAGAGATTGGCAGCATGAGTGTCGGTCATAAAGCGGAAGGATCAGCGAACGTTTTTCCACGAGGGTTGCTGGACCACGAGTGAAACCCGCAGGTCCTCTTTGGCAGAACGTCTCTCTCTCTCTCCTCTCTCGTTCACGTAGACGAGCACGTGGCTTTCAAGGGGAAATGGCGGGCGGTCCTTATCAAGGCCACGCCTGTCGAGTTCCCCACCACGTTCTTCGTGGTCATCGCGCAACTTTTGTCGAAGCTCTCCCACTCTCTGAAAACCTTCCCAGATATCACCCTCTCTTTCTCTCCCTTCCTCTCTCTTTCACTTTTTTTTCTTCTCTCCCCCTACTACCTACTCTATCGTTTCTCTCCCCCTCCGAGCTGGAGTCGAATAGTAACACGAACGCCGCGACGCTCTCTCACTCTCAATTCTCCCCCCGTCTCTCGCCATCCATTCTCCGGAGCGTCTCTCCTTTCTCCTCTTTTTTCATTCATCTGTCGAGAGGTTTTCGTTCTCTTCTCTCTCTTTCTCTCTCTCTCTCTCTCTCGTTCTCCTTTGGCCGTCGCAGCTGGTTCGTCTCCGTTCTTCGGCCCGCTTCCGTCTCCCCCGGCTCGACGTCGCGAGAATGCACGAATCGAAAGGTGGTGGTGCACATGCGTGTGTGGGAACGTGGCTCGGAATGCGAGAAGAGAAGCGCGCCGCGCGTACCTATGGATCCGCGGAGCCGGCCGCGGCCGGAGCTTTTTTCATCGGTCCGCGAATTCCGTCAGCGTCGGTGGAAAACGCGGGGGACTATGGAGCGTGGTCGCTTTGAAAAATGAAAGAGCGACCAGTAGGGGACGAAGGGAATAAGGGGTTTGTGTCTACCGATATAAAGCGATACCACTGGGGGCGCGGTACAATCAAACCTAGTTGCGTGAGGGTTGAAGAAGATGTTAGGTTCGGACGAAGGACAGACGGAGGTGAAAAAGAAAAGGGCGGCGTCTGTTTCCTTCGGAGTCGAAGAGGACTTCTAATTCGTCGTTGAAAAATACACCAATTTCATCAGACTGTATTGTCAATAATTTCCGAGTTATTTGACAAAATATATTCCGAATACCCAACATTAAGGGTAGTTCACCCCTTCAACATCGACCTTGCTGATAAAAAAAAGAAGAAGAAAAAAATACGTGTCAAATATTTTTTTCAAAGGCTACATTTTTGCCAAGTTTCATCGAATGATTGATATGTTCGCGGTATGCGCACCCTTGTTAATGAGTACAGAAAGATATAGGAGACAGGGACAAGATAGATCAGATCAGATCAGAAATTGCATTTAACTTGATCTATCGATAGACGATAAATGTCCTTGAGCTAATGGTGAAGTAACTAATGGGAAGCGTAGGAGTACTCCCCTCCCCGTACACGTACACACATCACACACAGTGTATCGCAATGCGGCATTTATGGCGAAGCGGCGAGAAGAAGGCGCATTACGATACATTAGTTTGATTTTACCGCGTTGCTCGGCTCGCCGCTGTTCCTCGTTCCTCAGCGTTTCGTTAAGGACGAACGAAGAGTAGGAGGAGGAGAGATTGTGGAGCGCAGGAACGCGGCGATGGCGGGGCAAGAAAGGGCAATTTACGGGCGGAGTAAAAAGATCGGAGCGGCGGATATTCGGGAACGAGGTCAGCTCGCAGCGGTCGCGATCCTGGTGAAGAGTTACGGGGAGATTGATCGGCGTAAATCGTCGCGGCGACGAGAGCGCAATTACGTTTTTGCGAGTCGCGTATCCGTTCGCTCTTTGTCTCAAGAGGGAAAAAGAGGAAGAACGTTCTCTATGGATCGCGCTGGAAACTCGGGCAGAGGGAAAGGAGCGGACCACGAGTTCGTCGCCGGCAAAATCCCCGGCAATTATACTGCGGGAATGCTCCCGAACCAACGTGATACCCACCTTTCCTCCCCTGGTCGTGTTCTTTCGCTACACCGCGCGCGGTTCAGCGTTGACGTCTCCAAATTGATCGGCCATGCCACGATGAAACCTCCGTGATAAAATCCCTTTGTTCGCCCTTTTTCTTAACCGTCGACGCGATAAGAGACCAAGGAAGATTTGAATTGAAAGCGATCTGCAGGTGGAGACTGTGATAGGAGTTAGAGCGAAAAGATCGTGTAATTTTTCGGCTAAGTTAATCTAATTTATTCGACTGACATTTAGTATCTTACAACATGCATTTATACGACATATAACATGCACTCAGTTTCGGAAGAACTCTTGCAGATGCAATGTTTTTATATAGAATCTCAAAGAGTTCTATAAAATTCAAATACCATCGCTTTTAATATCAGTAACAAAATATGTAAAGTAGGCGTTTCAGATTGATTTGCGGTTCTCTACAATTCGTAGGTTAGATCCTATTTCCTTCTTCCTAATATTTGCGGTGTTATACTTATTATTTTCTATATGCGCCTCCGCGACATTAACGTATTAATCCATATTCATCGTGTTAAAGAAATTTCCCCGTTTATCCGAATTAACTATTAACGCACGAATACTGGTCAAAAAATGACCTACGTGTTCGCAATTGGATCGAGAGCGCGTTTTAGTAGAACGTGTGTATACTGCGCGGACAGTAGAGTAGCAACGCGTGGTCCAGCGTGCCAGACTCGTACGCCCTTATCTACTTGCACATGCGCAACGCGTTACCAACTATACTCGCGCTCGCTCGCACAGCGTATTCTTCTTTTCGTTTCCGCGATCTCCGGCGCGACAAATGATCGTTTCATTTCCTTTCCCTTTCTGCCGGCTCGTCTCGTATCTAACGATCTTCGGTCGAGAGGAAAAGTCGAAACGCTGGAGAGCCAGATATCCGACTGTAATTGCCGCTAATGTAATGCCGCGGGCGAGCTGGCCTCGCGTTTCTTCTCAGACTCGCGTTGAAATAATCGCGGTCGAGTCACGGGCGAGTAAGCTGTTAGCGAGCAGAATCGCCGAGAGCGAGGCCTCGGTCTCGCGTGACGGACTGTCCGCGCCGATTGCTCGTTCGGCTCGACGCTTAACAGTAATGACTTAATGTCGACGCGTTGTAACAGTGTTGCGAACAGTGGAGCGTTTCTTTTTTCTTTTCTTTCTTCTTTCTTCTGAAAGTCGATGGTGGCAAGATCGAACGGTGCAACTTCCGTGCACGTGACCGCAGCTCAACGTTTCGACGAAAATAAGTAAGCAGCGTGGCCGGCGCGAACAGCGGTGCAACGGGGTAAAAATAATCGGAGCTGTTTGAATCCGCGCGAGTGGATCTGGCGCGTGGCTTTTACCGCAGATACCCTTTTACTCGACCGATCGATAAATCAGCGGCTTATCGATCTTTCTTGCGTGTTCGTGCACACGTTCGTATGTATATATAGATATCTGCGCGCGACCCGAAACGTTTGAAAAACGGGTGCACGGGTGTAGCTGTTCGAGCGTGTATCGTTGGAACGAAAAAAGTCGGAAGCGTCGCGATCTAACGCCGCTCGGGGCTCGATCGGGTCGAGAAGGTGGGGCGGCGAACAGAAGAAGATGGTGAAAGAGGCGCGGCGAAACGAGACGATCCTCGACAGGTCGAGGGTAGCGGGAGAGCAGCGAGGAAAGGAGAGGCAAGGTGAGGCAAGGTGAGGTAAGGCGAGGCAAGGCGAGGCGAGGTGAGAGCGAGATAGCTCGTAAATCTAAAGGCCGTGTTCAGAAGGAAGGAGGCTGAATAGGTGTAAATGAAGTTGCGGCCTGTGGCCCGCCGCAAACTCGACCGGACCACCCCGCATATTTTGTCTCCTGTGCGTGCTCGGTCCCGAGCGGCTCGGGCCGCGCGCAACTAAATGCTTCCTGCGTACACGGTACCTTCACCCGCACCTACGTCGACTCGATGTTGATCGTGCCCACCTTCGTGTCCGCCTTCCACTCCTCGCGTCCGATCCGCCAGGCTTTCCAAGCTTTCGTCGACTAATCCGATTTCACGGGCCGCAACTGGCGCGAGTACGCGCGTGTAATCGATTTTTATCGGATCCACGACGTACGGTGAATGCGGAGGAGATTGAACGCGGAGGAGCTCGCTTCCCGCTCCGAATCCTCCGGAGATTCGCGACGCCAGGTGGCTGGGAGGATTCAAGAGCCTCGTGGTCGAGTGAAGATCCTTCGAAGGATGGATTATCTTAATATAGGTTAACGTTCATCCTCATTAACTAACCGAATAAACGAGTAAGAAAAGCCCGGTGGGTTCGACAAACGTGCGGGGGTTCGTTTGTTTCGGATGATCCTCGGCTCCGTTCGTTCTCCATTTCTCGAAACGGAAAATCGGCTTTCATCCTATTTTCTAGATTAGCCTCTCCTCAAGGCTACGGTTTTCCGTACGGTTAGGGAGGCGATCAGTTTCACAACGGACCCACCGGCGGCGTTTTCGGCTTCGAGGAGCCACGAGCCGAGAAAATAAAGGCCCCCGTTGCCTCCTCTCTCCGTGGCTCGTCCACGGGCAAAAAAGTCCGAAGGACGCGCCGGTCGGAGAGCCGAGTCCTCGCCTCGGATTCCAAACCCCCGACGACGGGGGGATGAATGCAAAAACCCGAGCGCGTCGCTGGACACGAATCCGAGCGGGTCTCGGTTCGGCGAAAGGCGCGCGGCACTCGTGTACACGGCTACGAACTCGTGTTTGTAGCTACGAATCATTCTTCGTGTGCGTGACCGTCTACGACTACCCGGACACCTACGAAGGGGATTTCTGGGCGGGGTGCGAACGCGTCGGTGGACATCAAAGGACCCGCGAGAGGTAATTATTGTTTCTCGATGCCGGCCAAGCGGAACCGTGAACGCGCGGTGGCGCCTGCACGATAGGCGCTGCCATTCTCACCCTCTCGTTCCACCTCCCCTTTCTTTCCCCTTTTTTTCTCTTTTCTCTACGCTAGCCGCTCTCTTCTCCATCGTCGTGACAGCCAGAGCTTTCTTCGCTAGGGCTAGGACGCGGCAGGATGAACCTGCTTTCTCGGACATTCCTCCGCGGACGGCCGTAATTAGGATAACTCATCGTTCGGCTCGCAAGTGATTCTTCATTCCATGGCTTGCATTCCATGGTTCTGCGCGACGGCGCAAAGTCGCGAATCCTTCGTCACGCGTTCCGATCCACTTCCGTCGTTGTCGCGTTACCAAACGCGTTACTGGTCAATTACACAGAGTCTCAACACTGTGATTACGTTTAATCACTTCTCGCGAGAAGGTATGATTTCCGTTTTTTTTTTTTTTTTTTTTTTTGTTCATCAGGAGGACTGTAGCAGCGATCATGAAACAAGTAGCCTGTTCGACTCGATCGAGCTTTATTAACTTTAATCATACTCGAACAGATTCTCTTGTCTCTCCTGCACTCGATCCTTCTCATCCAGACTCGATTACGTTGATCTATCATAATACGCAATGCGATCAATTAGTCTACAGAGCCTTGCTAAATTAGAACCAATATCAAAGCCCACAAAAGCTTCAAAAGTTTCATCATTCGCTCAGTTTTCTTTTGTCTCGTTTCCAAAAACTACCTGCACTCCGCGTTAATAATGATAATAATAATAAGAGACGAGAAGTTTCCCCCCCCCCGTTTAGTTTCGAAATAAGTAGATAAATGAGTAGATTGCCGCGTGATGTTCCAGAACAATCGTCGGCGATGATTTCGCAAAAAGTTGCGGGAGGCGTTCCCGGACGATTTTGCCTGCCTCCATCGTTTCCACGGAGAATCGGGCTCGTAATAGAAACGAACGCAGCACGAAGGAGGGGAATGAAACTCTCGTCGGTTCTAGGAAAACTCGCAGACGTTCGCGGATGAAGAGATTCGCCACGGAGAGCTCTGGCCAGCGGCGAAGAGAAAGAGCAAAGCCTGTTGATCGTTGGACAACGTCACTCGTAACCTGCGTATATACCTTGCTTTTTCCGTATCCCTTCAAAAGCCGCGGTCGACTTAATAAATACGTTACACCGAACGTGTGACTCGTCGATCTTCCAACTACCGAAGTCCGATTTCACGAGAACGAAAACGCGTGCCGAGGCGGCTTTACCTGAGAGATCCTGGCTACCTCAAGCAACTCGAACGAGTACCTGAAGCATCAACCACCATCCATGGGGTTTGCTCCGAATTATCTCCTCTGTTACAGGCAAACATTTATGTATTTATTACCGGACAAACGTCTGGCATAATAACATCACGGGCTGTGATCGATACAGGTTTACCAGTGCTTCGGGTTCTCGCTGCAGGGACTCTGGCCAGGGACCAGGGGGAAAAAGAGAGAGCACCGAGACATCGGGAGGAATGGCAAAACGAAAAGAGAAGACACGCGATCTTTCTTATTGCCGTTTCGCGGCATTCTTCCCAACTTTGGGTAGAAACGTTCATTGATGTGATACTGTTCCCAGTTCCGATACCGCTTTTTCAAAAAGGGGTCTTTCAGTGGTTATTCAACGATCTTAAATGGCAAATTAAATTAAATAGTGGCGGATCAGTCATTGGTCAATTTTAACTCTGTTCGGACGTGCGCCAAGCTATAAATCGAGATTCAACGAGGTAGATCGACTTCTTTTTCAACTGTAAAAGGACCGCTCTCGACACGGCTCTGAAATCTTTAATTTTAACTTACTTGTCTATACAGAATTTGGCACAAATATATCTCCGAACGGAATAAGAATTATAGACAGCCAATAAAATAAAAGTTGGCAGATTTAGAAAGTAAGAAATATTCGAATTAATCAGACCAAGCATCCCACTCTCGAAAGACATAAAAAAAAAAAAAGTAGAATCTACACGAAAGCCTAAGCGATAAGAGATGAAGAGACACGCCGTTTAAATTAATTCAACAGATTTTGATCTCTTAATAAATAAATAAATAAATAAATTACAGGGAAACGTGATCGCAGAGCGGCGGAGAGTGAATCAGAACAGGTTGACCGAAAACGAACCGTTTACGATTCGCAGGGGCTCGTAACTCGGAATAATATTCGAGTCGACTCGAAGCGCCTCGAGCCCATCGTCGAACATAATGTTTTCATTAGGTCGCGATCATTATCTGGCCCGGGCGAACAAACGAGCGAATGCCATGAGGCGCATAGCGCGCCCGTATTAAGACGAATGGTTGCCCCGGACCGGTAATTAATTACGGCCTCCCCCAGTGTTACTAATATTAATTAATCCCGTTGAACTCGGGCCAGTCGGCCCGGTTTCGTCCGAACCGTGCGACTTCGCGAAATCGATTTCGTTCGCGCCGATTTCTCCGCTCGTCGCGCGAACATTCCAGGCAACACCCGTTCCAAGACGATGCTCGTTCTCGTCGATCGTTATTGATCGTCGTCGATCACTGTCCACTCGAGGGGAAATTCAATTGTTAAGGGTGAATTCACGAAATAACACGGCGATCTACCAGTTCGACATGCAGATCGCAATTTTGAACGCAGTTAAAGATCCGTGTTCTTTTTACATTAAACAGATCTCGCAGTGTTTTTTATGTATAAATATTAATAAATATTATGTATACGTCTTTTAGTTTAGTCTTCATTTTTTACGTCGTTTAATTCAGAGAAAATTCACGAATGTCACGAGTGATATTTAAAGTGACAAAGAGTTTATCGACGATCGTCGTGGAATTTTCGAACAATCCTATTCCACTTCGCTTTCGTTCGTTTCCATTAACGAAGATGACTCAACGACGTCAAGGTGAGTCTCGCGTAAACACTCTCGACCGTGCGAACGGTTTGCGGAAATGACTCGCGACCGGATCCGCCAAACCCAGTGATTCACCCAGTGCTCGCGTCAGCCTCTTCCTCGAACCGGCGAGCTCGATGACAGAGTCAGTTCAAGTACGATGAGTTTCCTCTCCTCTCCGCTCTCTCGTTCGATCTCTCACTCGCGCGAGGAACGTTTCCGAAGGGACTCGATCGATCGATAAAACGGTAAAATGAACGATCGAGAGGCCAGCAGGCAGGATACTGGATCCTACCAAACGGAGGCTTCTAGGGGGTCTTCGACCCTTTCGGGGTCCACTGTGGGAATCGTAGATATCGATGACGGCGAGGGAACGCGTCCCGCGGAGCGCTAATGGATCGATCCTGGGTGGTTCGATCTCGAGGCCCTCTCGCTCGCTCGCGCGATCACGATCTTCGTGATCCGAGATTCGGTGGAGAGTTCGCTTTGCTCTCGCGTTAGGTCGCCGAGAGGTCGCCGATGCGGGAGAAGAAAGAGGGGGAAGGGAGGGAGGAGGCGCTCACGCGGCCCCGGGCCAGTTCCAGGGCCCCGTGCCTTTCGCCGATTCGCCTCGCGTGTCGCGTGATTAACGCAACGTTATTAAAACGTATATATCCAACGTGTCCGCGGGGCCACGGAGAAACGTACGGACGGCCATTAGCTCTAGCGAAACCGTGGTGGCTAATTAATCGGAGCAATTAAGAGGAGAAGAGGAGTGTCCCCCCGTCCGTACCTTCTTTCGATCTTCATCCGCTTCTTATCTTTCTCTCTCTCTCTCTCTGTCTTTCCTCTTGTCCTGGTGCACCGACTTGCCGAAGTCGAACCCCGGGCATGGATCCCCGCGTGGATCGTGGGCCCCGCGACACGATGATCTACGCCCGGTGCGTCCACGCCGATTTATTAATGCGCGCCCACGGCATTCGTTAGTTTTTTTCCTCTCGGCGGAGAGACCTCGGGAAACGAACGACGACTTCGCTGCCACGAAGAAACAAAAATTCGGTCTGGTCGCGGGACCGGTGGCTACGGGGTGGTCCGAAAGTACGTGCTCGCGAGACACGAGACGGATAACACGATCGACGAGAATCCACGAATCGAACGCCGGCGGCGGTGGATTTTTGAAGAAAGGAAGGAACGCGGGAGACAGACGGATCCGCAAAACCTTTGATCGATTGGTGGACGATTTTTATTCCATCGGCGATGGCGTTTCCGTCGAATCGGAACGCGGCGCGCCTTTGGAGGAGCGCGCGATAGCTGTCGAGCATCGAGATGAAACCAAGATGTCTGTTTCTCGGTGACACGAGAGCACGCGCGCGCTCTCTTCGTTTCCTCCGTCACCGTAGACGGCCGACAGCCGATCGACGCGTCGTGGCACGCGCGAAACAGCCCGCAGCACAAGAAGCGCAATCTTTCCGGGGAGATCGGTTCGCGCCAACCGCGGGATCCGCCTCGTAAATTTTTTTTCCCCTCGATCCGCGAATCGGCAGGCCCGCTGCGTTCGACGATACGTCATTTCTTGGCAGATCGGACGATCGAGCCGATCGATATTAACGCGTCCCGTCACGCGAAGAATGCGTCTCGACGCGTCTCTATTCCTTTTTCTTCCGCCCAAGCTACTACACCCTTCTTTCTCCCTTTTCTTCTTCGCCTCCTCCCCCTTCGGGCCCAGCCAGCTTGTCTCCGCTGTTCCGTGCAGGATTCACGAGCGACGAGCTCGATCGACGGCAGCTACGAGATTTATCGACCGGTTCCCAAGACTCGTTATTGTTCCATATCGTATCGTGTCCTTCTCCTCCTTGTCTCCGGATGATTGCGCGAGCACGCGCGTCGAATGCCGATTTTCAACTAGAGGTCCCCGTTTCACGTGCACGTAAATACACGTGTACGCCTGTATACGTGTAGTAAACGCGTTCCGATCCAAATCTCGAGCCGCGTATTTCCAGTAATACGTATACACGTGTATAGTCTCAAACATTAAGTTTTGCGTCTGTTTCCGATAATCGCCAGAAAAAAAAAAATCTCTATCTTGCACTCGTTTTAATCCTCGATTCTCAACTGCTAAGACTTGCGTATAGAGAACATGCTTCGTTACGAAATCACTGTCACACTGGAAATCATCATTTCTTTAACAATTGTCTTCTTTACTAACTGTTGAGAAATTGCAATTTTAATAAGTCTGTTAAATCAAATTGAAAATTGAAGGACGCGAAAAGTCAGATCACGGAAGAACAAAATTCGCAACAGTCGGAATTCCCGCGTATAGGAGAACAGAGACATATGCCTCGTCCGAGAGAACGTCCGTTGCGCATGTTCGACGTCTGTACAAAACTTCACCTTGTGGCGAAGAAAAATTAAGAGGAAGAAAGAAAAGGGAGGAAGAGTGGGCCAAACGATGAAAGGTAGCGAAGAAAGCAAGGAAGGCTGCGAAAACGGACGAAACGGTCACGGATGGGTATCCGGTGATCGGCCACCCGCGAGCCAAACGGAGACGTTAACACGCGTGAAAAATCAGAAATGCCTCGGCTACGTGGAATCCGAAGAACAAATAGGTGTAACTATGGTTCCCGTGGCACGGACGGGTACGACGACCTAAGTTTCTCCCGGCTGTTCGTTCTCCTCGCGCGACCACCCGGGTGTCATCGGTGGTGAGCGACGCGTACGGTTTTCGAGCAACCGCTCGTCGTCGAAAACTTTTTCTCTCGCCTGGACGAAGCCACGCGAGGCTACGGGCTCCATGTGGCGGACCGCAAGAGCGAGAGGAGAGAACGAGAGAGAGAATCATTGCCGTAGTAATTTGAAGAATAAAGTTATTATGCACGACGAACCAGGCAGGAGGGGAAGAGCAAGGTGGCGAAGCTGCGGTATTCTCGGCGTTCTTACCCGGGACGAATCAACGACCGTTGCGGTAGGTAAAAGATGCGCGGTAATGCCAGCTCCTCCCAACACAGGCCGTCGTTCCTTCCTTCGAACGATAATTAGGCGTCCTGTTGTAATTTCGGCGCGAGGATACGTGCAAAGCTCCAGGGTTTTCTAGCGCACTTCGCCGAAACGCCCCGTGCAAAATCGTTAATAATCGCGGAATCGTGCGAACCGGGACACGGGAACGAAAAGAGCATGCGGACGATGTATCGTCGAGTTTGAGAGAAAACCGAGACCGAGACCAAGAGAAAATAGAAACGTTCGGAAGATTGGGAAGGAGGGGAGCACCGCGAGGCGACCGTCGTGTGCTGCACGATGTAGATAAATAGGCACTCTCTTCGTGGTCTGGCTCCACCAGAATTCCGAATTAGCTATCCTCGGTGATTTTCCATTGAGCCCGTTCTCTTCCCGAAGTGGACATGCGTACGCGATCCTACGTCCTTTGTGCGGCGTGCCTACAAATATTTCCCGAATTTGTCATAGCCAGGTGAGAGAGGTGGCGAGAGAGTCTTTTCCCTTGGTCGGATCGGACAACCCGGATGCACGCTAGTTAAGACACGGTCAAAGGGGAAGCTCGTTCTTCTTAAGAGCCCAGTGACATCCACCGGGGGCTGCGTGGAACCCTGCAGTGGCTTCCTACCTGAGCCATGAATGGTCGGATGAACTAGTTGTCTCGTTGCCGTATCGTCTCGGTGACAATTTCAACGGGTCCATTCATTGCTCAGTACTCGAGCCGCAGTCGAGAATATCGAGGAAGACGAGGAGAAAAGACGGAAGAACGATTAGAGGTTCTGATGGCGTGCTACCGGAATATATCCAGGGTCCGTCGATCGATTTCTCGATCGTTTGGCTTTCACAAAGTATTCGACGATAAAGTATCCAATTTCGGTAAATTAATCGATCGTCCGTCGTCGTAATTTATGAAGCGAGCCCATAGGCCCGAGATAGGTATCCCGAGTGTGGTCCCGAGCAGAGTGGTATCGTCGGTCGGCTGTGCCGCGACACGACGATAAATTAATAGCGAAACGACGTTGATGAGGGACGATAACGATCGACGCACGGATCCCATCGCCATGCGAACGACCCGGTGGCAGGCATTTCGCGCAAAACGTCTAACTTGTGGGACGCGATCGGGCCTACGCTCCCACCGAACGAGTCCCGACCGAACGACCGCCGACCACGACAAAGCGGGCATCGGCAGAATGCCCGTGCACGACGAGGATAGATCAAAATAGAGAAAAAGAAAGGTAATTTCAATGGCAGCAGCAACTGTGGGCAGGGAGGAGAAAGAAACGATGAGAAAGAGGGAAAGAGAAAAAGAGAGAGAGAGAGAGAGAGAGAGAACATTGAGAGTAGGATCCCTCTGTGAAGGAGCACATTCCAGGTGCGCTGTAACCAATTTGTGAGCCGGACGATAGTGACAAATACACGATATTGCCATAACGTATCGCCAAGACACGACTATCGTTCGAATTAATAGTCACCGGGGCTGACTAATAGCCTCGTTAATTAACGATCCGCGGGACCAGATTAGGCTAATCCAGCTTAATTTAGTGATCGTGCCGTCGTTCTGCTATCCACCTACCTGTCTACGAGCTCCGGAGTAGCTCATTCCTTCCGTGCAGGTAAATCTCCGCGTCTCTCTTTCTTCCCCTCCCGTCTTTCTTTCTTCCTCTCGCTTCCCCCTTTTCCTTCCTCTTTCTTTCGTCGAAACCTCCCCTTCGTCTATCCCGGCCGAGACTACGAGTCTTGCCGAGGAGACTGGCCGATCATCGATCGCCAACGTGATGGTAGCCGATCTCGCTTAACGCGACGCGACGTCCCCGAGATTGTGAAATCGAGACGACTCGAAAGAGAAAACCAAAATGTGGTGGCTAGCGAGCCAACGTGGAATCCAACGTGGAAACAAAGAAAGCGATCATGGCCGTGCATCGATGACGAAACATCGCCGACGTTTTTCCACTGCTGTACGCGCCGACTAGCTTTCCTCGGTTTTCATCCTCGCCAGAGAGTCACGTTAACACGAATCGTTAACGATCCAGAGACTCTTTTTCTTCTTCTTCTTTCTTTTTTTCTTCTTCTTCTTCTTCTTCCACGGGGGAGCCCGCGCGCGAGCGAACGAAGGAAGGCAGCAAGCAAGGAGAAATCGGTGGATCGAAGCGTCAACAGGTTGGCCCGGAAAGTGGCACCCTCGAGTCGATTCGAGGGTTCGCACAACTCCCTCGAGGAGGCTCGAGCCAGGCTTATACGTCCAGCCGGAGTTGTTTAAGCGGTTGTACAAATAGAATACAAAGCACCGTGCAAACAACGGCTAAAAGGTTTGAGTTGTAACGCGCTCGAACGCTCTTCACGCAGGCAAACAGTTATCGTCGGGACTGTCGCGATCCGGGCGTCTTTGCCTCGGACCGGCTCGCTCGCTTCTCTCGTCTCCGCGCGTTTCGTTCTGCGCTGGCTCCTACGAAACTTCCATACGTTTGCTTTCCATACGTCTCTCCTCTTCGGAGCCGCGTTCGAACTCTTTTCCCTTCGACCGATCGTCGATCGTCCTTTGAACGCGTTACGAAAGTTCGTTAGAGCAGAGACTGCGGTCTTGAACTGTGTACTAAAATACGCGTGTACACGTGGCACGTTAATGAAGAAGGAAATAACGATCCATATTCTTAATACAGAAGTATATTTTATCATAATCTTTTAATTAGAATGTTGCAGATGGACGACGATTAATATCAGAGATTTTGTCAAATCACGTTTCTGCTTTATATAACGCATCTTCACATAAAAAAAAAAAACGAATAAACAAATAAATCAACAACTAAATTAACACGACACAAATAAACAGGTTGAAATTAAAATTAAAATCCAAATGACGACAAACGTTCCCAGAATCGGCAGAGAATGATCGATGACGATAAACCTCTCTACGCGTGCCTGTCTATTATATCTATTATACGTGGCAGCAATCGGGGGATCAACGCGTATCGAGGCACTCGAATCGATCTCACGCTTTCATCACAGATCGTTGAGCCCGAATCGAAATCGTTCGATTATGAAACTTTGTCACAACAGTCCGCCTCTTCAATTTCCTCGCGTATACGATCAACTAATCGATCTAATCGATCAGGGGAGATTTCCAGAGATGGCGCAACTACATGCGCATCGAACTAATCGTTACGATCGAGAGCGGAGGACGTTGGTTCGGTGGATTCGTCCGTTTCCGGGAGAAGCAAGGGAGGAGGGCAAGGTCACTTTCGCATAGAAGCGCGCGGAATTCGTGAGAAAGTCGAGAGAAGCAAGCGAAAGAAACAGAGAGAGAGAGAGAGAGAGAGAGAAGCCGAGTCGATAGAGAGGCTTAACGAAGGATAGGGTGAGGTTGGTAGCGATTAACTCTTACTTAAAGACAGCCTCCGCCCGTCACTTCAAAAATGTCGTGCAACAATGGAGCACTTTAACGCCGCGAACGCTTAAGTCATCTTAACAGCCAATCGTCGGGCCACTGCCTCCCCAATTATCTCGGGACAAAACAATTAAACGCGACTCGTCGTTACCTCCTCCTAATGCCTACGAAAGACGAGATCAACCGTAGGAAGCGGGTTAAGATTACGAACTCGGGGTCTCGTGGCTTCTCCCTGGCTTCTTTCCGGCCCAGGGACAAAGGGATGTGCATCTTCATCCAATTAGGCGATAATGGAACGCAGACGCGCGTTTTGCCACGGGCCCGGCACCGGGTCATTTTCGATCCTCGCCGATACCTGTCTACTCGTGCTTCTTTTCTTCTCATCGTCCTCACCTCTTTCCCCCCCCCCCCTAGAGAATTCTTCGAGAAGTATTGCGTGTACTTTAGTATCACGTTACCGATCGCGAATATCTGAAGACGTCGAAAATGAGTCCAAAGACACTAAATTTTGATTTTTGATCTTATCTTGAACAATTATACACAGCAAATGTTATATATTATATAGGACTTGAAAGAATGTCTACCAAGATGAAAGAAGATAAAGTAACATGAAATGAAAATAAAATTGAAGGCGAATGAAGATTTATGCAGCTTGCAGAAGCATCTCGTTGATCTGTGCCGATATTGAGACGTTGAAGTGATCGACACAATCAGAAATGAACAAAAGAGAAGTTAACAGATGTACGAATATTAAGAAATTGATACTAAGTTAGCCTAATTGACAACAAACAGTCAAACTGGATTCGTTTAACAGGCCACGCACGCTATTCTTGAAGCATATTAGAAAAGTCCAAGGATTAATTAAGTAAATTTGCTTGTGTACAAAGTCTGGTAATCAAATTGAAGACAAAGGATTTGAATGTGTGAACAGGAAAGGCCTAAGCAATCTTTGCCGCGTTTCATTCCCATTCGCGGGAACAAATAAGGAGAGAACATCCGATACTTATCGTACGGGCCGGCCATGTCACACCATGGCGCCATGTTCCACTTACGCCGTGTTTACGATCAACGTCTGACAATAGCCCAGTGAGTACATAGATAATGTAAATCACGACCGATGGGTCAGGTATTTCGGCGGGGCATAGCTTTCACCGTTGAAAAGATTAGACGCGAGCGTCATAGTTTTTATTGCAGCCTCGGCCGTTCGTGAAAGAAGATACACACGGGGCCCTTTTGCCGCGAATGTCTTCGATTTGCCTAAGCAAACGGAAGGGCCATAAACGCGTGCTTGGCCCTTTCGACCCGACATTAGCATCGCTATCGAGAAACCATCGGCCTGTGTGATTGCTTAATCCTGCGTAGTACGGTCGAACGCTCGTCCTGGGAACGAAATCCGGGCTTTCCAGTTGCTGTTCTTCTATCCCTTTCTCTTTCTTTTATTCGTTAATCTCTCTCTTTTTCTCTCTCTCTCTCTCTTTTCTCTTTCCCTCTCGCTGTCCTCTTCTCTCTCTCGTTCTGTCGTCACTAAAATTCATCCGCGTTTCTATTCCAGTGCTTGAAGCCACGTATCGCGCTCCGTGCGACAGTACACCGTGCCTCTCCTCTTATTATTAGTGTTGCAGCCGATTCTCGGCCTTGCATCGCATTTCCAGCCATTACCAGCTTTATGGTTATTCGAGACTAAGCCGAAAGATCGTTAAAGTTATTTTCGGTATATACCGAGGCGCCGATTGCTGGTGGAATTTAAAGAGGACCTCCTCCACCTTCCGGTAAATATTTGCTAGCAACGTGGCCGGAAAAATCGCACGGCTGTTCCCGGTGTCGTTTCTCGGCCGCCGACGTTCGTGAGTGCACGGCAAATAGAAAACTTGAACGAATGAAATTGGTTTTTCACCGAAGTACAGTACAGTTTGTCCCGGTTAAAACAGACAACACCGATCTTGCTCTCCTACGAACGCTTCCTATGCACTTAGGTCATGTAAAACGAATAGGCGTTGTAAACGAATCTTGATCTGAATAATTTTTACTACGCGGGTATAAAAAAAAACTTACATGTGTACTTGAATCTGTTCGAAAATCTGAGAATAAATACTATATTTGTTTCGAAACTGGAAGTATTAAATAGTGTTTAATAAAAAATCTTTGTTCCATTGAAAATAATTTGTCTGTAACATTCGAGGATTCTTTGAATTAAAAGTTGATAAGAGTATGCTTCAACTCTCTATGTAGTATATGTTCAGAATCATAATTTTTATTAAATGTCGATAAATTTACCGTCACGCAAAACCACCAAGTTTCAGTTCTATCTACATATTTTCAAATCGCATGGAATGTCAAATAAGGGAAGTCGACACGTGTAACGAGCGTATATTTTGTTCATTCGTTCGTTCGTTCGTCACAAGTGCCGAAAGTAAAGCACACAGTTACGCGTTCACGTATCCGATAATATTTGAGTTGAAAGAAAAGGAGGTGCGTCCGGTTTGTTCCTGCTGCGACTCAAACAGAGAGGCTTCCACGGTCCTTACACCTTTATTTTTTTCGCTTCCTTATCTTAATTCCCAAACAAAGGAAACGTTAGACGAGGCACGATTCATTATCTGATTTTCTTGTCACGTTCTGACCAGTGTTCGTCCACCTCTCATTCGCTTCCGTTTTATTTTTACTATCTTACAGTTTGAACCATTATATATTTGTATAAAATAATATAATAAGAATAAGAATAAAATAAAAGTATGTAAAAATATATAATATTTCGCGAGTTTGCATTTTTAAAACTAATGTTAAACATTCTTGAGAATTTTAATGGATGTTCAATTTCTACACGATACAAACTGGATTTGATTTAAATTAGATATATGTATAATATTTTCTTTCTTTTCTTTGCACTTAAGCAAGTTTTTAGATACGAACAGACATTGGTGAATTTCAACTTCAAACAAACGCGGACAAATAAATTCTGTTTTATCGATTGTTGGAAAATTATTTCAATTCTTTGTTCTTCCAGAATGCAACATCTCTGAGAAATATGTGAAAACATTCTTTTTTATACCTAACTTATCTTCAGTTAATAACTTGATCGCAACATTACAACCACAGATGAAGTATATGAATATATCTCGTCTGTGCTATGGACTCTGTGTCTATGTTGGGGACCAGAGACATAGACGAGGTATATGAATAGACAATGCATATAATTTTATTTTTTTCAGCCACGATTTCGGGACTCCCTTACCATTTTCGTGTCACATCCTGACGTACCGATTCAGGCAGATTTTGTATGGCAGCTCAAACTAGTGATGAGAATTAAAATCATAAAATTTGCAGAGTGTTGCCAGATTTGTTTTGAGAATTATTGTTTGAATTGAACGTGATATTACTAAAGGAAAATAACGATTTAAAAAAAAAAGGGATTGATGAAAATTGGGATGAAAGATTCAGGATATATTTGATTATTTTCGTGACCATCCATATCGATATCAGATTTTGCACTGCAGCGCTACTAATAATGGAAACATTGACTAAGAATAGTCAGAGACAAGATATATGAATAAACCAGTGATTTTTTTCCTGGTTAGTATTTCAGACTTTGAGATACGAAATCCCATTTGATGTTCGATCTATCTCAATTCGATCGATGATATAAGGTATATAACTCGTCTGTGGAATAGACAATGAATATACTCATGTTCTGTAATACCGACATAGTAAAAATCATTGGCTTTATCGCACTCTACACTTATCAACAATGAATTGAAGAACTACATCAAGTAAAACGATCGAAGTTGGTTAAGTAGTGAATGCGCCAAGAATATGATTTTTAAAATCAATTATAGTGTTGTCAAACTTTCAATATCGAAATGTGAGGCTAGTAATCGAAATCATTCTCCTACATATAAAAAAGAGATCTATCCATGTTTTACGGACTTTAATGTTTTTTTTCTTTTAATATAGTAAATTAATATTTTAAAATTATTAATATATGACTTTAAGCATAAATGGTTACTTTATAAAATTTGTAATAAAACTACATGTAATAAACTGAGATCCGTGTTTCTGAAATTGAGATTCACACGTGAAATTCACACTGATTGTTAACTACGGAAAATGACAAATGAAAACGTTACGTTGTAAGAATATAATTAAGAACTTATAATTTTACAGAACTTTACAATATTACAAAACTTCATTACAGCAAGATAAGATTTACCACTCAGTAACTTAACACAAAAATGTCGTGTGTAAACTCTTTTCGCTTATATATCTTTCTTTGATTTGTACTTTGATCCTTGACTGAACCTTAAAATGACACAACGTGATAAAATCCTAAAACAACATATTTAAAGACACATAGATTTCGGATTTTCTACTCAACACCAAAGCATATTTGTTGAAGTGTGTTCTAAGAAAATTTTGTCATGTATTTGGTATATTTCTAGTACTATTCTACTCATCAGGAGAAAATTCAATTCTATACCTCATCTGTGTTGCTGCATAAGAATCATCGATTTAATCATCTTTGGTCAAAGTTTATTAAAAGAATTTGAGTTTACATTCACGTTTGCGAAAAAAAAATATATAAACCTACATGCTATTAATCTTTCTAAGTGCGAGATCTGACAAAGCTTTTTATTCGTTTGAAGTAAAACGTATCAGGGTACCGCATTCGAGATGTTTTCGCACGGAAAGATGGGGCAACGACCTATATCCAAGCAGGTAATCCCTCCGCTTCCAGCTTCCGACCCTACGCCGAGGGTGGAACGATCGTACTTTTACTTCCGTAGCAGCACAAATTCAGGCTCACAATTTTTATTCATTTTCCCCCTTTCGACTACAGAAAAAAAATTACGACGACGAAGAATCATTTAAATGAATTTGTTTGTATCTTCTTCACGAGTAACAACATGCTTCGCCCAATCAGAAATTTTTGACGCACGCATCAATTATACCATTACAAAAAAATTATACCATAACAAAAATATCAAACGAATTCATTCGAGTGAATAGCTACAACATTCTGTAACATAGCGCAACTTGAAAATTATATGTTCATATATTCACATATTGTGCTTCGTCAATGTACGATTACGAAAATGGCAATTGTTAATTATCAGAATTGATAAAAAGATATTTCACTTATTTATAAAAGAGAAAAGTAATTAATTGATTACAGCTGTTCAATGGGAAAGCTTATTCTTGTTTTTCTATACGATTTTCAAATATTGCGTTCACGTCGGGCGAGCTCGCGTCGGGGATGCTCAAGAAGCAGAACAGGAACATGGTTCATCAAGTCAACAAAGTCTCTGTCGCAATAAAAGCCATCCACCTGTAACATTCGCGGATTCTCTGAACTGAAAGACGTACTACACGACTATTTTAAAAGACACGTACAATATATATATATATATATATATATATATATATATATATATATATATATAAAAGATGTGTAAAAATATTAAAAATCATGCGTGAGAACATGGAATGTCAATTCCTTAATACACGTTTCGCATGCCGTACGTTTGGTACACGTTCAGAAACCGCGATTTCTATTCAGAAGCAATGATGGTCGTCGAACAGTAGAAGAAAGGCAAACAACGAGAAAGAAGGGAAAAAGGGGATGAACAGTTCGGAGTAGATGGATCGGTAGCCATCGGTGGACGGTCGCGAAGAGGCGGTGGGGCTGATGGCGGAAAGAGTCGAGCTGGCCACGTGGATCAATACCGAAGAGGGTGAAGCTGCCTCCACCGTTGGCGAGTAGCAGTATGCTCGCGCCGCGGATACGCGCCGCACGTTCCTCGCTCGAGCCTTTGCACACAGTGAGCAGCCAGCACACAGCATAGCACAGGGTTCAACGACTACGCTAGCAACCTACTCTCGCGTACTCCAGCCACTCGATCTTCCCTTTGCTTCCAATTATCGTCAATTCGAACTTGGTGCCCCGCCAAGGATTTCCATTCGCTCCTCTTCGTCCGTGGGCGTACAAACATGACACTCGACTGCGATCCCGAGGGAATCTCTGAGGTTTTAAACCAATTCTCGAGAAAGAAACTTGCTCGGTGTTTGACCCTTGCCTCTCCTATTCTAATCGTTCCGCGGCCTGACACCTGTCACGACCGACTCTACGCCAAACGATTCGCCAAACGGCTGCCTCTCTCACAATGTCGCCGAGACAGGCTCTCGTTCGCCTCGTTATCTGAATGAAAAAGTTCGATAGAAGACTACGATGCCTAGAAACGAAAAAGCGGTGAAAATGGTCGTTCTATATACTCGTTCAATGCGAACAGTATGAAAGTCGACGCGCGATGTTTGGATTCGTTTGGTTCGCGAAAGCAGCTGAGAAATTAAATAACTTTTGACCAATCTGCTCGATATCGACAACGTTTCTATGAAACCGTTCTCACTTTTTACTCTCAGTGTTGCAAGTATATTTACAAATTTGATTTATCTATTAAGGAAAAGTTACGTTGCTAAAAGAATCTGGATGGAGAGGGAAAAAGAGAGAGAGAGAGAGAGAGAGAAAGGGCGAGGCAGTCGATCGCTTTGTATTTCGATCCCGAAACGGCAAGATGGAGATATCGGAAAGGCAAGGGAGGGGCGTAAATTGCTAACGAATCTCGAAAACGCTTTCGTTGAATTTCGCTACGATCTTTTCATCTCGCGCAGAACAGAACGCGTATGACAGAAGGAACTCGTGACAGATCGGTCGCGTTTCTGCTTTTCTGCTTCTAGCGTGCGCCGCTGTATCCATGGAGAACGTAAAATAACGTGCTAACCGTGGGTATCGGTGCGTCCGGTGGTTAGCGATCAAAATCGTCAAGGTGTCCGGATCAGTGCGCCGACGTGCAAGTTTTCGCGCGGTGATGCAGATTGCCTGATAGAACGCGATCGCAGGTTGCAAAGGAGCAATAGTTACTCAAGAGTGATCAAACGGCGTTCGAGTCTTCCGGCGAATTAGAAGGTGGGTATCCCTTCTTTTTCCTCGATTAATTGAAAATTGAAATTCTTATTTGGAAAAGTCGTGTGAATCATCGTGAATTAGCGAGACCGGTTTTTATCGACACGAGGGTAGAAGGGAACGCGAAATCAAACGAAACGACGAATAGTCGCCAAAACCGAACGAACGACATACAAATAATCGACGCATACAAATAATCACGCTGATACGTGTTTTGTCAAGTGTCTTTTTATCAATGTTCCCGGCTTTATTAGATTAATGTTCTTTCTGGCGAATTAGTAATCAAACAGGTGATAATCAGTAATCAAACAGGTGAAAGTAAACAATCGCTTTGAATGATAGACACAATGGACACGTGTCCAAAGATAAACGTTCGCTTCTCGTAACACCAATTGAAAAGTATAATCTATCAGACTATCATCGATCAAAAATTATCAGGGAATTGATAATGCAACGATTAGGAACTACTACGATGAGAAACTACGATCAATTTATCATCAATTAAAAAGCACTAAAGAACTGCCATCGAGGCAAGAACTATTCATCACTATATTCAAAAACGTAGTGATTAAGAATAAACAGTCAATTTATCATGGATAAAGAATTGCACCAAAGAACTGCTGGAAAACACAGGAAACTTCAATGACCAAGAACCAGCAATTTATCATCAGTCAAGAACTATCATTAAACAAGTACTACCTGTATGGGAATGCAACGATCAAAAATTACCAGTCTAACTATCAATTTCAGTCAACATTAATATTAAAATTAATATTAAAATTACCAATTAATATTAAAATTAGTCAACGTCAATCAAGGATTTCTAAAGAATTGTTCGTGTAAAAATGCAACAAATCAATCATTAATTTATCATCAATCAAAAACTATGAAAAGACTAGAATCAAGCAAGACACACGTAAATGCTTATACAATTAAAACTTACTAATTAATTATTAATTCATAGTCAATCACGAATTACAAAAGAGCTATCATGAAACAAGAACTACTCATATAAAGACGCAACGACTACGAACTATCGATCAATTCATTAGTTTATTAATTTATTAATTATTATTAATTAAAGAATTGTGAAAGAACTGTTCATTAAAAAAATGCAACGAAAATTCGACGACGAAGTAGAGTATAAATATTTCGTGTGTTTTTGCAGTGAGCGGTTGACTATCGAACCGTGTTATTTTTACCGACGATTATCATCGATTGATAACGAACGAAAAGCCAAGAAGTTCGCTAGCTGGTTGTTTTCCCAACCTTGGCCACATTCTCTTGCAACGTCACCTGTTCTCGATCGCGTAAAAATCTCTTGACTCGCAACTAGTTGATGCTGGTTTCGAGCGCTTTCCATCGATAGATCGCGAAGTCCGCGCGACGATAATGCCAACCAGTTTCCAACGATAGCCGCGTAAATAATTGCGACACGCAGTCTGACCTATGATCGTTTGACGACGATACCGTTCGACGAGGAACGTAGCCGCCTCGAGCCACGTCTGCCGGCTATAATGAAAAAAGCAAACTGAAAGATTGGCTGTTTGAACAGAAGTTTAGCGAGCTGCTGCAAAGAGCCGGCAAACAGACAACGGCGATATCAATTTCTCAGCGTAAACGTTTGCGGATTACGCGAGAATTGATTGCGTCTATTTACTCTTGGCACGCGTGGCCGTGCTTGCACGCTCGATTTTCTTTTGAAATGTCGCCTATCGATCAATCGAGAACGTGGCTTGAAACAGAAATGAAAAGAAGAGGAGTTTACCGATTCGCGGAGGATGGAAAGCAATCGCTCGGAAAATCCGGGAAGTCGAGGGAAGCCGTGACTTTTAAAGTCTCAAGTCGACGTAGATTACGAGACGAGAGATGGGAAAATTACGAGCTGTAATATTCGGAAAATCTGGAGAAATCACGAATTGAAATTGTATAAATTTGCGAGTAATAACATTTAGAAAATGGGGAAAGTCGAGGAGAATAACTATTCAAGAAAACTCGGATACTTATCGGATGTATAAAACTTGTCGGTCAAATCGTACACAAATCGCGAGAGATGATCACGAGAAAGTTCGTTGTAAGTCGTGACACACGCAGAATCGAAAACATCCGAAAGAATTCTAAGCCGACGTGAAATTAAAAAAAAAATCACGAGGCAAGATTAGAAAAGTCGCGATAACAGAGTTTATACACGTCCGAACAACCGATCTTTCGAAAGGCACAACGATGTCGGAGCAAGCATTATCTCGACAATGTTCGACTTATCAGCGTCGGCTGGTTGATGTTCCACGACTGCCGTTGATCATCGCGGATGGAAAGCCTTTAGCCTTTGGAACACAAACACACACTGGTGTCAGCCAATGGTAAACAGTCGATCGGCGATCATCGTGCCGCTTAGACGTGCGTAAACGTGCATAGAAGCTACGTAACGAGTGTGAGAGTGGACGCACGAGTGCGATCAACTGGCACGGATCGCGATTACGCTGCGTGTCAGCGTGCCAACGTACCGCCGTGCCAAAGCGTGTATCATCAGTGTGTGCATCACGCCCACGTTTTTTATTTACTTGCTGATCGAATTCGGCCATGAGGTTCGTCATCTGACCGATTACCGTCTACACTCGATCGATTCGATCGGCATCGCCCTAGCTTCCAAGTTTCGAGCATATATTTTCGGAGGAGGACCATGAATTCGAACACTCCCAGGCACGAGCTGCACAATTCGAGGTAACCACATTTATCCTTGATTTAATTGGCAAGGAATTCGAGCGCGATGCAAATTCCTAACGATTCCGAGGATAGTCGAATCACTAGATTCTTTTTCACTGACTGATCGTTTGTGACCACACAGTGGAACAAAATTCGTAAACATATCAGTAAATAAATGTCGATTACTAAACACATTTCGTGAGAATCAAATCGAAGATGCAAATCGTCTGCCAATGGCACGTGTGAATGGAGAAATGCATCGATCTGTTCAGTAAATTCTAAATTTCAGGTTTTGGTAACAAATTGACACATTCGATTGAAGGTCATAGGTAATATCGCAAACTACGTTTCGCTATTAACACTGTAAGATTATATTTTGAATTTTTAATTTTCATCCATTGATCGAGACACTGTGCGACGTCTTATTTCGTTAGTCTTTTTTTTCAAATAAAAGACGAGAAGTAAGAGAACGCTCTTTTTCCTTGCTGTTATAATATCTTTCCTTTCTTTTAAACGTCAGCTGGCTTTCAACGAGGTATATAACTTCAATAACTATGTTACGCAACACAATCGACAGAATCCTTATCAACGTGTGTTTAAAGTTACTTTTAAGTGCGTTTAAATACCGTTTTTCTGTTTATCGCTTGAACGAAATTTCCTCGTTATTTTTATCAACGTTGACCAATAGCGCTCGTTCGTCGTTCCGTGGCGCAATTTTCACTGGTTTCGTTTCGCTCAAATTATGCTTGATTCAAACAGCTCGTCCGCTCGATACTGCGTTAAAATGGAATCGCTGAACTTGGCGAACATTGGTTTATCTGTTAACAGTATTATCGGTGACCCATTTTTCACTCCATTCGACTCTGGTGTCACTCTACATCGAATTTTCGGCGAAATGGCGGAACCCTGTGTTCGTCTATCTATGCTCAGACGCGAACAGCATTTGTAATTCATTAAACGAAATTTCGTACGGTAAATAAAAGAGAGTCTCGCCGTCGTAAAATTGAAATGACGCGACGCGCGATTTCACTCCGGGGAACATATCAATAAAACAAACAAAAAACACAAAAAAACAGAAAATTAAGAAAACATTTTGTCTAGACGATAAGTGACTCGATATCGTTGATGTCGAGTACACGATGATATCAAAAGGTATACTCTGCGATAACGGAACAGGAAGCTCCCCCAAAAAAATTACTACTTACACGAATGAAGTATGCTTACATGAATTAAAGATGATTATCGAGGTAATCGTAATCGCTGTAATTCTGAACCTTTTATATGATAGATTGTAGTTATTTAAATTTTATTTCAATAATCTACTTTAGCGAATTTCTATACATCTATTTAAAAATTAGTATACAACATGAAAAGTCATTTTAAGCACTGGATATTAAAGGTTATTAAAGCAATGCATTGCAGTAGTTTAATTTTGAAATTTCTCCGAGATACGCATTCATGTTAAATATCTAGTAATTTCTACATATGTACTTATAATTTTTAATTTATTTTGAACTTCATTAATATAATTACAACAGTCGGATCTTACTACAGTGGTAATAAAAAATGTCAATGTGTTTTGTATAATACGTTTATATAACATATCCTTACAATAAATAGAATAGTAATAAATATGCTTGCAGTTGTAATTGTTCAAATAATTTTGCGAAATATATACTCATGTTAAATATCTTGTAATAACAAATATATAATCTCACCATTAATAAAATAAATGTCAAAATGTTTCATGTAACGCACGTAATGTATTCACAGGAAGTTCCTCTATAAGCGTTCGAATATTTTCATAAGCACGTGCGTATTGATCATACATAAAGCTATTAAAAAAAAAAAAACTGTCAAGATAACGATAAGTGACTTGATATCTTTGATACCGAGAACACGATGATTCCGAACTATATCCCGTGATAATAGAGCAAGAAGCATCATCTACGTGTCTCCATCGTGTCGCTATATCTATTAAATTCTTATTATTTTATTCTATTATTTCTATCATTTCTGTTATTTCCCAAGTTTAAAATCGTAGACGACTCCACTATGCGCGTTTACAATCATCTTGGAAATGATGCGCGTAATATGCTACGTTGCGAAATTTTCATCGTTACTCGCCAACGCACGAGAATAATTTCAATGTTAAAGCGCTTCGTTGCTTTTTCCGCGATGAAGTTGTTCCAACGACCTAACCATCCAACTATTATCGTTGCAAGGAGCACTATCTACAGTAAAGAGATTTCTACGACTGCTTTACTACTACGTACCGGCCAAAAGTTTGGCTACACTTTTATTGCACTTGTATTTCATACTTTCGAGGGAACATATTTGATCAGTACGTAGCAATTTTGCTGAAACTCCTATGAATGATAGTTCTTTGTATGTACAAATTTAGATGAAAGTATATTTAGAAAATCCAATATATATATATATATATATATATATGTATGTATATATGTATGTATGTATGTATGTATATAGAGTTATTAAGTTAAGATTTTTCTGATTTTTGGCTGTGCTATGCAACGGTAGATGCATTAAAATACTCTGTACAAGGAAATCACTAGACACGATACTAGAAGTGTCTGATATTAGAGGATATTATATTATACGTATATTCCATAGACAGAATTTTTGGCCCATAGTGTATACGTTTTGAAATTAATCGGAATTCTAGAGATCGTTTCTATTCTTGGCAAAGAGTCTGTATCAATCATGATTCTCCACGCGTCCTACGAATCGAGCCGACTCGGTCGTTCAGACGATTCTTCGTAACGAGCAATTATTTCGATCGTTATATTTTACGTTTCAATTATACACCGACCGATGCTCGTGCGAGCGGCACAACTTTGTCGCAGATGAATCGCAGAAAAAAAAAAAGAAAGAAAATGCCGTATCACAAGGACTTTTTCATTTGACGTTGTTGACGCTCGTTAATGCACTTTCCGCTGTTCAGCGATCGTCGTGGATTTCGTTGCGCTTTTTAGCATCGAGTATCGCGCGCGTTTCATTCAGAGATTTTTTTCGAAATTGTTGCATGCATCGATTAATTGCCAGTTAGTCACGAAGTTCAACGATCAAAGTTGTACGTGATATGGAATATAAAAATGTGGAAAAAGTGGATCAAGGAATGAGGATTAGTGATGTCGAATATGAGATATAGAATATTAGATAAGGTATGTGAAATGTGGAGCATGGGCTGAAAATGTTTTAATAATGGGAATTTTGATAAGAGATATTCGTTGGAAACACTGAAGTGAAATAGTATGAATAACGATGTTAAAGGTGATTTTACTGAATATTCAGACTCATTGATATAATAAGTATAGCTCCAAATAATTGATTTATATCTATTAAATAGATATCTTGTAATTTATATATATATATATATATATATAGAGAGAGAGAGAGAGAGATTATATTTAATAGATATAAATATATATATATTTAATAGATATTTTATATATATATATATATATAGAAATTAAATTTGTTCAAATATAATCATGATAATCGGATCTCACAAGTTGATAAAATATCAAAGTGTTTCATATAACACAATTTAATACATTAAAATGTTTCTATACATTCCTATACAAACGAGAAGAAAGAGCATGATCTGAGATTCCTAGGAGAAATATATTTTTCGTCATTTCGTATCAACGGATACCAGGTTGACCTCCAACAATTAAACAATTATCGTGTGCTTCCCCCGTTCATTATGCCACTCTCTTTTTGTTGAAGCGACAAACGAGAGGGCCGACCATTATGTAAAACTACATGTATATATATACATACACATAGGCGGAACGTTGACAATCATAGTGTAATTATCTACTTGACGGCTGGTAATCCTCGGCTGACCGGTTCGACATTTGTCGCGATCTTGACATTCCGGCAATCGGCCTCGATTAGAAGAAGCTTCCTCGATTGTACTAGATTTGTCCGAAATTTCGATCGTTTCTCACGATCCTGCTATTTCGTGTATTCGGTGAATATATTTCCTCGATACGATGTTTTCATGCATCATGCCTACATGCTCAGAAAAGTATTTGAACTATTCGCCGATAGAAACTGTTTATGAATATATTATATGTGTAAGATTCAACTTTTTATTATAATTGCATTGGTTAAGTTTGGAACAAATTCAAATTCATATAGAAGTTCTAAGATATTTAATTTAAACATCTGATCTAAGATATTTAAAATAAGTAATATATTTATATTTCGCAGAGATATTTAAAAATTATTTAAACACATCACAATCCATTACATAGACGAGCCTCCGTGAATTCGATGAAAGCAATTTTAACTTAAAATTTAAAGTGGTTATATCCATTTTCTTTTTTTTTAAATATATCTTCTAACTTGTATATGTATTTTAGTTTGAGATTTTACAGTCGCGTTTTATATTATTGCAGTGTTAATGAAAAATTCAAAATGTCTATGGTTCGAATACTTCCATGAGCCATTGTGTACACGTGTAATAGAGAAACCAGTTGCGAATAGTTAATTGCGTATCTTCGTTTGACGATTGTATTTAAATGCAACTTGCGTCCGCGATAATTTATCGCAGCCATACATACGTATGTTGGAAAATGTCACGGAGTTTTGCGATGACCGAGTGATTCATAGCCGCATAATACATACTTATTGCTAGAATGAGGATTTTTATGTTAACTCACGTTAACTCACGATGATGATTGAAAAAATAAAAGCGTTCGACAGAAAATCGTTTTACATACGAAATGTTATAGAAAACATAATATTTTGGATATTTCATATAATTTCTCACATTACGTGTAATTTGTATAATTTATTTTTAAAATTTCCTATAAATTTACGATTTATTAAAATCCACAGTTTATTTGTTACTAAACTGACTAATCCATTAGATTGCAATAGTGAATGCAAAAATAAAAATAGGAAAACAAATTTGTTATTTATAGATATGTATTATAACTAGCTCCATATTTAATATCCAGAGAATAAACATCGATATTATTAGTACATTGGTTAATTAATTTATCTAGTAATCTTATTTATTGAATATCAATCGCTAACTAACATATTAAAATGTAACTTTTATTTATCCTAACTCTCTTGTACAGTATAATTAATAAAATTTCGAACATTTACATTTATTCTGTGTTTTTCATTCTCCGTGACAGGATTTAGCAATGATAATTAAAAATTCCCAAATTAAGCGATTTATAAAATAAAACTTAAATTATTAATATAATACGTTTCTCAATATCGAATGATAAGTTAATTATATACTTCAATTTATTTTCCCCGACTCAACTTTTCCGTTCGAGAATAAATATTGGACGTTTATTGGTCTAGTACTAAAGTGCAGACATAAAATGCACATGGTAAATACGGAACAATCGATTGCATTTTTGCACTGTGTTCTTTCGCGGCTAACTGTCGTAACATGTATACGTCTTCATGCGCTTTTTAATAGCCTTTTAGCCGTTGCATCCGTTGCTTACAAATGAATTTCCTCGTTATTTTTACGACGACGTTAAAGCGATTTATTACTTTTTCTCGATACACGAGAGAAAGATGAAAAATAAATGATCAATAGATGCAAAAATACGTATGAAATATGTTATGCGTTTATGATATAAAAATACGCATCTTGGGAAACTGAAGGCTCATACAACGTACAAAAATGTGCGAAATACGTAGTAGATGAAACGAATTTTTTGAATTATACTCATAAAAATATATAATAAAACGATATAAATATCCGCGATCTGGCCGTCAGACGACTTTTCCATCGTAAAACGGAGATCGTGTATAGAAATCGGATGGATCGTTAAGTTTCTTAGTCTGTAACGCTTGTAAATTCTCGTCTATTGATGGTATCATTATCTCTGTCAAAGTTATCACCGTTAATTGATTTCGCGTCAGTAGACAGAATCCACATGGCTAAAAGAGCCGCGATTTTACGAGATACATCTGCGCGACACAAAACACGGCGAACGTGCTCCGGAATAACAATCAGACCTGTAATCGCACATGTCGATTATACACATCGCGTGACAGCTATTAGCTGTTCAATTATTGCCTACGTTAAAATTTACATGACAGCTAACTATATGCAATTCTTTTTTACTCCGGCTCGTTAGTGTCGTCGGCTCGATAACAAGAGTTTCTTTAAGGAACACCGGATGTCACGCGTTTCCACTTGACATCACGAAAATCACACGTCGCAACGTGAACACGAAACACGAGAGACAAGTAAAGTGGATCGCATGTTACAGAAATGCATGGAACTCCCCCTCTCATTGTTTCGCAAATGCGTGGTCGAGCATTATTATCAACGTAGCTGCTCGTAGTACATATGTAATTAAGAAACGCGATTATGGATTCTGAGGAATGATCTGATAGGAATGATCCTCTCGTTTGTTCATTTATTTCACATATATGGGGGGAAAAAGAAGCAAATAGTAGATACTAACATTAAAATTATTGATGATTGAAGTATAAGACTTGTATCAAAGAAATTTAACAAAAAGAGAAAAACATTTTTAAAAAAACCAAGGTTCTAGAAAGAATTAGTCCCACTCTATCTACATATTTTACGAAAAATCATTCAAACAATCTAAAAATATACATCTGTAAATCTATCAAATTTTTTTAAAAAAAGTTAAATTAATCATTTCGACCATTTTAGTGTTAAAAACAATAATATGAAATAATACTATCTTCAGTAACAATTTTTAAATGAGCTGGAAAGGAAGTTTAATTTGTCGAAAAAATTATTGGCTAAATTGCAAGTTCTGAACGATATGAATAAATCCGAGGAAGTAATACGATAAGTGAAATAACTGAGGCTGTCTAACATGATGCATCGGTGCATTAAAATCCAATTAATCCCTTGTCTCACAAAGTCGTCTTACTCGTGGCACTAGTTATGATTCAATTTCGAAGGAAAAGCAAATCACGATCTTGTGAAATTTCAATTTTTTAATTTTAAATTTTAAATTTCTCTAAATTGAGCATTAACAAGCATAATGTTTTAATATTACATATGTATGTATTCAATGGTTTCGTTAGCGAATGTCTTCGTGTTTCATGCAGGATAGAGCATTTCGTGCAAAAATGTAACGCTTAAAGATTCGATAAAAAATAAGCGAGAAGATAATAGGATGCGTGCGTGTGCTCGCGCGGCGACATGAACAACGTACTTCCCGCGGAGGAAGTTTAATTATTATAAAATCGCGTGTGCATCGCCGGTAACAGCCGTGGCAGACGGCCGTGCCCGCATTATTTCGCAATCCCACGCGCGTTTTTCCTTCATGAACCTCGCTGAAAGATGAGAATTCGGGGGAACGATTTACACGTTATCGGTCACTCTCTCGTGGAGAGTCGTGTATTCGAGATCCGCCAGTGCTACCAGACGAGTCGTTATCGCGTTCACGCGGATTCCGCTTCGATAACGAGTCGACAGAAAATTTTTCTTTTTTTTTTCGAACGTGTCGCTGCTATTGCGACCGACCAAGGTAAATTCGTTCGCGAAGGACCAAGACTATTGAGTAAGGTGTACAAATTTCACCCCCGCTCCGAGAGATATTTTAACATCTATTCAAGACAAAATCAGTTTTTCAGTCTGAAGAAATTAATAAATTACTTTGAACTCTTACAATTAGTAGAGGCTCTGTATTAATATCAAGTTTTGTAATTAATTCATACAAATAAGGTAAAAAATATATGTGAAAGAACATATTCTTCAACTAAAAATGTTAAAAAAATTTTCAGAACCGCCTTTTGTATTTCAAAAAAAATTTTTTTTTTTGGTGAAATTAGGAAACTAACGTTTTTCAATTTTTTATGAAGATTTTATGAAGATCATTTCATTCTTTATAATGTAAATGTATGATACAATTACCATTTTTAAACGTAATACTGAAATATCATTTATATATTGAAAAATTTATAAAAGAACAAAACGCTATAAGAAGTTTTGGAAACGACAGATTTTTTTGCCATTAACGGATTTATTTAGCAACAGAGACTGACCAGAGGATGAAATTTAGGTTCGTTGCCGTAATCGGAACGAACGAACAGACTATCTCTCGAGAAACTTCACAGACTGATTTTGCCAAGAATCCTCATCACCATAATCATTTGATGGTTTCACGTGTGCGTTCGATTTATTTTTTTTAGACCGTGGATGCAGCCGGGTGGAGGTGGCGCGGCCCACGCAGGTGGGACAGGTGACGACGAGGCTCCGAAAGATCCCGGTGTTCGGATCACTCATCAATCTTACACCGAAAAAGACTACGAAGGTATCGATATCACATCCGTTTTCATTCTCATCATCTCAAAAGAGGCTTTCGTCGATCGTCCAGAGTCGCTTTCGCACTTCTACGGTCCCTGTACGATTTAATCAGGCCGATGATGGCTGCTGTTCGCGCGTAGGTCAGCCGGACTGATCCACACAGATCTGGCTTCGGTGTTTGCTCATAGAACGCATTGCCGGTGCTTCGAAAATCGTTATTTCGTTGAGCAATGTCGTCCACGTCGGGGCCCGAGGTCACCTGTCCCGGTGCGATCTTGAACCGTCGACATTCTACAGATCGAATCGATTCGGATTATCCGGCGAACTCGTAGCTGTTTACGTTGACTCTAACGCAGATTGGATTCTCGAATGACGGGCGAATGCAGGTCAATTTGATTCTTAGTAACAAGATGTTGGAAAAATGGAAAGGAATTATTGCTCAAAATATTATCTACAACGCGTCATGTATGTAATAAATAATTGGTAATTGGTAATTTTACGTACAACTTGTCGTTTCATGTGTACATGTGTAACATTGCATATAAACATATAATTGTGTTGTTGTGCATGTATAATAATGACACTTAGTAAATTATTACATGCATGAATATTTAATGAGGAATAACAACATACATGCATAATATTTATTTGTGCTAAAATTATTGTACGTGTCGTTTTTTTGCATTATATGTTAATATAGCAACGTGAACATTCGTAACAGCTAACAGAGAAGCGAAAATTATTGAGTGACCTAAGTGACCCTGCACCCGCTGAACGAAGGTTAAGAAACGCCGGGTCGAAAGAGGCAACGTGACGACGAAGGTCTGTCGGTCGACGGTCAAAGATATACATAGGGGAGACACCTCGAGTGTCCTCGACCGATAGAGAAAAGATCGCGATGAATTTCTATCTCTGTCGAGAGCTCGATAGAATGTTTTATTACCGATAATCATAGGAACGTCGCGGAACGTCGATTCGAGAGCCACTGACGCCGAGTCCTCTTTCATCTGCTTCCAGGTCACAGAGCGCACACGGTGTATGTGGGCGTGCATTTGCCAGGCGAAAGGAGACACCGTCGTCATCACAAGCACCATCATTCCCAACGTCAAACGTACAGTGCCGATAAGGAGAATGTTGACAACGATAGGCCCAGTAAGTTCTTTCTCCTTTGCTCGTGTTTCTGCTTCGCACATACATACATATGTAGGTAACCTACCCTCGTTTGCTTTTCACCCTACGTTCGATCTTTTCCCGCGTCGCAGCCCCCAATTGTTCCGGATCGTCTATTTATCGGATCGCGTTCGAGCAAAAGGGCTGGCCTTGTTTTTTTTTCTCTCTCTCCTTCTTTCCCTCGCTTCTAACGTGGTCTGTTAACCCAGGACGGAGGATCCACGTCCATCGTTTCGGTAAAACGATCGATCGGTGAACGCACTCTGTCTCGAAACCGAGAGAGAACCAATATAATCTCGTCTGGTCCGATTCCGACACACATGTGTGCATGTGTGTTTTCCGATGGGTAAAGGGCAACCGACGTTCTCCGGCGTAATCGATAACCACCGCGAATAGAAGCGGTAGACAAATGTCCTTTGTAGGTCACGAATTTTCGAGGCTAAAGTAGTAGTTCTCCACCGTCGGTTAATCGCTCTCGTGCGGCTTCGAAAGAGATCTACTCGTGCCGACGAAAGAAAGCCACTCGAAGATGGAGATACGAAGAGCTGGAAAACTTCTCAGCGACTTCTTGGCTCCGAAACTTCGGTTCGAGTTATGCTCGAGGCGTAACGTCATCTTAAAAAGTTATTCGCTCGTGGCTCGCGCGGCCATTGTCGCGAATGAGAAATGAGACTGCCAAAGGATGCTGAAACGAGCTGAACTCTTTCGAACGGTGTTCAACAAACGGATCGCAACACTTTGAGAACTATCCGGATGGTTTCCATTAGCGGTGTCGCGTCAAGTAGCTACCGCAGAAACGCCCGTGTAAACGTTCCACGGTATGTTACACTTTGCGGCGTTATTGAACGGAATGTGGCAACCAGCCAACCACTTGTCACGACTTCTCCGGCTGTTCACCCTACCTTTGGCACACCGGATACAAAAGGGTGACCGATATCGAGGCCCGAAAAGGGTTTCCAGCCCTTCTCTCGCGAGGTAGACCGCAGCCAGTCTCCTTACGAAAAGGATACGTAGGAGAAAACGTTGGTAATAGATTTCTATGGAAACGAGTTCGCGTATAGATATGTATAATTTTCCTTCGCGCGAGTGATAGTTAGATTTTACACGGATTTTTATGCACCAGACACCATACTCTCTATGATTTATTTAATTAAAATTTGAAGCTGTACGAGTGTAGAGAATGTACGCGTATAAAAGGAATGTATAATTTATTTATTTGCGAAAAATTTAAAACTGCAATGATGCACAGAATGGGCGAATGAGAAAAGTGGAGAATAATATGTGTCATTATTTATTTATTTATTTATTTAGGGCGACTAGATATAATGAAAATAGTACGTACGTATATGACAAATAATTAAATTTAGATGAATTAGATAATTACCAGTGGAAAATAGGACACATTATACTAATCGATTTAAGCTTCAGCAGGAATTGAGAATCATTAAAGAGATTTGTTAACCTAGAAACAGAATCCAATTGTCCTGGCTTTGATAGTACTTAAACTTAGAGAAGAGAGACTTTCTAAAAGAGGCGTTTGTCTTGAATTTTTGTAATAAAGAAATGTAATCTCTGTCAGATCCTACGTGGATAATAAAATATATTTATATAAGAAAGATACATAAGAAAGATATATAAAATGTCTGAAGTATGACATTTGTTTTGTATTGTATTCGACAAGTGAAACAGATCTCTTAGATTCTATCTCTTCAATCGCCAAACATGGAACAAATAATAATAATAATAATAAAAGAATACATAAAATATTCAAAGTATGACACTTGTTCCAACAGGTGATTGAATCTCTAATTAGATTCGATTTCTTTGTTCGTTTATTATATATCCGCGTATACATATATACATCCGCGGTTCAATAATAATGAATCATTGATCTAGAAACGTGTAATCGTCTCGAATATGATAATCACAGTTCCACGATCAGCGATGTAATCCACTCGTCCCGAAAAAAAAAAAGAAAGAAAACAGATTTATCTACATATTCATTGGATAAGTCCACGATTTTCTGCCTGACACGGTCGTTTAATCTCCGTTGACGTATATCGCAGCCATGACTCGCGTCTTCTTCCCCTCGCTTCCGCTCCATCATCCGTGTGACCTGCAATCGGCATTTTTAATTTCGTCCGGGATGAAGCTATTTACGTCGCAAGCTTTCGGCTCTGAATATCAAACCAAGCTAGCTGCCAAGGTAATTTCTCGTTAATTCGAGGAGGTGGCCACGTGGCGAAATTGAGGAAGCCGTGGCGCGGAAGCCTTTTTACACGATGTAAATGCCGGGTCATCGTGAAACATCGAACTATGTGAGACAGTAATTGGGTGGAATTTTCATGCACGTCGGACTAACGTCAATGATTGTTTTGTATCGTTGACGTTTCAGGACAATTGCTGATGACTCGAAGGAGTCGACTATCTAGTATCTGCGACCCCGACGGCGAGATGATACGTAAGCTGCAACACACGTAACAGAATTCTCTATGTATTCACGGACACACTTGTCAAGAGACCATTCGTACGTGAAGATCACGACGGCTCGAAAAAAAAAAAATGTCGTTCCTCCAAAATTTTAGCGTTTGCCCAATCGTTCTTTGACGATACGTGAAAATACGATATGCCTGGAGAAACGAAATATTGAACTAAAATATCGCGTTATAAATAAAAGCACGACGAAAGCCAATTTTCCATTTCCTGGTATATTATCCAGGTATATTATCCAGGTATATTATCCAGGGATTATTGTTAATTTAAAATCGTTTCGTCGAAGATGTTATTTTTAATCTATTATTCTGAAATATTTATTACAAAACAGTTATCTCGATAGTTTTGAAATACAAGATTATAAAAATTCTAAAATAGCTATAATATCATCCTAAAATATCTACATCTATTTCTAATTGTTATTCATATTAAAACTTTTGTCGTCGGTGATAGGTGCTCGCCTGATTTCAGTAATTAAATATCTATCTGGGAATTAAAACATCGCGTTGCAGTCAATGTGTTAAAGAAACAACGAAGAGCAGTTCTATCCTAAAGATTTCGTCAAGGCTGCTGTAATCGTTCCAGCAATTTGGCGGATAATTACGTTCGATTAGAACTTGTATGTTGTACCTCACGTTGTAGCACGATCCAACTCGAAGGAGATTAATATTTATCAGATGAAATCGCTCTCGTATATGATCGAATGATTCACATCTCGCTGCGGTTACATAAAGAGCGTTGCATTCATTAGCGTGACGCGACTGCAGATTATCTTTACGTCGTACGTATTCCGCGAACCGAGCATCATTTTCTTACGATGAAAGGAACGAAATGCATCTCGTAACATGTATTTCAAATCGAACACAACCATACGAATGGTCTCGATAGATATTTTTTTACGATGTGACACTCATGCCACACTATAGAACAGCTTGCAATTATTTAAAAACAAAAAAAAAAAAATTGAGGAAAAGATGTTACTGTTTTCACACGTATTTTTCGTTTCTGACACTTTTTTTAAGCGTGTGCATGCGTCGTTATGCACGCAATACTTGCGTTGGTCATTCTGCACTGCTCGAGTTGGTAATATCATACTTTTGTCAAAGTTTGTAACGAGTCGTTCTTTGACTGCCTCGCATTTTTAGAGGAAAATTGTTCAACACTTTCTTTTTGGGAGTTCTACGTTTCACATTTTTTTCCCTGTTACTTAGCGTGATGTGTGCACAATATTCTTTCGTTCTTTCTATTACAAACAGTTTCAACTTGCTGAAGATATCGTTCACTGTACTCACAAAATACAAGTATCAAAGTCCATTCGATAGTCATTCGAAGATGGTCCAAGGTCATATCAGGATCAGTGTCATCCAAAGATCATTTCACCGTATCAATCTCATTTCAGTTTTTAATCATCTCGAGGTCGTACACAGGTCATTTATATCTCATATCGAGGCCACTTAAAGCTCGTCTCATGGTTGTCTGAATCGAAAATGATTTCGAAATTATTCCAGATCATTTGGCGATCTAAGATCATTCGAGATCATTCGAATATCACTAAGCTTCATTTCTATTTGGACTTCAAATCTCGATGTTTCAGTAATTCAGAATCACTTGACAATCATTCTATGATTACTCAAAGCCATTCAAAGATCACCCGATGTCACCTCAATCGACTTCAAACCAAACGTTACAAGTAGTTCAGTCAAACATCTCGAAACAAACGTTTTGTCAGACGTTTATCTTCTATATACACACACACACACACACACACACACACACACACACACACGTATACAAGATGTTCCGTTTGCCAAAGTGAAAAAGTCCGATGTTTTACGAGACGCGTGTGTTTACGAATTGCAGTTACACCGCCAGCCCAGAGGGTGCAGTTCATCCTGGGCGAGGAAGTCGGGGACGATGCACACGAGTCGCATCCTCTCTTCTCCGAAATGGAGGAGCTCGTCAGGGATGGCGACGAGATGGAGTGGAAGGAAACGGCCAGGTAATCTTCGACTGCTTGTTAGACTTCTATTTTCGACGATGAGACGAAATCGTCGCTACCCCCTCGATTCCTCAGTGAGACAGACACGTATAATATTTATCTTGATCACTTTCCATCAAGGTGGATCAAGTTCGAGGAAGACGTGGAAGAGGGTGGAAATAGGTGGAGCAAACCTCACGTAGCGACCCTCTCGTTACACGCTCTGTTCGAGCTGAGGAGCCTGTTGTTAAATGGAACTGTGATGTTGGACATGGAGGCGGCCAGTTTGGAGCAAATCACCGATCTGGTTCTCGACAACATGATCAACAAGGGCTCCCTGCCGATCGAAGCGAGGGAGAAGGTATAGACAGAGGGTCGTGACTCTCTTTCCGTGTTCTATCAAACGCTCGGTCAGAAATTCGAACAAGAAAGTTGCGTTTCAAACACACAGGTGAGGGAAGCTCTTCTGGTGAGGCACCGGCATCAACACGAGAGACGCAAAGACAACAACATGTCCAGGCTACCTATCATCAGATCGTTGGCCGAGATAGGTCGAAATCATTCCTCTTCGAAGAGTAAGTCTGCCATGTTAAAATTTCATGTCGCGTTAAATAACTCGATCGTTTAAAAAAAAAAAATGAATATGGTTGGTTAATTCATTGAGAAGTAATTCAAAAATATATACAAAATGCGCATATGTGTGAAGATATATAATATATTACTCTTGCCATGTTATTTATATTTTTATTTCTTTGATTGTGCTCGTGAAAGAGTGTAGAATTGCTTAAATATCCGCAGTTTAATCACAGTGTTGTAATATAAAAAGTTGTAATATAAAAAAATATACACAACCATATTTATATTTTATTATCATATTAATGATATTAATCAGTTTTCTTATATTTCATAAAACAGAACATATGATGAAAAAATACGAAACGAACCCCAGTATTAAAAAGTAGAAACTGATTAAAAAAAGACTTGTAAATGAGATGTTTCATCCTCAATGAGTTAACCATTTTACGATCTTCTTAAATGAGAAGAAGAACCCTCGATTATCCCAATTCAATCAAGTATTTCCCCCAGTTTAAGTTCCGTTCTTTTGTACCTTACCTTTTGCACAACGTTACATTACAATTTTTGAATAATTACCTGTTGTTATTTGTTCACTCGTTAATATGCCAAAGTTCAACAAGAATCGGACAAACGTAAATGGTACGTGACCCTGGTGTGACCCGGAAATATTCGGCGGACACCACGCACCGTCCAGAGTTTACCTCGCACACTAAACGCGTGCAAAACGCTCGGCATTTTCAGATTTCAACTGTACATGTGGTTTGCATGCGTTGTTGACGTCAGATTTACAGGAGCGTCGCGACGCTAGGGACGCCTACGCGCCCTCCGTCGCTCGCAGCAGCAGTTGCCCAAATTCGAACACTGCTCTGCTCTCGAAAGAGGCGAAAGATCTGAAAGGACCGTACCTTCTAGTTCCAGGTATAATTACATAGGCCAGGCCATTGCTAGGCAGCCTCCTCGATCGCCATTGGGTCACGGTGCTTTCGCAGCTTTCTACGTTCCCCCGTTCTCATTATCCAACAACCCCTTGTGTGTGTACTAACAACAGTTTCAACCTGCTAATGAACGTCAACCTTTGACCATGAACAATTCGTATGAACGTGCAGCCGAGACTCGATTCAGTTACCGTTCTGTGTAAACGCTAGTGCGATCTAATAGCAAACGCGGCTACATGGACAAACAAGTCTATCGTGCATTGCCCGACTCGTCTCATGGTAGATATCAATATTCACGCTTGTTTCTTATTTTTCAATCAGACGAATTCGGCATTCCCCACGTGGTCGGATTCACAACATGGTTCGCGATGTGTCAACTAAAAGGTTAGACCGTCAGGTGGTTATTGTTCTTATAAATTTTAATCGGTAGAGCACAAAATCAGTGTCTTTCGTTCTCTCGTTTCTCTTGGCAATTCTGTCTCTTTCTTCTCTCTCTTTCTCTCTCTTTCTTTTCTCACTCTCTTTGTACATATTATCGAACCGTAATGACAATAACGATCTAATGTTTCTCAACAAGCGTCGATTACGTATCACTTACTCTCACTTCTCTCTGTGAACTTCTCAGTGTTTTACAGTAGTAGCTAAGTATTTGCACGGAGAGGATTTATTGTCGATCGGAAAGCGCGAAAGCGAATTCGGATGGACGCTCGTGTCTGGTGAATGCCGGACGTTACTACTGTCGACCGTGACACGCCACACGGCACGGATACAAAGGCGATCCAAGCGATTCTTTTCACGGTTCTCACAAGGTAGAAGCGACACAAAGGAAGTGCACGATCGCGAGAACGCGTAGGTGAACCTTCGCAGGCATGATCTCTCTAATTGTATAATATGCACGTGACTCAACGTATACACTTCAACTACTCGATATCATACTCTGTACTACTAACTGTACCACACACTTTTAATCGACTGTCTGTATTTTCAGCGTTCCAACTAATCTTCCTTCCCTATCTTTCGCAATACGAACGACTTTCGATTATTTCCCCCTAAACGATAAGTATACAATTGAAATGTCGCGAACGAGTTGCGCCTACGAACGATATTTTAAGGACTTAGACGATCTTGAGTTGTTGAAAAGCAAAAAAAAGGCAAATTTTTCTTATGTAATTACTAGATGAAAATTTGCAATCTTTTTTTGGGATATAAGCTCGTTTTTCAAAATGTTATTAAATAGTGAAGTATTCATTAACTTGAGAAACTTCATTTTGATTGATAACAACTATCGCAGCAAAGAACTAGAAAGTTCCTCTTGGTTTATATATAAGAGCATATTATCTAAAATGTAGTGTACGATCTTAGTATCAATTAATTAAAGTCAATTCTGATTAGAGAGAATTTCAAATTGTTACCATTTCTCTAGCAATTTAAATTTCTTGAAATCTCTATATTTCTATTTGTAAATCGATAGGAACTTTTATTTCAAATCTATCAATCATTTACAACAATGGTAATTAAAAGTCGATTTTCAAATTAGCGAAATATTCTACGGCTTCATGTAAAATTAAAATATATTAAGAATCTCAAAGAAACATTTATTTACAGTTCAAAAACGTTGGATCTTTTCATTTAGCAATTACTAAAGGAAAACATTCGCAAAGTTTTACTTTAAGTCATCCAGCAAGTAATGTTAGCTTTTTCATTTTAATTTCCCGTGAAAAAAGTTAATTGCCACAATCCTTTTCTCACTTTTCAATTAACTTTTTGTTATAGTCTCAGACAAATTAAAAAAATCATTCAATGTTGATCTTGAATCAAAATAAATGATAACCTATTGGTGAAAAACCAATTAAGCATAATAACTGCGGTAAAAATTTCAAGTTAAAAAATTTTTAATATTTAGTTTGTAGTATGACACTATCGTCGAACATAATTTTAACAGTAATATATGATGCAATCTTTATTTAAAATAAATTACACGCAAACAAGACGTGCACGTTTGTGTAGAATAAGACAAGAAACAACATTATTTATATGATGACCAATTTTTGTCAGCCCTGATGTACCTCTGTAAGTTCGACGCGCAATCGTTCGCGAAACAAGTAGTGTATTGAGTAAAAATGAGACTCCCTTGCTCCTTAGTTCCTTCCTCTGTAAATAAAGGACGACCCTGGTGTGTGTTTCATGCTCATTTTTAGTGGAGGAATCGAATTCCGCCCCGGCGATCGCCGGCGCAACAAGTCACGGCAGTGGGCCAATGCTGAATGCCGGTAGCCGCTTCCTTGCCATACCCGGTAATCCCGGTAAACTGCTTTCTTTACTGTGCTTGGCACTTCTCTTATTTTCTAACGTAACGTACGCAGAGTACCCTCTCGCCGCCGTAGAATTTCCCGTAGCAAAGCTATGCGACTGCGATCATCCCTTTGACAACGACAGAATTTCGAAACGTCGCGAGTTGCGGGAAAATCGCATGGAGATCGGAGCACTGAGAGATCGCTGAAAATAACAGCTCTATCGGCGAACGATTATCGAGAGCAAGCGGTAGCACGGAAAACAAAATTAACTCTGTCTACGAGTGGCTTCAGCTGCGTGGTCAATCTGTTAGAAAAGCTTGCCGGTATTGGTTAACCCGTAGTGATTCGAAAGGGTTGAGTTACCCCTTGCTCGTGACATTTACTAACGAAAACTCCGTTCACGATGCTTCCGCGCGTGGAACCTTCGAATTCGAGAGTCAACGTTCACGTCGAGGAAAAGAGCAAAAACAATCGCGAAGAGATCTACAGCGGGGGACAAAATAAAATTTGTAACAGAAAAAATTGAATAGAATACTAAATACTATAGCTTCCATTGTATCAGTGACAGTGATCTATTTCGAAGTGTAATTAATCATTGCTCTTGTTGAATACTGTCTAATTTGTGTAATACACTACGAATGTTAATATTATGTTCTTTGCCGTGGTTCATTCTGAAACATACATTGATCAACTCCATATGTTGAAAACCATATGACGATGTTATAAAAATTGTTGTTTTTAATTGACGACCTGGCGTCATTTTCTTAAGTCGAACAAACTCGGGAAAGTAAATCATTTGTTTCTTGAAGATTGAACGTTGAATCCTTTATTTACGTAACGAAATTACGAAATTAATCAAACTGTGGAGTTTGGCCAAAAGACACGTCACAGGTTTCATTGCTCTAGAGTTTATCCAACGTTCTTATAACTTTATAACGATTCACTTTTTTTCTTTTTTTAAATATATTCTTCTATCTTATCGATCCCATATCTGTTGAGCAATAATTCAGTTTCTTTAGAAGCATGGCTTATCACTTAAACACATCTTTTCTTTCGTTCGTCACTGTACGTCGTAAACTCGCGATTCTTCGTGGTCTGGTCAAATTTCTGGCGTCGGATTCCCGCAACTCGGAAACGTTTTCGACACGTGGACGTGGACGTGGGCCGCGACTTTTAACAGTTCTGTGGACAGAGCTGGTAATTGAGAGGAAATGGAAAACTGTGCAGCCTCTCGGTTACGATACCCACGCGGCTTCTCGCAGTTTATCTTGTACAAAAGATTGTAGGCGGTAAGGCTAGATGTCTTTCAGGCCAAGAACCAGGCAGCAACGG
Source organism: Tetragonula carbonaria (assembly GCA_032399595.1). Lineage (NCBI taxonomy): Eukaryota > Metazoa > Arthropoda > Insecta > Hymenoptera > Apidae > Tetragonula > Tetragonula carbonaria. The sequence goes on along the minus strand of JAUCRC010000012.1, from coordinate 2,029,628 downwards.
GATGGACCGGAGTCCAAGCAGCGTGTCAATTAGTCGAAATCACAGTTCGTCCGCCTTGGAGAATGGGGACGCGAATCACAAGGTTCGTAGACGCCAATCGATCGAATTTGTACTTTGATTTGTACCTAATTCTGCTCCAGGCAGAAACGTTATTTACATTATATTTGCATGCTGTTTTCATCAGGGTAACACTCATTTCATGCGGAAAATACCAGCTGGGGCCGAGGCGAGCAACATTCTCGTAGGGGAAGTGGATTTTTTAGATAAAACCCTGTCAGCGTTCATTCGATTAAGCCAAGCGGGAATAATGGGCGACTTGACGGAAGTTCCTGTGCCAACAAGATTTATATTCGTCCTGCTCGGACCTACGGTAAGATTCAGATCAGAAACCTTGACGAAATTGTCAATGAGTAGAATCATTTCGCTTCGGATATATATATATATACATAGTTATATATTTTCGGATATTTTTTTATTTTATATATATTATATGTATAAGCAAAGTATTAGATTTAAAATAAATATAATAAATATAATTAAATAATTAACTAGCTAGAATTATCGACGACTAAAGTATAAAAATTTTATCGGAGAAATTAGAGCGCAAGGAATAGGAGAAAATTCATAATACAATAAAGGACATGAACTATTCGTATATTTTATAAAAATCGTTCAAACCCCTAGAAATATCTTGTAAGTCTGCAAAATTACTATAAAAAATTATAAATTGGTCATTTCGACCACTATTTTCTTAATTCTAGTGTTAAAATATAAAAATGGTACAAATATCTAGTCCACTATAGCCTATAGTGTTTCATTTGAAAAAAAAGATACAGAATCGCCAACATTTATGTCACGAGTGAATTTATACGCTAAAGACAACATCGTGATAATGCCAGATATGTTCGAATCGAGAAATACAAAGTAGAGATGAAACGTAAAAGGATATCTGATCATTTCAGCAAGTGCATCGATCACAATTCCCTCAAGAATCATGGGACTGTATTTTGTAACAAAATCTTGACAGAAAGGCTTTGAGTAGAACCACTTCGGGTTCGGGTATCAATGATAGCATGCATCGTTGAAAGAGCATTCAATTGTGCACATCTATCAACGGAAACGTAGATTTCCGATTAACACGATGAAAAGCTCCTTTCGCGTAATTAACGTTTTAACGAAGCAATTGTCTACGCTGATTGCCTGGACCATTCTCGGTCTCGAAAGACCGATGCACAAAGCAATTTTTACCGAGCTCCGACGAGGGCTCGATTATCGTTCAAAATCGGTCTCTCTGTTTCTCGATCGACTCCCCAATGATTTCTCGCGTTCTCCCCCCCCCCTAGAAATTGTTTTACCTTTCGTTTGTCGATCATCGTGAAACGCGAGATTATTGAAACGATATCCTTTCCTTGTATCCGCCGGATGGAGATATTGGACCTGGAAGTATTTTCATTGATTCAAATGCGCCGGCAGGATTGCTCTGACGTAAACGAGAATGAAATAAGAAAAATCGAATCGCAGGAATGTCAGTAATGCAATAATGGTATAAAATTGAGATAACGAACACCGACATTTTAGAAGGAGTGGGAAAACGAAGAAAGCAATCACTTAACCAATTGAAGACCAACGTAACATTTCATTCGCAATTCTTTTGAAGCAATTTTAGTTTTTATATTGGGGGTTGAAGGGAAATTACAATGGATCGGCTGATACTTTCTCATCATTTTATGAAACTTTAAGAAATTAAAGTACTCACGATAAATGAGTTAGAAACGCAGAAATTACGGAATAAATACTCTTCGTTCTAACTTGTCAGTATTCTATTCATCATAATTCTATTTCGAGAAAGGCGAAAAATTGGCCTGATCATAACTTTTCATATTTCGTACAATTTTAATTCTAAACTGGCACGTTGGATGGATATCATAACAATTCAGGATTTTAAATTAGTTAACTTTGTAATCTAGTTAATTTAATTCAATCTAAGTCGCTTTAAATTTTTGTAATCATCTATACTGCTCGAGGATTAATTCTTTCTTTTCGGCTTATTTTTCTTCGGTTTAATCGCAGGGTGGAATCGCCGGTTTTCACGAGATCGGTCGCGCTATGGCGACCTTGATGTCCGACGAAGTCTTCCACGACGTGGCTTACAAAGCTAAGAACAGAAACCATCTGCTTGCCGGAATCGACGAGTTCTTGGACGCGGTTACGGTTTTACCGCCAGGGGAATGGGATCCTGCGATCAGAATAGAACCGCCTGCCGCCATTCCTTCGCAGGTAAAGTATATGTCAAGAAATTTCCCAAGTTAATCCCTTCTCGAATTTATTGTATTAAGTTGAAGATATCAATTGTCTACTTATTTATATCTATACAAATTTGTATATATTACTATTAATTTTTTATATATTTACATTTACACCTTCAGAAAGAATATTTTCCAGAATTGAAGAGATATCAATTGTTACATATTATATGTAACAAAAATCACATAAAAGATCAAACGATAAAGAAAATTACTCAGAATGTTAATATCTTTACACCGACAACGCCGATCGATTTGTTTCAGGATGTAAGGAAGCGACCAAAAGAGGAAAAACCAAAGGAAGAGCTAGACGAGGAAGCGGACGAGCAAAAGTTGAGGGAGGAATCCGGCCTCTCGCGAAGCGGCAGGCTTTTCGGCGGTTTGATAAACGACGTAAAAAGAAAAGTGCCGTTCTACTTTTCCGACTTCAAGGACGCATTGGCTCTACAATGCGTAGCCTCTTTTATCTTCCTGTACTTCGCCTGCCTCTCGCCTATAATTACGTTCGGTGGTTTACTCAGCGAAGCGACAGGCAAAAATATGGCCGCGATGGAGTCGCTGGTTTCCGGTTTCGTTTGCGGTATCGGCTACGGATTTTTCTCTGGGCAACCCCTCACCATTCTCGGCTCCACCGGCCCAGTTCTAGTCTTCGAGACGATAGTCTACGAATTTTGCAAGTGAGTATGCTCCCACGATATGTATCAAAATGATCCCGTAAGATGACTCGTCGAATGTATGTCGCTATCGCTGCAGAAAATCGGATTGGAACTACATGTCGTTTCGCTTCTGGATCGGCTCGTGGATAACCCTGATCCTTCTGATTCTCGTGGCGATCGACGCCAGTGCTTTCGTGTGCTACATCACGCGATTCACCGAGGAAAACTTCGCCACCCTGATCGCGTTTATCTTCATCTACAAGGTACGTGATTCGATGCTATTCCTGGCGAACAGTTCCCGATCGAACGCAATTATTCGGAAGCGTTCGAAAACATTAGAATCGTTTCACGTTACGCGAATTGAATTCGAATCTACAATTTCATTTTCTCGATTACATTAAAAAGAAAAAAAAAATAGGCGACTCATGGGTATTTCATGCCTCGAAGGTTTCAAATACTTGCGTTTGAATGGAGAACTTCTTTATTCTCAGGAGTGTATCAAACAACGGACGGAAAGGTAAGTTCCGTTCTCGTCGCCTTTGTAAATCTTAATTGCGCAACCGTGTCCTTCTGCCGCCGATGCAGGTTAATTGGATGTGGTGTAACGGTGTGTGCTTCGCAAATCGCGGCATCAGCTAAATCGCCGGCATTTGGGTCACGAATCACACGGTATACGCGTCTAATAAAAGTTCTCCACGGGCTTCGAGACTGCTGGCCGCAAGCTCGATCAGCTTCAATCTTGACTAAAAAAAAGTGGCAACGACAATCGAACGCCCTTAAACTTTAATTCGTCAGCATTTAATCAAGAATATTATGAAAGCGAGAAAAAGAGAGGGAGAGAGAGAGAATTAACTAAGAATTCGCGTGTTTCAGGCCATCGAAAATGTATTGTCCATCGGCAAGAAGTACCCTCTGAACACTCACGCGAACGAGCCGTTCAACTACGAATGCTGGTGTAAACCGCCGAATGGCAGCCTACCGTCTAGCTACGACAACGTTAATTGGACGGCGCTCGATCAAAAAACATGCCAGGTTAATTGAACAATAACGTTAGAGCTACTCGTTAGACGAAATTACTAACTGCAACCCGAGGCGCCTTGATCTTAAGACTGAACCGTGGTCTGACTCGGCACGGTGTTGTACCACTGATGAGAACGTCGTTAACTTTCTTTCAGAGCTACAACGGCACGCTAATGGGCGACGGTTGCAACCTACAGCATTACATACCCGATGTGTTCCTCATGTCAATTATACTATTCATGGGCACATTCTTGTTATCCATCGAGCTCAAAGATTTCAAGAACGCTCTCTTCTTTCCGTCGAAGGTATGTTTTATCGATCGCCACGCGATAACGTCGTCTATACGCGTTTGCTACGCATTATGTTGTATTATTTGTTGCATATTTCTAATTTTTCTAATTTTGTATATACATCATCGATTTATACATATCTCGCGAATTCAAATTCAGTATAAACTGGGAACGAAATTTTATTCGTCGCGCGTCGTCATTTAGGTCAGACAGGTGGTGAGTGATTTCGCGGTGATCATCGCGATATTTTCGATGAGCACGCTCGATCATATCGTGAATATTCCGACGCCGAAGCTCGAGGTACCGGAGGAATTCAAGCCGACGTTGGCCGATCGAGGATGGATCATCTGGCCTTTTCAAACTAACCCATGGTGGAGCGCCATCGTCGCGTGTCTGCCAGCTCTCCTAGGCACTATACTGATTTTTATGGATCAGCAAATTACAGCGGTGATAGTCAATAGGAAGGAGAACAAGTTAAAGGCAAGTTTCTTACCCCGTTCATCTCCAAAACGATCCACAACAATATTGATCCAAAAGTGTCGATTAAAATGTATGTCGTTCGTATTTAGAAAGGATGCGGCTATCATTTGGATCTGTTCATTCTCGCGATCCTCATCGAAATTTGCTCGGTAATGGGATTGCCTTGGTTCGTCGCGGCAACCGTGCTTTCAATCAATCATGTGAACTCGTTGAAGTTGGAATCGGAGTGCGCCGCGCCAGGTGAAAAGCCACAGTTCCTCGGTGTCCGCGAGCAACGAGTCACGCATATCTTGATCTTTTTGATGATCGGCTGCTCGGTTCTGCTCACGCCGATGTTGAGACACATACCGATGCCAGTATTATTTGGTGTTTTCCTTTACATGGGAGTTGCCTCGCTGAAGGGACTGCAATTTTTCGACAGGATTTTGATCATGCTGATGCCGGTTAAATATCAACCCGATTATATGTTCCTTCGACAGGTAAAATAATTGAAAGCTGAATCATTTATACGTCGCTGAAGAGGGATCAGATCTTCCGTAATTGTTACAATTGTTGTAGGTACCGTTGAAGCGAGTTCATCTGTTTACAACGATACAATTGACTTGTTTGGCTTGCTTGTGGATCATCAAATCCTTCAGCACCACGTCCATTCTGTTTCCTTTGATGGTTAGTCGTTTATAGAAACCATTGTCTCGCGTGTAGCAAACGAATCTGAGCTTTAATCCTGTATCTATTTATCTACGTGTATTTAAACATAGTGTTAAGTAGATGCGTTTCAAAACTGTTTCTTACTTACATGCTTTATGTAAGAAAGAATCTGTGAATGCAACATTTGAAAATTGCAGAAGCATACTTCCACAAATTGGCAAAGTCTCTATTAAATAGTAAAGACCGTACTAAAATTAATCCTTAATTTTTTGATACACGTGTATTTCTCTCTCGACCTCTAGTCGTTTCATCAAACGCTAACAAACTAAAATCCCCGTATACGAATAAATAGACTTGAAGTTTTCTAATAGACTCAAAATTTTCTAAAGTCACAGTTTTCTAATCGAACGATATTTTTTACACAGCTGGTGGTGATGATCGGTATACGCAAGTCCTTAGACTTGATGTTCACTCAACGCGAGTTGAAGATCCTGGACGACGTAATGCCAGAACCGAGCAAGAAACACGCCGACGATCTTCGACAATTGGAGAGCGGCGAGGTTAGCACCATGAGACGAATACTAAATACCATCGTTGGTCGTAAATAGCACGAAAAGTGTGATCGCGTGTCGAATATTTGCCCCGTGATCACTGTCTGCGACTACGACAAGCCCGCGTTTTGCCGAAAACGCGACGAACACAGCGCGGTATATTAACGATCGATCGTGTGCACGTGGCCTAAACTTTGCTACGCGTATTTCTAGAAAACAAGTTCTCCTTGCCCGTCGTTCTGATCGCTGTTCTCGTTAACGTCCCGGCTCGAAGCAATAATAATTCGCCACTAAACGTGCCTGAACGTGACAGAAATTTGATAGAAATAAAAAGGAAATGTACTCGCAAACGTTCTCGACCAAAAAAGTAAATCCTCTCGTCGCGCACGACTGCGCCTGCCAAAATACTCCGACCAGTATTAATTACGCGTAATGGTTGTTCCTTCGAATAACAGCATTTTGGACACGATTGTTTTTAAATTTCGAGACGTAGATAAACTTGTTATCGTTAGTTAAATTATTAAACAGATAAACAGATGATCGCATATTTATCGAAAGTATTTATACCATTGAAAAATTCGTAAACTTATTCGTTACTTATCTTTCGCCAGCCTAGAAACGTTTTAATGAAACGCGGACGAATCTTCTTCTTTTCTTTTTCTGTTTTCTTTTTTTTTTCTTTTACTGAATTTACGAAATGTCATGATCATTTCGTGACAACGCAAGGAAGCCAATGGTTCCAAACTGTGCCAATATTTCGCCTACACATTCGACACACATGTATCGGCTCGATGTATCGTCGAAACGCAGATTGCCTATACCTTAACATATGAAAATACATTGTTTAAGAACACACACAAATCTTTATGTAATCCCAGCTCTTCCTTTACGTAGCATTTACCGACACGTTTGACACACAGTACACGAGTCAAACACACTCTGTTTGCATGCAATCTCCGACATATTATAGAACGTCAGGCTACACGTTGGATTAAAATTAAATGGATCTTCCGATATCGAATGGAAATTGTTCCTAGCCGCTACACTGCGGTCCAGTACCTTTTTTGACAGCTAATGTATTTCCAAGCACGAGATTCCTGCAAAAACACTGTAACTTAAAATGCGCGGAAGTCACGGAAACGCACGTGACTTTTCGGGTGAGAAAACAGAAACAGGGAGAGGAAAAAGTAAAAACAAAAACGGTAAAGTTCACTCAGAAAATTGGACAATCAGGGGAAAGTCGATGCGGAAATGCCAGGGACATAAAGGTACCCAGTGGTCGTCGAATCCTGTGGCTGTCATCGGTACGTGACCATAAGCGCACGTCCATAGCATCGAGAATAACTTTAACATTTATATATATTTAATCCCTCCCTGCTGAAGATCACACCTTTAATTACGCATTAAAACTTCAGACGTCGTGCACTGCGATATATTTTAACGAATAACATCAATATAATAACACATATGACAAATTGATCGCGCGATCGCAATCGCGGCGACGATGTCGCAGATCTCGAACATCGTTCCAGCGATTCGCACCGTCGATACTGTAATTCGTGTAAGGTGTCACGAAAGAAAGAAATAAAAAATAAAATAAAATAATTGAGGTGATTCGGCTTTGCACGAGTCACGAAGGCTACTCTTCCATGCGATACCTGCTCGTTCTCAGCCGAATGCAAATTTCACTTCCTTCTTTTCTTTCTGTTTTTTTTTTTTTTTTTTTTTTTTTTTTTGTTTTTCATCTTCCAGCTCGAACGATGCTAATCAAAGTACCGCTTTCCTTTTATCACCAACGATCCACCGTTCTTCGAGGCTCTGTGGAGTAGTAGTGCCGAAAATAATGCCAACTTCCGATGCATGGCTTCGTTTGTTTTCTTTCATTTTGCCGTGACGAACGAGAAACAAAGGATAAAGCTGAATTTGCGATTTGTCCCTTAGGAACAGAACGAGTCCATGGGATACGGACCGTCGGGAAATATACAGATCTCGTTAGCGAATGGCAACATCATGAAGATCCCGATGGCGAGCATCAATATCAGCGAGGAGGTGAACAAAACCGGGATTTGGCAGCAGGTGAACGAAGGGAACGAGAAAACGAAACAAGTGAAACTGATCAAGTACGTGTAGTCGATCACGATCGGAATCGGGCGAAACGTAATCTGATTGATCAGGCTGATATTTAAATAATTGGTAATCGTTGATTAATGAAGAAAATAAGTCATCAAAGATCATGATTAACTTAAGGATCATGAAATAATTACATTTTCGATTGTACTCCACTCAGTACAAACTAGTTACTTTTTCACTATATCGGAACTATTATATACTACCGAACGATTTGCAAGTTTACGCTATATGATGAAAAGATTTGTTCAAATAAAACATTGTAGATTTATCACGCAACCATTAGAATACTTGTAAAACATGTTTCGTTACATTTTTAATCAAGACTACAAAAGAGATATACATTTTTTTTCTTATAATACATATCGTATAATTAATTGTATATAAACGAATATACGTTTATTAGTCGTAATAAACTATAAATTAATCATTGAATGATTTAAAAAAAAACTGCTGATTAACGATTAAAAATTACGAAAATTGTTCGTGTATCATACTTATTGATGTATCTTAACAATGATTCATTGATTAATGATTACGAGTGCATTCGATAATTTCGATTACAAAAGAAATCAATTGACTGCTTAATCCTGATTACGACGTAGATAGAGTAACGACGTGAAAAAAAAAGACAGAAAAAAAATAAACGTTGTTAAATTGTCTCTGAAATCTAGCGCGGGAAAGCAAAAGAAGCATTCGAAGAAAGAGAACTCGTTGATGGCCGACGAGACTACGAGGCTGACTACGATGACCGAGGAGGACGAAGACGACAGTGGGATCTCTATCAAGGTGACAAACGTAAATGACTCTAAATTCTAACCACCAACCACGATCACCAAATTGATAAATCACATGGCAAGTCACACAGCAAGAGCACCAATACACCGGCATGCAACATACCCTCTGTACGCTACTGTGAGTAAGAGTATAAAAGGGGGCTGCACGGAACCCTCGGAGCCGTCTTAGATAGATCTCTCCTTAGGAACGACCGCGGCTCTGCTAGAGAAGAAAACCCACTCTCTCACATCTATTCTCGATTGTATCCGACGCATATTTAAGTTGCAGCATGCAGTGTACGCCAATAAGTATTCAAATAGAAGCAACAGAAAAGATTTCAGTGGATTTGATCTTTCTATATTGTACATATATATAAATACCACGACAGAGTCGGACAAACTTTTAATTCTTGCATGTTTTCGACCTTATCGTTTGCACTTTTATAATTTACATGTCTGTTACAATTTGCATGTATTTTCGAGTGCAATTTCCCGAATGAGGAAAATCGCGAGATGATATTAATTAACCTTCGCGAGATACACGCGATCTTACAACAGATGACGGCAAATTGTTAAATTCAAACGACTATTTACCATTGCAAGCCTTTCGAAGGTTTCTGCGCACGTAGATGCTTGTAACGATCGGCTTCTCGTTCGCATATTTCGCGAAATTATGCGAGATGTTTGGTTTAATCGTTTCAGGTAGACTTGATACGCTCGAAGGAAAGCATCAGCCCGTTAACGATTAACGGCACTACCTCGGCCGAGACTTCTGTCTAACGAAAGCAACGCTACATTGGGAACAATCGCTCGGTCGTTTAACGATTACTGGAAGATTTCGTTTTCTCTTTGGTTCCAGCCGAAACGATGCAAAGCACGTCTCGATTTCCATCGTACGCGTTATGGGTAAAAAGTAATTGTCATATGAACAATATTTCGTAGGAAATAAAGTCGCATACGAGGCTGTCTCTCGTCTAATCGCGTTGTAACATGGACGAAAACAATTAACGAGTGCCCACTAACGGATCTAGCTGACATGAACGTTTTATTCGTAAGAAAGAGAGAAAGAAACGTACACGCACACCGTTGAAATTTAAAAGTAAAGCGTTCTAAGTTTAAGAGGCCGATCCGATTGATAAATTCGACGCGTCAATTATCAATGCTGGATCTCGAATTTATTCTTATCAGTGTGCAGTTACGTATACTTGTAATCTAGCGATTGTATGGATTAAGTAGTTTACGCCCATAGTGAGTACGCCAAGAAAACCCCTTCGATATATCGACGTTTCCTTCGAGGGATGTCTCGCAGAGGAGCTTGGCCGATAACGCGTTCACGATCATAGAGAAACCGTCGAAAAGGATCGGCATCACTCCGCTTCCCCAAATGACGAGATTCGTTTTCTACCAATGCTCGTGCAACGCTAGCAACATTCCTCCGGCTCTATTGGATTTCATTAAAATTGTTCAAATTTCCAAGTACGTCGAATACCGGCCCACAGCGACAATATATTATACAGCGCATAATAATAAGCGCATAAATATACAGCGCATTTTTTACGCCGAGAAATAGGAAAATTTTTACCGCGTGAAAAAGAGGAAATTCACACGCGAGCAGAGATTAGAGAAAAGTTTTTCATGTTTTCTATCGAAATTTTAGCACGACTGAATTTTTCCATGCGTAACGCCGTCCCTTGAAGGATGTCCTTTCCGTTCGAAAAAAAAGGGAAGCGAACAATGAGATTTTTATCGTACTGCAGTCTTTCAGATAGCGAGTGCAACGATCTCCCGATTCTTGAGAGTTTTCAGCGAACGTGGCGCGGATCGTTACACGAGTAAGCTGTTATTTTTTTTTCTTTTCCTTTTTTCCCTTTTTTCTCCTTCTCCGTCGATTTTCCACCGACACAGACTGACGGAAACCAGCCAATTGCTGAGAGATTTAAAAGAGAATATTTAATACGATATTTTTCAAACGAAATGTTGTCGAACTATTATACGTTGAAGTAAGAATCTCCGAGGTTTGCTCGATAATTGGCTAATAAGTGTTCGTCGATACACGAGGAACGATCAAGTCTTTGTTATATCGTGAGAAGATGAAGCATTGTTAGATTAACGACGAAGAGAGGCAAGGGGCATTAATAGGCCTTTTCCTGTACAACATATATTGAAACACCTCTATCGATATACGTATACATATAGCAAAGTAAGGAAACGAAGCAGTTGTTCGTATTGATGTTACGTGTGTTTGTATATAATTAAGAAAGAAAATCATTCGCAGATCTGTACACGCTCGCAATGGGGGAGAAAATTATCGATCTAAAGTGCGAGTTATTCCAATACCGAAACATAAATAGACTGCGGATTCTTATGCATTTCCAAATTTTCTTGAATAATGATAATTAAAGAATTGGAATTTAAATTGTTGAAAGTTATTTCTTCTATATATTGTTATAATTGCTACACTTCTTTAGATATTTTACATATTTTTGCATATTTTATTTTTCACTGTGTTTATTTTTACACCTTCGATTTTCCATAAATGCATAAAAATCCGCGGTCTAGTCATAAGGTAATGGACTACAATCGTCATTATAAGTATTAAATGGTTGTGATTAATTAAAGGAAATGAACATTTTGTGAACAATGCGTGAAGTACTTCCCCAATGAGAGAACAGTGATTGTTCTCACGGTCACGAGAATTTCAACCATTTTGTAAGTCTTACGCGATGTAAACGGAACTCTTAAAAGGTTCGTATCGAAAATGAACAAAACAGTGAATGCGCATGACACGGTATTCCGCTATATTTCTCAATTGATATATATATATGTATAATATGTTTTTTTTTAAGCCATGAACACATTTGTTGCAGCTTTTTACAAAGATATCTCGAGATCATGTTGCATCGCGTATTATTTAGAAGATCTAGCTCCCTATCTGACATACAACGGAATACCGAGATATTGATACCGAAGTTGAAAGTGTAGGAATTTACTGTAGATACTAAAATAGAGTTGAAGTACATTTTGTTACGAAGAGCAATACGTTCAGAATGTAAGTACGCGCATCAGAGTCCTTTATCGTCGATATCATATTGAACATTGTTCAATTTTCATCATAAATAAAAGCGTGCGTAACGAATAACTTTCTTAAATATTGATTATATTTCGCGTAAAGGGCATATACATTTTCGACGCAAGTGTGTCGCGAAATATACGCGAGGAGATTCATTGCGAGCAACAATGTATATAATCAACTGCAATCATATAATTCGCTGCCATGCATGCAATCGATGTATTAGTCCTCTTTGACGGAATTGCTGATAAGTTCTGATTAAAGAAGAAGAAAAAAAAAACAACAAATACATTATTGATTATCCATAAAATTCATATTTCACGACTTATCTTCGTTTTACATGTTCACGCAATGCTTTTATACTTCAGTCGACTATAGATACATGAAGGGAACGTTTTGCGTTTTACATAAATCCTTTCCTAAATATTTTCCTAAGTTTTTAAAAAACGAAATATAACATTCCTATATAGTATTCCGAAATAAATGTAGAATTCTTATAGTATTCCGAAATATAGTATTCTTCAATCCCCGAAACGATTTTGTTCACACAGTGATTATTGTGTGCAATTGCAAGGACAAGTTTTTGAATTTCCCATTTGAAATTGAAGCAAAATTACCATATACGTGATCACCGTACTAAGAATCTAATAACGAGAAGGAAATATCAAACACCATAACTATTTACTGCATGCCATCAGAAATTAAATTATTCAACCATTTTGCTCACCGATTTAAAAAACATATTGTTTAAAGTGAAGTATCCGTTTACTGTAAACTTTATTTTCCGATGTAACAACTGAAGTGAAAATTGTTCAAGCTAAAAAACGTTACAACGTTAGACAATGGAAACATCAAAACGATTACACTGTTTGAGTATCATTTACCTCTTCTTTTATTTGTCGATCTACCGTATACTTTAATAATGTATGTACAAGATTCCCGGTTTTCTGGATCTGCAAAAAATCCACTAATTGTGAGTCATCTAGAATGATTATTTTCAAGGAGAATAATATTCAAACTCCTACCTCGTTTGTAGCTTTGGTAATCTTGAAAGTTAATAAACCAAGAGGATACAATATAAAAATTATCCAAAACACGGAATTTAGCAAAATCACCAAATTTGCTGCTATATTTTGAACCATGATCGGTTCGAAAAGGTAATAAACATTGTACAACAATACGAAGAACATAAAAGGAAGTGCAACGAGAGTAGGCAAAGAATATATTCGTGAAATTTCATTGGAAATATCATAAAGCTGATCGTGAATGTCTCGAATTTGAACAACAAGATGAATCTTCGAAGAGTTAATAAACGTGGGTCGAGCCTGATCAAACGCAGTATTATTGAACTTAGTTCGACCAAGGTCTTGTATAGCGCAATTTACATTTACAGAAATTGCATTCGTTAGTGTAACGAAAGAGAAATATTGAATAAAAAAATATCCTATAAAAGTTATGGGTAAGATATCTGCGACGATTGAAATAAGATCAAAAGATATAAGTTCAGTAATCGTAACAGCAACAAACAAACCCAAGAATAACAAATAAACAAAAAATAAAACGAGAAAAATGTGTTTCCAATTGAGTGGTTGTTGCAATCGACATAACGCATCCTCAAGACAAATTACATAATTTCCGACTTTTACGAAAGCTGCCTCGTTTATACAATAACATATTAAGACCCAGGAAATTACGAAAGTACCCATCACCGATTGAGAAATTTCGAATATTTGTGTTATAATTGTTTTGAAGGCATAGTCCACGACGTGTAAGATTGGTACTGTGATGAAATTCGACGCGATTATTAGACAACTCCAAATCAAATTGTAAAATATTCCAAGTTTAGAGCCGGTAAAAAATACGGCCACGTTTCTCGAGCACTTTTTCTTCGAAACTGTTTCAGTTTTTAAGGAAAACGTCGCAAGACCGATGAATTTAAAAAAGAGTAAGAACAACAAAATCACTCGGTTCCTACTTCGGGGCCAATGTACTTTGCTTGACATCCTTCGTGCTTAACGTTCGAAAAATATGAACTTGAGATACTCTGAAGAATATATATTTATATTACACTTATTTTTAAATGAACATGGAATTCGTGAACAATGCACTTTCTCCTTTTTTCTTGTATATGCAATAACTAAATATCACTTTATTTTTAATTTACTGGTTCCGTGTTTCAACATTTTCATTGATTTACGAAAAAATAATTGTTGCATTTCTAATAATACAAAACGTAAGTGCAACAATTTTACGACAACCGTCTGTTTTATAGTTCTGCGTGACAAAAACAACATTAAATATTAAATCGCATTACAAGTACATGCAATTATTTTGCATGCAATAAACTATGCTGTTTATTGCTAGTACTGCATACACGATCGATACTACTTGAATAAAATTCTAACACTTATAAATATAAAATTACTTTGATAAGAATTATATGAAAAATTTATAAAAGCTCTAGAAGAGCCATAAAAAACTATAAGTTTTTTATTCAAAATATTTGCTTCTTGACATTTAAAAGAAACATTTCTTTCGTAACTATAATGTTTATATTACATATTACATTTATAATATGTAACGTACTTATTCATTTTTTTAAAGAATATGTAATGAATCTTAACTTATTTCTTAAAAAGAAAGATATTAACTAATTAAAAATATAATGTAAACCTTGGAACAGAAAATATTTCTTCATCGTTTTCGTTTTCAATACACTTTAAAGGCATTTTTTTCGAATTAATATAAAAGGAAAATAAAATGCACACAAAGAAGTAAATAAATAAGTGTAGGAACGGATTTCTTATCATTTGACAAAAAAGAATACATCAATTTGTTTTTATTAACAATATCACTTTTACAGCACTCTTTTTTCGACAAATGTTTACAAAAGTACATTATATTATTAGGATAGCTATTGTGCTTAATTTAAATATAATATCCTCATAAAGAAATAACGAAACTATTATAGTGCATTAAATCATAAACGATACTGAATACAAATAAATTGTCTATTTTTTTATCTATAGCTCATATAAAAATGTAATTTATAATTTACAATCGTAATTTTGTAACCATTAGTTCAAAGAATTTTTGCCATAAACAGTTTTACTTAAAACACTTCAAATTACTTACAAGTTATAATGAAAAAATTCAGAAATTCAAAAATTACTATTTTTCTAATTTGTACAATCCAGTAATGGTAACAGCTTTATAAACATGTCTCAATTGTTAGAAAATGTTTAATTCATATACAAATAAGTTATTTATTTCATACAAATAAGTGATAAGTATTTTCTCATTTTTAAATGATTGTTCAAATTGTGCCTTTAAAGTGCCATGAAAACGCAATTGAAAATGTGAATCTTTAATTCCAATAAGTATTATTAAAATTCTAGTTTGAAACCAATAAATCATATAATTAATTATAAATCTCTACGACATATTATATCTCTGAATTTTGCATATAGGGGAGTATTACAGTTTCCAACTTTTCCTTCTTTTATATATACATTGGTATCTGGTGTTACTTAAGTAGACAAGTTTAGTGTAACGTGAAGACACTCATATAATCTTTAGAAATATTTTCTTTTTTGGTATTGCCTGACGACACAAAAGGAATTTTAATTATTAAAGAAATGTGTTATCAGATAGTAAATAATTATAACGTCTATTCTAAATCTTAAGTATTCTATAATTAAACAATTTTTTTAACATTCTTAACAGAGTAAAAACTGTTTATCAATATAATGGGCTTTCTGATTTATAGATATTGCGAGGAAAAGGAGACATGATAACAAAAAAATATAGTGTCAAAATTTATCCAAAAGTGCGAAATAATTAATTCTTTTTTAACTTTAAGACACTCGCGTAGTATAATATACTACATTAGTACAAAAAAAAATTAATTATGATCTTCATATTGTCAAATACAAAAAGTTATTATATTACTTGGCCTCTGATTCTTTTGGAGTTTCATTCCATGTAGGCACTTCCGATTTAACTGCAACAGATGTATCTGTATCTGGATGATTACCACTTTCATCAGCAGGTGAATCTTCTGATACAACTGCATCTAGAAGTTTTATTTCTATATACGAATATTCTTTTATGAGACAATTATATTTTCTACACTTATTTAAGATATGTGATTATCATACTACTGTATAATTATATTAATAAAATCTTTACATATAAAATAACTAATTTACTTAATAATCAAAACTAATACAACATATTGGACGATATAATTACAATTTTATATATGTACCTGGGCAAGCGGGATCAGACATTAAAGAAAATACTTTTTCTTCAGGCATATCCTTTGTTAACTCTTTAAAATGAACTACTTGATCCGAAAACGATTGCCAAAATGATTGCCCTTCGGGTATGGTAAACATAGCCTATACGTTTGAAAGGTAAAATAAGATACATAAATAAGACATATAATTATAAACAAATAAAATAAATAGAAAAAGTAATCACATAATTAAATGTTTTATGCATGTACCAATCATATATATTATACACATCTTAAATATGTGTGGTTAAACATAATTACCTTAAACTTGTTATATATATGTTCAGATTTTTGTCTAATTTGTTCTGCCTTTTGTTTGAAAACAGCCTATAAATAAATTTCGAGAAAGAATATAAAAAATATTATACTAGAAATTGTAATTTATTTTTAAAGAATGAAAAAAAAATTACCTCCTCTTCATCGTTTAATTTCCAATCGGCTAAATTACCAATATATCGACGCAACTGAAAATTATCAGTAATTAATTAATGCTAGGTTAATAAAAAGTAATTAATGAACGTTAACGATTCATTAATTAACCCTAGAGCGATAAGAAACATTTGTTTACCCTTTTAACGGTTCCCACAATATGAGGATGTTTTTTCAACATTAAAGGATCAATTGAAAGTGATAACATATCGTCCATCGCTTGTAAACACTTATCGGGATATGCTCGATCTAATCCGAGATTAGATTTAATTTGAGCATCCAACTGTAAAAGTTGTGCTTCTATACGAAGCCATCTGGAATTAATATCTATATTAAAAATTTAAAAACTTTATTAAAATAATATTACTTTTTGCTTTTACTACCTTAGTTTATTCGTTTTACGATGAAGTGCTCCGTCCTTTGATAACAATCGTTTCTCATCATCTGGAACATGTACATTAAAATCCAAATAATCTTTTACTTGTTCCGGTAAAATTTCACCGCTTTCCAATTGTGCTTTCAATTTCATGGCATTTCTAGCAGTGGACCAATCCCATTGTTTTTGGGCCTTTTCACTTTCAAAAGATTTTGGTTTATCCATGTCCAATTTGATTCCTACATATTCACCAGCAAATGTCAAAGCCAATAGAAGTCGTCCAGGGGTGTCTGATGATGTAGTACCAGAAACCACAGTACCTTCCAATATAGGTGCTTCATCTAAATTATTTTTTTCTGTATGTGAAATGCATGATATTTAAATTTAAATAATTCAATATTAATATACATGTGTAATTTCTGTATACTTACTTTCCATAGCAACTCTTTTTTTGTGCATTGCACTAGGTGTTACTTGATCAGTGGAATCTTCAATTTTAGCTTTAGAACGACCTCTTCCATGTTCTATAATGTATAAAACTTGTTAATAAAAATTAGAAAACACAGGTATTGATACGTACCACTTTTATCTGTTGTATTATCTGTCTCTTCTGAACTTGAAAAATCAGCAAACCGTTTGGGTTTAATTTTTCTACCGCTACGACTTACAACTTCTTTTGGTGATTCCTCTCCTTGAGAATCTAATGCTTCTTGTCTTACTGAATCACTTGTAGATGCGGATAGAGACTTTGCTTTCCCACGTCTCTTTTTTACCTCAGGTCTATCCTAATGTTTCAGAATTTTTTTAATATGACATGATATAACGTAGTAAACTTTATTCTTACAATAAAAATTTTATATAAATGTAAAGAACAATCGCACAAAATATTCAATCTTGATAAATATTTGTCGGCAGTTCTTAAGTTACTATCGGAGTACTCAATTCAATAATTGTTTTCTTATACAATATTGCAATTAAGAGTAAAACCTCCTAACTATTCTATGCAAGGTTAAATGTACGTATAACTAAAGATAAATAAAAAAAAATGTATATTACTGCAGCAGAAAAGGTCTTCCTCTTCATAGGTTTCTTTTTCTCCTCCTGGTCAATAACAAGGCCTGTTTCTATATCATTGTCTGCGGCACTGACTGTTGGTAAATTTGTATCACCTTCTTTAGTTGCTTCGTCACCAATTCCAGCTTCTTTAATTATGTGAAAATTATAGATAAAAATATTTTATATAGTTAAATTATATATAATATTGTATTTACCTTTAAGATCGTCAAGATTTGATGCTTTATTTCGGTCATTTTTAAGTTCTTGCTCTAACTGTATTAAACCTTCGTGAAAAAACTTCCTTCTGAGTGGTTTGCCAAATTTTGCTTTATTTTCTACATAAGTATATAACTCATCCACTTTGCACACAGCTCTAAGATAAAATATTTAAAATATTATTGTCATCTGTTGCCTTTAGTGATATTACAATGTTTCAGATATTTAACTTACGTTTCCCCTGTGCCATAAAAGTAAACACTATACTTTGAATTTTTTGAATTAGGATCAATAACTCTTTCAACCTGAAAAGAAGAGAATGATGCAATCTTGTGATGCAAAATAACTATGATATAAACTTATCGATGTATTTCAATGAAAACTATATCCAAGTAAATCATTTTTTCCTCATTAAAAGTAAAAAAAGAGTACTTTGAAGTTAAAACAGAAATTATGTTAATTTTAACAATATACGATAATCTGTTAAACTAAGAGTGTATATAATCGACTATTGTATATGATTATATCAATATGATTTGACAATAATACATTGATATCAATATCCAGCTTTAACATACGACAATACACAAAAGACAATAAGACTAAGATTGAAAATGTTATTCACTAATATTCATGATGTAAATCCTTCGTATTTTTGACAAAATTACAAATAAATAATTCTGAAAAATACAGCTAAACTTACTTTTGCTGGCCACGGTGGATAACCTCGAACTTTTGCGAAAACTTTATCACCCGCAAAATATTTCTTGTGAAGCTTCACCATATTGATGATAAACTTTTTCAAGTCGAAAAGCAAACACCAAATCCTGTCTTTATTTCTGATAAACACGACGTACAATAAAGACTGGTTAATTTGAACAAAGAAACATTGAACAAAACATCACGAAAGCCACCATTTGCACGATGTAATATAGAAAACACGCAGAATAAGACGCTGCGCGCCAATTCATGAGTCTTTAGTTACGAATACTCACGAACCCTAAATTATATAGATTGAGAACTCCTTGTAGTAAAATCGAATCGTTCATTGGTTGTCTTCGACTATATCGATAATGCAATTATTTTTTTTTTAACTTTAATCGCTTTGTCAAATTATTTAACATACAAAACAAAATAATCTACTTTGTGCATAAAAAAAATTTTTAATGTATTTTCCTCCTTATTTGTCATGAAGTTTTGTATATTTATTGATTATTGAATAGCTAAATGAAAATATATTTTTGTCATATTGAACATCAATTAAAAGAAAACTAAAATTACGGAGATTTTATAAATTAATTCGTACATAGATTTTACATAATATCCAGTATTAATGCAGATAATCGGATATTGTCTTTGAAATAATACAGATCTGTTTTAGGTTGTCTTTGCGAACACATGAATTACAATTTAATGGATACGGGTTGTCTGTCAAATGTATTAATGTTGATTCGACATTTATTCTAAAAAAGAAGAAAAAAAAAAAAGAATTTAATTGATACTAAGTGGATATGTGCAATGTTTTTATTGGTACCAAATACATTTTTCCGAAATTCTCAACTAAAAAATTTAAAAAATCTACTTCGTAAAGTGTAAGTAAAATTCTTTTAATTTGCTTGCGATGCATCGTACGATAGTTTTCTTTTTCATTTTGTAATTCTTCATTTTTTTATAATATATATTGCGATTCTTGTTATATACATCTACATACATGCATATGCAATTGTGCGAAAGTTTCAATCTTTCTCATATAATACAGCACAATTTTCTCGCGATCATTTCTTTTTTGTGCTTTTTTAACGCTGATCACTTTTACGTAAAAACCTAATTTATGGATAATCTCTAGCATTTATTAATATTTACACTACTAAATTCTATTTACACTAATAAAATTCCTTTTTCGTGTAAAATAGAAATTTGTAGTATATTAATATTCCGCATACTGAATCTATTTTCTTCTATTTATTAGCATTTGAATCAATTATATGTTTTTTAAATATTCAAGCAGTTTTTTTACCAAAATATCTGCTAGTTTAAAATTTCATGGTATTACTATGGTATTACATGATATAAATATATACCAAACAGATAAATACATTATGCACATGGCAGCAATATATGATGTTATAATCAAAGATGCTAGTTCTTGAGAAGCAACGCTTCCTCTGAAGTGTTTAAGTTCAAGAGGCCTGCTGAGGCACAATGAAAGCCATTGTATCAATCACATTGATCGTGCTACTATATGGGATAAACTCAGTACCCATCAGTGCCATTAAAATATGTGCCAGCAGAGGAAAGGATAATGAAAATTTTACCTTAAAACAAAATATAATTAGTATACCTGAAGATTTACTCAATGACAGTAATATAATTCATACTGCAGTAAGTTCGAATTATATTGTATATTGATATTAATAATTTAGTTAATAAATGAATTAAACTAAAATAATTAAATTCTTTTATAGAAGGATAATAATATTAAATTTGAAAATTGCATTAATTTTTGTCATGCTTTGTGGCAAGAAGAAAAGACTGCAAATGGAACAAAAATTACCATTTTATCCCAAGGTATATATGCATTCTTTTTTTTTTATTTAATAAATTATAATCTGTCTTTTTGTGTTTTTGATAATTTAGGTTGCTGGAAACAGTCTGGTGAACAAAAATGTGAAACAACAGAATGCATTGCCCTTCAACGTTCTACTAAAGCATTGAATAATACAAAATTTTGTTGCTGTCATGGAGATTATTGCAATCTTAATATCAACAGTACTAACATCTTATATTCTGAGAATAATGCACATAGTTCTATTTCTGCAGAAGGTAATAAACCAGGTAAATCTCAGCTATATAAAGAATTTTCTGTATCAATAATTTCATTATAATATATTTTGTGAAATCTTGCAGCAAATGAGTATTTGGAACAATCAGATTCTGGAAAATGGATTGTTATCATAACAAGTGTTCTACTCTGTGTATTATTAGCATTATATATTGTAGCTTTAATGGTATATCGTATATATCATACTAATATGTTAGCAAGATTAGGAAAACCACTTTCCTATACTGATCAGTTTATGGATAGTACGGCACTAAGAACTGGTACTTACACAGTGGATCATTTGAAACTTACAACAATCGTAGGTATGTTTATTAATTAAAAGATTGCTCATTAATTAAAAGATTAAAGTACGATATAGAAATAAATATTAACACATAAATAATATACTACATTATTATGTAATTACAGGACAAGGGCGCTACGGATCTGTATGGCAAGGCAGTATGGGAGATCAAGATGTTGCTGTAAAAATATTTCCTTCTCATTATCGTAACTATTTCCAAAACGAACGAGATACTTATTGTCTTCCTTTTATGGAACACCCATCTCTTCTAACTTATTATGGTTAATATTCTCTTTGGTTTTTAAATAATATTCTATTATTTATTTAAATATTCGTAATTCTTACTTAGGTGTTGATGAAAGAATCAGTATGGAAGGTAGTGTTGAGTATCTTTTAGTACTTAGTTTTGCACCAGATGGTACTTTAACAGATTTTTTGAGAACTCATACAATCGATTGGACCACATTTTGTAAAATGGGTCTTTCTATGGTAAAAGGACTTGCTTACTTACACACTGACATACATAAAGGTGGTAAGTAATCACGACAGAAAAATATCTTAAGACATAGTAAAGATTATTCTAAACTCGATGGAATTACAGATAAATCTAAACCGTGCATTGCACACAGAGACATTAATTCAAGGAATATATTAATCAAAGCTGATGGTACTTGTTGTATATGCGATTTAGGATTAGCAGTTCAAATTTCTGGTTCTAAATACTATTCAAACGGAGAAGCCCAACATGCTGAGATAAAATCAATCAACGATGTAAGAGAATAACTTAAGTATAAAGAATATAAAATAATTCAGATAATTTATAATTATATCTTTAAACTTTATATTAGGTCGGTACTTTGAGATATATGGCGCCAGAAATATTGGAAGGCGCTGTAAATTTACGAGATTGTGAAAGCTCTTTAAAACAAATAGATGTTTATGCAATGGGCTTAGTCTTATGGGAATTAGTTTCGAGATGCACAGATATTTATGTATTAGGATCAGAAGTACCCCCTTATAGACAACCATATGAAAAAGAAATTGGTCTTCATCCAACATTTGAACAAATGCAAGTTCTAGTTTCTCGCAATAAAGCAAGACCTTTATTAGAAGGTAATTTAGTGGACAGGCCCGGAGTACGTTTAATTAAAGAAACAATGGAAGATTGTTGGGATGCAGATGCAGAAGCTCGATTAACTGCTTTATGTATAGAAGAACGCCTTTCGGAATTACAATCTCATCGAGGTAAATTTTGTTACATGATATATATTTAAAAAAAAAAATGCTAAAATAAAATAAAAAAAGAAATAATTTACAAATTTACAGTAACAATGCATTTCACTGATGGAAGTCCAATGGTAAATTCTCATTGTACTTTAGTGCCTTCAACTACAAACAGCCTTTATAACGAATCTTCACATCACGACAATGTTCACATCACTCAATTTGCATCGCACGCAATGCAAGATGGTTCGAGTAATGAAGGTGGTATTGTTGAAAATTTGGTAACATTATCACCTTCTGAAAGTATTGTCCACGAGCATAGTTGTAAGTATTTTATTACTACTGCAATACAAATTTAAAAATTTATTGAATCCGATACACGTAATTCTTTATATTTTAGTTAAAAATTCAAATGAAGTAGCAATATATAATCACACTCAAACACTTCAACCTTATCAAGGACGAAATCCTTGTATGGAAAGAAATTTAATGTTACAGTCAGATTCACTTGAAGATCTAGGCTGTAATGGTAATGTACTCGTCGATAAATCTATGAAACATACATGTAATGATCAGTACAGAATCGTATCAGAAGCACAAGGACTTGTTTCTCATGATTATCTGAGTCAGCACACGACGCAATTAGCTCAATTAAGACCAGCTACACCTATACCATACGTCCAAAATGTTATTTCAGATGATGGTACATCATCGTATGGTAAAAGAAAACAGACAAATGTACATGAAATTTGTTCGCAAGATAGTCCCAGAAAAAAATTGTTCGGATGGTCAAATTTTAAAAAATTGCTTGTTAACAAGAAGATGTATCCATACAAGTATCAAATAGATCGAGAGGATTCTAAATCTAATTTATTGTCGAAACAGAACGTACAGATCAAAACTGTAGAAACTAATGTAACAATATCTCCAGCAGGGAAATATGTAAATGGTATTATTACAAAAACGCCTACTTTTACTCCTGCGTTAGATAAAAATGATAAGAATGCTATACAAATTGGTAAACAGAAATTTGATCATGATAATACAAATTCTCGACCTTCTACTTTACCTCTCGTAAATCTAAGAAATAAAAAAAGTGAGAATATAAGTAGGCAGGAAAGCATCGATAAATTCAACGAAGTTTTTAACGTGGGATCCAATGTAAATGTATTAAAAGATCCGCATATGAGGATAAAAACGCCCGGAGATTTACCACCTTCCGTAAGGAAAATACGCGGTCGTGGACAATCAACTGCTAGATTTTCTCTTTATGATGATCGTATGATGTGCAATATTCTAACCGAAGAAGATGACCGAAATGACAAAGCAATTTGGAATTCGGTACCATTTGGTATGGATCTTGGTGACAGCGATGACAAACATTCACCAACTAAATTTAATACTAAAAATGTTACTTGCTTTTAATTGAAGTATAGTATTAAAGTATTTGTAAAGATTTTTAGAAATAAGCATAAACAGGGCTGTATTATAACAGCTTCAACATATATATGTACAGAAAAATATACGTAAATAAGTCAGATTTTTTACTCTTAATGGAAATGCATTATGAAATTTAAAATATTTAAAAAAGAAGGAAAAACAAATAAAAAATATGTACTCAAATAATATTAAGGTATTAAAGGGGCTGTTTAATAATTTATATTAATTACTTAATCCTTACAAGTATATTTTATGCTTAAAGGATCATTTTGCAAAGCAAATATCTATTCATAAATGTTATATCAGTGTTAACATTAATGTTTCGTATGTTCAAACTAGTGACAAAAAATTCATTAGAAATGTATTTTGATAAATATAGTAAGTGTATGTTATAATCTCCATTGCCAGTTATAAATATTTATAATTTTTATGAATTATACACAGTTATTGGAAAATTGGAAATTAACAAAATTGATGTTATTTATTTACAAAAAAATATACAATAAGACAATTCTTCTTAACGTAGAAATTTTTAAATTGTACTTAAATCTTATCTATGTAATCATTAAAATGAATGACATATGTCTCAGCATTAGGAAAGAGATTATAAATTCATACATTTTGATGCACAATTTTTTTTCTCTGTAAATCTTTTATGTGTTTAAAAAAAAAATTATAATATATATGCATCTCAGCACATAATTACATAAAATAAAAGCAATGTAAGAATTTGAATGAAAATTGCAGTTGCCTAAGTGCAAAATTTTATTAAAATAATTATTTTCCATGAGCTCAATGTAAATATTTGTAGCATATAAACATTTTAATATATGAATTAAATAAGCTTTTTACATTTCATTTTAATAAAATTACAATCATATGTTTACAATGTGCATTATTTATATTAAGATAAATCATATAACGACGATGTGAAGAAATAATAAAATATGTAATTCTATGAAAGATAATAAAAAGAATTTTCCCTAGAATTATTTTTTAATTTCGCGTTATATACTTATTATAATACAGACGAGATATTTGTGTTTAAATCACAATGAGATATATGTGTCTATGACCGCAGGCACAATCGAGATATATGAATAGATATTGCATTCAATGTATCTTTTCAGCCATAATAAGGTCCTCAGAACCTTACCATTTTCGTGTCATATCCTATTGTACCGATTTGACGACCGCAGCGCTACTAATAGTGAAAATTAAAATTAAAAAAATATAAACAATGTTGCCAGCCAGATCTGTTTCGAAAATTATTTATTGAATTGAATAGTACTTCATCAATGAAGGAATATAAACAACGATTAATGGAAATTGGAATAAAAAATTTAGTATATATTTGACTATTGACACTTATTTAAAATTAGATTGATTGAAATATAATATTTTTATGAACAACATAATTAACGTCTTTTAACAAATGTGTAAATTCACGTCTTAGCTTTAAATTGCGTGCATTTAGTTTTAGTTAATCGGAAGGCGGTTGTAAATTCAATGTTAGCACATTCTAGAATGATATAGTTATTGCGAAACAATTTTTATTTTTTCTTTAAATATGTAAATTTTTTTATATATTATACCTGAATTATAATTATTTTCAATTTGTACTTTGATTTGTATTTTAATATATTGTGCTAAATTACTAATCGCATTCCTGCGATACAATTATGAGTACTATAACAAATAATATGATCTAATCGGCTGCGATTTAGTTTCTATGTAATTAAAGGATTTGTTGAGTTATTAGGGAGATCGTTGATTTCTAAAATTATAGATTGAATTTTTGTATGATAACGTATAGTGCATTTATAAATATTATCTAAGACCGTAGACTTTAGATTTTGATAGATATTTCAAAACATGATTTGATAAAATAATAGATCTTTCCTATATCTCCTTTCTGATTAAATATCAGGTCTGTTCTAAATATATTTCCCTAAATATATTTCAATAAATAAAACATCCCGTTATAAGTAATAATTTTATCGTTTCCAACGAAAAATCAATCGATAAATTCTTAAAACACGAATAGGGCTCTTTCTGACATACACATAAGTACATAATGAAATAAGTTTAGATACTAATCTCGTGTTTTAGAATTTGGAGATACAATTAAACATTTTGCTTGTATCATTTTGCTGGTATAGTCACAGACGAACTTTACATCTCTATTGAAAGTTTGACAACAATGTAATGGGTCTAAAAAATCATATTGCTGGCGCATTCACTAGTTTCTCAACCCACCGTTGTTTAAACGCAGAGTGCGCTAAAAGACAGTGATTTTTTTAGTATGTCGGTATTTCAGAACACGGGCCACGAAATCCTATAAGATGCTTGGTCTATTCATACATTTCGTCTATGCCTATAGTGATTTCAATCGATAATAAAAACGTGTCTTTGACTTCGTTCATGTTCGACTATGTTCGAGTATCAAGTATTAAACTTTCTATAAAATAATTTTATCAAGTTCTAAATAATTTTTATTTATTCACGTGTAGAAAATAATTAGTTACTATGTCTATCATGACAGCTCTAAGATATGACATCAATCTAAAATTATTATGTCATCGTTCTTACATTCTGAAGGTAAAATGTCTAAATTGTAGGTTAGGAAACAACTACTAAAAATTTATACAATTCCTTTTATTGTTCATCAAATAGAATGGCCTGCAATGTTTATCCTCATTTACAAAATATGCAGAACATAAATCCTTGGAAAAAATTCGGAATATTGGTATATCGGCACACATTGATTCTGGAAAAACTACCTTAACTGAACGTATACTGTTTTATACTGGAAGAATAGATAAAATGCATGAGGTGAAGGACAAGTGATCTTAATTTTAATTTTTTATACAGTACAATAATTATATAAATGATTATGATTATATATAATGATTATAACAGGTAAGAGGTAAAGACAATGTTGGAGCAATAATGGACAGTATGGAATTAGAAAGACAAAGAGGAATTACAATTCAATCTGCTGCAACTTATACCTTATGGAAGGATCATAATATTAATATTATTGATACTCCTGGTCATGTTGATTTTACTGTGGAAGTAGAGCGTGCTTTACGTGTTTTAGATGGAGCTGTATTAGTATTATGTGCAGTAGGTGGTGTTCAATCACAAACCATAACTGTAGATCGTCAAATGAGAAGGTATAATGTACCTCGTTTAGCATTTATTAATAAATTAGATAGATTAGGTGCTAATTATAAAAGAACATTAGAACAGTTAAAAGGAAAATTACATCTCAATGCTGCATTACTACAGTTACCTATTGGTTTAGAAAGTAATAATACGGGAATAATAGATTTAATTCATCAAAAAGCTTTGTACTTTGAAGGAGACTTTGGTGAAATTGTAAGAGAAGATGAAATTCCATCAAATATGAGAACAGGTATAATTTTCTAAATATAACATAAAACAATAATGTCTTAATATAAGTAAGAAGTTATTTGTTCTAAATAAATCACATTTTATATCTATAGAGGTACAAGATAGAAGACAAGAGTTAATTGAAAACCTGAGCAATGTTGATGAAAAACTTGGAGAAATGTATTTAAATGAAACGCAAATACTTGAAAGAGATATAATGGATGCTATTAGAAGAAGTTGTATACAAAGAACTTTTGTACCAGTACTGGTTGGAACTGCTTTAAAAAATAGAGGTGTTCAACCATTATTAGATGCAGTTGTGAACTATTTACCAAATCCCGGGGAAGTGGAAAACTATGCATTTAAGGAGAATGAGTAAATTTCTTCATACTTTATTTCTTGCTTTGTGTTTTCTTATAAGATAATAAATTTACCACTTATAGGAAGGAAACTATTAAAATTCTATTAAATTCAGAGAGAAGTGACAAACATCCTTTTATTGGATTAGCATTTAAATTAGAAGCTGGTAAGTTTGGCCAATTAACTTATTTCCGTTGTTACCAAGGAATGTTACGTAAAGGGGATTCCTTATATAACACAAGAATGAAAAGAAAGGTTCGTTTATTTATTAATAATATAATAGCGTTTAAATCATGAAACTTTTGTGCAACTGTACCATTTTTCAGATTCGAATTCAAAGGCTAGTAAGACTTCATTCAAATCAAATGGAAGACGTGACCGAAGTTTATGCCGGCGATATATTTGCTTTATTTGGAGTAGATTGCGCATCAGGTGATACATTCGTTAATGATCCTGATCTACAATTGTCAATGGAATCTATTCATGTTCCTGATCCTGTGATCTCTATGTCTATTAAACTAAAAAATGCAAAAGATAGAGAAAATTTTGCAAAAGGTATTTCACGCTTTACCAAAGAAGATCCTACTTTAAAGCACTACTACGATTCAGACAACAAGGTAAATTGTTAAAAATTACAACGATATATACGCTTACAACATAATACATGACAAACGAATTTATTATACTATGTTTTAGGAGTCTTTAATTTCTGGAATGGGAGAATTACATCTAGAAATTTATTCTCAAAGACTTGAACGTGAATACAACTGTCCCATTATACTTGGAAAACCAAAAGTTTCATTTCGTGAAACGATACGTGAGCCTATCGAATTCGATTATCTTCATAAAAAGCAATCAGGAGGAGCTGGCCAATATGCACGAATAATTGGTGTAATAGAGGTAATGATTTCATTTTTCTTTGAATTATACTGTTACATATAATTATATCGTTATGATGTAATATTCTTTTAGCCATTACCGCTAGAGAGAAATACTGAAATTATATTTTGTGATGAAACAATAGGAACAAACGTTCCGAAACAATTTGTTCCTGGTGTAGAAAGAGGTTTTAGAACCATGTGTGAAAAGGGATTTCTCTCTGGTCATAAAGTAGCAGGTATTAAGTTTAGACTTATAGATGGTATGCATCATTGTGTGGATTCTTCGGAACTTGCATTTTGCCTTGCTGGACAAGGCGCAATGAAAGAGTCGTTTTGTAATGGATTGTGGCAAATTTTAGAGCCGATTATGTCAGTGTCAATAACCGTTCCTGTAGAATTTCAGGTAAAAATACACCATTTTTACGGAACAATAAATATTATTTTATATTATATATAATAAAGTATTATTTTATATTAATCTAAATTTTTATTGTTAAAGGGAGTAGTTATGGCACAAATAAGTAGACGAAATGGTATTCTACTTAACACGGATGATAACGAGGGATGGACCGTGTTAGAAGCAGAAATTCCATTAAACAATATGTTTGGATATATTGGAGAATTACGATCTACTACTCAAGGGAAAGGAGAATTTACTATGGAATATGCAAGATATACATCTTGCTTACCAGAAGTGGAAGAACAAATAATAAGAGAATATCAAATAGCGAATAATATAGTTCCGGAGGAGCAACGAAAGAAAAATTAGTGAATTCATCGCGCTCAACGAATTATTTTTCCGAAATATTTTGTTACATATATAACAAACATTGACGTATAATGAAATGAAATGAATGTAAGATATTGTAGGTATAGAATTACGCGTGTTACATTTAATTCAAATGTAAGAGATTATATTTAAAGAATTTTCTAAAATTTTTGAAAATTAAAATAATATTAAAAATATACGTATCTGATACATGGAACTTCGATTAACTTTTAAATGTTTTATTTTGCACGCTTTACGTTCACGTTTGTCATAATTCAGACGTAATCGCATAAATCAGATAATCACGATACGATCAAATACAATCTGTCAAACAGATTATCGAAGTTGAACGATTGATCGAAATTGCGATTTCTCGAATGGATGTTGAATGTGTTGTCTTTAAGATGGCGTCTGAATGAGGGCGCTCGTATCGTTTGCATCCATGCGCTTTACCAAGCTGTGATCAGTAGCGCAGGAGCAAGTATCGGGAGAAGTTTGTGGGTGTTGAGAGTTTTTAGAACATCTCGCCTCGTCGTACAAAAGACGAGTGGCTAGTACGTCAGGGAAGATACTCGCTGTTGTGCTTTCCGCGTATACGTGCCCGAAAAAATGTAATATGGCGATGGTCGCGACGAATATGAGCGGCCACATACAAAAGCAGCTCACCAGAAGTCTCGAGCGAATCCTGGAGGAAGCACACTTGAGCGGCGAGCTCAAGCTTAGCGGTCGAAAACTTAAGGACTTTCCGAAAGTCGGGAAAACTGGTTCCAGCAAGTACAATCTCCAGGATACGGTCATTGCCGGTGAGTTTCCTCTAGCTTTTCACTCTATCATTGAGTTCTCTTCTTCCGTTCAAACTGACGTTTGCACGAAGATGGGTACAAATATAAACTTACGAAATAAAACGAATACAAAAATGTTTTTACTGTGTACATAATGAACTATGCCGAGAAAGATCAATCTGTTTTCTAATTCTATCCTTTTCTTAGTTTTTCTATTTTTATGATTTACAACAATTAGCAAACAAAAGAGAAAATACAACCACATAGGTGCTTAGGTTACAAATTTGAAATTTTTATTAAACTTATCTTCGGACACTCGTGTTTATGTCACATTCATACACTTATGGAGCACCGAATCAAACGTATACATCATTTAAATTAGTCGACTATTTCATTCAACTGCAGCATTCACTTTACGCACCATTTCTCCGTTCGTTATTCCCTAGATATCGAAACGATTCAATTTTTCTTGTTAGAAAATAAACGAACGCGCTGAGGGAGCGTCTTTCGAGGGAAGATGTAACAGTCATCTTTTCGTAACTTTCTAACTCACTAACGTGAAACATTTAAGCGTTACATAATAGAAGCATTTATGATACAGCGCAATGCACCGTGATTACGATATTATTATTCATCATGCTCTTGCTCTTCGACCGATAAATAGAGTCAGTAAGTGTACAAGTTGAGAACATGAAGAAAAAAACCTATTTACTTAAAAGATGCATAATTTCATCTGATATGTGTCTAAGCGTCTTACGACGATTGTTACAATTTATACGTTTTCGTGAATGTTCGACTTTCCAATTCCGATTGAATGCATCGTGCAATACTTATGCATAAATAAAATTTATGTATAAGTATTGCACGATGTTCGCGACGTTATCGTGACACACCCGCAGTTTCCTCTTACAACGATAATCATGCATTCGACAGTCGTTGATATCACCGGCACACCACGAGGCTCTACGTGCGCAGAAGCGTAAGAGTACTCGAACTTCGCAGACTGTCAATATTGTTATCACAAGCCAAGGACTGGTAGGTTTCGCGTCACTTGGAAACTTTTGCAAATATAGAAATCGATCGATCCTCCTGACCCGGATTCAATTCTAAATATGACTCGCGTTGTAAATCGAAAGATAACGACGATTATTCGTCGTTGATAATCGGTGATAACGTTTTCTACAAAACGGATACAGGTAATCGGAAATGGAAAAGGTATGCAGCTAGAGAGATAGCTTTATCAGTGAAGATTGTAAACGAAGTTATGTTATCTTAAACCTGCATCATACGTTTCATTGCGTTTCATTGCGTTCCATGTCACGAGGAAAAGAAGAAGATCGTGTACACGTATCGGTTTTAATCGGTCATACTTCTCCTATGTGTTGTTTATATTTTTTATCATTATTCGCAGTTTCGATCGACGAAATAGATAAATTTACCAATATCGATCCAGATTTCTTCTTGGCGATAATCTACAGAGAAGCAGTTTCAGCAATTTCATTGAACAATCCCTCCCCTCCCCCAATATTCTTCAAGAAACGCAGTTTCGATCAATTCCGAAGCTTAACGGGAAAAACGCACGCGACGAGTATTTCGCAAAATCAAAAGAAGAAAACAAGGAAAGAAAAATTCGTCTGGCGCCATCGATGCGTATTTTAATCAAGACCGCGTCGTGATTACTTCACCGTTGCAAAGGGACAAACGATAATTGTGGCGCCTCGTCGTTGCACGGAATGGAGCTTATCGGTTTTCGATGGTGATTTTTCACCGAACGAAGGGAACGAGGCAATTTCGTTCCATGTTCTTTAATGTTTCACGGATGATCGTCCAATGGTAGGGAACTTTTATGTCCATTACAATTTCGCCGGGACCTTATCGAACCGAACTGGCTGATGTCGAGGCCTTCTTACGACGAGGCACGACGATGACAGAAGGGGACCTAACTTCATTAAGGAACCCCAGGTCAGTTCGTGTCGCGACGAGGGATTCGACGAACTACGTTGTTCGAATCTATGCCAACGATCGCTAAAACTAGAGTAAACGCACCGACGACCGAAGAGGAAAATTACGCGCAGCGTTCGACTATACACGATAACGGCCAACGATTTCTACCAGTAGAGTCCTATGCTACGAATGTGCGCGACAGTAGGCCCACTCTCTGTGGTCTCCATTCACCGTGGAGAAACCCGTGGGTTTGATATGTCGCCGGTTATCGAAGAAAAAGCCGATCCATTGTCCATGGCGCATACGCGAACACAGTAAAAGCAAACGCGACGCATGCTGCACTCGTAGGAGAAAAGAGCAAAAGGAAACAGGCTGGACGCGCGAACGGACAACCATAGAGACAGCCAGCAAGGCGATTACTACTTCGAACAAATTGTTTCCCTCGTGGTCAATTCAACCTCGACCACGTTAATGACTTTGCTTGCCGCGTGATCGTGGATTCCAACGTAATTCGTTGAAACGAAACGGCGAAAACACGGAAACCGGATCAGTAAATAGAGAGGAGGGAGAGAAAGATCGTGATACGGGTTTCGCTACGGAAAATGCTTCTTATCGATTATGTCACGGTATACTGCGCTCTTTCTTCGGGGGATAGAAGAAGAGGAGAAAGGGCGAGATACTTTTTTTTTATTCTTTCGAACCACCCTCGCCTCTCTCTTCTCGGCATTCCAATGCGTTAACTCAACCGTGTACGCTCCGAGTCGACGCTACTTTGCGTGCACTTTCGAAATATGTAATATGCACTTCGTGCCGAGATAAGAGAATCCGAATGGAGCCCTGGAAAAAATCGTGCACGCAACGTGCAATTACATTTAATTATTTTTTATACGTCCTGGACACGTATCTGTCGGCCGACGATTTTCAAAGAGTGAAAGGAAGAAAAAGGGAGTACAGGTGGTTCGAATGGTCTATGGTGCACCGTGATTAATGAAAAGAAAGAAAGGAGTTTCGGATAACTGCTCCGATCGAACGGTTGCACGATCGTTTCTCGTCTTTCTCTCTTTTTCCTCTCTTTCATTCGTGGATTCTTACCGTGTCCCTTCTTTGTTCCCCGAGCCGCTCGTCGCTCGTTTCTTTCCAGCGTGGTCGAAAGGAGTTCGCGACAGGTGTCTCTCGGCGAGAACCGGTCTAGCGAATCGAAAGCGTTTTCTTCTCGAACCGCCCGAGGCTAATTCGGTCTCGGAGACGTCGCGATGAGACGACGTATAGAGATTTCGATTAATTCGTCGAGCGAGCACCTCGAGCAGGGACGAGACATTAGACTACTCTTTGTTGAGCCTGTCTTTCGTCCGGTCATAATGGAAGGACAGCAGGGTACGGAATGACGTCGTCTTCACAGGAGCAAAGTACAATGCGCGCCCTGTATATAGACGAGCATATTACAGACGAGGAAGAATATGTAAGAATATATAAGAGAAAATGGGAGAAGGGAAATAAGAGAGAGAGAGCAAGAGAGAAAGAGTAAAGAAACGAGGAACGGCGAGGGAATAGTAGCCACCATGGCTATGGAAGAGTCCCATGCGATGGGCCGGTCCGGGCTAAAGATAGAGATGCATGGAACAGCTGCAGAGGCAGCAGGGGTGCCAACAGGTCGATACTCTATAACGCGTTACGTCGTTTGCATCGCCATGGTACCGGGGTGCTCGGTTATCTCACTCTCTTGTCTCTCTGCCAAAGGAGCACTCCTCGAAGATGAAGCCTCTTCTCGAGTACTCGCCAGCCCATCTAAGGGCGGAGATGTCGCCTCGTTCCCCGTTCTCTTTCGTCGGACTCATTACCCGCCACCGTGCGCACCACCGGCGAATGATCACCGGAGAACGACTATTTCGCAATCGAAGCTTTCCGAGAATGGGCTGGCTGCCACGCGTCTCAAGAGGGCCTCGAAACTTCGAAGGTATACGATTCGTACAGCCGAGCGCAGTCGTAAAGACGGGGTGTTGTCGGCACTTTCTTTCAAACGGGCCTCGAGCACGCGTTCCGTGCAACACGCGTTTCAAGTGCTTGAACGCATAATGCCCGATGTTGCGATTTCACGCGGCTCGCGGCAGGCGCCTACTTGGCGCTTGATGAACGTCCAATGCGAACGACGACGTTGACGGTTTTCTAGCAAACGCGAAACTTGGATCCACGTTTAACTTTTAATTCATTTTGGACATTCTCCATCGTTTAGACTTTTTTCATATACATACAGGTTCTTTTGTCGCCGGTTCGATTAGTAATACACGCACATAAGCGAATTTACTCTTTAATCGATTCCCTTTTTTCTTCTCTCATACAGCGTGCTTGAAAGTGTATCAAACTAGTACAATTTGCAACTAAATTAATTTAATATTAATTTCTTACTTCTCATGTAACTATTTTCTAACTATCTTCTGTAACTTTTCGTGTGTCTGTATGTTATACGTATATTTCTTATTTCTATGCTCTTCGTTAACTGCCTAGTTCATCGTGGTTTATTGCACAAATTAACGTCCGCTACAACACTGATTCCCAAAAAAAGATTCGCGTCCCTCAAACACTCATTGTTCGAGAGTCTATATTATCGCTAGAGTTCGAACTCAACTTTATGGAGTACCCTGTTACGAGAAACGTGCCGGCATATCGTACGGCCGCGCCAATATATGTATGTACTCGCGCCTATCGATGATATCGCGCACGTTCGAGAGTACGCGATGAATGCTACCGATACCAGTAAGTGTCTCGTATCTCGCCTGTGTCCCCAAGCTACGGCTTGTTTGTCTTTCGCCCAAGTACCGACATGCTTGTAATAAATATAATACTACGTGTGTACTTCTTCCTGGTTCGTTGTTTCTTCGCGAGCCAACCAACAATAATTCTTAGTGCCTTAGATCGAATAGCGTTTAAACAATACCAGGCAATATCGACGCTAGACAACGATTGTCGCGTTAACATTCATGCCGCGACGATTCGTTGTTAAACGACACATTAATTAAACACTTTCGGTTAGAAGTCGGCTGACTAATTAGCGTCGGCGAACGTGGGTACGGAAGAAAAGGGCTGATGAAAGTAGTGGCGCGTGAAACCGCCGTGAGCCAAGAGCCAGTGGGAGAACCAGTGTCTTTGAAAACCCGGCGTTTTCAGCGACGCTTTGCCCATTTTGCGGCTCGTCGCTAATATGCACCACACTTACGGTGTATCCACGGTGTACGCGCCGATCTCGCGAGTACTCGCGCGTGCGAGCCAACGCGGTGGTTTCGTTGCCGAGTTATAATTAGCAATATCGCAGGGCCGTCCTAGCGTATTCGCGAACCCACTCCGTATTTTTCGTTAATTACGTTAGTACCTGCACGTCGTTATCCCCGCTGTTTCCTAACCCTTTCGTTAGTGCAGACTTGCGATCGCGAATACACGCTGCCACTGCAATGGAACCGATCGTGTGAAGCGAATATACGTCTCAGCGCGAGAAGAACGTAGCGTCCGATGCTTTCTCGCGCAGTGTAAATTATCGGTCTTTTATTCGAACTGTATTAGACTAACGCGTTGGATTAAGGAATTACAAGTAATTATGAAAGTAATCTTATTAACTTTGATGTATCATTTATTTACTCTGGCCACAGTCTTTCTCATCAAGGCTCGAACATACAAACACAATAAGAATACACAAATCTGAAAGTACTGGAGTATAATATCGCTCACAAAAATTAGGCGATATTATACTCCAGTACTTTCAGCATTTTGTATAATATATTTTCACCAATGAGATAAGAGTCAACAACAACAATTAATCAAATAAAAATCAAGTGCAAAATTATATATTTCAATATCCCCTAATTTTTGTGAACAGTGTAGATTGAAAGGTTAACTTCT
Source organism: Tetragonula carbonaria (assembly GCA_032399595.1). NCBI lineage: Eukaryota > Metazoa > Arthropoda > Insecta > Hymenoptera > Apidae > Tetragonula > Tetragonula carbonaria. Next base: position 1,993,518 of record JAUCRC010000012.1, on the reverse strand, counting down.
CGACGACAATCAATAGCTCGAAGAATATACACAGTCTGTGAAGCTTCAGTTTTAAGATCCCTATAACTGTCACATTGTCATAATTATCTCATTTTCGCTATACAAGCTTACTTCTTCTTGCACGTGTTCTTGCCATAGGTTCTTAAACAAATAAATTTTGTGCTATAATAATTACACGTTAGCATTGTTTCAAATGGATATTTCTTCGCTTTGGAAAATCAGAATGAACTTCCCACAAAATTTAATCAATTTAGTTACTAAATCTTTGATGTCTAGTCAAAATCAGAATATCTTTCACATAGAATGTTCTTCTTCTCGGCTAACTCCGATACCGTACTTACGCTCGAACTATTTCTTTTACTTTTTTTTCCAATTGACGATAGTGCAGCATGGTTTCGTTCTTATTGCAAAACGTGTTAATTGTTACGCAGTTGATTCTCCGTCCCGTTTTCCAAGCATTGAAATTCACGGCCACGACCTCGCGAACGCGATTATCGGGTTTCGCCGGCGTTGCATTTCGCGTTTCACGAGTTCACGAACTGGGTCAACCCCCCTCCCCCCTCTCCCCCCAACTTGAGGCCAGCCGAAGTTGCTCGATACGTGCGAAAAAATCCGCGAGAGCATCAGCCCTCGAAAACGCGGATCGCAAGATAATGCGTCGAGATGAGCATCGACGAGTGCTTCGCAAACTTTTTCACGGTTATAAGGGCGAGGCGATATTAGAAAATGCCGAACCCCGGCGGCGTATATACCCTGTAAAGAGCCGGCTGTATCGGCTAACTCGAGTGAAAGATGTTTGCCGTAACGTGTTTTTTCCCCCCCACGGTGAATCGCATCGATGATTTCTAAACGCGAGTGCACGCCCGATGCACAGGCTGCTTTTTAAAAAGCGGGTCAATCGTTCATCGGCTCGGTCCTTAAAATACGAGGGCCGTCTGCTTCTTCTCGCGAATCCTTTCAGAACTCGAAACGATCGAACAGTCGAGAATTCGAGAGATCTGGAATAGAGGTTCGTATTTCACGTGTATGCAAAAATGTACGTCATCGACACATATTTAGAACCGTAGAATGTGAAAAGTATGTTCCTGTTTTTCTATACACGAGTATTGTTGATATCGTAAATGTATTTGCGATAACTCGAAGTTTCTTTGATATTTTGCGTCAATTACGCTTATCCTGATAATAATATTATCGAAGAAGACTGTCGAGACTGTCAAGATTTCCAAGACGACTCAAGACCTATCGAGAAACTTTTAGAAATTTTAAGCTTCGCCTCATGTTCAGAATGACTCGAATTTGTCGTCGAATGTACAATACAGATTCAAAGTGTTTCAAAGTATCTCGCTAGATTCGGTAAAGAAACGTGTTTCGTAGATCAAACAGAAGCATGGTCCAACGAAAACGTCTCTGTCATACTAAAAATTGTCGAACTGTAGATTTCCTGAACTACAAGCCTATAGACATGATACATAGAAAGATGTATAACATTAAAACGTGTATAATATAACTCGACAAGACGTGCAATTCTAAAGATGTATATACGTTCATTCCTTAGTACACGTTTCACGTAGCACGTATTTGTACGCGTGTATTTTAGTACACGTTCAAGATCGAGATCTCTGCCTCTGAACCTTGCCTGGAAAGACTCGGGAGCGTTTTTCCGGCATGCAACAACCGCAAAACGCGGTAGAACGCTTAAGCTCGCTTCGATGGGCAAGGAAGATAGGCGTGTCAATCGGCCGACTTAACTTGGCGCGGTTGTCTCCAGTCGCGTTTCATCCGTCGATAAATCGCAGCCGCATTGCGGATGTGGGTGAAACCCTCCCTTTCCACGATCTTTCGCCAGAAAATGAAACGAGCGAAACATCGGTTACCATCCGACCCAATGTTACGCAAAATTTTTGGACAGAGTCACGATTCAGTAGGAGGAGCACGTAGCTTCTTGGAATAGCAGTTGGTCATGGCTTGAGGTATCGATAGTCGAGACAGGTAGAAGAAAGGGACTGTCGCTAATCATCGTTCTAGGTAATCTCGTTTGTCAGTCGGTGCACGCTTCTTGCGTGGCACGGGTTGAAATGAAACGCTACGAAACACTGTTATGGTTCGTATTCTGTCGCGTTGCTCGGGCTAACGTTATAGATGGCTAATGAATGTAATCAAGTTATTCTTAGGTCGTCGTACGATAAGTCGTCCCGAACATTCCGTGCAAGATCATCTGGCGAGGTTAACGCGTCGAAGTCTTTCCTTCGAGTCGATATCGATTGAATCGAGTGATGTGACACGTTGTTAATACGATATAATGTGTCTCGCGACTCGATGTTAGTTTTTCTTTTTTTTTTTTTTTTTTTAACGACACGATCATTAGGCGCGGCAACGCGCGAACGTGACGACAGTTTCACCTCCAGTCAAGCGATCTAATGAAAATGACACGGTTCGTTCGTTGGAAAAATTTTCTTTTCTTTTTTTTTTCGCGCCACTTCTATTCGCGACTGTCCTACATCCCGAGACACGCTGCTTTATCTCGCCTCGTTTCGTCGCCTTCGTGCTTCGAAACTCGCAAATTTCACCTCGCGGAAATCGCGTCGCTACGCGCTTCGCCAGCGCGATCGTCGAAAAGAGAGCGTTTTATTATTTTCTTTCTCTTTCCCCCATGAAAGACGCGACGCAACGTTTACGCCGGTTCTCTCTTCTCGCGACACTTCATATCGCGCGCTCTGCACCCAGACGACGCCTGGAATTTTTTTTTTTTATTTTCCCCCGTGCTTTGTTCGCGAAACGATTTTTCCGTCGTTGAACGAACGAGTGAATCTCCGGGCAGCACCGCTTTTGTTTGCATATCACGAGACTTTGCCGACTTTCTGGTCGCGAGCGCGAGACAAGGGACTATCTCTCTTCTCCTCTTTAAATCCGAATCTTTGAACCTGTTCCTGTACGATCGGCCGCGGCTTTTGTACCTGTCGCGGCAGCCTTGAATCCCTCGACGCGACCCCAATCCATTTCTGCTCCTTTTCCGAATCTTTTTTCGCTCGGTTCGTGCCATGGCTGATGACGGTGCAGCAAACCGCGAGAGCTTGTCTGTCGTTTACCAACCGCTTTTAATCCCTTTGATTTCGCTAATGCATCGGTTTTTCTTCGTTTTTTCCGCGGGAAAGAGAGAGAGAGGGGGGAGTAGGCAGGGGAGAACGCTCGCTACCGATTCCGCTGCGCCAAGCATCGACCCCTAAATACGCGCGGTAACCTGAAAAACTAACGTTTCCAACGATCAAAGCTACTATTTCCGATCTTTTCCCGCCACAAACGCGCGATTCGTTTCGTTTATTCGCATTGGATTATCCCACGATTAACGTAGTTTCCCTGATAGTTAAGTTTAGAGACAATGGGAATTCTTACTATTCAAATCTAACTTGCTCTTTCAAAGATTGGAGTAAAGAGTACTTACTAGTTCGAAACTTAACGAAAAGAAAAGAATTCATAGCTTGCTTATCGAAACTTAATGATGAATTCAAAACTTGTTAAAAAGCTATTAACAAAAGTATCAAAACCTATCGAAAGTATATTGACGAAAATTTCAAAACTTGATAACTGAAAAGTTACTCGAGGGACGATCTGACGGAATTTCGTCGAATAATACACGATTTCCACTAATGTTTCCTTCTCCTTTCCATTCGAAACGATCTCGAGGGAAATCGATGCTCGTAGTTAAGAATTCTTCGGCCGCCATTAAGTTGTTTCGTTCCTGATGAGTTGGTCGTTAAAAGGTATTTAACGATAAACTGCGTGACGTTCGCAAACGACGCACAATAAGACGATCGAATGAATATTGCCGGATGAGTCAATAGGTTCGGTCGATTATTATACACGTTGCTAAGGCGTACGTATTATAAAATAGGTATATAATATAAATACTTCTTTTACATAGATTAGAAAGTTTCCTTCCATTAAACTAGAGAGTTATACTATTATATCAAGATAAAACAACTTGATCTTGTTTCCTCAGTTATCCGCCATCGTTAACGAGCACCAAGATGCACGTGACTATTTCAACGATTCTTAATTGAAGTCTAAATCGCGTAGAACAATGCGTTCTACTTGCAATTTGTAATTATCTGATTTAGCTGTTGCACTTACACGTATTGTACATGTACAACAACGAGTCTCGTTAACTCTTTGGAGCACGAATGGGCGGCGAGAAGTGCTCGAACTTCTCAAAAAAAAAAAAAAACTATTAAATAAAAATATTTTTATCTTGTGTGATTAATGTCAGACGATGCGAAACACGAATCGCGTATCAAAGATCGGAACGATACAGCGCGATAGATCCCTCTGACTTCGTAGTCAGCAAGTAGCGTGATATACCTTTCTCCGGTTCCGGACAGGCGGTGCTGGGGAATCGCGAGCGAGGATAATTAGTAGGCCGTCACGCGATTAAGGCTAACCGAATCTGTATCCATGCAGCCTCGTCCGTGGCTTCAATTAGAAGACACCCGCCTCAGCGCCGGCCGAATAATTCGCATGGAAACAACAAATCTACGATGGCTGGCGTTTCTCCTCGATCTCGTTAACCGAGACTAAATTAGACGACCCGAGCCGTTAACGAGCACGGTCTCAAACGCGGCCTGCCTTGCACCAAATCATCCAACTTAGCTGCAAACCTTGGCCCGTTGCTCTAACGCGATCGCCGCGATATTCGACACAGGGTTGAGAAAGCGATGTCATCGATTGATCGGCGATGATGTGGAACAAAAGGCAGACAAGAGTGCGTCCTTGGGTCTAGTCTCTAGGGGAATAACGACGGACCTGTGCGCAGGGCTTTGTTTCGTAGTTACGCAGCGTGGATACGAACAAAGGGACTCCGCCGGGGCGACGCGATCGAACCAGGCCCTTTCCAGTCATCGTGAGGCCACGTTTTTCGAACGCTTTCGGTCTCGAAAGCGCTGCTCGCTGCCCATCGACATTCGCGGGACAAATGCAGTCCCGACATGAATGAGTAGTTTGAAATAAGAAGATAGCGAGAGCAGGTTTAGGCCATGGTTGACTAATTCAGCTGACTGGCTGAGAAGCGACAAATGCGACATCACATCGATCAGCTAGCTATTTACACTGCTAATTAACTGAATAGTCAGTTGTGTTCTTCGTTTTAGAAGAACATAGCACGAGACACGTGATTTTAGTTTGTTTTTACTACTTCGCGAATACGTTGTTTTATATGAACCGGGTAATTCAAATGAATGATTTGCGACAACGTCGACATGGCATGAGGTTTTTAGATACGAGAACGAACGCAAAATATAACGAAAGTTATACTTCTGTGAAATGCAAGAAAGATTTGATTATCGTCAATAGGGCTACTGGCCGACTTTTATTAACAGTTTCAATAATCAGGTTGCTGACTATATTGAAAAAGTAGAAGATACATTTTAATATCTATCACTGCCTCTTCTGTCTGTCAGTTGACATTCTGTAACCTGAACTGATAGCATTGACGATTTTCAATTATACCTGTGAAAGAGGCTTCCTCGTACGTTTCGAACGAACGAAATGAAAAAAAAAAGAAAGAAGAAAAAAAACGAAGCGAATAAAGAGACTCACGTTCGCTGCAAATCGCCCGTCTGCAACCGAGCCGTACTCCAAGAATGGCCTCGACAGATACGAGATCCGAAATGGGGAACAGCCTCGGATCGTTGTTGATAGCGATATCTATCGCTCGCTCTCTCGACGTGACAGAGAGACGTGAAACTGTCACTCGATAGTGGCCAGAGGTCGTTGAAAAAAGTAGGAGAGGTCCGTTCGAGCTGGTTGCACCGGTGTAACGCGATCTATTCCCACTTCGCGTTATCGAGCGTGGTTTCGTTACACCCCGTGCACCTTCCGGCGAGTTTCCACCGAGTGTGTCCCCAGGTTGCTCTCGGTTTTTTTCTTTTCTTTTTTTCGCAGCGCGGGTATTAGTTTTTAGGTCAAGGATGGCGGAGTCGGTGCAGCCTGGAAACTCGGCTGACGCTCGTTGTGCTGAAAAACGTTGTGGAGGAGGCTGGGTAAACGAGAGCAGGAACGAGGAGAAACCCTCGAGAAGAGCCAGGCTTTTCGTAGGCAGCGCGAAAGAAAGCGAACGTTGCTCTTGGGGCGATGCTTGCTGTTGCTGCTCGTCCACGACGCTGCAATAATTGAAGCGTCGCCGCCGACGACGAAGAAAGGCCAGGCAAATTCTCTCGTTTCCAAAGACCGACCGAAAGAGTTTTTACGCTTACGTGAAAACGTGCAACGACGACGAATCGATTGTCCGTGCTTCTACTTTGGAAAATGTCGAATTAATCTGATGTTTGCATGTCTCTCTCTCTCTCTCTCTCTCGTCTTTTCGTTTACGTATTTGCATTTATAAGTAAATACAAGTATAAAAGGGAAGAGACGTGCGCTTTGTTCGTGCAGCGCAATTCGTCCCATACGGCTCCGCTTTAGTGTACACGCGTGAGTACACGAAGGCGTGCACGCGTACTGGCACGCTCGAACACGTAGCGTGCACAATGCGACGCACTGTATTCGGTACGCGTTGCCTGTCACGGCAGAAGTATGGAAACCGGCTGTACGATACTACCCTCTTTATTTTACCTTCTCTCTTTCTTCCTCTTTCTCGAATCTTTTTTTTTTCGCGTCTGAGTTTAATTCATGCAACGTCGAATCATTGACCACTAAAGATCTCTGTTTCGCGTATACATTATGTGGATAGATACATATAGGCGTCTGCATTCTCCGTCCGTGTAATTTTTAACACACGGGTATTGTATTTTTGACGGATGCCTGGGTATTTTTATCACACACGCATACACGTGTATTTAAATGTATAATTGTTCGTGAAAAATTTGAACATTTTTATGAATGTATCGTACGTGTTGTACGAAATATTTTGCAACATTTCATTCGACACGAGTCTAATTAGTCGTATTGGTCAAGTTGGAATTACATATAGAAAATCAAAAGAGAAGTTTGAAAATCGTCTAAAGAGAAACAGGAACATGCATCGTCCAGTGAAAAAACCTCTGATAATGATAGGAAAATATTTCTTAAATTAAAAAAACGATATACTAAAAGATATTGTACAATATATAAAAACATAATACCGAGGACGTGTGTACGTTTTAATATTCAAAATCGCAATGTACTTGGCGAACTCGTCTCGCTCGAAGCAAAGATTCTCTCGACACCGGATCTTACGTCGCGCCGATCGTGCCATTAGACGCCCATCAAAATTCTACGAGACTTCTCAAGATAGCACTTTGGACTAACCGATCGGTCAATAAATTTCTTCAAACGTTCGTTCGTTTCGCGACTGTCGATGTTTCGTTCGTGCTTCATGGACTGTGGCCGAGGATCCTTCGGTCGAGTCCACCTCGAGTTCGATCGGGTATGCGAGTCGTGTTCGCACTCGCGTCCTCGCGTCGCCGGAAGTGGTGTGTCGGCCTGTTACAAAAGCAACGGAGCAAAATGCACGTCTTTTCTTGTCCCTTCTTTCTTACCTTCTTCCACCGTGGCTCTTTCGCGCTTTACTCTTTTCGCTTTTGACGCGATCTCTTCACCGATGGTTCAAGGGCGAAGCCAGCACCGTGAGTTCTCAGCCCGCGCACGACTTCGCCATCAGAATTTTCCCTCCGTTCCCTCGCTTTTGCTTTCTTCGCGCTCCTCTTCGTTCTTTTCTCGTCTTCTCGCGACGTCGCCTATCTCAGGACGAGAATCGCGGGGAAAATCACCTTGCGCGAGGGGCGATCGTTTTTTCATCAAATCGATCGTTGAACGCGTCGAGAATCAATAGAAAAAGAGAGAGAGAGCACCCTTTTCGAGCATTAACCTCTTATCGAATATTCTAAAGATATTATAATATACTTTTGGCATTTTCAATAATACAGGAAATATTTTTATTAAAGCAGAAGTAGAGAAAAAGAAATGGAGTTTATAACGTAAATTCTCTGGTGAATGAGGAAAAAATACAAGTAAAAGCAAAAGAATATAATTTAATGATATAAATCACTAATAAAAAGAAAAGTGTATATATTTTGTAAGCACAGCAAGAAACGCTTGCGCGTCCAAAATTTAAGATCTGATTTTACATTACATTTTAAATAGGCACATCTCTGAAAAACCAACCAGAGGATCCATTCTGCACTAAAGTGCCAAATTTTATTAGAAATGCAATCGTGTCAGCAGTGCTCGTATCACTATCACGGGCACGGGTCGTTAATCCCGCCTTTACGTGGAATTGATCGTTAAGCGCGTTAACGTTTTAATGACGTATCTGGAGTGGAATTAAATCGGTTTCGAGCCCTCGGACACCACGCGGCTCGTTAGCGATTTCCTCTCTAACGTCGTTACCGATCATTGGTTCGCGAGGCGTACTCCTCGCCCCGAATCATTTTATTTTCCAGCAGGAAAGTTCGCAAAAGAGGGTAGCGCGCCGCACATGGGACACCTTGCGCTCTTCGTGCAGCCAACCCTCTGAACGATATCTGCTATGGGGGCGTTATCGATCGGCCGACCCTCTGTTTCCACGGTTTCACGGCAGCCCTTACAGCGGCTCTTACAACCCCCATACGTATCCCGAGAAGGATAACTTAACGTCGTTAGAGTATTTTCTCGTGCGTTTTATCCGCAAACACGCTACACCGACCATATTGGCCCCCTCCCTTCCCGTGCGTGTCTATCGATCGTTCGTTCTTCTCGCGCAATATCGAAAGTATCAACTCGTCGAAATCGTACGATCGATTCGTAATCGTTTTCTTCTCCACTTCTTCTACCATTTCGTGGTTCAATTAATGCACGAGGTGATTTTCGTCCATGGTTATTGACCCCCTGTTGTTTCGTATCGGCAATAGGAGCCGACGATTTCGTGACGCGGCACGCCCAAACAACACGCGACTCGTTCTCCTTCTCGGTTTCGTAAATTTATGCGAAACACGCGACTCGTTCTCCTTCTCGGTTTCGTAAATTTATGCGAAACGCGCGATAATTGCAAGGTTTTTACGTTTGACCACGGAGAAAGGACTTGAAAAATTGAACGTTCCCAGGGGAGGGGAATTCCATCGTTTCGCGGCACGTGAAAATGTTTCGCTTTGATAACACGTGTTTGATCATCGATCAATTAAAGGCATCTTCACGTCTGCGTCAGATATTGTTCGCGCGAAAATATTCGCAATGCAGCTTTCATTTTTATCTCTGTTAAGAATATACTTTTATTTATTTATTCTTACAATTTTCTCTTGGGATTCTCTCCGATTGCATATTGGAACATCGCAAGTTCTTCTTCTATTTGTCGTTCGCCTTTTTCTATTTTTCGTCTTCGACTAAAATCGCTTGAAATATGTACTGCAAGTGGATTAATTAATAAAGACAGTATCGACAATATATTTGTAGTTCGAGGAACCCCCTTGAGGAATCTCCAAGGATTTTCATCGTGGCAGAGAATTTTTTCGAAACGCATTCCTGTTTGTCTGTTGCTTATACGAAGTGTCACCTCAAGATGACGAGTTTTCCAATTACCAGATTAATCAGTCGCATATAGTGACACTTAATGACGAGTAATTCAATTAATCGTCCATCGGTCGATCTAACAGTTAATCGCATGAAAAAAATGTGTTCCATTTTTTTCCTTCCTGAGCGAGGTAATTTTATCCGGTCGTCGGCCTCTCTCTCTCTCTCACTCTCTCTCTCTCTTTCTCGACTTGGCACGCGGATTACCATGGAAATTACTAGGCGGACATTTTTCACTCGTACACGTTGGCATATACGTACGTATCCAACCCTTTATGATTGCGCGTACCGTCTTTCCGGCGTTATTGTCTTGCGCGTATGCATAAGCAAGCGGCGTACGAGCGTGCGATAAAAATGCGAAACACTTCGATCGCAGTGACTTAATATTCCGTCGGTGTCGCATTATTAGCGGGTCGGAGGAGCGATCTGGCAGTCTCGTTGAACACGCGCGGTTTATATCCCCGCTAATTGTTTTTATCGCGAAAACGCGCGATAGTTGGACAACCAGGGACACGCCCATCCGTTCGCGGATCAGTCTACCAACTTTGTACAGCGTCACGCAAATCTACGTGTATGGTATCGATCCCTCAGTCGGCTGGACCTCGACCTTGGTCCTTGGAATCGCCTGGTGCATCGACCCTTCTCGTGAAACACTCTATATGTGCCACAGTTACCAAGTTCTCCGTTACGACTTCTATGCCAATTAACTTTCGACGAATCGCGCGCGTGCGATGCATAGACGGAGAGTCTATGAAGAGTCGCTTAAAAGTTGGCATCTTATCGCGAGCGAAGAAGCCCATGAGATTTTTCCATTATCCATGAGATTTGTTTTACTGCTTTTATTTTCTTACCATGCTACAGATTTAACTTTATTGTTCCAATACAAACACTTGTGTTAATTTGTATGGAATATTATTTCTCTGAAAAGAACTTCTACTCTTGTAAGAAATGTGTAAGAAATTGTTGGAGAAATCTACATGGATTGGCGAAAATGATATCACGGTGATAGATATATTTAAAGGATTAAATGTTTTTTTTCGCAATTTGCACACGACTTAAATGATATTAATTTAGTAATACTAAATTAAATATTAGATTAAATTACTTACTCACAATCAGTAATGCTATATCATTTAAATTACTTTATCATTTAAGTCACACGGAATACAGTAATTTAATTTATATTAGAGATTAGTAATAGAATTCTTAAATTAAGTAATTTAAAATCTCAAGTTGTTATTAACCTAATATCCAATGACGCCAGTTGAGAATTAAATTCGTATACAGCGAAAAAAATGAATAATCTTGCGAGGAGGAAATTTCATATTTTTCCTACTTTCTATTCGACGAAGTGTCGTTTTAGAGGGAGATCGGTCTCCGTCCTCGTCGAAAATAAATAAAATAGACCGGACGACGGCTTCGGTAAAAATTGTTTAGTTTCATTGCGCGAGAGTCGCGGCGATGGCACAGAGACAGAACAGGGGTTGCTATTTTCGTCTTCATTGCACCAACACCAACGGGCCGACGCCCTTGCTCGACGATTATGCGATCGACCGTGTGTACCAATGGTTCCACGCTTTACTTTCCACCCCATGGTCTCGTTCCCTACTATAGTCGTAGGCGTGCACGCTCGTTCCTCGATACGTAACAAGACTTACAGATCCAGCCAGATGGAAAGATAATGAATGGAGTGTTTGGAGAAAACTCTCGAGTATCCTGTCGACGATCGATGAGCAATTTCCTTGATCCCGATCGCGTAAACCAGATAACCGAAATCGAATTTCCGAGAAACGCGCGATGAGATTTCCTCGAGAATTAACGTTTCGCGGCTGTTTCACGCGCGACCGAACCACTTTTCAACAGTGACTGATTCGCGATCGTGATTCGAAAAAAACGATCGAATGCAAGCGAGGGGTTGTCGTTGGACAGGGTAGTAACGCGTCCGATCGATAGTGAAAGGTGGGGGAGGGGGAGGGTTTGAAAAGCTGGCGCGAAGGAAAAGGACGAGTCGGACCGCTGGCTAACCAACTCCCGGAGGAAACGAAAGCACACCAGGCAGTGGTTATTGATCAGAAAGGACTCCCCGAAGCCGAGCAGCAGCTGAGCCACCCTTATCCTTCTCCTACGTTTCGAGACTGTACACGCACGTGACCGTCGCACCCCATTCATAAGAACCCCCAACGAACTCGAGCACCGCCCTAACCGGAGCACAGCTGTTTCTACGGGCAGACCTGACGATCTCTCTCAATTAATCGAACTTCTTTAAGAAATATTTTTTCACTTTTTAAGAGATTGCCATCGATTATTTTTGAAGGTTGGTCACGACTTTAGACCCGTACCAAAAGTATTACAATCTGTATATTAGCGAACTAAAATTCGGTGACTTTTTAATACACGTGTGACTATGCATTTGTTCGTCGTGAATGAACGTACGTGATATTTAAGTACACAGGTTCGTTTAACGTGTTTTGACAAACAGTGTGATGAGATCTATTTTTGTTCTGTGTTTAACGAAATTAAATGATTCTTACTTTTGTCCTTTGATTGATGACAACACGCATACTTTAATCTATCTGTATATTTATTCCTTTAAAACATCATGTAACTTAAAAGTTACATATCCATGTATCTATATATCCAAAAATGTTAAATGACAGTTCTCATACTATAAATTGAAATAAATAACTACAATTAGCTAATAATCTTTTCTCCTCTGCAAGTAAATAAAATTCTAATCACAGAAGGTTAAATGTCCATGAAATAGAGATCTGGTACTAACCATGCGATGTATCTGTGTGCTAAAATACATTACACAGGGATTAGAACACGATTCGTTTAATCGACGAAACAAAGATCATTATTCAAGACGAATGTACACGAGTTGTTTCGTTTCTGTTGCAGATCTTTCGAAGAACCGTTTTGCCGAACTACCGGAAGAAGTGACCGAGTTCCTGTTCCTCGAGAAGCTGCACCTTTACCACAATGCGATAAGAATAATACCGGAAACCGTGGTGATGCTACAATCTCTCAACTACCTCGATCTTAGGTCGGTAAGGGCAGGAAGTCGCGAAGCCACCATGGCTTCACCGCGGCACGAGAAATTGGAATCAACGAGCGGCGACGGTTTTTTGTTCGCAGTCGCAATCAATTGACGTCTCTACCTCGGGAGATATGCAGGCTACCGCTGCAAACGTTACTGGTCGCTCACAACCGATTGGCGTCTCTGCCGGACGAATTGGGCAGGATGTCGGCGTTGGCCGAGCTCGACGCAGGCTGCAACGAAATCACGAACCTGCCACCTCGGATGGGCGACCTCGCGCGACTTAGGTCCTTGGACTTGAGGAGCAACATGATCGTGCACCTGCCTATAGGTAGGTAGCGCTTCTTTAACCTGTTCAAACACAGGCGCCATCATCGAAAATGAAGAGTAGAAATCACGCTTTTGAGTATGTATTGAAACACATGTTACTTACCACCACGTTAAACGCAGAGTCTTATATTTTTGTTTCTTTCTTAACAACCTTAATATTTTAATTTCTAACATTAAGATATCATCTATTAGGTGTATAACGTAGCGTTTAACATATTAAGGAGTTTAACATGTTTACAAGTTTTTCTTAACACATATACGTACGTGTCTTCAGTATACGTCTTTAATTCAGGGAATTCTTGAATGTAACAAGTGTTGCTCACGCAAAGCATCAATCGATGTTTCCAGTTTTAAGACAAAATATTAGTATTTGCCCTGAGACTTTTGAACAGATTGCGCGTAAAAATGAATTTTCCCAACATCCGGCGTGTACTTATTTATACGCTCTTGTCGAGTCGATGCACAATATACATACAACGATCGTGTAATCGAACGTTCTGCGCAGAACTGACGTACCTGAGACTCGTGAAGCTGGATATCAGCGGCAACCGAATATCCGTGCTTCCGAACGAGATGAGGAAAATGAAGAGCCTGGTTGACTTTCGGCTGTCCGACAATCCTTTGACCTCGCCGCCTGCCTCGGTGAGCACGAGCTTCTGAATAAAAACGAGAATCGAACCCCCCCCGTTCAGTTGTCGATCGGCCGATCACTCAGCCGCGCTATTCTCGCTTGTGTTCGCAGCTATGCATTCGCGGGCGAACGCACATCTTCAAATATTTGGAGAGACAGGCGGCGAAACACGAGAGAGCAAGGGGCGGCCGTACGAGGAGGACACCCCTGGATGTCAGAGGTCACGCGACTCTGGACACGAGGACTCACAGGCGGCACAACGTCGACAGCGGATACAGCACCAGCGACGGCGTCGACAAACGCTGGTCTCAAGAAATTCACAGCGCGGTTAGTTTCTTCGTCCTTCTTCTCACCCTCGTCCTGTTTCTTCGGTTCTTCTTCCTCGGCTGGCTCTGTAACAATCTCTTCGGCTATGAAACTTCGTAGAATCTGCTGTGCAAACAACCGCTTCGATCTCCTTCGTCAGTAGAGAGAACTCTTTCTCCTGTGAGAGACGTGCACAATCCTTGTACTCTCTGACTGAATCCGACTATGTAGAAAGAACGCAAACTTTAAATAAACTTTCGAAAAAACCGCACGTAGAAACAACACACGTACACACATCGTCTCGACGAATTTCTCGTAGTACCTCCTGCTGGACACGTTTTTCCGCGCAGGTGCACGACGGCGAGGTTCGAGGACTGTGGCGTCAAGAATGCTCGCCACTTTCCATCACGTTGCCGCACGAGACGAGCGTGAACGGATCCTGCAGCGGTACCTCGACGCCTAGTACCATCTCGCCTGGCGAGCACACGTCGCTCGAGGATGAGCTCGGCAAGGTAGGTATCGAGTTGCTTTCGTCAGAGTGGTGCGAACCGCGCTGACATATCGTGTCCCGGCTTCGCCAAGCGTTCTCTAATAAACGTGTTTCAGACTTGCTCTCCAAGTCGAAGCGCGTGTGACACAACGTCTATATTTAGCGAGTGAATAGAAACTCGCGCGCCCCTTGAAAATGATATCGTCGTATGTTGTCGAGTCGCGCTTGGCCGTCGTTCAAGCCTCGTTGAATGACCTTAACCCATTGAAAGAACTCGCCGCGGCAGCGTCTCGCTCGCTCGCGATTAACGCGACCGGCATCCAAGGCGACGCGCTAGGAATGCGTGCTCACATTTCCTCTCTCTAATCTATCTCTAATCAGTCCTCTTCTCGCTCTCTCGCTAAACGAAACCGTGTTTACAGGCTATGATACTGCACGATCAGTTGGAAAAGAGAAAACTAGAAAGAAGCACGTCGGAAAATGGAGCCGATGTCAGAAGACCGATGACCTCTGGCCTCTACCACGCGTCGATTACGCCGCCCGGGTAAGCCAGCTGTTAATAAGTCAATCATCGCAGCCGTTCCTGTCACTCGACTGCGTTGCACGACTGCCTAGTGATTTTTACCGGCTAACAGACGAGCATAAGCGTCAGGTGTCCTTCCCGCGTCTTTTTCAGTCCCCTCGAATCCGCTCATCTGAGTCAGACGACAACGCCAATGTCAACGAACACGCAGTCCGTGCAACCGCTGCAAACATCGACCGCGAACGCTACCTCTTTGATGAACGGGGACGAGAAAAGGCCGCTCAATCACATTCAAACTTATAGGTATGCGTTCGTGCGAAAATTCCTATAGTTTGCGATACAATGCATCGACACTTGCAGTTTTTAGAAGAAAGGAGAATCATTCGTTTTTTTTTTTTTTTAAACGGAATCATTCATGTGCAAATAATTTCTACAATTACTACTGTTACATTCCATTTCCAGCTCTTTCAATAAGAAGGAATTGGAAAGTTATCGTCATATCGTGTCTCTTATCATCATTATCAACGTATCTTTTCTTTAATTTCTTCAATTCTTTACAAGACGTTTTCTTGTAAATGACACGTTTTCTGTTGTTAATAATAGAGTTGGAAAATAACTCAAGGTTTAATGTCGTAAACTAAGAGGAACGTGGAGGAGAAACTGTAGAAACCCAAGTGTCGACGCACGCATCGCAACGTGTTTCAATAGATATCACAAGTAACATGCGACGACTGATTTTTAGAGAGTATAAAGAGGCATTGAGACAACAAAGAGCCAACGAGGGACCCAGCGTGTACAGGCCACGTGAGCAGGTGACACCGCCAGGCAACGAATCGCAGAACAACGAGACAGACTCGGCCAGCAATAAAGACGCACTCGGTATGACCGGCAAGCAGATCTTCAACGAGGAGAACGCGACGAAGAGACCGGTGCAGAAAGTAACACCGTCGCGTATCAACTATCAAAACACGCCGATTATCAACGGTAGCAATAACGAATACAGCAATAAGAACGGGAAATACCTCGAGCAGCCGTATAAAAAGCCTAACTCGCCGATCAAAACATCATCGAGCATTTTATCTTCCAACACTAGTCCGGGGCACACTCCCAGATTGGTCAAGACCGCTGTTGGTTACGTAGAAGGTAAAAAAAAAAAAAAAAAAAATCAGTGAGTAAAGAGAATAAAATAGATAAAAACATATCACTGACGTGTCACGTGCAAACAAATGGAATATCTATTATGTCCGTTAGGTAACAAGAGTCCTAGTAGAAACGGCGGGAGTCCAAAGTCTCCTCGGTCGGTTACGTGGAACAGCAACGTGCCAGAAAAGTACTCGTTCACTATGAGAAGAGAATTCGAGCGTGCCAAGGAGGAAGCTGACTTGATCGAGCAGCTTCGAAACGTGAGTATCGGAAAGGATCGACTTTCGCTCGGTAATCACCTGTTGTAACAGTGGGGTGGCTAACGTTCGAGCTTCCTTTTAGCACATTGAAACAAGGCTGAAGATGGCTCTACCGGAAGACCTTGCCCCGGCGCTGACGGACGGAGTTGTACTTTGTCACTTGGCAAATCACGTGAAACCTCGGTCGGTCGCCAGTATCCACGTTCCTTCACCAGCCGTGGTGAGTGTCTAAAAGCCATCTAAAAGCGAAATATCCTCGGATATTTAACACGTAACGATCGTGTCACAATTTGCAGCCCAAGTTGACAATGGCAAGATGCAGGCGTAACGTCGACAATTTTCTCGAGGCGTGTCGAAAGATTGGCGTCGATGAGGTAAGCTTGATCATTCGATATCTCTTCTCAAACAGTTTCTCGAACAGTTTTCTCGCTTATGTTTCTCGCTGTGGTGCCGCGGCATGTTACAACGCACGTCAAGCCACCGCGTGCTTCTACACGTGGAACAAAGTCATTTTTTTCGTTGTCATTCTTTTGTTGTCCAACGAATTTTTCCCGTGACGATTGTACTCGAGGCACGCCCTGCGAACACGTTCGTGTCTCTTTGTCGTGGAAGCACGGCCAAGTGCGTCACAAGGGAAACTTGAAAACGATTCGAGCGCAAGATCGAAAGAAGCATAGACATCCGTGCTATCGTCGATCGAACGCCTCTTGGCAAGGCCGTAACTAACGCTTCGACAGCAGCCGGTACGTTTGTCCATGTTATTTCCAACAACTACTAGTCAGTCCCCGTGGGTTATGCGATTCGCCTTTTTTCCAAAATCTCTCTCGTTCCAAAAAGGAAAAAAAAAAGAAAAAGAAAAAAAAATTTGGAAGAATTCGAAGAAAGAAGTGGAGATAAAGAAAGAAGCTTTAGTTGCATGTGCCTAGGCTCGTATTCGCTTTTGTGTCGCTCGTCGCTTCATCGGAGAACGCTTTGAACGCGTCTCGTTCCTAGCGTCTTCACTTCTCAACATTCCTCTAAGATTCAACGACTTAATGCCACGCGCTGAACATTGAAAAATCTTTCAAACTAGCTATATTCTTTCTTACTTGTATCCTTTTGAGATAGGATACCAGAATTGGGCACATTTATTGATACAAAGTGACACTCAAGTCTGGTTGTTGCTTACTTTCTCGATGAAGCGCCTAAATCGAACGATTTTTGTGCAACAATTTCTTCAAGGCAAAGTTTTTCGCTAAAGGTTCGAATCGTTGATTTCGAGGAAGATATCGCTTCCTTAGGAATGAAAGTTATGTAAGAGGGCAGCAGGGCATTTCTGTATCGAAAGAAAAAGAAAAACAAAAAAAAAGAAAGAAAATAAAAATAAAATAAAATGTTCAGAACGACCAGCGACATAGTAGAGACTGGGACTGAGTAGTATCGTTGTTGGTGTTGCAGGAGGTGTTATTGGACGCGGACGCAATCATGGACGTGGGTTACATGGACGCGTACGGGCTGGAGGCTCTAGCGCGTCTCGTCTCCGCTCTTCTCCTTCTCCGTGACGAAGGAAAGAAAGATACCGAAGAATCGGCCGCAGGTTCATCCCATACGATTCAGGATCGCGTTCTATCCGCGATGCTTTTTGCCACATTCCTCTCCAGCCTCGTTCTGCTCTACCTCTTCCCGATTCCTGATTAAAAACCAAAACAAAAAGAAACGAAAGAAAAAGAGCGAGTAAGACGAGAACGCCAGAGTGCAAAATGATGGGACGAACGACGCTCGCAAGACAAAAGCACAATCGAAGATTACGCTGGGATTACGACAAACAATATATATATCGACACGCGACGCGAATCGGTTCGGTTCGGTTCGCAACGAACTCGGTAGAGAAGACACGGTTTTGTTACAATTTTCTTTTAATTTCTCGATTCGTTCGCCGAGCCTTCGCCGAGTCGCGCCGAAGTTGAATCGCTGCACGACATTCCTCTGTCCACTTCTTCCAGCCCGATTAGAACTCTTAGAGCGGCATGATATTTTTCTAATTTTCTTTTCTTTATATATATATGGTTTGCTTCGACGGGCGAAGAACGGGGTCGAGTGTCGCGCAGAGCCACTCCCTGTCAGATGCTAATTGCGCGAGTTTATTTTAAGTATGATACAAACGATACCCGGAAGGAAGAAACCGTATCGAAAGCTATTGATCGATCGTCGGGAGTATCTCGTTATTCTAGTTCGACGTTATTCCAATTCTGAGTTTTTCCCCCCTTCTCGTTTCTCGTTCTTCCGTTCAAAGGAATCGCTGTCGAACTGAGAGACGCTCGATGGCTTTCGTCCGTTGTAAAAAAAACGTTTGATCGACACGTCGATCTGACTGAGAAACAGCTAAGCTGAGCTTTAGCTCGATACGTTCGATTTAATTTACATTCGACTATGACACAGGGCAGCGATGAGATCTGCAACACTTCGAATCGTTTCGAATCTTCTCGAATACGGTTCTTATTAAGCTTAAAATCATTGAAAGTTTCGAGCGTGACTAATTATCAAATAACTTGAACTTTTTAAATTTTTTTTTAGTACTTATGTTGCATGATTTTGTATTATGCTCAACATTGAATACTCGTCACGCTATCGAACTCTCGGAAGCTTTTACGACGATCAAAGGTTTATTAAGACTTTCAGGAGTTTGAAGCTTCGAATCGTGTTCCGCGTGATTCGAATTCGAAGTCGTCAAACATGCAGTACAAGTTCGAAACGATTCAAGAAAATGTACCAGATTCCATCGCTGGTGTAGTTTGAACAGGGTTGTTCGTTTGTTTGCCTCCATCGTTGTGGCTCGTGAGAGACGCTTGAAACTTCCTTCGGCGAGCTAGTATTCGGTAGTCGATTCAAGTATCGAACGGCAGCTTGATAGTATATTTAGTCCGCCTAGTTGTAGAAACGGCCACGTAGTGCGTAGGTTAGCCGAGCGTTTCTGTTTTTAGTAAATAAGACTCGACGAAGACTCGAGCTCGAGGAACGTCAATCTCGAGTTCTGACCGTTGAACGCGAAAACCACTTACGACGAAAAAAGGGAACGTGAAAAAAAGGAAAAAGAAAAAAAAAGGAAAAAAAAAACAAATCAAAGAGCGTAATCAAAGCTGCTGGACGCTCGCATATCAAATGGAATCGCCTGTATGTATGTACCTTGTACGTTTAGATCGCTGGATCGTGACGACCGATGAGATTTATCGTTGGGCACAGGATCTGTCGAGAAAATAGTATTTTGCTACGCGAAGCGGTGGGGCTTGGTGTCCAATACACGTTCGAGAGAGATCTTTCGCCGAGAGAGATCTTGATTGCTCCATGTTCGAGATAATCTGTTCGTATCGGCGGAATCGAAGAAAATTGAAAAACGAGACGAATGGTATCCGTGACAAAACGTGGTATTGCGGCATCATCCGGCACCGGTGACGTGTCTTGGATCACGCCAATAAGATGGCGAAATTCAAACAGAAAAGAAAAAACAGGGAAGAACCTTCGGTGTCATACCTCGAATGGTAATATTTTTTTAACGTTCGACCAATGTGAATCGCCTACGGCTCTTTCAGGATTGATGGGTCTGTGATAGGTAGCCTTCGAGTACTACAGGATTCGCAACAAGGTGCTAGAAATCTCTCTTTACGTTCAAAGATTTCCTATTTTGGTACGTAGGTTTAACTCGCACATTCGAAACTCGAAAGGAATTTCTCATTCGATCATTGTTTTTTGTCGTTTTAACGAATCTCACGGAGCAGTATTGCGTGCCTCCCCCCAACAAAATCACGGCGAAATCGACAAATCTTCTATCTTTCCCTGTCGTTTCTCTTAACCGAGGTGAGAAACAAGTAATAAAGGAAGTAAGTTGTTTTCGTTGGGAGAGGTACGTCTAGACAAGAGTACTTAACACTTCACCGACCAAGCAATTCGGTCGTGAGCCTAAGATATAATCTCCATATTTTCATATAAACGCGTTTAATGTCTAAACAAGAAGAAATATAAAAATCGTATCATAGCGGACGTACAATACGTATATCGTTTAGAGTGTACAAGCGTCTAACTTATTCTACATGTGTATTCGTACGATAAGGGATTTATATTGCGTACATTAAGGAATTTGAGGAGGAACCAGTCGCCGAGATCGAATGTTTCGGATCACGGCGGATGATCTTTTGCATCTCTTGGTTTGTCGCTCCATTGGACGGCCATTGTCTTATTGGCCGTATCGGACGTGTTCTGTTTCGCAGTAGATCAGTGCCAAACGCGTCAGACACGCGTCAGAAACGCGTCGCGCGCGACTCGGTTTCTCCGTGATGCTTCTCATATCGCTGCTAGTATGTTCGACTGAACGCGACACGAGTGAACACACGTGCTCTCAAACGTATCGCGAACGCACAAAGGAATTTTTTTTACGAGAAATCTAATCGCCTCTATTAACACAACACGGTCTAATACAACGGTCTACTTGCAAGTAAACACGTAGAAACTCTTTTTTTTTTTTGTTTTTTCTTCTTTTTGGTGTCAAGTTGAGTTTTATTTTATTATATATGGAAATTCTCTGTATTTTGAACTGATCGTAGACGCGCGTGTTTGCGAGGTGATTCTACGACGAACATGCAACTATGTCGACGTATTAATCATCAAATCAAGAATTAAAAAGCGAGCTGCGTCTTTCGGAATACCGCGTTACTTTGGTCGCTTGCGTTTACGAATTTCTAGTCCTTCTGATACAATGTACTTCTAATCGTTGGTTAAGTTTATCCTCGGTTCTAGTCAGTTCGACTTGTTCTTTTATTTTTTTTTTATTTTTTTCTTTTTTTCGTACTTTAATCTTCGTTTTCATCCAAGTTACAATGTTTCGTACTCGCTAACTTAACGCTTAATTCGTTACTTAATTTCGTTCGTTCCTTTTGTCTCTTCCGCTCCTCTATTCCGGTTAATTTCGTCGTCGTTCGAGTGTGTCAACTGTCGGATTGCGACAGTTCGTTTGACAAAAAAAATATTCGAAATTGATTCGAAGATCTCTCGTTGCTGGGAAATAGGAATCGTTTCGACGAGGTTAGCTCAGCGAAACGACGTCGAATTCAACGGCGACGATCTCATCAGTATTATTCTCTCATCTCTTCGTAACGAGATCGGACGAGACGATTTAATTGCATCGAATTAATCGCAACCGTAAGACTGGTTATTTCACTTTTAGTTTACCGTGTATTCCGTAGATTATTGTCTCTTCTCTGTGCTCTGCCGCAGCTGTTTTTCATTATTAGTTGTCGCTTCCACAAGAGGCTTCAATCTACCCGCGTGAGGACGCGAAGTAGAAAAGACGAGCGATAAGGAGACCAAACACACACGAGATCATTCCGTTGCATTAGCTTGTATAATTGTATAATTTTTGTAAAGAACAGAGAGGAAGAAAAAGAGAGCATATATATACATATATAGATAGATTATATTATATTATACAAATACATATATATATATATATATATTATTATATTGTATTATATTATATTGTACGAGAAACACAGATATATGGTACGTTGATGCTATTTTTCTCTGATCGTTTTCTTTTTCTTTTTTTTTTTTCTTCTTTATTTTCTCAGATTGTACTACGTAGGCTAATTAGCGTCGCTGATATCACGAGCTTATAAAATCTCGTTCTCGCTCTTCAAAACTCGGTGCTTCGTTTTTTATCTTGTTGTTTTTTTAAGCTTAAGCTTTTTTGTACGATTTCGTAGAAACGAGAGGAATGTCTCTCTTGTCGTTTAATTCGTGTTCCTCCTTCGAACGATCCTTCGATGATTTATTACTACATTACTCGATGGACGTGACGCAATCGTTTTCTTTATCTTTATCTTTCTCTCTCTCTCTCTACTTTTTCACTTTTGTACTATCGAGTCTAAATTGCCAGCATGTTCGTCCAACGATTTCACGATCACGGCGATGCAGGGACAGTCGTCGAAACTGATCGTGTTTTCTTCTACATCTCTAACTTTGTTCGTACACTTGGGATAGAGTGCAGTGATAACGACGAGTGCACTCATCGCCGTGTGAACGTTGAACGTGGACGACGTGCCTCATGCTTCATTTCTACGCTACGCGCACAATAAAAAAGAAAAAAAAACAAACAAACGCTGTTACACACTGCCGAATGTATACTTACGTGTCGGTTCAAATTTTCAAATTTGACTCCAATCAGGATTCAATCCCAATCCCGATTTGATTAACTTCCATAGCGCGAAAGTCAAGTGAAACGCGCGAATACGATTCGTTGGGTTCGCCAGGAGTCGCGGCGTCTCTTTGCGTTTCGGTGTTCCGTGGTTCACGTCCCCCGAAGAACAATCGTTGAGAAACTTGTTTGCTATTCAGACGATAATGCTTCAGACACTACCTAATGTTCGGTTTCACTCTTGAGAAACTTACTCTGTAATATCGATTGTACGACTACCAATAACGATTGTAATACTATTTCCACTGATAATAAAATATTCTTTTTGGTATAATCGCTTAAGCACGATGACGAACGCTCGTCACCTGTACTGTAAAATTATTCCCAGAGATTTTTTTTACAGTTAGAGAGGCCCAAATTTCGTCGCCTCTCTAAAGTAGGCATATCGCTAAAAATTCTGTTAAATGCAGCTAAAATCATTAGCCTGGCTATATTGTTCCCTATAATACTGAAAATTAATATTAATACATTTCTTTTAATTAATTTTTTTTAACATTGGAGCTACGAAAGGAATCCAAAGATTCATTTTTTTTTTCTTTTCAACAATTGAGAAACGAATCCTTCTACGAACGTTTGTGCATAATTTTGCGTTCTTTGAAGTTCTACTAATTTTCTTCAGATTGAAAGACTCATTTCGTTTTCGGCAAGCATTAAGAGACAAAATTTGGGCAGCTTATCTTATCCCGAGGCTCGATAGATTACCTGCATTAATGAAGAACGTACGCGTGTGCTTTGTCATTTTTCAGAACCTCGTGTGCTGCGCTAGCGACGTGCTGGAAGGAGGTCGAGGAGTGGTGCGCGTGGCTGTCACGGTCTCGGAGTTGCTCAGGTTCCATCAGTCACGATCTCCGTTGCAGACCACGTCGTCGTCGAACGTGCCGAATCACGTGTCTGCTTAGCGCCAGACTATATAAAGCCCCGTGTTGAAAGAAACGAGAAAGAAAACAGGAATCTTCGATCACGGAGGAAACGGACTCGCGGCCAAGTTTTCCCACGTATTTGAACACTAAGGAAGGATTCATTGGACCTAGTAGCATAGCAAGCTGGTTGCCGCCGCGTTTTTATACTCACGACACGCGAGCCAATAGGGCGTACAAAAACCGACAAAAGACACCACGCTTCCTGGTCCAGTTTCTCGGTGGAACAATAATGCCATAGGGGATCGATTATAAGACTCTCCAGACTTTTTATATTATCGTATTACGCGTCAGGTAATCGCTCGTGTTTGATCGCTCTCCAGCG
This sequence comes from Tetragonula carbonaria, assembly GCA_032399595.1. Taxonomy (NCBI): domain Eukaryota; kingdom Metazoa; phylum Arthropoda; class Insecta; order Hymenoptera; family Apidae; genus Tetragonula; species Tetragonula carbonaria. The sequence continues at coordinate 1,969,817 of JAUCRC010000012.1, read as the reverse complement.
ATCTTCTCCAAAATCAAAAGAAAAGAGAAAAAGAAAGAAAAAAAAATACAGCATCGCGGCTATTCGACGCGTTCGCAACGTTAGACTGCGATCAATCATGATGCTCGACTATATAGTTGTACGAAACTTTTATATCGAAAAGACAAAACGTAACTTTGTACGAGAGGCAGGCAGAAGAAGAAACGTAGCAGAGAAACTAGGACGTAAAAGTCGTAGCCGAGTTTCGCAAGAGAAAAGAAACCTACGCGCGAATGCAACAGTCATTATATAGAGTTAGTAAATATCGGAGACACTTTCTTCGGGTTCGATTTCACGATGAAAAAAGTTCTTACGCGCGTGTAACTAGCATGCGCTTTGTACTTGATTAGTTATATCGCACGTAAAATATTATCTCGATCAAGACGATCGTTTTCAACGATCATAACAACGGAAAAAAGTCGTTGTTTTACGAACTTTCTTCGTTGTTGCACCGTTCACAGGTTCAATCCCAATGAAATGGTCTCCTATATCTATTAACGGAGCTTGTATATCCGTGCTTTCTAAATAGCGTGTTTATCACCGAGGCATTTTGATATCGTGGAACAAGATCAGATCAACGTTCGTTCAAAATCGAAATATTTTATATTTTAATTCAGGAATAGGTAACTCGTGAATCGAGCGTATACATGCAATAATAAGTTCGAGCAGCTTAGAACGCTGTGAAAGGAAGAATAATCGAAAAGAATTGCCTATTTTCACTCTCTCGATTTTGGAACTCACGATCGCTTATAACAAGACGTAACTTTCAAGTTGATCCAACAATAAGTTTTTTACTAGAAGATACAAGGAATCGAAAAAAATCTATGAAATGACTTGCCCTTGAGTATTGATGAGTATTGATCGTTTTTTTGGAGGATCCAGGCTTATTTAACTTTTATAGTTTGCTTTCTTCAAAGAAAATATGGTTCTCTTTTCAATAGTACCATTATTAGAGCTATGAATTTCTTATCTAGAGTCAGAGCGGTTTCAACTAATGGAATTCCTAGAAATCTGTTATTTTTTATTAAAGCATTATCTAAACAAATTCATCATAAGATCAACCAATCATCTTAAAATTCAAATTATAGACAACGAGACTTATCTTAAAGTCGTGAAATGGACAAGTGTATTGTAGAAAAGAAGGAGAACGCTTTCATGAGAAAGTTGCGAATTTCAATCTCCAAAATCGAAAGATCAAAAACAGACGAAAAAACGCCTCGTTTTTCGGTCATTCTTTGCACGGATCAGCTCGATTCAAGGTGTTCGTCATTCAGTTCTCATTCGTCGAGCGATATTCGGTTCGTTTGTTCTGCGATACTTTACGAACCATTTCGCTTGTCATTTCAAACAAGATGCAAGAAAGCTGCATTCTTTTCGTCACCTTTTAGTCACAAAACCATGCGTAAGCGATCTGCTGCGGATCAAGTAGATTTCTGCAGGAGTGGTAAGTTAGCTAGGAAGTTTTCAATGCCATCGACGATCGATAACAATCGTTCAAACAAGTCGTTGGTATATCAAATATTCGTACGTTTATATAAAATTAAGGCCTAGGTGTTCACTACGACGTGTAACATATAAACGTTGCAATTTTCTTTCTACGACGAGACTATTTCTTCGACTATTTTTTTTCTTCTTTTTTTTCTTTTATATACACCTCTTCGACGCGTATTCGATATCGAGCTATTTTTATCGTCGAATTCCGAGTACTGCCACAATTTGGTAATTCCCGAAGCGATGAAACCCCGTTAGGTGCTAGGCGTTATAATATCGTTAGCAGTAATTTCTTATATCGTCGCGAGGTTCGTTTAGAATTCCCCTACTATTTTTTTTTTTTAATTTTGTCTGATTTAGAAATGATCGGTGTAAGAGGAGTACGAAGGATCTCATGCGTCGTGATGGTGAGGAGTCGAGCAGTTACGTCTCGGTGTCTTGTCGACGAGTTCCAACGCGCGTCAACGATCACGAACTCGTGTCGACGAGGCATCCAATCTCGTGAAAGAATGTACCGTATATTCGTATTTATTGTGCCAAAGATATATACTTTGTATTAATTTTTCTCTCTATCCGTCGTCGGGGGCGCGTCTTTGCAGGTAAGCGACGATGTTTTTGAAGTGGGGATTCGAAGTAACAACGCTGCGGAGTGTTCGAATAGACACGACGCACGCTATGTCTGTCTGATCGAACGTCCGTAAAAAATTGTACGGATATTTCCAAATGGAATCCTTAGAAGAGATTCGTCCTCGTCTTACGTTCGACCACAACTGCGTCACCGTGCCCAACTTTCCGCCGAATCTCTTTTCTCCCTCTTTCTCTCAACCTCTTCTCGCTCTCTAGCCTGATTTCATTTTATTTCGTTCGACCACAGCACTACTCTCGTTTCTAGGTATACGCGAATTCGTTGAGCGACGAGTGTCGCTGCGGAATTGTATCGTTCGCTCAAACAGTTTCTTCGAAAACGAACGCGCTGCTGAAGCGGACTGATCATCGCTTGGTACGTTTCGATCAATCGACCACCGTTATCAACAGTATTACCTCGATCAACCCACCGAGACAAGGCGCATACAAGTCTTTAAATGTGTTTTACAAAAACCTTCGTCCTCCCTTCTTCTACAGTTGTGATTCTCACCAAGTGAGACCAAGTCGGTCGATTCGTACCAAACGCTCGCCAGCAGACTCATACCTAAATACACCGCACGTAATATATTTAAAGATTAACGGATACAGTGTATAAAAAAAAAAAAAAATAAATCGACGAAAGTCTACGTATATATATGCAACCGTGGTCGTTCCTTCTCTCCCGGCCTGTATTTTCTTATGCTGATTTACGAGCCATGTTCGCTGGCAATGTAAACGCTTTCATTGCATTTACATCGAGGGGTCTGTCGGCCAGTAATTGCTTGCGATTTGCTAATTGTCTATTTACGAGTTTCAGCGTAGGGTTCGATGCTGTTTCTATTTGCAGATAAATTCACAAATAGTTTCATGCAGGGCAGATCCAATGCTATAGTCCCTGATGACTCTAACAAGGGACGTCGTCGTTATCTACGGTCAATTTATCCAGCTTTCTTTTAAAAAAAAAGGAGGCTACAAAAAAAAGGAGGTCGATTTACTTACTCAAAGATTTCATACAAGCCTGGTTGGCCCAGACTACCTCATAAAAATGTTGCACTGGGTAAAAATCCTACCTCGCTGCTTCGTCTAGAAAGTTTTGCTCCGAAAGCAGCGGGGACTTTCAAAATATATATATATATATATATATATATATATATATATATATATATAAGAAAAATTCCGATCTTTCTGCTTACGACGGAGAGACTCACTCAGCGAGCGAATGAAACTTGGCTCCTTTTAACAACACTTTCGATATCCGTTCGTCCTAACGACCAAACGCTAATGCTCCGAAAGGAATTCGAGCGATTCTAAGAGAGGAGAGAGACGAGCTGGTGCGATTTGCTGGTTGTTCCAGACGGTTGTAAGCCGACGTGAAACGACGTAGGTGAACCACGATAGGCGGAGTTGAAAGCTCGAGAAAACTCCATTTTGTTCGAAGAGGGCGGTCTCGGTGTTCCACGTTCCCCTCTACCAGAAGGTACCACCTTGGGACACGATCGACCTCCTCGAGGTGGAGGGAACTCGAATGCGAACATTGCCGAACAGGAGTTCGCGACACGCGTGTGCTCGGCCGGTTGCTGCTTTCTCGTGCTCGATTCGTCGCGTGGCTGCGTGCTACCGCACGCTCCTCACTCTCGCCTTGACAGTTCCTCCGTCAACTGTTAACTGTCAGCTGAGCTTTGACAACTATGTCACTGAACAACTGAAATTCCCGTCGAGCTATCGCTGACTGCACTACTCTCTAGCGAAAGAGAACAGGTGATCGATTAACGCGCGAGACCATCGCGTGAGACTACGTGCTGGAATCGACGTGACAAGTGACGAAAGTTTCGTTTGATGATCTCCTTCGACGATAAATGTTTGCGAGGGTTGATCGAATCGAGAAAACAAAGGGGCTGAGTGCACGAGCAGACAAATAGTGCACCGATCCTCCAACGTGAGAAACGAAGAGCAATCAACGAAGGACGAAGCTTGATCGATGATCGCGTTTTGCTGGTTTGATTCGATCGGATTTATGGAAACACGGTAACATCACCACCGACGAGGACATTTTAAACACAACAAAGGTCCACGCGTCATCACTCGCGATTACAAGAATTCGAGTACAGTAAATTGCACAACGCAATTACGCTTCGGATATATATATATATATTGGTCAAGAACGTGTGATCTCACTTTGTACCTCAGTTTGCGCGCCGCTATTAAAAAATCGGGTCGATCAACCGCGTGAGAGTTATCCGAAATTTCGCGATATAACATCGAGCCAAAGGAAATTCAACTCGAACCGTACACAATTCTCCCGATTGGATCGAATTAATAATAGATAATTAAAAGGAGAAGTGATAAAACGTACTTTCCAAAGAGAAACGTACTTTCTAAATTGCAGATATAAATCAGAATCAGGCGAAATCGAGAGGCAGGTACCAAATTTGCTGGAGATCGATCGGATAAACAATTGGACAATTTCATTGAAGAAGAGAGATAGAAGCACGCGTGTAGATCTATACATCATTTGACGAACGAGATGGATTGACCGTTTCTGGACGTGTTCCAATACGAGATACGCATCGCAACTCGCGGAAGTTTCACGATAAGAAGCGTCAAACTTCCAAGTGTCTGTGCTTTTGCGCCAAATTCAAATGTTACTGCTACGAAAAATCCGGCTCTACCTGCATGCAATGACGAGCTTTCCACGGACGAAGATGAGCAAACTATACGCGACTGAATGAACGCGGGCTGACAGACCGATTAGGTGAAAATCGTAGAAGATAGCGATCGTCCGCGTTGTGTACGATGTGGACCGACGAGAGGACAGTGAGATATCGGTGTATACTGTGAGAGGGACGTTTCGTACGTGCCTTCTTTCCTTCACTTCGTTGTCGTTCGACCACTTCGGTGTCGAAACCACGTTGGTCAACACGATGGACCTCAGCACGACTCCTAGAAGAATGACGGAGACTGTGGCTGACCTTCAGAAAACCCGGGTCGCCAAGAGCGTCTTCAGTATACGAAGCTTAGTCAACGTCGAGGAGGCAGAACTTCCGGTGGTCGAGGACACGGAAAAGCAAAGTGAGTTGTACAACGATACTTCTTTCCAAGTTTCACCAAAATTTCTGCCAAAAAAAACTCTACCAAAGAGGCAGAGGTTTCGCTGTTCAACGATCCGTTTAGGATGATCTGTTCAGTGAACGAATCGAGTTGTGCTCGTACTGTACATCTGTCACGCATTCTTAATTGTCTTTAGATTCGCATAATATCTCCTCTTTATTATATCGTCTGTATGCAGCACTACGTTTCTTTTATTCGATACAAGGTACAAGGTAGACGAGTCATGTTATTCGACATCTACAACATCCTGTAATAAATTGTCTTTTACAATTGCAACAATTGAATCGAATTATTAACGAATAATATCGCACGAGTAACGGATTCGTAAGAATTTCCCGATTTCGTTAGTCAAGAAACTCGAGTGAGAAGAGTGAATCATCGAGTTTCTAACGATATCTATCTGCTACTGTGAGAACAATTGAAAAACATGCTAATGGACTGTAAAATTGAACAAATCTGGATTCTTCAAAAAAAAAAAAAAAAAAAAAAAAAAAAGGATTGGCGTTCGTTCACTGGACAGAAGACGAGAACACCTGGCGAGACACGATGCTCGATGTTCATTCGCGTATGAAATCAAGTCGTATACTCGCGCGAATCTCGAGAACGATAAGCGAGTGACTCGAGGGAATCGCCGTGCGTCCAGAATTCCAGAAGACCTCGCGCGATCGATAGACTCCGGCTGGGGAGCTGATTTTCTCTCGGCGACGATCGGAAAGAGATCGAGGAGACGAACGTTCTAGGAACCGCGAAGCCCGTCCCGACATTCCACGGCCGAGAAATGCTCGTTGAAGCGGACTTTTTGTTGGCGAGCGCCTTTTGTGCTCGCTGCCACGCCGGGAACAACCAGTCCTTGTACAGCAATCGAGTCAATTAAGGCTCACTTATACTCGGTAAATTGCGATAAGACGACGATTAAGTTGAAATTAGCCCCGTGCCCCCTCCCCTGGCCCTCGGCAAAAAGTGTATCAATGTCGTTATTGCCGACACGTATCGAAGGTAAATTAATACTCGTTTCCGACCGTTCCAATTATACGTTACACACGAAACGAGGTGGCTTTCTTTGGTCCGGACGACGGATTGAAGCGGTCGCGTCCGGTCGGACGACTGATCGGAGATTTCGACGCGACGTTACCGCTCGGCACTGACGTTCTATCTCTCCTTCTCTCTCGATGCATCTTACGAGACCAATCGGTTGGCGGTTGAATTTCGGAACGGCGCGGAAATCGCGTTTGACGAGGATTCCAGCTAGGCCGAGAAGTTCTGCTAGCTAGCTAGCTGGTCGATATGCAAAATAGCCGGCGACCGCGATAACTCGCGTTACTTGACTTTCCTCTCTCGGAAAATAAATAGCAAATTACCATTTAACCGTTGGCGATAAACGCGAAATGAGCTCGCGCGATAACGGAATCTCATTCTGCGGGCACGCGGTATCGCTTTCGTTATCGGGTAATTAACAAGATAGCGCGCCGATTAACAAATTATGAACGCGGGGTTCGTCCTCGAGATGGTTCCCTCGCAAGCGTACTAGTTCTATCGCGCCCGTCCTTGGCGATCAATGATCGCCAAAACGCAAACAGTTTCCCTTGAAACGATTTACGCGCTCAAGTGGAATTAATACGCTGGGTGCACGCTTTCGTTCCCACTGTAATTGGCCTGTAATCGTTCAAATATATTCGTCGTATTATTAGGTATTATATCATAGGCCATTTAGTAAAATAGACTTGCAGTTAATCGCGCAATTAACAGTCCGTTAAGCACAAATATGGCGTAACAGATATAGGTCGTTTTCCTACCTCAATTTTCTGTTTTTTTTTTCTTCTTTTTTTGGAAACGTTTCGAGGGGCTGTTTTGCACGCGTTGACCGGAAATGGTGGCTGAATCGTTAATTTGCCGCCAACGAGACTCGACGAATGAGAGGGTAGTTCGCGGTCGATTGGCTTCGAGACAGGAGGGTGGCTGCTCGACGAGGGTGGTTCTCCTCGGGCGAGGGCTCGAATTCGACCACACTCGAGAAAGAAATGGCGGCCTTGCGATTCGCGAGAATAATGGTAACTTGGTAATTTGGTATCTTTGCGTTTTCAATTGTAGCAAGATGCCTTTCGAATCTTTTCTCGATTAAACGCATTGTAAAAATGTAATGTATATTAGATACACATTAGGTACATACCTACGTTACGTGTGTAAGTACATCAGAAATATAAATGGTTTAGGCGAAATTTAAATTCATAGATCTGATTCTGATTCGCAGAATTTGTACGCAAGCGAACAACTATTCGAAAGAAGATATTAAGTTAAATTAATCGAAATCATTTTCTTCAGTTGAACTTCCGATCTCTCATATCACTTCAATCTTCCATAATATCGCGTAACTTTCTTCCTTCGTATCGCAAGAAATTGAGCCGTTCAGAAGGCAAGCTGATCAATTCAGTTTCACCACAAGTCCTTAATTTCGTAATTGAATTTCGAAGTAACTTTTTTATTTTCAATTTCAATTCAAGAAGCTTCGTCAAGCTTCTGCACGAACCGTACGTGTATAGAACAAATTAAAATAATTCCATCGAAACGTGGCAAATTGCTATGACGTCGCATCGGTCGCGTATCTGCTCCAAGCTAATTCCTAGATAATTCAGAATAGTTTTGACGATGACAGCGACGACGACGACGACGACGCCATCGGCGCGACCAACGAGCAAGCTAATTGCGAAAAAAAAAGGATGCCCACCTCTCAATAATAATGCGCCCCACGAAAGTCGTAAATAACCAGAAGCGGAGTTTTACGCGTGCGTATACGATAGAGGAACCCGGTGATTGGTCGGCTCGGTAGAGCCGCTAATTGTGTTTTATTAGCATTCTCTTTTCCCTCGCCGCCGAACATCCCGCGATCCTCGCTAACTAACCTCCGCCCATGTACTAACTATAAACGACATTGTTATTAAGAGTCCGTACACTGTATCTAAGGCCCACACGGTCGCTCGCGTGCGTGTAAAACGCGTGGACACACGGCTCGCTACCTCTGCTTTGCCTCGTTAAGAAGGGCTGTTAAAAAGGCACGGGAGAATCGCCACTTTCGTCGTTCACGTTCAACCATTTGACGTATGAAACGCTGGGTATCATTTTCCAAGCCTTTCTCTCGATTATGTTCTTTTTATTAAAAAAAAAAAGAAAAGAGCAAAATGCCGACAGTTTTTTCTATTTTTCTTTATGTCCGGAGTTCGAGGGTTCGTGATCACGTGTATGAAATATAGCACGCGTATACAAGCGTGTATTTAAATGTAAAATTGCTCGTGAAAGTATCTTATGAGTGTACTGTATTATATATGTATAGAATATTTTGGAATTTCATCAATATTGTAACGAAACACGACTATCATCGTTGTACTAATCAAAAGTTTGAAACAAGTCTGTAAATTACAAGATATTTAGCCCTCAATAGTGCCTTCTATTTTTTCAATTTAATGTATCCCTTGCTATGAAAATGACACAGTGCTAAAGAATTAATATCTGCAATAAAAGGATACATAGCCAAATTTTATTGATATCAAACAGACTAAATTTCTATTCAATTTCGTATAATTCACACGTTTTATAAGAACCGATGAAGATTAATATATGCAAATATATATTTCGCTCAATAATCACACAATAATCTATTATATCAATATTCCTCAATATTCAATGACACCATTTCTAATACTCATTATATATTTCATATGCTTTAAAAAAAATATATATATATATATATATATATATATATTTGTAATAGATAACTTGTAATTTTTACGTGCATTATCAGAGTTGCATTGACTTCAATCTTTGCCAACGTAATCGCAACAGCCGTCTCGAGACATGGCATTAACGAAATTTCAGAATGTTTTACACAACACGCATACCTTTATATAATATATAAAAGTTCTATTCTTAATGTCGACAAACGTTCGAATACTTTTATGAACCGCTGACACGTGAAACTTCTTGTCACTTGTCCTCGATAATTATCAAAAACAAAGAAATCTTAATCAGATTTATACCGACACGATGATTCTGTTTTTCTACGCCGAATTTTCAAATGTTGCAAACCAAGCAAAATCTGTACATCTCATAACATTCAGAAATTCTCCGAACGAGAAAGAGAGATGTCGCGGTATTAAGAACGCGTATTAAGTCCTTAATTGCTTGCCACGTTCAAAACCGCGGATCTCGGAGTTCGAACAACAAGCAGCAAGCAGAATGGAATTCGAAAGAGAAGGTGGTACGGGAACGAGCTTACCGATTTTCTTTCCGTCCCTCTCTCTCTCTCTCTCTCTCTCGTGAGAGATCAGTGTAACGGGGCGAGAGGAGTTTCTAAAAGAGGAGATGAAGAAAAACGAAGAAGGAGAAGGATCTGGAGAATGAGAAGAAGAAGAAGAAGAAGAAGAAGAAGAAGGAGCGTAAAAAGAGCGAGGGCAAGTCTTATTACGGCGAGCAGAGTCGGGCATGCTGGTGCAATCAAATAAATTAGCCGGAATTACGCGACTCGCGAACCGATGCTAGTGTAGGCGCGCACCGCTCGTCCTCGCCACCAATTAGCAGAACTTTATCCCGCTTCGAGCCCCGAGCATATTTCAGGGCCCGGGCCAGGGGCCTATCGTTTTCCAAGAAATGCGTCGCGTCTCTCCGCAACGCCATCGCTCGCGTTCGAGCTTCGCGAACCCCCCCGCCCCCCGTAACCTAACCTCTAACGTAATCTTTCGTCCCGCGTTTCGTTCTTTTCGCGTCGTCTCGATCCTTCCTTCCTCCATCTTCCGTCTGCTGCTTAATAAATGGCGTTACGATTTCTCTCCCGAAATTCTCTGCCGAAGCGACCGATTCGGTGAAATCTTCGAGTGGAGAAACTGGATGCTGCGCTCACGAAGGGGTTAATCGAACGAGTTTCGCCGTGGACGCGCGCGGAGTCCATCCATTCTCCATGAGCGCGGGCCTATTAAAGTGCATTACTCGGCTAATGCTCGATTGTAAAATAGAACGAGCGGAAAGGAGCGCGAAGGATGGGGGGGAGGGAGAGAGAGAAGGCTTATCTATCGCGGAGGATCGATCTTTTGCGCGGCACGTTTCAAGAGCTTCGCGAAATCGTTTCGCCCGGTGTAATGAGACCGGTGTAATCGAGTAACGAGGCACGATCCTCGTGGGAGTGAGGATGTGGCAACGCCGAGCGTTCTCTCTCTCTAGGTTCGGGCCTAATAACGGGCGGCAATATCGAACGAACGGGAACGCGTCGCGTTCGGACCGAAACGGTTACCGCGTATTCTTGCGTGACGCGTTATTAGCCGATTGGCTCATTAATCGCTCCGTCGGCCCGAGACCAACCGAACCTAAACCTCCCTCTCCCCGCCATCTTCCATCCATTTCGATACCGAGTAATTGCTAATCGCTAATTGCGAGCTCAAACACTCCATCCAATTAACCCTCCTTGCTTTGGGATTAGACCGAACTCGACGCCCCCGATGTTTCACCATTTCATGCGTCCACCATTCACTCTCTTCGCTGCTTCCCTCCATTTCACCCCTATCTTGCTTGCAACGACGAGGCGCGCGTTACCGATCTCGCCCGATCGTAAATTACCGACTTTTCCAGCGTGACGAGTCCATTAAGGAATTCTCCACCTTTGCCTGGTGCGCCGGTTTCCCTCCTCAATTTGCTTTCCTCTCGAGGAAACGAACGGCAGGGGAGGAACCGGTCGATTCCGAAACTGTAGTTTTCTTCGTTTTTAATAGCGTTCACCTGTTAACTGGTCGAACACCGGGGGTTAATCGTTGCCGGAATACCGGCGTCATGTGCCGTGCGGTGAATCGAGGGTGCGATTTCGGCCTCCCCCGGCCGTTAACGAACACTATCCTTCTCTCTTTCGTCGTCTTCTCGTCTTTCGGGAAGGTTCTTCCTTGACCGTGGAAGGAAGAACCGCGTAAACAGCCTTGGTGCGCGCACACGGCGCCTGCTCGTTCTCGAGTGATAGAAAGGAGAGACAAGGGTGGGAGGGAGAGACGTGGAAAGGTTTTACGTACCCCCTTTCGATCAATTAAGGCTAATAAATGGCGTCCACGGTGGGGTCGTTGATGACGACGAGGAAAGGGATCGGAGGTGGAAGAAGAAGAAGAAGAAGAAGAAGAAGAAGGGAAATGTTATTCGAATACGGGCCCCGTCAGGTCTGTGGGTTTATGCTATTAAAAATGTAAATATCTGCCGGCGGCTCGTTATCGGATGTAAATATGGCGGCAGGCCGAAACGGCAGATGGAAGGGGTTGGTTTCCAGCTCCTTTGTTTCGTTATTTATTGGAATGTGGGCCACGGCTGCGAGAGAAACCCACGCTTGTGCGCTTATGCGCTTATATGCTCGAGGAGCATATATAAGCTTACTCTTCTCTTGCCTTCGAACCCTGCCTCCCGAACGTTTCAATCTATTCCAACGTGGTGGAGGATATCGGCCAAAAACCGCGTGTCCGCAGGCCACTGCCAATTAAAATGCGAAATAATCGTGCCAATCTTTGTTGAATTCTATTTAATTTCAATGTTAATTCGATGCTAATTTTGATTTATTTCATTGACGCGAGGATGCTATGATGTATAGGCACGCGCGATAATTGCAAAACGAAAGGTAGAAAATTAATAGGCTGGGCTTAGTCTGTACTATATAACTATTAAAATAATTATACTGCTTATTAGAGATGTCAGAATAAATACTGAACAAATATATCGAGAGGTATATATATGTTTAAAAATGAATGGGTTCTTAGTTTATCATATATTCTTATTCTCATTCGGTATTGAATTTTTAGAGTTTAAGTAATCAAATATAAGGAATAAAGATTGGGTTTAGGAATAGAGATTATACGGATTGAACTAGTTTAGCGACTCGGGCAAATTATTCTTAACAGACGTAAGAGAAAAAGGTCTAAGAATCGAGTGAAACCAAAATACAATTAATCTGAAGTGTTTAAAATAATTAGTATACTCGTAGTAAACTTTCAAAGAAAATTACAATATATTGAATAAATATATCAAAATGTATATATTTAAAGGCGATAAATGCATAATTTACGTGCCTCAATGCTAAATTTTTAGACTTTCAATTGAGCGATTTAGCGCTCGAAGGACTAAGCAAATTCGCCTCTATACAAATTCAGAACAAACAAAAAAGCAAAGGCTTTGTGATTTGGAATGCCTAAAATAAAAAGAAGTTATTTTACATAGAAACTTAGTATTTGAGTTTTGTCTATTGTATAAAGGTCGTACATTGAAATAGATGACCCGTTAACTCAATGTACTGCAATGGTTTGCTTCTACGATATTTGTTCGAATGATACAAAGATATACTATCTAAAAACAAAGACAGATATATCTTACAAGCACTATAGAGTAGTAACTCGATCGGTGATTGAAACGATGTCTCGCATTTGATCACAGAATTGGGAATTCCGTCGATCGGTTCGAAGTGTACGATACCGTCGCTTTCTCCCTCGCTTCTGACATTTTCAGTCGCCAAGTTTCGATACATGACTCAATAAAACGAGATCCAAGGCGGAGTCTGAGTGAATATCAAACGCACAGAGTGTATTCACCGCGTTAACTTGTTTCCTACTCGTAGAGAATACATCGATGTCGAACGAGATTATGGTGCGTTCAGCTTAGAAATTTTATTAACTCATCTGGATAGACTGGGAATTTTCATGCAACAAGTGAAACTCGACGAGTAATTCACTTCGTCTACGAAATATTTCTACAAACTCTACTTTGAATATTTCGTATACATTTCTACGATGAAAGACAGAATCGTATAATTCCTGTATTTTATGAAGAAACGTTCCAAGCATTACAGTACGTAACATTAATAGATATAAACTGTAATTCATAATTTAAGGTGATACGATTAAGAAAATTTCAGTTGAAACGACGATGGACAAAAATAGAGAAACAATACAAATAACATCTTTCCAACCTAAAAGAAAAAGCTAACGAAACACAGCTTGTTACAGCTTTTATCGTAATGATTTAAAACCTACAGAACAAAGTTTCCTTCGATAAGTTCCCCGTTCTTATCTCTTTTCTTGATAGAAACACGTTTATGCTAGGTCTTTTTCTTGCCATCGCGATTCAATTGCCAACGATCGATAATTTGATCACGTTTGAATGCGCAATATCTTTTCTTCCCCTCTCGTTAGCGTAATTCGTTTCCGCGCGATTGAATAACAAATTACGACGTACATTTTAATGAAATACGACGGTAAGACGACAAAGGGCTCGTGGCAACGTTAACAGCGTTGCTCGTGGCAGAGTTGAAGTCGGAGTAAAAGCAAAGCTGGCACAACGAAAGCATACGAAAGAGCTAGAGGTATATACGACAATGTTATGTTATCAGATCTCGCCGTAGGATGAGATTGTTTAGATTATCGGCAGGTGCGTACCTTAATGACCGGTAAAATTATCCCCGTAATTACCGACGCTCCTAAAAATACCCGCAAGACCTCTCGAGATCCCTTGCAAAGATAACGCGGAAAGTGTCGTTTCCGAAACGCGACATTACCTCGCGACGCGATAATATTAGGCGATGTCGATTACGTATCACGTGTCGGATAAAACCAAGTCGCTGGTTTATGACAGTTGTCGCTTCCTCACTTCGCGTTATCAGACTCTCTGTTTTCACTCTGTCGGACGCGGGGAAGCAATCTGAATCCATTACTCCCGTGGGTTTCTGAAGCGGAAACAGGTACGTACGTGGGGTGTTTGTGAAAAATAATCATAGGTATAAGTAATATTCGTACATGTCTATACTTCAGAGAACTGAACTTTACTTCACTTTACTTCTGAATTTATTTGTAATCGAACAATATATGCAATGTGTATAATCTAATCAGATCGGTCATTCTGCTGGATACCCACGTGTGTGTTGAGAAATCATTGACTTACATGGAGAGTTTAGAAGCCACCCAGTGTAAATCATTTTTCATTAGAAACAACCTGCGCCATGCAAAATTCTCAGACAATGAAAGAGTTTGGTCATTATAATATAATCGTTTAAACGACTAAACTGTTCCATTGGCTAAAGATTTTTAATAATTAAAGAATGTTGCGTGCAACGCAAAAACACTTTTGAACCCTCTACGTATTGTAATATGTGTTATAAAACCTATAAGTGTCGGTGCATACGTCGAAAATGTGTTTCTACAGGGACTCTCGCGATTAGAGAACTCAAGGCTATGGAACTCGTTAAATATTCCAGAGTCAATTAAAGAATACACGAAGAACGCGTGTCGATCGATTTTCTGAGGTTAGCGCATTTTTTCGCCGCGACACGCTTCGGCAGACCGAAGAAATTGTGCTTCTTTTTCCGCGTTCGCGACTCGGGGGGGGGGGGGAATTGGACGGACTCGTGGCGCGTTTGACCGTTTCTTTCCTTCGATTCAATCTCCTCTCATCCGGTTGGTCGGGCACTGTTTGCATTTTTTCGACAGCCTACCACTCTACGACTAAATTCTTTTCTGAAACCCCCGAGGGAAGAAGCTTTTTTAATGGTCGTGCTTGACGGGGCACACCGGAACGCGTTCTCCTTTTCACCTCGACAACGACAACGACGACGACGAACAAAGAACGATTTCTTCTTCTTCTTCTTCTTCTTCTTCTTCCACTCGTCGAGCCATTAGACTCGCTTTACCGCGTAGATAAATTGAACTAAAGAAATATCCTAATTTATGGCCTTAAGAACGTAAGTGGTCGTTACCGTGATCTCGATAAGTTCGCTACAACGTTGCTGACATATGTTGTCCGAGTGGTCGGTTAATTCGTCTGGTATCTGATTGCGCATGAAACGAAACGCTCGACTTTATCCAGCGATCGTCACGAACCGAGTTCTCGATCCTCCGCCCCGAGCTAATAGAGACGCGAGTCGATCTTCTCGTCCGAGCTTCTTTTGCATCGCGGTCGCAAGCGCGATTCGATTTGTCCTTTAATCGCTGGCGGACAATAGAAAGTGCACGACGACAGCGGCCATGGCGCGCAGGTGTTGCCCGGACGAGAGTCAGCGTAGCAAAACGCGCCGTTTTATCGGATCTTCGTTCTCTTTCTTCGTTCGTCAGTTCTCCTCTCTTCTTCCTTCTCCCGCTGTCCTGCCAATCTGCCGTCTCGTACCCGTTGCTAACAGTTCTTTGTCGTTGTTCGTCATCGTGCTCGTCATTAGTTCCGCGCCACGAACGAACCGTCCGTCGCCATCGTCCGTCGTCCCTCCACTACCAACTCGCGTTTTCTTCGTTCTTCGTTCTTTCGTTTTCCGTCGTCTCCGACTAGACGAAGAAGCATTTTGAGTTGATTGAGAGTTAGAATCGAATCAATATCTCCACGTAGGAAAGGGATTTCCCACTTTCAGACTTCCAGTGATGAAATTTCGTTAAAAATCGTTCAACAATTTTTCACGAAAAATTATCTGAAGGCCGAACAAGGGATTGTATTTTGGTTGAAATTGAGTTAGCGCGCGCAAGTTGCAAATATTTAACTAAAAATGAATAGAATTGAAGAATGAATGAAAAAGAAGCATTTCATGAGTCTATCTCTATAGTAAATGATCCTTACTCGATTCAATTGTCAGGTTAATTTACAATTTCAGGAGAAAAAAACGGAAGATAAGGAAAGCAAACAACAAACAGAGAAATGAAAACAAGACAAGAACGAAAATCGGACTACGGTACATTATATTCTCAACAAACATAAGGATGTTCATAAGATTGTTCAGCAGGTCAGAATGTAACAGAAGCGTGTACGAAAATCGTGCGCAGGAAACGAGCTGAGAAAATTCCGCCTCAATTGAATCGCTCGGCAATGACAGAGTCGCGTGACGTTTTTTCGACGAACGACGACGTTTTCACCGCGATCGATCGCCATCGTTCGACCGAGGATTTATCGAATCGCCGTTGAGACGTAGACGACGAACTCGTTCGCCAGCGATCGTTTTGAGTGATTCGAGGAGCGAATGACGATTCCGAGAATCCATTAGGAAACACGAGTTTAACACGATTGTCGATTTGGAAGCGCACCGGTCGAGACCCGGCGGAGCATGCCAGAAATACCGACCGCTCGTCGGTGGCAGGACAAGCATTCCTGGCGACGGTGGCCAGCGAGCAAAGTGTTTTCCGTAAATTCGGTTAAGATAGCAGACCCACCATGAAGTCGTCCCGCTATTCCACAGCTCGATAACACTTCGCGTAGAACGGAGCCTTTCTAACTCTATCTATCTCTCTCTTTCTGTCTTTTTCTCGCATCCGAGTAAACGCGATCGTTTCGATCGATTTCTGTGAACTTGTTTCGACAACGTTAATTCCGGAATAACTAGACGAAGGGGATGCCTCGAATAATGGGAAAATTTGCAAATTTAATATTCGTGTTATATACACCGGTATATCTTCAAGATATTCAAGCAATATCCTTTGCCCGAAAATACAATAAATTTAAGCGTGTCTCTCCCTTCACTTCTTTTGTTTTTTCTTTTCTTACGTAACAACTTAATATTTAGTCTTTCAAGGATTAATTACAGTTTATCTAAAAAAAAAAAAAAAGGTACTACAGAAATGTCAGGTATCCACTTCTCGATCCATAGATTCAATATCTATTTTTCCACTCTCGCAGCCAAATCATCAACCGCGTATATATAATTCGCGTGGATCTCTCGTTTCTCCGATTTATCTTTCTTAATTAATTGACGGAGTGTAGGAACGCGAGACGACGCAGGTGTGTCAGAGGCGCCACGACGAGAGACACGCGACGAAACGACACAGGTACACACACACACACACACACACACACACACATACAGGTTTTCTTAAATAATTCGCTTCGAATTTTTGTACTCGCGACGAGTCGTTTTACCGGTGGTAAAGCGAGCGAGTGGTCGCGCGATCACCTGCGGACCCGCATTAAGCGTCGGAGGATCACGTGGCGTGGCAAAGCCATTAGATGCCACGGTCCTGATCGGTTAAGAGTAGCCACTCATTCCTCCTTTCTTCTCGTTCGTTTTTCTATCCGAGGTATTCCGCTATCTGCGCGGACGGGTGCACGCACCAGCAATGAAGAGGCACTTACGATTAGACCTTTCCAGAAGGTCCACTACGCGATCGTCCACTAAAAGTTGGCGTTGCTCGTAAATCCAGCCGAACGCGAGCATTTCCCCGGAGAATTTTTCTGTCGGCCCGTCTAGACGTCTCATCGACAGCCACTAGATAAAGAGACCGGATTCTCTCTCTCTCTCTCTCTCTCTCTCTCTCTCTATCATCACCGGATTCACTGACAACAAACGTCGTCCACTTTTGCTCTCTCTTCGAATTTTTCACGACGAAATTCGTTCGTCCGTGATTATGATCGCCAAGAACCGGAGGAGATCGAAGAGAACGAGATTAGAGATCACGAGGAGAAAAACATTCTTAATGCACGTATATTCGTCTCTGGTGCTTCGTGTCTTTTCATATATACGTGTGTTATATACTACGTCTTTCTACGTGTCGTACATGTCTGAAAGTCGCGTATACAGAACACGGACGTGAGTCTCCATTGTGCGAATAAATTGTTACAACTGTATAAATATAGCTTCTTCATTCTACGAACGAGATGGTTATAAATCATTTGTAGTTTTTTTATTTCAATGTTGGAAAATCTGGCAACCAATGATCGTTCTAAATCATTCGTTTCGTATGAATCATTCATTTCTGTAATGGTGTATTGATACAATTGTAGGACAGAATACATGATATATGATGTTGGATATGATGCACGATAAATAAACGATTTTTAGCTGGATTGTTCTCCATTATGCACAAATGGCTAATAATCGATACAAGCAAACAAGATTGTACTTGTAATAATGAAACAATCGACAAAGTACAACTGTACAATGTAACATACAACGTGTAACTTTCGCGTTACAGAATATTTATAGGCGGTTGAAGCGTACGTTTATCATGTTCGCAAGTGGATGATTTTCAACGTGATAGAAATCTTGTCGACGAAGCAATCATGTTCGCTTTCGTTCATTCGTTTTTCCACGCGAGATTCCGTGGAGGATCGAAGTGACGCGATCGAGCGGCCATGTTGGTCGGTACAAAGCAAACAAGGGCCGTTTACCTGCGAATTGGTCGCGGGGCCCATTACCGCGCTCTCCCCGCCACGAGGACCGAAGGTTTGATTTATATTCATTTTAGCGGACAATCGCACTTGTCGAGAATCATGGATCACCTTGGTTGTTTGGCCCGTATATTAAGATTCCTAATGACGATATCGTGGAAGCCGGTTAATATGGCCGTGGTCCCTGGCCACGGCACCGCCGCTTAATGGATTCTCAGAACTTACTTGTTAGCTCGGATGATTAATTTTCGCATCAATGGACCGATGCGAAGAAATCGAGAAACAACGCTTCTTGTTCCTGGTTGATCCGTGGCCAACAAATGTCTCTCCATCGCGTTTCCCCAAGCTAATCGACGATTTTATCTTCGATCGATATTAACGTGTCGTCGGGATCTCATCCGGGGGCAGTTTCGATAACCACACCATGGTCAACGAGACAAGGGACAATAATTTTCTTCTAAAAGAGACCTCGCGGATCGTAATCCGACAACGTGATGATAAAGCGATCGCGCGGGATTACGAATGAAGCGAGTGAAGCGAATGAAAAGAGGGTAAGAGTCGGAACGAAGGTGCGGTCAGTTAGAGAGAAAAAGATGAGACGAGACGAGAGGAGAGCCAGAGAGACGTGGTGGAAGAAAGGGTTGGCACCGCGTATCGCGTGCGGGATAATCAACGCCGGGCAACATTAATTATCGTTATCAGAGTCCTCGGTCTGAAGCGTCGAACAACGAGAGAACGCGGACCGCGAGCGTGTGCGAGAGAGAGAAAGAGAGAGACTAGAGCCAGCGTGAGTTACGCAGTCCCGATCGGGGTTCAAAGGGACCGGCCCACCCCTCCTCGCGTGGTTAATCCACACGTTCTCGCGAATCTCCATGCTGCCTCGCGGAGTGATTTCGTACGACCAAGGGGAGATAATAACGACCAAGAAGAGATTCCCCTCCCCTCCTCTCATTATTCTATCATTTGAATTTAAACGGTATGATTTTGTTTTGACCAACAGTAGGTATTTCATTATATTTTAATTAGTCGATTTTCGATGTCTCTTCTTCTCTGGAGCAACGATTTTCATTTGTTTTCTCCGTTGTTTTGCAAATTTCTAAGAATTTTCACCCTCTGATCTGATTGCTCTTTGTTTTATAAACTCTTATACATATGTATCCTTGTATACTTTGCATTTTCGTTTTGAAATATGTAATATTCATTTCTGGCAAGATGTATTACAATGAAATTTCGCACCTTTTTATCTGACAGTGTTATCCGAGTCGTTCACATCGTTGACAACGTTTTAGATAATGAAACTTGGCCATTTTATTTCGAAGAAAATTCAGTAACGTCGATCGTCCATAAGCACAGCACGATGTTCGCACACCAATTTCGTTCAAAAATTTAATCACAAATTCCCGAGAGAAATTCGCCAGAAAGAAAAAGTATTCTTAATCGCCAGAACGAATTGCATTTTACGCGGATTGGTGAGAATTTGTCATTCGCTGGTCAGCTTCGGCGTGATTGCAGTTTGATATATTAATAACCACTGGACAGATGAAACGAATCGGTGGTAAAATATTAAACGACAAAGACATCCTTACGAAGCATATAAAAGTAAAATAAAATAATACGCGGCGCGAGTATCGGTACAGGTAATATTTTCACGTAGCAAGATGCCGAGATGAATAGAAATGCGTAGGACAATTTGAAACTAATTATCAATAGCTGCGTGTAGAACACTGGGGAAAAGAAAGAATCATCGCGTTGATTAGCCTCATCCTTTAAAGAGAAACCCATTCGCGTTCAATAAAACCCTTAATTACCTTGTGAAAACGTTCAGCGAATCATTTGCGTTTATTCCATGCTTTGTCGGTACGAAAAAAGTCTTTGTAAATAATGTTTAAAAATTCCATTTCACTTATTATTCATGGCTAATAAAAAGAACATTTAAACGTTGCAGATATAATAATCTTGGAAGGTCCCAAGATATCTTTTTAAATGTTAAAACTTTATGCGAACTTGGACGAGTAATTTGTACAATTAGATTTCGTATTACGAAAATTCCACTGAATTTCTCCGTTTTCTACTAACGATATTTCGTACGAATAAGTGAATTTTAACCAATTTCAATTCGTTTAATCGAACATTGATTAAAATTCACTTCAAACTGCTCCACTCATTCGAGAAGAAAGGTTTTGCTCAAGTTTTGCATATCTACAAGATGACGTACTTAATAATAAAGGAAAGAACTTCACTTTTCGATATATTTTACATAGAATTGTTTTTCATGTTACCACAAGTAATATTAAGTAGACAGAAATGAAAAATAACATTTTAACAACTGATTGGTAATTAAAATTTACTTCAAACTGCTCACTAGAGCAAAGATCGCTTCACTTTTGTACGTTGATAAAATGATACGTCCACTTAATAGAGGAAGGAATTATATATTTTCCAATTCACAAATAATGTTCGTTCTTACCAATTACTGGCACTTGAATATCATTTATCATAGGTAAAAAACATTTTTTCAAAACAATTCTTGAAAAGATACTTGGATGAACCTCACTTAAATGAACGATCCTGTATACCTGCTAGAAAAAAAATAAAAGACCCCGTAGTGTAATACTCAAACCTGAGTGTAATACCAGGATTACAATATATAATACATGTATATTTATACAATGTACATACATAATGTATATTTGAGATTATTTAACTTAACACATACTTGAGAATAAAACAAGCTGAATCAAACTATACTAGATTGATTTTTATCACATCTATTTAATTCTACGCGAATTCTACTGCTTATCTCCACTGAACGATCAGATTCACCTAAATCTACATTTTTCTTTTAGACACGCACCGCTCGTTTGCGCTTCATGTCTTTTCTCTTTCTCTCGCATGCATACCCTTAATGTTATATTATTTTACAAGTACATAACGTCGTACGATGCTTACAGGTCATTTGTATACCTGAGCCGTCTCGAGATCATAAACATAACCTGCATCCGGTTTTAACACTCCTGCATTATCTCTATCTGCGAAGCTTTCCATTTTCCAAAAAGGAATCACGAGCAAACGAGCGGAGTATGAATTCTTCCGTCTCGACTTCCTTCGGTCGCTTCATTCGCTGAACTGCAACGCGTTGCACGGATTTGAAATTTCTACGAGGATCGGGTCGCGTCGCGCAGCCATCGAAAGATAACCCCGGCGCAGAAAAAAAAAGTCGCGTGGATATTCGCGATATGGGACGATAATTGGCCTTTCCCTTTAACATCGATAAATCAGTTCGGTCACGCGGCGACGTAAAAATGAGAAGTTCGTTCGCGTCTTTTTGCCCGGCGCGCTGGCTACGTGACGACCGTCCGTTTCGACTTTAACGAACGATATACGTCGGATCGGGGCATCGGAGAATTCGGCCGGACGATCAATTACGAGCAATTACGCTTGGGCAAGCGGATCGGCCATCGCCGTAGATATTCCAGAATTCCTGCGTTACGAGTTCGCATGCCGTTCGGACTCGATCCGACCTGGCCGGATCTCGCTGCTTTTTCTCGATCATTGGCACGATAATTGTTCGCTATTTCGCTCGGTCGACGCTCCGTCGAGAAGCGAATTTTCTCATATTCGGTGTCGGATTTCGCTTCGCTGGTTGTGTTTCTCGAAACGTTACGTGTTTCGCGAGAAAAATTTCATCTTACATCGGTTTCCCTTGTAAAAATGCATTTACATGCATCCACGTTTTCCCCACGCATGAAGGGGGACCACCGTTTAAGGAAATACTTCCACAGATCGGGAACCTGTCCGATGAGCCTTGAGCAGCGAAACTTGAAGAACAATTGCAATAAAACAGATTGAAACGTCACGCGACTGATGACGAGAAAGGAAATATTCTGAAATTAGCGTCAATGGTCCAACGCTGGTTTCCTCGCGTATACCACCTCGTTGCATTCTAAATTGGTCCACTTTTTATTATTTCAAAATTTCAAGATTCGTTGCGCGCATATTTTACCATTTTGTTCCGTGATTGAGCTTTGCCAGAATTGGGTTGGAAAAACGAGGGTTGAAAAGAGAGAAGAAGAAGAAGAACAGAAGAGAAACGAGGAAAGAAAATGAACGAAAGACCAGAGTAAATCAATACGAAATTATCGAGTCCATTTGGGTGTTTAAGTGGTCTCTCCGACTGGAGAGAACAACTGGATCTGCTCTCCTTCTTATCACGAAGAAGAGAATAAGTCGTAACGTAGTCGAACGACAACGAGCAGGACGGGGAGAGAGGATCGTCACGAACACGTCAGGAAGAAAGGATTCTTTCGTACGAAAATCGGTATCGGTTAGTAAGTGACGAACGGCGATAAAAGAAGGGCCTCGAGCGCAAACGTGCCTAATAAGCGACGCGTCTCGATCTTGTTGCCACGGCAAGAGATCGGCAAGTAATATTTCCTATCGAGAATCCGAACGAGATTCGTTATCAATGAGGCGCGTTAAGAGTTAGCCGTAGTTGGTTGGTTGTTCGCTGGTTGTGTGGTATCGTAAAAGCAAACTGCGGCCACGGTTACACGTGTTTCTCCGAAGCCAACAGATAAAAGTAAGAGGCCATGAAGTACCTCGGCGTATTTCGATTAACGAAAGGCGTAGATAAAATGTGGTAGCCCGGCCCGAATGGGCGGCGCGGCCGAGGAGTAGCTCGCCTCACATAAACGCGTGCAGATCGATGAATCGCCCGGGCAAATCGAAGTGTCGCATAATTACGCCGATGTGCAACGCCGGCTAATAATTACAAAACGCGCGACCGAGAGAAGGAACGACGCGCAATTAGGAAGTATTACAAGTTTTACGAGTGCATATATAATTCAGATATTGCACGGTGCGGAACGAGCTCGTTCTCAACCGTCGTCGTCGTCTCGTTCGCTGGTTCTCTTTTTAATCGCGCGAATCCCTCTCTCCCTCTCTCTCTCTCTCTCTCTTTTCCATCGAACCGGGATTTTTATTAGCCGCAGCTGTGCTTTCTTTCCCGAATCATCGCGTAAATACTAATGTATTTACGAGCCTCCAGAATCGCGAGGTATCCTCCTCTCGTTCTCTCTCTCTCTCTCTCCCCTTTATATATCGGTTAAGTTTATTACGCGCCCCGTCAGGGCATCGCTTCACTCGGAGGATAATATAAACAGGAACGTTCTCGTATCTATTTGCCCCGAATGAACGAGTTAATTAAACTGCTGGAGTATCGAGCCTCGTCGTGAAATGTTGTAAAAACGGGCGACAGCGGTGCCTAAAACCGCATGAGAAATGGATCGATCCATTCACGTGTACCGCGTGACTCGCGTTATCGTGCAAGTCATATACGCGGCTGAATGCTCGACGACTCAATTAACGTTTCTCTTGCCTGGGTGAGGAGGGGGGGGGAGGGGCGAGAGAAGAGAGAGGAAGGTGAAAAAGCAGCGACGAAAATTCCAACCCGCCGCCGATCGTGAGACCGTCGTCGTCAGTTCGTGAACGACGGAACGCGAGCCGCCAGACTCGATAAATCGTGGCGAACCGTGGCGAATCTATTACGGTTGCGTGTCCCTGCCGATATAATCCATTGGCGAACGTGCCTCCGTGAACACCGACAATTCTATCGTACTACTAACTGCCTGCCAGCCGTCGTTATCGATCCGAGATCTTTTGTCGCTCGTCTCGATCGATTAGTAAGAAATCTATCAGCAGAAGTCTATCCTTCCGAATTCCTTGCCTCGATGTCGCGAGAAAAATCATCGACGCCATCGTTTTGCCGTGTCGCGCGTCATTAACGGGACTTCAAACGTCCTGTTGTTGCTTTCAATTACTCAAACTCGGTTATACTACTCGGTCATTATCGTGACGCGGTTATGCAAAAGCTCGGTTGACACGCCGGCGATACGATGACAGGACAAATCGAGCTAATCGACAAGAACTAGTTTGTAGTTTCGCTGCACTCGTTTGATTCAATGTTTAATTTAATTTATGTCAGATAAATCGGGAAGGAACTGTTCAACGTGTGATACTTAAAGATATCACTCGTTCACGAGTAATTCGGACAGTTCAATTGACTAATCGAACGAGAACTAGTTTGTTATTCTCGTTAATTACTTGAGCCAATTTATTATCGAATAAATAAAAAGAAACTTTAATATGAAGGATACGCACTATCAAATAGAATAGACGTACAAATAGAACCAGAAACGAATATAAAATGAAATAAAGAAATTATTTGATTTGAAATTAGAGAGAAATCATCTTATTCAAGATAAATTAACGCAAGATTACTTCGAATCGATTCGAACGACACATTATTCAAATAAATCGTTTTTCGTATATTTCATACAAATAACACCGTACGTCGAAGTCCTAAATTCTCTAGTTTGAGAAACGCGAAACGATTTAAAACAATGTGACTTCAATTTGTAGACACGAACACGTTCGATACGAGGGAAACATGTGGATTCGACAAAATGGTAAACCAAACCAGCGGTATATCTTGTACATCGAGTCGCGTGCTTTGTTTCGTTTCATTTAACGTCGATATAATGCCGCTTGGTACGATCCCACTGTGTGTTTTTCTAATGCATCCGGAGCACGAATGTCTCGCACAAAAATGCCGATCGTTTTGCACGATAAAACGCTCCCTAATGACAGCCAGCGAATAAATTTAATCCCGGTACTGGTAAACAGAAATTAGGGATATTGTTATAAATCTTACCGTACAGCGTTATATGTATAATGCTGATCCGACTGAAACGAGCTCGAATTTAATTCGTCGGATTGTATAAACGCTTGTGTGAAATTTCTTGCCATTATTGTTCTCCTTCGCCTTTTGTTCGCAACTGATTTCGAAATTATTTCTGGACGAACTACAGCATATTGTATATAAATACTCGTAGATGAAAAGAAAATGCACGGAAGAATCGCGTGAAAATATTTTACCAGATTAACTTTAGAGAACAACTCGAGTAATAAAAATACAGAAAGAAAAAGATTCGTATACTAATACGAGGCAAAATTTCAGTTAGAGTATAACAGTGTTCAAGAGATGTTTCAGAGAATAGATATTAATATTATGGCAGTATACAGAAGCCATATGCCGTCGTGTTTATTCAAACAGGCGTATCTGAGCAAAAAAAAAAAAAAATTTGGTGTAATAAATTGACTTTAGAAAAACAAGTATTTCAGTATTTAACAGTATTAATCAGATATCGACTACGCTGATATATTATACTTGTAGTTTTAATGCAGTTTTCTTAACACCGTCTTTTTCATAATGTACATATAGATGGACAACTTTTCTGCTACTTGACATTAATGACTTGATTTAAACGAAAGATACTTGCAGATACCCCGTTTTCATTTAACACGACAATAGGATCAAATCTATCTTTAGTTAAGCTTCTTAACAATATTCTTAAAAATGTTGAGCGAGAGCAAACGAATGACTGATAAAGATTATCCTTCTCTTGCCCAACGTCAGAACATTTAACAAGATTATGAAAATACTGCATCACTAAATATACTGTAATCGTTGAAAATTAGTAACATTATCACACGTTATCATCGGATTTCAACAACGTTTCGTGAGCGAGTGTTGAAAAATTTGCTTCGAATGTATCGACCTGAATGTATCTCGGATTTAATGTCTCGAGACGGCGATATAATTCAATTCGTGGCAAAAGTCGACGTAGCTCGGGACGGCGGCTAGAGGAGGCGCAGGGTGCAGATGGTATAAGGTATACCTATCGGGTGGAACAAGTGGAAGGTAAATGAGATCCGGTTAAATTTGAGTTTAGTAAGTTAGCGCAAAGTTGGCGCGGAACTCTGTGGTCCGTCACGCGGGGCACCGCGAAATAGGGGAGAGCACACGGTGCATCGTGCACCGAGCACCGAGCAGTCGGCGATACCGTACACGCGGTGTAATTGCAATTAGCATATATCACATTGGCGTAGTTTGGCCAAGGAAGGCGAACGCACGCGAGCCACCACTGGCGTATCCATCCATCGTTTGCCAACGATCGTACGGCAAGTGTGTTACGTATCTGAAAAGCACTTTGAAAATTAGCCTTTTCATCTTTTCACTCGATGATGAATTTCCGCTCTGTTGATCTTCGATATAGCCTTCTTTTATGTGTGATTGAAGTTACAGAAGCAGAACTCGTGTTTAATTCAAGCTCGTTTGAGTAAAGCTTGTTTGGGGAAAAATTATATTCAGGAAAAATATTTATTTGCATGTTTCCTCGTGGGGATCGCTGTCCATGGAGCTTGTGCTGTATTGTATACTACTCGCAAAAATTAGGAGATATTGACGAACATGAATATGAATCGAGAAATAAAAAAGAAGCATTTGATTTTTTTAAACAAGAACATCAGAAAAAAGCAAACGACAAATCAAAGAAAGTTGTTCGATTGTGATGTTCTTGCTTAGTAAAAAAAAATCAAATTTATCGCTTCATTGTTCATTTTGAAGCATCCGCTAATTTTTGCGAGCAGTATATTTGCGTCTCATTATTCGTTCGCATTAATATTTTGTTATATTCTAATTTCTGCATATTTTTAGACTAAACATGTCTATACACAATAATTCTAGGCAAAGATTAGTATTAGGAGTTTAATATTAAAAGACCTATG
Organism: Tetragonula carbonaria; assembly: GCA_032399595.1. Classification (NCBI taxonomy): domain Eukaryota; kingdom Metazoa; phylum Arthropoda; class Insecta; order Hymenoptera; family Apidae; genus Tetragonula; species Tetragonula carbonaria. Next base: position 1,942,817 of record JAUCRC010000012.1, on the reverse strand, counting down.
TATTTCATATATAGGACGTGTACTCGAATTTTTGACCAATTCCTGTGTATCTTTCTACTGTATAATAACAGGCTTGTTCATTTTCTACGTCACACAACGCGACAAGAGGAAAAACTCTAGATAAGAAAATTTATTGATATATAAAAGTATGTACCGACAAAATCTACGTAATTCATACGCGAAATGTGCAGCCGAACTTGTGGTTGTTAATGTATGTATCAAAGAAATAGGTCAATCGTTGCATCGAATAATAGTCTTTAATTAACGCGCATTAACGGGTGAACTTTACCGTAAAGAAACCTCGTATCGTTAACGTGCGATCTAGACAAATGTTTCAATTAGAATCGAAGCTCGTTTCGCATCAAAGAGTGTAGATAGGGCGTTATTAAAACCTTCGATACGATCCTTTTCTTTGCTGATTATCGATATACTTCCAAACGCGAGGAACGCGCGAAGCAGATAAGGAAAACGATCTCGGTGTGAAGCAGAAAACGTTTTCCCCGCATGCAATCACAACGCGATGACTATCGCGTCATCGCGTTAATTCACGCAACCCTCGCAACAATTTACTCGGATAGGCATAATAAAAATGAAACAACGCGATATTACATACATAAAATAAGAAATATATTGGTGAAAAAATATCGTCGAGATCATTGATAACATATGTTTTATTGTGGAAAGCGCAACGCTGATTAATTTCTCAATTTCAAACGTATTAATAACATAACTTTTTCAACCTAATTGCTGATTCTTCTCAGTATGGTACCAATGTTGTGAAATACGTGCTCCAAAACGTTGGATTATTTTCCAATTCCAGTATCATTATCAATAAGAGGAGATACTAATTTCAACAGGAAATAATAATTTTAAGAAATAATTTAAAAAAATTGAAAACTAAGTTAATGAAAGAAAGATTTTTTAATTCCACGTTGTTGAAAGAAATTGGAAACCTAGTGATTATAGAAATTACTTGAGTATTTGATGATTCTGCTTACCATTATTTATTGGATGAGATTTGCTTAGGAATTGGAGAACACGGGCTTTGATCATTAACTGAAGCGAGATTTTGTATCCTGCATCGATACGTAAGTTGTTTTGACGTCGATTTGCTGATATCGAACTGCACATTACGTGTAGAAATTAATTCAGTGTCGTATTTAGATAAACTCGTTGTTTCTTGGCTTTGCTTTTTGAAATCATTCCGATAGGGACTTCGATCCTTTCACGTTATAAAACAAGTTCTTCGTACATTTTCATTCAACAGTCGTTCCTCGAATTTCCGATTTTCAAATTTTTGTGTCCAGGTGTCCTTCGTGTCAGGCACGTTTAAATTACAAAATAATATTAATAATAATACAAATAATAATATAATAATATAAATAATAATATAAATAATAATATAATAATAGAAATAATAGAAATGAAATAAATTATATTAAAATATCTTTGATTGGAAATCAGGAAGAATATATATTTTTTTAATAATTTACACAGTGCTTTATAACTGTAAACATTCGCTTTGACTTTAATTCAATGTGAAGGCACTGAATTAATTCCTACACCTAATACGTTGTAGATAACCCGTATCACGAAACCAAAGCCAATGCGTGCATTGCAACATGTTTAGAGGCTGAATCGTGGAATCAGGTACATTCGTTCGTCTCTTTCTGTTTTCTCTAGATTCGACCAGTCGATTCTCTGCCGGTTATTTACGCGATTGCGCTAGCTGCGTGTGCGCAGTGCTGCATCGCGCCCTGTTTACTTCTCTTATCCGATATTATCTGCTTGTACCTTATCGACCGCAATTTACGGACGCTCATTTCTCGCGATAGTAACTTTTTACAGAGCGAAATGAACATTCTATCCTATGTGTTATTATTTCCATCGTACAAGGCTGGCGATGATACCGAGTGGAATTGTTGAGGTAGAGCGAAAGATTCAAGTTGGCAATGTAAAGAAAAATTTACCTGTCAGGTTTGAAAAATTTACAACGCTAAACATGATGCCTAGATCTTGTCGATCCCAGGATTAATAATTTTAATTTCTACAACTCGGCTAATGAAAAGTGTTGTCGCGAGCTTTGGATTTTTTACGGTTCGACATTGCACCTGTTCCGGTTTAATCCTTTGAGTACATAAAATTATTCGAATTCGAAAGTACAAGTGTGGAGTATTTAAAGTTTAAAAATTCAGTACATTTGTAAAAACATATGGAGTATCTATTATAGAATAAAATACTTACTCGTAATATTTGGTAACGGAAACGAATTTCTGTTTAGACGAATTTCTCCGTCTATAAAATTTACGATCTAGTCATAATCACAAGACAATTACCTATTCGTAATTAGATTCAAATTACAAGCCGTTCTCGATGTCCCGAAAGTCAGTAAATCTCAGTTTGAAGATTCAGTAACATGAGATTTAATGGTGTTAATAGAGCATAGACTATAATAATACAGTTAATAATACAGATATCAGACAAGTTTAGAATGTAATTTGGAGTTTTAACAACGGTATGATGTAAAAATTGCTCCATTCTTAAAAAAACACCATACTGCGTTTGATTAATTTTTCTTGGCCTAATTAAATCTTCGTACATTATCAAAGAAAAACAAATGCGATAAATGCTTGAATATTCACAAGACACGCTTCAGCATCAAACGGAACGAAGAAAGAAAAATTACAAACTACAAAACGAGAATGAACAACCACGACCTAAATATCATCTCCACGTTGTTCATCGACATCCTCTACATCCCGCCTTCCAAGATTTAAACGCGACGCGGACAACGTCGTCGGAAAGTCGCGATGCTTGTCATCGGAATTAGCGCGCGTTATAAAACCGCAGAGCGAACGGAACGAATTTATGGCAGGACGAGTTGATTAGCGCGACATTGCGCGGCATTGCGTGCACGGCGTAAAACGTTTTGCGCGCGGGGTCGGTAACGTTGTCGCTTGCTCTCGGTTCGAGATCATTTCCTCCTAATCTCGTGACAGAGACGAAAAAAAAAAAAAAGGAAGAACGCATTAGCAGACGAACGCGTCGACGAACGAGAGGAAGACGAGAGGAAATGTTAAAGACGGATAAAGCATCGTTACTTCGCGTAACAGTGTACCAAAGATCTCCTTTTATCGCGGCAACGCTGTATGCCAACCGTGCCGCCATCTTTGATGGTAATTACAATTAACAGCAAACCATGGATGTCGTAAAATGCAATTAAATATTATTACCTTCCCCCTAATGGTTGCCGCGGCGGCCGTGAGCGTAAGTCGTACGTATATCCTCGAACGTATCGAACGTACGCCGAAGTATAAATTCTTATTAATAATCCATTAACGCGCGGCAACGCGGAGAATTCGTTGGACGGGGTGGTCTCGATTTGAATTTCCCAAGGAGATCGTCTAGTAATCGGTAGTTCGATTAACACGTACCTGTAAACTGCGTTCACACAAACTGCGTTAACCTACGATTGAAACGATCAGGTCGTTTTTGACTTTGATAATAGACGAGCAAACAGAAGGTCGTCTCTCAACTTGGTTCGTGCATTGCATTTCGAATAACACGAAACTGATCGACTCAGGTGTCTATTGTAAACTAGGCCTCGCAAGCGTCTCCAACGAAAGGAAACAGTTCCTTTCGCAATCATCTTTCAGGCCGTGAAATGGTGAGAACAAGAAGTAGAAGAAGGGGAAGGGGAAGAGGAAAGTGGAAGTTGCGGCCGACGATGATTCCTAGCGAGGAAGCGTGAAGCGTGGCGCGTTGTCGCCGCGAGGACGGCTAATTGTCAGGTTGAGGAGGAGGGCGAAGGAGGGGAGAGAGAGAGAGAGTCCAGCTTTCAAAAATTCAGCCGTGATTCGGCTCGTCTTGGAAACAATAAAACCCATTCTCGCGCCGTTTTCTGGGAGATTAAGTTCCCAACGCTTTCTCAAAGCGTGTATCACGAGATTCACGGGGCACGGAGGTATTTCAAAGAGGCAAAAAGAAGGGGATAAAGTGGCCGAGCGTTACGCTTTCTTCCCCACATTCTGTACAAAGATATTTACGAAACGACGTAACGAACACGCGGCGGCGTGTCGAATTGACGTCACTGGTCGCGTTGACGTCTTCACTTTTGTTCCCCCCGTGGAGAGGCCCTGGAGAGGCCCTGGAGAGGCCCTGTGAATGTGTGGCTTCTCGGGCCAATGATCGTCTTCGATCGTTCCCGCGATCGAGAGACATTATTCGTTGACCCAATACCTGTTGACTCGTAAACTCGTTCGAGAACTCACGCCATTATTCAGCGACCGTGTTCTCCGCCGTCTCCGGTTTGATTACCTGTCACCCGGTGATCTTTTCGGTAAGATCGATGAAAATACCCGAAGCGAGATTTATCGCTCGATCACCTCGATGACGCGTTTTAATGAAACTAACTCGTTGATCGGTCGTCGATCGTCGGCCTTCGATGCGAAACTTTGTCCTTGATCGGCGTACACCAAACCACGCCAATCAACAATAACGATCATAATCCAATAACGAAACTACCCCTTGGTTGATAGGCGTTTCTCTTCGTGTGGAAAAACGATTCGAGCATCGGGGTCGTAAACCAACGTTGGACTTTATCACTTCGGGGTGATCGAACGCTCGAGGAATTTCACGAAACCGAGAGTATAGAGGCGTGTATTATTTCCGCGGTCGAGCCGACGCCGCCGCCGCCACCACCATCGTTCATTCGCTCGAGACCATATTAGAGACCACCGAGCCTTCGATTCCGTGACGTACGCCAATTTCCGGTACCACTCTGCTCGAATGTTAGCCGAGCTCGCGCGCAGGGAACGAAACGAAAACGACATGCGTCCTCCCTTTTCCCTCCTCTCTTCTCTCTTTCGCTTCGTTCCCCACCTCCTCATTTCCGGTCGTGGTGCGCCGGTTCGTACCACGTTTCTACCACGGTTTTCCATCGGAGGCGGCGGAGTGGATGGATGGATCGCTGCCACGGAGCTCCGAAGACGAGCAGAAAGAGGTGGAAGAAAAGGAAAAGGAAAAGGAAAAGGCCGAGAGCGGAGAGCGGCCAGAGAGAAGAACGAGAGGAGAAAAGGAAAGGGCAGAGAGATACTGAACAGTGCTCATTGGACGGTTGCATTTTATGCGCTGGACCGGCCTCTCCTGTAATTGGTCGCCACTCAATTGCCGCTCATTAGGTAACTGCCCGTTTTTTGCGCCGACTGTGACTACGGCCAGCAATAAAGCTCCAACTGAAAAAAACTTTATCCCCTTTCCCCCGCACTGACCTCTGTCGTCCCTTGCTCCGTAATGAGACACCTCTCTCTCTCTCTCTCTCTCTCTAGCTCTCTATCTCTCTATCTCTCTGGTACCGATCCACATAAATCGCCTCTTACTGCATAGTAACCGGCGATGGTCGTTCTTGAAGCACTGAGCACTGATTCGAGATTTTCCTTCCGTTTTCGGAGAACAATCGCCGCGTTAAAAGCGACAGATGAAGCGAAAGGGGCGACTAAATTGTTCTTTGTTGATCCTTGCTTCGTCTTCTTGCCACGAGCACCCACCCACACCGAGACGAGGTTAGATTGTCGGTAGATGACAGGTTGGCAGTTCTTTGTCTACCTTCGAACGCTACAGTTGGCTCCGGCCCTCTTTTTATATCGTGAAATTAGTTGGCCCGCGGTTTCCGGTCTCTGATTCCTCTTCCCCGGTCCAAGGGACTCCCCGCGCAGCCCAAGGGACGATTTTGCGACTTCCAGGGAGAGCGACCAGGAATCGTTTGTTACCGTTTCGAATCGTTTCGCGGAACAAAAGTTTCACCGCCACTTTCGAATCGCTTTTTGCGCGAGAAAATGTGAACCAGACGAGAAGAAAGATAGGGAAACGTTGGCTGTAAACGTTGTCAAAGAAAGTATAGCTGGTGTAAAGATGGAGTTGCGAGAGGAATTTGCAACAAGAAAAGGGCAGCTTCGCTTTTTACATATTTTTTGTTATATGTCCCATTTTTCTCTGCAGATCTGGGAAAAGAATACAACCTAATTGTATTCCCTGCGTGTCGTAAAAGGCGACTAAGAGGGAATTGGCGACCTCAAGAGCGGAATTTCTTATAATTCAGCATCGGGGCAAGCGTGGTCTTCGATCTCGCGAGGGACAAATGATACCGGTAAGGCTGACGCCATAATTGTTTCCATCCTGCAAACCCTTCGTCGTTGTGGAATCGGGGGTGTAGAAAGTTAGGTTTGCGTGATAGCAGACCCGTCGTTTCGGCTTGCCGGATCGGAGTTAACACTAACTGTATGTCCCATTTCGTTGCAAGAGACGCGATCTTTCACTTGGTGTAAAAAGAAAATTAGCTCTAAGTAAAAGTTTATCAACATGAATATTAGTCGACCATGAATTAAACGAATTTGGAAGAATGCCTGATTTTTAATTGCTTTCTCGTTGCAATTTGCTAAAATCATCCGAAAGTGGAACTTTAGAACTTTTATAGAAGCAATCCTTGAGATCCATCACTGCTCCTTCACTTTTATTGTGACAGATATCACATCTGCTTTTTCCTCTCGCGTCCGCAAGTTAACATCGAGACTTATTATCCAAAAATATCAATACGAAGTGGTATCTCAAGGGAACTTTTTCTAAGCTCAAGCTAATCTCGTAACTTTTGCAACCGGTAACAACGATCGTCGAGATGATATCGTCGAGCAAAAAGTCGTGCATCCCGTAAACTGCCCGTAAACTATCTATCACGCGAGCTGGATAATAAATCCGTGCCCCACAGGTCGACACATTCGAAAAGCAAAGTTTGTTGCCGCGGAAGGCGCGCGAATTAATTGCTCCCGCCGGCTCGTTAGGTTCTATCTCACGGATAGATAAAACCTTTCCAACCTTGTAATTTTCTAGGATCGCTGTCGCCGGTTGACACGGCGCTCGTAACTGAACTTAACGCGATCCTGATTGGCTGTAAACGATCATTAAGAGAGGAAATTACGTTGAAGGCGATGCGCGACTTCTACATCGTTTCCCGGCATCGCGAAAGTGCCAGGTACGCGTCGTTACTGCGCCGTGAAATTTATTTGTCCTGTCTCCTTCGTACTTCTTTCGCGTAAACTTCTCTCCTGCGTAGCATCCCGCCAATTTCACGTAAATCATAATCGCTTTTATTCCTACTCCTGTCGCCTCTCGCCTGTGTTAACTCGCTCTTCTCTTCCTCCTTTCCTCCCCTTACCTCCACCCCCTTCCTTCGCCATACCGTTTGTGATACTCTGGCGATACTTGACTCGTAATAATAACCGACCAACTGACGCGGATAACCAACGCATATATCTAACCGTCGTTGCGGAGTTAATTTTGTTGATCGATCGAAACGGGTAATTTTCTAATTCAGCGCCGGGCGCGAGCGAGCTCCTCGGCGGAGGAGATAAATTATTTTTAATATACGGACCGATATCAATGTGTCGCCGAGTCAACGAAGTAGAACGAAAAACAAAAAAAAAAAAAATAAAAAAAAAAAATAAAAAATATGTTTAGCGTGCGAGCGCGAGAATGAGTTGAAACTAGATGGATGAAGGAGAGAGAGAGAAGAAGCAGTAAGAGACGTCAGGTTCCTGTTAATAACCGTTATGGATGAGATGTATAGCAAGCTACATAATTACAGGTTTGGATACATTGCTTACTGGCCGGTGCACCCGAGCACGCCCTCTGTTCTCCTTCATTAAAGCTGCCGAGGACGGTAGCCGCCTGTTACTCCTTCAGTTTCATCCTCCTCTCTCTCTCTCTCTCTCTTTAATTTCAGTTTCCTCTCCGTTTTCTCCATCTCTCTTTATCATCTATCGCTAGTGCGAACGTACGATTCGTACGTTCGGAGGAACTCGTCTGTTTTCACGCATTTAGAAAATACCCAGTACGTGTAACTGCTCCGTGCAAAAGAGAGGAAGTCGCGAGGTTTATTATTGAAGCTGGCCGCTTAACGGAAACATCGATTACCCCGATTGAGCACCGTCCGATAAACTACCAATTCACCGCGAGCACGAGAATACGTAATCGAAATACGTGCGATCCGTCCGAAAGAACTAGGATAATAACGCGAACGTGCACAACACGTTTCCAATGTTCTCTGGCTGGAAAAACGTTCCAAGCGAAGGGGGATAACTCTCGACGTCTGTACGACGACTCGACGAAAAATTGGACGACTGGCGAAAGTTTAAACACTGGATGAAAGTGTCTCTAATTTCTGCCGTTGAGAAATCGTTAGCGCGTAAATATCAGGCCGTTTACTGGCCACTTTTACCGCATTATGAAACGAGCGGGTACAGTCGTCGATGCCGTAACGTCGTCGTTCGCCAAACAAGGACGACAGCGCCTAAACCGTATTCGAAACACGTTCGTTTGCGGAACGGGCGAGTTTAACTCGATGAGAGAGTCTGCCTCGAGTACCTGCTCGAAGATTAAATCCAAGAGACGCGAAGTGGCGAGCGCGTTCAGCAACTGGAAGTTTAAAAAAAAAAAAAAAATTTGATACTTTGCGCAAACGTAGCTCACCGCGATGGTATAATAACGGGGCAATCTTCTTTTTCTCTTTTCTTTTCTGCTAAAGAAAAGGGGATCCCGAGTTCCCCAAAGAAACCTCGACTTCTTTACAGCACGATGCAAAACTCTATTGATTCGGGTTTCAATCCAAGTTTCAGTCAATGCCCGATTAAATTAACTCTTTGTACTCTTTGGACGTATTATTTGAACAATCGCAAGTGAAGGGACTCTTCTTCTATGAATTATATTCAATTATATAAATATATAGTTGTTTAAATTGACGTCTGTATAAATGAAATTCTACTACATTGCGAACTGCATTTTTATAAAACTGTATAAGACGACTGATATATTCTGTGGTCTGCATTATGGTGGCGAAAAATTTTCAAACATTTAAAGAAACGTTTGTATTTTACAACTTAACTCCCTTTCTGTATTTCAGCGTGAAGTTTCCTATAAGCATGCAACGCCAAACACATAGAAAACCCCTCTTTATAACATGAAAAGAAAAGGTTTATAACATCAAGGATATTTTCATCTCTAGGACCATTTTTCAGTAGCAAAAAGAAATTGAATCCCGTTATTAACAACTACGTCTGTGCGTAAAGTTTCAAATTTCTTCCAATTGCCAAGACGCGTAGCTCGCGAGTGGCGCGAATTCTATTCGAAAAGGTTCCAACGTGGACCAGTAAATTTCAGGAAACAAACGAAGGAGACAGAGAAGAGAATAGAAAGAGAGAGAGAGAGAGAAAAGGAAAGAGAAAGAAGAGGCTGCCTATTAATAAGAAACGGCCGCGCATCGTTGTGGTGTTTTCCATGCGGATCGGATCGATTACCGATCTGGCCCCGGGTTGGATACCAGAATCCCATCTCCTCTGTCCACCCTTTATTCCTACTTTTCTCGTGGCCCTCTGCTCGGAGGACTATCATTTGTTAAGCTGGACAGCTTAGCCCCGTCATTACGAGCAATCACACTTGATTATTTTTGTCTACAGAGTTGTACGTCTCGGTAAATGATCGTTCCTCGGTTAGGAACGAAGCGAACCAGAAAAAGAGAGAGAGAGAGAGAGAGAGAGCCGTGGTTTAGGTGGAAGACCGGGCCGACGATTGGCCCTCCATTTCCGTTTGATTGCCGAGGATATGTATGTGTACGTGTGTTTGTGCCGGAGAATCCGACTGATTTCGAGCTCATGCGCGTGCAAATTCAAATTGGGGAATTAGATGTTGGGGTGGGGACCCACCCCCCCCCGATTCGAGGAACAAAATCAACCCCGGGGATCGTGATATCTCCTCTGTCTCTCGTCTCTCGTCCTCGTCCGATCATTTCCCCTATCCGCGACTCGTTCTCCATCGTCGTATCCTCCTCGTCGTTTTAAATGCGCGGCTTTCACGGAATGCGAGGGAATAGTAGTTTCCAGCAGTATAGGTATACGAAAATAACCGTTGGGCGGCAGCTTTTGAACGCACGGTGTCCGTGCAGCGTCGTAATCGTAAAATATAATTAACGTTATCGCGGCCGGTGATACGACGCGTAACGTTGCCGTCGAATTCGCGACGGCGCGAAACGCTCCAAGGAAATAGTTTAGCGCCTGTTTATCGAACTCAACCGCCCGTCTTATCGAGCAAATTTCTGCCCGAAAGGTCGAATAATCGATTAGACAGATCGGTAAAAGTTATTTGCGCCGCGATTATCGCGAAATAATTTTAGCTTTTAATTCGAAAGCACCTGACGGAAAATCGCAGGTTACTCGCGTCTTATCGTTCGTCGTCGATTATTTTTCTCTCTTTTCTTTTCTTTTTCTTTTCTTTTTCTTCCTTCGAGAAAAATTCGAAAACGGCCGCCTCGGAGGACGAGGAACGGGGAAACTCTTTGGAACTGAAACGGCAGAGTTCCCATTAAAAAATGGAAATAAGCGTGGCCCCGGACCAATCGAGAACGAGACACGCATCGCGCGTAATCTGCCCCTCTATAAAGTGGATAAAACGCTGTCCCATCGGCGGTGGCGGTTAACCTGCCGTGAAATTGCTAGGAGTCGTACTGACGCCGAGCAAATTCGCGGAGTCACCATCGGCTCGTCTTCCGACCGGCACATCTACACAACACAGTCGAGAACGCCAAAGGATCCGACGCGATCGAGCCACCGTGTTTGTTTAAAGAACCGTACCGTTCAACACATCTCCCCTTTTTCCCGTCTACAAAATTAGATCGCAATCAAGATTCTTTTCAACTGAATTATCCTTAAAACGACATGGCCATTTTTCTTTTCTTTTTTTCTTTTTTTTTTTCTTTTTTTCCCCACCGACTAGCCACCTCACCTCGGTTCTCCTCGCTCGCTTTGAATTATAATCCATCCCGCCATCATCGGGATGGTTCGAACGAAACAAAAATGCCCCGAAATTGTTTTCAACGACCCTTCTCTGATGCGCGGCGTCGATTAATAACTATTTGACGAACCCCGCCCGCGATAATGATCCAGGACGGGGGATCCTGGCACGTAGCGACAATGCGGTTTAATCGACTTAATTACTTTTTGAGGAAACAAGCTGACTGGCGAGAATCCTACGGAGAACCGCAAAACGAACGCTTCGCGCGTACTTTCCTGTCGCGTCACCCCGACGACCACATCCATTCTCGTGGTTTCACTGCCAAGGAACCACGAGACTTGACTTGATTTCCGTAAAAAAAAATCCTACACGCGCGTTTCCGCGCCGTTCCATTTTCGTCGCCGCAATTCAAAGGCCATTCCCACTTCCTCTTGTTTTTATCGTTAATAAAAAAAAAACTCGCTGTAAGTTCGCTGGAAATAGGTCGCCGATCGACGTTGCGTATTCGCGGAATCGAACGTTGAAATTAATTCGACGGTTTGCAATATCTCGGGAAAGAAGGGAGGAAAGAAATTGGAGTATCGGACAATCACAGAACCGGCGGGGAATGGAGGAAAGGTTACTCGAGGTTGGGGTAATCCGGCCGGAGCACGCGGCGAAAGAAGAACCGAAAGGGAACCGAGCAGAATGAGATTGGATCGTCCTTTCAGATGCTACGCCCGGATTCGTCCGATATAATCGCCCTCGTCTAGACCTCGTCCAGTTTTTTTTTTCGTGCCGCGTTTCGCTTGCACCGATCTTGCGATCTTGCGCGAATCTCCGCAGGAGGAGAAACAACCATGCGAGAGATCGCGCGCGATAATTCTCACTCCGCGCGCGCGAAGCGACGAAAAAGAAGAATCTCGGCCCAACTGATCGCTGGTTTTATTGAATCGTCCCATCGAGTCTTCGCCACTCGAGAGAGAGAGAGACAGAGACAGAGAGAGAGAGAAAGAGAAGATAGTGGTAAAAAAGTAAGAGATTCCTTGTCCAGCGTATCATTTCTCCGCATTATACGAAGCGTTATCGACACTTTGTAACACGCATTTCGCGGAGGGATACGCGCGGCGGTATTAGCCAGCCACGCACATCGCCCGGGTGTATCGTCATTACCCGCGGGATCGGGAACACGCCCATCAATTTGCATTTTCCATTGGACAGCTCGGTACGTTATCATACCCGACGCCGGGACGCGATGATCGTCGGAAATCGAGCGTAATCGCATCTTGCGCCTCTAGAAACGGTTTGACCACAAGCAGACAGTTCTATCGACCAGCCGAGTATTATATCGCCGGCGCTGAACGCCCAGCGATACGGTTAAATAGTGGATTGCACGTTCACCACCCGTAGAACGAGAGAGAAATAGAGAGTGTGTGTGGTGTGCGTGCGGAGGAATCATGCAGGTAGGCTGTTAAGTCCAATGAAAGTTCAAAGGAGCGCGTGTGTGCAAGGTTCGCCCCGTTGTATTATATTTTCTTGACCGCTGCGGACGCGCGATCGGCCCGCGTAATCTTCACTCTGCGGTTTCGTTCCTCGATTCGCATCTCGGACTCGCGGACAACGGCCGGCATGATCTTGTTGGTTTAGCGATATTATCGATAATTTGACAATCGGCCGCTGGTTCAACGTCACGTTTACTCCTCTATTAACGACGTGCCTCGTCGATCGGGTTAGACATTCATCTTGCCCACCGGCGTTCTTCCAACTATTTCAGTGGCGTTTATTCTTCCCGAGTCTATTCGCGATCGCGTCATCGTCATCGTCGACCTTCTTCCTCGACCAAATTCCTTTATCTCCAGCTTCTGACTCGTGCGCGAACGAAATTGTTCAGCGCGTGTAAATTGTCCCTGCGATTTTAGTGCCTCAAGGCGGAGCAAAAGAGAAAGAAAAGAAAGAAAAAACGAAGAGAACAGCTGCGCGCAATGCTTCTTCCTGTTAAACAAACAGGCTCGAACGCGAGGCGCGTTCTTCGGCAAACCGCAGAGCACTTCCTTCGGCTGTTTAACGAGACCCTCGGTGCTCGATCGCAGGGCAGGTTCGCGCCGATTCCTCCACCGATTTTTTCGCCGAAAGCTGACCGCAAGTCCTTCGTCGGGTCGATGATTCAAAATAAATCAAGCAGTCGTTTTCTTTCGTGAAAATTGACCTATGCGAGCTACGAAGAAGGTGTAGGAGAGAACAGTAAAGGAAATTTTTCGAAATATTACTCCGAGTTATTACGTCGTAATAAATCCTTCTCCCTGCTTTTTGGTTTCTTTCGAGTTATCGCTTCAGTAATCAACAACTTTTCTATTAGAATAAAATCAGAGAATAAAAGATTAATTATTTTCATCTGCCGTTTATTCCAATGAAAGTTCCGACAGCAACGTTTAAATTTTGACTTTGAAAAGTGATTTCAAATAGTAATCAAATTCTGACACCATTGAAATTTATGTTATTCAAGACTCTCAATGGAGAATTATCCAACTCTTTATTTCAACCAAATCAGTATCGGGTAGAAATGAAACGCAAGTGGTCTCGTCTGATTTGCAAACGAGCGAGAAGCCGAGCGAAGATGTAAATCCGAAATGAACGATCCGTTCAATGCTAGAACGCACCAAGTCATTATTAGTTGTGCTCCGGCACGACTGCATCGAAATCCAAAGGCCTTTTGTCCTTCGTCGACGGTGTTTCAGAAAGGACGAAGGTGTAGATTAACCAATCAAACGGGTGTTGCTACCTCACAATAGTAGGCTTAATGACTGTTAGCCGGGCCCTTTATCGATCGTCCGATCTGATCCAATGATCTCCTTTCTTTCATTTTCTACGTCATCCTCGGCTCTTTCTCTCGCTGCTGACTTCTTTTTCATCGTACCGAGGAAGATACCGAGGAGGTATATCTCTCTTGGTAGCTCGATATATCTATATCAGCTATATTCGATTCTTCTTCGTTCAAGCGTGGATACTTTTCTCGGTTGAGACCAACCTGCTCTTTATCGAGGAAATTCCAACGTGTGAAGAGCACACGAGTTGATTCGACGTGAAAAGAGAAAGAAGAAAAAAAAAAGGGAAAAGAAAATGCAAATATCCGTGAAATTATATGTAAAATATCAACGCAGGTTTCAAGGTTCTCAAGTATTTTTCTTTCTTTTTTTTTTCATTTTGCAGAAAGGTTACCTCCTACACGAAAAACGGAATTGGAGCAAAGTCGAGTCAAATTCTGTCGGTCAGAAAAAGTCTTATTTAATTAAGCACTGTTAATGGCGAGCGACCCACGCGTTCGCGCTCGGAGGTCCACTAGTTCGAATTAACTTCAGAGTTTCTTACACCTCGAAACGATTCTCGACCGGATGAGTCTGTGAAGAGAGGACGTTTTATAGAGTGAGAGAGAGAGAGAGAGAGAGAGAGGGGAGCTGTGGCAACCTGGAGGACTCATCCGGTCGATGATTCGGCGTAATGGGGTAGCGCCGTAGGGGGCGTGGTCGCTGCTAATGACATCATCGTGACGTAATCGTTTCCTTTCAGTCATTGTGTATCGAGACACGGCAAGAACAACATCGTGAAAACACAATCACAATGGGCGATGATCGTCCGTCGACGCCGCGGCACGATACCCGTGAGACTTGCCTCATCGAATATACGTAATCCCAAATATGTACCTCCCCTTCGACGTGCAGAGTCAAATCCCACGATTTAATTTTAAGTTTTAATTCGAGGACCGACGAGCCCAAAGACGCAGTGATCCTTGATAAAAAAAAAAAAAAAAACTAGCTGTGCAACGTGATACAATTACATTTCTTGAACTGGTGACTCACATCGAGTCGGGAAGTGTCAGTTGTTATTTAATAATATTAATTTATTGCCGTGAAATTCTCAAAGACTCTTTCGTTTAATTTGACATTCGTGTGAGACTAGAGAGAGTGTTATTGCCTTCTATTTTTATTGCATCTATATTTTATGATTAATTTAATATTTCGTTTTATATGTATATCAATTCATGTACACATACGATAAGTTACTTTTTCTTTTATATGAAATATTCTAGGCAAAGAAATCGCTAGTAAAATCGATGGTAAAACATAAAGGACGTGTATCCAAACATTTGGTTAATTAATGTATATTCGTCGAGCATCCTGGCTGTCCTCTCTTTTTGTAATAAATTACAACAGTCGATCGATCGATTAAACTTTCAGATTTTGCTGCTCGAAATCATGAGCCGGCAGTCAGTCGCTCGTATTCAGAAACCGATGTACAACATGTTCAACATGTCGGTGGTATCAATCGACGCCGCTTCCCGTGATGCTGCAATTTAGCAACGGGTTACACACGTCGAAAGACGCAACACGGCACGGATCGAGCACGGTTGTCAAAATTGCGAAATGAAATCGCGCCGATTTTAATTAAAATATCATTGAGCCAAGCCGACCCGCGGAGGGGCTCGCGGCCGATTCGAATCGCAATTTCCGCTTCACTTTTGCCAAACAACCGCGATAATTTATTGTTTGCGACGAGAGATTAAGTGATAATGCGTTCAATAATCCCCGGGCTTCGGATGGATCACGTGAATCGCCAGAAGGAACGAAAGTAGCCCGCAGATAATTATTTGTAGCCGCGCGGTTAACCGTATGTAATTTCGAGAGTCGGTAGCAGCAATCGATCATCGAGATCAGATACGCGAGTCTCCTCGAGGAGGATAAGCGGGCTGAGCTCTCCTCGATGGAGGAGGTGCCCCGTGAAACTGAAGATAAGCTCGCCGCATGGGGTACCTGTAATTATCGAGACAAGAACGGTCAATGATCTTTGCCGGGCAACAACTCGTTTCGCCGCGTCATCGATATCGCGCCAGCCATTCCGATTCCACGGTCTTCGACATTCCAAAGCATGCGTCGCGCTCTGTTCGTTTCCGAAAACGGATGCATCGTATCAGACAAATTGTCGATACATATATATATATATATATATAGCGTAATAATGTTCTCGAGCATACCTCTGATAACGCGAATCACCGATAAATCGACCCATTCGATTTATCGTTTAATGATAGAGCGGGGAAACAGAGGAGAGTGCAATACGCACCAACAGACGATCGCTCGGACCAACTTTCACCTCCATCGGAAATGATCGGTATATCCGATACCTGCCACGTAGCTGTTAATGAGTCAATTTATCAGAGCAAAGATATTCATTGGATCGGAACAGCACAGATATCAACTAGATCGTACGAAATCAAGATTTCAGAGATCTAACCTCGCTGACAATGAGCGAGAAAAATGACTCGTCTGTTGAGCCGCTCATAATAATAATATCAATCAGAGTCGGACGAGGAAAGTTCGCCACTTCTCTCGTTTGAACGCGCGACGGAGAAGAGGAAACAGTCGAGTTGCCATTTTAAATGGAGCCCGGAGTAATTTGGTTGGCGACTGTTACCTTTGGACGAGATTCAGTCCGCGGACACGGTGGTAAGAGAGGAACGTGTGGCAGGGGAGAAGGTGAAGAGCACGCACAGAGAGGAGAAGAGGAGAAAACGAGAGAAAGGTGGAGAGAGGAGAGGAGAAGGCGTAGCCATGGAACGTTGTCGATTGGAGCCGGTGGACAGGTTTAGGATTGGCTGCGCGAGTAGAGCCGAGGCGGGTCGCGATTCGAAGGCGGGCGTTTCAAAACGACTGGTTCACCCAACGACCCGCGGCAAGGTGGACGTGCACCAGCACCGACGCAACGACCATTTGACAGTGGGGGAAGTTACCTTGCCAGCCAAGCTATCCGACCGAGGAAACGGCCCCACACATCGGTTCGCGCAGCCGCAGCGTACGCCTCTCGCTTCTTCCAAGCGAGTCGAGCAAAGCCCGTTTCATACAGTGCACGTCGATCTTTCCCTATTTCTTCTCTTTTTCCCCGTTCGCCTCGTTTTCCATACGCGTCCATGCTTTTCGCTCAGCGACGATCCTCCGGCCGGCGCGCTCTCGTCGTCGCAACAACATCGGCAAAATCCATCCGGTGACTCCGTTCGTTCGGTGGACCGTCATCAAGGTGCGTGAAACGTCGAACGTTAATCGTCGGTTTACGACCAGCTGTGCGACCAGTCAGTGTCTCTATTTTGTTCGACGACAAAGTGCTTGAGAAGGCTAATCGAGGTGATCGGCCTCAACCGGAACAACCCTGTCGACGCATCAAGGTTGGTAAACCCTGTCTGGGTGCTCTTTGCTTTGCTTCTTTGTCGTCTGCTATCGTCCACGTATTTCTTTCTTTTTTTTTTCTTTTTTTTCTGTTTGATTTCGTTTGCTTATTTCACTTTGAAACGTCCCGATGAAATTTATCGCGAGCCACGATGATATCGTATAAGAGCGTGAGCCGCGGGAAATGCGACGATGAAACTTTACGTTCGCGTTTATTACGATGTACCCCGCCCATAAAAGTACCATTTGCCTTTACGACTCGATATTTCAACGATCTAACTGCCTATCCAGTTACGACCCGCCAATTATCTCGTGCAACGAGACGCACGAAACGTTTTTGCATTTCGATGGTCGGTTAATTCATACGATTCTCGTTCGCGAGGAAAACTCTCCGGCCTTAACTGTTAGACGTTGCCCGTCTAACTTACGTAAACTCGATACGATTCAGCGAGACATTGTTACTCCACAAACGCGCAATTCGCGTTGCGGCATTTATCGACTGACGTGACGGAATGGCAATAAATCATAAATGGCGTAAATCATATTCGCGTAATATCCAGGGCAAAGAGAAAGGCGTCCCTCCTCCACCGTCGGAGTCGCCGCCGCTCGGCTACTCTTCTCGGCCAGACAACGCGCTTTCCTCCCTAATTGCCTCCCATTCGCAAACACTCGTTATCCGTTTGCAACGCGCTTTCTTGTTCCGAGAAGCGGCAATTACAGTCTTAGCGTGATCGTTATCCCACGGCTGCGACAATTTCCGTCTAGGCGCAATAAATTACACGTACACGCGGCACTTTTTTTTTTTTTTCTCGCGCAGATCGAACGATAACCGACAGTGTGATAGAAAACGACCACAGCGCGCCGCAGTGAGTGACAATTTGTCAAAACGGGCCGCGAATGAGTAATCCGTAGGCCTCGAAACGCGAAGGGATCGAACGATTGGAAAACCGCAGGATGTAATGAGCCGTGGACGGAAAGAAAATTTCTCGCGGGGAAACTCAGCCCACCCGGGGAAACGTTGCGAATAAAATTCCTAGGCAGCTGTGGCGCAAGCATTTTACCGTGGAATAACCGAGCTGTGGCTTTTTCTCAGCGATTAGCTCGCCCTTCCGTTAAGTTATGAGTAACGTGTTCTTTGGCACGTTCCTCTCGACAGTGGTTCTCGGTTCACAGTGCTCTCTCTCTCTCTCTTTCTCTCTCTTTCTCTCTCTCGTTCTGTGCCCCGTTGCCCTCCTACCATCCTCCTCTTGTCGTCCTTTCGGCAAGCTGATAGAGACCAGCTTTCTCAGCTCGGTCGTCCCATTAGCGTAATGGCTCTTGCCGTATAGTCTTCGCATTTAACACGCCGAATTCTCCGTTCGTCTCTTCTCCGAGCGTTTAATTCCTTTCTCCGCGTCTTGAAGAACCTTTCTTTCTTCTTTTTTCCCCCCTCTGTTTGAAATTTCGCTTGTCTCTCGTACATATTCACGTATATTCTTTCTCTCTGGTCTGTGTCAAGCGTGCGCTTCGTCTGTTCTCGACCAAAAGGTAAATTTCCGCGTTCGAAAGCTTTCAGAACGTAGTGCTTGACGTATCGAATGAAATAAAGTTTCTAACGTGTACTTTCGAGCTAATAATGAAAGGTTGGTTAGGCAGCCGACTTTGATTTACTCTGATTCATTAGATCAGTCGTGCTCTGACAAAACGAGTTCTACCAATGAAGATTCCGAAAATAACCGATTATTCTCTTTAGGTTACTTCTATAACATTCCTATCTTTCCAGCCTTTATTTTTTTATGGTATCCCGTAACGTGTTACACCTACATCATTCTCAGCCAAGGTGCTTCCTTTTCTTCGTCTCCCCTCATTGTCACGTATTTTGTCTTTAAATTTTCACCGAGAATCAAGAGCAAAAGCGAGTAAACGCAAAACAGTTGTGCTCCTAACAACTTCTATGAGTGACTGTACTGCTGGCCAGTACTAAAGTATAAGTTGCCCGATAGCGAGGGCAGGTTTTAATAAGAAAAGGATTGAGAGGTTCCTGTACCTACCTGCACTACCACGAACCGGTGGGCTCTTTCGCTGTCGCAGGACGAGCAGATAGCAACAATAAATAACTTGTCCCTGCGCTGGCTAAAAGCATCCTACCGATCCTCGCCGGGACGAGTGCGGTGGCCACCTCCACCGCCGCACTCGTTCCGGCCGATTATGCTTATCGCCTCTTGTCTTTCTGCGTTTACCGCGATATCGTTTCGCATTGTGCCTTCGCTAGTTTCTGTGCCCAACACGGCCAGTCGGAGAAACGAGAAACCAAGCGTACGAGGCGTACACGTGCGCCTTTGTCACATTTTCTATATTAAAGAATTAAAGAAAGATATATTTTTAATCGCGAACGTTTCTCTCTCTCTCTCTCTTCATCGAAAATTGTCAACGACGATCGCTCGCGAATTCTCGGATTGCGCAACGATTGCTAGAGGTTCGCGAGGCTGGACGGAAGCGGGGCCCGGGTGAGCGTTAAATTTGGTTAATTACCAGCGCGAGAGCTCGTGAAATCATTTTGCAAGCACCGGCCAGCGGAGGTAATTAAAGAGATTTGCAACGGGCGTTTTTGCAAACCGCAAATAACCATGCAAACCGTGAGAGAACCTCGCTGTTACGCTCGAGCTTTCTCAACGCGCGCGCGCGAGAGAGAGAGAGAGAGAACATCAGTGTAACTACATGCATCCCACTGTTTTTTTCCGCACGGAGCGGCTCGGTGGATCGGGATTTCGAAATCGCGGATACCGCAGATTAGTCCGAGGGGGGACTGACGGGCTTCGATTTCGATAACGTATTCGCATTTCGTTGCTCGAAATGGTTTTTTGCGCCGATTGATTACCGAGGGATCGCTGGTAATTGGATACTCGTTTGAAACGGTAGCGCGATGGATATCCACCGGGAAATCGAATTGCCAGGCGCGATTTCTCCCCGCGAGCCACCGTTGACCGTGTTAACGGGGATACAAGATTTTTCCCAAGGAAAGATTTGCTTTGCTAGGCCTAGCTCGCGACTCGGAACGCCCGGGGAAAGCTAGGCGTTCTTCTTCTTCTTCTTCTTCTTCTTCTTTTTTCTTTTTTCCTTCTTTCTTTTCCAGAGCCCCAGTATTCGAGAGCCGATAGTCGCGAAACTCGCTTATTAATCGCGAAACGGCGATATTCTGAATATATACAAATTGCAAGCTCGATGATAAGAGCGTTCAGTGATCAGGCGTGTTAATCGGCCAGGCGATAATAATCATTATGCGTTACTCGCAGCAATTACTGCGGTGACGATAATGTAGCACGGCCGCGCTTGTAATCACACGCGTCCCGCGGATGCTGCCACGCCGAATCAGGCGAACGAATGGCAACGCCAACGAGCGAATTTACCATTACCGAGCGGATTATCGAATTTCCAGTGAAAACGCATTTCTTCCGGGTTTACAACGGATAGAGCAGGAAGGGAAGAGGAAAAACGTGCTGCGACGGAGGCGAAGGAAACGATTGGAAACGAACGAGAAATAAAGCAACTGGAGTAGAGGAACAGAAGAACAAGCAGGGAAGAGGGGGGAGGAAAAAGAAAGGAAGATTGACCGACGGTTGTAAAAAGTTTACGGCTTAGGTCGACCGCCCTATTATTTAAGAGAGAGAATGATTCATTGGGTTTCCATTCCGCAGCGTGGATTTTTGTCCAGTTTTCGGTATTCAGGTATACACACTTCTCTTTCTCTTTCTGTTGGCGTCAGGACGAGCTTGACTACAGGCTAGGTAGATAACTGCCATTTACCCTGGAGTGCGTCACTTCCGGTTCCCGACATCACCACCACCACCACCACTACGTTTAGGGGTGTAGAAAAATACCAGCAGAGAAATCGCGCGATATCTTCGTTTACAAAGTCGAGTGAACTTTGGCGGTGATCGACAATCTGATAATCGCGATGATTAAACACACGTACAACTATGTCCGTCCTTTGCCCCGTATTATTACAATTTTATTATCCTTGTTAGGCGTACATGAGCAACAGCACGGTATAAAAACTCAGATCATTGCAGTTTGTATTACTTCAATTATCAAATAATAAGCTGATTTGTTAACAAGCTGCAATAATTTCATCGTACTTAACTTCTAATCTGCACATTCTGCTTTCATCAAGCAGTTCTTTTGTCAACATACAATCGATGGTCCGCTGTAAAAAGCGAAAATAGGGAATTTTTCATTTTCAGGGAAAGGAAAGAAGTCACTGCGTTGACTGGTCTGTTATAAAAAGAGGAAAATTATCGATGAATATATATATTCACCGCTGATTACACACACACACACACACACACACACAGAAGGGCTATTACAACGAATATACAAGTTTGTAAGAACTCGAAAGTCCATATATAAATATGTCCATTCATTTTTTTTTCTTATTCATGGCTACGTAGTCCGTGCGTGTAAATTCACATACAGACAACGTTTCATCTATTTGTACAAAAAAAGACGACACGCGAAATCATCCATTTTTAATATCATACTAAATAAGATGAACGTAGCTGTTCCCCTTCCGCTAAACAATCATTACACGTAATTCGCATACGCTCGGCTTGGCAAATTTAATACGTTTTATGCTCTAATTAACGCCGATTCGCGAAACTCGCCGAGAATTTTACACGTTCTCGCGGCTTAACAGTGGGATAATAACTCGATGGAAAAACAGCGAGAGTAAATAATTCATGCCACTATAAAGCTGTTCTCCATGCTCGAACGATCACGGGGTTTTTCTCCCTCGCGCGTACCCGCCGTCGACCGCAACAACGATTGTTACCACGTTTGTATCTCGAGCAAGACGTCGATAGCGTTAACAGGAACTCATTATCGCGTGCATCTTCGTAAATCTCTCTTCGGTACCACCTCCTCGATTACAGTGGATTGACCCCGACAGCGTCAGCCAACCGAGCGAAATCAACAAATAAACCACGGACAGATGCGCTCCTTTCGGTTTCTTTCTTTTTACTTTTTTCTTTTTTTTTTTTTTTAGTTCTCGGTCCGTGTCGAAACACCCAATCAACGCCGTAAACCATTTATCGGCGATCAAACAGAGGTTCGGGCGTTTCAAGAAGTCGAGATCGATCGCAGTTAGCTAGATGTCGACGCGACACTAAACGAGAACCGAACAAATATAGATCCGATTATGCAACCGGCATAATTATTTATTTTCAGCGCGTGGTGCATTATAATCGGCGCGCATTATTCATTTATTCATACGAGCAGCGCATTCATTGAATGTTGAATTGAACTTTAAAACCGACGCGGCGGCTTCACTTATTTTAAGAGACACATTTCAACAAGACTGACGGAACGAGATATACATCATTTCAACAAATTACAGAATTAAATCCACGTGTAACGGATAAATGGAATGACAATAATGCGAGGCAACGAGCGACGTTTCTTGCAACTTCGAAATTAACAACGTCTGATTGTATAATTAATTGTATAATTTACACTTCGAAGAAGATTGATCGACATTGCTCTCAGAGTTTGACCTCAGCTCATTTCGAAGTAAGAAAAGAAAAGAAAAAAGGAACACGTCAGCTGATCGAATTTGTTGTTTCTCCGATGGCCATATAAATTTCCACAAATGTCAATCTTGCGCCACGTGTCTGGTTCTAACGATCTGAGTCTATTCTGCTCGTCGCTTAATCGTGTGCAAATTTATTCGCACAATATTTCAATTGCTGGTAAACCGGCCTCCGAAACGATTCTCCTGCAAAAGGTGCGCGAAGAAACGCGACGCAGATGCGGCCACGAGAGTCGATCGTGCGAGCTTTTACACTGCTTACACACATACACACACACACGTCTCTCCTGATTGAAACAAAGCGAGTGAAGAAGCAATGACGGAGAAAAACGAACGTTCATTCGATTCGATATCGAGAGAGAGAGAGAGAAAGAGAGAGAGAGAGAGAGAGAGAAAAAGACGGAGATACAGGTGAGCGGTAATTATTATAGGCGAAGCCGATCGGCAAAAGGCCGACTCGGCTCGCAGTGTCCATCGGCGATGCTGGTTCCGTTTCGTTAACCGTCCATCGAGTCCAGCTGCGGAAAAACTGGCGAGGACATGCGGGCGCTATCTTTGTTCGCCAACGAACGCACGTAAAACATAAGCATAAACGCTGAGCGACGGTGAACGTTGGCGGCGTCAGCTTGGAATGGAACACTCGATTCAAACTCGACGCGCGTTCTCTACCCCTATTTCCGAACGTTCGAGCAAAAAACCGACTAGGCTTTTCCCAGCCTGTGTGTGACAGCGGCTGTGTATTCGTGAATTATCGAGCAGATTGTCGTCGACGGACGATCGTCGTTCCATTCGCGGGCGATCGTACCATTCGAACAACGTTGTTACCTAGCGGTAACATCGTTAGACGATAACCACGATCCTCCCGTTCGTTTGTCGTTTATCGATTATTTTGCATAACTTTCTGCGAACGAGTGGCGCTCATCTGGGGCTAACGCGCGAAGTCGAACACGTGAGTTTTAGCGCGATTCACCAGCGTATTACGAACGACGACGATCGCGCTGGCGAAGGACGCGAGAAGAGAGGGGGCCAGCAGGGGGGAGAAAGAAGGTAAGAAAAGTCGGGGAAAAAATCGAACGGCTGTTTCGCGACAAATTGCTTTATGGCATTCGGTCGGCTCGACTGCCACGGCGTGCGTTTCCATGTCGTAAAATCGTGTTATTTAAGGCTTCGATTAATTTTAGCCGGTCGAACGGGTTCGCGCGATTCTTTTTCGTCCCGGGAGCCTCGGCCATCGGCTGAAATCGGCTCGCGGAATGCGCTTGAATTCGCGTCTATTCTGGCGTTATAATCGACGCCAGATGAGAGTTTCTCTCTTCTCTCCCCTCCCCTCTCGCGTTGTGCTCGCGACAGCAATCTAGAAACGCGTCGCGGCTGACTTTTAATTACGCCGAACACATCCGAGCGTCATATCTATCTCGAGTTGCGCTCGCTGGAGTGCAACTTAGTAATACGGCGCGAGATATCGAAGGCATTAAGCGAATTTAGATAGTCGAAGTCGACGAAGTCGGCCGAGGCGTGTAGAACAGGGGCGAAGGGGTGAAACACGAACGAGAGCGTATCAGAGGGATGGCGGACGCTGGAAATCGCTAAACGAAATCACGAAACTCGGTCGTAAGAAGATGCGAAATGGTAGAGACAGCTGATATACACGGGATAGAGGCTTGGCAGGGCAGAGCCTTGGACCCAGGGGTTGTCATTAACTGGGAGCTCACTCGAGAGATAACCACTACCTGCCACCATACCTGCGCTCATTTTCCTCGCTATCCCTCCTCCGTCTCGTTGCCCCGGCTCGCAACTTGCTTCGGCTCATTACAAAAAGCACGTGGAGTCCGCTGCTGGCTATTTATTTCCGAATGGTGCATATCACTTTTCGTAATGGGGCACCGCGAAATTAAAAGTATGCCCTCCGGCACCGAATCGTGCACGCATACCGTTGCATATCGCGCAGCCCGCGAACACCGATGATACGCGCGCCCTTTTCCCCCTTCTTTCTTTTTTTCACCGGCGTCTTCCTCTCCTCTCTCGTTCGTACATATCCCTGTCACTCCCTCAACACCGTAAGCTCGTCGTAATTCAATTTCGATTCTACGTATTCGTGAATATTAACGCGATTATCGTTTCTCCTCTCTTCGCCTTTCATCGTTCTTTTTTTCTTCTTTTTTCTTTTCGTTTTGCCAAATAATAATCTCCCCTTGGGCATTGACGTTTAATTAACCGATGAAAGTGTATCGATCCAAGAGTCCAATTGCATGTAAAATTAATATTATTAATTGTAAAGTCAGTGTCAGTCGGTTCGGACAGCAGAAGGTCAGGGTTCATCGCGCAGCTTTCCTCCCGGAAAGCTGCCGCGTCTTCCATTAACAAACATCCGTGTTCCAAGATGTTCGACTCGTTTTTTGTTATTTAGGTTCGCGGCTAGTGGCGTAGAGCTCGTGGAATGCAGCCGTGCGTGGAACACGGCCTGCGCGTAGGACGACGCATACTCGACGGCGCACGGAGCGGAGGAAATGAAATTTCGTGGCTAATTGAGTTTAAACGTTGGCAGCGTTCTCGCGATCGTACAGGTGTTTTCCTACGGCTAATGCGAGCAGCACCCGGGAAGCACGCCCCTTTTGGAGAAACTGCCGGTCAACCAGTCGGTGGTGAAATTAATACCTATCGGGTTCTGTGTTTTGATCGTGTTTTATCCGAACACCTCTGAACTCGAAGAAATTGTTTTCCAACGACTCGTTTCCATACTCGTTACGGCCGTTCCGTGCAAAAAACTACGGGGCCGGACTCGTTCCGCGCGCGCTCGTTGTGTGACATCGCTATTTACAACGTTCTTTGGCAACGTATGCTAATTTTATTATCTTGGCAACAGTGTTCCAGTATAGAATCGGCGCATGCAAATCGAAAGGTGTAAAAACGGTGTCGCGGCCTATGGCTGACGGGCAACGAACGAGATTATCATTTCTAATGCTGGATATGTAAATGCATAAATCGGTTGCCGGTGAATCGATGAAAACAAGGTGTTGCTGCGAACCGGCCGAGGCCGAGAACCGATTCACACGTGCCAGTTTCCTGCGCGCGGTGTCATAAACATATTAATTTACGAACAGACACCGACAGATCAACACTTTGACCAGATGTGCGCATAATTCGCAATTATCGAGCCGGAGCCGGGGTGAGAGTGAAAAGTAAAGTAACGTACGTTCCCTTCTCTTCTCCGCGCGATGAAAAATAACTCCGCGGTAATTGCAACGCGTAATGAGACGAGATATCGTTTCTATTTACGAGCCGAGGCATTCGGTATTCTTATCACGCTGTATTCTCTTGCGTGCCCTCGAGGGGAAGGTAGCATCGACGAAAAAAAAGAAAAAAAAAAACAGGCAAAGTCGAAAATATTTCTCGTCGTTTCGCGTCCACGTGTTCGATTTCCAATTTCTCTACCAAGCGGATTAAATCGGGTATCGCGAGTTTCGTCGAGCGGACGTCTTCATCAGTGGTATCTATCAATCGGGATGTGTGCTCGTGAACAAAAAGCGGACGGTCCATCTAAAGAAGAGGAAGACAGAGAGAGAGAGAGAGAGAGGAGAGAAGAACGAAAGAAAATACACGAGGGACAGGAGTGGAGATGGGGACGTGGCTGAAAAGCTCTTAATGGCACCAACGGCAATGGGAAGACGAACGAGAGCTCCAGCCGATGGAACAATTACCGCAAAACGACGCCGTGGTCGATCTTGCCGCTCGTCCAAGTGGAAATCGGAGCGTACGAAAGCCACGGCAAGAAACGCGAGCCACGGCAGCGTGTCATCGCCGATGGCGCGCGCCTCCCTCTTTAATTCATGAACCGAACGGCAGGCTACGAGGGAGCAACAACAGCATCGGAAGAGAACAGAGATGATCGGCAACCCGATAATCTTCCAGGCTTTCTTGCCTCTCTAGCCTCTCTGTATCGGTGTATATAGCGCGGCTTCCATCGTCCTATAAGGCTCCGACACGGACGAAGAAACTTTAGCCGATTCCTCGAAGATTGCCATGTTCAGATCGAACACCTGTGCGGACTTTTATGGACCTCTTCCCACTCGTGGAACTCGCAGTCCCCCGGATCGGGGAAAGAAATCAGTGCTCGAGTGTCGCCGAGAGATGATGCATTAAGTGCTTCCGTCGCTCGAGCATCGGGAGCAAAAACTGTTGGACGTCGATTCGATCGAGTCCACCGTCTCCAGTATTTACGACTAGAGAGAGAGAGAGAGAGAGAGAGAGAGAGAGGAAACGTTTCAAAATTGCGCGCGTGGTTTCTTCGAATAATGAACGAAACGCGCCGTGACTCGACGGAATATAATAACGCGGCCGGGGAGAACTGTTTTGGGAACTGACGACGACAACGACACGGTGTTCACCGATGCGTTGAACGACAGAATGGAAGAATAATGTCGGGGACAAAGTACTATTCGCCAGTGTGAAACGGCGATAAGCCGTAAAAGTGTGTAAAACTCGCGCGCGCGAGGCTACGTTGCGAAAGATGCAGAAAGAGATAGGTCTAGGTATGGCGAGTAATTCGAAAAAGAGTCTAATTATTATCATTACTATCATTATGCCGCGGAGAGTCGCGACCTTAGGAGTCCATTCGCGAAAATTGCGATCTCTACCTTGTGCCTATTTCTTTTTTTTTTTTTTCGTTTTCGACGAAAGGTGACAGAGAGAATTACGATAAACGCAGACAGCGAACAACGCGGAGCGAGAAGGCTTTCGGAGAAGAAAAAAAAAAAGAAGAAAAGAAAAGAAAAGAAAGAAAAATGAGCGTGCGAGGGAAAGGAGGGAGAGAAAAGAAGGACAGGATTCGCGGCACGTTCCGATGACCGCTAGAAAACACAGCCTTTCGATTTCGTACTCGTTATACGGCCGATCGTTTCGTTCTCCCGGGCAACTGGAGAATTCGTTGACCACCCATCGGGTGATGGTTTCTGCTGTCGCGAACGGAACGTTCCCCTGGGACTCGAGAGGATTGACTCGTCGCGCGCGGATTCCTCAGTGGAGCGGAAAAAAAAGCGGCGCAGAAGAAGAAGAGGCGGTACGAGGACGGCGGCTTTATGTTAAACGGATTAGACAGCGGAATGCGTTGTCTCGATGAATTGCTCCCATATGCCCGCTAAACGATCGCATTCTCAGAAGTCACCGTGGAATGTCAAGATACGGAGAATCATGCATCGCGACCGGATTAAACTTTCTTCTACTCTAATTGCTCGCGTGACTATGCGTTCGCCGATCGAGGTTTCCGTCGTACCGCTACATAATCCGGCAAACTTGTTTTTACACGGATGCAAAACTCCTGCTGACAAACGAACGCTTCAGTTAAAATACGCGTTAACGTATCGATCGGATCGCTTAATTAAAAACACGTCGTCTCGGTGTGTTCGCCACGTTGCGCGAAACGAAGTTCCGAATCGAAAGTCAAATTTCAAGCTGATCTCGGGGCGTGCGGGCACGAAAGGGCACGTGGCTCCGCAGCGTGCGCCAATCTCAGATAACATCTAGAAAAGGTCCTCGATCCTAATTCGAAGTGTGGACACCACGAGATCTTATTTGTATTTCGTACCTACGGCGACATTCCGACGTCACAGATAACATCCGATGATCCTCACGAGGTGGGACGAGAACGACGCGACACCGCAGGACGCAGAGCGGCACCCATAAGCGTCGTCCTCGTCCGGGGACCTCCGTCGTAGAAACTACCGTGTTACAGCGATACCTGACACAGACGACCGGCGATCCCTTCCTGATACTTCCATTTCCCTCCCCATCGCGTACGCGTTTCTTCCTTATAAAATCCGAGATAACAGGCCAGCCCGGGCAATTAGCAGGGACGAGGAACGAACGGAAGAGAGTCGAACAACTAGGCTTCGAAAAACCTATCGCTCTATCGTAGTAGTTCGTCCCTGTCGACCGGCGAAATTACATTGTCCCGATGTACCACGGCACACGGGAAACATCGTTGAATTCCTCGTGTAGCGGTGGCCCGGCGACGAAAAAAAGATTCGGAGCGACGTTTTGACCGCCACTGTCGAAGGACGTGCACATATCTGCGGCCGGAGAGTGGTCCCGAGGACTCGGATTAATCGGGGACAAGGCAAGCACATTACCGTGGCTCCAGATAGCAGTAGGATAGCGCCACGAAAACCACCGTGAAACTCCAAGAACCCGACACCCGGGTTCGTTGAAAGCCCGTCGGAGCCGACCCGAGAGAAGAGGAGAAAGACACAAGCGAAAAGGGGCCCGAAGACACACCGAGAGAAACAGAAAGAGAGAGAGAGGCTAAATTGGTCCCTGGGCCTCCACCGAATCTGTGACGGGTTAATCCTCCCGGGTTCCACGAAGCAGGAGAGAAGAAGTTGCCCGCGGGAGAAGATTAAAGAAAAGGAACTGCGGCCGAGAGAGAGTGGAATTGGAATCGGAAACTTCTGCTCCTGGGAGAATTTTTGCTACGTCCGGTGCCGATTTCTACGGATCACGATCAACCACCACACGCGCACCCGTGTGCCACGGACCACCAGAGTTTTCTGCCTAAAAATATTTTTCCGATAAACCATTTGCCGAGAACCATTCGCTCCGGGTCCAGGAATTTCGCGTCTTAATTATCCTCTCTGGAGACGATCCGCAATTCCAAGATCTATATCTAGTCGCCGGCGCGTGTACGTACGCAGAGACACGCGGCGATGATATAGCGTTCACGACTATAGAGGATATCCTGCGTTGTCTGCACTTAGCGACAGTTCACAGCTACCACGACTAATTATTCCTCGGGTGTCGGCGGAACACCTCGCGTAGAATGCAAGAGGTCATGCAGGTTGTCGCCTCGATGCGCTCGGCAGGTTTTCGGAACGCGATTAAAAGGACGCATGTCGCTGCGAACGATGACAACCACCACGATCCCGGACGATGATCGTTATCGAGGACGGTGCACACACAATTGCTACTCAACCCGCTTCCTGAATCTAGCCGAGCATCTGCAGGCTCGCAGACAATAGCCTTAGTCGTTGCTTAACGGGCGAGTTAATTTCGAGTGCCGATCTCCGTGGATCGTTTACCACGGATGTCAATGCGTGATGTCAATTACAATCGCGCACGTTCTTCTCGTTCGTCTCGAGGGTCTTCTGCCTCACAAGCGTCCATTTAGCTAAACATTTCGCGTGTTTTGTAATTGCCGTTTTTTAACTCTTCTCAGGCACGCTCTGCGAATCTACCTTTGTCAAAAGGCTCGAGCGAAACACGAGTCGCGAACCAGAGAAAAACCAACTAGACTGCTGGAGACGATATTGAAAAAGAGATAACAGCAAAGAGTACTTGGAACAGCCTTCGTTACAAGAGTAATAAAATAGAGTAAACGTAGCAGACGATATTGAAAATAGAAAACGGCTTGTAAACAACTTTCGTTACAAGACAGATTGTGAAAGCGCGATAATGCCGGACGAGTAGACGGAGCGAATTGATATTGATAACGCAATCGATTAACGAGGAACGAGGTAACGGAATCGACTTGGAAACCGACTTGGAAACCGACTTGCCTCGGCGTAAAAGGAACGGCGCTAAGAATGTCAAGGTGCTGCGGCGATTCGAAAATTGCCGGCGCGAGTGTGTGGCCGGTGCACTAATGCGCTTTAATTGTGACCCTCTGCAACGCGCCTCGGCAACTCCTTCTTTTCCACCGGTTTGCCACCACGCAACACACTCGTCGGACAGGGAAAGGCTGAGCGTAAGTAAAGTGACGCACGGTGCGGCGTATACGTGCACGAAATGCGCACGAACAACGAGTCGCGATGCCTGACTCGCGCGATTGTGACATCGGGTTTAGATAGATGCAGTTACGGAAATTGAATAATAATTGCAGACCTCCGTCACCTTTCTCCCTTCCACGGGGTACCCCGCTTCCACAGCGCGGCAACGGTTCAAGGGGAGAAAGGAATAAAAATAAAAAAAAGTCTAATAATCCTGCTCGCTGGTCACTAGGCCTATCTGTCATCTTCTTAATTAGAATTCCGTTGGAAAGACGAAAACAATGGCACCGCGAAGTGCCGGTAGTCCGCTCTAGCAGAAATCCCTCGTCCAACCTATACTTGTTGTTTTATTCGCTTTATTGGCGATCCGAAATTTCCGAGATTCGTTTAATCGAATGGCGAGCGTGACTCGCTGGAAAACAAGGTTAGATGATAGAACGGATTGTGTTGCGCGAGAGGCGTTGCAAGCTCTAGTCTCACGCGGCTATGATCGATGACTAGATAAAGCATCGGGGAGGCTAGAGTAATCGGCCCTTAACCGTCGTACATAAATCAAACGACTTCATTCACGGCGAAAAGAAGCAACGTTCGTATACGATGTATACGACATAACGATGCGTAAGTGGATTTGGAAAACCGGTAGAAAACCTGATTACCGCTTTCTCGTCCCTCCCCCGGGTTTCTACCGGCAATAGCGTTTGCTCGCGCTCGCAACCGCCTGGCCGTGTTTAATGAAGTGGCTCTCTGTAGTTGTTCGATAATTTACGAGCTCGTATTAATTACGGGAAATATCGGGTACGAAAGTGGATTGATTTTACCGAACGATCGAAAAGTATCATAATATTGGTAAATGGAAACGGAAGGTACGAGCGTGAAACTGCCTGGCTGGGGAACACGTTCGGCGCAGCTTGTCCGAACGCTCGCGTTATAAAGTTTTCAATTTCTTTTTCGCGGCCGCGCTACTTCGTGCGAGAGGAGAGGAGAGCAGAGGTTCCATTTAATGGCCAAGATCGGTCTGCGAAGAGGCGGCATCGAACTTACAAGGTGAAATTTGCCAGACCGCTTCCAAAAAGCTGCCTCATTTCTTGATTACACCGTCGGCGTACGGTTCAACAATTATGCAAAGCAGCCGTCCTTTTATTCGCGCCCCGCGTGCATCGTCCCGCAACGCTGTTATTATTCTCTCTCCCCCCCCTCTCTCTCTCTCTTTCTCTCTCGGTAGAGAACAAAAAACGCAGCGACGAATAATGCATTTCCGCCACACAGAACTATATAATAATATATATTCCTCTCGCGCTGGTTTTCGACGTGGCAACAAACGAGAACGCCGAATGGCAACATTATCTTTTTTTTTTTTTTTTTTTTTAAACAGCCGCTTCGTTAGTTAATGCGCGTCGGGGCCGCGTACTCGCGAGCCCGTATCTAGTCCACCTATAAGTTAAGCACCTATATCATAAACTGCTATAATTCTCCGGATGTCAAAAAACCGGACGGCAACAACGATGACGGTCTTCCGCCATGGGAGAAAATGTCCCTGTCGGTGGTACTCGTTGTTGCCTCTGTGTGTGTGTGTGTGTGTGTGTGTGTGTGTTGGCGGTTATATTCGTAGCTGCGAGTACACGGTCGGCGATTTTTTTTCTTCTATTTTTTTCCTCGCTTTTCCGTTGCGCAATCCACCATGCAAGCTAATGCGATTAAAAAGGCATTACGATTATGTTCAATTATTAACAATTACACGAACAGCAAAAAAAAACGTAATTACCCGCCATTAATCAACAAGACTGCGCGCCCGCTTCGCAACTGCCTATACTAGTCTTCGTTTCACACGCACGTTTTTCTTTTCATTATTCGCCTATCTTGGCTATCTTCCCACCAGATCCGCTGGCCATACACCTATCGTCGTAACAATTACCTTCATTCGCAAATACCGCGAAATGTTTACTCTCGTGGAAAATAACGCGAAAAGAATGGCGGACAAGGTCGCGCAGATAATGCCTAAAAAAATAAACGCGACAACTTAATTTCATAATTGGCGCAATAATTGGTTCGGAAGCTAACTCGATTTGACCGAGTTGGTCGTTCGTTCGCGATCTTAAATTTTCGTTTAGTTTCTCGAGGTTTCTCGAAAGTCTTTTTTTTCTCGACTTTAAATTTCGATTGTTTTCAAGTTTTTTCCTAAGTCTGATTCCGGTCTCTCGGGATTTTTCGTACGTAATTCCGCACGACTCGGAGGAACCGCGCTACTGGAAACGCGAAAAAGGGGGCACCGCCATAATTATTCGTCGGATACTGTCACGCGCCAGCTGCGATTACCGAAGTAATACGCGATCTCGAGCCCAGTTGCTACCAGCGTTCTAGCCTGGTGCTTGAAAATTTATCGTCAGCGAGGCCAAGTAATTATCGGTTTCTATTAAACTTTTTTTCAACGCCTCGTATGCGCGCAATTTTCCACGCATGAAGACCGTGCTACGCCAACTCGGGGAACCGCAGCAACGTTGGCAATTTAGTAATTAATGGTGACATTGCGGATAATTAACTGCCGTAAATAATTATAATTGTACTTAAGTTCTATCTGCTGGCCGTGACTACGTTCGCGAGGAAAAAAGGAAGGAAAAGAGAAGAAAAAAAAGGGAGAAGAAGAAGAAGAAGAAGAAGAAGAACCAGCGAATGCACCGTTGCGTGTTCTTTACCGGCAAACACCTAGCCACCGTCATCGCGGTCGTCATCGCCGTTGTCGACAGCCCCGACACCGCGCCGGTCTCGCTTTGTTCGAGCAAGAATGCGTCTGTTCTCAGAAACTGCCGCGACGACGGCAGACTAATACACGCGAATACGATAATACCTGTGTAACCTGTGTAACGCACGACACAACCGCGGTTCAGGAAAATAGTCATTGGAAAGATAGTCGACAGACTGTAGAAAACATGGGAAAATATTGCAACGCGTGTGTCCGACGCAATCATCTCCGAACGTTCAGTGAACCGATCGCAGTAAGAAACGCTGAGAGGCGCTGTCGACAGCTTATAACGGGGCGATTTTTGTTCTCGTAGCTGTGTATTTAGATGTAGATTAGGACTCGGGCGATTGCGTTAGGTGAGCTGGTAAATTGCACATCGGTGGCCTTAGCGTGATTTATCGCGCGTACCACGCACCATTCAGGATCGGCTTAATGACCGTTCGCAGATCGTTATCGGCATAAGATCGACGTGAAGAGAGTTGCGTTCGTCGGGTCGACCCACGACGACTCGCGATCCTCGAACGCAGCCGATGGACACCAAGTTGCGTTCGCGTACCGCGCCATGTTTTTCTCGTCTCTCGGTACTTACTTACCAACGTATCGTCACTCGTTTTTGCCCGAGTTCAAAGATCACTCGGTTAAACGTCAAGCGTGTGTAGTTTCAATCGCTCGTTGAGCGTTGAAATATTACGCGTAATTTGTAACAAAGTGTGCACGTCGAGTTTATAATCGGCCCAAGTACCGATCGAACAAAAGTATCGCCCATGGCCGATCATCGTCCACGAGAATCATCAACGTCCGCCTCTCGACTCGAGACACGAGCAGAACGAAACGATCTAACAAGCTGTAGCCAGGTGGTAAAACGGACAAACCAGTAACACGCGTATCGCCAAGAGCTCAGTTATCGAGAAGACGTCTCTCTCTCTCTCTCTTTCCCTCTTATTCGCACTCCTTTGATTTTCTGAGTGATCGATGATCCACCAATTTCCACGACGTCGACAAATTATTTCAACGCTATCTCTCTATATCGTTAATTGATTTTACGGGCCTCAATCGTTAATCCAACTCGCTCTCGGCGTCTAATGGAGTAATTTGCAAATTACAGCGGTACCGTCACGAGATTTTCATCGGTGCCGGGAATAACGAAACGCGCGATCAACGCGCATTGCAACACCACCGCAGCAGGTTCCAGGAATTAACCAACGCGCCTCGTAATTATCCTCGTCGGATTTACCTCGAAACGATTTACATACGAAACGTGGAGGTGGCGAGCGGTTAATTTTTTAATCGTACGTAGCTTCGATGCAACGATCTGCAATTTGACGAAAAGGCTGAGGCGCGAACGAATCGCCCGCGAATTAAATCGTAAAGCGAGATCGCGTTTTATTGAAGCTACATCACGTCCGATTCTAATCGTATCGTTCACTCTCTCTCTCTCTCTCTCTCTCTCTGGTGGAATTAATTACTGGAAAATAATTGTCTCCGTCGATTTACGTGTGACGCGATTCCGCTCGTTTATCGTTTAATCGGCGAGAGAATGCTTTATTATCCGGGCAAGAGAAAGAAAACCGCGCTGCTTGCCCAAATATTTCCATACGCGCGTAATTGTTCCGCGTCTCAATTGTTCACAAACGATAATCAACGCTGACATACCTCAGTACCAATAATCTCCTTATAATAACTCGGCGAGCAATCGAAGCGAAGTCGATTCGTCACGTTGAGATCGAGCAACGAGGCTAATTAGAATCGCGGATAATTCCCAACAGCCGAGAAATTACGTTTGCAGCTGTCGTGGTTCGTTACGCGTATCAATGATGCAGTGATGCACGTCCTCTTCGAGAACGTTTAACTGAGAAAATTCAATCCATTAACGATCTTGCCGAGCGTCTCGTCTTGCGTGTTGACGGCGCAGTCGCGCATAATCGCCGGGATAACGGGATCGGAATCGTCGTTGAATTCGTCGTTTATCGTCACGTCGCGATTCCAACTAGGGAAATCTCTCTCTCTCTCTCTCTCTCTCTTTTTCTTTTCTGGGCAGTGAACGTGCGAGCAGAGAAGAGAAATAAGAAAAATTCCGTTGGTTGCCAACTTAATTACTTCTTACGATCGAGTGCGAGATAATTCTCGCGGCGTGGAACGTTTGGTAGGTAGCAGAGGTAATATACGTATAGAAGCGGTTCTACCAGGGTTCTTCTACTCACAAGTCAGGGACTCCGGCTTTATTCTCTTTGCCTCGCTTCGCCACGCCTCGCATCGACATGGCCTGCGCGCGCGCGCGCGTTCGAACCACCTCGCCTGATCTTCCCTTTTACATCTTTAATACTTCTGCGCGAACCTCTTCATTGTTGCAATTACTATATCGCAGGCCAACCCAGGCTGCGTTATACGGGCTTAATTAATTCAACTGGAAAGTTTAAAACGCATGTGCGGGCGTAACCTGCATCCGGAAGGTAAATAGCGAGGGGGGGAGGGCGCTTACTATCGCGTGAGCAGCCAGCGGCTACAAAGGATCGCCGATAATTCATAATTGCTTGTTATTATCGTGCCGAGAAATCGAACATGTCCGAGCGTCGCCGGTTCTTGTCGCAGGATGCATTGATGCGTCTATTAGCGAGAATTTGCAAGTATGATTCGATCGCAAAAACCACCTTGCTCTACGTGGTGTAACGGCGTCGCGGTACACCGACGTCTCGATTCCGTGATTCGTACGCATCAACGCACTCCCCGGAATAACGATGATTTCCTACGCACGCTGTAAATAGCTTTATCGCTTTTCACGTCGGCAGGTAGCACTTGTTCCGTGGTAAATTTTCTCGAAACACCGAAAATTCCCTCGCATCTCTTATTTACTTACGATTGCTTGGCTCGCGTTACGTTTGTATCACGGTTCCATTCATATCACGCGAATGCATTTGCGAGAACGCGAAACGACGTTCGCTGGGCGTTTTCGCAAACGTAAAAGCGTCGCGGCTACGTGGAAAATTCTCGAGAACTACTTGGTGGCTAGTCTCAAGATCATCGTTCTGACGTATTGTTGCGCCGTCGGCTCGCCCATTACAACACGTCCGTAAAGAAACACACGCGGCCTCAATGAGTCGGCTAATTAGTTTATTACGCCGCGCTAATTTGTATGCCCATAAATCGCGATCGCATGTAGATGGAACGCGTAATGTACCAACCGCGAGAGAGCGTGCACACAGGCGCGTACACGCGCGTACACGTACGTACCGGTTGACTTGTTTCCCGGCAACACGTGCAAGGCTCGCAACGCGCAGTGTAAATATGACAGAAATGACTAGCAGATTTTCAAGCCGCTCTCTAGAAAATCATTCAATCTAATCGAGCGTGACGCATCTAATCGAGTATTCGCTGCGATACGACGCAGGAATCCAGCGCTCGGCCAGTTACACATTAACATCGCAGTTCATACATTTCAATGCGAACGATTACGAATTAACGACGAGTCGAATTAATGGGATGCATCGGCCCGATTATCATCTTTCGCAGCAGCGAGCGATTTCCTCCTCCGGGAAGGGAGGAGCGCCGCGCACCGGTCAAGCCGGTTTTCGTTTCGAAACTTGAAAAGTAGATCGGAAAAACGTGAACAAAAGCGTGGAAAAAAAAGGCGAGTTTCCGTCGACTCGACGGAAATTGCGACGAAGTTCTGGCAAGAAGCTGGCGTGGAATACGAGGGCTTCTCTCTCTCTCTCTCTCTTTCTCTCTTTCGAGACTGGGTGAATCTCGAGTTTGCGCGCCAGCCACGAACAGTCGCTGTTCCTCCCGCCGTGAAATTACAGTGTTTACGCGAATTAGATTTCGGTTTCGGTAATTTTCAGTTAATAACGAAGCGAACTGGCCAACGTACGAACGAGCATTAAGTGCGGCTTCGGACCCATTAATGCTATTATAGTGTAAAAGGCTACCTATACGCGTTCCTCTCTCTCTCTCTCACTCTTCTCTATCCGCGAGCATGCCGTAACACGAACCAGCGTGCACGATGTGTTACGCGCACATTCGATGTTTACGGCGAAAGCCAATAAAAAAAATGAAAAGCAGAGGAGTTTGCCAGCCTTAGATCTCGCTTATCGTTCGCATTACGCTCAGGCTACCTGCATTATAAACTCATTTCCGATAAATCGGCCCATAATAAAAACAGTTGCCTAAAGCCAGCAGAAAGCCTCTTTTTTCTCCGACTGACAGCGTGAATTTCGGGGTTCGGGCCATATCGTATCGAACCAGTGGCAAAACCAAATTTTTTCTCTTTTCGCGTTCAGAATTCTGTATTGACTCGCGTTCATCAAAGTTACAATGAGCGACGAAAATGATACTTTTTTGAAATGTATTGCCAACTGTAAGATTGACGTGTACCAGTGTATGATATTTTTATCTCAATAACACGCAACAAATCCTTTAAGTACCGTCAAACATAACGAAGATAATACTGCGGCTTGGAATAACGCGACAGTCTTTGTAGTAACCACGAATTTAGCAAATTTTGCCTGCAGATATTACAACTTTCAAGAAAATCTGAAAGATACTGAAAGACATTCTCAATATAAAATTCCTAGAGAGCATTGCGCAAATTTCGTATCGTATCGGCTTTTTCTGTAGTTACGTCGGATAATAACACGGGGAGCCTCGAATTTCTAACGATCCGCTCGAGCAGCGAAATTTCAATAATGAGGAATTAAGCAAACGAACTTGACGAAATTTATCAGGGAGGTACCGGGGAACCGGTTCGCCGCGGTAAAATACCATTGCAAATTACGGACGGGAATTATCAGTAGCAGCTTGTAAGCACGAGGTAGGATCTTTCGGCTGGTATGTCCGAGTATCGATCGCGCGTGAAAATGATTCTGGTCGTTACAAGCAAATCGAACGCTGTTACATGATCACTCACAGCCGTCGAACGTGCCGAAGTGTAGGCTTGTAGGAATCATTAATGCAGCAAGGTCGGTGAAAGGAACGGATAGCTCTCTGTCCTCCTCCCGTATACCTCTGTCACGGTGTCTCCGTCTATACGCGTCTGCGTGGTCGTACGTATAACCCGATTCAAAAATAACCAACCCGCCTCGAGCGGGGAACGATCATCGTGTTAGTAGCGTCGTCGGCACCTTGACAATCGTATTTTCTAATTACGCGGCATTTGCTAACTTTACGCGCCGATCTATGCCTGCCGATCGCTCGTTCGCCGAGCTTCTCTCCGCTCCCCCCGCCCCGACGTATTTTTGAAACGTCCTGTATTGCGCGTCACTGCGCACGTATGTTGATTCTGTCTGTATGAAGCAGCACAGCCGCTGACATTGACAGTTGAGCGAATGGTTCGAGCACTTGCGATTTTCATTATGGATGTTCTGCATCGTTCCGGCATACCCGTTATCTGTTAACGACTCGAGCGAAGAAACTGGAGTGGCTCGTAAGAAGCTCGCCTCGAACGGAAGCTAAAACCAACAGGATTTCCCTATCCACTCGGGGTTTCAAAGTGCTGATAACACGACACAGTCGTTTGACTTTACGACGCTGTGTCGCCCGTTAAATCAAACTGTCGTTCACCATTGTCGCGTCGCCTCGTGCGTCGTTTTCGAAGGATATGGCGTGTGAAAATCGAACGTGTCTCTAGTAATCAGATACACAAACAGGATAGTCCGCGTGTAAAGTAAATCCAACTTTCTGATCGCAGATCATTCGACACGAGGAGGAGGAGGAGGGGGTGGAGGAGGAGGAAGCGGCGGTGAACAAGCTGTCCCGCAGACAAGTCCTGCGAGCAGCACGAGTAGCTCGGGTCAGGTGAATCAGAGCCTACAACAGGTGAGCCAACAAGCTCACCAACAATCGGTACCACCACCATCCACCACAACGGCACCCCAATCCACTCAAATGGGAATCTCTACGGAAGAAGTGAGAGCAGGAGAGGAGGAGAGTAACCACCCTAGAGCAGCGCCAACCAGCCCTGAAAGCGAGACCGAGGTCGATGACTTTGCACCGAAGAGGAAGCAACGCAGATATAGGACTACCTTCACCAGCTTTCAGCTGGAGGAACTCGAGAAAGCTTTCTCGAGAACTCATTATCCCGACGTGTTCACCAGGTAAGCCCGAGTGACGCGAGCCTGTTGTCCTTTCGGAGTAGCTAGGCTAGCAAAAATGCGGAAAGCATTATCGTCTGATACTTCTGGTCGAGGTTGGAAAGAAAAATATGAAACCCTCTAGCGTCTAGTTATCCGAGTCATCCTTTTTCGGTAACTGCTCGGTATCTCGGCTTGCCGCTGATAGGAAGTCCGTGTCCCTTCCGCAGAATGTCTAGACGATAGGTGTCCAGTCGCGTTCGTCAGGCTTCCCTGTGTAACGGGAATCAAAATACGGAGATAGGAAGTTGCAGAGCCAGAGCACTATTAGTTTCTCTATCCAAATATTTCGTCACCAAGCGGCTCTCGCGTGAATTTTCCACCGACGCTTACCGAATACTGAATTTTAATGTCATCCTTGTCGGTTGTCCTTCGATTTTGAAAATTCGTTTTTTCTTGTTTTTCTTTTCTTTTTCTTCTTTATGGATAGCCGAACGAATTTACGATCGAATGTACAGGTAGACCTTGAACGTGGTCATAAAACAAACCCAGGTATCGTGCCGTCCGATATCATGAAACATCCAACCGATTGTTAATAAAATTCCTCTCCTCCCTTTAATTACCCCGCAAGGATTTTCTTCTCTGCAACGTGAGAGCCTCCACGCGAAACGAGTAACTTGAGACGAAACACGACACTAGAAAAAAGAAATCCTAATTCCCGCAACGATGCATGATCGACGAGGTTGTTATAGTGGAATTCCGGAAAACTCGCCAGATCTATCGACACAAGGTACACGCGCTCATCGATCATCGACTTTCCTCCGTTAATCGATCGCCGAGTAAATTCTGTTGCGCAGCGTCAAAACTACGGGGTTTTGCGTTATTAAGAGTTCCCTAGCTGTTGAATCGTGTGTGTGTGTATGTGCGCGTGGAATAACGTGCCGGCAACGGGCTGTAGCGCAATCTATCTGGGTAGCTTTTTCTCTCGTCTCCTTTTTCTTCGTAGCTTTCTTTCTTTAACGTGGAACACCCGGTAGGTAACTAATAGCGGTGTAATCGCTCGTAATAGGTCTAGTCCTGCGGCCACGGTATGGGTTCCTCGCAATTAACGAAGGTAGAGGGGATATGCAGAGGAGGCGAAGTCAGGTATAAAGCTACGGGTGTACCATTGACAGAGTAGCTGCGCGAATTAAAACTCGCAAATTCGAAACGTTCGACGCGTAAACGAGAGAACCGCAACACGTTGCTAACAAGTTGACGAGCGTTTGGAACGAAGCGTTTTCGGCAGCGGTAAAAATTTCGAGCAAAAGTCTCAAGAACTTCTTATGGTATCTTCTTATGGTCGTCCTCCGAGACAGACGAGCGGAGCCTGACCGGCTTATCGAAAAGTTCGAGGTCTAGACTCGCGTCTCGAGATAAAGTCTTAATGTCCGTGGCATCTCGTCGACGTGAAATCCCGTGCCGTAGCCGGCCAGTGCTGCTTCGTTTCACCGACGACTCCGCGGACCGCTTTTACTTCCCGCTTTTACTCGGAAACACATCGGTTAATTCTGCAATTTTCGAGAAGTGCGCGGCGGATAGATCGTCCGGTACGATAAAAAAATCGATCGATTTTTGTACGTAATTTCACCTCCAGCCGGCGTGATCCATCGTTTCGTAATCGGTGATCATTTCCTCTTCGCGTCGAGTCGTGCCGTATCTTTTTGCCGTTTTCATATAAATTAATCCCTGCCCCGAACCCCGTTCCTCGTTCCATGCTCCTTCGCTCCTTCTCGATACCGTGTTGGAGTATTAATTTCGCACTAATTGGATTTTATGGCCGCTTAGGTTTATTGACTAGCCGACCGAGAGAAGAGGCAAGCAGCCTCTCTCTCTCTCTCTCTCTCTCTCGACTCGATCGCGATGCATATTCATTAGACGCTTTTACGAAGGAGAGCGTGTGCGATTAGTTCTATCGAAACGCTATTTCCATCCCGCTTGATTCTGTCAACTACACGTCTTTCGCGAATTTCCATCGGAAACGGAAACGGCGATCTCGCGAGCGATGTCCTCAAGTGGCGGTTTTACAAAAACGGCCCCCCCCCGTGGTTTTACAAAATGGCGCGTCGATCGATCGACCAGGTGAAAGAAATCCGTACGACGAAATATCTAGATATACTCGCGGAGATGTTGCAAGCCACTTACTTTTACGAACCTCTGAGATCTAATTTAGATTAGAATTATGTGGCTCGAGCTACCGTGCCTCGGCTAATCGTCCGACCGAACGCTCCTATCACGCTGAACAGCTTGCTCTGTTGGTTTTCACTTCTCCCCTCCCGTGGTTTCTCCTCTCGCTTCTCTCGTCGTTGTTTTTCATCAAAACCGACGGACGTCCGAGACGAAAGGAAGAATATACAACAACACAGCGGAATAGAACGGGAAAAAAACCAGCCGCGCCGTGGCTGCGGTCTTACTCACAAAGCTTATCGTCGGCTCGAAAGATCCACCTGTCTCTCGGTGAGGGTAGAAACACGGTTCCCGGTAAATCATTCCGAAGAATACATTTATATCGGTAGGGTGGCTCGGTGGTGAGTTTAATAAGGATGATTGTTTCCAGTGATCCGTGGAACAGGAACCAGTTTCCATGGACCTCTGGCTACCTCTTCGATCGCTCTGTGTCCTTCTCGTCCCATCTTTGCCACCTCCTCTCTTTCTCTGTCCCGGGGTTGTAACTTCTCCTGTCATTAATCGACCGACGAGTCATGCTCCCGATTAGAAATGCCGCCGGCTTCTGCCGGATCCGTTATCCGTTTCTCGGGCAAATGAGATTAGCGGGCCTGTTGTGATCGACTGGTTATTAGAACGACGGCGACGTCACGCTCGAAAATCAACGCGCGCCGAACGCTCTCTCTAATTTTTGCTGCCTCTCTCGTTCGTTTCGTTTCGTTTCGTTTCGTTTCGTTTCGTTTCGTTTCATTTCGTTTCGTTTCGTT
Source organism: Tetragonula carbonaria (assembly GCA_032399595.1). Taxonomy (NCBI): domain Eukaryota; kingdom Metazoa; phylum Arthropoda; class Insecta; order Hymenoptera; family Apidae; genus Tetragonula; species Tetragonula carbonaria. Next base: position 1,900,702 of record JAUCRC010000012.1, on the reverse strand, counting down.
TGGACGAGCGTAATCGACGATCCCGTTGCGCTTAATACTTTTCTCCTCGCTGACGTTTTCGTGTTAATCGCGGTACCGAATTTTTTTGCCAACCGCTTCCTTCCTACCACCGAACAAACCCTTTTCCTCTCTTTCTTTCCGCCGATTCGCTGCCGAACCGTTCGAAACGAGAAACTCCTCGGAGAGACTCGTTCGCGATTCGATCGACGACAGTGTGGCTAATCGGTAATTGGCTCTTCACGGCGTACGCGTGTTAAGCACGTACCGACTACCGACTTTGAGAGATATCTTTCTCTCTCACTTTCTCTTTCCCTTCTCTTTTTAACACGATCGTAGTCGCATCTCTGGGAACGACAGGCAACCCGGTAAATTTCACATTAATCGTTTTACGTTTCCACGGCCGACGACGCTTTAATTTTCGGAAACGTCCCCCGTGTTTCTGTTATTACGATTACGGGAAATTAATTTCCGTCCTACGCTTTCCACGGAGGAGAGTAACCATAGCCGCGCCATCGTCGAAACGGTCGGTAATGCCGTGTCATTCCATCGGTAATTGCCGTTTCGAGCGCAACGTTTCTAGCAGTAGTCGAGACGTATATGATTTATACCGGAGATTAATGGCAAATTCCAAGGGTTGTTCGTTGACCAACCCGATCGTTAGAGCGGAGATGGATTGCATCGCATTATGCATGGATATTACCTACTAGCTACTAGCTTTCCTATCGGTTTCCACGACACGAATGTGGCACGCTCTGCACATACGTACGAAACTGCGCCGAGGATCGCGCTGAACACGGATGCGCAATTTGGAAAACGCTTGGATCGTCGCGTCGATTCATTGACATCAATTAACACAGATTGCCAGTGGAGCGAAACGAGGATGAAGAGAATGCTCGAACGAACGAGCCGACGTAAATCGAACGAAATGGGAACTTTTCATCTTCGACGATTCGAATTTCCGTGAAGCAACGAGGATCGTTCGATCGCGGATGACGACAATTACGAGCGTGTTGGGTAATAACGATCGAGATTACGCCAGAAACACGAACGTATGGCGTAGCGTATGGTTGAATCGACCTCTGAGGTTAATTAGATAATGTAATTGTCCGGCAATTACTCGAATTATTCGCGCGCTAAACCTCTTGTTTCTACACCATACGGTACTGTACACCAAGCAGTTGGTGAGATTCTCTCTCTCTCTCTGTCTGTTTCATCATGAATCCTTCTCTCGCCTCGCCTTGATCGCGTATGCCATCTCCGTATCGTTTTCTTCCTCGTCCAAAAGCATAGTTCCACAGACTAGGAATACAGGCGAAGCTCACATACGTACGGAAGCAAAAGAAAAAAAAAAAAAAAAAAACAAAAAACTCGCGAATTAAAAGCGCAACAATTGGATCGGCGTTTCATCATTCGGGCAACAGGCGATTTCGCATTAGTTCTCTGCCGTCAGATGTTTATTCATTAGTATCGCTCCGCAGAAACATGAAGTTCCAACGTGCGATAAGAAACGTAACAAGACTGGACAAGCGACACGAAGGGAAATTTTTTTCCCAGCGGGATCCTGCGTTGTGCGTCTCGCTGGAAAAAAATTCACGCGTACGCATGAGAAGCGAGTATTGAAGCGAGAGAAAAATACCGGCACCGAGTGGAGAGAAAAAAGTGATGAACGAAGCGAGTGGGGGGGGGGGGGACGATTGCAGAAAAGCACCGCGTTTAATCGGATCAATCGAATTGCTTCTCGACGGTAAACGTTTGCTCTTGTCTGTCTTTCGCGGTTGCGAAACAAAAAGTTCCGTTCTCGCGTTGATTGTTGCCTGGATTGCGTCAACGTGCCTCGCGCTGTATCTCGTTAGGAAACGCGACCGTTTTACTTCCTCTCTTTACTTCGTACACGTTCGCACGATCGCTAACGTTATTAACGCGAGAAGCGTTTTCAACGTCCGCGACTCGCAGGAAACGAGCAGTTTTACGATACAAATATACCTGACGTCATCAGGCAAGCGCGAGCCCGCTCGTTCGAATCGAAGATAGATGAGCTCGTTAAAAAATTGCACGGAGCGATAAATTGCACGGAGGATTTGTGAAAGATGTTGCACAAGCCGAGTTAAGTCGAGCCTCGCGACTAATCGCGAATGGCGTTCGTGTATGGCTGGCAGAGCAGCAACTAGCAACTAGCACATTTCCCACCGTGGCAAGGACATCGAAGAATGGGGAGGGGGAGATACGTAATAATAACGATACGCGAATCGAGGGTAACCGAGTCGCAGTGAACGGCGGGTGTAATTAGGGACGCCCGTCTAACCGCGAAATTTCGTGATCTTATTAAATCCAGAAGGACGTTCGTGAGTGTGCCGCGGAGAAAAAGGGAAAGGCTAAATTATTATTACTGGCAGGCCAAGGTGGCTCTCGCTCGGATCTCCAGTGTTCTCCGAGATTCTGCCGAGACAGATTTATATCATGTACACCTGAAAGTCGTTCACGGACAAAACTACTACGGAGTCTTTGTTTCTCCGTTAATAGAAACTAACGATCAATTAGTAATTTTCGCTTTAAATTTCGCACGATTTTTTGGAAACAGATATTTTAGAATGTTTTTCTTTTCTCTTTTCTATCTCCAATGAAAAAAAAATGTTCAACGAGTATGCTTCGATGTCCTTATCGGACAGGCAGGGCGAAGAGAAAAGGCACAAGGATAAATATGGCATAAATCAGGGCAGCCGATTTTCAGCAGATCGCCTCGAGAGAGACCCCCTGTAATTTCGCGCGAGCACTAACTGAAACGAAGCTCGTGTACTCAAATGCGCCTAAACACGAAATTGAAGCGGAGCTGATCGAAAGGCAGCAGCAGGAGCAGCTTCTGTGCGCGATATAATCACCGAGATTTCCTTGCGATTTCGTGGAACATCTGGGCAATTTGCGTGCGAGATGAGAAACCCCGGAGGCCGTCTAGCGAGACAGCCGTGCGGGAATCGCTTTCGCCTCGGACACCGATATAATCGCCGGTCAATCCTTTTCGGGCCCGCCAAAAAACCCTAGAAATCGAGAAACGAAAGGCTTCCGGAATTTCGCCTCGCCACGGCTCGAACGGCCGCGCAACACACGCTTACGTCGATCCAGTGATTTTTGCATGATGATCGCGTAATAGAGTTCAAGGAATCGGTGGCAAAAGGGGAAAAAAGAATACCAGAGGAAAAAATCGTTGCAGAAGAAAAAGAGAGAGAGATATATATATATATATAGAGAGAGAGAGAGAAAACGTGGAGCAAAAATAGTTGTTCGCTCATTGCGGAAATATTGGCGGCGATTTCGTTACATAAACAGTTCGCGTTCTACGCGATCTGTTCGCGGCGGCTAATAATCATTTAACTTATAATAAATAATGATATGCGTAATATCGTCGACAAACAGAGTTACACGTGTGTTTAGCTTTGCTAAACATGTATGCAAGAACGTGATACGATCTACTCGGATAGCATATGAATAATTATGAAAATGATGTGCTACAATGCGTTACACCCGTCGCACTAATTTATGCGAATGGCAATCGAATTAAAAAAACACGCGTGTCGGAGGATGTAATGCAATTAATTGATATCTTACAAACGTTCTAATTAACTTAATGAACGTATGATTATTACTGCTTGCTTGGAGGTTTCTCAGTTTCCTTGCTGCTATCATTCACGACACCATCTCGCACATGCATTTAACGTCTTAATTTTCTTAAAAGTATACAATTTATACGCAGCTCGTAATTCAGCGGGCACACTATATATCAATTCGCTAACCTTGCAATTTCTTTCTTCTTCTTTTTTTTTTTCTTTTTGCTTCCAGGGAAGAATTAGCCATGAAGATCGGTCTCACGGAAGCACGAATACAGGTTAGTAAGTCGGTACACGTCAGTTTCTCATTTAACTTTCTATTCTATAATAATATTAGCGAATCGACAAGTTACAAAGTCGCGAGTTTTACAATTTTCTAATTTCGAATTTGACGCTCGAGTAGCTTGCGTCTTGCGAAAAATTTTGTTTCTAAAAATCTTTCTACTATCGTTGAAAATTTATCGACACTGGTGACTTGTAACTTGAGTGAATATTTTGTTAATAATGTTAGTTCAATAATGAACAGATTTTGATTTCCCCAACAATTCTAATATTAACACAGTACCTGACGAACACTCGTCATAGAATGTACATTCCATGTGTTGCATAAAACATTTTGAAATTTCATTAACACTGCAACGAGATACGAATATCGTGATTACATAGGTAAAATTTGAAATCAATCTGAAAATGTATATGAAGATAACAAGACATTTATTAGAAACACTTACATGTATCAAAAATAGTCCTACTGTGAATACTGTAGTAGTATAATATACTGCAATATAATATATATGTATAACGGAAAATATTAAACGTCTTACAATTTCCATATATATATATATATATATATATATATTTTAGACCAACCTATATGATAGTTGTGTTTTGTTAACAAAATATCAAAATGTATACAACACACATAATGTATTTATAAGAAGTTTCTATATATTTATAAAAAGTATTTATAAAAATACTATTTGCTGTAATGACAAACTAACTCAGCCACACGAAAAACAGGAAGAGAACGTAATGTCGGATGAGGAACGAACAAGGGGGCGAGAGTGAATCGTCTGCGTCAAGCCGAACGCGTCCGCAGAACTTTGATGCTCGAATAACCGGCTAATTCGCTCAATTAGTTTAATTTATTCTCGGTATTTACTCGGTTTCGTCCTTCCCCATAACCACTCGTACGTTTCTTATATCCCGGCTCTTCTCTTTTCTCTCTACGCTCTCCGTCTTTCCCCGTCTTTCTTGGGGACGTAGGACACGCATTTACGCGTGTCTTTCTCGCGCCATAGAAATCCACGCTCGGCATTTTTCATTATACTTGCAAATACAACGCCGTCCGCCACAGATCGACGATTTATCCCGAGTTTAGAGTTATTATACGAGCACACGCCACGAGTGAGGCCATTAAGCGAATGACACGGCATCGAGGAACTTTGTAACTGTGCTAATCATTTTCAGGAATCCGTCGGAAACTCGTACTACACGCGTTCCGTTTGTCGAGAGAAGTGCCTTCAAAATCGAAAAATATACGCTTATACCATGTACCGTCTATACACGTAAATAAAACGTCGTTGACGTTTTTGTCAAAGATATATATTTTTCTACGACTGATTCGTTTATCCCTTTAGCCATAATTGAAATGAAGACGCTTGGATAGATGTAAATTTAAATATATTCCGTACTTTATACTCGTATGTTTGCCTCTAACGAGTAGCTTTATAAAATCTACGCAAACATTTAGAATTGGCTGGAGACACATATTTCAATCATTCTCGAACAACAAGACGAGAGACACTCGGAACCAGTTTTTTTTATTTGCTTTCAATTATCGCTCTTTTTATTTCCACTGATTAACATTGGCTGTTCCTTCTCTCGTTAATTACATCTCGACGATTGTATTTGAGATAGGATCAAAGGCCAAAATCAAATCGAGAAACATCGTTTGAAGTGATTTCTTATACATTCATCCGCAATAATTTCGATGCGTCGAACCTGCATTCTGAACAATCCTTTATATCCAAATATTTGTAATCGACGTTTGTTTAACCAACACACGTCATCCGTGTCTAACAGCAATTTTGATCTACGTTCTGGTCGTATCCTCGCGTCGGGAGATATCTCGGAGAGTATTAATTCCTGGCCTATCGTAAACTGTAATTATTTAAGCAGGAAGGTTTTTCGTTTGAGGAAGTGGCCACGGTGCCGCGGCGGCGAGGGGGAGGGGGGATATAGAAGCAGAAGGAGAATCGTTGAAAGGGGTAGAGAGACAGAGAGAGAGAGAGAGAGAGAGAGACAGTGTGTGTAGCCGGCGTCCGCGTAATTAATGCGGCACGATTAAGCACGAAACGACTAGGTTCCGGCGGCGAATCATGGTTGCGTTTTGTTTTAAAAGCCGCAAGTCGGATGTTTAGCTCCCTGCTGGGGGCAATCCTGCTCACCGTGGGGGGTCCTAGCACCAGACCCCCCACACCCCATCACCTTTAACTCTCCATACACTAGCAACGACTCTGCAACGTTCCACTGTGTCTGTCCGATCGTTCGATTCACCCGTGGTACACACACACGGTCTCGTTCGTTTCTTTCTATTCCACTTTCGTATTCTCATTTTCTTTTTTCTTTCCTGTTATTTTTTTTCTCCCTTTTTTCTTTCGCGTTCCGAAGAGATGGAGCACACCGATTCTCATTACGTAACCGTTCGAACCGATATACACGTTGGCCTAGTCTATCCTAACTTAACCGATAAAATATTATTATTTGGTTTCGTCCTTGCTCGATCAGCCGAGGATTCAATAGAAAGAATTGGCCACTCAACAGAAGTTGCCACTCGTTTCATCAGCAGGTATAATAGTATCACGTGAGAGATCGAAACTTTCGAAGAACCAAAAAAAAGAAAAACAAAGGATTAGTATAGTAGTCTCTCGATCCATAATCTCACGAGTCACAAAATACTCGACTCGTGTCCGAACGATCGACCGAATCGATTTTCGAATCGCAGAGTCATCCCGAAATATCCTTCCACCGATCCCATCATTCTACATTGTGCAATGACGGGGCTTCATTCGTCGTCCGATTGTACCGGCGAGTGTCTACATCTTCCGGCGGCGGTTCTTTTGATTTCCGCGCCGAGAATGAAAATATCCACGCTGAAGGATCTCTCCTTCTCTCTCTCTTTCTCTTTCTCTCGAGACGAGATGTTCCCTCGAAGACGAAGCTAAGAATCGAAGTCCGAAACGAGTTGGCAAAGAAATCGTCGAGAGGTAATTTGTCGCGTGTCGCTGAGCCTATAAAACTGTCCTTCGAGACAAATTAGTTTTCTAAAGTCTTCTACTACTCGAACCTGAACCGCGTCCTCGTTGCGAAACGATACAAAGCAACGATACAAAGTATTACATACGTAGTTTCGGGCATGCATCGCCTCCCAGAAACGAGCAGATGTTTACGACAAAGCACGGCGGCGGTTGTTGAACCAGGTCGGTCTCTCGTCATTACGCTCTGTCACGAGATATATGAAGGCAATTTTGTTCGAGTGGAACCGTTCGTCTCGTTTCTCGACGAATCACGTGAAATCCGCCGTGTTGTACGTGCGACGCGGGTCCGTGTTTCTGTGGCACGACACGAAATCGATCCAACAACCGAAAAGGAGACTGCGGAATTGAAGTTCGTTGAAGAAACGAAGGGAGATGGGGGGGAGAGGAGAGAAGAAAAGAAAGGAGAAAGGACTCTGGGATTGCGAGCATGGAAGACGAGGGAGGAGAGCTTCCGTTGAACTGATTAGAGCTCGAGTCTTCGAGGAACGTTCGCGATGGAATGCGCTCCATTGGTCGACGCATCACGAACCACGTTTGTTTCATTCGCAATCGTCCACGTGTAGCTCGGCTGATTTCTGAAAGTTCACCCGTCCAGTCTCGTCTTGTTCGATGTAGGGGGAATTTAGATGAATTCTTTACTCGTTTTTGGGCGGCAACAATGGACTACTGGGCTAACAGTTTCACGATAGCCGATATTTCGTTAATTTCGAAAAGAGAGAAAGAAAGAGACACAAGGGACTGAGGGTAGAGAAGGAAAAAAGAGAAAGGAACGGACAGACAAAGATCGCTTGGCTCTGCCTCGCAGCGATCTTCCATCCTCGGTTTCCTTCCAAGTCCTCGGCAATAATGATACACCAGTGAGTTTCCTGAAAAAAAAAGGGAGAACACGTCGCGTTAACCAGAATTCGCGCTTCCACGGTACCCGAACAATTTCCAGAGAACGTGGTAGTATTCGCTCTCCGACCCGGAATCGAATGAATAGGCTTCCCTGGAACCGGACTTCGAAATCGATTCCTCAATCGCTCGCCGGTCCTTCGTCCTTCGGTTCCTCGTTCCTTGAAACGCAAATGGTCGAAACAACGGGCGCGATATTCCAAAAATAGACGCACGCAGAGGCGCAGATCTGCCCAGAAGGGAGAAGAAACGTAACGAGTGGAGTCGTCATTATCGTGGGCTTAGCGTTTAAATGGTATTTCATAAAAAGAAAAACACTTTGTACAAGAAAGAGAAGGAGTAAGAGGAGAACGTAACAGAGAAACAAGGTGAGAGAATAAAACACACACTGTTTGGTTGCAGGTTTGGTTTCAGAATCGGCGGGCAAAGTGGCGGAAACAGGAGAAGGTCGGGCCTCAGGCGCATCCGTACAATCCGTACGGATTGGGATCAGGTGCGCCACCACCGTCGGCGGTCGTCGCGCCGACCTTGCCGAACCCTTTCGCCCACCTGGGCACGTTTGCCCTGCGGAAACCCTTCGACGCGTTTCGTTACCCACCTCTGGGTCACGGACCGGTCCTTCCCGGTAGTTACACCGCTCATCCCTATCATCGCGCGCCTCCACCGCTGCTACCACCTGGAATGCCTCTGCCGTACACATCGGCCGCGTCCTTTCAAAGTCTCCTGGCGAACATATCCGCGGCGCAGAGGCCGAAATTGATACGCAATTCGCCGCCACCTCCGCCTCCGCCTCCGCCTCCACCGGCCGCCGGGATCAGCTTGCCTCATCCGCCGCCGGTACCACCGCCGCCGCCATCGCAGACCGTCAGTTCGCCCCAAGGCTCGCCCACGGGCACCGTCGGATTGCCGGACATCGACAGACGAACCAACAGCATCGCCTCGCTCAGACTCAAAGCGCGGGAGTACGAGCTACACCTTGAGATGCTTCGCAAGAACGGAGATCTCATCAGTTGAAGAGACTCGCGGCCCTAGGAATCTAACGCCTAGAAACTCCCGTCAGCGGCTCTAGATCGATACGCTAATTTCAAATCGATTCGAGTCAAAGCTGACGAGACGATCAAGAACGAAAACGATATCTTCCCGTCGCGAATCGTTGCTTTCTCGAACCGCGAGCCGCGAGAAAGAAAACGAAAGCATCGATCTTGACTACGTCAACTACGAAGCAAATGCGAGAAGAGTTCTTTCGTTTGTTACCCCCCCCCCTCTCCTCGCCCCGAGGGTACGCGTACGAACGATTTAATGTGAACGACATATCGGCGTCGATAGCAACTGTACGTCTTGTTAAATCCGCGCTTTCGTATGTTTCGTAGAAGATACGAGCCAAAGAAGAACTCGCTTCGAAGTGATCGATCACTTTTTGCACCTTGTCAACTGCGCGTACGCGAAGGAAGGTTGAATAATACATAGTTATCCCCTTCTTTCTGTGATCACTTGTGCCTTCGTTACGTAATATCTAATCTTAGGAACAGTGGATCCGATTCTGTTTCGAACTGCATGTTCTTCAGCCGATGAAGATCTTCGACGATCATCCAGTTGAGAACGCGATCCCGGGACGTTGCTCGTCGTTTCAATCGATCGTTTGGCTCTCATTTGGAGTTACGAAGACTCGGCACCTCGCGCGTCAGGTTTCCTTGTAGACGCATAACTTGATAACGGGAAACCAACGATTCATACGATGTCACGTCTGCGACGACAAATCAAACGGCCATTTGGGACACTTGCTAATTGCTCTTTAGCGTGGATCGTGACCTAATGAATCGTCCCAAGCGGCAATTTTCACACGGTGTCGTTCGTTGGAGGAAGAACGATATACCTGTCCATGTACAAACGACTTTTTTTCAACCTTCCTTTTAACGTCATTCAGAATACTGACTTTTTGCGTTGAAAGCAATCGCGGAGAAAACGAAGGATCAAACGAATATATTTCTCTTCGTGTGTACAGTGTTATAATTTACAGTAACGATGTAGGACGATGTTTCGAGTTATATGCTTATACGTATGTATTTACATTACCGTATCTTTTAAATTTATCGTTTGTCGTTGGTGAAAAACTCAGGAAGTTCTCCGCGGATATAAATTTTTAATCGTCGAGTGTACCTCTTTACCATTGTAGATCGCAAGAAACAACCGATCAGTTCATCTTGGAATTCTCATAAAATCTGCAAACTGTACTTAACGCGGATTCGATAGGTGGATTCACGGAACGAAAACAATTTTGTTCAAACGATCGAAATCGACAGATTCGTTCATCGCGTTGGCGTATCAAGAATGTCCCTTTGCGATTATGCGACCATTTTTAAACAAACATCATCGAAGGATGTCCGTCCAGAAGAATACTTGTATACGCGACAAGAAATTCGCTGTCGAATACATTTTTATTAGAAATACGCAAATTATTATGTTTCATTTTTTAGAACAGAGAAGGAAATAAATAATTTCGGATCGAATGATGTCGTGAAGTGTGAGTTGAAAGATTTTTACAGGTAAGTGTTTTTCCACTCGCCGCGATCGAGATTACTGTAGTCGTTCAAGGACACGGCGCGGTAATTTACTTTTACACAGAGACCATCGTACACGTTTTAGATAAGAGAAAGTACTATTTATATACGCGTTCGTTAATGTTCTTCAATGTTCAACGATATCACACGATAAGTTTTACGACCGTAATGAGCATACTCTAGCGTGTAAGTTGCCTGTAAATAATTAACGGTTTATGCGTAATTTTGCGAAGAGATCTTGCAAATACTACTCCATATCACACAAAAGTATCGTTTTTTTCTATTTTTTTTTTTTTTTTTTTTGTTTTTTCGAAAGCCGTTTCAGAGGAACAACGCGACTTCTGAAAGGAACGATCCTGAAAGTTCTATCAATCTACTCGAAGATCTTATACAAGCGTCGTTCGAGCGATATCTCGTCTCATTTTCTACACGAGTCGAAACGAACATCAGCTGTCCATTGTATAATATTTAATTTCATTGACCCTTCTACCTTCCTCTTTCTGCCACGAATAAATCACTGCAAGGAGAAAGAAAGGCAAAGAAAAACGAGCAAGTTGGGGGAGGGAGAAACGGAAGAAAAAAGAGAATAAACAGCGTTCTTTATTACATTACGTCCGAACCCTTTCTACCGATTATCCAATATAATATCGATATCCAAACGAACGAAAACACTCGCTGCACGGTAAGAAGTATTTAATTTACAGAATTTCGTCGGACTTGGCCGAACGAGAGCGAGAATGAAGGAAAGCACTGGCTATCGCATTCGCGCAAATATACGGTTGTTATAACTCTTGGCGGGGAGTTTTTCAAGAACTTCCCAACTTCAGACTTCGACTGACTTATGACAAGTAATTCGCAGCCGGGCACGCCCGTCGACGAGTTATTTAAATATTTTACAGTTTAATGGAGTCCCAAAGTCATTAATGCGCGTCAGCTAATTAGCGGCATCGTGAATAGCCGGTGGTTCCCCTTTCCGAGTGCTAACGATCTTGAGGTTGATAAATCGAACGATTACCGACAGAACGATCCGCCGATCAAAACTGACGCAGCCTTAAGTGCACCATGCTTGCTGCCTCCCTTCCTCGGCTCTGCCCCATACGCTCTGATCGAACTTGCGTGCCTGCACAGGGTTAAGTAATATCCCGGACGCCGCATGTCTCAGTGAATTTGATCGAAACTAAACGCATAATGGACGCGTTTTAATCACGCATCTCGCTCTTTAACGTTCGATCCAACTCGGTGAAATCTAATTTTTTCCTGAAAGTACTAACCGCTCCGATGCCGATAATTCGTATATACGCTCGATGTGCGTGCCTTTTGCGATGAAAACACAACGGAGAAGGACAGTTCGGAAACTAAAGGAAAAAAAAACGACAGTGTGCCGTACTCCCGTGTGTCAATCGTCGCACTGGGCTTGAATCGTTACGTTACGAATGTTCGGCAATTTTGTAAAATGTCCGAAACGGCTCGATAACGATAAGCGAGGGGAACGATAAGAGGCGGACGAAAACGAGCTGAGGCGTGTCCCCCGATGGTGATCGAGGTTCCCGATCCATCGTTCGAGCCGCGTAGTCTGTTGCAGAGACCCGCGCGCGATCGAGATGCAGACCACGCAACCACTCGATCCCGAATTCATCGTGTTGGCCTGACCATTAGCAAATTACTACGGTGTAAACAGTATCGGACGGTGCCCGCGGGTACGCCGGTCTAAGTGCACACCGGTCTACGTATGCACACATAGATATTTATACGTCGCGAACGGAGGGATAGTGGAGAAAGCCAGTTAGTTAGCAACCGATCATTATAGCGACGTTTTACACCGGCTCTAGCCACCTAATAACTGTCTACATCGGAATGAATTTAGCGATCGGTAGCAACCGGCTTCCAAACCGGCTACATTCACCAGAGAGAAAAAAAAAAAAAAGGAAAGAAAAAAGAAGCATTGAGACGGCTCGAGAAGAATGTGCTCTCGAAACAGTGATTTGTTCGATACCAATTTCCGAGGGCTGCTGCTAAGGTTATGCACGGTCAACGATACCGCAGGCAACTCTTGCTCGACCGATCTCTATTCCTTCACCTCTCCTCGTAGAGTGACATTAAAATATTCAAAGAAAGCTTTAAAGTTCACTGCACGATTAGATGTAGCTTTTCTTTTTTAACGATTCTATATGCCAACGACAATGTCGCTCGACGGATCTCCGAGGTGTCATTAAAATGTCGGGAAAAATTAACTAGATGCGCGAAGATACAAATTTTTAACAATTGACAGAAATCCACCACTGGAGAATCAACTTTATAGAAGGTAGTTTCGAAACATCGAACGAAGATCAATAGCTTCCGAAGGGAAGCGCTTATCGATCTGGTTCATCCCATAACGCGATATGAAGAAGTTATAAAAGCAACTACACTGATGCAAATTTTTACCAGCTCGATCAAGAACATCAAAGGGTATTCGCGATCGTCGAAGAATCAATTTTGCGAGATGGCAAATTTGATAGACCTTCTAAGACCAATGGCTCTTTATTTTCGTCTCCGTGAAATTCGTAGGATAAAAAGCGTTCGTTTAACCGCGCGAAGTTAAAAAGCCGCCGTTATTCCTCTCATCTTCCAAATGCTCCTCGTTTTTTTTCCCCCCGCGTCCACCGTGCGCGGAGCACGCGTAAGGTTTTATCCAGTTAACAATCCCTAATTGCAGGGTCTGCTGTAACTAACTCGGTTAACGTGGAGGCCCCCACTGATGATTCTCCGACTACGTTACCTATCATCGCGATGGATGCAGATTAAACAGCCTCTTAATCCCAGCCTCTGCAAAAGCTCGCTTAAATCTCGCAGACCTCCCCTGTGCCCCGTGATAGTTCGTTTTAATAGGGTCTAACGATAGGGAAACCGAACGATTTTACAACAAAGTCGGCGGCCGCGTCCTCTCGACAGTTCGCCAGAGAGTTCCGGAGCTAATCGACCGGTAATCATTTCTCCCTCAATTACGCCTTCAATCGTGTCTTCATGTTTTGTAATTCGATTAGCTGTAACGTGTCGAGCTTTCCGTTACGCTTTCGATTATCGTCGACTGATTGTAAGAGAGCGCCGAGATCGCGAGATTGTTTCCCCACGTTCTCTCTTGCTTCTTTTTCAATTTCGAAAGTACCAAACGACGAAATAGAGGCACGTAAAGCGCATAAAAGAGAAGGGGAGAACGAGAACCACCAAGGGGGAGACGAGGTGAATGAGAAAGAGAAGAAGAAGAAGAAGAGGAGGAAGAAGAAGAAGAAGAAGAAGAAGAAGAAGAAGAAGAAGAAGAAGAAGAAGAAGAAGAAGAAGAAGAGGACGACGACGACGACGAAACCGACGGTCGGCGAGGAGAAAGAAGAAGCGGCGAGACTCCGAGATGAGGGATGTACGGCGTGACGGTCTAATTGAGGCCTTCTTGATTACATTTACACCGCTGCACGGCCTCCTGTATCCCAGAGGTATCCAAGTATCAGTCTTCTGCAGCGGATCCACATCATATTTGGCCGTGGCTGCTTCTGCTTCCACTGCTTCTTCTGCTTTTCTTCTCCCTTTCTCTCGTCCTCCACTCTCTTTGCTCTTGTCTTCTCGCCTTCGCGCCTCTCTCTCTCTCTCTTTCTCTTCCGTCTCCCTCGTCTCGCCGCCATTTTTTTTCTCTTTCTTTCTTTCTTTCGCTCGCGTCGGCTCCCTCCACCTCCACGGTGCGCGGTAATACCCGTGTGTATATTACGCACATTGTGCAAATTTTCTCGTTAACGTCGACGCGCAACACGAAAAGGGAAATAAACGCGAAGAGCGAAGAGGATAATTTATTCATCGGCAAGCATTCCCGACGTTATCTCGCGATCTGCCTCGTCGTCCCCTCCCGATGTTCTTTGTTCTTTCATCAACGGGCGGACGTTCGATAAAGCGTCTCGCATCGATCATCGGCCAAACGATTCAACCGGTTCGACGACACCGAGAGCCCGATCCGGCATATTAACACGAAAATGTGGCTTGGCACCTTGTACGTACAAAAATGATTTCAGATCTCGAATTTCGACGTTCGTATTCTAATACGCACCCGTTTCTTGCCTGCAAGATGCTTCTGGTAACTGGGCACTTAATTTGTGACATGACAGTTGTTACTTTTTGGAAAAGAAAAAAAACTCCTCACAGGCGAAATTAACCGAGGACCTGACAATTCCCTAAATTGTCCACACAATCATGAGGGGACGCGAAACGTGTGTAAAAATCTCTAATTCGACGAGCTAACTTTCATCAATGAAAACGTAGTGTAATTGTTAATTGTAGTATAAATGATCGTTGGTTTAAATACCGCCGGGCCATCGGCGATGAAAAGAACGTGAAATGTCAAATGTTAAGACCGGAAGATCGTTCGAGATTTATGAAATTCTGGAATTCCATTCAATCCGTCCGGACGGAATGATCCGTGTTGAAAGGTCGTCGATTGACCAAAGTTAATATAAAAATTGGACGAACACTTCGTTGGAAGGGGAAATGAGGCGATTCGAGTGTTTTGGAAGTTTGCAAACACGCAAACACGTTGAGTCCCCGACGAGATGGTATAAAACGCGCAAACGCCGCCATTAGTTACTGGCACGGTCGCGGAATGCCATCCGGCCGGAGCCTTATTAAGCCCATTACGTCTTAATTTATTTCCTTATTTGAAAAAAGACACGGGCACGAAGCCGCGCCACCGCTGGAACCGAGAAATAATGATATAATTCCGCTCGATCGTCTCCGTGGTATCCGCGTTCGATCGCGTCGGTGGATGCGTAACCCCACTGAGTCCATGCGATAAAGCTTACGCATGTACACGTCGCCGTTGATAAATAACGAACGCCCACGATTGCCCTAAACGACGACCCTTTTCCGTTCTCCGAAAGGGACATTGACACTCGACGTCGAGATGTCCGTACAATGTTGTTCGTCGTACGAAAACGAGAAACCGTGGCGTGCAAAGCTCTGCGGTCGTGTTATTGCTTGCGGTTTACGCATTCTCTGTGAGAAAATCTCTCGTTCGCGTGGCCGTAAACCTTCGTCCTAGGAACCTTCGTTCGAGGCTCAACTCGATTCGTGTACGAAACGCGTTCGATCGAGTAGTAACCACTTCGAATCTTCGAGCAAAAAAATCGGAGAGCTTTCGAAACGCGTTCAGAAATAATAATAACACTCGTGAAGATTACTCGACATGTCTCGCTTTGCTTGTTAAGTGATTTGTTAAGACAGCGAAATAGCGGGTTGGCGTGAATCAACGTTTCGGAAGCGGCGACCATCGACCGGATGAATAAATATTATTCGTAGCAGCCAGGAGATGTTGCGGTTTACGCCCTCGGTGGGAAAGATTGCTCTCGCCCCGCGAGCGGTATCTCGCGTTCCGTGTCCTTGTTTGCAATTCGCCGCGTAGCGTTGCGTTATTAGCGTAAAGGGGGCGAGTTAGCCGCAATCGCGATGGTAATTTGCGCCGTTTGCCCGTCGGTGCCGCCGAGTGGAATTGCGGTGTCGCGTTACCTTACGTGATAATGCGACGCACCATAAATCTACCCCGGACGACGTAGTGGTGTGTTCGTAGGAGGTAATAACGTGAGAGAAGCGGACGTGCTAGCGGAGGTGATCCCGGTGGTGATGATGCCCGCTCCTTGGCGAGAGAACCGTGACTCTTTGGGGCGCACGATGAAACGACGTGACGAGAGAGAGAGAGAGAGAGAGAGAGAGAGAGAGCCGTAGATTGCGTGTGGGGCTCGTCGGGAATTCGGTGATTGTTCATCGGTGGCTTCTTGAAATTAAGCGTCATTGTTTAAGAGTGAATTCATCTTGATTGTCGATGACTAATGTCCCGCGGCAGCTACGCCGAGTGGCACGAGAATGGATCACGGCCATACACAGGAGTCCGAGGAGAGACGAGGACTCCGAAGGGGAATGGTGTACGCTCGGGACGAGAGACGGGGGAAGGTGGTATCGGGGGACGAAGAAGAACTGCCCTCGCCGGCACGTGAGAGCTCTTTAACGAGCATCATCAATAACGCGTACCGACGTTGAAGAGGAAACAAAAAGAAGCTTAGAGAGTCACGGACGTCGGGCACAGCGCGGAGAGTCCCTCGCCAATAGATCCTGGTAAATGGTGTTAATTAGTAAATTTGATTTAAGCCCAAACGGAGCGACCGAATAGGCGGACAACCGTTCACCGGCGATGATGTACGACCACCGCGAATTACTCATCGGTTCGTTTTCTCCCTTGCGAGGATCTCGCCCCCTTTTAGCCACCGAACGAGATCGAGAATCAACGACCGATCTCTCTCGCGTTGTTCTTTCTTCAATCGGTTCGATTACTCTCGTTTCGTGTACCAGATGTAAAGGAGCTCAAAAAACAAACAAAAAGAAAAAAGAAAAAAAAACGAACGCGTCCAGCGCGAGATTCGAAATTCGTACACCTGCGAGAGAAAATTGAACCGCTCGCTCTCGAACGGCGCGTTGATGTTCGTGGGACGACCGGCTGAATTTCGGTAATGACGCGTTTGCTACCGGTAGGGTGGGCAACAGGGTACTGTTGCCGAGCGAGACAAAAGGAGGAGACGGAAGAGAGAGAAAGGAAAAGGGGTTGGAGCAAAGGGCTTTCTCGCCGGAGAGGAGAAAACATCACCGAGCGGAGAACGAAGGAAGAAGAAGCCGGAGGAAGAGATGGCCCGTTAATCGGAAGGCATTATCTCAATCACGTAAAACGGCAAAATTGCATTTACCTTTTTAAATGAATATTTGGCGGGAGACGCGCCGCTCGCCAGTGCGGCGCGGCGCGCTGCAGCCGCCCGCTAAGTTAATTTACCAAGGAATGCCAGGTAACGCCCTGTTCAACCTACCGGCCGTTGGACAAGTATTGTCCCGCCCCTGTTCAACCCAAAATTCGGCTTCGCGCCGAAGTAACCGAACTCGAAACGAATCGTTTTCGAAAATTCGTGCCCAGCGCTCTGCGTTGTCTCTTTTTCTCTTTTCGCCGGCGTCGTCGTCGTCACTTCGCCGCGATCAGCCACTTAAAATTCGTTTCGCGTCGTTCTCGAATCACCGGGCGCCGGGATTAATTTCCCCAGCGTGATCAATCGGCGACTAGCGGTAATTGACACTTTCTCGCGGCGGTGAACCGGGCTGCTGCGTGAACGATCGAGATCGTTCGGGGCCGCTCGTACGTCGATCGCTCGTTCAGAATGACGAACAACTTCGGCGCAAACCAGATCCCCGCCGGAGCTAACAGATTCCTCGGGTCCTGCGTGATCCACCGTGCTCGTATCTCAGTATCTGATAATTGGAGCGGTAATTACGCGATGATTAACAGAGATGGCTCCCGCGCATCATACCTCCTACGGATCGTTTCTCGTCTCTTTCTCTCGTCCAGCACTCGTCCTCGAGGCCCTCGATCGAATCCCTCTTGCCCCAAGATCAAAGATCAAAGATAACCTCGCGCGCGTGTATAACCCTGACTTTCTCTCTCTGTTCCCTGATTTTCTACTCCCGTTCTTTGCTACCTCGATCATTTTTCTCTCGAACTCTCGTCGAGAAACGACAAACTCAAACTTTTGTTCGTCTGTTGAGAAAAACGAGCGAGAGCAAGCTCGATGCGTCGAGAAGGAGAAAAAAACGAGAAACGAAGTTCATCAGGTTGGTCAAACATAGTGTGCCAGAATTGGCACAGAGTATCCGAAAGGTGCACAAAGCAGGTAAGAAAGGAATTGGTTAACCGATCGGGCGTGGCCCGCGAGTCGACCGGTCGAGTAACCCTTAAACGTTCAGTTAATTAGAGCTCTCCCTTCCGCCCGTTCCTCTTCATCACTCCCTCGATCCCGCGCGCGGAACCCGTGGCCCTCCTAATAACGCGGGCCAACCGTAATGAGGAGTAAACTAATTATTGGATGCTAGTTGGGCAGGACGATATTTCACGTTCTCGCTGACAGCCAGCCGGCCAGGCGCAACAAGGACGCAAAATGTTTCGTCCTCGACGAGGAACTCAAAGCGCGCCGTGCTCGTAAATAGCTCGAGATACCTAACAGTTCGATCATCCTTGTAGAATCGAAACAAACTCCGCAACAATGACACGTACATTTACCGGCGTTTCATCGACGACGTGGTAATTAACTTTAGATATAAAATTCCAAATTTAAACCTAAACTTATTGTATCACGAGTGTTACGACGAAGAGGATACCAGATCATCGTGGGGTCAGAAATGCGTAAGTGTCTGCCTAATCTCGTTCGTCGATAGTCGACCAACGACTCGGGGCTCGTAAGTTCACCCGAGACACGGAATTATTAACAAATATTTTACTCGAGAAACGTCCCGAAGGCTAGCAACAAGCAAGAGGAAATTCGTCGGCAATAATGGCCGCTGCATAAAATGCAGCCGGGGACCGAAACGAACGAACAAAGTGAACGTGAGAGAGCGCGTCCACGCGCGACACGGCCTTGCTTTCGAAATGAAATATCGCACGGAACGGGCCCAATAGGTCGGTCTAATAGGAATAAACAATGTTATGAATTTAAACGGCCCAGCTTGGCGCCACCATAACCCTATATTATCAAATTACGGGGGCTTGTACAAGGCCCCGCGAGGTGCACGCCTCGTGCGACCAGGACGCGTCGTAAAGTCGGATGTTAACGGTAGGAACCCACGTTCCACTCCTCTCGTACTTCTAGATCCCATTCGCGATGCGCCACGGGGGGGCTCGCTTCGTTCCCGAGCCGAACCCTCGGTCACAATAAACAATTACGAAACGAGGATTTTCGAAAATTTTAACTGAACGTCCGAACGAAACGAGCTGCAACGTAATTGATGATTCGCCTTTACGTTCTACGCGTCCGCGGAGCGTTAACGCGTCTTTGATTCCTCGATCGAGAGTGACCTGAGAAATCGTCGAGCCCTCTCTCTCTCTCTCTCTCGCACGAAAGATTATTTACCTTACATCTTTCTCTCCGGAATAGAATTCCAAACGCGTCAATCATCATTTGTTGATCATCTCGTCTGCGTGTCAATTATCAACGGGATGGGAGACAACTCGACGTGTCGAAGCAAAGTGAATTACGTCGGTCCGATTTGCGACTAGCCAGCTTCGTTCACCAGCTCATTCGAATTTCTCGATCAGTCGTATTTCACGGTAATTAGTCGACGAAAATTCCTCCTCTCAGGGTCGTGCTGACCCTGTCGAAAGTCGAGGAACTGCCTCGTACTCTCCGAATATTAAAAAGACCCTCGGAACCTGCTACTTTATGAATACGAAATGAGGGCACGTTCGAGGCAGGGCCGAGCCACAAAGTCGAGACGCCTAGCGTCGTGTCCGTCGTTCGTTGTTTCGACTCGCGCGGGAAAAACCCTTATTACGGTTTCGTAATAAATTGAAATAGAATCGACAGGGCAGAGGTGGAGAAGAAGAACTGGAGACGAGTGTTCGGCCGTGAAACTCTTGGCTGGCTGCCGATCGTTAAAGAATAAAGAATGGTAATATTATGCCTCGCGGATGCTGCGCTCCGGAGAGAGGGGGGTGAAGCGAAAGGCGTGGAAACTACAAAGTAAATTCATCGATTAATCCTCTGCCTCGAGATAGATTAATTTACTCTGTGTGTGCGTAGCCACGCACGTCAGAGCGAGATGGGACTTTCAAAGGATTTTTCGACAACTGTTTTTCGTGTTCGTTCGGTTAGATACGATGATGCCAGCGAGACGCGGAGGTCAGGTTACCGCTAACTCACTGCTCGCTCCGAAGCGAGCGGTTTCGAACCACGCCCTGGAAACAGACGGCGGTGGGCCTGGACGAGAGTTTTAATTTAATTAAGATAGACTCGTTATTAAGACCCACGTCCAATCGGGAGATTAGAATTCTTTCGTGAGCGGAGAGTCACGTCGTACGGCGACCATTTCTTTCCTGAGAACGAACGCTTGATAGAAAACTTGCCTCCAACAGCTCGTAATTAATCGTACCGGAGAGGTGTTTTCTTCTTTCTTTTAAAACAAGAAAAACCGAACGATTTCACTCGTTGTAAGAGACATTTTCGGTACGAGCGACAGATTACTTTCATTCCTGACTCGCTGAAAATACGGTCGTCAGCCGATCGCGAAGGCTAGCTCTAATCGAGAGCAAGGTACGAGACTCGGCGAGCACGGTAAATACGGAACGTCAGTTCCATGACAGCGGCAACATAGTGTCCGTTGTATACGATTGTGTCCGCGGTTCTCGACAAACGAAACGCGCGATTAATTTAATGCCCGCAGCCACGCGGAGATCCCGCGTAGGCGTCGCGGAATATCCCTCCGCTTTTGACGCGTTCCTCGCACTCTCGGCAAGCGTAATTATTAATACAAGAGTCTTCAGCTTCTCTAATGAACACGTCAAATGCAAATCTCGGCCTCGGCTCGTAGCTTCGTAAGCCTCGAGTAATGTGCGAACGTCTGCCAACGCGATTAAGAAAACGCGGCTTTGATCAGGTATTATCAGGGGCAGCTTCGAACGTTGACGTTCAACGTAAAACCTTTCGATCGAATCACTGAATTTTTACGAGATTCACAACTGGCGTATATCAAACTCTCACCAGTGCCTTTTCGACTCGATAGAAAGATGAAGAAATTTTTTCGTACAAACAGGTGGCAAACAAACGAAAACGCATGAAAGTGATTCCAGTTGATTTGGCGTTTCGTGACTCCAAATTTTGCAAGACTCTTTTTTAATTCCTGTTTTATTCTTTCGTATTCACGTGAACGCGCAAATCACGCCAGATAGGTTCAAGATCGAAGACAACGATAATCAGGTGAGGCTCACGGTACATAGGGGTACGCGAGTCTTCGCGAGTCGAAAATGGTGAACGGTGAACGGTGACGCGGAGTCTCCGAAACTGTCGTTATTTATGTGTTTAGTGAGGCGACACGGCGTGTGGGTGTCGAAACCCGGTGAGCGCCACAGGAGCTCGCGGGCAACGTGCCGCGTGTCTGTGGCCGAGTACCGGCGAGTAGCGACTGTTCTCCAAGAGTCTTTGCTCTCTCTACGTGCCACGACCACCGCCTTCTCTCTCTCTCTCTCTCTCTCTCTAGCGATCTACACAGAAATCGAGTCCTAAGGAGGACCTCTTTCTTCGATTCGAATCGGTCGTTTCAACCGATTTCGTGAATTCCGTCACACACCGCCTGCAAATCACAAAAAGGAAGCAAGCAACGTGGCAACGTTCACGTGACGAGCAGTGAGCAACATTGACGATCTTCGACTTGGTCGCGACATGGACGTAACGGCGAATCGTGAATCATCCGGCAAATTTTCAAGAGCCGTCGCGTTCGCTTCGCAGGGGCGTGCATTTGAATAAAAACGACAGTCGTGCATCAGAATACGTTCAGAGGGAGCATCGGAGCAACAGGAATAATAGGAAGGGTGCCACACCACGAGGGATATCCGAGTGCACATCGTGCACCGCAAAGTACCACTGTCCCCTTTATATTCAGGGACATAAGCTCGCAAAGTTATTGGCCCATTTTGGACCTCCTACCTCCACGAGAAACACCGTCCCGTTTCTCATTCGCGTGTCCGATGGCGTTACTTTGCGCCCTCGAATCCCACCCCTTTCTCTCGCCAAACTGACTTTCATCCAAACTGTCTCTCTCTCTCTCTCTCTCTCTCTTTCTTTCTTCTCGTCTTTCTTCGCGAATCACGTTTCCCCCTGTCCGCGTCCAGAAGAATCTCACGCAACGGCCGAGAGTACGAAACGATCGATCCGAATCATTCGTGGTCGTTTCGATCTCGAATGAGTAGGGTTTCGTCGGGCCCGTTTCGGGAACTCCGACATGAAATCGAATTTAAACGGGGCGACGGGGCAAGTATGGTAAATATTGAGAGAAAATTGATATTTTTCTTGACTATAAAAAAATTCATGTAACGTAAAATCAATCTAATAAATACAGATTAACAATGAATTCAGCAGTTTCAACAATTTTATTATGACGAATACATATTTGTAACTTTGAAGTGATAACCGTTATCAAGAATGTTACTGGTGAATAACAAGACACTGTTCCACAAGACGTATACGCCATCTTATGGACGAAAAAAGTTCAATTATTTAATATCGATATATTGGTATGTGACTTGAAAGTATTGAAAGTGCACGCAGCTAGAGGGATTATATATGGGTTTGGTAATTGCATCCGGTCGAGAGGTTTGTCTTAAATCGCGCGTCTTAAGCCGGCGCGTAAATGTTAATCGAACGCCAGGCCTGGCTCTTATTCGGCCACAGTCGAAAATCTTCTTCGGAATGAGATTTCCCCGGGGTCGGATACTCGTCTCGGAAGGCTGATTTAAAATTCTAGCTCGGGAGATTCGGAATAATGGATTGGCCGGCTTCATCGTGGACTTCTAGATTCCCGGCTAAAGGCTGAAGCAAGTTTCGGTCGGCTACCGGAATACATACATACATACATACATACATACTTATATACATATATATATATATATATATATATATATACATACACCGGTATCCAAAGGCAGGACGGAGGAAAAGAGTTCCAGAGAAGTAAATGACAGGCCCCGCTGGCCGCTCCAGGCCCCGGAGATGATTATTTTGATTAATTTCTCCCGTCATTCGGTAGCCGGAGTCGTGCCGCCGATACATTCGTGAAACACGATTCGCTTCTAATTTCGCTTGCAATTGAAATCTATGCGAAATCACGCAAAAGCCGAAAGAAAAAAGAAAACCGAGAGGGAACAAAGTCGAGGATCCGTAAGAAGAAAATGACCCTTCATCGACGAATGGTACTGTAACGGAAATACAAGGAAAAGGAAGTATATCGTAGATTAAAAGAAAAGAAGGGAGACGGCTGGACAACGTGAAAAACGCAGACGACGCAGTTGCTCGTCATTCTACGAGAAATTACGTACCGGGCGATCATCTCGCATCTGGGTAATTCGATCTAATTCCGCGATCCACCGGTGATTTTGGCTATCTTCCATAATCGACCAGACCCGCCTTGCGCCAAGAAACCGAACCCGTAATGGTCTGGAATTAAGAGGAAACGTGCTCTTCGCTAATCTATTAATTCCTATACACGAAAATTACCACCGGGCGTCGACAGAAACGAGTTTTCGCGAAACCGCTTCTATCTTCGTTATTTGCTCCGTTCTGCCTTCCTTTCTTTCTCTCTCTCTCTCTCTCTCTCTCTTTTTTCATTCTCTTAATCCGTTTTACTCGACGTGTGTTATTACGTAAACTACGCCTCACCGTGCCTTCCGTTAGTGCTTTCGAAATGCGTTTGTTCGAACTGTACGCGCTGTGTATTGGAACAAAAGAGGGACAGACACTTACTTACTTCTTCACAGTCGTTTAGTAGTATCCTGCTTCACGGAAATTGCCGGAAATCCTGATTTCGAACGACGAAAGGGATAAGGATTCTCGCGGATTCCGGCCAGTGCGAAGAGGCAAACGCTTTATCTTTAAAGTCGAGAGGGAACGTTTGTCCCTCGACGATTTATCGTCGCTACTTCTCCTTCGTGCGCTCTATCTCTCGTAACGAGTAAAACAATTTCTAAAACAAAACTCCACCAAAGAAGAAGAAGGAGAAAGAAGACGCTCGAAACGAACCTGCCATTTTCGACTCTCATGTTTCGAAGTACGAAAGAGAAGAAAAAAGAACGAGAGACGAGTCGCAAGACCGTTCGTACGAACGAACGATCCAGTCTCTCGCGTTTCACCATCGTGCGTAGCTACTAAAAATTCGTTTCGCGCGCGCGCGCGCGCGGTGTAATTAATGTAAACGAATAGCAACAATTACGGAGAGGCCTCTAGACGGGATTCGTAATATCGATCAAATTCACGAAAGGCGGTCGGTGAAGAAAATTGCTCACATTTCTTAGGATAGGGTTGCAGAGAGCAAGACGCGTTTGTTTCGTTTTTCAAAAGCAACGAGCATCAAGCTCGGGGCCCTAAAGAACGCAACAACGAAGAACGGACAGCGGATCCGGCGCTGACGCTCATTACGATGATTGGCAGATTCAATTAACGAGCAGCCGGGCTCCAGCACGGCGGGGTCGCCTCGGCTTAACCTCGACTAAATATTATTAATAATAATCAGCTCATTACCGGCTCCATTAATTATCCGGCTGTATGTACGAGTTATCCAGCCTCCAGGAGCGCACCAGATTCCATACGACTACAATACGACGATATATTCGTCGATAATCGATACGAAACGTACGAGAAAATTCGCCGTCTCGTTTATTAACCACTTGCGCTGGCAAAAAATTCACCGACGCGTGTACGAGAACGGTCCAGTGTAACTCGCTGGGAGGCGTCACATAGTGTTCGATGCCTCAGAGAAATCGGGAAAAGATTTATATTTTCCATTTTAGAATATGGGTTAAATATTCCTAACTGTACGCTATGCGGTGCAATGATACTCTGTGCTCTGGTAAACAATCCCACCCGACGTGCCACGCACGTCGTTTTTTTTCTGTGACAATCGCATGACGACGTACGTACCACGTCGTTGGCGATTCTGTGACAAAAGCATTACGACGTGCGTGGCACGTCTTTCCAGCGCAAGTGGTTAAGATCGTCGGAGTGCATCGCGATCGGGAGCGTTCGATGTGTGTGTGTGAAGAATATTTTGTAACACAGGATCGTAAACCAAGGTAAAACAAACGATTCTCGTTTTTCTATTAAATTAACCACCTTTGTTCGTTCGAGCCTTTCCCCTCGAAAACGATCGACGTGAAACGATCGTGAAATCGTTCGTGAATCGTCGCGCGTAACAAAATGGTGAAAGAAGAACTAGAAAAAGCTTTCGTCTCGTCGGCTTTGGATTCTGAAATTACTTCGTACGACCCGGTTGAATATCGGTTTATAGTTTAAACGGCTGAAGGAGGAAAAGAGAGAAAGAGAGAGAGAGAGAGAGTCGAATATTAATCCATTTAACAAACTCATTATCGATGAGATATATCGAACGTTTACTGTGCGCGTCGGCGGCGCGAACGTGCTCCTCCTATCCTCGAGGAACCCCGGTAATATTAGCGGGTTGGCACCCCTGCGGCTTGATTTACGGGCGCGCACTAACGAGCCTCGGCCTGAGCTGGACGCGAAGAGGTGGTGCACCTCCGTTCACCAGTTCTCGATCGCCCGACAGTTGGCCGCTCTGACCGCACGACGCGCCACGATCAACGGTATCGCCGAAATTTATTCCGCGCCCATCAACCTTCCAATCATCCGTGATACCAGCAATTCCTCTGAGCGTCGTAAACAACGTCCCCTATCCTAGCGCCCGCGAAATACTAGCAAACACCGTTCGTTTCGCTCGTTCACATCCAACAAATCCGAGTGTCGTTAAAGCCAAATGTGACCAGAGATGTGATCGAAACGACGATCAGTTCTTGATTATTCATGGAAACTTTACGTATTCACGAGGATGCGTCTTTGACCCATTTGTCAACTATCACCAGCCGCGGACTATTCCGCTCTTGGCGATATTCATTTGTCATATATTGTCGCCGTGAAACAAATTAAATTTAATTGAATTAAATTGCAATTTTATTTAGTGTACGAGTGTATAATGCTACCTTTTGTCTAATCGTCTACGCGTAATTTCCAAGTAAAATAAACAAAGAACTATTGTGCAGTAATACGCGATGATACGCGGCTAATAGCATCATTCAGAGCTGTGACGCAAATGGGTTGAATATTCGAACGATTCTACACGTAAGAAAACGTTACGTTTCTTATCGCGTTAGAAACATTTTTCTTAGAATTAATAGAATCTTAATATTTGCGCGAGTTTTACACTTTAAGAAAGTCCGCCTCGAGAATGAAATTTTGTCACCTTTATTTCAACGCTGTAGGTAATCTCGGCGCCGATGCTCCGAGAAAACATCGACGCAGGATGGATCCAACCAAAGAGAAATGAAAGCCAATGTCGAAAGGTTGAAATCCGACAATATGCCAATACCGGCTTGAAAGCTCGAAACGGGCCCGACATCGCCGGCCCCCGAGGGCTGATTGGACCGTATTTGGCTGTAATTAAGGCGCCGGGCAGCGGCCATTAGCGACCGTGAAAACGAACAACATTGTTCCGCGGGCAAAACCCGCAGGACCGGTGCTCATCGATACGCGCTGGCATATATATATATATATATATATATATATATATATATATATATATATATATTACCAAAATACATAAAATTTCTACATGAAACCGAGATGCTAACAAACACACGGGAAACGTAAATTAGCGGATGGAACTGGTCGATGCGTGTGAGATATCGTTTCAGCGAACATCGCGGATATAATTGATTGACCTGTTAAACTTGGTCAATCACACCCGCTACAACTTCTAGAAAGACTGAAGTCTTCAATCTTAACACTTTACCGACCGGTAGCCTATTAATCGGCTACTATTTACCGCTATCGGTCGGTAACGTGTGGATATCGTATAATAATATATTTATATATTTTAATACTTTACCGACCGGTAATATCGTATATTAATATACAAATATACAAATATATTATTATACGATGTTAACACTTTACCGACCGGTAGCCTATTAATCGTCTATTACTTACCGCTATCGGTCGGTAAAGTGTTAAAACCGTAAAACACCAAGAATGACACGCGGAACTTGAATTTGTTGTACTTTCAAAGGCGTTGATAATTTCGCACGTGTCGCGAAATTTTCTGTACATTAAGAATTAAGGCATAAACGACAAACATAAATAATTTTGTGATCAATAATTTTGTGACATATCTTCCGTAAACGACGAAGAAATATTTTATTTGTTTTTCTATGAAATTCGATCGTAATTGATTCGTATCCCCTTTATCCGTAATTATCGTTACATGCTAGCCAATCCAGTTTGTCATGGTGCAACCGTTAAAATTCCAAAAGTTTCGTCAAGAACGGGGAAACGCGCAGATAATACGGGTCGTGAGGTACGAAGGCTGACGGAGATCAGAACGAATACGACAACAATACTGTTCGATTCGCGTAATTGGCGCCATGGGCACCCAGTGGGAGCATCTCACGGTCGAGCCGAGTTGAAACGCCGATGCAGGATGAAGAGATTTACAATGTTCCCGGCAGTAAAATAATCAATAAAATCTGCACAATGTAAAGAAACGGACATGCGGCGGTGATTTAGTATGCGACGCACCGCGGCTCCGCTATTCTCTCCTTTCTTCGACTACTTTTAGACAGCGCTATCCCTTAAGGCCCGATCACGCGACCGAATCATCATCGTTGCTTCGCAAACGACTGCGTCGGTATTCCCCGATTATTTAAAGTTCCAGTCGTTCCCAACTCAACATATAAAATTACCATTCTACGATAATTACCATTCTGCAATCTTATTTCCCGAAAGATGCACTCTCAAGAGTCGAAGTAACCGTGTCGTAAAACATAACAAGATGACAACAATTTTCTGACGAAACCGAGATAAGAAGGGATCAGTCCAACGATTTTTATCAATCGCCGAACGTGAAAGAATTTGCCAATCGATGGTCAACGTGTAATAATCGATGATAGGTGGTAAAATCGTTTTAAGGTGAAACCTTTATCCGTGAAACAAATCAGGGTAAGAGTAATCAATTCGTATGAAGCGGACCACTCAATGTGGGTAGAGCTTTAGGTTTCTGATGGGGAAATGCAGCGGGTCGCCGCAGGCTTTTGCAGCAGGAGCCGACTATGGTGACGAATTTACGAGCTTCTTACGAGTGCCTGCCTTCCTCGAGCATAGCGAACATAGCGAGCAATAAAGTACGAGGCCAGGGGATGTTCGAAACAATCGGTCGAAAAGCCAATACCCATCTCTGACGCGAAATCCTTGGATGAAATTTAAAACGATCTGATTTACGAGCGATCGCTTTCCTTTTCCCAGCCATTTCGATCGCAATTCGTTTTACTTCCTGGTGCGTCTTCGTCGCGAGTCATTAAGTTTCGCGCATTATTTTCCGAGCAAAGCGGAAGTTTTGCTGCCGAAGAGCGTCATCGCGTTGCGACGTAAAGTAAATACGAAATTCTGGGGAGATTTGAAGAAAAGTAAGGAAAATATGGATGTATCGTCACTTACTGAGTAGGAATACAGGAATAGAAGCAGACAGAGGTTTGTTCTTCACAGGATTGGAACACTAGGCGTTGATTTTGTCGACTTTCGGGATCGTCTTCTCACAAAGCAATTAACCAACATGGCGTCATTGTCGTCTTTCTCGATTCGATTATACGGTGGCGCTACCTATCGGAGTGACTACCTTCCGATACAATCGAACTGCCGCGGAGATATTTCACGCGAAAGTGAATTTTGATTCTAATCCCTCGAATTCTCGTTGTACGTTGGATTGCTGAATGTCGAGGTGGCTTTTTTGTAAAGCGGATTGTCGCCCTGAAAACGAGCAACGCACTCGTTAATGAAGTCAATTTATCTCGAAATACGTCGAAATAAAGAATTAATATCGTCTTACCTTGTCCCACTTGGCCAGGGCTCGTTCTCGCTCGAATTTCGCGTATTCTCGTTTATCATGGATCATCGTTAGTATTTTCCAAACGAGAAGAATCAGGGATCCGATAATTACAGTGCTAATGATCAATCCTATAGCCACTCCTGAAGTACACAACTTATTACCAAATATTGTATTTGTAATACTAAATGTTATATTTAATGTGTTTTACCGAGAACGTTGATAGGCGTGGGACATATCCTCTTTTTCTCAGCGAGAATCTTGAGTATCTTAATATCTCCCCCATCGCCACCTCTGTAATATTCGTACTTGAACACAAATGTGCATCCGGCGTCCCCCGGCGTTCGACAAATACGAGCTCCAGTCTTTTGATCCTCCTCGGGATTCTCTACGATTTTATCTACCTATCGAAACGTTGAAAATTACAAGAACGTGAACTAACTACTCTATTTTTGGAGAACACTGTCTTACGATGTCTATTTGATGCAGACATTCGTCGCATTTTCCATTTTCAGCCAAAGGCCCGGTCCTGTGGGCCACACATTCGACGCAATTCTTCAATTCTTCGCACCGTTGTCCAGGACATATCTGAAAACGAGAAAACGCATGTCATACGGCTGATGTACGCTTAGTAAATATTTATATGTCATCAAGAAGACCTACGGGGCACTCTTCGCAATACTGTCCAGAGTATCGGATGTTGTCTTTTTCGTAACAATGACAGCTACCGCAAATGCAGTCACCGCGTCCGCTGCAAATCTCCATGGTTTCGCTGTTGCTCGGTATGCATGTGCTGTTCGTTTCTTTGCAATTGCACGTTTCACCGCCCCATCCTGGCAAGCAATTGCAAGTACCGCATTCACACTTGCCTCGGCCGCCACAAACCTTAAACGCAACAACATCGTCAGAAAGGAATAATAGAATACACACAAATGCATGTAATTTATCTGCCGTCTATCTGAAAGACACTTTACAGGTTTCTTTAAAATGGAAATTACTTGGGCAGCTATACGAATAAACGATTGCGAAGCAAGTTTATGATACGCGAATATAATCATTCCATCTGTAACCGATGACAAGAGTTAGATACGTGCAATTCTTATACTGTATGAATTTCGTTTAACTGTCATTCTTCTTGCAAGCTGAAATATTTCTCGATAACCGCTGACGATTAAACGCATTTTCCTATTGAAAACCACTTTTGTTTTCTGTCATCCTATATGCATCCTATATGCTCAACCGAGTCTGTACGATAAGTCTACGTGACAAATAACCGTGTAGTTGATTACTTAGGTTCAGGTTAGGTTTACTTACCAATCCTTCGCTACGTTTGCAAGAAAAGTTATCACACTCGCAATATTTCCCATAAAAAACTTCTTGCGGATTAGGACGCTTCGCGCAATCACATACACCGCACTTGCAGTCTCCGTGGCCGCTACAAATTTCACTGGTCTCGTTGTTAGGCTTACAGTCAGCCATAGCAGCCGCGTTCTCGGCACCGGCTTCGTTTCCTTCGCACTCACACTGCTTCCCGTAAAAGCCTTCGTTGCAGGAACATACACCGCAAACCAGAGTACCGTTTCCTCTGCAATTGTCCGAAGCTTCCACGTATCCCTACATTTTCATCAGAAACGCGTGAGAAATGATTGAAATGAGAAAAATTCGTCGTTCAATCGTTCTTACCCGATGTCCTGGGCGTTCGCAGGGGCAATCACAGATAATGTTCAGCTCGATCGTCAAGCTCTCGTTTATACCCCTAGGTTTTATCTGCATAGTTGTCTGCCATTCATTGGGATTCGTTGGACATTCAGACGCCTACGACCAGCAAGAGCATTTCATATCTCGCAAGACAAAATTACACGAAATAATGCAGCGTATTTCCTTCTATAGAATTGCCCGTTTTACGCATATACCTGTAACGTTACTTCAAATTCGACAACGTTCCCCACTCGTAATCCTCCACATTTTTGTCGTTCTTTCAATTCACCGTTTTTCTCCAAACATCGGGAATAGTACTTTACATCGATCGTTTTTGGTGCGTCGTCCGTCATCGTTATGGAATTAACCAGTTTCTAAACAAGTCGATAAACATTTGTCCATGAAACATGCAACTGAGTTATGTAGATTCGTAAACTCATACCTCGTATTCTCCTCTGATGAGACTAACTATGCCTTTAGAGTTATTCTGTAACGTTTCGACAGAAGAGCCGCTGATACTTCCACTCAATAATTCGTACGTCGTTTTCTTCTCGCTTTTTACCGCAAATATGATGTTCATGTTGTGCTCGCGAGCTATTCTGTTAATCTACATTCGACCGTGGAACAAAACTAAATGAAGTTTTTACTTACCTACGACTAACGGATTGAACAGAGAATTGCATACCTGAGATACGGATGGATAATCTTGGAGAAGCGAGTGCGTGTAAAAACCTTTCTCGTCTAAATGACAAAGACAGTCGTTGGGTTCGATAATTCCTGCCAACTGAAATGCGATTATGTTTAATCCCTAAACAAATCAAAAAAAAAAAAAAAAAGAGAGATCTCTGTCCTTACGCACTCTGCCATCTCCAGCGACATGAAAACTGGCGTCTGTCGAGAAAACGATAAGATGTCGGGCATCCTGTCGCCAACCAATTTCCTTGGTACAAACCATCGCTTGCATCATTGCATCGAGACCACCTTCGGGCGCGTCCAAGTTACCAGATACCGGTGCCTCTCGCACGCGAGTCTATCGTAGAAAGCGTCAATCAGCATCAAGAGGTTGAAAATTAACCTCCAGTAATAACAAACGACACCGTGAAACGATTACCTTAAAAAGATCAATGTTTTCGCTAAGAGGCATCTGATGCTTGTAATCGTACGGCGGTGCGCACGGTTTCCCGGATTTCAAGATACACGGAGATTTCAGCCTGTAAAATAATTATGGATCGAGAAAGCGTATATACGACGTATACGAATCACGAAATGTTAAATATCCAAAATACTTGTCCGGCTGCGTTAAAGTCATGGGCAGTACAACTTTGTCCACAAAACTGCCAAATCCTAGGCGGAAGTTCGAAGTCAAGTTTCGCATTGCATCTGCCAATTCGCGGCCCAATTCTGACAGCAGATTCCTAGAATCCTCCATGGATGCCGACAGATCCATCAGATAATACAGATCGACTGGATAGTCCTCCGCTTGGCTATACTTTAAGGTCAGCCGGTACTTCTCGCCTGTGAGAGAATTTCAACCAGACGTGACTCAATTAGAATGAAATTCTCTTACGAAGAAGAAAATTATACTTTCCTCGTTTGAGTTTCAAGCGGATTCTCTGAGGCTGAATCTGAACCGGACTTGTGCCTTTCGTCGAGGACAACGATCGATCTTCGAGTAGCAGCGTTTCACTCGTTTCGTCTATCACGTCTGACGTGCGACACCAGTGGCTGCCTTCGTTTAAAAATTTCTCTCTGGTGACACAACGAACCAGTGGATTGTTCACGTTCCGAACGGAAAGCTAAACGAGAAATTCGTTTCTGATTGTTGAAATTGTTTCGTCAATGATGATTTAACAATTAAATGGAAAAACGACGATCACCGGTGTAGAACACCAAACACACTGCGGGGTTTGCAGACAATTTTTGCAAATCTGTCGAGCCGCGCAAAGACTTTCCGGATCTTTATACTCGCTAAACACCAATGAAAAGAATTGAACGCAGTAGAAGAACATCACCCAACGGGTCATAGTTTTTCTCTTAATGTTAATTTAGTTTTGCACGAGCGAGGTGTGGCGATACTGCCAACTTCAAACGATATTGTCGCATCCCACGGAAATGAATCCGAGATAAAGCGATGCGTCACTAACTATTTTCTCTGACTAAGTTTATGTTTTAATCAACGAAACGGTAGGTAAGCATTAAACAAAGGCCTTTGTTCGCAGTTACAATCACATTTATCGGATTTATCTGTTCTGGCAAGAAGGAAAATTCCTTATAAAATAATAAAATGTCCTATGCATTATAATTATAGAAGAATGTTTTTAATTTATTTGACCGTAGTATAATACAGCGGCATCTCTTAAACAGACAATTTAAAAAAGAGTCGTTCATCAGTACCATCGTATGGTAAATAGATATAGCTTCCTTACCATCACTGACCAAATATCACCATTGACTAACTTGATGTTAGTCAATGATTCAATGTCTATTCATATACCTCGTCTGTGTTACCATATTCTGGAAATGCAGAAGATGGTTGAAGCGGTAAGGTAGGTATGTTGGAGCATTGAAAGGTGGCGCGATAGATGTAAATCGATGCCCGGAAATTAGAAATGCAAAATCGACAGTGGTGAGACAACAACGTGAGACGAAGGATCGTAAAATCTTCGGTGATTTATCTCTTTCATCGGCAAAGTTTCGCATACGTCGGTAGGTGCCTGAATGTAAAACACACTTTTACCTAAAATTCAACTTCGAAATTTTTCTTTCATCGCATGTGACGCTATTGTTGTATCGATTACGTAAGAGAACGTCCAAGAAAATTCCATGCCGCTTACGCTCCATTAATTTACACCGGATAACACACGAAAAGCCTCATTTTTTAGAAGTTTAATTAATAAAAACGTCGATATTTTAGAATCGATGAAATAACTTTGTTCTTTAAACCGTTGTCTTAGATCGCTCTATTTTTATCTCAATGGAAACCATGAATCGTGAACTTTTAGGTTAAGATCACACGTAGTATTTCTTCTAGAGACAAACAACGTTGCGTTTATTTTAGTTGGATTTTACATAAAAAAAAAAAATAAATAAAAGAATGAAACGAGATCAACAATCAGTCTCGCGCTGTAAGATGTACTTTCTTATTTTCATATAGAGACATGTGCAAATGGAGTGATAAGCGTGCCGCGGATGTAATCGCGCGTCAATCCCAGGTTTCTAGCCTGATTGATAATAGTTCGAATTTACGTTATACATTGGCGTGGTTTTCTTATATTATGAAATTCATCTTTTAATGTTTCACAATGGGAATATTAACGTGACACAAGATCGACAATAATGAAATATAAAATTAGTAAGACACTCCCATTATGTAAATTAACATTATATAAATCGTACTATAGTTAAATATCAAATACCTAAACTTCATTTTCTATTTCTCTTACGATTTTTTGATAAAGTTTTAGAAAACGAACTACGTTTACGTGACGTTATCTTGCATGTCGAATGTATTGGTAAAGACTGGCCAAGAAAAATTAGCGTGCAACGTTTCAAAGTGTCAAATTGTAGGAAGCAAAATTTCATTGCGTTTCTCTTGTCATTGACTGAAAATATCGTGTATTATTATATAAAGATACTTAAATATAGGAAAATATAATCTTAGACGGCGCCAAACCATATCTGTGTAACGGCGCGCAGTAATGTAGTAGTAACCTCGCTAACAAAAATCGATTATATGCCTCTATGACGTAGGGCAACTTTAGTTACGGTTCTTGGTAAGTTTAATAAAATGTTATTCACATTGTGGAGGTTAAACAGTGATATCTCGATATTTGCGTAATAGTATTTTTTTTTAAATGAACGTACGCATTTGTCACTTATCGATACAACCTTCACATCGTTTACATTAATTCTGCGTTTATTGCGCGTCGTTTGTTGAAAATTTGAAAAATCTTAAACTATGTATAGATATTAATAATACATCACGTGGAATAATTTTAAAAATTAATAAAATGACTTTCGATAACATAATTTCACGAGTGATTTATAAATTGGCGTTGTCACTTCAGAGATCAGATACGCAAGGATCAATTTCAATCATGGCGAAAACGCATGGTTTATAAAAGTATAATCCAAATTATTTGTAGCTAATTTGGATATGATTCAATTTCATATGTACTTCGTCTATAAATTTGACACACTTTTATTATATTTTTATATATATATATATATATATAAAAATTATGTAACAACATACATAATTCATCTATTCCATTGTTCTTTCAGAGTACGAAGCAAAACCGTGGCTTAGAGATGTATCTGACTCCTGCCACCCTCTATGCTCTTAGATTATCATTACATCAGGTAAACTACATTTGATGCGCGAAGACAGAACTACATTTGTTACACAATACGCCTGTTCTAGAAAAATCAAATCGTTTCAATCTTAATCTTGTATGAAAGAAATTCACTCTTTGTTGTAGCCTGCCGTCTCGTCCGTGTTCCGTAGGAATATGGTTGAACGCAACATCACTAAATCAGCGTGTATCCTTGCAACTGTTGGCCTATCAATGAGCATATTTTCTGTCAAGAAAATGCTAACGTCGAAACACGGTACTCGTTTATAACACCATTATTAAAATCAGCAGCAACACATCATTCGAAAAAGAGGGAAAAAGAAAGAAAAAAGAAGGCAAGAGGAGCATTTTACCGAATAATCATTTAGAGCGAGAGTTTATTATATCGAATATATATCAGTATCATGCTCAAATTGAAATGTCTTATGTGTGTATCATGAATCTATCCTTTCATGATTCGTATCCTGTAAAGATTCAACTTTTTCTAATGAAGTATGTTAATAACATTAAACGTGCGTGTGATTTCACACCTTAAATATTTTAAACTTAAAAAAAAAAAAGAGCCAAAGTAGCAGAAAATAATTATACAAAAAAATACTAAAAGTACTTGCAATAATATAATTCTGCTTAATAAACGGTAAAAGTAATTGTTCCATGTTTTGAAGCTCCTGACTTACTACATCAATGTGCCATATAATTAAAATGTAAGGTTGTTTCGCATATCTCAATATCTATAGAAAAATAAATGCGATTCGACGGTCTTTGAGCGATGGTTTGTAAGAGCTGATTTTTAAAATGTTTTGTGCAATATGAACTCGACGAAGTTTTATTGCGATTGTTGCTGCTACTGCTTAGTCGCGAACGCTGATGACTAAGTAATACAAGCACATTGTACACTTGTATAGATTGTATCCACTTTTTCGTAGTCAAATGATACAAATTTTTCGCCACACAAAGTTGTTAATGAATATTTATTAATAGATCTATGTTTTCATGTTCCTTAATCCCAATTTTATGTTCCTATAACTGCACTAAAATTTACGATATTCCTAGACACGTAAATATTTTAAACAAAATGTTACTTCGTACTTACGGATATATTTTAAACTTCGTAGCTTCTTTAACACCGTAACAACTATGAAGTAATAAAAAAAAGCGACAGAAGCATGTATATTAGACTTAATGTGTACATTTATTTATAATTATCATACAATCTCACACTCGACATTTCTTGTCTCATCTATACTCCCGCATTCGTTCTTTCGAGCTCACAATTTTATCTTATAGTCTCATAAAAGATTTCATGCACACCAGGAAAACATCGACAATAATAATCGTCATTAAATACATCATCGCGCACAAAAAAATGTCACATCTTTCTAATATGTAAAAAAATATCTGATTTGTAAAAGTCATACGTTAGTCGATCCTTCCCTTTGTGTGCATATGGTTATTAACACACAAAATATATAACCAGCCATAAAATTAATAATTCATAAAATCGTCGGACCGCTCGATTGTTCGGCAGGTCAAGACACTAAATATACTTAGAATTAAAAGAGGAAAAAAAAAACATAACAATGAGACGCAATTAACAATGGTAACAATTAGAAATTTGTGATGAGAAAAAGCGATAGCGCAAATAATTCAACAATTTGTGCGCGTTTAAATCGCGATTACTGTAATTAATTGGTTCGACATTCTTATACTTACAAAGAAAAAACTTTGGCAATTGCTATACTTAGTATACTTTGGCGAATTAAACGCATTTTTCGGTGGACTGTCTCTATTCCTTCGCCTCGTATACTCTGCGACAGAAAGATAGCACGCCTGGTTCGTTTAATGCTTTCTCAAATTTGGGCGCAGTGAATTAATTCATTTTCAATTACAATTATACATAATTGTTTATTATTTGTTACTTTATTTTATAACGTAGCATAGAAAGTTGAATGAAAGATTATTGCCTTTTGAATAGAAGGAAAAACAAATATGCATACATGTAACGTATTTGAGCTCGTTTCGCTTGAATACATATTTTTCATTTATATTGTATTGCATTTGTACGTACATGTAAGAAATTACAGTGTTCATAGGTGTGCTATCTTTTCGTCACGAATTGTAAATGTATTCATTTTGATCTTATGCTAACGTAAAACGAACGAATAGGAGATCGAGGACAACGAAGAAAGGCAAGAGTTCTTCGGTTCCCCTGTTTATGTTTTCTTAATTAGTACAGTAATGGCAGTTTGGCAAAGAGGCAAGTAATCCAATTAAGTAATTCCAATTTTTCCTCATGTGAGACAGTACCAATTAGCACAAGTCCAAGGAGGTTTGCATTTTATACCACCAGTAAACAACGGTTTTCTTTTTCACTTCTATTACTATTCGATTATTCGAGCTGCCCGACGATATCGTGTTCAACTTTCACGAGGTCTGTATACGATTTTTTGTGACATGTAATAACTTTTTACGATAGTAAAATTTTCGATTTTTCCTCACGAATGAAGCATCGGATATGCATGTTCATTAGAAATAGGAAATATCCTCAAAAGAGAAATCAGACGTATACGTGTCGTTATACAATTGTAACACTATCTAAGAATCAATAAAACTATATCGCTTGAAAGCCTGCTTTGTTTTTGGACTATTTTTTCCATAGCTATTGCCCAAACTCGTCCTCCCTTCGATATTCTTCTAATGGTTTGGTAAAGCAACACGATCGTTGGAACATGGTATTGATTCGGTAAAAATTTCTAATTCATGAATCGTCGCCGTCACATTTGTATCCCTTGATCTAACGATGTACAAAAGGTCGGTCTGTAAACAGTAAAAAAAATAAAAAAAGAATGTTAGAAAAGAGACGATGGGATGTTGAAAAATGCTGCGCAATACGAACAACAGACGTTGAACGATTCATGAAATAACATTATATTTATAATGGGTCAAAAATCACTTGCCTTTTCATAAAAGTGATTAAAAGCTTAGCGCATAATCCATCTTCGTCAAAACGACTGTTTCCCTTTTACTTGATATAATTTATATAGTTTTACATAGAAATTAATAATTAAACCAGCTGTTCGTCACTTCAGAAGTAACGGCACTGGCAAAAAATATATAAAAAGGAACCGATTCCTCATAAGATTTCACATTCTTATTGAGATCTCATTTCTGTGCGTACAATTGGCCCCCGTCGTACATAAAGACTCCATAGAAGTCGTATATAGATTATCTTTAAAAATTTATTCCTTAAAAAAAAAAAAAAAAGAAGAAGAAAAAGATAACTGAATCCATGCACTTGGCGCAAAAACTATTCGTACATGGATATTAATATACATCTCGTAATACAATAAAATACGTAACTTCGTTATTTCATTTTGTTCATATGTTCTACGTGAAAGATTCTACGTCGAATATTTCAAAAATTGTATTTTTCCTTTCGTTTCTGATAGTCTCGAATATGAAATATTTTATAAAATCTGCAATAAAATAGAAATTTTTTAATATACACGTTTCTAAAACAACTTGTAAATAAATAAATTTAAAATAGTATACAAACAAATATGATCAATATATCTAAAAGCATCTCACATTCAAGGCCAGACCATTATTTTCTTGCATTCTTTCTTCATGATAAGGTTTTCTTATGATTACAAATTTCCATTTCATCGTGCTTTTTGTATCGCTCGAAAACTGTATGCGCTTTTCCTATATTCATTAATGTCATGTACAAGGTATGATTAAAAAGTTCGGGGATTTGATTCGTGTAGAAAAGATCAATGAACCACAACAAAAGAACTCGAAAATGATTGATACCAAATCGGAATAGTATCAATGAAAAGAGAAACTGAAAAGAAATTGCACAAGATCTTCTCAACACAACTGTGCATAGAAAAGCATGTGCACGGCTGTTACACTATGACAAAGGCTGTATGTAAGGCTACATACGACACTTCTTATCTATTTTTGGCCCAAAATTTATTTCTTCTAGCAATCATTATATTCGTTTACCTTCAACAAACTTTTCTCCTATCTAAAGCAGAAACAAGAAATCATTGACAAATCAACGAAAATACTAAATTCAATTCCAGTTTTAGTTAGGTGGCTTTTGAAAACTGGAGGAGAAGATTCCAACTATTTCAACGACTAATAATAAAATATTTATGAACAATCGCCAAACCTTCTGAATCATACCTCGTAAAATTTCAGAAGATTGTGCATCTACATATATTAAGCAGGACCTGGCTAAAGACATTGTTTTTTCGCTAGGTATTGCGGATAGGCAAGATCTATATGCGATGAGAGTGACGCTACCCTTTTACTAGTGACGGATGTGTGCACATATCTGAAAAGATTTTCTTTCGCGCAAAAGATCTCGCCTCGTATTATGCTCAGGTTGCTGCTCCACAAGACGAGGTTGTGCAAACTATAGGTGGAGAGGTATCTGTATAACGACGCATCAAAACAGTACAGATGTGTGACGAAAATCCGCGACGCGCTGCTCGCGTGGCAGACGCTCAAACTGGATGGTCCCGGGCGGCTCGTAGGCTACCAAATTTTGATGCCCGCGCTTATAAACAAGGCATCAAAAGATTCACGTCATTAGTTGCAGCCAATGCAATTCAGGCCTTTTTTTCATAAGAAAATATTCCATTTCCGTTGGTTAAACAGAAAGAAAAAGTGGATCATTCACGATCACGTACGATAAACCAAACATTTCTGCAATGATTTCCAACTAACAAATGGTTCGCTACACTGAACACCAAAATGTGCACTTTAACGTCTGCTATGTGGCGCATAAAGTTTTAGACGCTCGATAGTAAATATACGTATATAATCTTCTGATTTTCCATGTGATATCAAGTAAATACATATTTCTGTCTACCACAGACTTCATGCGCTTAATACTTCTATCAACGATGAGAAATATTGCGCTTATTCTCGATAAGAATATCAATTATTCGAGGTAAGACACCTTAACATACAATAATAACATTTTCAATTTCGAGCCAGAAATGTCTGTTAAAACGTTCGTTCGCATTATGTTCGCGTTGCGAATAATTCCTCTAAACTGACTAACCATTCATAAAACCTTCGAATACGTAGAAACATAACTGTCCGTCCTGATGCGATCCATTGTGAGAATATTTGAATATTCTTGTCCATCCGAGGATGTAGTAACGTTTAACGAAACGTGTAAATAGTTACGTACATATTGAACACTGTAATCATTCCGTATCATTATCGTATAAGAGAGATAGACTTTACAGGTGTCTTTTTTAACGCTTTATTCGTAGGAAAAACACTGACAAAGACTCCGAATAGACCAGTGCTGTTAGAAACTTTTCAATGGGTATGCATGTTTGCACCCGCCCTATAGAAATTCTTCTCATCAGACTATAAACTGTGTGAACGTACATCATATTATGTATTACTTTGTAAGGGCTGACGTATACTGTACGACTGAAGTGCGTTGACTTAACAAGCGATAAAAATATGTAAAGACTGAGCTTTTCTTTTGACATGATACACATATACATATGCACCTACATATATGGATACGGATGTACGTGTATATATATACGTATATACATACACACATGCACATACAGAATCGCGCTTGTTTTCGCCCTGTTAATTCAGTTAAAATCGGATTCGTAACCCTGGATCGTAAAGCACTATATCCACACGTTAGTGCGATGAGTCAATAATATCTACTTATTTTGTTATTTAGTATTCTCGATTGTAATGTCTC
The DNA here is from genome assembly GCA_032399595.1 of Tetragonula carbonaria. Classification (NCBI taxonomy): domain Eukaryota; kingdom Metazoa; phylum Arthropoda; class Insecta; order Hymenoptera; family Apidae; genus Tetragonula; species Tetragonula carbonaria. Next base: position 1,860,058 of record JAUCRC010000012.1, on the reverse strand, counting down.
AGTTTGTTAGAAAATTGATTTTCTTCCGTACTGGTGATAATTGCGCGCCAACTGGTTTCATGCGCACTCTTTCGCCCCCGCACATCGTCCTTTCCTTCCTTTCGTAGAACGAAACATCGCGATTAGAGCACTCGAGTGTTCTCACAACCAACCATCGGCCAGTTTTATTTTCATTCGTCCAATCGAACGTTCTTCTGGCACACCGAACACGAAGTCGAACTCGTACTCCAAACCGTACACTTTTTCAAATTAGGAGACACGTACACGCTTCGTAAACTATTACGTTGTTCGTCTTGTTGCAACTGTGTTCATCGCCGTGATCGGTTTGTAAAGAATTTGGATAAAAAACAATCAATCGGCGATAAGAAAAAACTAATTTACACAACGCCGACGACGATGACAGCGCACGACGAGTCAGTTCTTGTTTTTCACGTCCAGCAAGGAGAGAAAGATAAAACCTTATGACATCGAGGAACAGGGTAAACGCGGCGATCCCATCTGCGTGAGTACTCTGTCGAGCCACTGTAACGGACCATTTAAATGCAATTCGATCCAACATGGAGTTGACGTTACGGTTTGACGACGGTACGCTGCTCCCCAACCCTTTACGAAACTCATTCTGATCGTACACATTCGAGTCAACTGGTACACTGCTTCGAATCCTTGCGAAACTGATTGCGACAACAATGCGGCGAACTCTTGGTTATTGAAGATCTTCAAATTACAACCTGGGCAGAAGATGAAAACAAGAGAAGTTCCATGAAATCTTTGCTTTTGGCCAAAGGTTAAATAATACGTGAAAAACAACGAACAAACAACCATATACCTACCGGGCGGTATTTTACAAACAGTGGCAGGATGCCAGCCGTAACGTTGATTACAATTAGGACTTTGCACAAATATGCTCGAATCGGATAAGCATTCGGCGAACACCTCGCCACCGATGTAGTATAATCTAGCTCCTTTCCCGATATGTCGTCTCGTTTGTTCAACAACGGTGTTACGATTCACGTTCGACAATAAGCCCAAACAGAAACGTTCGGAGTTACTAGGATCGGTGAATCCATCCACCGTTATGCTCGGCTGCGACGCATGAAACGTCTCGCCTACTCTCGTGTTCAGCTCGTAGTAACTTATCGAACACCTTGTAGAAAAACGTAAAGATGAGAGAGAGATCAGAACGTTGAAAATAGCTTCAGTCGATCAAAAGGCGAGGTTCGAGCTTAGATGGTATTCGTGAAGGATTAACTCACCAAAATGCCGGCTCGCAATACATAACTGGTTGTGCGTCGACGGGACTGGGAGACAAGCGTGACAAGGACATGTTATCGTTATGATCCATGTTATCACCATCTTCGCTTATATATCCCGGAGGAGGGGTGTCGGCAGGAGGATCCATGGATCCAGGCGCCGGATGGGGTGAACCTTGAACGCTTCCTAGACTCCCAACGCTAGCTGGACTCGTCGCCTGCATACTCTAGAAGAACACGAAGAAAGTTTTATTCACTTGTTCCTGCACGTTATCCTTCGAAACAAGAGAGTCATTTTTCTTCGACCACCAACCTGTATTCCTTGATACGGATTATTCGGTTGTTGTTGCTGCTGCTGCTGCTGCTGCTGCTGCTGCTGTTGCTGCTGCTGCTGCTGTTGTTGTTGTTGTTGTTGTTGTTGTTGCTGCTGCTGCTGCTGCGGAGATTGCGGTATACTCTGTTGATTATGGTGCTGATGATTTAAAGTCGCGTGGAAGCTCGTATTCTCTGGCACGCTGACACTGAGCTCCTCGATAGATGTGTTGTACAGGACGGACTCGTCGCCCGCTAAGTTGTGCCGTGGTACGAGAATGGCTGGCAAAACTGTAAAATTTCATACACACGCTGCTATTGATAATCACGCGATCCTTCACTTACGTCGTTTGCATGACGTTTCCATCGCCGCGATGAAAACTTTTTTTGGATAAAAAAGCCTTTTGTTTGGTAGCAAGCGAAACGATTAAAAAACTCAATGCCAAGCCGTACGAGCATATACACGCACGTGATAATTTTCAAATTACAAGCTGAATCGAAACGGGAAACGTGCACGAACGTAAACAGAGGAGGATTTCTGTTTCTGAAATCTATAATCTGCTTCGCGTACCTGGTGTTTGTATTCGTTGATAGTGGTACGGGTTGATGCAAACTTCGTCCCGTTTCTGCGTGAACGCGTACTCGCAATGCTCGATTGCCCTTAGCTCGTGGTGCGATTGCAAATCTGGCCAGCGCCAAAGTCGGCAGTAGATCACGTGCGGTAAACCTTTGCCGCGTACCCCTTGAACACCGTTGTCGCCGACACCGCCTGGGCTAGGCCTTACGGTCCAGAAACAGAAATTAAAGAAAAAAAAAAGTCAATCGACCAGCTACCACTCTCGCGACAGCCTTGTTTCTTTCTTTGAAACTTGCAAACCGCGGCTTACGATCGAATCATTCCAGACATTCGCGAACTATTCGACGAATAATACGTATAACGTGTGCGCGAATCCGCGTATCGTCAATCGCGTAACTTGATTTCTTCTGCCAGAAGCAGAATCGCGCGAATCGACGAAACGACACTTTGTCGAAGCGTTATCGAGCGTTTATCGTCATTGGCCGCGCCGTGAAGAAGGTGGTAACATCCTTCGAAATATCGGGGTTTAAGCTGGCCGCGAGAGCCTCGACGCTCGGCCGCGTCGTAAAAAGGTCCCGCTTTAATGTATACATATACACTTCCACCAGCCAACTTCCTCCTGCTTCCTTTGCTCTCTCTTTTTCGCTCTAGACTCCTGTGTTCGCGTCTGCCGCGCCGGAAGCGGTGGCGCCTATCGACAAAAAGAAACTTCTGCTGCCTGTACATTCGGTGCAGTGTATTTCTCTCTCTTGACGGGGGTAACTTGCCGAACGAATTGACCAGCACGATCCTCGATCGGCCACGATCGTCGTTGTTTTTTTTTTTCTTTTTCGATCTCTAACGGATTCCAGGCAGATGCAAGAGGACCGGAAACGGAAGAGTCCAACCAGCCAACAAATGAAGGAAACGAGATAAATGATCGTCGCGGAAGTATTTTACGCGCAATTTTACTCCGTTCACGAACCTGTGTGAAACGTCGAAACGCAAATTTTCCAAAAGCACGCGATTAATTCGTTTGCCTCGTGATGTCTCGAGCTACGTACACATCATAGCTTCGGTTTAACAAAAAAAAAAAAAAAAAAAAATCTCTCGAGTCTGTGATAAAGCTTCGTTTCGCCAATTCAAATTTTAGCTTCGATTCTCGAGAGTTATTGTTGGTATACAGAAATATATTTTTCGCTTTCGACAGCACGTTGCAACGTGTAAGAATAGATAACGCTCGTATAAACGCTACGGAGACACTCGTAGACTATTAATGAACAAAAATGGCTATCGAATCGTTTTGATTTTTGAATCTCTTCTTTTCGCGATCTTCCTCTCTCTCTCTCCTCTTCTCTCTCATCTCGCTCGCTTTTTCTGTCTATCTATCTGTTCGTTATGTGCAGTCTCTACGTGCGTGTGACCCTCAATTGGAATCGCTCGACACTACACTTCGTTACATAATAATTCAGAAACGCTCGCACGGAATTTATATGGTAGTTTCCTGCGCGATCTCGATCTCAATTTCAGGCCTGAATTCGCGCGTTAAGCGTTATCCCAGCCGAGCCTATCCAGCGAACATCGGGCGGAAAGTGTAGTTTCGGAAAACACCAAATGCGTTCTTCGCGGTAGAAAATGCCAATCGACTCGTTTCACCAACGATGGCTCCACCATCGTCTTGACAACGAATAAACGAAACGCATCTTCAATCGTTCGAAACGATTTTTGAAGATGAAACGAATGCTGCGGAATGCGTTTTGCTACGTGATTTGCATGATTCCTTCGGAAAATACAAATCATTCGGTAGCCCGCGTTCGGCTGGATGGACGAAAGTGGAAAAGTGAAATCACCGCGGGCATCTTCATAGAGAGGTATTCAAGAGAGAGAGAGAGAGAGAGAGAGAGAGAGAGAGACATGGTATTCGTTTTCTATGAAATCGCCAGTACACACAATCGGCCTCCTCTATTTTACCAAGTTGTTGCGTAACGACAATGTATATATACGGGCAACAACAATATCGTCGATTCTCTGGTAATATCGAGTAACTCGAATGTTTCGACGATCCATCCGTAGTGACGCGCGCGCGCCTTTTATCGACCGTTTTGAAAGGTGGCCGGTCGGTTACGTGCCACCGTGTATCGCGGCTGCATCGAGACTCCTCGTCGATACGTCGATGAACCAATCCCTCGATCGGCCGATAACTACACGTCGATTTATAAGATCTTCGGGAGGATTGTTTCTCGAAAATTCTCGAATCGAGTTGAACAGAAGTGAGAGACGAGTGCAATCGGTAAGAAAGCGTGGGATCCACGCTCAGGATCGTGTAGCGTGGTAGCAAATTTCACATTTTAATATAATAAAAAAAAAAAAAAAAAGAAAAAAAACCAGCATACGCTCGCGGCTCGTTGTTTCGTTAGAAAAATACAAGGGCCGACGATGCGATTTCACAGCAGCGACGACGCTATATGCCTGACTCTCCGAGCGGGATTATAATTTCTTAATGATGCAATGCGCACGAGCGTGCGATTCCGCTGTCTAGAAAAACAAAAAGTCGCCAGAGTCGCAGTGTTAACGCTGCGAGATATACCTTCATACCGCCGGGTTCTTACCATTTTCAATACCTGGATCGTTCGCTCGTGTGCATTGCGCTATTCGCAAGTGCGTTTTTATTCCGTTAAAACGATACAACATCGTCGTCGTGGTGCTGAGATCACCGCATTCGCGAAAAACATCGCGTTCGCTTGAACGAGAAGAATTTTCGAGAAATGCGAGATATCGCGGCTAGACGAAATAACAAAATTGTCTATCGGCGAACCACACGCGGTCTCTCGGTTCGTTCTGCAATTTCAGTCATCTTGCTGACGCACCATTGCCTACTCGAGGAACAGAGAGAGAGAGAGAGAGAGAGAGAGAGAGTCGCGTTCGCCGTGAAATTCTTTCCACGTATGCATCAAACGAGAGGCGCGACTTAATCGGGTTTAATCGTCGATTGCACGGTCAACCAGACCGTGGAGTGCGGGCTCCCACGTTTTTTTTCAAAAGGAAGAAAGGAAAGAAAACGCAGACGGTACGTGAGCTGTGCACTTATTCGCGCTGGCCTGCGCGATATATAGGCCTCCTTCCTTCTTCTTCTCATCTCTTTCCTCCGATTTACGCACGCACGGACTCACGCGATCGTGGAAAGACATCGGGACAGACAGAACAGATCCACTGCGTGATCCACCATTTTTTTCTACCTTATGCCTTATTTTTAGGTACTCGAACAAAAACAAATTCACGACACACGGTGAATCGCCTGCCTTCCGAGCAACGCCGGGAGTTAAAAAGTTAAAAAGCTCGAATTATTTCGAATACGCGACGTAACTAACACGATCGACAAACTCTGCTTACGATGCAACGAAACGAGAAGACGATCGTTGAAAAAGCAAATGTTTTGATGAAATCAGCCGACGAAAGCAATTCGATAAATTGTATCGCATCTCGAACGAAGCTATTCCATTTCTTCGGGGCAACAAACGAGTCACAAGGATAACCAGAATGCCTCTGAAAACGGAACGCGTTTGCATGTTAGTGTAATGAAACGATTTCCACTTTTCCACGTATTTTCTGTGCATTTCGAACGGAGCGTGCTCGTATTTAATGTCAGTTACGCCGCAAGGTCGCCGAAAAAAATTATCACGTAGCCAGATATTCGCAGGTTTTACAAGTACGTACGTTCGACGAACGTGATTCGACGCGAATCGAGACACGGTGCAATACGAACTTACGTAATTCTCAACTCAAGAAGCGCTGTCGCGCTTCTCTTTCGACGAAAAAAAAAAAAAAAAATCAGCTGCTGTGAAATCTGTGTCATTCATTTTCTACATAAATATCCCCCGCTGTATCGATTGTGTTACGTAAACAATGATTAACCCAGGTACCGGAGAACGAGTATATTCTCAATAATGTGCGCGATCAAAAATGAAATTACGCTTCGAAAAAATAGAAAAGAAAAGAAAGAAACGGACAAAGGTCTGGTTTTCTCAAACAGACGAGGAAGAAACAACGATGGCGAAGCATTCGTTCGACGATGGTACATGATATTCTCTTTCATTTCTTTCGTTTGAACGTGCGAAGTCGGGATTAAAGTCGGAATTCTCGCACATCGAGCCGAGTTATCGGGATGCAAACGAAAAAAAAATCGTAAATCGTAACAAGAACCAGTGAACTATCATTAGACGAATTCTATTCAGTTACCTGAACTACTATTTATTATTCCAACCATTTCAAAACAAGTAAGGGAGGAATTATCTATATAGATAGACAAATACCTCGCAACATGAAAATTTATATTCGCGTAAAGCGTGTGACGATTAAAAAGAACGTGATATTGCAATGATATTTCATTGACCAACCTGCTGATTTACTATACCTCTACAGTCAGGATAAAAGATCAGAATATATTCTTCAGTGACATCGCGAAACAACACGCCGTATAGGCGCAACAAGCAAGAATATAATTTCCTCGAATAGGAACTGCGCGTTGTAAGCGCGCGCGCGCGCGCGCGCGCAAATCGCGGCACGAAATCAAACATTAGTTAATGACTGAGTATTCTCCAGGTAGATGGTTATTTAATCAAGGCGCGACGTCGTACGACGAGTCAGATAACGGAGTGAAATCGAATTTCCGGGCGCATATCGTGCAATCGTACCGCGATCGCGATCGATCGAAAAAGTGCGAGAGAGAGAGAGAGAGAGAGAGAGAGAGAGATTCCCTGACGCGTCGCGTCGTCGGGAAACGGGAAACGGGAAACATAATGCAGAACCGATGAGAAACCACTACCAAGCAAACGTGTTTCGTTCGAGTTACAAAAGGATCTGCCTTTCTCGATGACAGACTTTCCCTCTCTTCTCCGAATATCCTTGAACGCGCGACAACGTGGCTAGGATTACTATTAATAAAGTTGTTACGAGCTGCGCGTTCAGCTACAATCGATTTCGATATGCGATTTATGCACGCAGGCTCTATCTAGAACCAGCCTATCCTGCCGGCATTATCGATATGTATACAATATCCAATAAATAATCCAATAAACAGACAGATTAATAGACAGATACGTACAATAAACTAGAGGGAAATGATTCTATCAGAAAGGTATCGTAAGGTATTGTAGAATAGTTCTAATTATCATAAATCATCGTTAGCGGTAACTATCTAATCCTGTCACGGTATGCAATCTTTGCTAAAATACGTAATACGTGTTATTATCATATTTGCAAGCACATCCGCTTGTAAGAAACGGAAAATATCGGCATGCAATATAGAATACGCGAGTTTTACTGATGCATTGGTTATTAAACGAAAACTAAGACGATTTATAGTGACAAAGGAAATTCTCTCGCGCGAAGCGACAGTTCGTATCCCGAACAGCAACGTGACTCACACGTGAGTTTCATTCAGAGCGCACATTTTCAATCGGAACGGATGCTGCATGCGTTCAACGTTGCTTATTTTGATTGGGAACAGAGAAGGGAAAGACTGCCGAAAAAAATCCCATTTGCATTATTTTTCGCAACGAGCAACGTTGCACATGGTTCGTCTACTCATTTGTTTGCGATCGTATCTTCGTTAAGATTGTTACATAACTACTACTAAGATAACGACGTATAATCGGCACGTACAATTATCGCACGTATCGTATCGTACCTACAAAAAATAAACAAATAAGTAACCGTGCATAATAACATGAGTAATATGTCAAGTTATATACGTGATAATCAATGTGTATCGTATACGTGTAACAGTTACTTGCGATCCGTAAAGATATTAGAAATCTTCAACACAGTTGGTTGAGAAAGATCTGTCTCAAATTTCTATTTGAAAAAAAAAAAAAGAACGTTATAAAGTGCTAAATGAACTCTGTAGTATATATAAAAATGGAACGTATTCGTAAGTAATCACTCGTGCGATTTTAGATCTGACAATGGGAAAAGCGAATCTTTCTGAAAGAATGACACGTATTAGAATCTTCTGGAAAAATACTAGTAACCGATATAATGTAATTGAAAATGGGAAAGTTTCTGAAATTTTGTTTACCTTAAAGTTCACAAATATCGAATACATGCCAAATTACATGAACTTGGTTTTGAAGAAATTTAGAAGTTTAATCCTTCAAAGCTTAAAGCTTAACGTTGTAAGGACCAATAAACGTCATACATCTGTGCGTATGCTAGTCGCAATCACAATTGAAATTACAATACTGCAGAAGAAATGGCATAACGCAATTATAAAAGCGTATATGCGGATCGTTAAAATATCGAATGATAAATCCATTAGAAAGATTAGATAATCATTTTTTGTTTATACTGGCAATAAAAAGAAAAAAACTGTCAGTGGATACGATGTGACATTACACGTACGAATACACGATACGTAAATATGAACGGCAAAGTACACGCGAACGCTTTCTATTTCTCCGAGAGTTTCAATACGGGCGATACAAATAAATCCAATACTCGAAATCCTTGAGCTGACATCGTATGTATCGTGAAATATATAAAAAACAAGTGAACAACAATAAAAAAGGAAATATAAATTCCATCGATTGTAATATTTATCTGCACGCAAAAGTGTATAAAGTAAGCGTACCTCGGTATAGTAATGCACTTGGTGTTGCAACTTTGCGTAGTAATGGCCTTCTCGAGTTCGTCGAGGCCGGTAGACTTTTTTAATTTTTTAACTAGACTTTTAACAGCTTTCTCACTCCATTTGTCTTCTCCTTCCGCTTTTTTCCAACCCAACAATCGCTTAACGATAGGCGGGTTAAAGCTGGATAGCATCGAAGTCATGATTTGAGTTACAAGAATTGCGCGCGACCTGCATTGGGCTGTCTCGACGTGCTACGACACCAACGAATTTTCACCCGCGGTCTTAGCTATGTAATTCAAATAAGATTACTGGACGATTAACGTTTACCGTAAACTGTTCAAACTTGATGAATGCTAATTTCTCATACGGGCGGCGAAAACTTTGCCACAGCCGCCATATTGTTCTTTAAACACATTCGACGAAACTCGGCAATCTTCGGTCAATTTCGACCTATCCATGAAATATAACGTATAATAGAAAGGAGTATCGTGTTGAAATTTTATCAAATTTTATACTCGAATGATGTTTTCATTCGTTCGAGGTTGAACACAATCAAATTTCAATCTACAAATCAATCCTGCTTATTACTATCTTTATTACAATAATGTGTGTGTGTGTGTGTGTGTGTGTGTATACATTTATCTGTATTCAATATAAATATATTTATTTATATGCATATATAATGTAATAAAAATTACTCTTCAATGATAAACATTTTAATGATTTCATAACAAAATTATGTCAATGTATAATGCGGAGCTGGAAAAGAAACGAATGACAGAAATACGAATCTGATTGGTTGTTTTAAATAGACTCACATTCTTAAATATAAGGACATTTATTAGTCGGAAGTATTTGCACACAAAGAAACTCATGTGGTACAGCGTGTCGATAAATGATAGCAGGCAGTACCCTAAGTATCCTCTACCACCATGCTAGTCTTCTTTTAAATTCTTGATAGTTACATATAGAACGAGTCTAGGGATATTCTGTACTAGTAAGGTTATATTTAATTTAAGAAGTATAGCGATTGGCTAATTCTCAATACCTAACCTGACAAAGTTAATCAAAAAGTCAAAACTAAATCACCAATCACGCGTATCTTAAATTTTCTTTGTTTCTTAAATTATTTTAATGTATTTCATGAATATGTTTAACAATCCCGATTTATTGCTAAAAAAAAGAAGTTATTTTGTGATTTAGCAGGACCTTTATAAAAAATACGTGTGTTATTGTTTTAGAAAAAAAAGTATTTGATAATTATTGAGAAAGTGTACATTTTTATTTGTATATAAGTGCAATGAATCGCAAAGGTAAGTTGAATTGCACAGATTATTCTAAATATAATTGAAAGAAAAAGTTAAAGACATAAAAATTAAATGTAAATTAAATGTAAATTATAGTTAAGACAAAAATAAAATGTAAATTAAATGCAAATTATCATGTTACCAAAATTAAACCATTTTTCTAATGTACGTATGATATTCGAAATATTGCATGTAGTCTTAATGTAGTGGTCATTTATCGCAGAAGAAAAAAGTGAATCCGAAGATGAACGTGAGAAGTCCAGAAGTCCATCGGTGGGTTCTCAAAGATCTAATAGAAGTAGATCTAAATCAAATTCTGTCAGTTGTTCCCCACGGTTAGAAAATCATACTTGTTTAAATAATTTAAAAATATTGCTCGTAGCATGCAATAATTAAAATTGAAAATTTTTCTTTTAGGTCCAATCAGTCATCACCTGGACAACCGAGATCACCAGCTTCTGTGATTTCTAATGCTAATTCTAGAAAATCATATTCTAGATCACCTTCAAGATCGCCTTCACGTTCACCTTCGGGAAACCGATCAGCCTCACCAGCATCTGTTAAAAATGAAAGATCATCTAGATCTAGTTCAAAATCTGTTGAAAGAAGAAGTAATTCTAGATCATCTTCTAAATCCCCATCACCGGAAATTGATGGAAAAGTTATTCAAAGCGAATCGCCACGATCAATACGTTCTGCAAAATCACTGTCAAGATCAAGGAGTTCTTCTTTGGAAGAATCTAGGAAAAGTCTTGATTTAGCATCGCGGGAAAATTCACGATCCAGATCTAGATCCAGATCTAGATCGACATCGACTAAACGCAGCAATCCGCTGTCTAAATGTTCTTCTCCAAAAGTGAATTCCCGTTCCTGTTCCAGATCACCTTCATTGTATAAAGCTCATTCGCGATCACCATCCCGTTCCCCTTCCGGGTCTCTGAAAGCAACTATTAGATCTCGATCTAATTCCCCAAAATCACGATCGCCGTCAAATAGTCCGAATCGAAAGTCACGCAGTAGATCTATATCTTGTGAAAAGAAAACCTCACCTTCTCCATCTTTGAAAGGGAAACATTCGCCATCGCCTATTAGAAATTCTCGATCGCGTTCGAGATCAAAATCTCAATCGGTAGATATATCAAGGAAAGATTCCCCTAATTCACACATCAGTACACGTTCAAAATCTCTTACAAGATCTCCGGAACGTAAATCTCGTTCACGATCAAGATCACGATCCAAATCAGACTCTGGATCAAGGAAGCAATCACCTAGAGCATCTTTAAAAGGATCCGTATCTAGATCACCTTCACCGGAACCTAATCAAGTATCACGTTCAAAGTCAAGGACACCATCAGGTTCGAGAAATGCATCAAAATCTAGATCACGTTCTCGATCTGGTTCAAGAAAATCACTGTCAAGATCAAATTCAAGATCAGTGTCTGGATCACGCAAAGGATCACAGTCTCCAGCTTCAAGGAAAAGTTCCCATTCTCGATCAAGATCTAATTCTAGGTCGACTAAATCTCGATCTCGTTCCAGCTCAAAAGCATCTATTTCTAGATCGCATTCTGGATCACGATCAAAATCGAGATCAAAATCGAGATCAAAATCGAGATCCCCATCAAAGTCAAAATCCCGCTCAAGGTCCATTTCAGGTTCGCCGTCAAGATCACATTCAAGATCGCGTTCAGCATCACGTTCACGATCGAGATCAATATCAGCTGCCAGATCTAGACACTCATCCCGGTCTAAATCAAGATCAAGATCTCGTTCAGCATCAAAGTCTAAAAGATCAAGAAGTCGAAGTGAAGATTCAGAAAGTGCTGTTAGAAAAAGAAATAGAGTTTTGTCTGACTCTGAGGAAGAAGAGGATGGTGTTAAAGCAACAAAAAAATTGAAACATGAAATAACAGATTCGGAAAATGAAGCAGATGATGAAGTGGCGAAGTTGAAGGTTGAAAAAAATGAACAGGAAGAGGAAGGTGAAGAAGAAGGAGAGAATAAACAATTTGAAGGTAGTGTAGCCAATGAGCAACAAGAAAACGAAGATTCTGACGATGGAGTGATCGCAGATGGAGGATTGTAAGTGAATTAGATTTTATATTTAATAAATTATGTATATAATATTAATAATTTAATGAATGTAATATTTAATGCATGCTTATCAGGAGTAGCAGATATGTGTGAGTAATAATATGTAATAATAAATTAAAAATTATAATGATGGTTAATTTAAAAAGTACTTTAATTAAGAAATTTTGCACTTAATTATAATTTGAAATTAATGATAAATATATTAATTTTCAGAGATGATGCATTGTCGGATTTCGATCGTATGTTAGCTCGTAAGAAAGAAGAACAGTCACGAAGACGCAAGAGAAAGGATATTGATATAATTAATGATAATGACGATATCATAGCTCAATTATTATCTGATATGAAAACCGCATCAGAAGAAGATAGAAAATTAAATCAACAAAACAAACCAGCTACTAATAAAATTGCAATGTTACCCAAAGTGTTATCACAACTTAAAAAACATGATCTTCAGTTGGCTTTCTTGGAGCATAATGTATTGTCAGTTTTAACAGATTGGTTGGCACCAATGCCTGATCGATCTTTACCATCTTTAAAAATTCGGGATAGTCTTTTGAAACTTCTGTGGGAAGTAAGTTTATACTTTAATCACTGTATTTATGTATATATGTATATATGTACTTGATACATGTATTTGTATTTATCTATAAAATAATTTAATATTTCAAAATTCATTGTTATCCATAGTTTCCACGAATTGATCAAGCTTCTTTAAAACAATCTGGTATCGGCAAAGCTGTAATGTATCTCTACAAACACCCTAAAGAAACAAAAGAAAATAAAGAACGAGCAGGGAAATTAATTAATGAATGGGCAAGACCTATCTTTAATTTATCAGCAGATTTTAAAGCGTTATCAAAAGAAGAAAGAATGCAAAGAGATTTGGAACAAACACCACAAAAGCGAAGAAAAACAGATGATGGTAGTTCTTCTCAAAAATCACAAGATATTAATAAAGCCCTAAAAGGAGATGCTAAGTATGAATTTTTCAAACTCCTAATATGAAATATGAAAATAATTAATTTTATTTGGATAATGAAATCAATTCTTTTTAGATCATTGAGACCTGGGGACCCGGGTTGGGTCGGAAGAGCTAGAGTTCCTAGACCTTCTAATAAAGATTATGTTATAAGACCTGATTGGAAGTCTGATGTTGATATTAGCAGAGTAAGTATAATTCTTATATTTCATATTACTAATTTAATGTTTCAAAATATGTAAGTAATATGATGTTACAGAGCACTAAGAAACAAATGAATAGATTTGAAAGGCACATGAAAAACTACATGGATAGTAAAAGAATAAAAGCAACTAGGAGAGCTGTAGATATATCTATTGAAGGCCGTAAAATGTCTTTGTAATGTTAATAATTTTTAGCTATTATAAAAGGATGTTGTATGAAATAGTGTTGTAACATTCTACGACACAGGAATCAATAATTCACATACGAAATTGTATAACTTACAATTATAATCAGATTTGTGCTTAATAAAAATATTCGATACAAATTTCTGTACACGTTCATCACAGCATCAGCACATTTTCTGATATATTCATTTATTTGTTAATTTATTTATTTAGCTTGATAAATGCTTTTCCCAAAGATTAAGTAATATTGTATTTCCTTGTTAAAATTCAAGCAAAAGCAATATCTGTTAAAAATACTATAATTAAAGTATTTATTTAGTACATATAATCTAAATCGCATTTTGTATGCGATACGAATGTAATTATAGAATCTTCAATTCTATACTTACGTAGAATAAAGTTTTTTAGAATAAATTATTTCTGCATAACATAAATTGTATATATTGTATATTGTATATATACGTAATACTGGGATATATGATAACTAGTTATTAACTAGTTGATTGAATAAAAATTCATATTCAAAATTGTACATCAAATTTATTGTACATACTTCTAACATGTACATGTTCATGAATAATTTCGAATATAATTTGCGAGATCAAGTAGCTGTTTCTTTCTATTGAATAAAATTTCTAAACTTTTATAAACATGAATATAACAGATTAAATGGAACGTAAAAAGAAAATTGTGGATCTAATTGAGTTCTCTTAATTTGTTTCTTTTGTTGCAAATGAAAATTTAATCATTCATTAGATACCAGATTAAATATTTCAGATTATATGTAGAATGCAGATTAATCGGATGCAACATTTTTTTGCATTATAAATGAAAAACGTCAAGCTTTTTCTATCATATAAGTAATTTTTCTAAATGTACAATATAAGAACTAGAATAAAAAAAAAAAGGAGAAAGTTGCGACTCTAATTAACCCTGTGAAGATCACAATTAATCTAATTTTAAATATTTTTAAATTAATAATTATCTAATTTATGTAATTATATTTACACAGATATATTTTACATTAATTTGAGTGCTATCTAAGATTTTTCATGTCTTTTTCATGCATTACTTTTATTTTATTATTCATACAATAATTTACTGCAATCTTAGTACTGCGGCAAAAATTAGTATTACAGTTTTTTATTTAAGTTACTGCATCTTTCAGATACGTCACAATTTCTGAAGAAATTTCTAAGAAAATGCAAATACAAATTATGTAATTCTCTTAATTAATATTTTTACAAATGAAATTTTAATCGATTACAGATATGAAACGCCACGTAGCGGCGAAATGGTACAAGTGAATGTTGTTACTTTGTTGTATGATAGAGTGCTCCTTGTTTCTCTAAATATGTATATATTGTATTCAGTCCAGAAAACAATAAAACTAATAACTATTAGAAAATCTTAACTCGTTAAGCTACTGACCTCCGAAACATGGATCTGACCACAGGAAAGAATCAACTATAAAATTTCTTCTAAATGTACCTTGTTTGTGATTCTACATTTGATGAGCGAGGTACATATGGCGCAAGCGTGTGTTGTAGTTGTTCCTTCTCCCTCAAAATTAACTGTCATATTATAATACTCGAAAAACATTTATATTGATATTACTTAAGTCTAAGTCTTATATTTAAATTATAAAATGATATTTTAAACTATATTAAATATAACAACGAAACTAATAAATGAAGTAATATGAAAAAGAAACATAGCGCGCTTGTTTGAATGCGATACCGATTGAAAGTTGATACAAAGGTTAGGATGAGAAGTATTGTTAATATTTTGAAAATTTTTGTCGCCTTTTTTTATGACTATGCACGAGGATTGTCGTACACTATAATTACGATTTTGATTCTGGGTTATTGTTTACATCCGGCAAGATTCCCTTCACATTACACTTTTATAAAAACGGAAGATATTTATGATGAAATGGAAAGGTCTTATCCAACGAGGGACAATTCGTGCACGATTACAATCAGTCCCCGAAGATCTCAGCTACTTTATCCTGAGGAGCATCCTCGAGAACATCCTGTGGCAATGGCACGGCGTCTGGGTATATTACCTGGGGGACAGTGGAAACCATTGAATTGTCATCCTCTTTTCAACGTGGCCATTATTTTACCATATAGAAATCGCCAAACTCAACTCACTATTTTCATGAATTATATTCATCCTTTTCTGCAAGCTCAAAATCTTGATTATAGAATATTTGTCATAGAACAAAGTCCAGTGCGTGAGTTTAATCGTGCTAAACTTTTCAATGTTGGATATGCAGAAGCAACCAAAGTGAATGACTTTCACTGCTTCATTTTTCAAGATATAGACTTAATACCCCAGAATCCTGACAACATTTATGCCTGTACTAAAATGCCCAGACATATGAGTTCAAGTGTAAATACATTTCGTTACAACTTGCCATATAGTGGTTTGTTTGGTGGAGCAATTGCATTAACTCGTAAACAATTTGAAAGAGTTAATGGGTTCTCTAATGTTTTCTATGGATGGGGTGGAGAAGATGATGATTTTTATAGTCGTTTACAATCAAAAGGTCTTCAAGTATGTTTATTGTTATTGTGGTATAGAATATTATTAAATTATTTTTTTACATTAAAGCTGAATTTCAGGTTACACGTTTTGGTCCTGATATTGCTCAGTATTACATGTTAATACACAACAAAGAACCTCCAAGCAGTGCTCGATTTGAAAATCTTGAGAATAGTGCTAAAAGGTACGATACTGATGGAATTAGTAATTTAGAATACAGAGTTCTAAATCATCAATTAAGGCCACTATATTCTTGGATTTTAGCAGATGTTTAATTTTAATTTATGTTTTATTTAATTTATATTTTCTGTTCATTGCACTTTAATTTATTAATCATATAATTTATTTTTGCCTTGAAAAACTTAAAAATTAATTACCAAATTAATTTTGATAATAATTTTGTTAGTAATTTTGTAGGTAATTCATAAAGTTATTTTAATTATGCATAATTTTATTTAAAGTGATTGTAACCATTATTTTTTTTTAAGTGTACATATGTCATTTTTATGTTATCATAATATTTTGTTCGTATAATTCTGTACAAATCAAAGAATATAGTCCTTTTGATATTCTGTTGTGTCAAACCAAAAATATAATAATATAATTAGAAAAAACCAGTGTAATTTTTAGAAACAAGAAACGATAATATCGTGTTACATGATATTAAAATTCCGGTTAGATTTAAAACTTTTATTAATAATTTATTTTCCAAATATTATATAATATATTTAAAAAAACTGATATAAATATATTTTTTAATTATGTTCCTGTTTGAATTAATGTCACTTTAGAATTTGCTATTTTAAGCAAATGCAGATTTAATAGTACAAAAATCGTTTATATAAACAGATTGTAATTTGTTCCTTTAGTAATATTTACATGTCAAAATATTAGTGTAATTATGTAAACCTTTTTTTTAATATATTATAATTTAATTGAATAATACTCTCTATATTTTTGACTATTTTATTTATATTAACTAAAAAAGAACAAATATACCATTATTATGATTAAAATAAGGTTAGTTACTTCTGATATTAAAATCAATGATATTGAAGATATAAGATACATTAAGTTCCAACAAATTTCTATTCCTACACGAAAATGTAATTCTCGTAATGGATATTTTAAATAGTCTTGAGCTCATACTTAGTCTTATTTAATTTTTTAATATTGACAATGTGATAAATGTATATTGAAATGTAAAAAAAATTTAGAGCTTATATATAGTGCGATTGAATTAAAAATTTTGAATCATTAAAAAATATTTCACTTGTGTAAGTGTAAAAAATACGATATATTAATGTCTATATGTTTTAAGAATTTAAGAAAAGAAAACATAAAATTGTAAATTTCTTTAAAAAAAGTATTATAGTTTATAGACTGAGTCTTGCTTCAAATTTGGTGAATTAGATTTGTAGAGTTATATATAAGATATTAAAAAATATACTGTTTCAAATGTTAAAACTTCAATTTTAAACAATGGAAAACAAATAAAATGAAAATAAAATATAACAATTGTTCAAAAATGAGCAGGAGTATATTGCAAGCAATAATGCCGCGTATACTTTTATTTTCATCATTAACCTATTATTTGTTACATGGGTTTAGCATATGTAATAAAAAAGATTAAAGTTTACGAGCGACTGTAGAAATGTCTATGTATAGTGAAAATTGTATGATCCCCAAAAATACAGAATAAATCATAATAAACAGAAAAATTGATATATAGATGTACGAGTATAAATGTATAATTATTTTTCTCTCCATATGTATATATAGAAAGTGCTTTCTATATATATATATTTACACACGTACGTGAAATTGATAATTACATTATAAAAGAATTATGAAATTTAATGTAAATCAATATAATGTAATAAATACATCGTAACGATATACATCAATGATGGTTTAGTTGCATTGGATCATAAGAATGTTAATTTTTATTAAAAGAAACATTATGAAATTCAAATATAAATTAATTTTAGATCTTTTTAGATATTTCATAATGCTTCAATGCATTTCCGTTTACGAGAAGTAGTGTGTGTGCACATATTGTTAGACGGAAATTACTTAGTGAGTGTGTGAATGTTATTTTGTTACTGATATTTGTGATACATTCTTGGATATGTACTTTCCTCTAATATCTAATTTTTGTTAAATTAATTACATGTTATTGTATTATAAATTTCAAACAGATCACGCAGATAAAGTTGAGAGCATTTTTATTTCTCAACACGTTAAATAACATTATGATTCAATGAAAAGATATATAATAATAAAAATAGCTAATTCATACTATTTCCTAAAAATCCTAAAATGTAAAAGTCAAAAAAGGAGGGAAAAAATAGTAAAAAAAAACCGTATATCCCCAAGAATGAATTATCACGCTTAAATGACCAGTATGCTATAAGCATATTATTCAGATGATACGCATATTATATACCTATTTATCTATGAAAAATTGAGTGCAAGTACTTATTTATATATAAAATCTATTTTCATTGATATTCAATGTATTATGTATCAGATAATTCCTGATAACGCGCGTACATCATTTTCTTTACGCAATCTTTATATGTGTCCCCTGGTAAAGCACTATACGATGATGATTTTGCTCCTAATCCAGCTGTAGGAACTCTTCTCTCAGCTTCAATGATACTTGTCCTACCTTGGTTTGACTTACCAAGACCCATTCCTTCACTCCACCCCATCTTTTGTAAAAGTTTATTACCAACATTATCTGAACCAATACCAGCTCTTGTTGGTTCTTCATACGATACTGATATTTCTTCAACTCTAGTTTTTAAGTATTTTTCTTTAAGTTTATTAGGTTGTGGAGGTTCTGGCTCACCATATTTTGCCCTCCTTTCTTTAGCGCGATCACGATATTTGTTGTTTCTTTGTTGTGGATCATTTGGATCTAAACCACGTACTTGATACCAATTTTCCAAATTTTGTTTATGAAGATCAGATAACTGCTGATGCCGAAGTAATGCTTCTTTACTTGGAAATTGTCGTTTACACAATAAACATGCTAATTTACTCCAATCCGTATGTTGCCTTTCTTCTTGCTGTACATCTTCTATTTCTTCTTCCGTATCACTACCGCCACCATAGGCAGCGACCAAGCCATTATTTCCACTTTGATCTTCATCTTCATGATAAGAATTTGCAAGAGATTTTTTCTCCAAAATAGCATATCCTGCATCTGCAGCTCCGCTTCCAACACCTTGATTGCCATCACCGCCAGCGAATTCAGAATTCCAATTACTCTTTGCGTTCTCTTTCTTTTGGTTCAAGGTTTTTGCCCAACGTTCCATATCTTTTGCTATTTTCTTTGCTACTTTTACTTTATCTTGTTTGCTGTCTTTTTTCTTGGCTTCATCCTCTTTCGACGTTTCTTGAATCGCGGTAATAACTGATGAAGTTGTTGCTTGATTAGTAATTGTGTTTGTTGAATCTGTACTACTTGCTGTAGCTGTTATTGTGGTTCCACTCGAAGTCGTTCCTGTTGCCTGCGTTACAGTTGTAGCAGTCTGCATATACAAAATTTTTAATAACTAAAGATGCAAAATTTTTATATTAATGATAAATTTTAAATTCTAATTACCTTTGCTGGTTGGTATGAAAAAGATTCAGCATCCCAATATAAGAATTGTTGTGTGTGACTATTATAATAGTATTGCGAATTAGGATCATAATACAGTCCCGTACTTGGATCGTAATAATAACCTGATGACTCATCATAATGGTAAGTGCTAACATCTGGTACAGCTGTAAAGAGGTCATTTTAGAATAAAGTTATCTAGAGTTATGTTATTAGGCAAAACTTACAATATATTTTACCATCGCTGCCATGTGCGGGTACTCTTCCACTTGCTAAAGCAGTACTAGTTGGTGCCGTTGGTGTTGGTCTATTTTTCATTTCTTCAGAATCCCCTAATTTTCTAGATGCTTGTAATTGTTGTATCGCAGATTGTGCTACAGCTGCAGCTGCGTTCACTCGATCAGTTTGGTTTAAAGATGGCAAAGTAATCGCAGATCCCTGCATTATTTGATTCTGATAATATTGTGTATAATACTGAAGGTAGTGAGCTTTTTGCGCAGGTGTTTTAGCGTACAAATTAGCACTATACTCTGCTAATTGAGCAACATCATCCAAAGTATATCTTTGTGGCTGGTTGTCATTTCCTTTCCACGTATTGGTATTATTTATTTGATGAAGTTTGCAATAAGTAATTTCCACTTTTCTACCATCTACTACCAATCCCTGTTTTGTGAGGGCCGTATGTAAATACATGGCATCCACCACGTTGCCCATTTCTAAATAACATACACCTCTCGATGTATTTGTGAGAGAATCACGTCCAATGCGAATACTACGTATTGGCATTGATGAAAGATTTTTCATTGCCTGCAAGACTGAATCTTCAGTCGTCAATACGTCCAATCCACGAAGTAGAACAGTGTTCGTAGGATGAGGACTAATTTCATCGCTACCTTCTCCACCTTCTTCGCTCTCTGCTCGAGAAGCAGAACACTTGAAACATGTTTCTCGTCTCTTGAAATTATGTGCACCACACTGTAAATTGAAAATAACAATGTGTAACATAACATTTTACAGTAAATGAATAATACAATCATATAAATAGATTTACCTTAACACAATGCCAATCTTGGGTATTTTTTGCTGGTGGTTTATCTACATGGCAATCTTTCGGTATACTGTACTGCATCAAGGCACGATATTGGTCCTGCAGCATCAGTACTCCCTGAAACAGAGAATTTCAGTGTTATCCCGTTCAACATCCTCTCAAAGCAGCCGTTTATCCCGTAAACTTTCTTCTTGGGTGACGAAATTATAGATATACTTTTTTTTTTTCTACTTCATAGCTTTCCGTCTCGAACGAATAATAAAGAAAATGTAGTTTATAACGTGGGCCATTCCACACGACTTGCGGACCGACTATATGTATATTTGTACATGCGCGGAAATTTATTTTTTTCTATAAGAAAAATCGAATTTGTGGAAACAAGCAAACATACAATGATTTGCTTGCATACAAATTTACACGTGAATAAGAGAAATATCGTGCATAAAAATTGTCATTCTTTTAAAATACTTGGTCAATGAATAACTGCATCGAAAGAATAAAGTTTAAAATGGTAAAAGCAGACTTAAATAACATAATAAAGTAAAAGAAAAGCATTTCGTAATATCACGAACGTAGCCAAAATGTGATTTCTATACAAATGAACTGACATGCCGGATATAATATATGCATCGCACGTATAAGACGATTGGAATGACCCTCCTCCGATCTTCATTGTTAGTCCACAAACTTTTATGATAGATAGAGGATAGGTAAAAAGCACGCGTCGCGGCCTTTCGATATAATGTAACTTTTTATAATCCAATAGACGGAATTGCGAGCGAGTTATAAGAAAAGTCTGCAAAGTATGTGGGGACTCCTAGATAAATAATTAGGTATGGTAGATTGAAGTAGCCTTTGATAGGTGCACAGCCATGGCCATGGGGAAGGCCAAGGGGCTGCGTTACCGTGCCTTGCCGCCACGGGGCGTCGGTGGCACGCGTACAACGCATCGGTTGGGTATCTGGACTGAACTTCTTTCTACCTGTTTCATCTCCATCCACCGTGCGGCCTCCTGAGTCGCGTTAAACTCGACGAATGCAAAACCTCGCGAAGCACCTATACAGAGCAAATACACACATATCCAAAGTTAATCCACGTTTTGCCTGGGAGTCTCTACTCTGAGAGGGCAGGCAATCACAGCACCAACCATTGACAGACTGACTTTCGAACGAAGTATTTTCTTCGCTTCGTCGCTTGCTTTCATTTCCATTTGCCTACAGCTCAGCAGAATGAATTCTACACGGGTGACAGACGATTTTTCTTTGGTATCTTTACGCGAAAAGTTTACTTTAATGCCAGACCTATCCAAATCTTCTAGCCTCCATTTATATCTTTATTTTTACTACCATGAAGATCAAAGAAATGATAGATATTGTATAGAAAATACTTCCCCTTCCAAAAATTTCTATTTTATACAATTCTTATTAGCATGAACAATGTTGAAAAAAAATAAAACTGATATTTTATAAGAATCGCATATTCTATTATATGCGCTGCATACAATAGAATATAACAATTTTATTTTGGGACTAGAATAGCTATATAAAATTGGTTGGTAGATTTATATTCCAACTATTTCAGATTTTACAGACTTTAAAGATTTTTACATCACCCTTGTAAGATGAATAATGATGATCTGATTTCCCTCAAAATATTCTTCCTATGTAATAAGTTCTGTTCTTGTTATAAACTTACCTGATTCCAAGATTAGTAAATTAATTAATGATTGATATTCAATTGAACAATTTTGGGGTATGCATGATTGGTACCGACATAATACTAATATAGATGTTTGTACAATTTTATAAAAAATTGTTTGAAATCTTTTCAATTAATCGTTGATCGCATGATCTTCTCATTAGTTGACTTTAAAGACAATGCCACCATCACGTTGGATATACACACACACTCACGTTTTTATTTTACATATATGTACACACACTCATAGTCTTATTTCACCCTTAACACAGGGCCAAAATCAATATATAACGACTAATCATATATACATTGTGGTCGCATTTTCTTGGAATTAACTAGCTAGAAAATCACATGTTTATAATCACAGGATATATTTTGTACTATATGTATTAAAAACTTCAAACAATTTTTTTTAAATGATCATTAAAAATGCAACAATTACTTATGCTACACAAATCTAATGCAACTTGCTGAGATAAAAAGCAATTCACTAATTCGCACATTAGGTTCAGGGGAAATGAATTTGCAAAAATAATGATAGTTACCTGTATCCTTTTTACGAATAAGCCTGATGTCCTTGGGCATGAGACCACAGTTGAGGATGTCTTGCCGCACCTGTGATACACACATCATAATGATAACAGTGATGTATGCTTGCAAATGCTGGCTCACGAGTGGCCAATTATGTTGGGCCGCTAAGTTGACAACCTACGTCATTTTCTGTAATGTGTTGAGCAAGCCCACGAATCATTATGGTGTTGTTTGGAGATTGAGATTTGTAGTGGATGCCTTCCATGGACGAACCATAAGTACGTCCATGGTCATGCTCAAAATCCATACTTTCTCGGCTATGATCATCATCGCGATCCCGATCCCTTTCCTCCCGTTTTCCTCTACGATCTCGATCTCTATCCCTATCTCTGTCTCTTCTAGAACGGTCTCTATCTCTATCGCGATCACGATCCCGATCTCTGTCTCTTTCTACAGAGTCTCTATCCCTTTGTCTTCCATAACGATCCTCTCTGTCTCTGTAGCTACGATCTCTGTCATCTCTGCTACGATCTCTTCTGTCTCTTGAGCGATCTCTTTCACGGTCTCTGTCTCGGCCCCGATGATTTCTGTATTCTGGACTACGATGATCCCTGTCACGATGATCATTGTCGCGATGTTCTCCATAATCTGGTGACCTACTACTTCCATAATCATTACGATAATCATAATCTGAATTATGTCCCCTTCTTTCAGGTCCATACCCTGGCTCCCAAGGGTCGATATTATTACTGTACATGTTGTCCATGCATCTAAGTAATTTCTGAAACAGTCAGAGATTCTGCTATTATATTTTTTACTATTATTTACTAATTATTACTATTATTAATATTTATCAAGTAATAAATTAATTCAAGAATTACTTCCTAATAAAACCTTAATGGTATCCCACTAAATTAAAAAATGACAGCTAATAAGCACTTAAAATTAAATTAAAGCAGTGAGAAAAGCACATTATTAAATTAACACCTATTGTTTTATATGCTTTTATATATATATATATATATATATATATATATATATTAAAATACATAAAACAAAGTGTCATCTTAAACAGAAACAAAGTAATTTCATTGAAAAAGTATAACTATAGTTAATGTGAATTATATTTAATACATCTGACATATAGATTTTACACATAAGACTATTTAGGAGAATGTCAATATATTTTTAGTACTGTATTCTGAAAAATTTATTTTTAATGAAAGAATAACATGTTTTGTACAGTCATTTAAAATTAAAGTGACAGATTTCATTCAAAACATGTTTTCTACTATCTGTATCATTAAGAAATATAATGATGAAGAAACATGTATTGATTAATAATAAAATAATTTTATTCGAAGAGGTAAAATTAAGTAGAAAAAAGATAATAAATAACGTAAAGCAAAAATATCGGACTGAGAATTTCAATCCACAAAAGCGAATGAAGCATCGTGGTGTTGATTAATAAGCATTGTTAAATGTTATAGTAGATCTTGCGAAATAAAACGAAATATCTAATCAAACGAGCTGTTGCCAATTTGTAAAAATTTTTGTTTTCTTACTTACTTTACCCGTTATTTATGCAAACAGTCGAGAATTAGCGTGATGTTCACAATGGCGTGGTTCTAATTCCTGATTCTCTCGTGCAATATGGCGTTGTCTGTGGAAGACGGATCCATTACGTGGTCCAAGAAATAGTTCTAGCCTAGAAATATTTTTCAGATGGCGCACTCGTTCGATATCGTTAAACTCTTATTTCGTCGAAAAAAAATTTTATCTCAGATTTTTAAATCTCTTCCCGTGTTCAATTTTGATATATACACAATTCAAGTTAAATAGCTCTGATGATATTGTAAATTATCGTTTTGTATAAAAACTGCATTCATTGAAATCATGATCGTCCATTACGTTTTGTTGCATACGAATTGATCGATTAAATTGTAGCAATTTCCATGAAAATGTTGCATAATCAATATAATGTGAAATACGCTTTGCATATAAATAAATATTGTTACTATATCATTTAGATTCGTGAAAACTTGTCTATATATTTAAAAGGATAATTTTATCGTACATATAAATAAAATAAATTCAAATTTTCCAGACAGGAATTTTTTCCAAGAAGAACGCGAGATGGCGTCAGTGCGTTGCGTCGATTTCCCGCGTTGAGATGTTGAAATTGAAAGAACTAGAGTAAGTTATAAATGTCGTGTGTCATCGAATAAATTGAAATTATGAACTAGTTGATAATTGTCAAGTTGCTTTATTCGTTTTTGTTGTAAACATGCTTTCGATGAAGTCTGTATAGATAAAACAGCATTTTTTATTTTTCTTTTATCGCGGCGAAGTTCTTTCAGTGATTCCATTAGATGTAACGTCTTATATGTTTCTTTACATCGTATAATAATAAGGTTTTGTATATACATATATATCAGAGATATCGTATATACATATATATCAGAGATATCGTATATACATATATATCAGAGATATCGAAAAGTATAGAAGACTTTCTTATTTTATTTAATTAAATCAGTATTAAATGAAATTGAGGGAGTTAATGTTTTCAGACAAAGTAGACATCAATAATGTGTTATTGTACTATCATCCTTCAAAACTTTTGACAACTATTCTTGTCGAACGGATATAAAACACAAATGTATTCGAGATATTTCCTTAATTTAAATATAAATTTTATTTCCATTATTAGAATCATTATATACATAGCTCTGTGTACATAGCTCTGCAAAATATAACCTCAAACTATGTATTAAAAATTCAACGGTTAATGCATCAATGTATCATAGTAGAGTCTATCGGTGTTAGATAGAATCAAACAAGTGTTAAAATCAACAAAAAAGTGTTAAAATCATTGATCTATTTACACATCAACGAAGATAATTTCATCTTCAAGAAAATGCACAGTGTAGCTGTATTCGGTAAGTTTACATGCATAGAAGAATCTCATAATACCATATATATTTAACTTCATTTGTCATTAAATAATTAAAATTCAAATGAATTATTTTTATTTGCACAATAAGCAAAAATCAGTTTTCGTCATTGAAATGTGCAACAGTCACTTTGCTGAAATGTACAACAATTTATTGACAATAGCGTCATTTTTAGTTATTTGTATGTTAAAGAGTAACGATAAGCCGATTCATTTTTACAATTTTTATTAATTACAATTCATTCTTGCTATTGATTACGTAAAATATGTACTAGATAGGTCGAATTAATCGTTTGTACGTATAATGCGTATATGTACATATGTATATACGCAAGATTTGTTCAGTAATTTTTCGAAATTTTTTATGGAGAATGATTTTTTTGATAAAATAGTAAGATTTTTGCAGTAAGATTTTTGTGGAAATATCCGTAGAAGGTTAAGCTTGGGCAATCGGGATCGGTTTCCGCTTATGTCGTGCCTATTCGTGTGATTTCGTGAAAATTCGGCTTTACTCGGTCCTATAGGTGGTTGTCAGTGGTCGTTGCTGCTGCACGAAATATCTGATTGCATGCATCACTATCAGATAAAGGGTACCCCTCGATCCTTTTACCTTTCATAAATCTAATAAAGTGCTATAACTATTTTTATATATCGTGGAAATTTTACTCGTTTTTTATAATAAAAATTAATTCCAAAACTTGATGATTATATTTCTATAATCTTATTCGAGTGTAATCAAGTATAATTATAACATTGTATGGATCGAGGTTTCTCTATCGAAAATTAAGTAAAAGAATTTAAAGAATCGTTTCGATTCTTAAAATCTAAACTGATCTGTTACTAATTGAAATTCACGATTCATTTAGATATTTTCTAGTAGAGTACTTTTAACAGTGATTAATTATGATTATTAAAAACGGCATGATCGGTAAAAACACGAGAACTGAAGGATTCACTAATCCTAGCATACGATTTCCATATTCACTTCATTATTATTCATTATACACGTACTTGATCGCCGTTCGCACGTTTATTCGCGTTTGTAGAAGCATGCGGCTAGCTTTATCGGAACGTTTGAACATACGCGTCGTTCGGGAGTGAGAATGAGAGGCAAACGGGACACGAACGAAAGATGAGAAAACGAGCGAGAAAAGGGGGGCGGGGCGAGGAAAAGCTATCGAAGATATGCAACTATACTATACCGGATGAAGCGAAAGAGGACGAAGAGGACAATGATGTTAAAGATGAAATTGAAAAGAAGCGAAAAAACGCGAAAGATAATAAAACGAGAAATAAAAGTTGGTGAGTCGTGGGGGAAAGATAAACGAGAAAGGAAAGGGGCAGAGATAGAGGGGCGAGGGGCCGGAGGGGGGGGAGTATGGTGGACAGGGATTGAAGTAACAAGAGAAACGAAAGAGCAAGAGGGGAAAATAATGGAAAGAGAAGGAGAGGAATCATAGAAGAGATAGAGAAATGCAAATTGCGAGCTGGGGGTGCGAAAGCAAGTTGGAACGGGAGAAGGGGAGAAGGGGAGAGATGGAACACGGGATAGAGAAGGAGAAGAAGAGGTGCCTATGCGCAACCGTTACGACGCAGACAGCTCGTCTATATACTTGGTTCAACGACCACCGCCCTAGTATCATCCAACCCCGAAGTACCGGGCGGCTCGGTGGTCGGGCTGGATACTAGATTAGGGATGCAGAGGGGGTTGGAACGAAGCAAGGGAGTTCGAGGGGGTTGCAACGGGGAAGTTTGGGGGATGGGTTGGCTGGGGAGGTAGTAGAGGGAGAAAAGTCGAGGTGGTGTTGAGCGGAACGGCCCACGGGCCAGTTCCGTCTCGAGCCCAGGAGTAGAAGAGCTACTGGCCGCTTGTCTGCTCCCTTCTTTCGCTATAGTTTCATTTCTTTCCGTTTTAGTTCATTCTTCAGTTCCGATTGATTGACACGTTGGTACTCACACACACACATACACACGCATAAATATACACGCATACACATACACACACGTGCGCATACGTACAGATATACATACATATAATAATATCCAAAAAAACTCGTACGCGACAGGTTCGTACACCAGTGGTATACGTGCGACGTGTGTGTACGTAATCACGCCATACTCTCATCACGCATACACCTGCACACGTACACGAGTATACGGGAGCGTGCGCGAGCGCGTCACACAGATAACGTATTTTGAATATATAATTTGGTCACGTGTAGAAAAGGGAAGAAAAGATAGATAAAAGGAAAGAAAGAAACGTACAAGCAAGAGAAAAAACATAAATCATCCGTTTATTGGTTTATTGTGATCGAGAAGTCGCACGCTCGATAATCACCGGTTCTCCTGTTTATCGTATGCTCAATGCACGGATACAGTCGCGATCAGCTAGCGTATCTTTAGGTCCGTATCTGACCAAGTGTACCAGGCCCCGTAGTACCTGCGTCTTCTGTCCATCCAATACGCGTGCAACAAGCCCGCGGGTTGCTTGAGTTTTAGGAAACGTAATTCTCGCATTCAGGTACGTGCAACAAATCTCTATTATGCGACCTATATGAAAGCAACAGCTTTCGCATTATTTTTCTTCTTCTCGCGATATTTTCCACGAAGCTCCTCGATACGAATGGGTGGCTGTGGAAAAACTCTTGGACGAGATTACCGTTTTATCAGCAGTCACATCGATGTAAAAAGAATCGTTGTCATATTTCGTGAGATGAATTCTCATTCTTAAACGCGGCAGATTGCGCCAACACGATGGACAGAGAATGTTTCTCGTTCGGGGGTTATGTTTTTATTCAATTAGTAGTGTAACAGATGGATTGTACGAAATGATTGTGCATGCATTTTATTTTCTTTTCCCTTAGCATTTACATGTATTCTTATTGTATTGTTGTAACTCTAGGTCATCGTATTAAATCGAATAAAAAAAAAAGTTCGTTTTCAGCGAACAAAACGGCGAGCATTCTGAGAAATATGTAAAGAAAGTGGCGCGCGTGTGAGAACAAAAGAACGTAACAGCCCTATAAATCAACCCTTTATGATACGGCGCACTCGAATCGCTGACTTGCGTCGTTAGTATCAAAAGGTTTGGCATGCATACGATTCATCAATTTTATGTATACATCGAGATAATTATTAATTTACACAATCGTGTAAAGAAGCTTTTCTACGAAACAAATACGACATCGGATTCAGATTACATACAGTTACGTTGCATCGTTGTTCTCTCCTTTTTGTCAATTCTATGAATTTTTCAATGTTTACGTACGCACACTGTCAACTTCAACGGGGATAGATAGAGCTTCAGCTAGGAATTTTTAATTTGCTCCACTGTTCGAACGATTTTTCATACAAACGTACGAAGAAATCCAAATCTTGCGAATTACGTTAACTGACAATAAGTCGAAGCAAACGAGCTTTGAAGATTCTTTAAAGATTTTATTTTACCTGCCGATTACTGATAAGACGACGCTTCAAGCTAGAGAGATCGCTATCTGTTCGACTTGGTGGCTTTTCGAGCGACCTTTGCCCTGTTCTTGCTGGTAGCCAGTTCCAAACCGCCCCTTGTCAGCTGATTGAAATCGATAATGGTGAGCCTCGGCTCGGCGGGATGTCTGGACAGGGCCTGCACCCTGTCGAGCGGTGCCCCGGGGCTCCGGAACCTGTAGCTCCGGTTCCTGCACCCGCCGACGCCCGTTCCACTTCCAGTTCCGGTCCCAAGCTGGCTCATCCGCGTGCCGCTCATCGATCGGTAACCACCGTTCGCGGCCATCTCTGTCTCCTCTTGAAAGTACCTGCCGATCACAGCCATGCGTATTTCATCATTCAGTTTTGTTCTTTCTCATTGAAAATCGTGATTCTTAAATCACAACTACTTAACTTGCAGGCCAGATAGAACAGATTTTACACAGCTATTTCTATCAAGAAGAGTTTGACAGTTTTCTGAAGATATTAGCAGATTTAGAAAGAAACGTATGAATATTTATAAGAAATAGCGAAAATAATTAGTGACTAGAATTACTCGTGAATACTGGCCAGATGTATAGGGGCGGGTTTCCGGGAGGTCTTCGGCCTAGGTTCTCGAAGAACTCGGTCTCTCGGTCGCGACTGTCGCGTTCGTTTGGTGGATGGTTGATCAGGAAGACCGGCGGGGATAATGCCCATTAATTTGTAATATTCTAGGAAGACACGGGCCAGATTGCGGCCTAATCTGTAATCTGCGGTTTAATTGAGTAGCGAAGATAGTTGATTTATCGGCACTACAAGCCGGTTAAGTACCGGATGATCGATTGGCACGTAAACTTTTTACTAAAACGCGAAGCTCACGTTTTAATTGATCGTGGTGTAAATTATTCACTTCATATTTTGCTCAATTTTCTTTGAAAAGCATAAAACGAGACGAAAGCATAAAGCGAACGTGTTATCGGATCGGCGAATTTTTTGCGATGGAAATTGCTTTCAGGAATTGTCAACGTTGTGATAATCTAAAGTTAATTGGTTACTTTGTTGCCGACTGGATTTTTGTTTGAAATTTTATTTAACGCTATTCTATAAATGGCTCAAGAATTCGTTTGCAAGACATTCGAAAACAGTTCACGGTTGAAAAATTGAAACAGAACAAACTTGCTCGTGCACAAATGGAAGATAATTTACGGGAAACAAATGCAGATATCAAAAGGATACATCCTTCCTCGGTGTACGGGAATACTCCAGGCATTGATTTCCTATTATATCCGTACATCGACACTTCGATGCTGTAGCAGTTTACTTGTTCCTTGAGAATGGAGCACAGATAACGACGCGCGGTGCCAGCCTTGTGAGGATCCTGATTGTACATCGTGTTCCCTATTTCATAGTCTTCGGCGTGTTGCGCCAACAACTTTGGTAACACGATGTGTCTCTCGTACCTGAGAGGCTGGCAGCCGTTGGTTAGATAGTGTCATTTGGAAATGAGAAAATCGAATTTCTCAAGCGTAATTCCTCCTCCGAAGAGAAAGGAAAATAAAGAAAGAAATGGTTGGGAGTACCTGTACACGTCGTCGTACGTGTTCCCATAAACGAAGAGTCCTGTAGCATTGGTATGAGCATGCAAATCAAGTACACAGTCTAACGGCGTATGGGAACTCTTGTCGAGGTTCTTCAGCATCGGTTTTATCGCTACCAGAGCAGGATGAAGCCATTCGGAGATCTTGTTCCACGAACGATTTAAAT
This sequence comes from Tetragonula carbonaria, assembly GCA_032399595.1. NCBI lineage: Eukaryota > Metazoa > Arthropoda > Insecta > Hymenoptera > Apidae > Tetragonula > Tetragonula carbonaria. The sequence goes on along the minus strand of JAUCRC010000012.1, from coordinate 1,828,933 downwards.
CAGCTCCCATCAGTGTGGATCTTCAACAAGAGAACCTTTCACATTCTGTTGTTCGTTTGCTTCTCATTTGTTCCTCGTTTGGCAGAGGAAGATTCCCTATTTACCTGTAATTGCCAAGGAAAACGCCGTCAGGGTTTAGCATCGGCACTATCTTGAAAACGACGTAACTCCTCAACACTTGGGCGATGGGGTGGGAACTGACCAGAAAGTCCATTAGTCCTTGGCAAACGAAGGAAGAGGGTGACTCGCCTGGGTGTATCCTGGCAAGAACGACGACCACCCTTCTCGCGCGATCTTGAACGTCTTCCAGATTCGAAGTTATAGTGACCAATTCGATTTTCCTCTTTTGTATCGACGTGGCCAACGTTTCTCTCTTGGTGCACGTTAATCTGGTACAGAGGTTGTCCAGATGTGCCAGGTAGCGGCTGTACGAGTACGGATACGTCAAGGCAAACTGGTAAACGTCTTCTTCACGATCGAAGGAAAACGCGAAGCTGAGGACGTAATGATTTTGATGCTGCGCCGATTTGTAGTAAAACACCTAGAGGAAAGTTTATACATATTTCGTGAAATATCCTTCGGATGTTGGTTAATTTAATTGGCCGTCAACTCACTTGCTCTCTTGGAATCCTTTGCCACTTTGGCCTGCTGCTGCTCTTTACCAACGGCGTCAGTCCATTCCGAAATAGATTCGCGCTTTTGGATATGTTGACTACGTTGAACACCACTCGTTGATCCGTCTTCACGTTATCCACGGTGAAGTTGAACCACAGACGGAGCCGTGGATTGCAGGTGTCAGGTCGGATGAACAGATCGTACTCGAACTCGGAGATAAGATCCACTCTGCCCAGGTTGCCAGTTTCGAACGAGGCATCGAAACAGATGTGCCCTTTCTTTGCTTTCCCACTGTGACCTGGTGGACGGATGATCATCTTGTTCACGTTTCCCAGCCCTCCTTCTGTATCGCTGTCTTCGCTCTCTGCGCAATGAGAATTCACATTGAATCTTTCAACGTGTTTGCGCTTCGTTCGGGAAAGTGCAATCGCAGCGAAGGAATTCGAAGGAGGTTCGAAATATAGACAAAGAAAAGTGAAACGATATCGGACCGGCTCTTTGATAGAGACTGGTGTGCTCCAACGGGTCTCGACCCTCCATCCTGAAAGAGAGGAAACGCGCTGATCTACCAGGCAGAAGACGCGGGAACGGACTGACTTTCCTCCAGGTCTGACTAGCTTTTACGGCGGGTGTTACCACCTACATAGATAAAGGCTGAAACACCGATCGTGCCGTAGGATCAGGCACGTTACGGTTAATTCTCGTGTCGACTCTCGTGCGAGGAATTTCTCGTGTGGCCTGGGTTCGTGATTTCGCGCGGTTCAATCGAGCAAGATTGGCGGGAATTCGCGTGGCTGCCACGCGTCAGAGATCCCACAGAGATCGACAGTGTGAGCTTTAACGAAACGGTCAAAGTTGTTTGCGGTCACGAGAAGTGGTGGTGCTGATCGAGATCTAAATGAAGAGTGGTTAGGCCTGTCGATGATATATTTTCGTTGCTCGGTGAATTCGGTTCGGTTTGATATCGTCTTTTTTTTTCTTTTTTAAACTAATCTCGTATCCTTCTGTAATCTCGCGTTCGTGGGAAAGAACGAGGGTGGTGGTGGTGGTGGTGGAGGGAAAGAGCTGTTGCTCGTGGTCACGAAACACTGGAATTAGAAGTTGAGCGATGAACTGATTTCAACGTGCGGAGGTCGTGGTTCATCCTATCAGATACATGCGAAATGTTTTCAACGTTTTCATGCATTTCCAGAGCCCTTGTATAAAAATTGAAATTGTGACCAAAGTTAGTAAAGTCACCACTGTATTTGTCAGGCAGTCCAACTTTCAAGGTGGATCGCACGTAAATGATCTTCAGATTTTTCGATCCTTCGAGAATCGATTGTTCTTTAAAGATTAGTCGCTGGATAGTTTCGTAACATGTCTCGCGCATTACGTATTAACAATGCAAGATTCAAGACGACAGCGAGGAGATGGTATTAGGGCTGGTGAGATCCACGTAGCGTGTGCACGAAGGAAGAAGCAGAGATAGTAACGTCCACGTCACGTCTTCGCCAAACGACGTCGTGGTGTCTGAAGTGTAGCTCCTTCGTTCCTACCATGCATTATTCTTTGCCTGAGGCAAAGTTACATAGCGTGTCGCGTGTGGATTTCTAAATCAGGATTGTTCGATATCTATTTCCATGCGGTTCGTACGATGCCCGTAAATGACACATCCACAGGCTAAAACTTGCACGCCTATAGCCTGGGAGGAATGAAAACGAAGACAAAAAGAAGGGAATTAGACTCGGTCGGTTGGGCTATAGTGGCTTTCCATCGGGATTGCGCAATTCTCTTATCAATCATTTATCAATTGACGCAAAGCTGGCTACCGCTATACCACGAGTCTCGTGAACTTTGCGTAGCCAGTCAATGGTAGTGACCGACAGTGACTCGTTTTTTCTCGGTTCGATTAGATTCAAGAAAAATGGCGTAAAATGTCGTACGAAATCTTATCGTTCAGCGTTTCAACTTGAAAGTTTAGCGTTCGACAATTTTTTTTTTCCTTCCCAAATGGCTAGACTACATAATGCAGATTGATAGTTTGACATTAGCGTGGCAGCCAGCTTATTCGCGGCGGGATAACCTTTCACATCTGGGGAAGCTTTTTACAAATGTCTGCGGCGTGTTACCTCGCCGCGATTACGGTCGTGGAAGCAGAGGAAGGAAAAAGGGGAAAAAAGGAAGAAAGAAGGAGAGAAAATTCCTGGGAAATTGGAGGGAAAATAGAGTTTGAGGACGCTCTGGAGCTGACAGTTCGGAAGAGCAATTAAAAGTGGGACAAAGAGGCTGGACGAAGAGAAGCACGGAACAATCAAGAGAACGGCAAGAGTGGCCGGAGGACAGAGAGGGAAAAGACACACTATAATACGCACCGCTGAATCCATACTGGATCTTCAACAGTTCTAGCTACGAGGGAAAAGAAGGAAAAGCAACCTCGATCGTTATATCCTTTCTCCTCGACACGCTTCTCCCGGCTCGCGATCTAGATCGTACGAGATTAAAGGTCCTTCCTATTTCATTCGTTATCCCGTGTAAACGGAAGTTGGGCCAAGAGAGAATGAAAAAAGAAAAAAAAAAAAGACTAGACTAGAGTAGTAATATTAGCTTGGAACAGGGAAGAACGTGGCAGCGTTTGACTCACAAAGGGAAAACCACGCTTTTCACCGGGAAAACCGACCGAGAAATTGTTCCTCTGACGTGGAACATTGCCGTCTCTATATCACGAGCCGGAGGAACAGGTCTCCGTAGAGGAACACCCGCCAAATGTCAAAGTGCAATAAGCATCGAGCTCGCGTTGATCCTCGCGTGACTGCTCCTCGACTCGGGGATTCGATCGACTTGACGGATCACGGGTGAGATCTATCGGGAAACGATGTCCAGATATAGGAAGCGAGCACGTTCATAGACGAAAACGATCATCTCTCGTGTGAAGGTGCGATATCACGCAGATAGACGATGTGGCACGTGTTACGTGCTCGCGTTTCAGTCACGGAACGGTTTTCACCTTGTTACGAACAATTCCCGAAGACGGATACGAGGGCATAGTACGTACCAGTTCCCTCGGCGTCGGACATATCCCGAGATCAGGGTCTGACTTGTCCCAAACTGGTCCACACGAGGCTCGATTTCTTGCCGACTGGACGACACTAGTGGCGGATTCACGCGCTGGTTTCCTTGGTTTGTTGAATCGATACGTGTCTCCGTATCCGCTGCCGTTTTCTTTTCTCTCGTTTTTGCCTTCGGCCACGATGCTTCCTACGTCTCGCGTGACTGTCCCTTGGTACATATTGTAGATATGTATATCGCTGCGACGAAAGTTCGTAGGACCGATACTGAGGCTTTAACAGGGCAACATACGTTCTGAAAATCAGAACAGACGTTGTATATATTGTACACGTGATATATATTGTATTTCAGTTCGATAAAAGCCGCGGATTTTACCCCTTGAAAGGTAATCCATCAACCTATAGCGGGAAGATCGACCGACCGTTCGTCCATCGTGGTAAATATTTGCGCGAGAAGAACGTTTGTACTTTTTCCTTCGTACTCGATGTGTAACATGTTCCCCCGAGTGGGAAAGCATTTCTGAGAACGTGTTTTTAGACGTGCGCGAGCTGCATGGGATATTCGAACGATGAGTAATTCCGTCTTTTATATAAAGTGGAAAATTCGCAATTTCGAAATAACGAGCCTGGCACGCGTTTGATATGCCACCGGGAGCTACGTAATCCGCATACATTATCCTGGCTCGATTATCTGGCTATGGGGATGCGCACGGACGTGCAGCCTCGTTTCCGGGTCCACGCAACCCATTCCATGCAGCATGCAAAACGAGCTTAAGTCACGCATATTTATTATCTTTGGCCAGACTCTCGGATGAGCGGATGCAAATGCGACGCGCTACCGCGAAGAGAGGGGATGCAATTATGAAAACTTGCAGCCACTTCTGAAAAGATACTCTTTCCCCGAATAATTCTCCACGCTCCAGCATTTCGTAACTACGTTAACTATGTCGCGTCTATTAATCGATAAATCCGCATAATTCCCCGGGGATATTCCTGAAAAACTTGCCATCCTCACGAACTACCACTATTTTCGCTAGACCGATCCATAATAATGGTGAAATTTGTGTAAAATTGCCCGGAAGTGGTTTCAAAATGGCTTGACCGAAGTTTGGTACAATTTCATGATCTAGTCATAGGGATTAGTTTCGTAGAAGAGGATATCATCGAACTTTCGAAGCTAGCTCTTTCCTAACTCTAATAAGAGAAAAAAAAAATAAAAAAGAAAAACGACATTGCCTGCATTAAGGCAATGTAATTCTGAAGGTATACAAACTCGTCCTCTCGTCATATTTGGGATGAGCAAATACTCCGTAAAGCGAGCGTCTGGGAACATCGGAACAGAATTTCAACGGTAACATGAGATGATATTTTGAAATTCGTTTGAATAGAGTCGTATCCATCTCTCATCGAATAGAGAGACTCGGCAGCGTAAAGAATTGGGAATTCGAAGATCGGAGAGCCGCAGTCCGGGCAAGATTCGCATCGATGGTAGGTGCATGTACGTGTGTGTTTGCTCGGCTGGTGAATGTCCTCCGCTCCTGGGCTTTGGCTGGGACTTCCTGGTGAACCCTTCCTTCACCCTCGTCCCTCTCTGTTCCCCGGAGTTGTTCGCAGCCGCGGTGAGCTCTGTGCAACGTGGAGGGAGAGAAACGAGGAGAAAGAGAGGCAGGCTCGGTGTACGAGAGAGAGTGAATGACTAGGAGAACGCGAGAGATCGATATTCGAAACCTCTGTGCCGTTGGGCACCGAGCTCTCCTCTTGCCACCCCACGCCCAGTGGCGTAGCAAGAGGGGGCAATTGGACTAGGTACTGCCTGTTCCCAGGATACTCAACAAACGGAAGTTTGGGACAAAGAGGAGGAGCGTTATAAATTGTCCGAGACGGGATTCGGGATTTACGCGGTGCTGCTGCCGCCTCCTCCTTCCCTGTCTGGCTGCTTTCTTTCCTTTTTCTTTTTTTTTTCTTTTTATCGTCGTCATTTTCATCGACCAGCCAGGCTATCTTTGTAACGGATAATTTCAATTTTCCTATTATCACGCTAAATTTAGTGCGTGCTTAGTGAAATCACGATACCGATGGACACCTCGTTATCTTTTTCGTTTCGCGCGGACAGAGATAACCGCAACGCCTCGAAATGCCTCGTTCCTCGATATTGCGAATAGAAATCTTAAACGTTGAAATTAATAAATAAAATCAAATACAAAATTTACATTCACGTTTCCTCTTTAAAGATCTATTTATACGGGGTGGTGGAATGGATTATCGCAGCTTACGCCGTTGCTCGTGTCTGTCCTCGTATGCATGCTATTTACCATTAGATTATCATCCCCTCATTTTTTCGTCTCTTCCCTTTACCCCTCGCCACGCCCCGTTTGTGCTTTCTTTCGACCCCTCCTGGGCAGTTCTCTTCTTAACGCGACTTTTTCATCCGCGTATCTCGTATCTCGCGTTGCGAAAGTAACAGGCGGCAACGAGCAAACCAATTATTTCCGCCGCGATGATCGATTCGCGTACGTAATTTCAGTGGCCCGAGTCATTAGCGAAACGTTCGTTAACATTGGCTACCACGCCTTTCCTATTAACACAACGTTGAAATGATATTCACGCCGGCTCGTGTGCGTATTTCCTTTTCCCATCGGTCGATACGTTGCTTGTTCGGAATCGATCCTAGATAAGATAATCGTCGATCAGTCGCACATTAGGATTTTATTCATTCACGTCAAAGTGGAAGACGTTTGTAAATTATGCAGCCAACGTTCTTGTTTCTATTCCACGATAGGGATTGTATTCAAAAATTTACGTATTTCCGTATATCTGTCCTTATAAAGGGAGTACTAGTAGGGTGCTATTTTTTTAATAACAAAGTTTCGATGGAAAACATGTAATTCGATTTTTTCTTTGTTAACGTTTCATTATCGTTGCACCGTCGTATTGTGTGATTAACCGATGCCCGAGGCACGTGGATCCATTTATGCAGCACGTGTGCTCTTAAGATTCCGCTAGGGGTAGCGTTACAATATTCCGTGATGAATGCGCTTCCTCCAAGTAGCTAGGGTTCCCACAAAAAAAAGAGGGGGCTCTTGATTCAATTCGAAGCCTCTAATATCTTGTGCTTACAACGAAAAAAGAGGAAGGAAAAAAAAAAGAGGTGACGAGGGATAGGGAGAAAAGGGGACAGAGAGGGTAATAGAAGTCGAAAAGTTAAAGCGATTATATCTAACGAGCGAGGGAAAAGAAGAACAAAAAAAAACGAATCGGACGAATTGTCGGATTTCGAATATCGAGTTTAACTTTCTGGAAAATTTGGTGAATATCCGTGCATGTTAAATGAAGGAGGGGGTGGAAGGGAGGGAAGGTTAAGGTAGGGGGGATGGTGGTGAACTATGTGGCGAAGGCACGGCGAAATTTGGCCGCATTCGCACGGTCGAAAAGCTCTCTTGCACAAGAGGGAGGTCAACCCTGGGACGACGGTTTCCATTTTCAACGTGGCGCCTGCGTTTTCGAGCTCTGCACGGGCTACCAACCCTCTCTCCTATGCTCGTTTCCCCTTTTCAAGCCTCCACTCCACTCCTTTCTTTCTCTTGTTTGTGGAGCCTGAATTTCCACCCCTTCTTCTCCAACCCTCGAGCACAGCGCTTGCGCACGTGCACTCCCCCGCACGTCTAGCCATTTTTTCTTCTTCCCCTCGAATTTAACCCCCGTCCCTCGGAGCGCTACAGTGAGACCAACTTCTCCGACGAAATATTCAAATATATTTCTACGTCGAATTTATCATGCCGCCGACTGCAATCACGTTCACGTCTCTTCCGTTATTTATAAATGTTGTTCTTTCATAATTCTTAGAAACTGTTTTTTTTTTCTTTTTTCCTTTGGTAGGTTTCGTTGAAACAACGATCCTTGAATCTTTTTGTGGCGACCCTGTCTGTAAGAGCACCGTCCGTCTCCACTCGAGTTCGCAATTAACACCTTTTTCCGGGCCATCTAGCTGGCGGCTGCTTTCCCCTGATTCCAATCTTTTACCGCGTTCTTCTGCCACCTGTATGCAAACTATGCCCCGTTATTTTAGGGTGCAGAATTCTCTTCTCCTTTCAGAATCTTCGTCCACCCCGGCCATCGTTCGATCGGTCGGCTATTCATCCACAACTTTTTTTCTCTGTTCTTCGTTCGTTCTTTCTTTCGGTCTCTTCCGAACATGCTCTTTGGCAGCGTTCTTTCAATCAGTATCGGTGGTTGCAAGGTCCAGAGGATCTCCAGAGAGAGCAGCCATTGTTCACGACCCTTTCTCCAGCGCCTGCGCGTTTCGCAGCTACCCTCGATTTCATTTCCTTTTCTTTCTTTCGTGCTCTTTATTTATCTAAAAACTTTCGGCTGATCATAATGTCCAGGGATTTTACGGAGCAATACGCCTTGGATTTTTATCTGATGTGCGCGGCTCTTTAATTCTTTGGAAATTTCTTAATTTTTTTATTCATTCGTGCTTTCGTTTAAATATTACAAAGAGGATGCGTGATTATTTTCAGAAAGAGTTATTGCTCTCTCTCTCTCTCTCTCTCTTTCTCTCTCTTTGTCTCATGATTTTGTCTGACGCGTGTACATCCCCGTCGTAGTTACATTCCTGCAACTCTTCACGCCAAACGAGTTAACGTCACGACGATTTCGAATCGCGAGTATCACCTCGTCGTCGTTCGACGCCTGCGTAGATCCCCTGTCGTCTTTAGCCTCGGTTTGTCACCGTTTCCTTCTCGCCGTTCACCGTGGCCCGGTTTCTATATTTCGAACCGCGTTCGGCGAACTCTCGGAAACACCATGTTCTCCTACCATCCGGAAGACGCAGTCATTGCCTCTTCCGGAACTTCGATTCGACGCTTGCGTACTTTATTTCTTCTCTCCGTTCTCGGTCATTCTTTCACTATTTACTTTACTTGCGACTTCACCTTCCTTCGCCTGAAGCTTCAGCTTCCTCCGTTTCTCTCTTGGCCATGGTACGCCGCCATCGCAACCCCTCCATCGAGAGGTGATATCGCGGTAGTGGTGATCCAGGGAGAGGGTGCAGTCATTGCCTCTTTTCGGCGCCTGCGTACATTCCGCCATGCTCGTCGATCCTCCTCTATCCAACGAGTTTTCCTTGATTGTTTCCTTCGATCTTTATCCTCCTCGTAGCTCCCACCCCTCTAGTCTAGGCAGAACTAGTAGCATTGGGGGCGGTGGTGGCAGCGGGCAGCAGAGGGTGCAGCGATTGGCGGCAGGGCCTGGCTCCGTCAGTTTAGTTACCGCACCACATAAAGGCATTGCGTTGTAGACACCGTTATACCCGCAACATTCTTACTATTTGCTTGTATATCTTCATTTCTGACCCTTTAATTCGACAATACGTTCGTATCGTTGGTACATATAGAATCGTTCTCACCGTATATATATATATATAAATATATGTATATATATATATATATATATACCGATCAATCATTATTGCTTTCTCCCGCCCACGTGTCAACGAGAAAACTAATCGAAAAACCGTGTGTGTTCACGCACAACTTCGACCTCCGGTTTAAACAAACAAAAGAAAAAATTCAAACAAGCGAGAGAGAGAGAGAGAGAGAGAGAGAGACAGGAGAGAGAGAAATTGTACAGTCTACGGCCAACAGCAGCAAACAACAACACTAATTAATAGAGAACAAAACGAAAAGGAAAAAAAAAAGAGAGAAAAGAAAAGGAAAAATCGAGCTACAAATAAATATACGAGATAAAATTCGAGATTGAAGTTCGAATCGATCGGTCAACGAAAGAAGAAATTTCGTCAGCAGATCTGGATCGTCGTGCCACGTTTCATCACGTGCGTCTTCGTCGGGAATCTTATGATTTCGTTCGTCCATTTCGACCGCCCTTCCCGGATCCTTGTTCTTCTCCCTTCGCCCCCTGGAACGGTCAGCTTCTCGAAGATTGATCTCGATCGACGCGCACGCGATTCCCTTTCTAACTTTGTTTAGAAAAAAGAGAAAGAGAGAGAGAGAGAGAGAGACGAAAGAAAGAAAGATAATTGAAACTACAAGGATTAAGACACACGTCGCCGGTTCTCCACGAAGATAATTCAGTGTGCGAGGTTAGTGTTTAAAAGTACAGAGAGCAGGAATCGTCGTCCGGAAGATCCTTTAATCGAGAGAAGAAGCACCGTGGAAAAGGAAAAAAAGGGAAAACGGAGATAGAAGGAGAGGATAATAGTGTTGGCCGGTGGGTGTGAAGGAGAGACACTCGGAGGGTGTGTTCCGCGATTTTCTCCCCTTTTTCTTTTCTCTTTCGTTTCGCCGATACATTAAGAGATCAAGTGTTACACGTACGTGCATCCTGCAGATTCGATCGTTCTAACAAAATATAGACTGTAATCCGCCGTTGTCGTTGCCGATCGAGGAAAGTGCAAGAGAGATACCTCGAGAAGGACTCGTGATTCGTCGCCGCGATTTGGCAAACTCGATCGTTTAAAAATCGATAAAAAAAATCACCGCGTAAAAACACACGGGCACGGTTCAGAAAACGAGACAAATAAAACGAACAAACAAAGAAAGAAAAACGGAGAAACGAAATACGCACACGTCGCATCGTTTAAAAAGCTAACGTAAACAAAGAACGAGCATCGTTCATGAAATAACAACGAAATGAAAATCTAGCGATATAGATAATATATATATATATAAAAAAAGAAAGGCAGAGATAATTCTTCATTAAAAAAAAAAAAAAACTAATAAAAACGAAAAAAAAAAAATAACATTAACCTACCGTCGTTTCGTTCTACGCCCAGATATCGGCATCCTCCAACCACTGATTTTCATCGTTAACCGGTATGTTCATTTGTTTCTTTACTTTTGTTGCTTCTGTGATTCTGACGTTCGAATTATTATTATCGTTCTATTCTTATCTTGTTATTATTGTTGTTATTATTACCGTTATAATTGCAAACATTATTATCGATCTCTATGTATGTCTCGATCTATGTGTTTTGGTAGCGCGCAGTCAGGTGCCGATCATTATAATATATGTTTGTAATCCCCTTTGCCGGAGCATCCTTTATACAGGACCAATCGAAGGATCCTTCCGGCAGCCATGATCATTTATCGAACTTGTTTTTCTCGCGTTCTCTTGGCTGATCAAGGGTGTTGCTTTCTCCCACCACATCGCTTCGTAGAAACATATATTTCAAATTTTCGTTCTCAATTCGTTTTAAATTCATTTCAATTCGATTCAAATTGATTTAAATTTATCATATTACTCTACTAGAGAAAGAATCTCGACCGGGCTTGGAGTGGAAAAGTTTGAAAAGAAAGAGAGAAAAAAGAAAAGAAAAAAAGAAAACCGATATCCATCATGTATCGATCGATTGATATTGGAAGTGAATTCTCAGCTACGATGAACACGATTTAAAAAGTATTTCCATCGGTGGAAATACGGTGAAAGTATCGGCGTGTAACAGTTGGGCATTTTTCTACGGCGCAGTATCGCCGCGGTGTAGAGAAGTTTGGGCGTGGCAGCCGAAAGCAACGTGGCCAGGAGAACGCGAGTGCAGCCTTCAAACCCACGGTTCTCCGGCCAATTTTCAGTTTGAATCCTTCTTCCTACTTGCGGAGCAACCGGCGAAAGAGCAAACGATTTAAAAAAAAAAAAAAAAAAAAAGAATCGAAAGAAAAAAAATATATATATACACACACATTAAACGAGAAAAAAAGAAAGACGAGAAACGAAAAAAATATGAGAGAGAAACACGGTCGATCGAATATGTCGAATCTGTTCGGTAACAAGATGATGATGGAAAACGGCGAGAGTGTGCATGAAGGATCAAGCAGATCCAGGATGGAGCAACTGGCACTGCGGGTCCTCGTCGAGGACAAGCAGGAAGTCTCGAGAGGGACGCTTCCGTCCGCGATGGCCTCGATCACAATGGTGCGTGAGAGGGATAAAGGGGTGTTAGATAGTGTGCCAATGAACGTTTTCACAAAACATGATCTTAAAGTATCGCTTCCTTCCGTTTTCCTATGTTTCACCGTAACGATTTCCGTTTCGCCTCTCTGTGCCAAAGAGAGAACTGAAATTTCGCCATCTTTTATTTCGCCGTTTCGCTCGTTTCGTACTAGTGAAGCTATTTCATTTCCATACCACGTGATCTCTTCCAACGAGATGAAAAAAAAAAACAGACGCATCGAGTGAAGTAGGAAAGAAGATAAGAGATAAAAAGAAAAAAAGAACATTTTAGCATCGTACGACAATAACGAATTCTTTTCACATTCAGAGTTTTTCCTGCGAAAAATTCTCAGGTGAACAGCGCGATATCAAAGATTGACCGAGGGTTGCGAGCCTAGTAGGAGGATGATAAAGCGGAATGGATGTGAAAGAAGGATAGAAAAGCGGCGAGTAGAAGAGAGACTAGGTCTAGTTGGGGAAGCTCGTATTGATCGTTTCTGGGTCCATGTGACGCGCCTGCGTTTTGCCGTGGGGTAAAATCGTAGCGAGGGTAAACTATATGGGAAGGAGGGTGGAAGAGTGAGAAGCAGCGAGAGAGAGAGAGAGAGTAAGAGAGAGAGAGGAGGGGAGGGGGAGAAAGAGAGAGAAAGCCGCGCCGGGGTTCATATACCCCCAGGGCAACTGCAACGTTCCACCGTGCCACCGACCAATCAATGGAGCTTCTCTACCTCTCTCTCTCTCACCTTGTTTCTCCCGTCTCCTCTCCCTTCGTTCATTCGTCATTCTTTTTCTCTCGATTTTCCTCCGTTCCATCCGCGACTCTTCGTCCATCATACGTAATATGATTGCACCGTACGCGCGCACACACGCGTCGTCCACCTCCCGAGATTTATACGGTATTAACGTTGACAACGGCGAGCATCCTGGCCGACGCCACCCCTGCGGATGCGTGTACCCACGTACCGGCAATCTATCGAAACTTCGTTCGAGTTATTTTAAAGAGAGCCGTGCTAATCCTTCTAACGAGTTATCGAGGACGAAAACGATGGGAAGATGGAGAGCGGAGGTGATCTGCCGAGTTTAACTTCGTTTCAAGTCTTCGTGGGGTGCCGTGAAAATTCTGTCTTCTCGTCTCGTTTGATGTCGCTTGTTTCTATCTTCGAAGTATCTCCGAAACGGAGCCTCGGAATTTCATTAGCCCACCATCGTTTCACTTCCATTCCTCTGTTAATATAATAACATCGACGACGTACAAATTGGTGACGTAGGTAGGCGTAGTTTTCTTCCATCATAGGCGAAGAATATTCCTCGATCATCCGGCTATGGCCGAACGCTCCTTTTCCTCTTCACGAGCATTTGTTTTCGTTATGTAATCACTCTTTGCGGACTTCGAGGATAGTCGTAGGGTTTCCCTGGATACTCGGTGATACGATCATTGCCTCGTGAGAGAGAAACGATCACGGATCGGCGCACACAATTGTGCGTGGATACGACAACGATGACGGGAGGAGAAGCAAGGCTGACGCGCGGCCACAGGGAAGAACGGATCGATCGATCGCACCTTAATTAGCACGGCAATTACATGCCCGCTTGATCGATTCGACCACATTCGGTCTCTGTTTCCCTGGGTGGGGCCGTGGGTGCTTCGTCTGTTTCGTGCATATGCTCGTTAAAATTGTCATCCCTCTTCTATCGTTTCCAACGATAATACCAACGCTCGACCCTCTGACGCGGAATATATCCATCGATGAAACGACTATGCCAAAGGTGAAACGTTCTCCTGCTCGTACGGAATTATTTATACGTCCCTCGTAATTATTTATCCACCCTCGTATATTTAACTTTGTATTTAGGCAACTATTTTTGCCAACGTTTAACGTTTTGCTCTTTGTGAACGAATTGCGGCCTCGCTGGTGTTGGCTCGAATTCGTGTTTTCGTCACGTCTCGAACTATTCGAGTTGAATTCGTAAGGACGCCTATAGGTCGAGGAATAGAAAGTTAGTGGATTATCGACGAATCTCACTGGGGGTTCAGTGACCCTGGAGAAACTTCATGGAATTATTGCTACCGTGGTTGGCGGAGCTGCGTGGAATTATAACCGTGCACGGTCGTGTCAGCGGATCGATGACGAAGGTGGGGTGGGGCCAAACCCCAAAAACGTCGCTTCGACAGCTGGAACGAAAAAAAAAAGAGGGTTGCTCGATTCACGTTTGTCAATCGCGTAGCCGCGAATGATTCACGATCTATGTACCTCCGTCGTTTTAATTTTCCACACAGGAGGATAGTAAATTTCCCTTGCTGCTGCACGTTATGCTGTTTGCTACACGCTCTTTTCTCTGTTCGAAAAATGTTCGAAAAAAGTACCAGTCGACCCGAGTTGAAATTATGAGATTCATTATCGAAATTTGATGTACAAACGAACGGGAAAAGACTGTCGATATATCGGCGAGGGCAAATTTCCCTCTCGGTTCGACGGTCAGAATATTGTTTCGCCGTTCGTTGTCGCTAAGGCGATCAGAGGCCGGCAAACTTTCATAATTCCAACGGTAATGCGGTGACAACTTCCTGTCGCACCGTGTGGCCGGTTTTAAAGCCACCGAGCATAATGGAACACGTTCGCATATGCGTCCACTACGTGTCCCTATTTTTTCTCTCTCTTTCTTTTTTTTTTTTTTCTTTTTTTGCATACCGTTTCGCATCTGTTGCAAGTCCCGTGCCCCGGTCCCAGTTCCGTTGCCTTTTTTCTCATGCGGCTAAACAATAGCGACTTGCTCCCTCCTTCTCTATCTTTCGTTAACGTTAGGTCATGTACGTAATATGCAAAGAACCTGGTCAATCGTTCGTGCCTAACGAAAGCAGGAAGTCAATCGAGAAGATCGTTTCTTTGATTCTGAAGATTAAAGGGGTACGACGAGTGATTCTCAACAGCGGTTAGAATGAAATGGTCGGTGAAATTCTGGTCTTATAAAACTCGACGTAAGATACAAGTTGCAAAAGCAGAATGCTTCGGCTACACTTAATTAGATCGAAGAATCGAAGTTGTATCGATGATATCAATTTATCAACACGCGACGAAAGATTAAAACATGCTATTCCGTGTATTTCCATCGCGTATATATATATATATATATATATATATATATATAATGATGTTTGTGACGTAGATGTATTTCCAATTTGTGACGATTGTTGTGCACCGATTACTCTTGCATTCGGAGCATTCAACGATTAACATAACTCGAATTCCACCGAGTCGATTCGGTTTCCAATCGACTGCAAAGTGCAGTGGCCTCTATGAACTTTTATAGAAAGAACGTCGAGCAATTACAAATTCTTCGCGTGCCACGCTGTGCAAGTTTCGATCGCGTGATAATTTTAAAGATGATTTCAAGGCGGCGATACGTCGCGCAGATTTCGTACGTCCAGGAAGTTCCCGCAAAATAGTTTGATCCGTTTCGCGCGATGACGTAATAGAACGGAAACGAAATTCTGAAAACACGAAACCGCGCGGTTATTGGCACGACCGCCAAGTGTTGCTCGGGCTTGCTTGTTCCGTCAGCGCCGCATAATTTTGGCCCGCTGTCATTTTCGGGACTGGCCTCTCGCGATCTTCGCGAGATAAAGCCAGGGTAAGGTCAGGGATTCTTCTTCGCTGCTCTGCCACTCGTTCGTGGCCACGTTCGGTCGCTCGAAATTGAGAAATTGCTCGTAGAGCAGAAGGAAACGGCAACAATATCAGAAATAAGTAAAACTTTAAATAGATCGAGCAGAAAGCGTATATATAAGAAATGACGATCGATGAATCGAAGGAAAGCGATTGGAGTGGGTATAATCGGGCAGAAGGTTTCACGAGTACGTCGACTTTATCCTTGAGATTCTTCATCTCTTCATTTTGTTGCAAACAAAAGTTGCGGTGTTCTCCTTTTTTTCCTTTTTTTCCCTTTCTTTTGGATTTTTTCTGTCGGTTCTCTCCTCGAAAGTTTCATGGTCTTTGGCAAATAGCCATCGGTGAGTTTCGACGATGTAATTCATGGTTTCGAGTTCACTACCGATCGAGTGCGGCCTCGGCTAAGGGGTAAAAGGACTCTTGTATCGACGCGATAGCGTACCGAGACGACGGGGGTCAAAAACCGTGAAGGGGTGGTCATGATCTGATGCAAGGGGTGATGCAAGCAACGAGAGGGAGGCTGTGGAGGGCGGTATACCTTCTGCCTGGTAATGCCGGGGAGCCATGTTGCAAACATTTCCTAACGAACAAACCCCTGCAAACATCTCGAGGGGATACTGTAACATTGTACGCAAACCGTCGCAACGTTGTCGACTCTCTTGTTAACGGGACGCGATTGAAACAACGTGACAGGTGTTACTCTCGAGCTGTGCTGCAGAATAAACAGAAAAAAAAAAAAAATATCGCGACGAGTTACTGTCGAGATTGCGATCCGTTCGGGGGGTAAACCCCCGTGCAAGGTTTCAAACTTTTCACGCTTGCCAATAATTCAAACGTCGAATTACAATGGAATTGCACGGAGATACGAAATTTGTCGAAACTCGACGAGGGGTGGAAAAAGGATGTTCAGAGGGATCAGGCGAGGTTAGTTCGATCGACGATGGGAGGTCACAGTTTATTTAAGAACGCGCATACGTCTCTTATTAGTTCGATCGGCAACCCCTCGCAGCGTACGCGCTACGTCGGTAGGAGGAGATATACGTAATACAACGAGGGGTTTGCAGTGGGTTGGTGACGAGCTTAGCCGAGGGTGCGCGATCGTGAACGAGTCAGCCCGAACACGGCCGAACGAGCTCGCTGAGCTGTGCAAGCCGCTTGAACGCGACTGCTGCGTCCAGAGTTTAGGCAGCCTCCGCCCGTGTTGTATCGTTATTTCCGTTTCCTTAGTATAGTGTTTAACGCTTTAATTTCTAGTCTCGCGTGACCCTCTACATACACACTCACACGTACACGCACGCGCGCGCACACACACCCACAACACACACACACACACACAAACACAACACGCGCGCGCCCGCACACGCATATATATATATATATATATATATATATATATATACACATATATTCTATTCTTTACACGTACGTGCGCGCACATACACACCTACGTTTACACACCTACGTACACACCTCGTATGTCTAATCCCTTGTTTTCTTTTTTACGATCGGCAAACACGAAAATTCGGTGGATCTCGTTTCGCGATCTCGACGAACGCGACTGATTCTCGGCACAGCCGCTCGTGTACAAAACGTGTACGTATAATTTCGTCAAAGTGAAAACCGAGGGACCGTCGACCAGGAAGCGAGCATAAATGCCGATTTACGAGCGCTCGCGTCGTACTTTTCTTTCATTGATTTCCCCTTCTGTTCCGGGCGGCGGTGCGAGAGCGTGATAGTAAGTGCACGTAAAGAGAGAGAGAGAGAGAAAGAAAGAGTCAGAGAGGAGAGAGCCAAAGACCGGCGCGATACACACCACGGTCAGCACCACGAGAGTAGCCGCGTAGCCACGGGCCAGTTGCACGTTGCTCGGTTTCGCGTGCGATCGAAAAGAGAGCTTTCGCAAGAGAGAAAAGAGGAGGGAGTATATATATATACATATATATATATATAATTACGTGGAGGGAAGGAGAGTGTGCGGAGAGTTCCGGATAAGAAAGGAAAGTGTCCTCTGTGTTTCTGTGTGCATGTGTGTCGTGTGCTTTCGCGTGCATCGATAAAGAGCATCGGTGGATCTGCTGAGAGAAGTTCGTGAGGTAAGCTCCGGGTCAAGGTCCGCTTTCTCCTTAACGATAATTCTGCCGATTCCTTTCGATTTCTATTTATTTATCTTGATCATCTCGCGTAGCATCCCGATGAAAGAGAGACCGATAGCTGGATGCTGCTCGTGCGAGAGCAGCTTGTCCTCCCCGCTACGAGCTTTCGGAGCACGTGCCTAGCGAGTTTTCGTGGCACATTCTCATTCTCACCCTTTGCTTTCTGCGTGCTTTCTTTCCCTTCCTTCGCTCCGCTCCGCTCCGCTCCCACCATCAATCCTCTCACGATCGCCACTTGCCTTTATCCTTTTCCCCTCTGCTGCGTGGTAGCCGCTGCAACGTATTCCCTTACGACAGCAGGGCGAGAGTTGCTGCGTTTTTGCGTGTGGCTCGTGTGTCATGCGTGTGCATGCACGCGTGCGTGCGTGCGTGTGTGCTTTCTCGCGCGGAAAGGGGCGTACGCGAATGCGGGAGGGGATTCCCTTGGAATTGTACCGAGAGAGGAAGGGGTCTCGTGCGCACACCAGAGAAAGGAGAGAAAGAGGGAGACAGCTCCCGAACTCGCGAGCGAGCGAATGAACGAGCGAGCGAGCGAGCGAGCGAGCGAGCGAGCGAGAAAGATAGCGAGAAGGGCGAGGGAGGGGTGAAACCAGCGAGGCAGAGACCGAGGAGTCGCGCTCGTATTGATCGGTCCCGGCCACGCGATTTTCGCGATCCGTCGCCATGGCCACCTGGCCACCGGCCGAAGATCGTATCTGTCAAGTGTACGTGAAAATCGAACTTTAACCTCCCCCCCCCTCCCTCCCTCCCTCCCTCCCCTGCCTAGATTCACCTGCCGTTACCAATTTCGCTCGAAATTTGTATTGCCTTTGAGCAAATCCCTCGAGGAACAACCTTTTTATCGTTCGGTTCATTCTTATTCTCTCGTCGGTTCCATTACGCGAATTATTTATACGCCAACATTGAACGACACGATCGTGATAAGCGGTAGTAAAAGCGAGTTTGACAGAGATTTCCGGTTCAAGTTCCTCAGACTAAGTCGTCGTCAAGTGACTGATTACGTACTTCAGAATCTTATTCCTTTACATTTCTCTCCAAAATGAGACACGATCCAGGAAACTTAAAATTCCAATTCTTCCAAGTTGAAATTGAGAGGGATAGGGGAAGGGCTTGGAAATGATAAGAGACAAATGTATCTGTCACGGAACGATTACGCGGGAGACGGTCGTAGATAAAGTTCGACTTCTGCGAGGCCCGAGGTCTGGCGAAAAGGGGGTGGCTCTCCGCATTGTGTTGCGGACAACCCCCAGCGTACTGTGCGTACTATACGCGAATACGCAACCATGCATAACGTCCATTGTCGTTGGATAATGACGGTGGCGCAGGAGTCGCGTTTCGAAGTCACCGGCGAACGATACTTTTCCGATGCGTTCCGTTCGTTCTTCTCGTCCGACAATGGGGTCTCTCGGCTTCCATTCTGCCGTCCTAAAATATCGCGATGTCGAGCGTCGGAGTAACAGAGACGGGGAGTACCGTGGATCGATAACTACGGAAGATGCGGGGCTACGATAACTGCTAACTCCGACATTTTCTCCGACATTTTCTCCGACTGCTGAGCGCGCTTGTTTTTCTCGCCTCGTTCGTAAACACCATCAAGCCCACCGAACAATCTGTTGAAGAATACCGTCGTCACTTTCTTAAACTGGGTCCGTTCTGTAGAGTAGTGGACGTGACGTGACAGTCTCTACGGATCATGTTCGAACAATCTTCCTCTCTTGTTAGAACTTGAACATGTTTCAAGGCCCATCGACGTACGTTCTTTTTTTTTTTCTCTCTCTCGTCTGAAGTTAATGGTTTTCGAGCTTGTGTGACATCCTCGTAGAGTCGTAGAGTCTCGTATATGTCGCTAGCTATAGAGGAAGGCGTCGATTTGAAATTTCGTAGAATGCTTCGAGTTAGGCTTCTCCCTTGGAGAATCCCGTGTTCCCCCGTTCTGGTAATAGGGAATTCTTGTTGCTGGAAACCTTTGGAAAGTTCCCCGGGAACGAATAGCCGCCGCAACAACACGAAATGTGTTACTTACGCTCAACGTGTTCTCCGGAACAGAGAATTCGAATTAACAGCCGGTCGCCGTTGCCAGTTTCTTTTTTTCCCATGTCTCGCGTTGCGTCCACGGCACGCTCGATGCATATAATAAAAGCTATTTATCGTGCATAATAAAAGATATCTCACGAGAGAACGTGGTCAGTCCGACTGGGGTGACCACAGCCATGAGACACAGAGACACTCCCTGCGTGGGGGGAGGGGGAGAGGGGTGGGTGGGGGAGAAGTAACCCTAAGGACAGCTGATGACTACGTTAGACGACTGACAGAGACGGGAAGGGAAAGAGAGAATTAAAATGTACACCACCGGTAGCTCGTGCCAGGCCTGATATATGTGTCGTGGCAGCTGTGTGTATTCGCCTTAACCATGAACACCATTGGCACCCTACGGCCATCGCGTATAATTCCCCTTTCTCTCTTTCTCTCTTTCCTTCTCCTTTTATTTCGCTCGCTTTCCGTCCTTTTTTTCGCTTGAGGCGTGTGTGCCACCACACACTGGGTGTCTTGATTGAAATTACTTAAGTCCTTTTTACTTGGGTGCGTTGAATTACGAGAATTAACAGACGTTTATCGAGGTGTTTTCAGCTTCTTGAACTAGAAAAACAGTTACCACCGAATCGGCGTTTCTTTTCAGTTTTCTTTTTTCTTTTCTTTTTCAAGTGTCATTTGTCACGTTAGGAAAGAAAATAGGAAATTTCGAAAGGAGCTCGATCGGCAGGAGAATTTTATAAAATTTCAAAAGGCAGACGTTCGATTGATATTGGACACCCTGTAAACGCATCGAGTACGGTGGTTTGGTTAGAAGGACGGAAGGGGAAGGCAACGAGGGAGGCGAGCCCTTTAAACCAGAAAGGGGAGTCGTCGCCCTTTTAAATTATCCTCGTTTCTATTGGACCTTACCCTCGTCCCTACCGACCACCACCTCCGCCTGTTCTTTTTGCGCTGTGTTTTGAAAGTCATTGTCAGATTACGTCAGCATCCAGTTGCGTGAACGATGAATTTTCGTAAGTTGCTCGTGACCGTGTCGCGCGCCTTCTCTTCTCCAGCTGCTTTTAATTTCGTCTAGAAACGAGCAAGGATATAGTACGATGATAATCCTCGCGTGTCGTTACATCTAAGAAGAAAAAAAAAAAAAAAAAAAAGAGAGAAAAAGAAAAAAGGGGGGAAAAAAGGAAGAAAGAAACTTGTCTAAACACTTGAAAAATCCTCGAACGTAAACGAATCGATTTGGACAATCGTATTTATAGTTCGTATATCAAGAAACATTTATAATGTTTTGTTTCCGACGGTGATAATGTTTTCGTCGCCATGTAAATACTTGTAAATGAGCAAAAACCCGATTTTCTCTTCGAACTTGTGTTCTCAGTACCGTACGAAGCTTGTGCATCGTGTAACAGCGTGTTGATTAACAAGCGTTTTTACGTCCTTCAAAATTCCGACGACAGCCCGTGTTTATACTTGTCTGTTTCTTCCTGTGTTCTTCCTCACGTCGATCGTTTCGGTAACCTAACTTCGACGTGTTCTAGCGAGACATTCGTATTGTTGTTTCGTAACAATTATTTCGCTTAAAAAAAAGAAAAAAAAAAAAGAAAGAGAGAAGGAAAGAAGATGCCAAAATTCAAAGCCACGAATCGTCGATATCTCGAAGTCAGGAATTTATCACAATTTTACAAAACATGTTTGAGAAACATTTCCGAACGAGGTTGAGCGTCGCTGTCTGTTGAGTTCCCAAGTAACACACTTGTTTCCCTTTTGCGATAAATAAACAACAAGGTGATCGATTGCACCGTAGAAAGAATGTATGTGTATTTAGAATGTATCATCGGTTGTTAGACGCCGAACGATTGACAATTAGTCGATGCTGATCCGAGAGAATACAGAGAGAGACGGAGAACGAAATTATTTTCACAAGATAGAGGCTAAGAAGAAAAATATCACCTGCCCGTTGCGCGCGACGATAAAAGCACTTTTTTTTCTTTTGTTTCAGATTTCGTACGTAGTTAGAGAGGACTCGGTAGAAGAGTGCAATGATGGCGAACGGAATGGACACAGTCGTGCAACAAAATGGTGGAGCCACCCTCGGGCAGGCCTCGCAGGAAGAATCCAAGACGAATCTCATTGTAAATTATTTGCCACAGAGCATGACACAGGATGAGATTCGATCTCTCTTCTCGAGCATAGGCGAGGTGGAAAGCTGCAAGCTGATTCGCGACAAACTCACCGGTAAGTTACTAAACTTTAACTCTATGCGCGAGTTAAATTCGAAACGCGAGAACGTACATTAATCGGGAAGTTTAAAAAGTTCCGTGCTCGATTTTCATTGATTGACGGCACGTTGTTGTGACAATTTCCAAAGGGAACCTATTATCACGGCTAAGCACGATACGATCGTCCGACGAAAGAACGCGAGAAATTACGTCTTTCTACACTGTTCATTTGTTTATCGATCTCCAGACGTTACCGAGGAACGGTGTTTAGTCTTGGTTGAGTAGTCGTCATCGATTCGCCTGCGCCTGTTTATTTTGTAGCAGTCTCATTTGAAAACCTTCGCGGATCGAATGGAATCGTGAAGATACGATGCAACTGCGAGGAAAATATCGATCCTGTAATTTATGGTATCATCAGAGACACGTGTCAAATGGAAATTTCGCAGTTTTGTGAAGTCGCGTCGTCGTTGATTTGTTTTAATAAATTTTTATCGTAATGCCAAACACTTTGTACGAAATCACTTTGATACGATATTTCCTTGTTGTGCCGAACAACTAGTAGAGTCGGGATTCCGCTTCTCTTCGGCCAGTCGTATCGAGAAGAAGGAAATAATCACACTACACACAGTCGTGTTTTCAATGAATAATCTAGATTTTTCCCGTAATCCGGGAAAGTTCGCGAATAAAGGAACTATCGCGCAATATTCTGTTCCCGTTTATCTTCGCCGACGAATATTTTCCATGCACTGACTGACCGTGCGCGTAATCCAGCGTAATTTCGCCAGGCGTACTCGCGTCTCTGAATTCCGTGCGTTAGTGGAAGAGCACGTGCGTGGACGTCGCGACGCTATTTCGAGCGTCGGAGTAGCGGGGGCGTCGTACGGTTTGAGCGTCCGCCGCTTTATATTCGACCTCGCCGCGATCTCTCAGGGCCGTAATGCACCGTCTGCGTTTCCTGTTTTTCGAAAAAAACACCCGTCGTCGCTCTGTCGCGTAGTCGTTTTCACCACTCAATGAACGAACACGCTCGGAACACATTTGCTGCTCGCGAACTCTGCGTTCCTTCGCGGATCTCACACGCGTCCCCGTAGTTCTTTCAATCTAGTGATCGCACGAGGTTCACGCGAGGTTCATTTCCTTTTTTTTTATTTTTTTTATTTTTTTTTTTTAAGTTTAACGCGTTGGTACTTTTCGCATGTTGCAGGTCAGAGTTTAGGTTACGGTTTTGTTAACTATCACCGGCCTGAGGATGCTGAGAAGGCGATAAACACGCTCAATGGTCTTCGTCTGCAAAACAAAACGATCAAGGTTCGTTGTTTCTAAATATTGCTGGACGTACCGAGTTGCCAATTTTGTTAGGATTCTTTCGGATTGGCATTTTGTTGCGTTTGCGCCCACCCGAGAAATTCCAGTTGAAAGTTCTCATTCGATTTCGACTAGCTATTTATGTGCAAAACACGCGATATGTACTTTCCTAATCCGAGTGTAAAGCAGAGTCTTTTATTAACGTATTTACGCTTCGCGCATAGTTTCGCCGTAAATATATTAGCCACAGCTCGGGAAAAACGTGTGCCCGCTGTGGCTAATCTGTAACAGCGTTTTGCTGCTAGTGTCGCCTCGTGTGAAGTTGCGATTTGGAATCGTTTCGTCGAACCTATACTGATACTATTGATATTACACGAGTTAGATTATACATGATATTAGACAGTATTGCGATGGAAATAGGCTGGCGTGAATTCAAAGACACTATCGCATCTGCTATTTATTAACTCTACGAAAACAGTCAAAATTGTTCCCGTGTTCGCATGCCACGTAGACGATGTTAAACCACTCGAAAAAAGAAAATCAAATATCGCCTGTCACGTTGCGTGAGGACGTCAGCTAGAATGCTCAGCTACCACTAATTTTCAGCTTATCTTGCTATTTTATCGATCGGTATAAATCCAAATGCAATTAACGAGCGTACATCTTGGCAGGTATCGTACGCGAGACCGAGCAGCGAGGCGATCAAAGGCGCAAATCTGTACGTGAGCGGTTTGCCGAAGAACATGACGCAACAAGACCTGGAAAATTTGTTCAGCCCATATGGCAGAATCATCACGTCGCGGATACTTTGCGACAACATCACCGGTAAGTTGTTAATTACCCGATCGAATTGACGAGGATCGTATCGGCCGGTAGAATGCCATGTGCCTTGTGGAAGGCCATGGAATTCGGGAATTCGAGGGGAAAATGCCGTACCCTTCACTTTGCTCGGAGAGTAAAGTAGATTGGAACCGTGCGAGTCAAACTCGTGCCTGTTTCGTAGAAGATTTCGTTAGGAGGCTTGGCGAACAATTTTGATGAGGAATTACAAAGTGTAGGCCATGGGGTTCTAGTCGTATTGTGGGGTGGATCGGTGCGCCTGCAATCAGAGCGAGAACGAACACGATCATGGTGAACGAGTGACGAGTAATGATGATACTTAAGTTTTGAACAGCGGACGAAAACGCTGTAACACACTTTTCGTTGGTCGATGTCGTCTCGGAGCTGCGTGATCTCGTCTACGCATCTTTCATTCCGAATCTGTTTAACGATTGCTGATTTTTTTCCTTTTTTTGTATCTCGTCTTTTTTTTTTTCTTTTCTTTTCTTTTTTCTTTTTTTTTTTTTAATGTTCAGTTGTGTACTTTCTATCTTCGTCGTAGATACTTTTTAATCGTACAGAGGACACTTTGTATTCGAGATCATTCGAGAGGACACACGATCGCAAATTTTCGTTTTTTTTTTTATGATTCCATACTTTTTTTTTTATCTTTTTTTTCGCTCGTTATTGTTATTTACGTTCTCAGCTTACCTTTTTGTTAGCAGTGCATTCTATTTGCATCCCCAGTTTCACGCACAAGCCTCATGGCCTAACCAACCCTGTACCGTTACATTATTTCTTTTGTGTCCATATTGGCATTTTCCGTTGTTGATTCCTCCGAATTGTTACTTTTTCGATACATCTTTTTTCTTTTATCTTTTACTTCTCTTTCTTTTTTTTTACTGTCGTTTCTTTTCGCCAACGATTGACGCGTTTCATTTCTTTCTTTCTTCTTATGGTTCCTTCTTTCAGTTTCTTTTTTCGATGTCGTCACATTAATTTTTCGATATCCTTTCGTTGGAGCTTTATAATTTGATTTATTTTGTTCTTGCAACACTGGTGCTAGGATACGTATCGTACGTGGAACCTTCCTCTGTTTCTTCCTTCGTTCCTGGCTTGCTTTTACTACACTCGTTCCACAGTGCGATCCTCGATTCGAACCCGTCAATTTCTGTTTTCTTCGTTCTTTGTTGCGCTTTTCTTTTCTTGCATTTTTTTCAGTTCATCTTCGAGTATTGTTTTGTTCTTTGTATTTCTTTCTTTCTTTTTTCTTTTTTTTTTTTTCTTCTTTTTTAACAAGAACGAGACTTCTTTGCATACTTAAGGACGAAATGAATAGCGTAAAATTTTTAACAAAATGATCGTTCGCCCCTTATTCATCTCACTGCGATCAATATTATTTTATTTCTCTCTTCAGACACCGATTATTTTGGTTATTTAACATCACGAAAGAGTGAATGCCATGCGAAAAACGAAATTCAATTCCAGGCTGAATGTCTTTTTTCTCTTTGTCTAGTGTTGAATCCATTTGAAACATTCATGCTCTATTTATTTGCTCCTTTCTTCTGATTTCGATTCATCATGACTTCAGGATCACAAGATTCAATACTTTTCGAGAAAAAAGCGTTCTCCCTTTGTCTTCTCTCAATTATGTGTTTTCTTCTCGTGCGTTTTTCATTTTCTTATTCTCATTCTCGATGCTTGTTTTTATTTTTTCTTCCGGTTTGTTCGTTATTACGTATCCTTCCACCTAGACGAATCAGGGGCGAGCAAATCGTGTATGCTGCCAGTTGACTTTTAACGTGATATGATTTTTTCCGTTTCTGTTTAGTACGACAGTTTGTGACCGGCGGCGGAGACTATTTGCCCGGTACGTAACTCATACAACTCTTTTTTCTTTTCCCTTATCACGTCCAAGCTCAAACAAAAGCAGCCTTTTTTTTCTCAATATTTTGTTCATTTTTTTTTTTTATTATTACTGTTGTTATTTTTTTACTTCTTTTCTTTTCTCTCGTATGCTTCGGTTTTCGTTCGTCTCGCGAAACAATTGATACTGTCGCCAGTATCAAAAATCAGATCAATTGTTTGATAATAATACGAAATAGAGAGAAACCAAGCAGTAAGAAGTAAGAAATTAATTAACGTTTCGCGAGGGTTGAGCGATTGACTGTTTCGAACAAAAAAAAAAAAAAAAAAAAAAAAAAGAAACAAAAAACAAAAAAAAAAGAAGAAAGGAAAGAGCTCTTTCTTTTGAAATTTTGCAATCTTGTTTCACTTTTCCTTTGATTTGGCTGCTTTTTTTCGCGCGACCATGACAACAGTTACAAGACCAGAATTTTCCTCCCGGGCGCCATTTTTGTTTCTTTACGCTTCTTGTCGTTCGTTATGATTATGATTTTTGCGACCGTGCCCTCGACCCACGGCACACGAGAACATACAGACACACACACACACACGCGCGCGCGCGCGCGTGCACATGCACACATACGTACACACACTCACACACTTTCTTAACCCCTTTTTGCCGCGTTATCAAATTCATTCAGCTTCGCGGCTATCGCTTCAAAGAGTAAAACATGATCGACTCACTCGAAAACACACGACATATCGGTGTAAAGAAACGAATCTGCGCGCACCGAGCCACTCGTTCGAATGCACATAACTGCATTCTACACAGTATTCGTCGTTGATCACGGGGTGGAAAGTGCAAGAAGAAGGTTCGTTGGCATTCACGATCGATTTGCTAGAAATCGAGAAGAATCGTCAATGCAAAGGCAACTTTCTTCGACGAATTGGATTAACCGTTGAAACCGTTTTCTTGTTACTAAACAATTGCAATTTGTAGCTTCACTTGATGGATTTCATAGAAGGATCTTTGTCACTGCGTTTCTTGGGTGTTCGAAGATTTTCCAATTAAACTGCATCGCGTAAATGGTACAAATCACGATCCAACGTTACCTTAATAATAATAATAATACCCATTTCCCTTCGTTCCCTTCAAAATTATCCGAAAATAAACTCGATTTCGTCGAGTTTTTCGAAACGATTGCAATGCAAACGCTCTACCCCTGTTATATCTAGTTGCAACAGTTTAGCTGGAAGATCGTAGACTGCCGAGAGGTCTCTTTCGCAACACCAAGAATACGCACGCATACATATTAAGTAGTCACTCAACAGTCAACGAGGAATCTGCCACAGTTTCTCACTTCGATATCCGCTATTCGTTCAACAAAGACGTGAAAGAAGGTGGCTCTAATGAATAACTTGAACCGATTACCGACAGGATTGTCGAAAGGGGTCGGTTTCATAAGGTTCGACCAGCGGGTCGAGGCCGAGAGAGCGATCCAAGAATTAAACGGTACCATTCCGAAGGGCTCGTCCGAGCCGATCACCGTCAAGTTTGCCAACAATCCGAGCAACAACAACAAGGCGATACCGCCGTTGGCCTATCTGGCACCGCAGGCGACCCGACGATATGGCGGCCCGATCCACCATCCAACCGGCCGCTTCAGGTACATTCCACTGTCGCCACTATCCAGGTACCTACTCGCCTCTACTCGCTCTACCCAAAAATATCTCTCTTTCTCTTTCTCTCTTTCTCTTACTCTTCTTCTCTTATTTTCTACCTTTTATTTTCTTCACTACCTCAAGTTTTTCTTCTTTTTCTTCTTCTTCTTCTTCTTCTATTTCCATTCAGTTCAATTCTGTTTTATTTCCTCTCTCCGATTAAGTACCTTTTTTCCGTTCCATTACTTAAATTCGTGTCTCGTTCAGCAGAGATTCTGAACGCGCATATTTGGCGTGATCTATCGATCGATCGGCAAGGAGTAAAGAGAGCTCGAGATTCGAGACTCGAATCAGATCATCGTTTGGTTGGAACGAAGCGAACTTGCAAAAATGATCGGTCGATCGATTCGCTGCCTGTATTTTCCTCTTTGTTTACGCACTCACCGTTCAAGTATCTGAGTACTGCAGGCTCCTCCTTATGCACCTCATCTACCATACGATCTATTACCTCGTCTTGTCTCATTTTTTTTTTCTCTTTTTTTTTTCTCTTTCTTTGGTCTCGGATTCAACAGTTTGGACGATCGTTCCAAGCATGTTTCGTCGCGATCGGAGTTTCATCTTTGCCCGTCTCTTGGGTGCACACTTCTCATCGAGTTTTTCAGTTCATGTTTCTCTTCGTTTCATTGCGAAGAACGGTCGCAACGACGTTGTCGGGACAATTTTATCCACGAACAGCTCTGTATTTTTATTGTCCGAATAGTTATGGAAAATAATGGAAATAATAATGAACATGCAACAAGTGAACATGCAACAGAAGATTGCTTTGAACCGTGTTAAAATTAAAAGAACGTAACTACGATAACTGTTGCTTATTATAAGCAGTATTAATTATATTATAACATTTTATACATCGTATGTTTTATATGTGTGAAATCGATGCCTGGTTTTTAAACGGACCACTTTTTCACCAGATGCATCTATCTGAATTAACACGTCGGAACAGCTGCAATCGAGCATTCGTTGGAAACCTTTCAATTTCAATCTACCGATCGATGTTTCGATGTTTCGATATCAATATTTTGTGGCACACACACACACACACACACACACACACACACAGTGATACGTGTGTAAAGAAAACTACACGCGTACCGAAGTTTAATCCAATCTGATACTTGATCATCACTGATAGTTGTGGATAGAACGTCGTTCGGCCTTACTTTGCCACATCATTAGCACTAGCAATCATTTCCCTAATTTCTTCTATTACTTGGATCTTTTTTTTTATTCCATTCCTCCAGACTACACTTTTTCCCGATCTTCCTTTCCCAACAAACGAGTGGTACAAGGTGGTCTCCAAATATAATACTTACTAATTACCTAGATATAAGTCTATTAATACTCAAAAGAATCGTAATTGATCGCGCGTCAGAGACAGAAGACTGATCCTTGACCACTCTGGAAATATGGAGGAGCAAGGCACATACAAACGTTCTGTTATTTCTGTAAGTTTTCTTGGTTCTTTTGTCTTCGCGATCCACGGTAAGCTGGCTCGTCGAAACGATTATTTATTCTTTTAGCACGGATGGTATGATGTAAATGAGGCGATGTAACACGAAATTCCCGAGTAATTTCTCGTTCGTGGCCCTCGGATTAAACGTTACCGTGGATGCGAGGCTGACGGCGAATTCAAGTAAAATGGAGTTGAGAAACGTCGATAGCGAAAAAAACAATCTCGATAAAAAAAAAAAAAGAATTCTCGTCTTTCCCCTTCGTTCCGCGCTTCTGTGCCTCTGCGCGTCACGACGAACTGAAACGATCATTCATGATGTAACATATAACGAACGAAGATGACGATAAAGGCTTTCCCTTGTGTCATTTCGCTTGTTTAACAATCGGATATTGAGCGTGCTTCAGTATGTCCGTCTGTATGTCCATGTCAGTCGAACGCAAGTAACGATGATTGATGACGGAAAGACTCGTGTAACGGTTCGATCAATCGCATCGAACACGTACGAAGATTCGAGATGTATCTTAGTTAAGAAAAAAAAAAGAAGAACAAAAAGATTAAAAAAAAAAAAAGAAAAAAGTAGATTAATGCGCTTCGCTTTTTCGCTTGCCTCTATTCCGTTTCTATTTTTTTTCGTTTTTCTTTCCGATCGACGCCGCGTCGCTGCATCAGCCTTTGGTTTTACGCTTCCTTGTCCTCTCCTCTTCTCTCGAGAAAACGGGAGAAAGGATGACCCCGGAAAAGAAAGTTCTCCATTCTCCGTTTTATTTTATTTTCTTTAGAAATATTTTTTCTTTTTTTTTTATCTCTGTCTCTCTGTCTCTCTCTCTGTCTCTCTTTCTCTCTTTTTCGTTTCTTTTCGTTTTCTCTGTCTTTTTCTCGATCTGTCTTTCTGCCCCCCCCCCACCCGCCTGTTGCGTTGTCCACGATGAGAAAAGAAAACGGAGAGGCACCATAGATGGTAGTTCCGTGACAGGAAAAAGAAAAGAAAAAAAAAAAAAGAAAGAAAGAAAGAAAGAAAATAAAATGGAAGCACAAGGAAGCGACTGACTCTTATCCCGACTTTATTGGCTCGTTCCCGGAGTATCTCTCTTCTTACGTTGTTCTTTTTGTGTTTTGTTTTAGCACTGGCAAGGCCATGCTTGCCATTAACAAAGGCTTACAGAGGTCAGTATTTTTTTCGTTACTACCACTACGTTCCCTCCCGGTTTTTTCATTTTTCGATGATTGATTTTTATTCTTGCGTGGCTTCGTTCTACTGCCTTTCATACACGCTCCGCGTTAAAAATTTCATATGGTCAAAACCTTTCCTTTTCATCCGACTTTCGATTTAGTTTTTTCACGAATTGTCATTCGAGTTATACTTTGACTCGCGGTATCAGTTACTCGTCAAATTTATTTGAAGAATTAACATTCGAACGTACAATCCAAGCGAAAGTCATTACCGATGCGATTGGAGATGCATTTCTTTTACGATTGTTCATTTCAAACGGCAACGTTTTATATTTTATATGAAATTTTTAAGGCCTTTGTCTCTTTCCCCCGTCGTCTCACGCTGTTCTATTTTCTCTTCTCTTCCTTCTCGTTGTCTTTCGTTTCGTTTAATTGTTATCCCTCAAACGCTTCTCTACCCACCAAATGTCACAGAGCATACCTTAGCGCTTTCTCGAGAATGCGAATCGATTCGGGTGTACAACTCTTCAATTTATAATTTTTCTCATTTCCTTTGATACTCAAAAGACAAACAAAAACAAAAACAAAAAAAAGAAAAAAAGAAAAAAGAAGAAGCAAACTTGCCTTTACTCTCTTTTTTCGATTACCTCGTTTGTTTTTTTCTGATCGTCGCTACGTTTTGTCGGAGGTTCTTAAAATTTATTCTCAGTTTCGTGAGCCAAATCTAAGTTTCACTCTGATTTATCGACTGATTAGAGAAGTGATCGTAGAATTTTCATTTTTCCTTTTTTTTCTTTTTTTTTTTTTTTTTTTTTTTTTTTACCTGCTAGCTCTCAAGCTTCTAAATAGTATCCTGACGAAAGTAACGCATAATTCTAGGACTGTACAGACGGATTTCGACCGATTTCTCAATCGTCGTCGAAAAACGAGTAAAACAGATTGAAAAGATTCTCGCGAAAACTACAGACCGCCATGTCTAAGCGAATATTAAGAGAAAACAAAGAAAGCAAATATTGCAAATAGAGACTCGAATCAACGTTCCTCGACAGGCTCGCATTTTCTTCTCCTTTTTCACCAGTTTCTTTTCTTTGATTATTTACCTTCATCGGTCGTGTTCGACTCGAGACCGTGCACCTACGATTTCTCGGTCTCTCTGCCGACGATCAATCCTGTCAATTCGGTGATCGTCCCCTTTGAAATCGAGAATAAGTGGAAGGATGTACGATTGGATTTGCGCACGACGAGTTGTCAGAGTAATTAGAGAAAATGATGACAAGAGATTGCAATAAATGCACGACGTAGCGATACACGAGAGTACACTGTCACTTTGTTGTACCAGCCGATGATACATAATACTTGTATGTAGCAGAGCAATGAGAATCTAGAGTAGCAATATTTGTCGGAGGATCGTTGTTTTATACTGGATTGTTGGTGTAGAGCTGAGAGCGAGGCCAGGTGCACGATCTCTGAAAGAGCATTCACGTGGACTCACGTGTACTATAAATATATATACGTATATAGAAATATATAGGTATATGTATTTTTGTTGGCACACAGACCAATGCAAGAAAATTGCACTTGACTATGTGGTTAGAAAACAACGCACCGATGTGTCGACTTTCGTAGTAATGAAAACGGTCGGTCGATCGATATTTATTTATTAAAATAAATTGCAGTTTGTCACAAGTTTATGTCGTTTGCACGGACAATGTCAGAATCTTTGACGTTGTAGACCTCAGAAGATCGAACGTTTTCTGGAAATTCTCGGAAACATTGAACGATAGTCGAACGAGTGTACATATATATCGGCTGATTGAAAGAAAAAAAAAAACGTGGATTCTTCTTTCACGAAAAAAACGTCTCGCCATCTCTATTCTGATCCAGTCGAACCTCTAACTTGATCGATAGTTTCAATTTCTGTTCGGATTGCCAATATCGAACAACTGAATTTATTTAACAACAATTAATTGAAACAGAGATAATCCTCTAGATAGAACGTGTAGATGAGTAAATTGAACCAAAGAAAAAGAGAAAAAAGAAATAGAGGAGGAGATGGAGAAAGGAAAGCAAGAGACACCGATGAATCGAGTTTGGGGTTCGTTCGAGGCGTCGTTAAAGAAAAAACCACCCCGAGCAACGAAAACGCGTTGTACATACGCGTATATTATATTAAAAAAAAAAAAAAAAAAAATAAGAAACGCGGTTCCTAACGAGCGTTCGTAACGAATGCTCGCGTAATTACTGTCACCTCGGCCCTATAATGAATACTCACTGAGATGTGCCCTGTTTTAACGCGGCTTGTGACGTCAAGTAGGTACGTAGATTACATTTTTACATCTCTCTGTAAATATGTCCCGCCTCGTAAACCGTGTGTTTTTCACGCTTGCATTCAGCGTTGCGCAATTTTTGCAGCATGCCGATTAACGAGTGGACGCATGCGGATTTTCACCCGATGTTCTCTCACAATTTATTCCGCTTTTTCACCCCTTTCGTTCCACCTTCGCCCTCGCCTCTCCTGAGTTTCTTCTATCTAATTAAAAGTTCTGTACGAGTATATATATCGGATCGCGCCTTGTTCGTTTAAAACGTGTTTTTTTTTTAACGGTAGAACTTGCATGCAGCCTCACGCAACGATTACTTATCCCGTCAAGAGTCTCATTTCGAAATTAATTTCAACGAAAGTGGCGATTTTTTTTTTTTATTTTTTTTCTTACGCGCCGGTATAACTGGTCGAACACACCCAAAAGGCCGGGTTGCCTTTTTTCGTTCAGGCTCGTTTTCAAACGGAATTTTTCGTCGTCGTCGTCGACAACCGTCGACAACTCGAGCACCGTGCGACGAGATGATTTTGTGGAATAAACGCGAGTGATTTTTTTCATAGATGTCACTTGCACGACATTCAACTTGTTCGTGTGAACCTTTTCTTTTTTTTTTGCGGAGGGTAACGCAGAAGGAAGTCTCTCAGTCGAGTCGCGTTTGTTCGAGGCACTTTGAGTTGACAAACTAGCAAACTGTGGCTTTGTACGCACGATCAAATTCGCCAGCAAGTGAAATATCTCGTCTGCGATTCTTTTACGTAGATGTGGATGGATATCGAGTAGCGCCGCCGACGAACGGAATTCCTTTTGTAAATTATTATTATTATCGTTACATCGTATAACAGAAAAAAATGACGGCAGTTCTGATCAGTTTGATCAATGGCGCTGCTCCCTCGAAACGCAGAACGTTTTTCTTGCCTTGTATCGCGAGCGCGAGGTAAACAGGACAAAAAAAAAAAAAAAGAAGCACGAGCACCAGCCGCGCTCGTCGATGAGTGTACGTTTTCACATGATCAACCGAATTGTTTCAGGTACAGCCCGCTGGCAGGCGATCTCTTGGCGAACTCGATGCTACCCGGGAACGCGATGAACGGTTCTGGTTGGTGTATCTTCGTGTACAACCTCGCCCCAGAGACCGAGGAGAACGTGCTGTGGCAGTTATTCGGTCCTTTCGGCGCCGTCCAATCGGTCAAAGTGATTCGCGACCTGCAGACGAACAAGTGCAAAGGCTTTGGTTTCGTGACGATGACCAACTATGACGAGGCCGTGGTCGCCATCCAGAGCTTGAACGGCTACACGCTCGGTAACCGGGTCCTTCAAGTAAGCTTCAAAACGAACAAGAGCAAGGCGGCGTAGGACGACAAGCAACGGCATCAGCAACACCACCACGATCACCATCATCAGGCAGCAGCGGTAGCAGCAGCAGCAGCAGCAGAAACGGTAGCAGCAGCAACGCCAGCTGTGGCAACAGCCGCGGCCATGATCAGTCAAGCGACCGCTGCCAAGGCAGTGCTTGGTACAACGACCGCAGCAGCCATGGTGGTCGCCGCGACAGCGACCGCTGCTGCTGCGGCTGCGGCTGTGGTCACGCCCGCGACCGTCCAAGCGCTCGCGACTGCCTATGCTTCCACTAAGAAGATCGACCACCACCATCTCCCCGTCGATTCCGTGATCAACACCTTGAACAGTCGTGATCGCGGAGGGAATCATCGTAACAATCAGAACCACCATCAACACCAAGAACAACAACAGCAGCAGCAGCAGCAGCAGCAAAATCATCCGTTTAAAGGTTACAGCCTGTCCGCATACGAAACGATGATCAGGAATCTATCAGTCCCATCGAAGAAGTATCGATGAGACAGAGACGACTTCGAGAACCACGGCGATGAACACATTTCCGACTAATGCAGAGGATGCTGAACTCCCTGGAGAACACTCGGCCGATTTTTTCAACAGACGATAAAACAAAAAAAAATACGGAGAGAGAGAGAGAAAGAGAGAGAGAGAGAGAGAGAGTGAGAGTGAAAGAGAGCAGGAAGAAAGACGAGAATGCTAAGAGGTACTCGTGCGTGTATGTGCGTGTATACGTGTGTCTGTACGAGCAAAGATACGATGCGTATGCAGTGGGTGCGCGTGGCTGAGAGGGAGAGGGATGTGGAGAGACTAGGAGGAACAGACTGGCGAAGACGGTGAGAGAGGTAGGTCGTGATACGCGGTCGCTCGCCCGATTTCCCTATCTATTGCATACATACCATGCATAGGAACGAAGAGGAAGATAAAGAGGAAGCTTCGCACTTTCTTTCCTTCGCCTTAGTTTCACCTACTCTCCCTATCTCTCCCTCTTTGGTCATTCGTTCTTCTTTTTTTTTTTTCCTCCCGTTGTTCGTCCACGATAGAAGGGTAACGCGAGGTTCTGTTCTCTTTCGTGTCTCGCGGGATTCGCGACTGTGTCGTTTCGTCCTCGAGACACTACTAACGAGAGAGAGAGAGAGAGAGAGAGAGATAAAATCAGACGAAAAAAGAGTGAATCGTCTGTGACGATGAATCCCGTGGTTCGTGCGCGACTGTTCGCGACATATTGTGCGATTTATGCGCGTTGTATGCGCGCGAGGAAACACACGGACCACGTGACCACGAACAGACGTTTCCGTAGCAATTGACAGACAAAGAGGAGAAAGCTTCTCGTGGCGATGGAATCGACTGGAGACATGAACCAAAGAATCAACCAAAGACCAAAGAGTCACGACGACGTCAGGCTGTGAGACTGTGAGACAAAACTTATAAAAAAAAGGCAGGGCCTGATTGAACTTTTTTTCTAGAATTACCGACAACCCACGTTGATAGAGAGACAACCGAAAGGGAGCCGGCAGCGCCTCGCGTTTTCCCGATTAGATCGGCTATCTGTGAACTCGATCCAGAGGATCGATAGACCCATGCACACGGAGGACGGGAAAGAGTGCGTAGTAGTAAGTGGTTGGTAGAGGAATGGTGTAGAGACAAGTGAGTAGAGAGAGAATAGAAAGACGTTGCGAGACAATATTGACGGATCGTGATCGAGGACGGGACGGGGACCGATCGATGAATCGATCGATGAATTTGAAGAGGCAAGTCGCTCTCTGGCGGAGGATATAAGAGAAACGGGATGCTCGTGCGAAGAGAAGCCTCGCGTTCGATTTTCAGAAAGCGACGGAGAGAGCGGTGAAGCTAGTTGTTTTACTTACGAACGATTGATTCCCCTTTTTCTTTTTCCTGTTTAGCCAGTGAACGTTTAAACGTACTTAAAGAAAGAAGAGAATTAAGCTTTCTTAATCCGTAGTTGAATTAAGAACGAGACATTGTTCGATGAGAAGTGAAAAGACGAAGTATAGTAATTATTATCTATTTAAGAAGATATTTTAGGGCTTACGTGCTATATATACACTACAATGCGATTGTCGCGACAGATCGAGAGATCGAAACATCACAACAGTGACCCGAGGGATTACGTCACGTTTCCTTATGTAACGCAGCCAACGCGTTGTACTTTTATCTTTTTGCTAGTCACAAGCTCTTGTACTTCTCTGCCGATTGCCCAAAGAATTAATTTTTCTTTTCCTTTTCGTTCTTTTACTTTCCCATTTTCTTTTTCCTTCTTTTCTTTTTTTTTTTTTTTTTTTTTTTTTTTGTTTTTTTTTTCTTACGTATAGATAATATGTACGTGTAAGATGCGAGATCTTAGTTAGTACAAAAATGCTTACTTGAATGCAGAGTCTGATTTTATCGAGTATCGCGTATTAGTGTCCCTCGAGTGTGCACCGTCCACAAGTTGGACGTTTTAGAAGAACTTTGTCAGCCAACTTTTTAACAAAAACACACACAATCACTTTATACACACGTACACACATCGACACGTATACATACAGAAACACTGTTTGTAGCGGGGAGAAAATGAAGGAAAAAAAAAAAAAAGAAAAGAAAGAGGAGAAAAAACTCTGCCTCCCCGTCGCGACGAAGGTACTCCGATTTTTATAAACACGAACGTTCGATTTCCCTTTTTTAACGAAAATATTGAAAGAAGAAAAAAAAAAAAGAAGTCCAACGTACAAAATATTTCATAGAGACGGTTTACTTATACATACGGTACGCAGATTGGACGCGTCTTTTCTTGCTGTGGTTCCCTTTCCTTTAAAAAAAGAAGGGACACGAATGGTTGGAACGAAAGAAACACTTCGCGACGGTGCACGAATATGTGATACAGACATGGTCGAGAAGGACAATCGACGACGAATGATTCCGGATCGTCGGTAAACACGTGTCTAGTCTACGTGCAAAGAGGTGCCAGAGTATGAGAGAATAATGGCGCCGCGTGTTGAGAACCTTTCCACCCCAAAAAAAAAAAAAAAAAAAAAAATAATAAAAACAAAAAAAAATTTAAAAATAACCGAGAAAACTTTTCTCTTTAGACTAATAAGCAAATTAGACAGGCGGTTTCTAAGAAGGCGCATTTTAGGTGGTACGATGAGCGAACCCGCGTTTCGCCCGCGCTAGCCCGTGAAAATAATTCCCCTGGATGGGATTGTGTATGTACTGAAAAACCAAAAAAAAAAAAAAAGAAAAAACTTAATTGTGGGTAAAGCGAAAATTTCTTAAGCTCCTAGGTTTAGTATAATGCGAAAGAAAAAAAGCGTAGCATATGTATATACACACACACACACACACACACACACACACATATATATATATATGTTGTCCTATTTATGTGTACCTTCTTGTGTCTAGTCTGGGAGCGAGTAGCAGGCTGTTCGTTTGAAAGAGAGGAGCGCGACAATGATGCACCTGTCCACTCTCCCCCCCCCCCTCAAAAAAAATAACCAAAAAAAAAAAATTTGAACCTCAAGCAGTTGATGCTTTTTGTTAAGATTTTATTTTATTTATTTGAAAAAAAAAACTCGATAAATATCGATCGGTCGCGTGCGACGCGTATACCTTCCGGTTCTTTCGATCGTGGGGGTGGGTTGCTGGATGACGCGACCGACGCGTCCACGGGGCAAACAAGATCTCAATGATTAGTGCAAATTATATACCACTGAGCCGACAAATTAAAAGAAAAAAAAGAAAAGCAAATTGACGCGTGCAGTGGCGTGTGTTAGGCGTCAGAGATGAAGGAGAAATGATTTAACTGAAACGATTCGCCCCTCGTTCTTTCGGTGCTTCCTGCACCGATCGCGATATTTGATTTGCCGTGAAAGAATGAAAACAAAAAAATGGCTTTAACTGAAGCAGGAGAATCTGGTACGTGTAGAAAATATTATATATACAATGCCGAATAATTATTGACGTGACAATTTCGAAGGGGGAAAACTTTGATCGTCGTCTGAACGAGGGACGAATCGTATGTAATCACAGTTTCAATGTTATCTAACATTAAGACTATAAATTTTTCTCCTCCTCGCGTATATTAAAAATTATGCTTATTATTCTGGTTATTATTATTATTATTATTATTATTATTATTATTATTATTATTATTATTATTGCCATTATTATCATCATCATTATCATCACCATTATTACCACCACCACCACCACTATTATTATTATTATTATTATTATTATTATTATTATTATTATTATTATCATCATCATCATCATCATCATCATCATCATCATTATCACTGCTATTATTATGATAATATATATTTTTTGTGTCTCTCGTCTAATAATTACGTGTAAAATCTTAACACTTTTATCATCTACTTAATTTTCCGTACCACTACAGAAAAAAAAGAACGTTTTACTCACTTTACTTAACATCTTACTATTACCGTTACTTTCTCTGATCTGCTATAACTACTACTACTACTACACTACTACTGCTACTATTACTACTATTACTACTACTACCACTACTACTACTACTACTACTACCACTACTACTATCACTACTGTTACTACTACTACTACCACTACTGCTACTACTACTGTTACTACTACTACTACTACTACTACTATTACTACTACCACTACCACTGCTACTACTACTTACTATTATTACTACTACTACTACCGATTATTTATTTATTTATTTAATTATTATATAACAAAAATTATATTTTATTTAAGGATTAAACTGATTTGTGTTTGGTTCAAATATGTTGTTTGTTTTATTTCGATTACTTGTTTCAGTTGCCACCAGCCTCCCAACAACCATGGTTTACATCTACATTTTTTCCATCCTGATAAATAGAAAAAAAAATAAATATATATATATATATATATATATATATATATACATATCTTCTACTTCCTGACATTCCTCGTTGCTCACTGACTGATGTAATCGATGCGTAGCACGCCCGAGCGCAGCGTACACCGACGCTGGATATTTACTGCACGCTCGTCGATCGTGGTTCGTAACATTTCTATAATTATCCTCCGTTCCATCGTGGGCGACCTCGTAGAATCGACGAGAAATTCGTGTCCTAAAACCGTGTCTGCGTATGTGAGAAGAAGAATGGTTTCGAACCGCGTTAACCGACACACGAATGTCTGCCACTTTCCCACCGAACAGTCTGTGATCTCAAAGGTAACGTTCGCGTGTCGGTCGACGCGTTAAAACATTGATCGTGAACCTATCGATACTCGCGGTGCAATTATGCACACGAAGAACGTTGAATATCGGACAGCTGACGGATAGTCGTCGATCGTAACGACAATGCTGCGTTGAGGTATCGAAAGGTGAGGGTCAATATCGAGAAGTTCCGACGTCGTCCACGATCGTAGAAATTAAAAAAAAAAAAAAAAAAGAAAGAAAGAAAGAAAATGGAAGCGGTTCGTGATACTTCGAAAGAAACGCTGAAGACTCATTGTTATAAAAGTACAAATGCCACGAGGCGGTCGCGCAAGTAGCTTTAAATACTCTCGTGCGCATTTCGGTTATACATACTGCCCAATGTTGCGCCAATAAAACAATAAAACTATACGATTAGAGGCTTGTTGGAATGTGAACCAAAAAGAAAAAAAAGAAAAAAAAAGGAAAAATCAATCGTTGCTAACGATAGGCGTAGAGAACGTAGTCCCTCGGTGAGCCTGAGACCGTGTCGAAGGGGTCGGAAACAGGTGACAAGGGGAAAGGAGATGAAGCACGACTCGCGTCATCAATTATCTATATAGATAAGGATGTTGAAAGAAAAGGTAGAAAATGTCGGTGATATTAAAATGTCATAGTAACATAGGGAAGATCTGGTGAAACCGAAGTTACAAAGCAAAGGGTGTTTCACCGTCTTTCCCCTTCGTGAAAGAGTGCAATAACGGCCGGAGCTGCTCAATTTAGCGCACAGTACAGTACAGTAGAGATTGTCGATTCTAGACAGACTCGAAGGAGTCGAAGAGACGCACAACGCGACGAAAGATACTCGTCTCGGGGAACGACGGACGAAACCGTCTGTGGATTCCGTCTACGCGGTGTGAAAATCGCGCAAGCCCTGTCCCGTTCTTTTCAAAGTAGAAAAATCATCAAAAAAAAAGAAGAAAAAAAAGAAAAAACCAAAGGAGGCAAGAACGTGAAGATAGAGAAGAAATTATGGAATGAGAGACTGAAAGAAAGAGAATGCTGAGAGAGAGAGAGAGAGAGACGTGAAAGGCAGCGAGAGTGAGAGAGGAACACGCTAATCTACTTAACTATAAAATTATATTACCATACGATTATTACGTTAGATATACATTATATATATATTGTATTTATGTCTCAATAATCGTTGTTAGTTATATCGCTACGATGATGACGATGATAATGAGTGTTTGTTATCGGTGATTGATAGGAAAGAGGGAACATGGTGTCAGACATATACACGTACACACGTACATAAAACACACGTTTACGCGATAATTGGGGCACTATGTGCCCATTTTCGACGATTAAGGTGAAATCGCTTTCGAACTGATTCCGAACGCTTTGAGGGATTCTCGCGAATGAGTGCGCGAATTCTTTCGCAAGACGATCCCGAAACGATATTCGCATTTTTAATTTTTACTCAACGCGCGAAATTCGAATATACTCGCACAAATTTGCGATCTTGCATTGTAAACAGAAATTTGTAACTTGTAACTCTTACGATCTGTATAAATTTTTAATAAACGCGTTTCGTACAAAGCGTTTTGAAATCGGTCCGAAGGTGACACGGAAGTGTTTCAAAGTCGATGCATTTCCCGCGGCTTTTAGATGATCTCACCGACGGACGAACAATATTACCTTTATTAGGACGTTTACATTTAATCGTTAGCCACATTATTACGCGTAAGAATTAGTCCATTCATACCTCTCTTGTACCGTTTCACCGACGACGAAGAGAAAAGGGGGTGTGTCTCACGAAGGTATCGAGGGGTATGGTTTATCAATTCGTCCTCTGGATCACTACGAAATTCTCTCGACATTTCCTCTTCTTCGATTCTTCAATTTCTTCTATCCTGTATATTCTTCGTGTTATATTCATGACAGAGTGTCAGCAGCCCTTAGTAGCCATAAGAACGTGCAAGTATTACCACAAAGCATTTCTGATTCAACGAGTCACGTCGATCCCTGAACATCTTCGGATCGAAAGGATTTATCAACTAGATCGATCATCTGTTTAACTAGAGGTTAGAACTAAAAAGAGACGACAGTTCTAAGAGGACGTGAATAACGATCGATTAACGAATTTCCAATTCTCTGTTTCATCGTCTTAACGACGAACACGCATTTCTTCGAGAGATCTAACCGGCGAATAATATGAAAAAAGCATCGCAATCGATTCGAATCGGAAGATGTTCGCATATTCTTCACCGGGTACAATCTCGCGAGATGAAATACGTCGCTGTCAGTTTTGAACAACGCACAATGCTGCCTCCATTAGACAGCTTGTCGATCGTTTTGAAAGTGCGTTGATCGGTCGATGCAATGTCGATTCAGCGTCGACCCGACGTCGATCGGGAAGATCGTTGTCTTTTGTTACCGTCTTCGTGTTCTCTCGTCATCGATGATCGTTGTAATTCGCATTCATTATCATCATCGTCATGTTAGACGTATTCGAGGTGCTCGATAGTCGCTGTCGCGCTCGTCGATCGTCAGATCGGTTTGTTCAGTCGTCGATTGCGTGTCGATTTCGTGTCGATCGCGTGACAACATCGAGCCAACAACTCGCTGTCCCGTTTTTCACGTCTCACTGTCGTGTTGCATCCCGTGCAGAGTTGGGTGTTGGGTGGAACGATCCAGGGAGCTTCGACTGTGAGAATAGAGATTAAAAATTCCTCGAAAGCAAAAAGAGAAAAAAAATATAAAGGAAAAAAAAATATACCGACAGAATGGAAAGTAAAAGTTCCCTTCTGGGATGATTTTCTCACGAAAGAGAGAGCTAGTTTCTTATAAGAGAAGGGAATTTACATTTCGATCGATAGAGTTGAACGTGCCACGATAAGTGGTTCTCAATCGATCACGAGAGATCGAGGTTGAATTTGTCGGTCGTTTAAACACGCACGTGGTTCCAATCAGTCGTCTAACAATTCCGTAGCTGCGTTGCTCCACTTCGAGCAAAATAATAATAAAGAATGATCGTCGGTGTACGGGGCGCGCGATCAAGCAGCAAAAGCAACCTAAGAGCAAAGTAAAAAATCTAAGAAACCAAAAAAAAAAAAAAAAAGAGAGAATAATAATAAAGGGTAAATAATCCTCTTCCAATTTGTACCGAAGCGACTAAATACCGCAGAGACTGAGATTTTAGGCGAAGTTAATTAGCTCCGAATGATCGTGGCTGCGATCGATGATACTCTCCTGAAACTTCCAGGGAAACTAGAGACCCCCGAAAAAAAAAGAAAAGAGAAGAAAAGAAAAACACACACACACACACACAGAAATAATAACGAAAGAAATGATAACAAATGCAAACATCGTTTTTTCTCGTGGACTTAGGAGAAGAACAAGAGCGTTAGAACTAGCTGTTTAGAGATTATATCGATTGAATCCCCTGCGATTAGGATAATCGATCGAGCCTGCTGCGTGATCACCGAGCTCTCGTTCGTCGTCTCCGGTTTGCCACTGGAGTTTCGAAAACTCAACGACGGACGACGATCGTTCTCCGGCCGGCTGACGAGAGAGATCTTTGTGGAGCGGTGCTCAAGCCGAACTGAACATAAAATGCGAACTCGAAATCCGGAGAACGGAAGCTCCGTGACGCGCGGTGCTCGATGAGGCCGGAACGAGAGTAGGCTCCCGACTTTTTGAATCGTTTTTTTCTTTTCTAGGAAAAGCAACAAGCGACGAATTCGCGAATTTTCGAAACGAACTTTTTTCTAGCGGACTGACGTGACGCTGGGGTGGCGGGAGGGGCGAACGAAATCGAGGAAAAACTCGCGGATAGAATAAATAAGAACAAACGGACGAATCATCGCGCGTTTCACTTGGGCAAGAGCGCAGCCAAAGGGGTGAAAAGTAAACGACAGATCCTTTTTTCTTTTTTCTTTTTCTTTTTCTTTTTCCTTCTCGGTCCCCCTGCCGTCGCTCGACGAAGCGACTTTTTTTCTCGTTTTAACCACCGTGCCAGGCTTTCGAGCTTCGATCGTCTCGTCAGCCTCGCGGCTTACTCGCCAAGCGTCCGGTACACCTGCTTTTCGTAACGCGAAACCATTATATCGTCAACGTCATCGTACCGCCGATTCACTTTGTGCTTTTCTGTTGTCCTCGTTATCGGGCTCGGCTCACGAGCGACGCGCGTTTCACGAGGCTATTACTTCTTTTTCATCTCTTTTTGCCGACGATCTCTCGACCTCCCCTCCCGGTGTTGTCCCTGTTTTCCTCAGCCCCGTTTCCTTTCCGCTTCGATCGTTTCCGCGAGTTCTCAGGCCGAAGCGTTTCCTTTGATCGCGAAAGGCGGTGTACTCGACCCTGGAGCGAGCACGAAACCAAAGAAAAAAAAAAGATATATATATAGATAGAGATGCGAGAGAGAATGAGAGAATGAACGAGTGAGAAAGAGGAACGTAAGAATGAGAGAGAGAGAGAGAGCGTATGCGTGTGAGAAGGGGGAAAGGGGAGCAAAAGGGAGGAAGAGCGTATATATATCAGGGCGCCGTAATATAACGGGGGAAGATGAAATTATTTTTACGCGTTCGCGAGCACGCAGTCCGATCGATGTGCTGCCGGGACGTCGAAAGTCGGCGCGGATATGGGGGAAAAAAACGCAGAGCGAAAGGAGGAGAGAGAAATTGTCCGCGACAGGAAAAATCAGCTCTAGCTCACAGTAGGCCTAACTAACGAAACAAAGCAAACAAACAAGCAAAGAAAAAAAAATAAGATGAGAAGTATTTATATACTTAAGCTAACTAATTAAAAAAAAAAAAAATATTAAAAAACGATGGAGAAAGGGAGAGGGTGAGATCGGCGGGAGAAAGGGAGAGAGAGAGTGAGAGAGAGAGAGAGAGAGAGAGAGAGAGAGAAAGAGAAAGAGAAAAAGGGTCGATTAGCGAATTAAAATGAGAACGAAAGAGACTGATTGCGTGCGAGAAGATTAGAGAGAAAGAGGATTAGTGAGAAAGGTAGAAAGAGAGAAAGTTTAAGGTGAGACAAGATAGAAAATACTGAAAAAAAAAAAAATAAAAGTCCTTGAGTTATTACTTCGAGGCGAGTCGCTCGCGGATCTAGAGAAAACAAAGCCGACAACAAAAGAAACCGATCTTCTTTAACGAAAGAAGGAAAAAAAAAATTACAAAAAAAGAAAGAAATAAAATAATAAGAAGAAAGAAGTGGGAGGAAAAGAGTTGGGGGTAAATACAAAGGTGGCTGGAAACAAAATGGCGAGAGGGTAGGAGTTCAAGAGAGGAAGAGAAAGTGGCTAACGGAAGAGGAGAAGTGATGATGGGTCAGTGGGGAAAGAAAGAGATAATCTATAATCTTCTGTACATGTTTTGATTATTCTAATTATTAATTATCGTAACTTATAATAACTATTAATTAATTAAATTAATTGATATCTATGGAACTGTATTTAAACGACAAAAAAAAAACGTGGTAGCTAGTTTGTCAATGGGTGTATAAATATTTAATTACGATAACTCTATAGTGATACTAAAAGTGAAACAACAACAACAAAACAAAGATCACAAAACAACAAACAAAACAGAATACAAAATGTAACGTGCGCGTGCAAGGAACAGGGAGAGATCGAGCCAGATTGAATGGAGCTTGCGAATGACAACGAGAGAAAGAGATTAGAATGAACGCGAGGAGAAAAATAT
This sequence comes from Tetragonula carbonaria, assembly GCA_032399595.1. Classification (NCBI taxonomy): domain Eukaryota; kingdom Metazoa; phylum Arthropoda; class Insecta; order Hymenoptera; family Apidae; genus Tetragonula; species Tetragonula carbonaria. The sequence continues at coordinate 1,784,378 of JAUCRC010000012.1, read as the reverse complement.
GTGACTAAATACACGATTAAGAAAACACACACGTACACACACAGACACACAAGCGTCAAGATGATATACAGTATGTGTAATTAATTCCACTTCAAAGCGAGGAAGGAAAAAGCGAAGCGAAAAATAAAAACACAATCCGTGGTGAGAGAGAAGAGAAAATAAGAAAGAGCAGAAAGAGGAAAAGGAGTGAAAAACCAAGCGCGGATATTTATTAAAGGTGATCGGGTCATTTTTTGCCAGGCTGGTCGAGCGGATCAGCAACAAATGTGTTAACAAAAGAAGAAAAAAGTTTAAAAAAATAAGATGAATGAAAGAGAAGAAACGAACTATTGCAACGGGTGTCCCGGAAACTTTGGTCCTGCATTTTTTCCGGACACGCAAAGGGCAAAGTGAGTTTCACGGTGCTTCGTGGGGGCTTCTTCCGTTTCATTTCCGTTTTTATCTCCTTGCACACTTTCTTCTTCTTCTAGTGGTCGACGCGTAAACGAGATGTTCTTCGAAAAGCCACCACAGTCGCTTTTCGCATTTTTTAACGAAATAGAGAAGGTTCGCACGTTCGTCATATTTTATATATATATATATATATATATATATATATATATGTGTGTATATACGTATAAATACAAGATGGATCGTAGAATGTTTTCTAGGTGTGTTCAATCGTCTGTGTTCCGTGAACAGGCTCGAAACCTCCTTTTTTCGGAAGGTTTACCCTGACGCAGGAAATGAGTTTGCTCGTGTTCTTCCGTTCCTTTTTCTTCGTACTCGAGCTTGCTCTCTCGAAAACGATTCCTTCGAAAGAAAAGAAAAAAAAAAATAGAAGAAAGGAGGACAAAATAAAGAGAAAGAAAGGAGAAACCAAGAGCGTAATTCGAAGAGCGAATCAAGTCCTTCTCGTGGGATGTTCCCAAAGGAATAGCGAAATTTCTTCGAAGAATCCTTTCTTCGATGGATCAGTTGATCGTTTCTGTTGCCATTATCCTTTGTCGTTTCCTCTTCGTTCTTTTCTTTTTCTCGAAAGTTATCTACTGGCACTGGGGGGGAGGGGGAAACGACTTCGATCGGTCGTTGAAGGAAATTGGTCGAGTCTCGTAATCCATGCGCCATTTAAATAATTTATATTTTGCCGATGATACAAACGCTTGGTTGGGCAGCTAGATCAATACCTTTTTATGTATCTCAGCGTGTTTAAGTGTAATCGAGAGACGGAAAGACTGTCGGTAAATCAATTGCTCACACCGGAACGCGATATATAAATTATTTAAAAGAATAAACGTGGCAACGAAAGGATAATCGTCGTCGTACGATCCGCAGAGAATCAAAGATCTCAATTTTGTTGTTTCGCCGCTCCGAAACGGATCAACCTTCTTGATCGCGCCCTGGCGGTCCTCGTCATTTTACGCTTCTCAGTATCCTCCGTCACGAGATAAGGAATCAACGTTATAAGATATCGTACAAAATATATAAGTATATAATAAATATACGGGGCGCACTTGGCCGGACGAGTTGATATTTAAACATAATATTCGGCATCCATTTTTTCGCAAAATGCTCGAATTTATATCTGAAATCGTGGTAAATCGTTCGTCGAAGTACGCTTTGCACGTGCGTAGGGTTTTAAAGAGAGCCAGACGACGGTCAGACGGTTGATCGATCGCGAATCAGAATCGATCGCGTGTTTCCGCGAGGGCATCGATCATCGCACAAGAGCGCACACGCGCGCACACACACATACACACACACACACACACACAGAACTAGCAAACGAAAGCGTTATAATAGGATGGTTATCGGGGAAACGAGGAAATTAGTGGTAAAAGTTAAGGCTGCTTTTTAAATGTTTCGGAAAAGAAAGGGTGGTGGATAGGTGGTTTTTTGGGGAGGGGAGAACGGAGGGCAGGGGGACATTTTAAACAGAGAGGTGCTTGTTAGATCTCGATGATCTCATAATATCGAAGATACATTCCATCCGAGTACGAGGGCTCTGGTGCGGAATAAAAGACTTCCTTTTCTCGTCTACGATTATTTCATTCCAAGCTTGTTTCCTCGGCGTTTACAATTTTTTCTCTGTCACCTGGTTTTTCGCTTTTCTAGCTCTAGTTTCTTTCGATCCTGCGCGTGCAAATTCCAGAGCGTGTTGATTTATCCAGCGGATGAGTTCAGGGAAGACACGGTTGTATTTAAAAAAGGTGATTTCTCGATCGCGTAGACGAGGATCGTCGAATTTTTGCACATTCCACGTGACGAGACAAGACCCTCGAGGTACAAAATTTACGACTAATAATCGTGCGTAATTATATTTAAACGCGTCTCTGACGATCGATCTCGAACGGACGCGTTCTCGTGAGCGAAACCGCCAAAAGAAAGACATTTATCCTTTTTCTATTGAAAAACGACGGAGGGATTTCTATAGGGAATCGAATGAAAGTTTATTCATCGACAGTATTAAAAGTAAGGGAAGCTTTTTCGCGGAGAGACGTGATCCCAGTGAGTAACACAACACTTGTAGAATCATTTCTGGAAACTTGATGTCATTTCTATCCACGTTCAAACGTTAATCTAAATCTTAATTTCACCTCACTGTTTGATTAATTTGATCAGTTTGAACGGTATTTAAGTCAGAGATTGGCGAATTGTTTTTAAATCGATCTAGTTTTACTTCGGATCTGTATCTTCTCTATTTTCTCTTATTAATTTTTTTCTTTTCTACTTGACAGTACCTATCTGATAATAGATATTGGCGTCCAGTTTTGAAAAATAATTCCACACGTGACCGATAATTACCAGTGTAGAATATCCTCGCCATGATCGAGGAACTCGAGCTTCTACACTCGCAGTTGTCGCAATGATTCCGTATTAACTATTATGATACCAGATTTTACCATTACGATATTATAACGTTGTATGTATAAGTGTTCATAAGGGAAAAAAAAATTTATTATCACCCAGGATAAACGCAGTGCAATACATTTATCGTTCTTAGTGATTTTCTTCAGGGCGTGTGTGGAACACATCCATCTAACAGAAACGATACAATAAAAAATAAGGCCAAAAAACAAAAAACACACGTACACACACAAAAACGAAACAAACGAACAAACGAAGAATAAAAAGATACTTACAAAAACAGAAAAAAGAGAAGACGAGAAACCGCGCGGCTCCTTTTTGTCCATTTCACGCGAAATTCGTGGCGAATCGGAACGATAAGAGATTTAAGGGAAAAACCTTGACCCCCGAGATCAAAGGAAAATTTCGCGATAAAAAAAAGACAACGGGAAAATAGATTAAAGCAATTGCACACATGTTGACCATTTTAAGAGACAAATTTTGACGATCCGTTGTCGTTACGGACAAAAGTAATAATTAATAAAAAAAGAAAGAAAAAAAAAATGAAAAAAATGCAAAGCATCGTTGATTTTCAAAGGGATCACGACCGAACGTGAAATCTGTCCGACTGTTACGAATTGTCTTTATAATAAACATTTACAGCTTTAATGGGAAACAACCGTAGACGTAAGTGAACGGAGGGCACTAATCTAACGAGAAACAAAAACAGAATCGAAAAGATAAAAAAAAAACGTAATTAAAAATAATGCAAGAAAAAAAACATAAAAATAATATAGAAGAAAATAATATAAAAAGAGAGAGAGAGAGAGAGAAACGTAACGAGAGAGCGAGAGCGAAATAGAGAGAAAGATTGTGTGTGTGAGAGTGAGAATGAGAGTGGTGTGTCTGAGAGAGAGAGAGAAAGTGAGAAAGAAGAAGAACGAACGAAAAACGCAAGGGAAGCTATTCGTCACCCCCGAATTTTTCTGTCTCGAATAAAATAACGTTGTCTTTTGATTGTCGTTTTAATGGACAAAGCCATAAACTATGAATGATTTTGTAACTTAAGGAAATATAAGTTGCTCTTAAATCTGACACGGACGTGACTTCTTTCACCCGCAATTTTCTCGATAATGTATAACGCGCTTCTGTTTTCGAGCCTTCTCGTTTCAACTACGTCTCCGTGCTTGCAAGTTCGCTTCGTTTTTAATCTCGCGACCAGGCCCCAGGTGGACCGGGTTCCCTTTTCTTCAACGCCGTCAAGAAGATCCGGTTCGCTCGATTTCTCTTCTGTTTCGTTCGATTCGTGCACGACACGGCGCGATCTGTTATCATCATGCAAGTGAACAATGTCGATACGCGATCGAGAACGACAATTGTCAATTGACAATGCGAGTCGAAAGCTGTTGGAAACTAATTTCGGTAGACACGGTCGGTGATATTTCACTGAAAGAAACATCGATCAAATCTTCGAGCATGTTCTCCACGAGGAATTACATTCAAATCTGTATCTGACATCGACGTCATCCTCTTTGAAAATTAAAACTCTCTGTACGATTGCATCAATGTCGCCGATCCCTAAAATTTATACCAGTTACGTCTGAATTAGTTTCACCATATGAAGGATTGCATGTTTCTCTCAGTGTTTGTTCTTCGTCGATGTTATCTTGATGAATTAAACTTGATGATTGATAAAAAGTATCGGTGCGTTCTAGCGCCAGTGGAATCAAAGAAATGGCAGAAAAATCTTGGAGAATCATGGGGAAATTCGAATTCGATGCGGCGGTCCTTCGAGAGCTCGAGTAGCCATTTCGCCAATCTGGTGTGTTCTCGTGTTTTTCTCGATCATTCGAGTCGAGCCGAATCTGTTCGTGATTTTCCAGTCGAAATCGGCGAGTTAGGGACAACGACGGCAAGTCGTGTACGTTTCCAAATGGCGGGATAGTGGCCGTGAGAGTTTCGTTGAAAACGCCTAGCTACGTCAAACTTAATAATATCGTTCGAACGAACCGAGAGAAAAGTCTGATGATAGGAGCGGATGTTTAACCGGTATGAGAATGGATTTAGCAACTGGCAAATGCAAGGGAATAAAAGAGAGAGAGAGAGAGAGAGAGAGAGAGAGAGAAATAGGAGAAGGAGAAGAATGGGCAAAGAGGAAAAAAGCGACTAAAACGCGAATTATAATAGAATAATGTATTTTATGACGGGTTTTAATACGGTATTAATAGCGATATTTAACTATAACTGATAATAAAAGACGCTATTTAAATGTGAAAAATTGTCGGACGACACATGTGACACACGGTGATGTAAACTGTATGGTAAACTACTCATAAGGTTAACAATTAGGCGTTAGATCGTCGAAACGGGGGAAAGAAAATGGACGACAACAAGTAAGATATTAATGTAACGGAAAGAGAGGGGGGGAAACAAAAAGCGAGTATGTCGAAATAGAGGAAACAGAAGGGGTTTTTTAATCAAGGGATTTTTGCACAAGGAGACCTCGATGGACGCGCGTTTCTCTTTACTTCTTTCTATTTTAAATTGCGTGATATATCGGACTGAATTACCTGAGCGAAAATTTCGAGCAATTTAAAATGAGATTTAACCCTTGTGCTTTTCATAAAAATAGAATTAACAAAGCGTGTTCTTGCTAAGGGAAAAGGGAGAACGATTCATTCAAATAAACCCCGGCGTATTCTGATACAATGGTACTATCTTGATATAACGTCTTTTTCTTTTTTTTTCTTTTTTTTTTTTCTCTTCTATTAAAGCGAAACCATCGAGATGTTCGTTAGCCGAGGGTTAAATCACAATGGTTCTCGCCAAGGTTTCTGATGCTTCCAATAATTACGGAACGATTCCACACAAAAATGCCGTCGAATCTACGAGAACGTTCTCCGCTAAACCACAAATTCTAAGTATAAAGGCTAAATATTATATCATCGGACGTTCTGCGAAAAGAACTGCACAAAATCATACGTGATAATGATTTACGAACGTATATAGGATATATATATACATATACATATACATATACATATATATATATATATATATATGTATATATATATATAGCGAATAATGTCACCAGAGAGGGGCTATTAAGAAAAAGAGAAGAAAGAAAATTGTAAAAATTAGCTTCGCATCCAACTGTGAACGTGAGTGATAGGTTGATTGTCGATGGGATAATCTACGATTAAAGAAAAAAAAAAAAAAAGTATAGCGATTATTTATTATTAAACAAATGTTTAGGGTGGGAAGGAGGGATCGAGACAGATTAAGGTGTAGACAAAGACTGATTTGTGAAAGGATTGCTTGGCTCGAGTATCGTTTTACGATCGATCGGTAGCCTATAAACGTCGACCTAGCGTTGTTTAAACTAATAATACTCGGTTTAAACTGAATACAAATGATGGAATTAAAGTTGGAGAAGATCTTCTGCCTGTGTTTTTTTCATTCGAGCATACGGTGCTCTAGGAAATTCAGATGGTGCCCGATCAGACACGATACTGCTATCGATCGAATTAAATGTCAACTTGTCAAGCCTCGTATCTCGTGAGGAATCGAGGCTCGATACCGTTTATACTAGCATTGATCGGACGACCTTCGAGTCAAGTCGACGAATAGAAAAAAAAAAAACTTCTAAGAAGTGAAAAGTGATTTTTGCTAAAAAAAGAGAAAAGAAAAAAATATCTTCGGTCCGTGTTCGATCTTGCACGGACTTGTACTACTTTCCGATTCGGCTTGGTTTCTCGATCGAGTTGCCGAGCGAAGCATGAAAATTTTCTAGGAAAAACAGATGAAAAGAAAGAAATATAAGAAAGAGAAGTCTCTTCTGTCGCGGAGGTGACTTCCGCTAGGAAGTTTGGCCTGCGTCTGATCACGCACGGACTAGAACTACTACTACTACTACACTGTGTCAGTCGTGCACAGGCCTAACGTTCACGCATCGACCAAGTATCGGAACACCGAGCTTTTCTTCCTCTTTCTAATTACCTCGTTAATTACTAGACATTATCCACTTCGGCGATTCTACGTTAACGAGCGTGTTTCACGCTCGTTTCACCGTGAAGGAACCGAGGATTAACCATTATGTATCGTTGATCATTTTGATTGACGCGGATGACACGAACATTGTTCATTGTTAAATCACGATTGGTGCTTTGATCGCAGCATATCGAGACTAGAATCGAGAAGACAATTTCGGGGAGGGGGGGTGTTGGGAGGGGGGAGGGGGGGGAAATAGAAATCAAAAGGTTTCTTTTCGAGCTTTTACGTGGGTGACGCACAGTCGTGGAGAAATATTTTCTTTCGTAATGTTCGATCTTTGCAGCAAAGAGCATCTTTGGATCGATTATCGGGGCCCTGGCGAAATTCATTCGCGATGAATTGAATTTCGCCGGGTACCGTCGCCGCGAAGGATACCGTGTAATCACTGTTAACCGTCGATCGATCGACGCATATCGATACATCGATGTATGTTTAGATCAACTCAGCCGGTCTATCGATTCAACGATCGATCGACCCTGTTAGAAACGTTGCGCCAGCAGATCACTTAACCTCTTAAAGAGTAGTATCTACAATCGACTAACGCTCTCGAATCGAATTCAATCGATGATTTGTTTGTCGAGCGTTTCGCGAAATATACTTTCCGATGGGGCCGAGCATGGTTTTATTTACAATTTTGTCTAACTGCGAAACGCAAGTGAAATCTAAAACCTATAATACGTATAATCTGTATTTAATTATCGTCATTTATCATATTACTGTGTACTTATCGCATGAATTATTACTTACACGTATTATTTATACAACTACAGGTAGGAATTCCCATTGAGGGAGATTATGTGGAGATTAGATATATCTATATATACATTATATTATATTATATTATATTACATTATATTATATTGTATTTACATTATATTATATTATACACATATATTTCTCACGTGGAAATTTTTCAGGCATCTCAAGGTAACACCGCAACGGCTATTGTTGTGCAACAAGTATATATGGGCGTGCTTTTTAAGAGGTTAATCGGGATACCGATTTAATATGTAGTACAGAGCAAAAAGAAAAGCTTCCTCTCTACATAACACATATACGCATATAAACATACACATACACGTACACGTACACATGCATACGCGAATCCGTCTTAATAGTTTCAAAGTAAAACCTCGAATTGTAGTTAAAAAGAGAGAGAGAGAGAGAGAGAGAGAAAAAAAAAAGAATTAGCATAATATTATGATAATTTCTTTGTGACGTTGTGAGTATTATAATTACATTTATTTAAATGTTCAATACATGTTTAAAAGTCAATGTTGCGTAAGTAGTTTGATCGTATTGTAATTTTTCTATTTACTTATGTATCGTGACTATGTACCATATCGATAGTTTCATTGCGTACGTGTAATCATGATTTTGTCGAAATATGCAGCAAATTCGAGGTTTATTCGATCTAAAAATGTAATCGGTCGAGCGGGGCAAATTGCAAGCACACATCTTTCATCGCAGAACACATATGTATACGTATAATTTCTGCATGCGGGACGGTCCGCATAAGGGAACAGATATCATTTCTCGAGGAAACAACGATGGGATGTTCATTTCTGATGGGTTCCGTCGGGACGCATTCTTCGTCGTCGCCTCAACGTCATTTTAGGGCAACGAACTAGAAATGTGTTGAATATATTTACACGAATTTACAAGATTCTTGCTAATGTACTTTTTCTATACCACACACGAGGCAAACTCCGGTGCACAAGTAGGTGCACGCTACATATACATAAACAACACACGAGGCATATACACACATGCTCTTGTATCTTTAACACCTAAGAAAATAGAGGAACGGGGAAGATTAATACATTGGACGTACTACAACTCCGCGTACAATCATAGCACACGAAACACATGATTACATGCACCCACACGTACAAGAAAAAGAAACCATTCACGCACACTGTGGCACATAACAAAGACACGAAGAAACGACTTAAGAAATAGAACAGACAGAAACATTTTCGAGAACACGTGCGCGCCATCACAATTGTTGATATAAATTGCGATCCATGATTATTACTATTTACGATATAATTATTATCTTGCATTGTCTAGTCATACGTTATTATTGTATAACTAACGATATTAATTATTAATTAACCTGTACTACCTAGTCGCATTATGTGTTGCATAAAAAAAAAAAAAAATACTATGAAAATTCCGAAGGCGAAATAAGAGAAAAAAAAAAAAACGAGAGTGAAAGAGAGAACGAAAGAATGAGAGTATGAAAGTAAGAGATATACCTATAGAAGAAGAGAGTAAACGAGAATACGAGGAAGAAAGAGAGAGAGAGAGAGAGAGAGAGAGAGAGAGAGAGAGTGTGTGAATGATATAGACACACGAGATATGCTAATGATAATTTCGGTGATTACATTGTGAAGAACGACATTGACATAAGTGACAGGCGTTGATTGAGTAGATGATTACGGTTGTGATCGTAAGCAGTGATGAACAAGGCAACAACGGTAGGCACAACATGTTCCCAAAAAGAAGAAAAAAGAAACGATTTAGAATATAACCAGAGAGAGAGAGAGAGAGAGAGAACGAAAGAGAGAGAAAGAGTGTGAGAGGAAAAAAGAGACGGAGAGAATGAGATAAAGGCACTTCGCTGCAGTCGTGATAACGCTCGTCGATCGATATTAAGATCAAGATTTGGCTAATTGTGATGATAATCTCTCTCTCGCGCGCGCGAGCGCGCGCGAACGGAGTTGTTTATTTTGAGATTGAAAGAAGTTAGTAAGATAAAAAACCAAGGGTGCTCTGAAATGTTCCATATTGAACGCGAACCATAATTCGTCGATGGCGATTGAGGAACGATTAGTTGATTCAGCAGAAAGTAAATTTTGAGAGCTACATATAATTAAACACTTCGTAGACAAACGAGTCTTAAATATTAAATGTAATGACTGTAAAAATACAAGATTTGTATCATCTTGGGAAATGTAGAAGATAGTCGAAGTGTTACGTCATATCCGCCCAAAAAAGCCCGTCAATCCGATCAGAAAGTAATATCGTCGTACATGTTGAAAAATTTGAGAAATAAGTACTTTTAAGATACTTTCTGAACTCGTCGTTTCTTCGGTCGACGAATTAAATGAGAAATCGATCAAATCGAGCGATCATGCTTGCCGGAGACAGCCTGTTTAGTTAAGGAACAGAAAGTGAAGATGATGATAGCAATGATGATGATGATTATTATGATGATGATGATGATGATGATGATGATGATGATGATGATGATGATGATGATGATGATGATGGTAATGATGATGATAAAAAAAAAAAAAAGGAGAGTAATAACTGTCACGACACGCACGTGCGCGTCGCGGATCGTAATCGTAACGCGCCCGTGCGTACTGCTAGCAGAAAAAAAAAAAGAACAAAACGAGTATTAAATATATGCGGGGGCCGTGGAGAGGAGGGAACCTTCCTTTATTCAAACGAAATTTCAGTGGATTGCTTGTCAACCCGCTGACTTTTCCCTGTCAGGTAAGCGAAAGAAAAAATACAGAGCGGAAAAATACATAAGATCTGCATATGTATACCTCATATCCTCGGTTTTCGTGCATGGTAAGCACATTTTCGTCAAAGCAAGTGAAAAAGAAAAAATCCTCGAGATATCCTACACGTGCATTGTCTCTCCTTCCTGTGAATCATACCCTCCTCCCTCCCTCCCTCCCTCCCACCCGAGGAGAGCTCGCGGGCCCTATATTGCAATATTTGTACTTTTCCATGTTGAAACCTCGATATACAATAAATTATATTAACAAACTTCGATTCTCGATTTTCTTTTAAACTGGTTGTCAACATCCTTTCATCGTGCTTTTATTATCAAAAATCAGGGACAAGTAAATAGCTACGTTTCATTGCGAATTCGTTTATTCACAAGTCAAAGTACAATTCATGAGGTGTTTTTGTGTATTTGATATTCACTGTTAATAAATTAATGTAGCATTTAATGAAAGATATTTCTAAAAAGAAATATATATATACTGAGCAGTATATATTTGGAATTATAGTAGTCTCCATGTTATAAGGAGATCCTAAATTAGAATATCAAGTAATGGTACGGATTAATTTAGTGATATCTAAAATCGGATGTATTCTACGTTCTTTAATCGAGTTATTCCGATATAGACATGCATTATTAATTTTGTAATCTCATTATGTCATGAAGGCTATCATACAGTCTTTTGAATAGTAAAGAGATCCTTAAGTGATTCTATAAAAATTTAATCCTGGCACAAGGAAGTATTGGAATTGAAAATAAGATAGAAATTGATTATGTCGACATAAAATTTCACATAGTGCTACGTATGTTATATGGTAACTTTTTAAAGACTGCCTATTTTTTATGAGAACCTTGCTTCTTTGGAGCGAATTCTAATCCCCTTATGTAATTCTTCTTAATTTGATATTTTTCTGAAAAATCAACATTTATAAATCACATATAAATCAAACATATAAATGTTTATATCTTATAAAACATTAATTCGTTTTATTTACCCGTAAGTAATTTGTATATGTACAAAATCTGATTTCCTTGAACTAAAACGCTTGGAGTTTTCTTTCCTGGTTCATCTGTAATCGTTGCACTCGCTCCGATGCTCTGACATTCCTTGCTGAACTCTTTAGCATTTATACCAAATGTTTCTAAATTGTTTACTAGTGTAACCTGTAATATACATACTGATTAAATTTTGTATGCATTCTAAGTTAGGAAATCAAATACTGTACCTTCTTACTACCGGATCGAACGGTGACTCTCATATCGATAGGTTCCAATTTGCCTGTGTGTAATAGTTTGTTTCCTGCTAAAGTAACTTCGTGCATATGCGTCATGCGTCCAATAAACTTGTTTATCCCATCTTCTATTGATACAGTTTCCACATTTGCTTTGGTTTTCATAATACCTGCGAGTTGCGGGTTTAATTTCAGTATCCTATAAATAAACCAAATTAAATGATTGCACGAAATCGTAATAAATCGTAAACACTCAATTAAGAATTGCTTACTTTCCGTCTTGAAGATTCTCTGCTTTCATGTATTCAGTAAAACATTTTCTGATTTCAGCTCTTTTCATAATGTCCCCTTTTCTGCAATCATTGTATGGGAGTAAAATGTATATAATTCGTATCATATAATACAGCATAATGGTATATGATGTAACAGTTGTCGACTTCTGCTCTGTACAGAAAATCATTCTTTTTGCAATTATTGTATCGCGGTATTGTGACACATCCCGAGCGTGACGGTATACTCACTCATATCCGAATTTCGATAATACTGGTAAAACATCGGCTGTTACTTTATAACATTCAGAGACAACTGCCGCATTAGAAATAATTGGTTCCTGGATTGGTGCTGGTTCCTCCGCAATAACTAGTCCTTTTATGAGAGGATGATCAAACTGCAAAATGATATACATTGACAATTATACCGAAATTATTTTTAGGCTTAATAATTTCATTGAGAAATCTTACCTTAATTGATAATATACTTTCAACACCTTTCATTATTGAGGTATTGACAACATCTTTTGCTTTCATTTCTGCTAAAAACAATGATAATTTTTTATACCGAGATTTTTTTATATCTATGTTTTTATCCGGTGGACACGCAGCTATTAAATGATTTTTAAAAAAGTTGGATGTCAACATTGGTAAATCGCTAGACTTTATTGATGTTTTGCAAGCTTTTAAAAAACAGTATTCCAACAAACTATCCATTTCTTTTATTGGATCTACAGCTGCTTCTTCAATTGCTTGATCAGCAGCCATCTCAACAGATTCTTCTATTTTATTTTCTTCCTCGCAAGGAGATTCAATCTCCGATACTATATCATTATTTATTTCTAGATCGTTGATTGTTTCAATGAGCGATTCTTCATTATTATCATTATTCTGTTCAGTTATTTCATTTAGATTTTTTAATTTATCATTATCTGTATCAACATTTGGTGGTCCTAAATTTGGTCTTACAGGAGGCTTTCCTAATTGACAAAGTGTATCACCCATAACATGTACAATTTCTACGCATTTTCCATGTCCTCCAGACATGTACATGTCTTCACTGCAGAGAGCAGTAAAGCCAACAGCAACTGGCGCCTGATTAAGAAAACATTAATAAGTACAATTATAATTTTATAACTGTGTTGGAATAAAAATAAACTTATGTAACAATACCTGATTATCATCTGTATTTATTGAAACAGGTGTACCCTTCTGTAATTTGCCGAAAGAATACAATGTTATAGGCTCTTTGACAATGACTCCAGGCAACATCAAGTCTGCACCACTAGCTAGTTTTGATATAACTGGAGCATACGTTGTAAAAGTCCTTAATAAGTTCGGATAGTGCCATAAAGTGAATATGGTGGGTAACAATGCCTGATGCAAGGACTCAAGTTGGAAAAACATGGGTACTTTAGCAACACAATATACTTTCCCTGAATGACCACTGTGAGTTACAATTTTCATAACACTTATCGCTTCTTTCTTGGGAATCAATGACTGCGTTTCGTCATCTGTCAGCGTTGGATACGCTGCTAAAATTTCTTCACATAATTTTTTCCTGGTTACAACAGTATCAAAATCATTAATACACACGTAAATATATATATATATATATATGTATGTATATCAAATTCATTAATATCCCTCGTAGGTATAAATTAGATTATACCGACCTTTCCGTCCCTTTCAATTGATTGTTGGACTTTACTTTAAATGCTTTTATAAACATTTTGACTCGATGGAAATATAGAAAGAAATACGTCGAAAGAACGATATTAAAAATTTTTCTACACTGGAGATACAGGTTATCCAACCATTTATCTGCTTCTCTGATAGTTGTAACATTAACTAAAGATAGAATAGATTAGATATGAAATGGGACTTCATGCCTAAAATACCGATCAGGAAAAAAATCACTAGTTTTTCAGCGCACTCTACCACAGCACAGACAAGGTATACTTAAATCGATATAATAGAATATGATACGACAGAGATCAGGTGACCGCAAAAAGTGGGATACGGAAAAGCACGAGTTGTCCAATCTATTCTAGTTAGTTAATAGGTATAATTCTATTCTAGTTAGTCAATGATTATAATTTTAATCAAGATGACTAAACTCTGTGCGTATCTCTCATGAAACATGCGTACAATAGTTGATCAATAGGCCATAAAAGTCAACAATTGGTTACAAGGAAATTTTGTAACGAAGAACCGAATAGATTTCTGTGTACAAAATTCAAAAATCCTATATGGAAAGTTACATTACACTGTCATTTCTCTGCTATCGCTGCAGTTGATAGAAAAATTCGAATCGAATTTACTTTTCATCTTGATTAATTGAACTGCATCTGAGATACTTGTACAGATGGTCAAGCATTTATCTAGAGATTTATCTAGATCAACTCTTCCTCCAATTGATTCAGCAGAAGTTTGTGACAAAAACAAAGGGTATTATGTATTGCGCGCGATAACGATGTTCGTTGCATTATACAGTATGTACTGTGTCCTCTTACGGCACGTGAGAAAAACACGATCAAATCTACTGTGCGATCTGTAGGTCGCTATAACCTCAAAACATTGCATTATGCATAATCAATCTGCGAGAGGTAGCTTTTAAACGTAGTGTAATTCGAAAATATTATCGCCGTATCCTTATTTACATTTTCCACTGTCAAAATGGCTATTATGAAGATATTGTTACGACCAGACATTGCAAGGTTCACAGGGGTCAGAGTGAGTTACATTTCATACGCCATTGTTACATTCGAATCTAGTTACCGTATTTCAAAGTGGATTCGTCATACATGCCTTCTTTTGTTTATGACGCAGATTAATTCGTTTAAATGCAGATTGAGAGTATAATAATAATAATTAATTAATTAATTAATTAATTCGTTCCACTATACCGTCAGATATTCGTCCATCGTTAATTGTATTCTGTACTTTTTTTTTTTTCGTTGTCAAATACTGTTTAAAAGATATTAATTTAAAACAAATCGTTTCTTTTTTATTCAAAAATTTGAATTTTCAAATGTATAATTCTTTTTGTTAAATCGTTAATGAATATTGGGTGTTATTATTATTCTAATTTAAGTATTTAAAATATAATTATGTCAGTTGAGATAAATGATGCGAAATTTAATAAACATTGCATTGTGTACTAGTATAAAAATATACTGCATAGCATTCATAACACGACAAGTATATTTTTATATCTTCAAGGTCTTACATACAGCTGTTTTAATATCTTGCTCCAAAAATATGAAGTAGAATGCAGAACCCTTTATAAATCATTTAAAGAACAATAGTTTTATTTATAATGAAGTTATACATTAATTAGAATTTATTATTAACGATGTTTCTTTATTTCAGAATTATTATATTTAAAAATTGTTTTTTTTTTATTTTCAGCATTTAAGTTCTAAACCAAAATTTGGCTTGCTCTTTGACATTGATGGTGTAATAGTACGTGGCAAAAATGTATTACCACCAGTACCAGAGGCTTTTAAACAACTTCAGGGCAAAGATGGCAAATTTCGTATACCAACTGTGTTTGTCACTAACAGTGGAAATGCACTGCGTAGTCAAAAGGCAGCGGATTTATCTAAATGGATAGGGATCGAAGTAAAAGAATCGCAAGTTGTCATGGCTCATTCACCGTTAAAGTTATTTCAACAGTTTCATAATAAACAAGTATTAATATCTGGACAAGGCCCGATCAGAGAGATAGCTAAAGAATTGGGTTTCCAAAAAACAGTAACTATTCAAGAATTAGTGAAAAATTTCCCCTCTTTAGATTATGTAAATATGGAGAGGAGGAACCCGCTATGTGGTCCTGTAGATCCAAAGTTCCCTGCAATAGAAGGCATTGTATTATTTAGCGAACCAATTTCTTGGGAAACTTCATTGCAACTAATGGTAGATGTTTTAATGACTAATGGCATGCCTGCTGGTTTACCCGGCGATATTCCATATCCGCACATTCCGGTTTTGGCATGTAACATGGATTTATTATGGGTATCAGAAGCACCAATTCCTAGATACGGTCATGGTGCTTTTCTATTATGCCTGGAATCTTTATATAAGAAGATTACAGGAAAAGATTTGATGTATTCTGCTCTAGTCGGAAAACCTAGTGAAATTACATACTATCATGCAAATCATGTGCTTCGTAAGCATGCTAGAAGTATTGGAATAGATCATAATGTTGATACTATATATGCTATTGGGTAATTAATCATTTAAAGATATTAACAAATTAACACAATTCTCAAAATTAAAATTATAAGTTAATACATATTTTACAGAGATAATATTAATACTGATATTTTTGGTGCAAACTTGTATGATAAATATCTGGCATTTTGCGCAAAAAAACAAGTATTAAAGGCTGACAAATTGAAGAAATTACTTGACAAGGATATCAATCCGCCTAGCGCGAAAGCCTGTATTAGTATTTTAGTTGAAACTGGTGTTCACAAACGAGATTCGGATTTTATATCGGAGCATAGTCCTAGAGACTTCTTACCCGTCGAGGATGGTCTATGCAAGCCTGCATTCGTAGTAGAACATGTTGGCGAAGCTATTAAAGTTGCGTTTAAAGAAGAAAAATTCGACTGAATTAAATATGTATAGAACGTATTTTTAGACTTGGAGTGTTGAATAAGAAGATTCTATCCTAATATTGATTAAGAAGAAACAAGACATAAGAAATTAGATATATCTTCGCTAATGTAAGTATTATGTTAATTTCGTTAGCCTTTTTTTTTAAGACAAAGACGTTCAAGAAACGGAGGCTGATTGCATAGGCATGATATTTTATTTGGAAGTTTTTAAATCATTTTCGACATTTTTATTTATAATTTTATCTAGGAGAAGAAAAAAATTCTTTCTGTATCTTATATAATCACATGCTAATTATTTAAAAAGTTTTTATTTATTATTGCGAGTCAGTGATATTTGCGGACAGTAATTTTGTACATTAGAAATATTAATTATAGCTGAAGTAGTCTTTCAATCTATATAAATTTTTATGTATATTTGGAGTTTTTGTTATTTATGTTATACGAGTATATTATTTAGAAAAATTTTCGTTATATCTATATTTACACTTATATATCAAAAAATCATATACATAACAATTTTTAGTTCGATTCTTAATCATGTTGATATTATGTAATATAATAATGCAATTTGTTTAATGTATCATCTGTAATGATCCCGTGACATACTGGAAACAGCCGAAAGCTTTTTCTAATAGGCTTAAATGCATAAAACCGCTTAACCGCGTTTTATAAAATTAATGGGAAAAGAGAAAAGGAAAATCTCATGCAATATGCTGTTGTTTTAATCAAAGAAAATTGTAATCTAGCGATATATAGTCTATTTAACACTGTTCTGTTTAGCATTCACTAGCGAATACCTTTGTACACAGAACCTTATCTAGTCCTACGAAACAATTACATCGTACATAATCGTAGCAATAGTGATCCATAATACGAAAAGGATTAGTTTACCAAATTACTAATCAATTTCACGTCGATCATTATATACACACATGTATAATAATTCCAAAAGACAAGACCACAAATGTTGTATCAATGTGCATCAAATAAGTTATAAGAAATGTTATAAACGCACATTGTATAAAAGTACTTGGCTCAGCTGATCATACATCATAGAAATGAAATGAATAGACAGAGATTACACAGAAATTATATAGAAAGAAAACAGAAAAATAATATATTGGAACGTCTATTGAGACGAAGACTGATCACCTACATAAAATGCAATCGACGATTATTCGCTGGAGCCAATTTATAATTTATTTCAATGTATAAATTGACGAATTATTTGTTTTATCGTTGACGAAAGAAAAAGAAAAGGAATCGTGATTTTTTTCAAATTGTACGGAAGGATCAACACTCTGCGAAATTAATAATGCTGTAGATAATGAAGGGCAATTATATACAGTTATCTATACATAATATGTAGAGTGTTGCAAGAAAGCAATACAGAATTATATTGTTTTCTAGTTACAAGAGTTAGTTACATTTTATAGGAGCCTTATCCACAAAAAAGCTGTGACTTTTATAGGTCCAATTACAACCTGCTTTCATAAATTCCATTACTCTATATTACTCTATATTTTTTTATTTCTATGCCCTATAAAAGCCACAGAGTACGCCAACAAATAATTTTAAAAATCTTTCTTCTGAGAAGAAAATGTCGTCGAAAAGTTTGTTTCCTTTTCGAACGTCATTTTTGGAAATCGCATGTCATGTAGAAGATAAAATATACGAGGAACGCATAAAAATTTTCCAAACCTATTAATTGTTTGACACGAATCTTTTAGTCTAGTCCAGTTAAGTGAACGAAGCGTTCATTGAACCTATATTTTCTTCTATTGCACGCGAGTTGTATATTTTCTTCTTTTGATTTTTAAGTCACGAACAACCGACCGACGACGATTGATTTCTTATTACATTATTATTTATATTACGTTATTTTAATAATATTTAAATGATTGCTGGAATTAATATTCATTTTAATGATTATATTTTCGTATCGAAAGCGGTTTATATGATTTGTCGAAATAAAAGGAATTATGTCATATATCCTGTAAACAGGGGAAAAAAAAAAGGTATGGTTTTGCCTTTCGTAAGTTGTGATTGTAGAAACTAGATGCAACAAAATATACGATATATTTTTCGTTAATAAACCACCGATCTTGTTGTGACTAACAATGCAATTTTACGCTGGAATTTTATCGGATGAAAGTGTTTCCCCTCGCGTTACCATTCTTCGTATACTTACTTTCTCTGCTTTTCCAACGGAATATCGGTAAGTAGCGAAAGAACGCACTGAAACAATTGTTAACGGTGCACATTGAATAATGCTCTTTTTCTTTTAGATGGTGTGCAGAAAATTGAATCGAAATTAATCATTGCTTCTGATTATGGCGGAACGTGCAAGACGTCTGGATCCCATGACCCACGAATTAAACCATCAATCGTTTGATGAAATAATTCAATTACATTATCGATCGGTCGGTGTCCACGAGGAATAAATTTACTTTCACGTTGGAAGATCTATTACGAGTACACTGATGTTTATTTAAACGCATACATTTCCTAGTTCAGTAATTACGATTGACATTTACAATGTAAATCTGTCGATACGCAATAGGTTTTCGATATTTAACGACGAAAAAAAGTCCCAGTGAATTCATTAGTGGACTTCCTTCTTGTGTTTAGAGTGCAAGTCGACGGCAGAAAAACCGGTTTCGAACAATTATGTCTGTTATTTCAGTGTCATCCGAAGATCTGTCGGCTGTCTCGTCTTTTTGGGCTAAAAATACATCCTACTAGCAATCGTGTTAGTAAAATTTAACGAGCTAAGTAGCACGGTTCTATGTACATTTACACATTTCCGGCTGCTGAGAAAATTGACCGAGATTTCATCGGGATGAGTTTTACGCGAAATTTTTCTTCGACTGCAAACGAGCCGCAATTCATTGCATATGAATCTTAATTTACGACTTTATTAATGGTCTAGTTATCGTAATTGACCTTATCGTCGTGTTACTCTAATCAACATCGTATATTCGAGTTACACCAGCGCGTGAACATAATTCAAACGCATTTATTAAATCTTTTTTTTTTTTTTTTTTTTTCAGTAAAAGACTCACAGCAAAAAATTGACAACAAAATGAAAATATTTGAATAAATTTACATTGATACGACTTGAAACAAATAATTGCTTACTTAAGAGATAAATGATGGAAACGATGCGTTCATTGGTCCACTTTACGAAACAGGTTGTAGAGTCAAAACTGACGATTAAAGCAACTAATAAGAGGATCATGCAAAGTGTAACGCGCTGATTTTTTTTTAATGAATTTTTTATTTCCTTTCCTACATAACTTACTTAATAACTTTAAAGGATAGAAAATATAAAGAAAATTAGAATCGTGATGCTAATGCTTTTAATTATTTATTAATTGAATAAAATACTCGTCAGTCACAATTTTTCTAGATCTTCGGTCAAAATTTCAACGAAATCTTATGCGTGACACTTTGCTCGGCACACCTGTAAATGGTCAAACCGGTTATTCATTTCTGTGTCATGATGCACGCACCTCGGTGCAATAAAATCACAAATGTTATTTCTAATTTGAGATTCAACGCACGTCACTCGTAACTCAAATATAGGTCGAACATTACCAATTCAAAAGCCTTTCCCTACTTAAAGAAGAAACGGCATTTAAAGTACGATGAAGGAATTGAGTCTTAAGAGATTAAATACTCTGTAATCGAGTTTCAACGTTTTTGTATCTCGCAATCTCGTCGTTTATCCTCGTGTGTTCGAGCAAGTTTATTAGAAAAGTAAAAGTGACTCGGTATCATTGGTTGGTTGGTAATTAATCTTACTATCAGCGAGTTGCACACCCACGTGGATGCGAACAGGGTCGTAGATAATTGACCCGCAAAAGTTGGCTTCTCACGTTAGCTACTCTCGTTTCACTGTCACCTTCACCATTTCGATATCACCGTGGCGGATTCAATCATCGATAAAGTACTATCCAGACAGAGGATCATTTTCTACCGAAAGAAAGCACTTTCTGTTTCTATACAATTCTACGAGCATTTCTTTCGTTATTATATTACACGAAATATGTACAAAACATATCTAGACATCCATTCCGTTGCCCGTTCAATATCCATCATTCACTAAATCATCGATAGGATCGATTCTAACACTCGTCCACGTTCGCATCTCTCTTCCTTCTTTTCCTCTCGTAACATTCCACGGCTCTCTGGACTTGTTCCAAGTAATCCTGAATCGTGCTCTCCGTTGGGAATTCTCTCGAATCCGATCTGGACAGGGATCTCTTCTGTACGAGAGCCGTGAGCATCAGAGTGACCACTGGAAGAGTCATTCCCAACAGAAACGTCGGCGTCATGATATTCTTGAGGCCATGTTTCTTGAATCCTCGGTACAATTCCGCCCAGATTCCGTCCTCCTCGTCCTCGTGATACTTACCCAATTTCCCGTACAGATGAGGCTTTATCTTCCCCGTTTTCGCGATGTAGTTGTAATAATAAGGGTCGTACGATTGAGCGTATAATTGAGAATAGTAGACGTCTTTGGCTGGCGGTGGTTGATCAGCTTCGGGAAACCATGCGCTGGCGTCTTCGTACGGAACAGGAGGATTGCTTTTCACTGGGAATCGCCCGCGATGAAATCCTGGCGGCTTCGTGTAAATTGCTTCAACGGGTGGGCCTTTCTCCTTGAACGGCGCTGCTCGAGAAAGTCGATTTCGTTATTAGTTTCCTAATTAGCGCGTGGACCTTTGCCTCGAGTAGAACTTATCAATTACAGCAATTGAAAACGAAACGCAACTCTCTCAAAATCCCCTAATTAACGCCCTATCTTAACAACACGAATCGTTAAAAAAGAAGTTCCCCCGAAAGATGCAGAGAAGGTGCAATGCAATTCTGTTGTACAGAATTGCTGAATCTGTTTCACCACCATCGTGTGACCACCGGTTGGTGCCATCTCCAGCTAATTAGGAGATTCGATAAGACTTTTGAATAAATCTCATGCGTAACTTACTCTTATTAGTTCTCTCTTAATTCATTCTTGATTACGTGCGATTTCCGTAGTGTCTCACCTGGAGGAACAGGACCGGCGTAGAATCCTGGCCCGATCCTCGATTGCGATCCCGTGTAAGGGAACGGTTTCCCTCGCACTCTTCTTACCCGTTGGTACCATCCAGGATAGTAGACGTCGTTTCTCGTTTGAATTCCGGGCGCGTACGGTAATTGCAACGCTTGCTGTTGATGCATCGAAGATACGGAAGCTGCCGGATTTGACACAGTCGGACGAGGATCAGCCGGGTTCGCAGGCGCGCTGTAAGTCGGTTGATTAACCAGTTGTCTGGTTGGAAAAGCCTGCATTTGCAACGCCTGTCTTTGTTGCATGAGTTGCGCAGTCAAGTGTTGGTTCACCGGAGAAGACACGGGCTCCTGATTAACTCGTATTACTGGCTGTTGCGTTAATTGCTGTTGATTAGCGATCGCCGGTTGAGCATTCTGGGAGGTTTCTCTACTTTGCAAGTAATAGTCCAGAGACAGACGCGATTGCTCCGGCGTTTTTGAATTTAGAAAATTGTTCAAGGCTGCTGCGGCCTTGTTGTTGGTCGTTGAAGCGATCGTTTGACCGTACGTATTCGCAGACAGATGACGACCAGTTTGAACGATGTTTTCTTGCTTCGTAAGGTGTGACGAGTCCCCTTGGCTTGACGTCAGCTGATCGTCAGCGTGAAATTTTATCAGATTCGCAGATCGAGACGCGTTTTCAGCGTTTTCAGCGTTTTCAGGGCTTAATAGGCGAAAGTTCTGAGAAGACTCGGTCGAGATTCTGGTCACGTTCGCTGCGGTTTCTTCTCGTCTCGCTGTTTTTTCGGAGAATCGTGACTCCACGGCGGTGTACTCCGTGTTCTCCGTCAACGGGTTACCCTCGAAGTTCAATTGACCGTTGGTTAATCCTATCACGAGGATCAACGAGATCATCGTCGCGGTCATCGTTCTGGAATGAATGAAAGACCTACTAACTCTCCGATCCTCTGTCAAACTCGAAAATTTGTACGTCCTAGAATAATCGTTCGAATAAAATTCGATGCAGAAACTTGAAGGAGCAGTTTGTTGGCTGACAGTTTCAATCTGTCTTCCGTGTAATCAGAAGGATCAATGAGTGAAAAAAAAACTACTCTGAAAACTACGTTTGCTCTCGAAACGTTCCACTTATCGTCGTTAACCAAGCAGGAGAAGGAAACTAGTTACGCAAAAATGTTCACACTGTAACGTTATTACGCGTTTAGAATGATTATCAGCTAACATCCTTTCTTCTGTCATCTACTCTACTTTCCAAGAGCATTTTTACTTTCGTGCAAAAAGAACGAACAGTGTCACACTTTTGTTACTATGCACGTATGTGTTACATTCTCCAATTCGAATGCGATTGAGATTCAATGAAAAAATCGACGTGTGTCGGTCAACAGAGGCGACAAAAAGTAGACGCACGCTGGATATGGTTGTACATTCATGAATCGACCAGCACGGGTTAAAAACCGGTGTAACACTTTCTTCGGTCAAGGTGAATGTAGTCACGTTGACGCGAAACGTTTCCATTAATCATTTCCCTTGCTATGCTGTTCAGATTGTTACGATATCACCGTCACCCCTTTTTAAAATTAAAATTCTAAGACATCTAAACGATTTCGGCTAGAAAAGAAACTCGTGAATCTTTCATATATGTAGGAAAGAATCGTAGATCCGCGAAACATCGAGGATATTTCTCTCGCGTGTGAAGAGCCGGCAAATTATGAATCGGGACATTGAGGCATCGGTATAAGAGATCCACGAGACATAAATGCTGGATCGTGATGGAATATTAGCCGTATATCAAAGACGATCTTTCAAATGGAATGTTTGATGCATGCCCTCGGAACTCGATGAAAAAGAGACGATGAATCATTGAAGAGAAAAACTATCGAAATGTCGTTCAGGACTGAAAAAGTCGTCCGGAGAGAGTGGCCACGCTTAAAAATCAGCCCACGTGTACACTGCTCTTCGTCGAGAATTCAGGGTCATCTCTGAATCCAATCATTCTTTCTCTTTCTTTTCTTTTTTTTCAAAATGAATTAAACGAGGAAAACGATCGTGTGGTAATTTTTTATTCGAGACAAAAAGGCAGAAATATCTCGATGATTCTTCCGCGGATTTAAACGAAACGTCAATCTCTTTTTTTATTGCCGGTATTTAACAACGATGATTGGCCCAGAATATGGAAATGTCGCAGATTATCGATAAATAATTCGAATCGTAATTCGTGAAACTTTCTAAAACCCGTTAATCCATTATGGATTCAGCTATTGGCCGAAATTCAGAAAGCAGCCTGTTTTCTTCTCTATCTTAACATCGATCGTTGACACCGTTCGTGGAACGGTGCGTTTTTTATCAGATTCGAAAGAATAAACTGACGTTCAACGTCGGAATACGTCAAGATCGCGATGCATAGATATTTCCTAAGATCGTTCGTAGGAACGTAAAGAGAAAAGAAGTGGAAACGCCGCGCAGCGTGAACGATAATTATTCAACGGAGTCCTAAACGGAAAACGAAACCCAACTGCAGCCTTTTTCATTGAATGTCGCTTGATTGATTCAACCTTTTACATTCTGTATCGTACATTTAAATCGTAAAATTCGTAAAAACGCTATATCAATTGAACAACATCTTTAAATATTCTAAATTCTTCCAATCGATCATGTTTAACTTTTACGCATTATTTTTTAGAATTTCAGATAATAATTCATTTCTCGATTTGGCACCAGTTGATCTGTTTCGAAGTGTGTCAAATCGAATTTTAAATTGGAAGCGAATGAAGATTATTCGAATTTTACTCACACAGTTTTCGCACAGGCCAAAAAAGAAAATAAAGGAACACGGTTCCTGCAGGTTCAAGCACTGGATTTTTCGTTCGGTCACTAAATTTCTTAACTACGATCGAACATTGAACATCGAGGAGACCGATTCGGCCGATGTAACAAATAGCACACCGAGAAGAGACCATCCATCGGTCCGACTGGAACCAGAAATACTGAAGATCCACGGATCCAACGAGAAAGCCATTCACTTCGACCACTCTCCCTACCTTCTCGTCAATCTTGTAATCGCGATTCCTTGTCGTTCGTTACCTGGACGAAATTGCTGTTAAACAACGTGTAACGTCGTTTGGGACGATTTTTAATCCTTTTTCTTGGTTTTCAATGGTCTCTGATCTTTTGTCTAGAACGTTCGATAAGAAAGTGAATTATAAGTGAAATTCGGAGAAAGAACATAGCGATCACGAACAGAGATGGTATTCGATTGATTGTGATTGTTCGAATGCTCGATCTATTGTCATTCGTGAATGAAAATATTTTCATTTCGCTTTTCTCGAAGTCTTCGATACTTTTAACTTTTTTATTCTTTCCTATCGTCGTCACGCTATTATTATCCGCTATTATTATCAGACGACAAAGTCTTATAATGATATTCGTACAGAAATTACTTGAAATAATTTGCACAGGAAACAGATAATCCTTAAGAAGCATACTTCTGTAATTGCAAATGGTAAATTACTCTTTCAGCGATCGTTCGATGGGGCCGAACGAGTCGCTGGAGCCTCGACTAATTGCACACTATAGGAATAACGGTCCAAAAGAAGAGAACTGCTGCTCGTTACGAGAAACTTAATAAGTTGGATCCAATGCACTATTTTCGTCAATCCTGTTTCCTTGATCTACGCACGAACCGTGAAGAGTACGAAGTTATTATCAAGTGTGGCAAAAGACTCACGCCGTCGATATAACGCTGTAATCCAGTGTAAAATATTTTTACACTTTTGTTTACACGTTGCAAGTTTCTCTTTTTTTCTCAGTTTTACGGTGCCGTGAAGATTTTTTAATCGTACGACCGACAACTTTCGAAGAAAAGCGTTAACTAATAGAAAAAGTGGGTCAATTAGAGTCAGCCACCAAGCTGTTGGCGTGAATCGAGTATAAACACGATGCAAAGTGATCATTGAACGATTTCTGTTGAAACAGGAATAAATCGTACGGTAGTTTGAACGTTTTGTTTGCGCTGGCTTTCGAATGACGACGACGACGACATTCTACGTACAAGTCTCTCGAAACGGACGCACGAATCACAGGAATTAAGCATCTCGTGAACTACTTGTCCGATTCGACAAGAATTACTCTATTTGCAGACCATGGTGTCGTGCTTGTGCTATTTTATTTTATTAGCACACTCGGATGCGAGGATTTGATTTTTTAAGAAGCGAACGATCAAGAAATAACGGAAGAAATAACGAACCCCGTTTAATTATGAGAATCGCTGCAGTCAGATCTCCTTCTGGGCATTCTCGTCGAGTGGTTCACAATTATGCTAATCATCTCGTATAAATCACGTCACATCTCCATGCATAATCAAATAATTCCAAGATGAATGGAGAAGAAGCACTGTGTTCTCGATCGAACAGCTTCAGCCGACGAAGATATTCTCTCTGCTAAAAATACAACACCTGCGTACAAGAGATCCTCCAGCTGCGGTGAAGATCTTTCTGAAGGATCGTTCACATAGCGATCGAGGATCCTCGAGTGGAACAAGTGTCGAAGAACCGTCGTAAACGAGCAGTCACGAAGACAATAGGAGGGGTGACCGACGTCCACGCTTCTCCTCATCCACCCGATGGCATCAGCCGCGATCGTGCAAGCGAAGCTCCTGACCGAACGTTATATAATTGTGGCAGATTACTTTCAGCGTTGGTCACATGCATGCTGCCGCACTCGGCCGTGTGCTTACAAACGTTCTGCCGCAGTGGACATTCGGCCATCGAACGACCTAAGCGTCGCAGCCACGAGGATGGAACACCATGGAGAAGAAAACAGCAGGATCACATGGAAACGTCTCAAAGATCTTCTATTGGATCTTCATTTAAATTCGGATCGTGTGTTTTACTGGTGAGTGGGCATTTCCGTTGCGAAGTAATTACTCTTGGGGGGGATGATTTTTCGATTCGGGATGGATTAAGACTTACACGTAGTCTTAGTTCGTTTGATTTCTTGCTTCGACTTTTACGTTGATTCGATCTCACATTTGTAATACACATTTCATTCGCTGGACGTTTTTTGAAAGAAAAAAGAGAGAGAAAGAAACTTTTCTCTCATTTACAGCGAGAACTGACTTTGCTAATTGTCCGCAGAGAGGAAAAAATAGATCGGATGTCGGCAAATTGAACATGATCGCGTCCTTCTGTCGGAAGTACATTATCTCTATTTCCATGGTACTCGCGCCAGCTGAATTTGCATTGTCACTGAAATGTACCGTGATTAGTCTCATTAAAATAACTGGTTGTCTCGAAACGAATTGACATTGAAACTCTGTTAATGGCAGTCTCATACGGAGGCAAAGTTAATTGTCAAAATAGAAAACTATGACGAGGCCGTGTTTTCATTCGACTTATGGATCGTTCGGAAATCCTCGTAAAATTCGTTCGTTCACTTGAAATACTTCACGTTGCAAAAGATATCTATATATATCGTGTAAATTCGATTGAAATTTGTTGCGGTTCGTGATTGTTGCTCGAATTGCAATTAGGATCGATCAACTTCCACGCGCCATAGAGCATCTTTTCAATAGGCAATTGATCGAACTATGAAAACATAATAAATCTCGTTTAACTACGTTAGCGATGGTCGAGTTTCGGGGCTTGAACTTCATACAATTTAATCCACTTAAGGTGAGATCATCGCGACCCTCTTAATTAGCTGAATCAAGAATGGTTGCTTTCGTTCCACGAAGTGGCCTATATTGGCCCATTGGCTCCTCTGGCGCCACCCCCTGCCTTTCCTTGATATTCCATTTAGGGATCATTTTTCTCATTATCCAATTATATCAAGTAGCATCTCGACAAAAGAAATAAAATCTAGAATTAATAATTATTTAAGAAATTCTATAAAAATTCCTTCGAAAGTTCGAAATATTTTAATATTTTATTACATGTTCGTTGTCTGACATTCAATCTTTTTCACGAAGAATAAATTTCGAATTTCTCTCTCAATAACTCGTGATTTTCGTTTCGTTTCAAATGTCCATTAAATTGTTTCTATATATATAATCAAAGTTATTTTCATTGTCATATACAAAGTAAAATATGTCGCTAACAGCAGCGCCATGGAATGCAAAAGATTAAATTTCATCTTCTTTATGCGAACTATAGATTCTTTATTAAAAAAAATCTTTTTATCACTTAGCGCAGCACTTTAAAAATCGTTGTAAGTGTCTCAAATGGCACTGTTTTCGCAATTTTCGTCTTGAAGAAAATGCCTCGCATCATACGCTATTCCTTCTTATCTTACGTTTCTTTGAAAGATGCAAAAAAAAAAAAAAAAAAAAATGAGAACAATTTTTTCAGGATCGGCTTAAGCATTGGGAAGAGGCCTTGGCTATGGTTGTTAGTGTGCTTCTGCATAAACTGTATCTGCGCACCTGGACTGTACTTCTGGAAAGAAGAGTTCGACGACATCGAGCTCTTCGTGCCTGATGACTCCGTGATACGCAACGACGCTACTTGGGTGAAGACACACTTCCGGGACGATTTCCGATACGAAAGTATCATCGTCACAGCCCCCAACGTTTTGGAGCCGGAAGTGCTGCGCTCGGTACATAGGCGATCATGAATTATACGAGTATCTGCGAAGGTTCTTTTCCACTTTAACGCATGGCTCTTGTCAAAATTTGCCAAGACTCACGAGATTTACCTAACAGTTGGAATCTGTGAGCTGAACCACCGATGGATTAAATCAGTCGTTGAGCCGCGTTTTCTCCCTTTCAGATTAGCAAGATAGAGCAGACAGTGAAATCTATCGTAGTGGATAATAACACGTGGGAAGATGTGTGCGCAGGGTGAGATAAAAGTTAAAATTAACATTTAATGATTTACTTTTTCTTCTTGTTCTCGAATGACTACATTGATTTACAGATACTTCACGTGGTTCAACATAGACAATAAGACGGACATATTTGAGGACCTTGAAGTCACTGAAGACATCTTGATCGAATTGAACAATACGATGCTAAAAAATGGATGTATATATCAGTCTGTTATACAACTTTGGGAAACCAGTTTAATGAAAGATGTTCGTAATTTGACGAGAAGGGAGGTGCTTGATGACGTGACTAAAGCAATCAGACATAAGTAAGTTATTAAATCGGTGATAAATTCTTCGGCTTCATTTGTATCGCTTCATTTGTTGCAGAATCAACGGTACTATTCTATTAGATGTTGCACCTTTGCTTTCGGGGATTTTCTATGACAAGAGAGGTCGAGTTAAAGGTGCCAACGCAACTATTCTTAATTGGATGTTGAAGAAATCGAATGCAAATTCAGCTAACTGGGAATTAGAATTCGTAAATCGTGTTCTTCGTTCGAACATTACGTTCCCTCCAGGAATGGAAATATATGCAATAGCTTCACGAAGTTACATCGACTCTCTACATCAAATACTGAACAGTAATCTAACAGTATTATGCTGTGGAATCTCTTTGATAGCAATCTATGTAATGGTGATGATCGGTAAATGCAACGCGTTGGAACAACGAATTTATTTGTCGATAATGGGGGTGTTTGTGGTTGGTCAAGCGATTTTGTCTTCTTACGGAGTATGTTATTATTTGGGTTACTCCTATGGGCCTATACATTCCATTCTTCCATTTCTGTTACTTGGTATAGGTGTCGATAATATGTTCGTGATCATGCAAAGTCTGGAAAATCTTTCAGAAACTGACCAATCTACAGATATAGCAACGCGTATTGCTAAAGCTGTCCAACAGTCTGGTACGATGCTACATTTTGTCATATTACCTTCAGTACACGTAGTTGTTTCTTCTTATCATTTATTTTTCACTTTTTTAAGGTATGTCAATCACAGTGACATCCTTTACGAACATAATTGCATTTGCCTTTGGTGTAACAACTGTGATGCCGACTCTCAGATCCTTCTACGCATTCGCTACGTTAGGAATTCTGTTTTTATACATATATGAAATTATATTCTTCGTGAGCTGTCTTGTATACGATGAAAAAAGGCTCGAGGCTCGTAAGGACGGTTGCTTTTGTCGGCCTAAACTAAATTGGAAACCCAACGATTGCAGTCAAAGGAACACTCAGCAAATTATTTTTGAAAACTATATCGGCTTGGGAATCACTAAAATTACGACGAAAGTAATTATCCTGCTAATCACTGCCGGCTTGTTGTGCGTTAATACATGGGCAGTGTTTCAATTAGAACAAAATTTTGATCCGCTTTGGTATTTAAATCAAGACTCCTACCCCATTCAGTTCAACGATAAATTGAAACAGTATTTCCCGAAATATGGGAAACGAGCAGCGATTTACATGACCGGCGTGGATTACTACGGAGACCGTACATCTCTTTCTCAATTGGTAGAAGTTCTAAGGCATAATCAGTTCATTAACAATAGCACCCTTGATCCATGGTTTATTGCCTACGAGAAATGGCTTAATATTACCAACAAAGGTGAGGCTTGATCTCAAAATAACGTGATTGAAAATAAATTAATTGCAAAATTTTCTAGGTGATATTGAAAGCAGAGAAGAATATTATAATATTTTAACGGAATATTTGCTTTTAACGAAAGAAGGTCAAGCGTATATCAAGGATATCAATTTCGATAAATTACCGGCTGGAGAATATAATATAACGGTATTGATAAATATTTAATGTAATTATGTTATAGTTGTTCGTGTTGCGTAGGATTCATTTTTATTTTTTTGTGACTCAGACGTCACAAATTCCTATACAACACATTATGATCAATACAACATCGGAACAAATACAAGCCATGCAACTCGTCAGGGAATCGGTTCAAGCAACGAATTTCTCTCATGGACATGATTACATAGCAATATTTTCGCCTGATTACGTTTCATGGACGGCGAACAAAGTGAGGATCATAATTTTTTGTTCAATAGTTGTTACATAATTTAATTGTTACTTTTTCATAGGTCATAGGAGAAGAATTGACCAGGAATTTGGGTCTAGAAATAGTAACCATCGGGATAGTAATATTGATATTCCTTAGAAACATACGAGCATCATTTTGGGTAATTTGTTGCGTATTTTTTACACTTATTGACTTATTAGGTACCATGTACTTTTTGAACTTAACCATCGAAATGTCTTCGAGTATCATGATTCTATTATGTGCGGGACTGGCGGTTGATTATGCCGCGCATATGGGATTAGAATTTATACGCGCAAAGGGCAGTAGAGCAGGTAACTAAAAAATATGAATTTCTTAACATATGAAGTTTATAAAAAAGGGATCGTCAAACAGATGCATTTAAATGGCTTTTATAGAACGTGCGATAGCTACACTTTCCATCATTGGTCCAGCTGTATTTAATGGAGGTTTAAGTACGTTCCTAGCATTTGTTCTGCTGGGTTCTAGCGAAGCTTATTTATTCAATACCTTCTTTAAGGTATTATTTAAAAATTTACGTCATTAAAATTTTATTAATAAATTTTATAAAAATTTCATCATTTTAGTTATTCACGTGTGTAGTGATATTTGGTCTGTTTCATGGACTATTATTTTTACCAGTAATTTTAAGCATAGTGGGTCCTAAGGAGAGAGTAAGCAAAGAGAAAAAAGAAACTGTAGTAAGAGAACACAATGGATATTGTAATGTTCCTTTATCTCAAAGTGAGAGAGGTAATATTTTGTAAATAAAACTAGAGGAGAACATTTACAAAATATTTATTTTTTTAAATATTTTAGTGATTTCTACTGTTTTAGAAGCAGGGATTGGCACTGCCAAATAAAATTTGACAAATGTCTTAAAGACTGCTTAGATAAGTATTTGATTACAAGAGTTTATAAGAGAATACAAATTACAATTATAAACAATGCACATGTACTATAAACAAATTTGTACATTCTTTGTCAATTCTTCCTTTTGTAAAAAAAAAAAGAAAAATGTACCATTCAAAATAATAAATTTTAGTTATCTTCTCCGTTTACCTCTCACTTCTATCCATTCATCCACAACTTTCACATCGTCAGATGTTTCTTTCTCACTTTCAGAATTATCAATTTCCATAGCACAAACAGTTTGGATTTCTTTTTGGATTGGTTTATCTATATCAAGCCACTTTTGTAGCGGCGACAGTTTTGCAAACTCTGTCACTGCCAAGTTTTCATCATTTTCAATACAATACCGATAAAATCTCAATAATTCCTCTGCAACTTGCACTGAACTATTATCCTGAAGTTCTGTATTGAACTGTTCATCTATGTATTTTTCTAATTCATCGGCAATTTCGCTACTATTCAGACCTTCTAAAAATAAAAATATACAAATAATCAATTAAAAAATAATTGAAATACAATAAAAAAAGAAATGAGACGAACCGTTCATATACATAACCTCTGTCATGTAAGAGCAAAAATCTATTACCATTTCTTTTGTACCCATATCATGTTCCACCGCCATCTAATAAAAAAACATTCCACAAACAAATAAGAAGTAATTACATTATTTGTATATAAATATTCTATTGCAAATTTGAAAAAATAAGTACTTACTCTTAATGCAGTCCAGTTACTGAAAATACGTTGTACAACCGAAAGAAAAAATTCTTTTGTGTTTGACATTTTATTTATGTTATACTCTATTTTATAAGAAATTTGTAATAACACTTAACTAATAATATTAATAATAATAATTAATTACAATTATTTATTGTACCAATGATTGTACACCCCACACTCCGCACGTTGCATTGGCAAATCAGCCATGTGTTTCCAATTTTCAGGTAAAGCTAGGTTGTTAAGATCAGATTAGGTTTTACATTGTAAAGTTGCTCGTAGTTTGTATATGCTGAAACTTTTAAATAGAAATGTATTTCTAAGTATTTTACATTGTTTTTATCAGTATTATAAGGTAAATATTCGTATTTTATTATGTAAGTGTAAAAAATAACATGCAAATAGTTACTTATTTACTTATATGTAACACTTCCTTTAAACAATTTGTCATAAAGATATGTCAGACGCTTTCGAGGAAATACAGGCAATTAAAATAAAAAGAAATAGTCTACGGGAAAAATTGCAAAAAAGGAAACGCGAGAGACATGAGTTATTTACTCTTACTTCTGCAACATCAGTATCATCCACCTTGACAAATGAATCACTTCTTTCCAATGGTAATTAATTAATTAATTTTATTTCTTTTCATATATTTTGAACTGAATTTTAAATATGATTTTAAAGTTGCCTTTAATTACTGAAAGTAATTAACAACTGAAAGTATAATATAATTCTTTGTCAGATTCAATGGGACATTCGCACCGATCTGACCATAGTGAATATGAAAGAGATGTGTTATGCATTTTACATGAATCACTACCCAATTTGCCAATCACATCTGCAGAATTAATAGATCAACTTCGTAAAAATCTCAATGCAGATGTATCTTCTTCAGATATTCATAAAATTTTAGAAAAACTTGCAGCTCAAGATATTGTTAAGTTAGTAAGTTTCTGCATTATCCCGTATCAAAACTTAATATACAGATAGGTAATTGAAGGCTTTTTCAGAATCAAAGAAGTAACAGAAAATGGTGTGTTTGGATATACAGTGTTATCAGTGGCAGAATCACAATCATCATATCAGTCTCAATCAGATGACACAGAAAATGCAGAAAGTGCAGAAACATCTGCATCTGAATTGAATGACTATGTACCTGCGGAAAAGCAACAGAAATTAGATAAGAAAAATACAGAGGATATAATGTCACTTATATCAATGCCTACTATTAGAGAGAAAGAAAATAAGAAGGTTGGAGAACAAATTTTAGATTTGTTGTCAAAACAAACATCTAAGGAGAAATCACTAGCTGAAAGATTTCGGTCTCAAGGAGGAGCACAAGTTATGGAGTTCTGTCCTCATGGCACAAGAGTAGATTGTGTCAAATTAAACGGTGGACCAGGATTTGCAGAAAAGTGTAAAAAACTTCATTTCAAAAAAATTATTCAAAGTCACACAGATGAATCCTTAGGTGACTGTAGTTTTCTTAATACTTGTTTTCATATGGATACATGCAAGTAGGTATTCTGAATTTAATAATTTTCAATTATAATTTAAATCATTTTAATCTTTATTTTATTAAAATATTTTATTATGTAGATATGTTCATTATGAAGTGGATGGACCAACAACTCAACCAAAAGAATCAAATGAAACGGATAATGCAAATAATAGTACGGTGAATAAAGGTTTAACAATAGATAGTAAAAATGGTAGTAATACTGCTTGTCCAACTCCTAGTGCTTCATTAGGTAGTGAATTGACTCTTTATCCACCACAATGGATACAATGTGATTTACGTTATCTTGATATGACTGTATTGGGTAAATTTGCTGTTATAATGGCTGATCCTCCATGGGACATTCACATGGAATTACCATATGGTACCATGTCAGATGACGAGATGAGACAATTAGGTATACCCGCTCTTCAAGATGAAGGTCTCCTATTTTTATGGGTAACAGGAAGAGCAATGGAACTTGGTAGAGAGTGTTTACAGCTGTGGGGATACGAAAGAGTAGATGAAATCATATGGGTAAAGACTAATCAATTGCAAAGGATAATAAGAACTGGCAGAACAGGTCATTGGCTAAATCATGGTAAAGAACATTGTTTGGTTGGCATGAAAGGAAATCCAAGAATTAATCGAGGTTTGGATAGCGATGTTATTGTGGCCGAAGTTCGTGCAACCAGTCACAAACCTGACGAAATCTATGGAATTATTGAACGTATGAGTCCAGGAACTAGAAAGATAGAATTATTTGGTCGACCACACAATGTTCAACCTAATTGGATCACATTAGGCAATCAAGTAGATGGAGTTCACTTAATTGATCCTCAACTTATTAAAGCCTTTAAAAAACGTTATCCAGATGGAAATTCAATGAAACCTAGCAAACCATAAGCATTTTAGACAATGTAATATAAGTGAATAATTATTTTATTACAAATGTTATAAGAATAAAATTGTGTTTAATAAAACTTGAATATAAATTCTCGATTTTTATTTTTTTTTTATTCTGTTTTAAGATATTCGTAAAAATATTTTTACATTTTAATTATATATACGGGTGCATAACTGTATAAATTATATTTGCAATTACATTAACCGATTCTCTTTCTTTGACTTAAAATTAATATCAAAAATGTTTATACATATTTGTTACAAAAATTTAGTTCATTCCTTAATATTTATTTACGCGCGCGCATATCATACATACACATATTATATATATGTATATACATGATATATATATATATTATTTTCATGTTAGCACCTCTACTATATTTAAATATAAGAATATATGTAGTTTATATATTTTACATTAATACTATTTGTTTTAAAATATGTAAATAATACATAGGTAAGTACATATGTCAATATAAATAATATTCAAAACTGGAATGTAATCAGCTTAATGAAATGTTAGCAAATTTAGCAAATAATAGTTTATGATACAAAAATATTTCTACAATTGAATTAAGCATTTTTTAACGGATCTAAATCTAATTTATATTTATATATAATAATGTAGTGAATAGTAATTAGTTATTAATGTTAAATAAGACCAATACTGCTACGCTTTTGTTTTAAAAAACTCCTTTTTAATGTTAATGAAAAATTATTTTCACCTATTTTATTCATAGACAACCTAGTAGACCGATTTGTTTTTGATGGCGTCAAAATTTCTTCATTTTCCTTTTCATTGTCAATTACATTTTCTATTGAATTGATGCTGCATTTGTGAACTTTATTGAATGAATCAATCCAATGTCTTTTTCCATGTCCATCTTCTGTTATTAAAATATGATCTCCAATTTTAAATCCATAGCAAATATCAGATTTTTCATCTGTACTTATGCAAATTTGCTCGTTGGGTATAACAGGACAAAATAAATTGTACTTTTTATTTACAGATCTTGTACCACGAGTTATTGCAAAACCAGTGTTAAAGAGAAAGCACTGAAATTTCTAAAAATCATTATTTCTTCGCATGTGTATATAAATAATTTATATTAAATAAATGATTCAATGACAAATGAATAAATGAAATAAACGACTCAATTACAAAATAGTCTTACCATTCCCCTTGTATCTTTAAGCTGTCCTTGTGTGATTAATTCTGTTGCATTTTCAATGCATTTAGTAGGATCATAATCTAATTTTACATTAATTTTTGACTGAGCCAATTGACATTCTGCATCACCCATAATTTTATCTATATTTTTAAGTAAATTAGATATCAAATCATATGCTTCTTTCAAAGATGTTTGATCTATATGTGTCACTATAGTATGCCTTAATATTTCCTTAATCAATAAAGGATATTTAACAATTCTTGATCTTGCTACATCTATATAAGTCCATAAATCTACCGAATGAGGAGATTCTAAACGTTTTTTTAAAAAAGATTGAAAACGTTTATTTGTTGACCTCTTTTCATCCAACAAGTGTTTTGCCCATATTTGCGTTCGGCACCTTTCCAAGTATGGTTTTGTTAATGTTGGAATCTATAAAAATTACAATAAAATAAATACATTAGTTTATAAATTGTATTAAATATTTAATACACTAATTATAATAACTAACCCAATTCAGTATTGTAGGTCCAACAATTTCTGTAAATCCATATTTATCTCTTAGATCAAACAATTCATTTTTTAATCTGCTATGTATTTCAATAAGTTGTGTTATATCTCCAAAAACTGTAGCTAATTCATCAGAACTAAATATACCACTAGATAGCAGTGGCTCATAGTAAAAATCTTTGAGAACACATAAATCGCTAATGAATACATTTTCTCCACAATATAATTCATAAATTGCTTCTTGCCTTTTTATTTCTTTTCTACTTAAAATATGATTAGGCTTGTCCTTAGTATTTGTGTTTGCTACATCAAGTATCCAACTCTTAATTGTAAAATTATTAGGGTTTTCAATATTATTCTTGTGCCTTAAAAATAATATCAGATTAAATAAATATTCTTGAATTATATTAAAAGTTAATGATGTTTTTGTAATTTAATATTGTTTTTTACTTTTTCTTTAATGTTCCTGTATCTGTCTCATTATTCACAAATGACAAATCTGGTGTACTTGGTTGAATTGTGAAAGATCTATGTAAACTGTTTCTTTGTTTACTACCTAGAGTAGAAGAGGAAAAAATGCTGCTGGCCACTTCTGTAATTCTTCTTCTCTTTTTCTTTTTGCTTATATCTGAGTCGATAGATATGTCCATTGAACTGATACTGATGGCATCACTTTTTGGACGTTTTCTTGTTCGCTAATTTATGATTAAAATATCACTTTTATTATCACAAACGGAAACAATATGTGGAAGGCGTAATCAAATAGAAAAGTATTAAATATCACCGGGATTCAACAATTTTTATAAAATTAAGAAAATAAAAAAAAGTTATAATGTTACTAAACGTCGATTAAACTAACACAGGTTAATCGCGCATTGTGTTTAAAATATTGTTGACAGCATATAAAAACTCACCAGCCAAAATTTTTTTCGAGGTTCTTGGAATGCATCTTTATTCGTATTATTACTATCATCGTACATTTTTTTTAAATTTTTAGAAATTCACGTCGAAATTCACGACACACAGTTATTACGAAGTAACCGTTGAACTGCTCGATCCTTCTCAAGTAAAACGATCCACTACGAGCCTTCTCAAGTAAAACGATCACTACAAACTTAGCAAATGCTACAACTCTAAAATGTTTTCTATTTATTTGAAAATAATTATTTCCTTCGTAGCGTCTTTTATTCTTGCGGTATTATTTATAAGGTAGGAAAATTTTCACTCTGTTTTAATTTTAATTAATAGAGATGTTTAATCATCAATTCCCCCTACTTTTTATCTGAAAGTACATGCAACATATATGTACGTGTAATCCATAAACGAATGTTTTCTAAATATAATTTGTGTTAAAACATTTTTTTGATTTGCAATATTATTGAATGGAAAAACCGAATATGCAAACATAAGTTTCATCTATAGATTTATAATAGCTTTGTTTAATTACACACATTTAAAATGGAAAAGACAGAAACCATTTCCAAACGTATATCTGTTTTGAATTTGTGCCGCCATATTTAAGTTGACATATTATCTAACATTTTGTAAATAATCTCACTAATATTTGTTTATTTCCACATTGAATTTGAGACAGACATAAAATATTTCATTATTCGATAAAAATCATTTCTTTTAGAATATTTATATTTGTCTTTAAACACGTGTTGAATGAAGAGGTTAGGTTCAGTTTAGGTTTTGCAGATAACTCGTATATCTCTACAAATTTCTGATATATTTACATCCACTTTGTAATTATAATCTTTTTCGTTTAATTTTCTTTTAGGAAAAAGAAGGAACCACAAAAAGAATACCATTCTAAGAAACAAATTATGGATAAAAATAATATACAAACTGCTCAGTGTATAATCCCATACACGGAACGTAATGCATCTGGTCGCAATTGGGAAATATTTAAAAATTTAAAATTTAATTCATTACCACTGAATTCAGAGATTACTAGCAAAGAGAATATTAAAAAGAAAATATCTCCACGTCAAAAATCAAGGAAAAAACATCATTCATCAGTATCGAATATGGATCATATAATACATCATATATCACACAATGAAGAAATAGTTTATGATGAAAATAAAAAGAAGCTAACAAAACAGATAGCAATAGATTGTGAAATGGTTGGCATAAAGGATGGCACTCAAAGCATGTTAGCTAGAGTATCCATTGTGAATCGGCATGGTTTTTGTGTTTATGACAAATATGTGAAACCTAGAGAACCTGTTCAAGATTACAGAACTAAAGTTAGTGGTATTAGACCTCATGATCTTCAAAATGGAGAAGAGTTTGAGATTGTTCAAAAGGAAGTAGCAGAAATTTTAAAGAGTCGCATTTTAGTTGGTCATGCATTAAAACATGATCTTGACGTATTGTATCTTTCTCATCCAAGAAAATATCTACGAGATACTTCTAGATTTAAAACTTTTAGGCAAATATCCAAAGGAAATACTCCTAGTTTAAAAAAACTTGCACTCGAATTATTGGGTAAAGAAATACAAACAGGAGAACATAATTCAATTGAAGATGCAAACGCTGCAATGCAGTTATACATGCTATATAAAAATAAATGGGAATCTGAATTTTATTCCAAACGATAATATAGATCACTGTGAAGAATCTGCAAATCATATGTACATAGTATACACCTAATGAACATTTATTTTATAAATTTATCTTTTAAATACAAAATTATAAGAAATACAGAAATATGTTTATTGTATATAATAATTGTATAACTTAATTGTATATCTGACATTTGAATTTTTTTTACGATTATGATTTAAATTCAATTAATTTTTGACTTTGAGTTCATAAGCTTTGACTCTATTTTTTGAATATATTTCTTCTATCATACATATATATGTCTCATTCGAATATCAATAGATAAATAAAATGTTATCAGAATGTATAAAAAAATTATGTTAAAAATTTTAAAATATATTTCTCTTATAATACATGACTACGACATCATTTTTAAACATTTGCAGTAAGAACGAAAGATTATAATTCTCCGTTATTATTGTTTCTTATAATATTTCTATCGATAGAAAACTTTACTTTCTATATTATGTAAAAAAAATGTCTCATTTGTTTTTATATATTTTTAATCACTAATCAAGATATTAACGAGATAAAGCAGATCCGTAGTTCTGTGGCGGCAAAATACTGTAAATGCATTCTCAATAGATCTTTTGTTTTTTATTTGAATAAAAACCATTCTCATATCTTTTATAAAGTATTTTTTTTTTTACAAATGTCCGCAGAATCTGACATGTAGTCAGTATGCTGCACTATTACGTGCTGCGTAAAGAATTTTTTAGAAAACTGCAAGAATAATAGTAAGACTTTGTGCATCTGCTTTTTGAACTTTGATGTCAATTTGCAATTATTTAGAATTACGAAGTGTTGTTAAAACTTTTATACTGATAAGAAAAATCGCCTTCATCATTTGAGATTGAATACTCTATATTTTTAATTTTCACGTAATATTTCACTTTTGGAAAAATTTGTACATTTTCACAAAAATTTTATTTTTTAATACTGAAAATGAGAGAGGAATTCTGTTTTCGAATTTATATTTAGAACAGGATGTTACACGAGGATTATTCATTATAAAAACATATTCTAAAAATTTTATAAATAATTTCGTAATTTATCGAAATTATAACATTAAAATCATTGATGACTACATTTCATGCGCAGTTAATACTTTTATATCAAAATATAGTCTGATGTTTAAAAAATACATTGATTAAAAATGTATTTATCTTTTGAACTTGAAAGATGCTATTGTAATATTGTTATCAGTTCCTATTTCTTTTATCTATACATGTTTGAAAGCATAGTACTACAAAAAATGGTATATTTTTATTTTTAATATATTATTTTATAATAATATATTTTTGTCACATTAGTTTTTATGTTTCTTAAAATAATTGATTCAAACCTTTGCATATGTAAAAGATAATATAATAAGATAATGAATGTGTACTAAATAAATGTTGGAAACTACTAATTACGTGATATCACAACAAGAACTTGAAAATAATTCAAAATTCCTTTAACGTTTCAAGGTTGATATAACAGCAGATTTCCAAAGATGGAATAAGGTCACTGATAGTCATTTCTTCCCAACAAGAATTTTATACGTGTATCTCTTATATAGTAAATATATAGAATACACGACGACCTTGTTATCAGCAGCAGCCATTTTTTTGAACAACACATTTTAACTTTGATTATTTCGCGCTGAGCATCTCGTATTTACTCAGTGGCAGTAATACACGGATTCTACAATTCTGTGTGAGATTATTTGATTTCCTTTTCTTGTAAGTAAATTGTTACATCAATCAGCATAACTCGCATTCTGTTAAATTAAAATAATGTACAAACAAAAGTTTTCTTTCAAATACATATACGTGCATAGAATGATATTATATAAGTGTGTCTTTCCGTAAAAATTTGAAAAAGAATTATTAATTATTACAATACTTTTTTATATTTTATTCCAAGTTTTTGATCGAGATATGTTTTACTATTCAAGATAAGAAAGTTAGTAGTAAGGAAAGTGTTCTGCAAGAGAAAAAAGAAGGAACGTTCGTGTTTGTAACTTTCAATTGTAACACCAGTCCCACATGTAACTTGACTACATATACTAGTACAGTATAGGATATCAATGACGATTAAATCTACATCTTCAACAACGTTTGATTTCATTCTAAGAAATTAACAATAAGTGATAAATACGTTAAAAACTATCTTTTATCTTTTATTATAACTTAATCGTTATCGAATGAAAATAATAGCCCTAAAAAGAATAAGAAATTATAATCGTGCGTTAGAAGTTCAAGAAAGTGTGTTATTCAAAATAAGTGCATTAAAAAATTTACAGATTTTGCCAAATTCTTAAGAAATATGAAGATCGCTGTGATCGGTGCTGGATCAGCTGGTCTTGCTGCCCTACGGCATTGCACTTCCGGTACATATGAAGTAGTATGTTACGAAAAAACAGACCAAATAGGTGGTACGTGGGTTTATAGGGAAGAGACTGGTTTTGATCGATACGGTTTACCAATACACACTAGTATGTACAAAAATTTAAGGCAAGTTAATTATAAAAAGACATTGAATACATGGTAAACTGTTTATCATATTAATTTTTAATAATATATTCTGTTGTTTGTATTACATAGAACGAATCTTCCGAAGGAAGTGATGGGATATCCTGATTATCTTGTTCCAGATTCCCCCGACAGTTATTTGACTCGTACGCAAATACTTGAATTTCTAAATTCGTATTGCGATCATTTCAAACTTCGCCAGTATATTCGGGTACTGTATAATTTTTATTATATTATTCATTATTATATAAATTTATTATATTATTCATTATTATATAAAGAGTATGTAAATGTGCATCTCGTAGTTCTTACATAATGTTGAATTAGTGGAACCATCGAAAGGTGACCGGAAGTGGACGATTAAAGTAAGAGATCTAAAAGAAGATACTGTCTCAACGGAATCTTTCGACGCAGTTATGGTGTGCAATGGTCATTACTTCGAACCTAGTATACCAAATTTAAAAGGTCAGGAAACTTTTCAAGGACAACAATTGCATAGCCATGATTACAGGGTGCCGGATATTTTTACCGATAAGACTGTAGTTGTACTTGGCGCCGGACCTTCCGGTATGTGACATTGCTCGTGACCTTTCATCTTTTCTTTTTCGTGTTATAAAATATTTCCTTAATACTGTTTTTTATGAAAACAACAGGAATGGATTTGGCTTTGGAGATATCAAGGAAAGCAAAGCGTGTAATTTTAAGCCATCATTTGAAGGACCCTATAGGCACTATATTTCCTGAGAGTGTTGTTCAGGTGACTGAGAACAAATAAGAACAAATAAAACACGTTAAGAGATAAGAAACCTTATTTCCAAGTTTCGATTTTTCAGAAACCAGATATAAAAGAAATGACCGAACACGATGTTGTTTTCGAAGATGGTAGTAAAGAACTCGTGGATGTGCTTTTTTATTGCACAGGTAGATAATTTTAATTAAACTTTATTTATAAAGCGGCAATTTAATTATTTTCCTTTTTTTTCTTTTCGATCAAAGGGTATAAATATAGCTTCCCCTTTTTGAGCGAACAATGTGGAATACGGGTAGATTCCAATATGGTGACACCATTATGGAAGCATCTAGTATCGATTGAAAATCCCACCCTGGCCTTGGTCGGTCTTCCCTTCTATGTTTGCGCTTTTAGCATGTTCGACCTGCAGGTACGACTTAAAGAAAAACTCACGTTATAACGTTTTTTTATCGTATGGACTACTTTAATATAGGTCACTATTTATTGATCAAAGGTTCGTTTTCTTCTGCAATATTGGCCTGGCAAGAAAGACTTTCCTTCCAAAGCGAATATGTTAAAAGAAGAAGCGGAAGAATTAGAAAATCGCAAAAAAGAAGGTCTAGGAAAAAAGCATTTCCACATGATGGGATTTAAGCAGGGTCATTATTATGATGATTTGGCAAATACTGCAGGAATAACACCACTGCCTCCGGTTCTTACAAAATTGCACAACGAAAGCAGCACGCGGTTCTTAGATGATCTGGTGCATTATCGAGAAAGTAGATATAAGATCATCGATGATTATAATTTCATGCAACTTTGAAACAATGTATTGTTTATTCTCGTGATACAAAATGAATCTGGCATATTTGCCAATCTCATACAATTACTGTAAAGGTATTTTGTGCTGGATATATCCAATTATAGAGATTATGTAAGATCATGTAAACTAAAAACAGCTTTCTTCTTTTGTTTTCTAATAGGAACATGGTATATGAATTATAAACTGGTTCGTTATATAATAGTATAATCATAAAATAAAAAAAAATATTTTGTATCAAAACGAGAGTCGATATTTATTCTAAATATTTTACCAAGATAATTTCGATTCTCTTATATACGTTTTGTAACTGAATGTCGCGCCATGAATTAATGCATGATCCAACCGCAAGGTGATGTCTGAACGTGGATATTAGTTAAATGCCTCGGTTGCAGTATTGAGTGTGATGTAGCTGTGTGACGAACGTGCGAGTACGTTTCACTCCATTATCATTTCGAAATGATGTGTATTTCCGCGGTCCCGGAGTGATTCAGTGTCGAAATATTTCAGACCGTTTTTAACGGCTGATCCACGATGGTTGAATCAATTGGGAAGCATATCGAAAGAAATCAACGTAAGTTTTTATAAAGAAAAGTATCTATGGAATATATATTTTCCTAGTTCACGCTATCGTTATTTTCTATTTGCTGAATTTCTGCATTCTGTTTCGCTTGTACTTGTACACGATTATACATGATACCGAAAGTAATGTATCGTTGCATAGCAGAAACCTTCTTGTTGGATCTTTCATCGTGACAAATAGTTTTATTTACGTCGGCGACGTTGCTTTTCTAGATAGAAAGTTGCATTCAATGATGCGCGA
The DNA here is from genome assembly GCA_032399595.1 of Tetragonula carbonaria. NCBI lineage: Eukaryota > Metazoa > Arthropoda > Insecta > Hymenoptera > Apidae > Tetragonula > Tetragonula carbonaria. The sequence goes on along the minus strand of JAUCRC010000012.1, from coordinate 1,740,649 downwards.
TATGTGGGCTACGCACAGGCTCTCTCGGGTGAATGCATTCGTAAGAATGCATTCACGTCCGCCGTGTGTGTTCCTCTTCTGCTTTGTGTAATTTTACTACGGACACCTGTCCGTCAGGCTCTCGAGTATCGTATCAATATTGTGGCATTTAGAAGAGGATATCCAGAAAGCCTAGCTACTGTGTAGAGTTTTTTTTATTTTTATTATCAATTCAAATATTTGAATTAACAAATAAAGGAATTTTATCCAATCTGGATAACACGAACTGCTAATCCTGAAAGAGCTAAAAGAATGTTTTAGAATGTCGGCTGAAATGTGTCACAATTCGTGAAATATAATCCGTGGTTCTGACACGGTGTGTTTCTTACCGACGATATTTCATTTCGCATTTTATTGTACTATTGTGTTACATGTAGAATTTATAAATTAAGGCAGTCTGTTGTTAACTGCAATGTAAAATATTCGATTTAAATTTGATATATGTGTATGTATGTGTATTTGCAACTTTTCAAATTTAATTCGTTTATTATTTATAGGATATTAAGGTAGTACTAAAGAAATGTAAAATGGCTACAAAAACAGAAGATACATCTATTGATAATACTAATGATGGTACAAAAATTATTCGCTATTGCCTTTAATCGTATTTGTATGTATTGCATGCTATTACAGTACGTGTAATTCCAGGAGAGAGCATGGACAAAGAGGTACTAGCAATTAGTGGAAGTGATGAAACTAATCATCGCATTCCACCAACATATTTGTATAATTCAGGTTCTGAACAAAATACAGGAATATCCAATCAGGAACAAACCAATAGAAATCGTATTCAAGCTACGGAAGATCAATTAGGACCTCTACCACCAAATTGGGAAAAAGCTTATACAGATACAGGAGAAGTTTATTTTATAGAGTATATATAATATAAATTATATGCTTTTGGAAATAAATCATATTTATTATAAAATTATATAAGTTGATATTGTTAATTATTTTACAGTCATAATACAGGTACTTCTCATTGGTTAGATCCACGTTTATCTAAGTTTCAAAAAAGATCTCTTGAAGAATGTTTGGATGATGAATTACCATATGGTTGGGAAAAAATAGATGACACTCTTTATGGTACATATTTTATTGATCATGTAAATCGTAGGACTCAATATGAAAATCCTGTACTGCAAGCTAAAAGGGCACAACAAAGTTTAGGAGAGAGAAAGAGTCCTAACTTTACAAGAAATCCTGATAAATTAAAAGGCCAGAGAATCAGAACAACTTTGATAAAGAGTTCAAGAGGATTAGGATTTACAATTGTTGGTGGAGATGACTCAGTTGAGGAGTTTTTACAAATTAAAAGTGTGGTACCAAATGGTCCAGCATGGTTAGATGGAAAATTACAAACTGGTAATATATATATATATATATATAAACTATTATTCTTTATCATAGAACAAGAAGTCTTTGAAATTTAAATTTATTTGAAATTTTATTACAGGGGATGTACTAGTATATGTTAATGATACATGTGTTTTGGGTTTTACACATAATGAAATGGTAAATGTTTTCAAATCAATTAGTAGCGGTGAAACTGTTGCATTGGAAGTGTGTCGTGGTTATCCATTGCCATTTGATCCAAATGACCCAAATACAGAAGTAGTTACGACTATTGCTGTTAATGCACCAGGTAACAATCTTACTGAATCATAGCATAGTTTTGTTAGAAGAATAAATTTTATTTTCTCAGATATTTTAACAGAAGATCCCAGAATGTATATGGATTTAAACCCTGCTCTGCAAAGTAATGGCCGTTTCAATTTTTTGGATTCTACATTCTTGCCAGTGCATAGTCTTCAAAATGGTGAAAACCTTGCTACAACTTCTGTCAATTCAATGCCAGATCTTTGTATTTCGGATAAGATTAATACGATTAAGAGACCTAGTAGTACAGATATATTATTATCTGAAAGCAATGATTTAAATGATTGTAAAGACTCATCAATGTCTTCCAAATCAGAGTTTCTCAGTATTGCGATTGTAAAGGGTACTATGGGATTTGGATTTACAATAGCAGATTCAGCTCATGGTCAAAAGGTTAAAAAAATTTTAGATCGTCAACGTTGTAAAAATTTAATGGAAGGTGATATTTTAGTAAACATAAATGACATTAATGTAAGAAATATGTGTCATTCAGAGGTAGTACAAGTTTTAAAAGATTGTGCTCGTAATGAAGAGGCATTGATACATGTACAGAGAACAACATCCAAATCGAACGAAAAGAAGGAAAAGAATTCACAAGATTTCTTTAGAAGTAAAACACCGACAGCTGATATTTATAGTACCCAAACAAAAACTGTTGTTCCAAGTCGACCAAAAACCCCACTTATCGATACTAGGAATCGTCCAAAGTCTCCACCCAATGCAATCAGATCAAACTGGAATGAACAAAGTGAAAACGAATTAAATCCACTCGATAATCGATACAAATATTCAGAATACACGCATAGCATGTATTATAACGATCCGTATAAAGCAAATATTGCAAATTTATCTGACAATTTTGTTACAATGACGAATTTAGATGATGAATCTGTAAGAAATGGTGTAAAAAGAGATTGGGTTACAAATGATAAATTAAACATAAGTAATGATGTATATTCTATTGATATACCTCACCATGATAACATGTTAAAACAGAATGGATGTTTACATTCAGACTATTATAAAGATTTGTATACATCACAGTCCCATTCTCAATATAGTGAACAAGATTATAATGTATATTCCATTGGTCAAGAACAAAATGTTGATACTGGTGAAATATGGGATAAACGGAAAGAGACTACTAGTTTTGAGCATGAGCAACCACATTCCAGTTCAATACCACGGTAAATAGTTTGGAATTCAATTTATATTCTCATTAATTATATATCCAAATATAAAAATTATTTTTCATATTCTTAGATATCCTCAATATAGCAATGAGTTAGTGTGTCCGATCGTTCCTGATATAGAATGGATAGAAACGCTGGTAACTTTAGTAAGGCAAGATACAGGATTTGGATTTAGAATAGTTGGTGGTACAGAGGAAGGATCTCAAGTGAGTTAAAAAATTGCTTATGCCTTCAAGCGGAAGAAATCAAAAGTATTGATAATCAAAAATAATTGTCAGCAGGTTTCGGTCGGACATATAGTACCTGGTGGAGCAGCAGATTTAGATAACAGATTAAATACAGGTGATCTAATAATGTCTGTCGATGGTGAGAGCGTCATGAATTCGTCACATCACCATGTCGTTCAGTTAATGATAGCTGCTGCACAGAACGGTAGAGTCACTCTAGGAATTCGTCGTCGAATTAACACTCAAGAACATCTTCCAGAAAATCTTCAAACTTCATATAATAGACAAATGAATCTCCAGTATCCTTATGACGTGACGGTTACTAGAATGGAAAATGAGGGTTTTGGTTTCGTTATTATTTCCTCGGTTAATAAAGCCGGTTCGACGATAGGTAGAATAATTGAAGGTTCACCCGCGGAAAGGTGCGGGCGATTAAATGTTGGTGATCATATTCTTGCCGTTAATCATGTAGATATTACAAATGTTTGTCACAAAGACATTGTGAATTTAATTAAAGACTCGGGTTATTCCGTTACATTGACAATTGGTTATCCTCTTGATGATTGTTGTAGTAATACGTCTCTATCTCAAAAGGTATTATATTAACTATGAAATAATTTGTAATTAAATTCAATATATAATCAATTATAAATACAGTATTTAATAAATTTAGGATGAACTAACATGTGATGGAGATCAATATCATGCTGTGGAATTGACTCGTGGAACTAGAGGATTTGGTTTCAGTATTCGTGGAGGACGTGAATTTCAAAACATGCCATTATTTGTTTTACAAATTGCAGAAAATGGCCCAGCATCTATTGATAATCGATTAAGAGTATGATGATATCAGAATACAATAATTATATAATTGATATAATTGCTATAATTGATATGTTTTTAATACAAATTTTAGGTCGGTGATCAAATAATTGAAATAAATGGTATTAATACTAAAAATATGACACATACAGAAGCGATTGAAATTATACGAAACGGTGGACCATCCGTTCGACTTTTAGTTCGACGCGGTTGTCAGATGCCTTCAGTGGTAGGTGCTCCTCCACACCTCTACGATATGAATATATGAAATTAACCATCCTGAATAACATTAATATTAAAAACATTAACGATATTTACTTTTGCAAGTGATGATACTAATGCTAACGTTGCCCTTTTATAACTTTCCTTCATAATTTTGAAGCTTCAGAGTTTAACATTAGGTATCATAATATAAAAAAAAAACATTTAAAGACAATATGAAAAAGAAAGGAATGATTGCAAGAAGTTGTTTTATTACAGTGAGAGTTAGATTAATAAAAACACACACACACACACTGTTTTATAGTACTATCATTTAGTACAGAAATATCTGGTGCAAATGGGAAACAGTGTGTTATATTGTATATTTTATGGAGTTGGTTATACATATATGTAGGTATGTAGTAAGATATATACTTTTTATATGCGACACATTGAAATCAATTTTTACAACACTCACATGTCCAGCTTTTATATTTGATAATGTGACTAGAGCTTCAAATTATACATATTGCAATTCAGCAATATTAATACAAATATTGTAGACATGGTTGTTGATTCTCAATGAATATAATAGTATTAATATTAATTATGTATTAATTATAATATGTTTTAACAATTAAAATAAGATACGTTTTATATACTTTTAAATTGAAGGAAAGAATATGTGAACGACTTTTCTTGCAGCTACGAATATGTCTTGTGAAAAGTCCGATTTATAGGGATGATACTCATTCTAACAAAATTGGACTGGTGCTAACTCTATTTAAATTATCTAATTTCTGAAAAAACAAAAATATTAATTCATCCTAACACGTGTGATAGCTTGAGAGTATTGTGCCTTACGCGTGTTCCATATTTAATAACAAAATTATTAAGTAAAAGCTTAAGCTTCTGGAATAATTATAAATTTTTTTTTATTGAACTTTATTGTAGAGTAATCTCACAATCGACCAAATAAGTATTCGACCGATTGATGAGGGCACCCCACGCAGACATGTATTGAAATTACACGAAATGGGTGTGTACCCTAAAAAACGTCAGAAAGTTCGATTTTTTATTTTACTCAACTGTTGTTCATCTAAAAACAAATATTTATGATATGCAGCTATTTGACATAAACTTAATATTTTATTCATAATTTCGTAGAATTAGAGATCATTTTGAACAAAGAATTTTCAGAATCTTTTACTATTAGATTATTTTAGATTTTTCATAATGTAATTGTGTATTGAAATTCATTGTATAAACGTGAATTAATGTAACCAAATACGGTAAACTGTGAATGTTAATGAAGTATGATCTATTTGTAATAGCAAATAGTATTGATACCCGTGAAACACACAGAAGTTACCTATTTTAATATATATAGAAAAACGATTTTGTACTGACAAATTTTCAACAAAAAAATCTCTGAAAATAGACTGAAAAGTACCATCTAAATTAAATATTTTTATATACTCTGTAGTAATGCACTCAGGAATCTTTTGATAAATTCAAATATTATTGTCATTTTAATCATGAAACTTTTGAGTATACAACTAATGAAGAATCTCATTGAATTTATTGATTGATGCTTTATTTTCTTACTTTTTGAACAACATTTAAAGAATATATAGTGTCGATATTGTTTTTGTTTTAATATAATATTTATTATTAATTGTAATAGATATATATGCATATAGCAATAATTAAATTAAGTACTGATACAACCAAAGAATCAAATGCACTCAACAAACATTTCAAGATACGGTGCAAAAGATTAATACAAAAATATATGTTACTGCATTCACATTATTTAAAGCTCTCGTTCAAAATATTATCTTTCTCCTATTAATTATAAAATGATGTTTGTAATAAATAGATTATGACGAGGAAGAAGTCATTGACGGGATTAAATGAATTCTTTTTATGGAAACGATTTTTTCCAATCTTTTTGCGACATTAAAATACGTTGAATGTTGAATGAAATTAATGAATATATTTTTTTACTAGTAAGTTGATAATAAGTAAGGAAGAATACTTAGTAAAATACAGTGAATTAAATAAAAGATCGACTTAGATTGTATTTCTCAAATGTTAAAAAAAGCATTTCAAGAAATTTGAATATATGTGTGAAATTTTCATTGTTTATATATTTATACTTATATAAGCAATTTTGCTGTATATCTTATCAACGATAAAGTGACGAACGCATTTAAAATGTATCACATTTTACTTATATTACAGTTACTATGTTTATTTTTATAATAAGGTACGCATACGCATATACGTATATACATATACACACAAATCTATAGAATTTGTACAGTATGTTGGATAGTGCAAGCAAGTTTAGAGTAATTGTAAATATATATATTAAAGAATTATATGATATTATCAATAGTTATAAGCTTTTCGTAAAGAATTTTAAAAATAATTTTTTAATTGAAATGTATTTACTATCTTGTAATTTTATTATTAAAAAAAGACTCCATGTCTTCTGTAGTAATGTTACAATTTTTTTTCTTACCAATGCGTATTGTATACGTTCATTATAAATCGATATATATTCTTACTGTATTGTAAGTTAAAATTATTTCGTCGTCAAATTTGTTATTTTATCATCACTGTATTGTAAGTTAAAATTATTTCGTCGCCAAATTTGTTATTTTATCACTGCCATGTAATTATATAATTTTTCCAAAACATTTTACACTTGTTGCAGACAAGTATTCAATATCGTGTAAGTTCTTTGTTACTATCGATAATCGTTGGTTGCAATGAACCGAGTGAATTTGAAAGATTGATGTTGTTACTAGAATTTTATCATAAGATCATCTCATGTTGATACATATGTCGAAAATAAAGATCTATAATTAACAATGTTGAGTCTGTTCTTAAATGAAAATTATTATCCGTCGATATAAATCCGAAAATATGAAAATTTTAATATTACAAGCAAGAATGAGAATCTGAACGATTTAAAAGCGGCGCTTATTAGAAGATATCGCGGTCAACAGTGAATCTGCGCCTATATTTCCAAGAATGCAGCGCTTGACGTCCTATGACGTCAGCCACTGTCAGCAAGCCACAACTTTCAAAATGCCTGCTTTTTATGTTTCCTATGTTCTGGTATCTTTGAAACAATTAAGAAGTGTAATCAGAAATGTTACGGGAATGTTATATTTGCTCAAATTACACAATAAATTTGCGTAATCGTTTTTGCCGTGTCGTTCGATTTTTCACGAAAGATCATTGACACGTTGGCAGCATTGTCGATTGATCGTACGTATTTTACTTAGAATGTGTATCATATATATTTATTCCTGGGTCCCTCTGGGCAAATGTAAACAGAATTTTTTCGCAAATATGAAGTGACACGACCGATTTATACGGCTGCAGCTCGTGCATGGAATTTGCAACTCGTGATAATCGTGTTGACTGTCTTAGCTATTCACAAGGCCCCGAGTATTAGTCTTGGACGCGTTACGGCAACCAGAAAATATACCTAGCGGGTAAAACGGGTTTACGTACGACCACCCGTAGTGTTAAGTTCAGTGAAATAGTGCGGAGACGATCTTGAAGACATGGTAGTGCAATGAGGGATTTGCAGAAATTCGTCGACTGTTTGCTGACGGTAAGTACCATGAAACCAGTGGCATCTGCGACTACTTTGGACTTTCCTTACGTACGATACGTCGTATTGGTCGATTTCTCTGTGAAATGAGTCTGTGCTTTCTTAATCATCTAATTTTTTCCTGTTTGATCGGACGGATATTTTCTACGCGCTAGAGAATATGCTACGTGGTATCATATACGATGTTCAAGCCTCGTTACATTGTTCGTGCATTTCTGTTATATATATATATGTATATATATGTATATATATATATTAGACCAATATTCGTGAGATTACACACAATCTTACCGTGCAGCCACGCAGGGGCATATACACGCAACAAGACTGAATACGAGGTATGAGTATCTGCATGGAACGCGTTACGCTGTGAATATGTATGTTCGTAAATAAACAATTTTAATGATTTTAATTCGATACGCGTTTTAAATATCTATAAGAGTGTTGTAGTTTTACAGTCGAAACGATTCTATCGTGTTATAATTGCGTAAAAATAATGTGTGTGTGTGTGTGTGTGCGTGCGCGTGCGCGCGTATGGATGCATGTATGTATGTATATATTTCTTTCTTTTTTTTTTTCTCACTTACACCACTACCATGATGGTTGATTACGTTTTCAAGTTATCTGTTTCCTATTATTCCGATAATTAGTAAATAATTGCGACAACAACTTACGATAAATAAAATTATTTGAAAAATATATGTGATATGATAAATCTTACGCGTGCTATTTATTTTATTTGTTACATTTCGATTTGATTTAATTGGAGCCATTGCATTCTAGCGTTTTTAAATAACAAAATTTTTAATGCATATTAATTATTCGAAGTTTCCGCACACGTGTTATTTATTTGAAATTGTTTCGATATTTTTTTCTAGTGTACATACGTTATTTTTTGATCACTATTATAAGTTTCTATGCAATTGTAAATAACGTAAAGTCTTTTTGTTTGTGTAGCTTTCTGTAAAATAAAATTTATAATAAAAGTTTTAATGACTTTAAGGGCTAAATCATGAATTGAAATATCTCTGTTGAAAATATCTGTTTACTCAAAGATAGAACTGTTCGAATTTTCTTAAAATTGTGTTTCATTTGTACATCAGATAATGGTATTCGACCTGTTTAATGAATAATTCATTCTACATTCTTGTATCTGAGCAAGTAATCTCTTTGATTTTGGTTTGTTCCTTCATTCATTTGGTATGCATGTATGATATAGTACTATAGAATACGAACGTATTGTTCAATACATCTACATGCATAAAATATAAAGCACATCTCTATAGTACTATGTTATTCAACATATTTTGTCATAATTGTGTAATCTGTTTTTAGTAATTTTTTTTATAATTCTTCATACAGTTACTTTTATTTTGCTGTTTAGTATTGCACCACATGGTAAAAGATAAACATTACAAGGAACTATTAAAGGCATAAAATAAAAATGTAAAAATGATATATCATGACCTTCAATTTATGAGCCATATGCTATCTCATTAATTACAATCTTATATTCAACTTTAGAGTATGAAAGTCTTCAGTTAGACTTTAGCTTCAGAATCATACTGTTGCATTGTGATTTAAAATATTTCATCTTTTATTTTGTTAGATAATTATTTTAATATAATGATAAATTTATATTTTTCATTAATTTAATTATAAATGTAATGTGATAATTTTAAAATATATTTATATTATATATTAAATTAAAAATTTTAATAAAAGTGATATTTCATTCTTCTTATTCTTTTCAGTAATGGAAGTACAAGATGTCTTCAAACAGAGCAGATCCCAAAAAATCTCTGCAAGAAATGTTTCAGTTTTTACAATCAGATTTTAAAAATGCATCAAAGCATGATGATGTTGTTAAATGTTTAAATGCAAGTAGGATGACAAAGACTCTGTGCTGTGATTCAGAGAAATGTGAAAATAATATATGTGTATCAAGAAATATCAATCTGTCCCAAAAGATAGATGTTATTAACAGGATACAAGATGATCTATGTGACACAACTGAATTTTCAACAATTATTAAATATTCATCTGACACATGTTCAGTTCATCATTCTATGTTAAGTGAGAATGTTAATTCTAATTGTAATTGTGATATAATGCATTATCAACAACACAAACAAATCTCACAAAGTTATATGAGTTCTATATGTAATTTATGGAGAATTAGAGAAAATAGAAATTTACCATTATTGGTTACAAAAAAAATTGGTACACAGTGGAGGAATTGTTTTTGGAGAACATTTTTAATTCCGTTCATTATCTTGTTATTATGTACAACAGTATGCAATGCAGACTCTAATCAATGTGCAGTGGGTTTAAAAACACCTGGAAGTAAGTTTTTAATAAAAGCTTTTCTTATTTTTAATAAAAAACACCGCATATCTATTTATAAATTTAAACAATTAGTTGTATTTAATTTCGTACTTTTGAAGTATTTGTAACTTCTTACCTACCTCCTATGTCTTGTTTCTTCTTTTGGAATTCTAGTCTTGATGCTAAATGTATATATCTATATTTAATGCACTAGGTACAGTGTAGGTCAAAATTTAGAATAAACTTACTGTATATTCCAATGGAAATTTAATTTAAATGAAAACTGTAATTTTAAACTTAAATTTACAATATTATTATTTTTCAAGGAACTTGGCCACAAGGTGATATTGTACTTGAATATGGTCACTCTTTAAGAATACTTTGTATACTGAATAAAACATTTGTGGATGCTGAATTTCCTGGAAAAAATGCTTCAGATCTTGTATTTTTTCGTAATCAAAAAGAAATGGAACCAGAATTTATTACAATTATCAATGAAACTACAATATCGTTGGATGTAGAAAAACCTCCACCTGCAGAAGATATGTATTACTGTAGATTAAGATTACAAAATAATCACAATAAGCAACTGGAAGCAGTTTGTCTGAATAAAGTTGTCGTTGGTTGTAAGTATTTCTTTAAAAATAAGATAACATTAATTAACTTTATTAATTAAATTAAAATATTATAATTAATGTAACATATAAGATCCAAATCCCTTATAAAATTATATTATTGATATAAACTTAGAATAGATTAAAAGGTATTTCATGAAAACAAGGGCATTCAGTGTCTGCTTTCATGGCATGAGTTATAGGAATATCATTTAATGTGTTTTGTGTCTTGGAATTCACATTCGATTATCAATTAAGATAAGATTATAGATACAGAAGTCCTTTTATACAAAGAATTATTCATAAGCATCCTTAGTATTTTTTATTCTAAGAGAGAATATAATCTATTTATTAATTATTAATAGTTAAACCTCAAGAGCCTCGGAATTTCACTTGTGTATCTCATAATTGGGAAAATATGATATGCTCATGGGAGCCAGTTCAAAATTATGTGACAACAACATTTACACTCGTATTTAAATTACCGGGAAGAGCAGGAGGTAGAAAATTGTATCCATGTCCGAAAAGAGATAAAGATGATAGACCAAATATGTGCTTGTGGGATACATCTACAAATCCAATTTATCGACAGCCGTATGAATATTATACATTTATACTGAACGTAAATAATGTTCTAGGGAATTCTAGCTTTACATACAAGTTTCATCATTTCGCTCATGGTTTGTATTTATTATTTTTTTATTTAACATTGATATATTAATAATACGATTAATAACACTGTATAAATGATTTTAGTTATTCCTGCAAAACCAGCTAATTTATCAGTAATTAATAAAACGTCTGATAGTGCATTATTGCACTGGAGTGTGCCTTTTCCAATGCAGAATTTTCCACCTGGATTATTTCATAAAATCACATACCAAAATCAGTGGGATCATCAAAAAACTTGGCAGGTGAGTTTACAAATGCTTATTTGTAGTATTATAAGATATCTTGTTTGGAAGTATAATATACTAATATGATCATCATATATTAGGTAATCAATATTACAAATGATATTCACGTGCATAAAAGATATTATAATCTTACTGGGTTGAAATATGCCAATACTGTATATGATGTGCGAGTTTTTATGAGAAGTGCAGTTGCAGCTGGGGAAGATAAGTGGAGTCAGTTTAGCGACGTTACTTTTAGAACACCACCAAGATGTTAGTTGTGGTTCCTACAATTTTAATTTTATTGTTAGATATTTCCCGAAATATTTTTTATATTTTTATATATTTGATATTTTAGTACCTGGCCAACCTCCAAAAACCGATATTGGAAGCTTTGAAATAGCGGAGAATAGTGCTAGCAGAGATGTATATTTGTACTGGCAAGCTATACCGCAATATTTAGAAAATGGTGATAACTTCAGATATGAAATTGTTCGTGTAGAAGAAAATGGACGAAAAGTGTATCTTTTACCGAATGAAACTACGAGAACATATGCTAAATTTAATGGAATTAGTAACAATTATTATAGATTCGAAATTGTCACGGCAAACGTCGTTGGAGCAAATGATGAACGTGCTAAACTTTTTGTACCCAGTCAATTCAAAAGTAAGATTAAAACAGAAAATGAAGCTTTATGATAACCAACCAATGTACATCTGCATTGTATAAATAATAATGCATTTCTTTATTCATATGTTACAGTATCACACGAACCTATAGCATTTACGAAAATTGCGTTTGATGGAGGATTGTATGAATTATCATGGAAACCACCTATTATGAATAAAGAAATTACAAATTATACAATATTTTGGTGCGATAATGAACGTGATCGTCCTTATCAGTGCACTGTATTTATTAATTATTAACTGTGTTATATGTATTTATTAACTATTAGCATAATGAAAAGGGATATACTAATATGCACTGTAATTGCAGGGTTATCTAGATTGGGTACATGTATCAAGAAATACGACAATTTATAATATGACTGTACCAGATCCCGATAAAGTGTATCAATTTGCGATTTCTGCAAATACAAACAGAGGTAGTAGTGGCATGGTATGGGCATCATGCACTGTAATACACAACAAAGTTGTTGGAAAAATGAAATCTGTGTGGATAAATAGAATTGGTTCTGACTTTATTGAAGTTGGTTGGAAGTTGGATTGTTCGGATCGCATTGGAATAGTAGAGGGATTTAATATTTATTATTGTCCCATTGTTTCACCGTATGATCTGAATTGTAAAGGCCCAAAACTTAATACAACGATAAAAGCCGATCCTCATATTATCCATGGTATCGTAAATAATTTGAAACCGTATACAACATATATGTTAGCTGTCGCTGTTTTAACAAAAAGTGGAGAAGGATTGCATAGTGATCCTTTGTATAATACAACGCTTGAAGCTGCACCAACAACTCCTCCGCAGGACGTAAGAATTACAAAAGTGACAAATACGACAATGAACATTGTATGGAAACCACCAGAAGCAATGAATGGTGTATTACGTTATTATGAGGTTTATTACAATGAATACTCACAAAAAGTTGAAGACTCAACTCAAACTGAATTGAATGATCTGTTAGCGCATACGAATTATAGCATTAGTGTAGCAGCATGTACCGTATCTTGCAGTGTGAAATCGCCTACAATTCACCAAGTTACGAAAATCGGTGTACCGGGAATGATTAATGTACCTAATGTGCGCTTCATGAATTCTAGCCAAGTAATCGTTATGTGGAATAAACCTCAAAATGCCGCTGGGTTCTTGAATTATTATGAAATACGGTCTAATGACGGTGATGAAATACAAAATAGTACTAAAACAGGTAACATTTTAGGAAGAAGATATATTTTTTTTAAAATCATATTTTTTTGCTGATATATTTCTTTTATAAATATTTCAGAGGCTCAGTTACCTATCCCTGACTGCAAAACCATTGGACAAGAAAAATTATATCAATTTCGTGTAAGGGCTGTTAATATTGCATCAGATAACACACATTTAAAAGGCAGTTGGTCTGATCCTGGTGAGGGAAATTGTTACAGTGATGGTAAGTCCATATTTAATTTCTCTGATTTTCGTTTCATCATTCAATTTCTTAACTGAAAAACTTATATGATCATATAATTTTACATTATAGGACCTTCATTTAGAGTGTGGGTTATAATATGGGTGATAGGAGGTATTAGTACTGTGGCAGTTCTTCTTTGTTTGGCGCATTTATCAAAAAGGTATGAATAACTACTGAAAATTTTATAAAATAAATATACTTTTATATTTTATTTTATATTTTTATTACGTGTTTATATTGTATAGAATGTGGCTAAAGTGCAAAGCTATGCAAGATGTCGAGGTCAAATTACCACCAGGATTAGCACCGAACATGGTTCAGTATATAATATGTCGATATAAAAAACTTAGTATTTGCTATTATTATATTTTTCGTTTTTATTATAGAAACTTCTTCAAAAAGTGGGTGAACAACATATACGGCAATCTTCCGCTGATTCAAGCGGTTGTTCAAGCGGACAAGAATCTGTTACTTCTTCTCTAACATCAGATTCTCAGGTTTCAAGCGATAGCGGTACAGAAATAGATCCAATGCCGGTATCACCTAATAAATTGCTTGAAACACTACCAGCTTGGGAATCTTCAAGTCTTCGCCAGAGGAATGTTGGAATTACTAGACCAGGATTCACAACGGAAACAGCACGCTGGGAACCATATGTGAAAGTTGCAAAATCCGGAGAGCCCATTGTAGCAGATACATTGTCTTTGGCTCGATCTACGCCTAATTTAACCGATAGTACAGGTTACACAACTTCGCAACATACTTGGTCTTCAACTGGTTACATTAGTATGCCATCATCAGAAGAATTGTCTAGTAATCCCAGTCCTGTTCCTAAGGAAACCTCAACTGCAAGTGGTTATAGCATTATAGGAACTGTTCCTAAATCTGTTGTAAAATCAAAGTCTGAAGATGACAGTGATTTAACGGAATCTACTGCGGACACATTAATACCCATCAAACCCGAATCCAAGCCCACAAATCCATACATAACTTTAGCATCTTTCGAGCAGAAACAAAAGGATAACAAAGCTATCGACTCGTTACATAATTTGAATGAATTAACATTTGCCGAATCGAACAAATCGAAACTAGAATCTTTGACTCCGTTCTCAACTTCTGACAAAGTTTCTAAACCATACGTGCAAACAGGTTTGATCGATTCACTAAAGAAGTCGTTTACTGGAAGTAGTATTGACAGTGCAAAGAGTGTAACGATGTCTACTCCATTTGCAGCCACGTCTTTAACCGATTCATGCAATAAACCGTTCGTTTCCTCTTTTGCAAGTCCAACTACTCTGGCATCTACGCTAGATCCCTCATCGAAACCTTATGTTTCTGTGTCTTCAATTCCTGAAGTTTCGAAAAAGTCAAATCTTCAAGCAGGTGCTTTAGAATCTTCGCAGAAGGCCACTACACCCCAAACCTCTACAACTGATGGTTCGCAACCATATGTTCTCGCCAGTTCCGTGTTCCAAATGCTACAACAGCAACAAAGGGGAAAACCGGAAACTTCTATTTCAGAAGCGATAGACAACGAAACGGAAGATGTTACGACAGGCTATCCTCTGTGTTGGCAAACCAGTGGTACAAAGCCAAATTCGAAGTTGGATGCAGACAAACCAGTTATTACGACTAAACAGAGTACTGGATACGTTACCATAGCAGAAAATCCAAAGCTAGAGCAACATAGAACGTCGACGTTGTCATCACCGTATGTACAGCATGAGAGGTTTGAGAAGCCACTGCCACAAACTACTACTGGTCAGTCAGATGAACAATACAGTAAAGTGACTGTTGTGCCAAGTACTATTCAGTGAAAGAAGAAAGGTGCAAATGAATCGATTGTGGCAGTGTAGCTTGTGAATTTTGTCACTTTGTATAAACTTCCTTCAATATAGGAACGTTTTTTAATGAACTATGGTGCAATACAAATTTCACATTTGTAGGTGCTTCAAAATGTAACCGATGACTAAATTAAAACCTACATTTGTTTTTAGGAGCATAGTATTAGATCAGACTACAAAACGTGCATCCTACGAGATATATAAGGATTGTCGATGCGTATCAACAGGAATGTGTTTAAAATTTTAGTGTTTTCTAGAATTCTATATAAAATATTCGATGCTGATTTAACGACTGAATTAGAGAGAGAGAGAGAGAGAGAGAGAGAGAGAGAGAGAGAGAAACGAAAATAAAAAAATGAAGAGTGTCGTATAATATTCGGTACAAGAACACATCGAATATGAAACATCCTCATTTGTGAAAGTATGTACAAAATGAATTACTTTTGTATCATATATATTATTGTGCAATGTGATGTGAAAATCACTAGCAACGCCATAGCGTAAGGATTATAGATTGTAAGTAAATTATGTGGCATACCGATCGACAAACAACTCATTGTTGTCCGAACAATCAAATTTTTTGCTATCTATGGTAGTATAATAATTCTCATTTAGAAGGACTGTTATTTAATCATTGTGAAGCTTTTAATGGACTCTGTGCAGTAGTATTAGTATTTCGAGATACGTCCAAAACGATTTGAAAATTTTCAAAGATGTTTTTGTTTGAATTCTTTTATATCGTGAATCATGACTTCCAAATATATTTTTTCGCTCTATCATACAGGATAATAAGATGCATACATAATATCGATCAATCTTTTTTGAGTCTCAATGAAACCGATATTTGTACTGTTCTAATTATTAATTGTTCCTTAGAATAAGACAAATATTCGTGGCAAAGGCAGAAAAAAGAAATTGTTCGCAATTATAAATTATTTATATGTAAATCAAATTGATAGAGGTAAAAATTTACGGTTTTTGAATCATTCGTTTGCTAAATTTTGTACTGTGCACAAAAAGATTATATTGATTTTTTTCGTTGAACTACAATCGTATGCGCAATTTGTCTATCTATGTAGATAATTTATAAATCGTTCCTATAGTACCTTACTATCATCGATTGATAGAAAGCAGTAAAAGAAACACTATGGCAATAAGTACAGGGTCAAGGAAAGATAAGAAAAGGCCAAATCACAATTTTGAAATCAATTAAATTTTGCACGTTTCTTATATATTTCTTTATCAGTTGAAGACGTTTAAGTAATTGAAATGAATTTAAAAGCGCTGTTCTTTATTTTTTAACACTTTAAATATCATTGCTGATTGTGTTAAAATTTTTTAGTAGAATTTCAATATCTTGTAAATAAAAGAAATTATTTAACATACGATTTTAGATCAACTTCCATCAGTGAATAAATTGTTTTAAAACTTTTGATAAAAATCATTTTAAAAATACAGAGTCATATATGTTTCGAATATATAATTTTGCCAGTCAGTGAAGTTGAATAAATCAAGATATGCTGAAATCAATATTATATAGTTAAGCAGTTTACTTTGCAGAAATTTTAAGGAACTATGCAATGCCATTGAATCATTTATACTAAAACAAAGCAAGATTATATATATTATACATGCATAATACCTTAAGCTAGTCATTCACGGGGTATATGAGTTTTTACAGGCCTTTTTTAATAGTTATTATTTATAGTTTATAATCAACTATTAAATAAATTCTTTTTTAAATTCTAAATTAATTCTTCATTAATGATTTTGTTAACATGTCAATTTGTTGGTAACCGTACATATCATTTAATTGAACTATTATAGATTGAATGATCTTAGGTATTGTACTGATCGGTATTTACAACAATCTGACAGAGAATTTTTATATTCTTACAATACGATGTAAAAAAAATTTCATTTTGTTTGATTGTAACGAGACAATCATTATGGCAATTGAATAGAATCGCATGCATTTTTAATAGTGCACAATTCAACAATCGAACAACTGAATCTGTTATCAGTACAAAGAAAGGGGGAGGAGGGAGGGGGGGGCCTGGAATGATTTTTGCATTCGATTCTCGTTTTACATGTTCAAACAAGAGAGATTGCATTTCGGAGTCACCACCAAGAAACTTCATCATCAGTGGCGGCTGATGGCGGGCGGCGCACCCCTACAAAACACCCCACCAGATAACGCGCGCTTGGCGGTTGTTATTACGGGCCTTTTTTCTAGGCTAGGGCAATGGAAAAGGGTCGGTCCACCCATCCTAGAGCTGGTTCGCACTCGCGGCTGCTTAACGTGTGATTGTCATCGACGATTCGTAAATGCGTTATATCCATTTGCGTTTGGTGACTTCATCCTTTTCGGAATTGGTATATTAAAGATGACCATGCCACTACACATTGTTTGGACTTGTGAAACGGTATTGAAATAAGCACAACGGAAAAATTCGATAATCCGTGGAACTTTCTCTGAAGCGAGCTTATATATACTCGTATGTTATATTATTGTTATTGAGAGAGGAGCTGCTAATATTTAATGAATCGCGTGTAATCTGTAAAAAATATTGCTTAGTAAATATTAAGTAATATTGAAAAAAAGGATTAGGAAAAGAACAATTAGATGATGATAAATTAGAGTCTATATTGGATATTGTAAATGCATTCGATAAATGCATCCAATTTGTAATTTCACATTCGAGGACGTAGACTTTTTTCTTTTTTCTTTTTACACAGCACACAAGTGCACACAAAGTGTTTAAAAGTAAGATATTCTGGAAGAAAATTTTATAGTCGATCGATTTGTTTGAAAATGATCACTTGTATAAATCCATTCTACCATGGAGAATCTTTAAAATAGTGGAATATAAAAAAAAAGTGAAAGAACGAGCAAAAATATAAATAATAATGCCGACTTTGTAAAACGAGAGGCAAAATGCATGCAAAATTTTAAAATATGCTCATGTTGAGATAATTAAGTATTTTTCACGGTAAAGGCTTCTAGATTGATTTAGAAAGTAATCAAGCGCGTTTTTACTTTATTAGGTTTTACATGTCTACGTTGTATATATAATATATCTATTATTATCTATTTTTGTTACATATTTATAAATGAAAAAAAACTTGCACACTATAAATATATATATATATATATATACATGTAGCTTAATCTGAAAAAAATTTTAAATAATGGAATTGTGGTTTAAATGATTTATATATATATCTATATCTATCTATATAGATTTATAGAGATATATAGAAGATATATTGATGATTTACATGACATACATAAGACATATTTCTATT
Organism: Tetragonula carbonaria; assembly: GCA_032399595.1. Lineage (NCBI taxonomy): Eukaryota > Metazoa > Arthropoda > Insecta > Hymenoptera > Apidae > Tetragonula > Tetragonula carbonaria. The sequence continues at coordinate 1,721,739 of JAUCRC010000012.1, read as the reverse complement.
ATTAAACATTTACCTCTATCGATTATTAATTTGCCTTGCCCAGGCATATATAAAACGTATTCGCGATTTCTTTTTTCTCCATTTTTCATGTAATCAAACAGTCCTTGTATAATTTAGTAGCATGTTAGGATGTTTATAATGTTTATGTTATATATTTTCATTAACATTGTGGGAGCTCAGTGTCATAGTAAGTTAGATGAAATTGAAACGATGTAGCTAATTGGTATAAAATCATTTTATACGGTGCAAAGCAATTTTAGTGCAATGTTTCACATAGATGATCGATTTTTGTAAATACTACCTATTTTCCCTTTTTTACGTGTCACATAATCGCATTAAAATACTATATTACGTGATCTCGTGAACTGTTTTTGTCTGAGCTCCCTGATTATAGATTTTTTTCTAATATATATATTCGGAGTGCAGTGAATTGTTAATGCAGATTATTAGATTTTGACTGAAATATTTGTTGTTGACATAGTGAAAGAAAGATGTTTAAAATTTCGCTCTATATATTTTATGTGTCTGTTTGTTTCTGCGGAAATTCAAATTTTCGATCATTCGTAATAATCATTTTATCCTTGAGCAACATTAATATTCGTAAACGAAATAGTGTTCAGTTGCACAGAATGATGAATGTTCCAAAAATATCGGGATATTTTTTTTTTTGCAGAAATATATCAGACATGGCGCTTTTTTGCAGACATCGCGCTAATAAAAATTGTGCTAATATTAATCGTGGAATACTGCAATCTCCTGTATCTCGTTTGAAAAATTAAAATTATAAATAAATTTTAGAAATTAATACGTGAGGAGAATAGCCAAATTGTTTATGTAATTAAGAAAGTAATAATTTGGTATCGCAACAACCATATGCATATGTTATAACAAAAAATATTAAAAAATAAAATCCAATAACAGTATTCCAGGATGAGTAGACCATTTCATAATAATTAATTTACACGCAGCTAACTACACACACACACGCGCGCGTGTATATACGATATATATTTATATATTAATTCTAATAAGATCTTGTACAGAGTATTGTAAAATATATTTTTACTACATTTTTTTGGTTTTATTATTTATTTCTTTATAACACGAAATTGTGTTTTAAGTTCGTTTTTTGTAGATCGTTGCTGTTATGCCATTATGTATGCCGTATGCCATGCCGTTGAACCTTGCCATTTATATTAGGTTCATTTTTACAATCAATCCCAAAGTTGTTTTGTTTTTCAATACTCATACAGATCGCAAGAAAAATACAAGAATTCTTGTAAAACTTTATCTTTCAATCGATGCTGTTAATAAGCGCTTCAAGAGCCATTACTTTATAACAATTATATTGAAATATATTACATTTACATATATCGACCTGATGTATTTTGCTTATTAAATCTATAACATATTCCTTCATTATTTTTAATTCGTGATATTAATAATTTCTAACATACTAATGAAAAAGTAAAATTCGAGAGGTCAATATATTTTTTATTTATCGCATAATGTTTTGGCAAATATTTCAATTGTATATATTAATATAGAGAATAAGAAAAATTTAGTATAAGAAAGATCGAAATTCTTCTATGTATATACCTTTCTGTATAATTAGAAAATAAGTATAGTACTCCATAATAATCCATGTACATGAATGCATACAGTCTTTATTTAGATTCCATTATATTTATATATTGATTTTTAATTCTTCCTTCACAGTGATTACATCCATTTAAAAAACATAATACGTCGACTATTATTGTTATATTTAGTAAATTAATCCAAGTCTCTCTCAATTGAATTGAAACGAACGTAAAAATATAAATTCACGTATTTTACGCTTTAATTTCAACAACTAATTTATTTTATATATAAAGTATAGTTGGAAGGAACAGGAAATATAAATCAAAGTAAACGTGGTTAGGTTCAAGGCATCATTGATGTTTATTTGATTTCTATTTTTCCTTATTATCGACGGATGATATGACCAATTATAAAAGAGTTGATTTTTGCCTAATTTTTCTTAAATAATTATGTACATATTTTGAATTGCTTCATTTTTACAATGTTCTTTTAGAAACAGAAATACTAGATTGAAGTATACGTGATCATTGTTTCGATAAACAAACTGAGTACAATTACTAAATGTAATTGCAAAGATATTAACTCATCAGAAAATGATCGTCATTATACTTCAATTATTCATATAACAATCAATGTCTTGTAATGTTAGTCCTCTATATATGTGTGTATATATATATATATATATATATATATATATATTCCTTTATGTATATACATAATATATACATATACACACACACACATACACACATTTCCAAAATTACAATTCATTCATGTTAAACTGTTCAAACGGCTGGAGATAATATCTAATAAATCAAAAATATTCTTAATGAAAGTTTCGAATTACATAATCTATACTGTTACAAATAATTTACATATACAGATCTTTACAGAAAATTTTTTTCTTAACATTGTTAAAGTCGTTAGAAACTGTCATTTAGCAAATTTATACTTCAATTCAACTGAACAGCTGCATATTTCTACGCATGTTTAATCATAAATTAATTGCTATACACTTATGAATGTTATGAATTAAATATGTATTTACTTATATAAATTCTGGTGATTGATTATTGCAGCCAGTGGTGAGACAATATTTTAGTTGGAATCATACGGAAATATTTTTTAGAATATATAAGGAAATTATTAATAATCTTCTTCTTTAATAATAAAATAGAATATATCTTATTATATGTTTCTATTAACTCGGATAAATGAAATTAATAGAAGAAACTTCAATAAAACGAAGCCAGCTATTTTTTTAATACTCATAAACGTAAATTTCAAATATACTGTACCATATCATTTATCCGCATATTTTTAATAGCTGAAATAAATTTAAATAATAATTTAAAATGAATAAAAGTAAGTGCTAATTTCAATTCAGATATAAATCGTACGAACCGGTAATAATTAGGCTTAAAAGGTCCAGCCTTATTAAGACCCATATATTTGGCTTGTTCATCTGTTAATTCTGTTAAATGTGCATCAAACGTCGGTAAATGCAATGATGCCACGTACTCATCTATCGAGTTACATTATTATTTTACAGCTTACTTTAATTGAACAATAATGGAACATAAAAATATTTTATGCTTACCCATTTTTTTGGGTAACAGATAAACATCACTTTTATACCGCCCTGGCGGTGCGTTGAAAAGTTCAATTAGTGCTAACGCCTGAGTAGCAGCTGTGATCGACACAACAAACGAAGGAATGCTGGAACAAGACAAGTTGACTAATCGGCCTTCCGCTAATAATACGATGCGCTTTCCATCTGGCCAGATAACATGATCCACTTGAGACCTTACTTTTTCCCAAGTTAAATCGGGCGTGCGTAAACTGTTCTGTTAAGAACATATTAAAGGAGTCTTAATGTCTTATCAATATATTTCTTTTTGTTCTGAAATATAAGAAATACGAGTTTTTCCCTACAAACTCTAATTGAAAATCCAATCAAATTTTAGAGAAACTAATTAAATATTGTTAGAATTTGGACGTACAATATCTATTTCAGTATTACTGTGACCCATATTGCACACCACACAGCCATTTTTCATTTTATCCATGTGTTCTCGCGTAACTACATTTTTATTGCCGGTTGCGGTAATAACAATGTCTACATTTCGGATGACTTCGTTCAATTTCATCACTCTAAAACCATCCATACTGTAAAGAATACACATATGAATAATTATATTACGCTTTATGTAATATATTTTTATTTTATTTCAAATTATCCACCTTGCTTGCAAAGCACAAATTGGGTCAATTTCAGTTATATAAACGATGCAACCTAAACCCTTAAGAGCTTGACAACAACCTTTACCAACTTCACCATAGCCGCAAATTACAACTTGTTTTCCACCAAACATAATATCTGTGGATCTTTTCAAGCTGCAATAAAATATTTAAATAGAAGCAATTGACAGATATTTTTGATGCATATCGATAATCGATTTATAATTGATTTACCTATCAATAATACTTTCGCGGCAGCTATAAAGATTATCAAATTTCGTTTTCGTTACGCTATCGTTGACATTCATGGCAGGGACGGATAATTTTCCTGCTTTTGATAGTTGGTATAATCTATGTACACCTGTTACACTCTCTTCAACAATTCCTGAAAATTAGTATTATTAATATTATCTATCTGGTTACAAGAGGAACGATGATCAAACCTTGAATCATTTTAAACATAGCATTATATTTTTTGAGCATTAAATGTGTTGCATCTCCACCGTCATCTAGTATCATGTTAGGTTGCCAATTTTCAGCGGCTACACATTTATCAATACACCACCAAAAATCTTCTTCTGTTTCACCACGCCAGGCAAAAATTGGATAACCAGCATGAGCTAGAGCAGCAGCCACTTCATTTTGGGTAGAATATATGTTACATGCTGCCCATCTAACTTGTGCTCCCAAATGCACTAAAGTTTCAATAAGAACAGCAGTTTGAGCATTGATATGAGTGCATCCCACGATTTTAGCATTTTTCAACGGCTGTTTAAAATAATTACTCATTATGTTCGTTAATAGTTTCGGTTAGTTTTGCTTTTGCTCAGACAATTCCTATACCTTATCATCAGCGGCACGTTTACGAAGTGCCATAATTCCCGGCATTTCTTGTTCCGCTATTTCTATCTCTCTTCTACCAAATGCATGTTGATTAATATTGCGTACACAGAAATCTGTGAAGCCATTTTCAGTTTTTTGAATTTTTTCACGAGGTGACACATCATCCTCGTCTGATGAACTTCCTGTATAGGATGCTAAAATTAACCGCGACGTATTAACAATGATCGGGTTACAACAATCAAATGTACAATACTTTAATAAACGTATTCATACCAGAGCTGTAACTGTCTGTGCTACTGGCTGATAATGATCGACTACGATAACGGCTAGACTTCTTCAAGGCTCCAGACTTGGAATCCTAAACATTTAAAATATCAAATTACTAACTTATAAAGTTACGAGAAATACATATTTCTCATCTTGAAAAGGGCTGCAATAGATGGAAATGGACTACAAACAGAAAAATGCAAATAAAGCTATTTTATTCGATAGAATGGACACAGTTTAATATAGACGACTTTCAGCGTACATTTGATTTCATATCATTCATGATACTTGCAGTCTAGCGATAAAAAAAAAAAAAAAAAAATGAAAATCGTCTTATTATTACTGTGTTATTTGATGGGAAAGCAAAAGTGATAAACCATTGGCACATACCGTATTTATGTAGTCATAGGAATTAAAGCAGCCCTGAGGAAATTGCAAGGATTGCTCTATGGAAAGGAATACAAGTTTACTTTGTGTTTTGTACACATATGTTCTTACTTACTAATTTTGTTCTCGCGCCGTGAAAGGCACTATTTGATGCCTCTAGGCTCTGAAATCACAATAACCACCATTTCATAATTCAAATTGGATCAAATTTTTATAATACAGTCCGTAGTTAGGTACAAAGCTCCCAAAGGTTGTACTTGTATGTAAAATTTGATTTATATAAAATATCAGTTTTACGTACACAAAGGTATCTCCCCCCTTTTCTTTTTTGTTTTGTATTTATTCCTCAGTTGTACTCAAGGCATTGGTTCAGTAGTGCTAATTGTGCCATGCCTATATGGTGTATTTAGGCATATAATGAGCGATGCATGAGTGATTGGTACCGAACCTACGGACTACTGTGGGAATAATGCTCTATATGTAAAATAATACAAGCGCCTTGATAGCAGGCAATATGTGTGCATGCAAATCACCTTTTAATTTTTGCATTATAAAAGTTGAAATTATACAATGTACTATGCATTTGATGCCATTGAAGATATTAGAAGACCTATATTTTTTTTTCATGATATAGTTAGTATACTAAAATACTATCATACAAAAATATGTAATAGAAAGAGCCATAAATTATAAAATATATGAAAAAATGAAATATCTTTTGCCTGAAAAAATTAATATATTATTAAAAGTATTCAGTTTTTTAAAACATTTTTACATTGAATATGTAGAACAGAGTACTTAGAACATTAATAGATGCAGAAGATGCATTGTTCTTGTGGCTGAGCTCATGTATATCTATTGTCTGCAAGTTTCGTGCCAATTATCTGCATATTGTGCAATGATGAATTGCCAGTTACAATTGCTTTTTAAATGAAAAAATATTTCTGACGCAGAAGTATATGTATCCTATTTGTATTTATAAATTATGTTTTATTAATTTTTTTATTACCATATCTATACAATAACATTCAATAATATTATTACATATATTTACAATATTAGCATGTATTATGCTATAACTCATCATTTCAACTTATAACGAATAAAACAGATTTAAGTTCAATCAATAAATTGAGTTAGCATTCAGTATTTTTAACAATACATTTATCTTGAAGTTATTTCACGATGGGGTTCAGTTGGCAGCAACAACAGTAGAAGGAAGTTATTTGTTTGACAGTTAAACAGAAGGTATATACAAGACGATACATTAATTAGTATTACCATGTGTTGCATTACATAATAGCAACATGTGGTCATAAGACCTAAAAGGGTTGGGCTGAGACGTGACAGAAAAAAACAAAACACAGGTAAAAGAAGATAAAGATAAATGAAAGACATATTACAAATAATTTAACAAAATGAAAAGACAGAAACGAATGAAATGAAAAGAGTTCAGTATTTTTATTGAATTATTGTCCTTTGATGAAAACGAAGGTGTAAATTAAAGAAGAAATATTTTATTCTTACAGGATTAATTCAATTAGCCAGAAACTAGTACGGCGGTAAATACAATACTCGTGGCAATACACTGTCGTGATTCTACATTATCAAAGTCGATAATGTTTATTTAATTGTTTGCCGATAGTATTCTTCAATTTACCTTGTTACTCGATGCTGGATCGGTGACAGGACCATCGGTGACGGTATTTCTAGCATCTTTTCCAGACGACGAACTGTTCACAGCATCCCCGCTGTCAGCCATTTTCGATCCCAAGTCAAACTAGTGCGTTTGTCAAACGACAGGTGGTGTCTTTATGCTATTACAGGAGCGTAATCACGATGCGCTTACGACTAGGTGCTTTTTGTCGATACTATTCGTAAATAATTGATTAATTTAAATAAATAATAATCATACGAAAAAAATTGTTGTTCCCTAATTTAGGCAACGTGACAATCTCACTGTAACAGTTTATCTCGCCAGAGTATTTAAAGATTGAAAAAGTATAAAATTTTTACTTATTTTAAAGTATAATCGAGCTATTCTTAAAGAGTGATACACTTATTTACGCGTTTTATGATGGAGAGATTCAGGAAAACGGATTTCAATAATGGATTTTTATGTTTAATTGAACGAGGATGAAAAATAAATACGATTCAATAATTTGGCCATAAGAAAAAAAGTCCGTTTTAAAATACAATGAATCACAGGAAGTATGCTAGATACGGCCTTGTTCTTGTTCGACGTGTACGATCTATCCTGAAAACATTAATCGCCTTGTGCCCACCCACCAAGATGGCTCCTTTATGGGGCAATACTCGATGTTTGACGTGAAGTTATTTACACACCTGGAATTAAACGTCCATTGAGACAAGTTGTGGATGTCTTTCGATGCACGGTGTGCGTGAAACAGATCAAGAAAGAGTGCGTGCTCTGTAGCAGTGAGGGATCGATCGAGTTCCTGAAGAAAAAAATTATACGGGACGGCCGGTTGGTGTAATACGTAGCTCGCTTGCCGAACAAAAATCTGTACAGGTATCGTAACCTTCGCTACGCCGAATAAGAATATTCTGATTAATTTTCTGATTTTGCTTGGATAAGTTATAGAGTGTCATGTACGCTGGTCGTCTATATCTAATCGAAATTTGTCGAAACCCGGGCATTATCATCGGTGTCAAAATTGACCGCGGTTGTGTACAATGCATATTGATCTATTCGTAGCTGTCATTTGTACATCGAATAATTTGTTTCTGCTGCATGAATCACATCTTGTAAATTTCAGTATCGAGTTCAAGCCCTTACTTAGTCATCCTAATTGTATAACTATTTATTACATCGCGATGGAAATACTTCGTCGTTATCGTGAAATATTTTCTTTTGCGTTTTAACGATAAATTGCTGTAACGGTATTTGGAATTATTTTTAAACACGATATATGAAAGTTATTATCGTGTCAGTTTTTTGATTATTGAAAAGTTGTAAAAGTCTTACTGTATGTATATATGGAGGTTAACATAAAAATGCGTTTCGAAAAACTTTTTGATGTCTTACCTCGTTGAATCCATAATCTGTATAATATAAGAAATAATATATTTTCATCCGTCATGAAATTTAGTTGACGTGAAAATTAATTTTGTGTTGAGTGTTTGCTTGTCATTTGATTCACCTCTTGTTTCATTAACACGAAGTGTATTTCCTAATGTAATTTATGATGCATATACACGTGATGAACACATTTCCATATGTGATTTTACATATCTTATTAATGTGAATTTCAGACAGTGAATACTCATGAATATTTATTATTCTAATTTCCATAACAAAAGATATAAGTGCAAATACAAGTGTAACTAACATTTGACGATGCTGTTTGTTAGTTCATTTATTTGCAAACATTATTTTTTTTCAGATATACAGTGCCATTCCAAAGAACCATTGCTCACAGTTGTGCTAAATTATGAATGCTGTGCTTTATAGAGAGAGATAAAATTTGAAGGCTACTTGTCTCAAAATCTGTATCGCTAATTTTTAGTAATATCAGTTTGTCATTCATAAAACTACGATAATAACAATTGTATTAACAAAGCTCAAATGAAATTTTGGCAAATGACATTTGTTTATAATAATTCGTACATAAATTTACATGTCGTACAAAAGTTTGAGGTATGATATATCAATGTTGTAAAAGAATCAGGAAGAATAAAAGAGCACATTATTGAAAATGTTACCAAAGGGAGGTAATATTGATTTTCATATAAATTTTTAGACTTGATATAATGACCAAAGGGAGACATACTCATGTTTAATAATTGCAAAGATAAATGAATAAGAGAAACTATTGATAGTGGTACTTAAAAATGTCCTGAGTAAAGTTTGACAAAGAGAAGATTTTTATTTTCACATTTAATTACATAAGTGATCTAAAATTAAGCTTTAAAAATGGCAAGGAAAAGTGATAATATCAAAACCATCAATGTCGCTATTGTTGGTCTTTCTGGTACTGAGAAAGATAAAGGACAAGTTGGTGTTGGAAAGTCATGTCTCTGTAATCGTTTTATGCGTTCTTTGAACGATGATTATAATGTGGACCATATATCAGTGTTATCACAGGTAATTAATAAATACATATTCTATTAAGAATATTTGTAAGCTTTACATTAATGAATATCTTATTAATTGAATAATATGTTTTACAGTCAGATTTTAGTGGTCGGGTGGTAAATAATGATCATTTCTTATATTGGGGCGAAGTTACAAAAACAGCAGAGGATGGAACAGAGTATCAATTTCAAGTGATAGAACATACAGAGTTTATAGATGATGCATCATTTCAACCTTTTAAGGGTGGTAAAATGGAACCATATGCGAAAAGATGTGCAGCCACAAAAATTACTAGTGCAGAGAAGCTTATGTATATTTGCAAAAATCAGTTAGGCATAGAAAAAGAATATGAACAAAAAGTTTTACCCGATGGTAAATTAAATATTGATGGTTTTTTGTGTGTATTTGATGTAAGCGTTGTACCAAATAGATCTATAGAAAAACAGATTGAAATAGTAGCAAATATATTGAACAGTTTAATGAAGACTAAAAAACCAATAGTTTTGGTAACAACTAAAAATGATGATGCTAATGAACAATATGTAAAAGAAGCTGAAAAATTAATAATGCGTAAAGAATATAAAGGTTCCATTTTAATAGTTGAAACATCTGCACATGAAAATATTAATATTGATTTGGCATTTATGATTTTGGCTCAATTGATTGATAAAACCAAAATGCGCAGCAAAGTAACACCGTTTGCAGAAGCAGCTAGAGCCAGAAAAGAATTACTGGATGCATCTACAGAATCTTTACAAAGATTGATTCGAGTGCATGTTACTGACTATAGAGCACTATGGTCTCAAGCATCTAAAAAGCTAGCGCAACATAAAGAATTTTCAACATTTGTGGAATTGTTTGGTATTGATGCAACCCAAAGATTATTTAGGAGACATATTAAAAAATTAAAAGATGAACAAGTGGCAAAGAAGATTCAGGGATATTTAGATATGTTACCTGATATTCTTCATGAAATATGTCCTGATGTAACAAATTTGATTAATGAGTATGTTTCGAATTAAAATCGTTTAGTTATGATAGAAAGATGTTGTTTTATTAAATCTATATATTTTATTTATATAGAGAGTGGTCTGCAGTACAACAATATATAAAAGAACATCCTGATTTTCATCAATATTTTTATGAATGTCCTGAGGATATCCCGTGGATTGATTGTGATTTTGGTGAAAACAATGGAACAAAAATTCCTTACGATGTTTTAGAAACACCAGAAGCCGAAACTGTTTTCAAAAATCATATAAATATATTGCAACAAGAACAGCGGCGATTAGAGTAAGTATTATACATATGCAAATATTTCTTGATTATTATAATTCTGATCTGCTGAAATTTTGCTATCTATAAATAGCAAATGAATTATCAGTTCTTTTTTTACATGCTTTAACATAGTTATTAAAGTTACATAGTCATTCAGCATTTTAGATAATAATATTTATGTGCAATATACTAATGCTTTGCTTTATTCTGGGTGGTGTTTATTTTGTGCAGACTTCCTAAAAGGTAAATTGTGCTTTTTATCGCTTTGTACACTAGGATATAATTTTTTTAGAAATATATAATTAGCTATACTAACATTTTTGTAGTTTTTTATATCTATGTATTTTGGTATATTTAAAACTTTATGAATATTCTATAAACTATTCTATATTTTAGTAAAGATAATACTATAATATTATAATATTTATACAAAAATATTATTTATTAGATGGAAAAAGCAATTTAAACAATTGTTAGAAGAAACTGGCTATGTTACACCAGGAAAGCATTTGTCTGAAGTTAGAGTTCTTTTTATGGGCAGAGAATGCTTTGAAGCTCTTTCGCATCATGATTGTCAAGAAATATATGATCAACATCAAAAGGAAATTATTGAAAAAGCAAAACATAATTTCCAAGTAAGGATACATGTTTTATTATAAATAATAATAATAATAATAACAATAACAACAACAACAACAACAACAACAACAACAATAATAATAATAATAGACTATTGTATTTCCTGATTTTTTATATTTTAGGAATTATTACTAGAACATGCTGATTTGTTCTATCATTTTAAAAGTATAGCACCAACTGGTACTATAACACAAGATGATATTAAAGAAATAACAGATGCGTTGGTGGATGATTTTAGGTAATTAATTAAACTTATTAATTAAACATATTTTTTGCCCTAAATTTATAGATATTTTGGAATGATTTCTTATGGTTTATACAGGTATAAGGCTTTAGATAGACTAGATCAAGATAGAAAATTAATGCTTTTTCAACATTTGGGTTTTGTACATTGTCCTATAAGGGAACATTGTCCAGCTTATCCAAATTGCATGGATGCACTTATAGAACGAATACTTGGAACGAAAGCTCACAGGTAAATCTTTTTTTAGATCAAAAGAAAAATTGAATGATTGAATTATTATTTCAGTATTATTAAAATAATGGATTTTTTTAGGCCTTCTTCATGGAATCATAGTAGTCAGTGGCAATTAACATCTGATAACAATCAATTAAATTTAGTCATACTTGGAAGCAGTGGACTTGGCGAAGAATTTGCTCGTGAAATAAGAGCACAAACGGAGGACGACGAAGTAGAAATTGATTGTCAGTTATATACGCTTGGATATCGAATAATCGATGGTGACGTCGGACTACCACACAATTCATTTACCACTTCTGACTTTATGCCTCACGGTATGTTACAATGCTATAGTTATTGTGTATAGACATATCAGAATAGAATTCTAAAAGCATTTTATATTTATAGGGTCATTCTGCATTTACGCAGATGATTATTCGTTTGAATATATCCGTTCTTCTTTAGAGAAGACTTTATTGTCGAATTTAGAACAGGAAGATAGGTTACCATTTCAAGGATTACCTATTGTTATTATGTTTGTGCCAGAATCAACTATAGATGAAATGGAAGCAATACGACTTAGGAAAGAGGGTCAAAATCTTGCTGATAGGTACTAATTACTCGTATACCTTATATTATATTTTAAATAGAAAAAGAATTAACCATCAATTTTTATACCAGTTTACAGTGTCCATTTATTGATGTCTGTATAGAGGATTTGGAGCAAGATAAAAGGTTTCCTGCTCCGCTTGTGAAAGACGCATTGCAACAACTTATACAGTCTATAAATCATAGAGCTGGTTTTTTAAATATTTACCAAAGTGTTATTGAATGTTTAGAACCGGATATTAGGTAAAATAGATTATATTATATGTTAAGAAGAAAGAAAATATATCAATATTACTTTTATTTTAGAATAATAATGTGTATGTTTTGTGGGGATCCATATTCCGTCGAAAATGTACTCGGTCCTCTACTCAATCATCAATGTTGTTTCCTTAGTGGCGATCGATCGATTGTTTTAGAAACATTTCTAGGAGAGTCGAAACGAAGAGTTGAAGTTATTATTTCAAGTTTTCACGGGGCAAATGCATTTAGGGACGAGTTAGTACATGGTTTTATACTAGTTTATTCTACAAAAAGGAAAGCATCACTCGCAACTCTTAAGTACGTATATAATCATTTTTGTATGTTTCAAACTATTTTATTTTAATTTATATATTTTTTTCATAGTGCATTTTCCATGAATATACCAAACTTACCGATACAAATAATGGCTGTGACTGATACTGGAGGTGCTAATGCTTTCTTCAGTAATGACTTAAGTCATTTACTTATTACGGAAGGAAATGCAATTGCGGATAAATTACAAGCACATTTTATGACATCAGCATCCAGTTGCCAACAGAAAAGTATGTTACAGTATTTAAGAGTAAATTACGTTTAAATTTTTAATTTCTTAGTTTAACTTTGTATCATGTTTATTTTTATACTCCAGCGGCATTTTATACTCCATTCTTCAAAGAAGTATGGGAGAAAAAACCTGAAATTGAACAAGCATTTAACATGGAAGAACCGGGTAATCTGAATGATAGTGGCGAAGGAACTTTGGAATACTCTGCATTACATCCTATGCCACCCCCACGACATGAAAGTTACCACCTTCAAACACCGGACGATGGGTAAGTAATCTAAAAAAGATTCTTTAAAACATCACCTAATCAATTATAATTTATATAAAAATTTCTTTGTACTTCAAAAATCTAATGTGAAGCAGTATGTCTGTAACTTTCAGAAGTGGTTCCGAATCGTATGAGCAATTAACTCCTGATGGTGATCTTGGAGATACAGGATTAAACGAACAATTTGCCGACAATAGAGCTACGCCTAGTGATGACAGTGATATTTATAGCCAAGTAGAATTTTATAGAGAAGAAAGAGAGAGGGATTTGTTAAAACCAGGAGATATTACAAACAAATTATCTGGTTAGTTTTATATTAATAAAATCATGGAGATGAAGTATTACCTTCATTTATATAGTTTTTTAAATATATTTTTTTATTACAATAGGTTGGGTAAAAGACACGTTTATGCATCAAGATGGAGTAACTAATAGTTATTCTCACAGAGCTTTCACAACAGGCAGGCGTCATATTTCTCAGACAAAACCACGACCGAAAGGAAATAGTCAAACCTTAAAACAACCTGGCAAAATAAATTTAAAAGATTTTTCAAATGTAACAGATGCCATAGCTAGAATGACAGTAGGTGAGAAGGATGAACATGGTCCTAAGATAACTATGGGTCATGCCCCTCTTGCTACACCCGAATTGGTAGACTTAGGTTCCGAATATGCGCAAGTTAAAGACGTTGTGCCCAGTCTTTATCCTTCTTACGATGGTGATTATATGTACGCTTCAGTACAAGATTCTATTGGAAATAATAAACCCAAGTTACGTCACAGACGCGAAAAAGGACAACCTTGTAAGAATCTAATTAAAGAAAATATTTGTTGGAATCTATTGATTTACATTAATTAAATTTGATTTGTAGCATATAGTGATTCTGATTCTGAGTGGAGTTCTTTGGAGAGACAAAGGGTTGCTGATGTCTTAGGTAAAGCAAACAAAAAACCACCATCACACAAAAGGATACGAAAGAAACGTACTGCTATACCTGTCGCTGCACCTAAAGTTCCATCTTTGGCTAGTATGGGAAGCGGAGATGGTATTGTTGGTTTGAATTATAATATCAAAGAGGATAAAAATTGGCGAGTAAATCCTACAGAAAGAGGTATTTATTTCGTCAATTGTTTTATTATTAGAATGATTATTAGTTATCTGAGATGATTTCTTTATTTAGTGTCCAGTGAAACACCAGATTCTTCCGAATCTAGTGATCCAGAGCATACTTCGAGATCCAGAGCAAAACAATATAAACATGCTGCTGCTAGTCTACGAAAAAGATTTGGAAATTCATTACCACAGCAACATTTGCCTACATCGTTACAACATCCCTACAATGTAAAACATATGACTCAAGAAATGTTTAGTGCTTCCTGTAAGTAGTATTATCATTGATATAATTATGAATTTTTTGCATGCTAAAAGATATTTAAGAAGAGATACAAATATGTTTGGTAGCTTATGTATGCACGCTTTATATCTTTCGCGCTTTTTATAAAAGAAAAGATATCGTTATTGTTTCAATACTTCAATTGCGCTATTAGTTTCATAACTTAATAATTCGAAATAGTTTTCAAGAATGAAGATTGAATCAGGATTTAAATAAATTGTTAATATCACACGTTTTAAATAATAGTTGTAGAATTTTTTCCAATTATTTTTTAAGATGGTTCAGACAGGATACAACAGGAGGTTTGCTCTGAATTATTTCTTCTTATGTATTTGATATTGCATGAAATTATTATCATTTTAGTAAAGCAGAGAAGTGACATTACCTTTGGCAACATTCCAGATGATGAATCCAGCTTGGATGTTTCGTCTCCACGAGAAATTAATTCTCCCAGTGTAAGTAAAAAGGATGCGTGAAAAACTAAAGCTTAATCTTTGTATAAATTTTTTTAAAGACATTCTTTTTCAATTTGCTCTTTTAAATAAGGTCAAAGATGGCGATAAATTAAACAGAAAAAAGGACAAACAAAAAGCGAAAGAAGATGAAAAGTTAGAGAAGCGTCGCCAAAAAGAGGAAAAGCTTAAAAAACATGCAGAGAAAGAAAAGGAAAGGGAAAAGAAGAAACAAGAAAAAATAAAACAAACTAAAGGTGCTAGTTCAGCGTTAAGCATGAGTCAGCAACCATTAATTGAAGATTTCGCACAAAGTGAAACAAATCGAATACCTCTATTCCTTGAGAAATGTGTGCAATTTATTGAAGACGAAGGATTAGATTCTGAAGGTATATATAGGGTTCCTGGAAATAGAGCGCATGTTGAACTCCTCTTTCAGAAGTTTGAAGAAGGTAAGTTTTTTTCTATTTGAATATTAATTATTATTTATATGTCCGTTTCAATACGTTTTACATTTTTTATTATTACAGATGGAAATGTGGATATACATTCATTGGATATACCAGTAAATGCTGTTGCAACTGCTTTGAAAGATTTCTTTTCAAAGAGGCTACCACCATTGATTGATAAAGAACGAATGAGCGAACTCGAAGACATTTCGGGTAAATAATAATAATTTATTATATAAATAATAATATTAAATAATAATAATAACTTTAATGTTAATCTAAATTTTGTTATTTTAAAACTAATGCTAATTTTTTTCTATTTAGGTGCACGTGGTATTAGCAAACCAATGTCCGCGACATGTATGAATATGGAAGGTATGTATCATTGTATTTTAGATGTACAAAGAAATTAAATAATACTTTAGCATAATTGACTATAAATAAATAAATTTATTATAGATCGAAGCTGCAGATTGTTGGCATTGCGTTTAATGCTCAACAAATTGAATCCAATTAATTTCGATGTACTTAAATTCATTTTTCATCATTTTGTAAAGTAAGTATCTATTATAGTTTAGATAGTTTACGTAATTATCGATCATAATTTTAATAAAATAATTATATTTTTAGAGTGGCTGAAAATTGTAAGCTGAACAGTATGGATAGTAAAAATTTGGCAATCTGCTGGTGGCCTACTTTATTACCTATAGAATTTAACGATCTTGGCAGATTTGAAGCAATGAGACCATACCTGGAAGATGTTGTTCAAACGATGATAGATCAATATCCTTTCTTGTTCTGTGGCGAAGAAGCTATCGTAATGGTGTAGTGAAAGACTACATTATTTCGAATTGTACAATTTGAGATTGTACAAGTAAAACGGGAAATAATTACACGTCAATACACGGTGTGTATTACTTCTGTAAAGTTTAGTCCTTATGATCATGAATAATGATTGGTCTCGTTATGTTTATATACCATGATTTGATCGTAGTGTACTTGAGCTACGATAATTACTAGGATAATTTTCGTGACGCGAAGACCGAACAAATTAATTTACGTTTACATACTCGTTCCATTGCAAAGTGTGACTGACGGAGTGATAGATTAATGGTCCTAATGATGGCTGTTTGCAGGCCCGATAATAACGCGCATAATAAAAAGTCAATCCATGTGTCATAACAGTATGCATGTATCATGTTGGATGTATTCAGAGCGATGTATTTATTAACATGTATTTAGATGTAAGTCTCGATATTTGATACTAGCGAATACTCGTAGTAAGCTCGATGTTGCTTTTTTATTCGATGTTTTTCTTTTCCTTTTCTCTTTCTGTTCTTATGTTTTTCTTATAGATAAGAGATCTGTTTATTGTACGCAACGCGTGCGTGTATGCGTGAGGAGGAAGAAAGAGAGCGAGAGAAAAAGAAAAATGACGCAATCTTATAAAAAAATATTCATATTCTAAAACGTGTTAAAGACATTACTATAAAATGTACGAGGTATGCAAATTTTCTCTAATACTACATGCGCATTTTTATATAGCAACAATATCAAAAGTTTCGAAACACGTCTACGAGTAACTCAATTTCTCGATTAATCGATTATCGTTTTTCAGTGTCGAAAGTACTTTTTAACTCGCATTTAATGCAAGATATACATCTCTCTCTCGAATCGATATTTCAGAGTATCAGTTCTATTTCAGTTGATTTAATAAAGCTGCTTAGGCTCGGTGATACAATGCATAATATATCCATTCCGTCTGAGTGAAAAACAAAAACGAACAAAAGATGAAAAAAAAAAAAAGAAAAAAAAGAAAAAAAAAAGTGAGGGAAATGAAAAGCGTTACATGTATTCGCGATTTTTTCAAGATGTGCAGATTGTAAGGATATTGATATGGTTCTAATTATTAAGGTAAATCTCCGGAAGATTTCCGGATTTATAACAAGTCACGGGAATACTAAATGCTAAGAACAATACTTAGACATTTCACAGACATTTTTTCAAGTTTCATAAAACGAACAAGTGTACATAAGATTATAAGATTGTAAGCTACGAAAAGTTTATAACAAGAATATCACGAGGGATCGACCTATCGATACTTTCGAGAATAATTCAGTGGTCGCCATGACACAAATCACTTTTATCCTTTTTTACGCGATTGCATGTTATATTTGAAGAAAGTGTAACTGAATAATAGACGAAGGTCCGTGTTTTTAATCGCATATTGTATTTTGTATATCAGCTTTTCGTCTGTATTTATAAAAATGTATTTACCAACGTTTCATTTTAACGTTTCTCGAACAGCTTTAGGGTACTGTGGTCACGGAACATGGAACTGACCGATCGTCAAACTGTTCAACTATTTTTGCTCTGGTACCTGCTGCGTTATCCCGAACTATGTACAATTCTCACTTGGTAACAAAAAAAAAAAAAAAAAAAAAAAAAAGAAAAAAGACCATTATTTTAAATTAATACATTTCTGATAATACTTTTATGTATTACCGTGTATAAAAAGTTCTGACGATCGTCGTTAACTGTACTGAAGATGAAATGAAATTCAATACTATTGAACGCATCAACAGATCAAACGACTGAGCCATTAGAACTGTGATGTTACTTGTTTTTTAATGATGTATAATAGTGACCGTGTCGAGAAAGGTAAAAAAAAAAAAGAAAAAAGGATTGTTCCATGACGCTTAACGTAACAGATGCGATCTTTGTTGAGACGAAGCTATTGTTTCACGATTTCAGTGTATGTTAGCAGTTAGTTGATTTTTTCCAGCGTGTAAAACCTCTTCGTCTATTAAATGCGGAATGTGGTCCGATTCAAAGTCCGTTCGATAGCGACGAATTCACACGTGGGTGTGCCATATCGTGTGTAGTTGTCACGATACACGATGGTCGTGTAACCGTATATATCTTTCGGGGATATAGAATGTCCGGAAGTGAGGATCATTAGGCAGATGAATCTACGATTGATCAGTAATGGAACCACTGTGTGTGTTTGTTTCTTATTTTTCATTTTATTCGATAATCCGAAATGCGAACAAGAAAAGAAACATTCCCGCGAGTAACAATTGAGGTTACTTCCGGTTTTGTCGAGCGCGAATTCGACGAGAGGTTCATGTTCCTTCGGCAATGAATACGTTGCGCGTAAACGAATCGAGGAGGGGGAAAGAAGAGGAAATAAATGATTTTCGAACAGGTGCGTTCGATCTCGACGAGTTCGTCCTCGATAAATTTTGCACTGTCGTATTTATAAGAAAAATCGTTGTAACGATATTTCGATGATCTATAACGAGCGCCGCGAGGATGCTTAGCGACAAGCAACGGATCGTACATTCCCGTATTAGTCGTAACGTGAAACAAACAAAACAGAATTTTATACATTCGTACGTACATAATTGTATAATGTTATTAATAGGAACAGAGACGTCGATGTTACGTGTGAGATCTGGGATATGGATCAAATGCTGTCTGAAATAATAATGACATGATTTCTGTCATTGTCGCTGAATTTAAACTGGCTAAATTTTTCGAACACCCTGCTCGCCACACCTTTTGACAATGATTCTCATTTATCCTTGATTGTCACTGCGTCGTCATTATTCTCTAACGCTTTACGTCACCTTTACTCCGAGCGGATATATTTCGTTTATTTGCATTTTTAGCATAAAAACACGAATCGATATTTTTCAATGCCGTTGCATTCCCATTTCGCTTTCTTTTCAACCGGTTTTCCTTGAATATTTTGTTCACTTCCAGTCCAGCAATGGCTAGATTTTTGCACCGTTCCATTTTTAAATAAACTTCATCGATTTTCTTTTGTCTCTCTCTCTCTCTCTCTCTCTCTCTCCACGCTTTAAATGACATCCTCCGTGAATTTCGTGTATTTCAAGAGCATCAAGGTTTCACAGATTTAGTAGGACTAAATTTACATTAGAAAATTGGAAGCCCGCGCTCTCATTCGTTCGACGTGAATTTCTGAATTTTCATTTTCTCAGAATCGACGGCCCCTGGCACGCAGAATGCGTTTCTGTGTTTCCTTCTTCGTCGATTCTCACGATTTCGCTTTTCTCTTCGTTCGTTGATTTCTTGTAATTCGAGAATATATTGCACAGAGTCGCTGTTGATTCGCACTGATCAACGATCAATTCTGAGATCTTTACTTCATCTGCTTCGCTTCATTCGGAGGGTATAAGTATACTACAGTCATTCATACGTGTAGCAACTTTTGTAAATAATTCGTACATACGCATAAATGCAAATATAAATACATACATAGGGGAATACAAATGTACATATATGAATCATAAGCACACGAAAATCGATGCAGTCTGCCCTTGTTGTACCGATGTTGATATCAAACATTGTATTTGAACAAAGAAACGTTTCATTATTAAAATTTTTTCTCGAGTAACTTATACTACACTTGATTAAGTGATCAAGAATTTTTATTTTAGTAACCTTCTAGATTCGTTCTTTTAGAAGATTCTATCGGGAAGATCGTGATTCCATTGCATTGAAACTTTAACAATTACAACGTCTAATAAAGATGTCTACTTTGACGTCGTGGAGACACTTCGACACGAACTGTGGAAACGCGAACGATCCTCGATAAATTCTTCCATGATCTGTGATATTCAGCCTAGTTAATAATAATATTAATAAAGTATTTCATTTTTCATACAATCCATATATCATTTATATGTTATTTTATAATTTTATCATTTACAATATGTTATATATCATTCATATATTATTTTTATACTAATGTTGACTTATTGATCATTTTCAGATAAAGTATTGCTTATAAACAAGCATATTATAGCGGCAGCGAATCAGTATAGTTTTACGAATTAGATGAAATATGCATGCAGAAAATATTTACATAAATGAATACACGTCAGTTGAAGTATACAGGAAAGTATATACATACATGATAAAATTTGATGTAAGACGTCACTTTAAGAACTATAGAAACGAGATGTGTGTCCTGAAATTGTTCTTTATATTTTTGCATTATTCGGAATGATATTACAGAAATACAATCTGCTCCACATTCTGGTTACTATGAAGCGCGTGTCTCAAAATCATGCCAACGAATATTTCTGCATCTTGAAAAGAGAATTCATAGTCATTCTAGAATAGCAAGAAAGACAACAAGCCTCTGTGTACATTTCCTGAAAGAAATGTCTTCTTGTCTTCTTTCATAAGAAAAATATGAAAATAACAGATATTGTTTGGTACTTGAATGTGACAGTTTTATAATTCTATTATAAAGAGATAGAATATGTTAAATGTCATGTATAGTCGTAATTATAAAAACAATACGTCATTGTGAATTTTCCTTTTTATATTTGTTCGTACACGTAACGGTTAACAACGTGGCTGATCAAGAGAAAAACGTAAAAAATAGATCTGACTGATCTAATAGAAATAACAATGAAAAATCATAAAAAGTGTTTACAAAAACTATTTCAACAACGAAGATCGTCTTCAGTTTCAATGTTCATTACTGTTTTCTCTTCTTCGCTTCGAGTTATCTGCTTATTCAGTTACAAGTGTGTGTATTTTTTAACGAGTGTTTCGTGAAAACAAGAACTCGAAGTAGCAGGAAAACTGGCAATTGACGCAAGAGAAATCCAAACGGAGCCACGAACATAATAGAGTTCCGCATTTAAGTTATATCATTCAATTTTTATGTTTATCAACGCGGGTTATTTTCGTCTGAACAGACGGATACATCTGAGCAAAGGAAAACACAGAGTAGATTTGGATCGTGGATGACCCGCGATTGTGTGTTTTTCATGTTATGATTTAATGATTTCGATTGCAAGAATTTGATTTAAATAATAAATAATAATAATAAATAATAAATAATAATAATAAATAATAAAAGAAAAAAATATACGAGAATTAACGAGAGAACGCTTATTGCGTAATAAACAATCGAGAAATCTTAAATTTGGAAATTGGCTTGCTGCGGGAAAATTCTTGAATTTTTTTTTTCTCTCGACATAGCCAATCTATAACTCACTTTAGCCGTATTTCGAATTTAAAAGTGGAAAATGCTCGAATACCGGTTACACCGAGAGGCTTCAGGATTAATGCTTTTGTTCCGAATTGTTTCAAAATTTTTTTTCACCTCTCTTGTCCTTTTGATTTTTTTCTTTTGTTTCATATTTCTTTTTCTTTTGCATATTTTCTAGATAAACAGAGCGAGATAAACTCCGAAAATCGAAGATAATCGCAGCCCTTTCTTTTTCGTGAGCAATCGTCATAATGAACCAGACAACTATCTTTCAAAATTCTGGTCTTTCTTTGGTGAGTCAACGTCTTTTCTATTTCCATCTTCTTCGAAATATCCTTCTCATTTTTCCTCTGAACGTTCCCCTAATTATTCAATATATTTTTCATTTCGATCATTTGTGAAATCGTTTTGCGTTAAATGATCCAATATATTTTCAGGACAGAAGGTTCGAGTTTCTCGTTAGAAATGGTTCAAGATTAATTTCACGCTCTCGTGGAAGGTAATTTTTGAACCAGTCTCGTGGAGGAACCGCTCGATATATAGACAAATGCGACCAACGCCACCTCGTTCCGTTTTCTTTCCTAGGTCGTTTTCTGCGAAGAAAAAAATTTTAATCGTGAATAGCATCGCGAAGATCGTTTCTTTTTTTTTTTTTACTCGACGTATTTACACGAGCAAAGGATAAGGGCTGTAGGTTGGGCTACGAAGTAGCTTGAAAACCGAGATAGAGAATCGGGGAGTTTAAAAACGAACTCGAATTAATGACGGTCGACGATGCACAGCTCGTTTCTCTTTCTCTCATTTCCTTTCTGCTCTTGTTTTTCTCTTTGCTTTCTTTTCCCAACGAAACATTTGACCAACCCGAAAAGAAGTTCCTTTCACATCGTTCCACGGACTTCAAGCGATTTCTATGTATCCGTGGTTCAACCGTTAAATAGGTTTTTTCAATTTCAACGCTTGGTATTTTTCAATTAACATGCCGTCTCCGGTCGAGTCGATTAGCACCGGGATATTTTATTCCCTCGGATTTAACATTTTGAATTTCTCGAGCTTGTGTTTTGTACGTTTGTCGATCGAAAGCGATACAAGATGTTGTTTTTGATGAATTCCCTTCGTATAAACCAGAATCGTTTGTCATTGGATACCATTGCACGTCAGTGGCGCTTGATCCTACTATTGTCGTGAAACAGATAAAAGTGCGATATATCCCCGGCCGAGAAAGGGAATTGTTGTTTCTTCCAAGAGCAAAGTTGAAATCCGATTAAAAGCTTCGCAGTGGAAGCATCGGCGGTGATGGCAAACTTTCCGGCTACGTTCGAGCAGCATTTACGCGACTGGTATTGAGTGAGGTGCGCTTCTCGATCCTTGATCTGAAAGGCTCAACAGAAATTAAGAAGGTGGTATTATCTGATGGTACCAAGGCCGAATCCTTACCCGGTCATTTTCATGGAAGCATTGAAAACGGGCCAAGAGGTCGACGTAAATGATGGATAAAAGTTTTATTCAGTGAGACGAGAAATCTCGATGAAACTTCTTAGATAAATCAATGGAGAGACCAAAAAAGAAAAAAAAGAAAAAAAATACTTTACCTTTGCTTCGTCAATGCTTGGAATTGCTTCAGTCGAATGCTTCGACTTCTTTTTACAGTCCTCCGTTTCTCCGACCGTCGAGAATGGAATTTAATCGTTTAGCAAAACGCGAGATGTATGAGCAAAATATCTCGCTATAAGATTTGTTTTTTTCACGAGGCCGGACAAAGAATTAAACGGAGATTAAAGAGCGGGGCACGCCGGGAACTGGAGAAAGAGCGAACTCAGGCCCACTTAGGCGGACGTTACACCTCGTGCTAGAGGATATGCACTTGCGTTTTGAGGTTGCACTCTTTCGCACGTTCATTAGCGTCGTCAGTTTACCTGGCGGCGAAGCATACGCCACTCGTTTCGTCTTGGAACCGTCCAGAAGTGGTTTCAGGACGTTCATGACAGACCTTGGTCCGCGTCTTCCTTTACGACGCGCTTGCCTTTAGCAAGTTTCCACCTCTTTGCATTTAAAATGACTCGGTCTCGCAGTCATTTTTTCCAGCGTGATTACGTTGCGTTGTTTGCACACTGTCGTTGAACTCGAAACCGTTTGATCCATGACGTAACTTTTAGTTACGGCTTTTTTTTCTAGGTTGGCTTAGCATCCATATTTCATGCATCGAGGGAAATTTCAAATAAGAGCTGAGAGATGAATAGTGTATTCGATGGAAAGTAATAGAAGCTGTTTGAATAATTTCTAGGTTGAATTAAATGTCACCCTAGGAACAATGTAGCAATATATTTTGCTCGTCGTAATGCGAGCCTCTTTGGAATGCGAGGATATTGAAACACCTGACCTGTCGTAATGAATGAAAATTCAATGCGTGGTACAAGAAACCGGCTGGCTAATCGTCGCAAATATGCCGCGAGTATTTGCATATTCGGGTCAAGCTGGTTATCAGCTAGCTGTGTTTAGGCACTCGCGAGATTATTCACGCGGCCGGTGATTTCGCGCGAATATTCAGGCATCACTGAGTAATCGTGACATTGCATTGCATCACAAAGGGAATGACGATGGAATGTCAGTTTTCTTTTGTATATAAATTTTTTAGGTTGAATTAACGCAACGTTGAGGAGTGTCGTCAGGAGTGAATTAGGGTGGAAGAGGGGGGGGGGGTTAGGAAAAATTCTTTTATCACTGTTATCACTTCTTCAGATAAACGACAAAAATTTAGTCGATAATAAAAATTTGAGTGAAAGCTAGAGGGAACAAGGATAGAAAGTTCGGCCTGAGGCGGAAAGACGGACAGAAGATTAGGGGTTGAGTGTGGCAATAACAAGGTGCGACAAAATAAGAAAAGAGGCCGTGTAAAAACAGCAGAGAGCGTGGAGAGAGAGAGAGCTGGAACGAAGGAGGGCCAGTTTCTAAGCTGAAACCGGAAAAGTAACGACGAACAAAAAGCTGAGGAAGCAGCGGAAGGGAGGAAGAGAGAATAGGGTTGATGATGTGGAACTGTGAACCTTAAGCAGAAGCGGAAGAAACAAAAGTACACGATAAGAGAGAGAGAGAGAGAGAGAGAGAGAGAGAGAGAGATGGAATGTGAAATGGCAGCAGTGAAGAATCAGATAAAGGGGAGCCAAAAATTGGGAAGCACGGAGAAAAAAATGGGGCTAACGTGTAATTGGTTGCAGCACGAAGATTCTATACTTGTCACGTGATACAGAACAGATACGTGGAACAGAAGAAAATAAGCTACAACATAAACGGAGAGGCGGATACGTAACGTAACGGCTAAAAGCAAAGAGAATGACTTCAATGAACTTTGACTTTGAATATAACGTATAGAAACAAACGACAGTGATGGAAGAGGATCGAGGAAGATGTTCGAGGAATTGGTATAAAATCGGAACGCGCAGAGAGGCAAATTAAGATCGAGGAATAATTGGACGTTGGTTGCACGAACGAGGCCCGAGCGCGCGTAGCCCCATAAACCTACATTTAAATTCAATCACAGGGGAGAAGCGACGAGGCGGAAGGTTCGTGGGATACATCCCTTGACGCGCGCATACGCGCAGCCAACGAACACATGGGAAGAGTCAAAGAAGAGAAACGGCGATGGAATCAAACAAACAAATAAACAGATAATCAAGAGTTCATCAAAAAGAGAGATAAGCGAGGAAGAGAAAGAGAGAGAGAGAGAAAGATAGGGAAGAGTGAGGTACGGATAAGATGAAAGAGGAAGAGTCTGGGGATTTGGGGGAAGATAGAAAAAGACAGGGGAACGGTGAGCAGAGTGGCGAAGCAGAGTAGCGAAGCAGAGTGGCAAAGCAGAGTGGTGAAGCAGAGCATGGAAGACGGGGGGTTGAAGGTGAGGGTGGTGTAAAGGGTAGGGGAACGGATGACGTCATAGTTGAGGGTTGCCCGGGCAACGGGGAAGCGGTTCGCCGCCGCGTCGGGACACCGTCGTGCGTCGCCACCGCCGCCGCGACGTAAAAATCAATTTGGACCTTGGCTAGGTGACCGTTCGCTCGGCGCTGCGTCGCGGCTGCTCCGGCGGCTCGAGGCTCGAGAGCAGCACGCTTCCCTTCCGGAGCTGCCGGCTACCTCGCCATCGAGTACGAGCGAGCAAGCGAGCGAGCGAGCGAACGAGCGAACGAACGAGCAAGCTAGCTAACGACCGAACGACCGACCGACCGATCGACCGACCGACCGACCGACTGACTGACCTACCGACCGACCGACCGACCGACCAACCGATCGACCGCCTGACCGATACCGCACCGCGAGCAGTAGCTCAGTCGCGAGTCGTCAACCGAGCGGGTACGCCAGACGGTAGAGAACGCGTCTGCCAGCGAGCGTGTCCGCTGACGCGCACACGTACACTCGTCGCACGCGGCCGACCGACCACATTTTCTCTCCGGTCTCCAATCATATCTCGTCCTACTCTCCGGTATCCAATCATATCTGACGTCTGTTCGTTCACGCGGACAATGATCCACGAGAAGGAGATTCGCATCTCGCTGTGTTGACAAATCATCATCGTTGCCGCTGGTCTGTACCGACGTTTTTCCTGTGGATCGTGTGCTGCACGCTGCACGAAGCCGATCGGACGATAGTTCTGTGCACGGGGATGATGAAAAGGCACGAGTGGATAACACGAACCACATCGAAGAAGTTTCAGCAGTTATCCTGCGAGGAACATTTGTAAACAAAGGGAGGAGAAGTTCCGGCCGGGTCGAACGAGGAGGGTCGGGAGAGCACCGGCTTCCTGATCTTCCTCTCAACTTAAACTGCTGTGTGCCGTTTAATTCTTACCGGCGTGTCGATCGAAAGCGTATTCTCGAAAAGCGAGGAGACAACGTGTCAAAGATTCGGCGCACGTAGCGTTTTTCTGAGGGAAGAGACGACGAGTGGTTTGCTAACGAAGCGAGATACCCTCCGGAGGTTTCCGGTTTTCTCTCGAATCAAACGAACAACCGAGGGATGAACGAGCAGCGCGAAAGAGACAAACGGCGCATCGAAATTGCAATGAAAATCATGGCTGCTGAAGCAGCCAGAGTGGTAACGGTTTCACGTTGAATCAGGAGGCTGTGTGCTCTGTAGAATTGTGGTGTCACGAGGAAGGAGTCCACGGTGTGACGCATGCGACGTGCCGTCTATCGCGAGAGCTGTGCGTCGCGGAAAACATCTGCGCGACCGGTGAAGCTTTTACTCGTGTGCCTCCCCGCTCTGACGTGTTACGTCGACGAATGGAACCAGCGTGGTCCTTGC
Organism: Tetragonula carbonaria; assembly: GCA_032399595.1. Taxonomy (NCBI): domain Eukaryota; kingdom Metazoa; phylum Arthropoda; class Insecta; order Hymenoptera; family Apidae; genus Tetragonula; species Tetragonula carbonaria. The sequence continues at coordinate 1,694,635 of JAUCRC010000012.1, read as the reverse complement.
GTGCCGTGTGATCCACACCACGGGCCTCGAGCAAGTAAAAAAAGCTTGCGCGTGCCGAGAACGAACAGGCTGTATCAACACAGCTACGCAATGAATGTTTCGCGGACGATGCTCGAAAATCGCTCGAGACTAGTTGCGAGCCTTCAGTCGCGATCGAACGTTCGTCGTTGAAGAATTTCTTTTCTTCGTTTGGTGTTTGAATTCATTCCCTTCTGTAAGATTCTTACCGACAACGCTGCTTGACGACTTGAAGAAGAGTCGGACGCGTCTCAATCTCTCAAATATTGATAGCAACATATTCATAAAGAGAGGGAGAGAGAGAGAGAGAGAGAGAGAGAAACAGAGCTAAAGTGTTCTGTTTCCGTGGAAAGATAAACAGTTCCATGGAAAGATAAACAGCAGATGACCCAGTCGATTCGGGGAAATTAATTGACAACTGGAGAGGGAAGGAGAAATAGAGAGCACGCAATAGGTGGCCAGTTCGTACTTGGAAAGCTATCGCATCGATTACGCTCGACGCAACAACGCGTCCGGCACGTGGTGGACTTGAAAAGCTGTTGCGAATTAATTAATAAAATATCACGCTCCGTGGGTCGTTGCGTGGTTTCGAAACGAAAATGTTGCTGGGTATGTGGCCGGGCTTCGACAGGAAGTATCGCGCGTGAATGGAAGCGAATAAAGAGTTGCTCTGTTTTGCGCAGCACTCGCGTGCTCGACAATGTAGCAGAGCTCGTCTCGATGATTCTCGAGGATATTCTGGCGCAAGAGTCGGTTTCACATAGTTCATTCCATACGTAGCAACACGACAGGACGAACAGACGGGAAAGAAACAGGTGGAAGATCTTGTCCTCGATACACCGATCTCGGAGGGAGAAAGAGGGGAAACACGAAGAGAAGCGAGCACGAAACGGAAACTCTCGGTATCGATGATGGTGGAAGGCAAGTTGCCAGGAGATTCGTTGTCGTGGTGCTCGCGTTTCTCTGGTACGAGCCGCTCTTGCTAATATCGCGAGTTGTGTGGCAAGTGAACGAAACGAGAAAAACAGCAAAGGAATGCCGAGGTACGATGACGGACTTTGTACACGATCTTAGGATCGCCGTGTCGTTGTCGACGTCGTCGTCGTCGTCGTCGTCGTCGGCGTCGACACGTATCTGGTGGGAACGCTGCCTGTGCTGTACGATCAGCTAATATAGATAGATAGATCGTTCGAATGGCGACAGGCCTCGAGAACGACCAGCTGCGTTAGGAGATTGTCGAGGATATTTGAACTCGAACGATTCGTGAATTCTTCCTTCTACCGATTGAAGGAATCCTTTCTTTTATCAATTCCGTTCGAGAAACAGCCATTAGATATTTCCTCCGTTCATTCACTCGAGTTTTGGGGCAGTTACTTGTTCAAACGCATAGAGAAGTGGAATTTGCGAAGAAGACGCGAAGAACGTGAGCCACGAGAAACACAGGGAAGGTGATAAGGTACAGAGATAACCGAGCAAAGCGCCAACAATCGGAAACATACGAAATACGAAAATGACAGCGGTGTTTATCTACGCGTTCCGCGAACTGTAAATAACTGTGATCTAGGAGTAGAGTCGTTCAGTTAATGACTGATTACCGAACAGGACTCGAGAACGAGACTCAAGAATATTGAGGGAAGCAGGGAAGAAATCAAAGCATTAAATAGAAATAACAATCCGTTTTTTGAGGGGGATAGTAATAACACTGAATTAAGAAAGATAATAATAATATCCCCTGCATGGGGATAGTAATAATTGAATAAGCAGACGAGATAATAATAATAATCCCTGATATAGGGATAGTAATAAATTGAATAAAAAAAAACAAGATAATAATAATAATAATAATAATATAATCCCTGTGTTGGGGATAGTAATAGCATTGAGTAAAAAAAAAAAAGAATAAAAAAAGATAAAAGAAGAAAGAAAGGTGGAACAATTTAGCGACGAGAGAAAGCTATTCCACCATCGAGCATGGCCTCGGTGGCAGCATGGCTGCCATTCGCCCGTGCAGCGGCGATTGGTTGGGTGCCGATCGCGACACATCCACTGCCACCGCCGCCGATTCCAAAGGATCGTCGCAAAGCCGACGACGAGAAGCTGCTGATAAACGTGAGCGGTCGTCGCTTCGAGACTTGGCGGAACACCCTCGAGAAGTATCCGGACACTCTTCTCGGTTCGAACGAGCGCGAGTTCTTTTACGACGAAGAGAGCAAGGAGTACTTCTTCGACCGTGATCCAGACATTTTCCGTCACATTCTCAACTACTACAGAACCGGTAAGCTTCACTATCCGAAGCACGAATGCTTGACGAGCTACGACGAGGAGTTGGCGTTCTTCGGTATACTTCCGGACGTGATCGGCGACTGTTGCTACGAAGACTATCGCGATCGGAAACGGGAGAACGCGGAACGTTTGATGGACGACAAGCTGAGCGAGAATGGCGATCAGAATCTTCAACAGCTGCTGGACATCAGGCAAAAGATGTGGAGGGCATTCCAGAATCCACACATCTCGACGGCGGCTTTGGTGTTCTACTACGTAACCGGTTTCTTCATCGCCGTGAGCGTGCTGGCGAACGTGGTCGAGACCGTGCCGTGCGGTAATCGTCCGGGACGCGCCGGTACGCTTTCATGCGGCGAACGTTATAAGATCGTCTTCTTCTGCCTGGACACTGCGTGCGTCATGATATTCACCGCGGAGTATCTATTGAGGCTGTTCGCGGCGCCGAGCCGGTGCAAGTTCGCGCGATCGGTCATGTCCATCATCGACGTGGTCGCCATACTCCCGTATTACATTGGTCTCGGTATCACCGACAACGACGATGTATCCGGTGCTTTCGTTACGCTGCGCGTCTTCCGTGTGTTCCGGATCTTCAAGTTCTCCAGACACTCGCAAGGTCTCAGGATCCTCGGTTACACCTTGAAGTCCTGCGCGTCAGAACTCGGTTTCCTCGTCTTCTCCCTGGCCATGGCCATCATCATATTCGCCACGGTGATGTTCTACGCGGAGAAGAACGTCGACGGGACGAACTTCACCTCGATTCCTGCCGCATTCTGGTACACCATCGTTACGATGACTACCTTAGGGTGAGTTATATATACATTTTCCTCTTACGTTTAATCTAGTGCCTTAGCTGACGAAAGTAATTTACTCGTTTATCCTGTGACGACTCAACTTCACGCGAGGACTGGCGAAAATTCACGTTCTCGCCGGACGATTCCACGATATTAATATCACTTGCTTCATTTTTTCGTTGTCAGACTTGTGCGATTCGATTAGAAAATTTATATAGTAATTTATACAGCGAGCGTTTATCCAACGATCTTTTTCCTTTGACAAAGAAGCAGCATATCTCGTAGCCCTGGCTAGAGATACGTGTCGAATGAAACAGAAGTAACGGGTGCATCTGTGAAAGTAATTGGCTCCGTGTAAACCGCCCGAAGCTGGAACAAGCACCACCGGTCTCCAGTGATATTTTTAAACAGAGGTCGTTGTCGACCTTTTTACCTCGAAGGGCCTCGCTGCTTTCTCTAAATATCCGCAGCATAGTAGAAGCACCGTCCTCGAATACCCCCACTGACAATATCTTATACTTCGCTCTCGTGCTTCATCCCTCTTCGTTTCTCATCGTGAACTCGTCTCTCTTCGACCGAGCCTTTCAATTCCGTTTTAGTCAAACAACCAGTTCTTTCTTTCAGAATCTCGACTGCAGCGTTTGTTTATTAATTACTCTGCGAAAAAGAAGTTGATTTTCTATCGCGAATTCAATCCCCCCTTTATGCTCGCTTCGGTTTTTCCAGAGACCGTTTGTTTCGTTTTATGATAATTCTCAACTGACATCGTCCGACATTGGAGAATACGAAGTGTTTCAGATTTTCAATCGTTTACTCGTGGAATTTTTCATAGTACGAATTTTCTCGGTACAAATGCAGCGAAAATAATAACAATAATAATAATAATAATAATAATAATAATAATAATAATAATAATAATAATAAGGGGAGCGTGATGATAGTAGGGGCAATGGAAAAACACGGTCTGTCCGTTTTTCAGACAACGTCCTGTCTCTGTCGTCCTCTGTTTCTACCCGTACGAAACGGAAATCTATGTATTTTCATTTCGTTTTCGCAATGGACAGCTGACAATCAGCGTGGTCTTAGTCGCGCAGCCGGTGGTCTGGTTTAGATGGTCGTGTCATTGGCGCGCCAGAGGCCAAATTCGTGTTCACGCGTCGTACGTCCAATGCGAAATGCTTCCGGTTGATCTCAGTTTTCCTCCGGTTTTCCATTTATCGCGATCCAATCGGAAATCTAGGACGTGTAGAACCGTCCGCAACGAATCGGTGTTTGCTTCTTCGTAATTCGGAGCCTTCTTTATTATTCGCAAACGAACGTGTCGGTCTGATCGTTTCAAAAAATTACTGCGCCTCCTTCTCGGTTCTTTTCACGATCATGCTGACGACATGTAGTCTCCTGCTATGGGTTGCATGAAGTTTTCAAGATATCGAATCGGCTAGGAATAGCTGATAGATTTGATAACGCGATTCAATATATCCGCGTGGCGAATCGTTTTGTGGCGAGTTCGAGCGAAGAACGACAATTTGTCGATTGATTAAATAACTTTTCCGATCGAAGAATGTGCGACGCTCATTATGCAGATGGAAGAATATATGAGATTCATTAAGAGATAATTACAATTCCGTTATTCGCGATGCAATCGTTCAGACACGTACGTAATTACATCTATACGTATATTACATCTTCCTCGTTCATTATCGTTATTTAGACTGCTTCCTGTCTGTCTTTTCCTTCATTCGTCGTTTCATTCTTCTCTCTCTCTCTCTTTCGTGTATTCATTTACGTATCACAGAACGCTACCTTTGACATCGTGCATCGTTAAATTGTTTCGCGCTTTCGAATATAACGCCACCGCTGACAGAAATCGATCAAAATTTAGGTGCGAATCTGCGGTCTCGAATTTTCAACATTTTCGCGATATTCGAGGGAAAGCATGCGTATCTGTGACTGACTCTTTCTTTTTTGTTTTCAATTCGCTAAAGAACTAAAAGCGCAAAAACTTGTTATATTTTTTTTAGCGTGAAAGAGTATGTTTTACTATTGTACATATGTGAAAGTATTTGAATACGAAACGCTTTGGAATAATTATCTCGATACATTGATAAACTTTGAAACATATTTGAAAATATACGTAGAGATTGCAAAAAAAATTCATTTCTCAGAGAGCACAAGGATTATTAAATATTAAATATTATCTAAAATATTAATAAGTTTCAATATTTAACAACATTTATGTTAAACTTGCAACTCAGCCTGTGGATCAATTTGTATCTTCTATTATATATTTTTAGATTAGTTTCTTTTGCCGATATAAGGCTTTTAATATTAATAATTAAACGTGAAAAAATTCTATGTCGACACACACGATAGATATGAGATTTTTCTTTAGATTTGAAATTTCATTTAAACGAGGGTGGAACATTGAGTATGCTAGAACGATGCTCTCATCGTGAGCTCCGTTTTCAAGTGTACAGGTATACCGATCGCAAAAAAAAAAAGAAAAAAAATGTTCGCCTTCGAGTGCTGCGTTGTCATTTGTTACACTCCGTTTATCTTTTCAACGTTTCCGATAAAGCATGAAAAGGGCGCACGTGCGCAGAGCTGACGAAAATTACTAGAGCATCGCGAGGGGAAAAAAACACAATGGCGCTGTTGTTACTCCAAATATTTTTCGGTTTAAATAAACTAAACGACTACGTCTTGGGAAAACGAGGACGTCACGGGGGAACGCGGAAATAATCGACGAAACGACGGCGAGAAAAGAATTTGATCTGTCGATGGTATATAGCAAAAACTGTTTGAAACTGATACCTCGGTTTGAATATAAATCTCGAGTGTCATGTATTCGGTCATTTGAATTCGAACGTTCGAATCGGAATAAAAAATTCACGTGGATGTATAATCGTCGATTAAAGGGAGATAACCGGCGGATTGTCGATGTATATTCATCGCGAACGGATAGGAAAATCCCTCTCCTTCGGTTGATTGTGTCAGCTAACCACCAGCTAGTTTTTTCCCTTGTGTCAGCAGCAATCGCCTTTCAGTTCGCGTGTCCAGGCTAGTCCAGGTCGGTTCCTTCAAACTTTAACGAGAAGGATCAACAGGTGCCTCGAGGATTTCTCTAGCAGTCTTCTAACGCGATACTTTTCAAATCGATTCGAAGGCTAGATAAATATGTATAAATATATGTCGCGCCGAAATTTCTATCACGATCGGACGATCGTATCGTATAATTTTCATGGCCATTAACACCAACAGGATGTACCATCGTTCCGACGATCGACGAGTGCTTTTCGTCTTAACTAGGAACCCACGTCAATTTTTGATTACGCGCCAGAGTAATTTCCTTCGTTTGTACAAGAGAATGCTTACCAGTTGACGGAGGGATGGAAATATCCAACCCCCATGATTTCCCATAAATTTCCATTTTCGATATTAATTCACGTTTCTGGAATGTAGTTCGGCTCTTTGCATCATACTATTCACCCGGCTTTGGCTTTTCAAGCTCGCTTTCGAACGGAATCTGGCATCGCTGTTCGAGTTCCATTACCGTGGTATGTTAATTAAGTTTTCCACGTTATCACGGACAAAGTTGCCCCGCTTGTACGGCAACTAGTCATGTAGTCTTCTTTTCAAAAAATATATATAAAATTCGTAATCTAAATAACGTCAGTGTCTCTTTCATTCTTTCGATGCAGTGGGGATTCTCCTCTCCTCTCTTCTTCTGTGGGGATTTTCGTTCTTTTCGTATCACAACACAGTTAGGATCTTCCCCATCGCGAAACGAACAAATCTACCCGGCGAAAAATCTCGTTTCGTGCGTTTTTTTTGCTCGACGTGTGTTCCATTTCTTTTTTTCCTTTTTTTCTTTTTTTTTCTGGAGAGAAGTCGGTAACAGGATGAACGCGGTGGCCGTATCGCGAAGAAAATAAAAAGAAACGCGGACCGTGGAAGCTGTAGCTTCCCCCTTTTACCCCGGTTTGTCAATTTTCTCCGCGCCTCGTCTCCTCCGTCATTGTTTCCCTTCCTGAATCAACGAGATCCTCTCCGCTGCCGTATCTTTCGCCTGGGATTTCTCTCGCGCGGTCGAAAATTCGCCGGGCGAAGAGGGAAAAAAAAAAGAAAAAAGAAAAAAGGAAAAGAACGTGCGAAAATTGCGCGTGAGTTGGGAGCGTAGTTACTCATGTAACTGCACATCGCATTCGGCGGTGGTGCATTGTCGCGTCACAATGTATGCAGTTCGCGTCGAGCGCAAACGAGCGGGTTGCCTCGTTCCCGTTAAAAAAAATGTGCATTCTCTCGAGGAGCAGAAAACGCGGTCGAAAGCGCGAGTCATTGGGATCTTGGTGCAAAAAAGATAATACAAACAGTAACATTTTAGGGCTTGCTTTCGAAGGAAGGTATCTGTTTGTTTCGTGTTAGTCTACGAATCATTTGGCGTCGAACTGGTACAACAGATGAGTCAATCAACGCGTTTGCGGACAGTGAAAATTTTATGAAGCTGCAAAGAAAGACAGGTGATCCATTTTTAAACTAATTGTGATATTCAAATTTTTATTAGTCACATTTTTTCCGAATGCTCAGAATATCACATTTTAATAGCTATATACAATGAACAGTTATAGCATCCGTCGATACAGATCAAATTCATGTTGTATTGCGTCACCACGAAAATGAATACTATAGCATTCACGTCCGTGAATGTGTTAAGAAATCTGGAAACATTGTTAAGTGAAATTATGTTGGAAAATGTTTCCAGTAAACATTAGAATGCGTAGCGATCGAACACGTTCTTCGAATAAAATAATATTTGATGCACAGCTTGGTCCAGCTCGGCGTTTTCTATAAAGGATGAAATGTTAACGCACGCGTGCGGAGAAGCCATCGCCAGATATTTTAATTTTAATTGCACATTATCGATTAATTAAATTAAATTGAAATTAAAATGTCTGTTAAATTAAATTGAAATTAAAATGTCTGTTAAATTAAATTGAAATTAAATTAAATTAAATTGAAATTGAAATTGAAATTAAAATGCCTGTTGGTGTGAAATACCATAAATAGATTGTTTTTGTGTGGAAAATGTTGTGAAATACCATAAATAGATTGTTTTTGTGTAGAGACGCATATATGTATATATATATACATATATTTAAAAAAATAAAACTGATCTTCGTATACAAAATAACTGATTAAAGAAGTTCTCTCTGAAATATTTCTTGATATAATTAACAGATATTGAAGTATCTCGAAATTTACTTTACTTTCCATTCTTAGTGACTTACGACAAGTTTTCGAAACTGGTTTACGATTTTCGGTTTTCGAGAGAGAAACGAAATGCGAGCGAGTTTCGGGTTTCCCGTATCGTGCGTGAAAAATTTCGGACAAGCGGATTTCGTCGAATAAAATATATTGTTATTTTTTTAAACGAACAACGCACAAAATTTTGCCCGAAACTTCTCGCGTCTGAATAACTTCTGCCAGTTTTTCGAACGATTCGCTGTCGAATTTTATACGTTGTTATCCGCATTTAGTTTCGTTTCGATAGCAGCCTCGGGGAAAGCGACGAGCATTACGTTTCTCGCGGCTGGCATTTTTATCGGTTGCGAACGCGGATAAAGGAAGTTGTTTTCGGGAGGAGTTCATGCGACGGGGCATTAAAAGATTTGCGGGGGACAATCAACACTCGCCTCGTAAAACGACAGGGCAGGGGGAAAAGCAACGGCTGGCTTCGAGTTTTTCCGGCCATTTTCCACCCGGATCTATCTAAGCGCGTAGTTTTGTCCCCGCTTCGAATCGACGTTCGAGTTTTCGAGTCACCTGACTGATTCAATCACGGTTTCGACTATCGGCCAATCTTCCAACGATAGCTCCGATCCGTAACCGATCTAACTTTGTGGATGAGGGCTCTTTAAATCGCTGCACGACTCGTTCTACGTTCTACCAACGAAAATGTTACGCTGCCGGCCAAATATATGGTGGACACTTTGACGGACTTTCATGGACTTTGCGACACGTAGCGTGTTCAAGTTTGTTTATCGAAAGTTTCTTTTCATTGGAAATTATTGAGGAAGGAAATGAATTTATTTGATTGTTTCAATATTGGAAAATTAAATGACAATTTTGCGATACCTACTATTAAACGTGGATAAGACGTTCTATCTGTGCTCCGTAGATTCTGTCACGATATGGGGGTGTTTCATAGAAAACGAAAAGTATTTCAAGAAAAGGAGCGTAACTTAACTCGTGTTTTTTTTTCCAATCTACAAACGCGTGGTAGATTGGAAAAAAAAAGATTTGGAAATTATTACGCAACGAATTAAAATATGTTCACGGTATAGAGTGCGCAAAATTCCTTTCAATTTATCAACGATTTTTCCGAGATAAAGATAAAGAACGAGGGAAAGAAAATATCTATTGAAACGTTGAGAATCGACGAGCTTCCGTCCGTTTCGTTGTAATTTCCTTCCAAATAACGAACGAAAGAGAGAAAAAAGGAGAATGCGAAGCATCCGTTTCCTGTTGTCGATGGCGCTTCTGTTTCGCGTTATTTTTGAAAACGTCGGATATCGTGTCGAAAGGAAATAAATAGGTTGGGAGAACGCGTGTGGTTTTCGTGCTGGAACGTACGGATATTTTAATCAGTGTACCGAGGAAGAAGTTCCTCGCGGAGTTGGGGAGGGGGGCACGTATTTCGTAGAAAACTGGTTTCCGCCGCGAAGTTTCCTCCGCTGTTAAAACTCGATCAAGTTCAATTTTTATTAAATTCAACGTCGGACGACGTTCGATCTCGCGTTCCGCGCGATTTAAATGCCGCGGTTTCGCGAAACGTGAGAGAAGGGATTGTTAACAAACTTCCCATAGATATTTCACCTGGTTCGGTGTGGTGTTGGAAGAATTATTTTGCTAAATGATGCACAACGATGCAGTCGAGAGTGTTTCAAAAATCACGCTGATATGCGATTTTCCATCTGTTATTTCCTCTCTATAGCCCCGTTTCCGAGGATTTATCACGTTTTCACCGCGACAGTCAGACATCAGCAATTCGAATCGAAACAGGAAGATAAAAGGAGAGAGAGAGAGAGAGAGAGAAAGAGAGGAGAAAAAAGTAATGACTAGAGGAGCGAGATAGACAAGGAAAAACTACATTTTGCAACGTCAATTCCCTCTGGAACAAGAAACGCGAGCGTGATAAAATACACGTGACAAAGGATGGCTGGTCTCTCGTTAAACTTGCGATAAACAGTCAAACTGAACGAACTACCAGTGTTGTCGGACATTTTTGCGCTCTGAAATTGCACGAGAAATTTCACCGAGAGAACGTCGGCACAAAGGATCTCTACAGTTTTCATCGAAGAATCATCAAACTTTTCACCCAGAAATCACGAGAAAAAAGTTCGATTTCAAGTAATCATCGACTTGTAACCATACGCTAAGTAAAGCGATCTCATTTAACAAGTGAAATACATCACGCACGATTAGACAAGATTAGTTTACAGTCCATTGCAATAAAAATAAATGTCACTTTGACAATACCCAGAAGCCATCATCATTTGGAATACTCGATCGTAAGTCGCAACAACTCGGAATAAATGAAGTAACGAGCGGCTGACCGAACGCTTCAAATGTTTTTCAATCAATTATTGACACAATTATCCATCGGCTCGGCAAATCTCTCGGAATATTTGCATCGTTGAAGTAACGTGACTTCTCTGTATCCGTCGAAAATACGAGCAAATGGTTTTTGGTTCTTTCACTACTCGAGTTCCCTTTCTTATTTGTTATTGAGAACGAGCCGTAACCCCTTTATTTGAGAACTTTGTGAATCGGCACGAGAAAGAGGGATGACGGATCGCGATAGAGGCACATCGAGAGGCCAAGATACGGCGAAAGTCGTTCCGACTGGAAAATCCATGGAAGATTCAACCGCGGCTAAGTCGATGCTAGTAACCTAGGACGGATTTTCACAGTGGATTTCCTGACTGCAAATCGAATATTCATCTCTCCACCCTCTCTCGCTGGCGAGACGGGTATCATAAAGGTATCGGGTGGGATAGGGTTAAAAGGAGAGTCCTGGACTCGTCGATAAGTTGCATAGTGAAATCCAGACGTCGTCTCTCGATCAGAATCGGACCATGAAAATGATTTCTGACCAATTCGCTGCGTGGCTATATCGCAGAGTGTAGCTGCGTTCGATGCTCGTCGATTTGATGAAATCTGTTGCTTATAAAGGATGTGTCGACGACGAGGAAAATCCAAAAGAATTTGCAGCCTCGCGCAACATCGATATATAATCGATAAGCTTTTTCCTTCTAAAAAAATGATGTTAAGGATGAAAGAGATTCTGACTCGATGTGTGCGTCTGTCTCGTCGTGATTCTTCCTCCTCAACGGACCTCAAGTGTTTTGGTATAAAAAATTGAAAAAATTAAGAATTTATCAGCACGCCGCCATTGTTCCGCGATGCAACCTTTTGTTACGTCGATCATTTGACGCAGCGACGCGTTCGAAACGATATTTATCCTGCCTCGATATTGGTAATTGAACCTGTAGAGGACGGGAGAATGCAAAGGTGACGAAAATGAGCAGATAAGAGGACAGTGCGGGGAGAAGAGGAGGGCAGAAATAACGAAAGCGGATGGAACGCTCCGGCAAACGCTTCTCGGTCGCCGAGTACGATTGGCAACCGGCCAAAATAACCTTCGTGTTACACGGAACACATTTCGCTCAGGTGTGGTCTCGTAAAACCGAATCTACCAGCTTCTTTTTCAATCTTTGGACACGCACATTCTGCGCCGTTATAAATCGGATTAACGCGAGGGAAAACGATCGCTATACAGTTTTCACGATTCCTATTTCCGTCAAGGACCATCGCATTGTTGCGCGATGTTCTGCTCTTTCGCAGTTTCAGAAATGATGGAAACAGAAGGACGTTAAAAACGAACGATAGAATGTTAAGAATTTGTCAAGCTTGAACCGATGATTCGGCCAGTAGTAGATAATTGGCGACGTAAAATTTTTATGTGCGTCTTCGTTGAATCGCTTCGGTGATCGTAAAATTCGAAATCGAAATTTACGGAAATCAATATGAAAATCCAAGTGAAATGTCTTCTAACGGAGAATCGTAAAGATTGAAATTCAACTGATATAAATTCAACTGATCTTGATATCATTTCGAAAGGAGATAGTGATTTCATATAGGGTAGGTACATAGAAAAAAGGTCAAGGAGTCGCGAGATTTCACTCCAGCGGGTGAAATACATGCTTGGAAGTTCCTCTACCTGCTTTCGACGAAATTGACTCGCGTTTGATCCCCGAAGGGACTGGAAAACGTTTTTCTCCCCGGAATATTTCCCTTATTTCTCGATTACTATTGCCCCTGGCATGTCATTAACTTATCACGTACGTAAAATTTCTCCGGGAATTTCCTCGAGGAATTTAGAATTCCGCGGGATCAAATTTATCACAGTGTATTTCAGCGATGTAATAGTTCGAAGTTTCGTCGATCGTTAATGTTCATCGATGAATTTCGCATGGATTTGTTTAGTTGAAATTACCAAAAGTTTCACCTCCTCCCGGTCTGATAACCGGCGTTAATTTTCGTCGTTAATTCTGAGGAAATTTTCTTTCAAAGCAAAAGCAGAAAATGAGGAGAAATCGTTATCTGTGGGAAATAGGTTAGGAAGACGTTGTATACTTGCATCGATAAAAGAGGATAGTGGAAACTTTTGAAAGAGCAGAGAAACGGATCATCATGTGCGTGGTATCACGAGCTACGTTTTAGATTAAACAGGCCGAGCCGAGCGGAGTGTGTTCAATTAACTACGGCAAGCCGAAGCAGGGAACTTTAATGATACTTCGAATACAGGGGCAGCTTGTCTGTCGGAACGCTTTCCTCCCCGTAAGATTGCTACGTGCCACGTAGTATAAACTCTGAATCAATCTTCTTCGCCGGTCTTGGGAGCAAAACGTAAAGGTAGACGGGGACAAAAAAAAAAAAACTACGTGGCATGTTCGTTGGAGGTTGGTGGATGGAAAGAAATCCTTGGAAAGGTTGGAGGGGGATGGCTACAGTTTTTCTTTCATTAAATACTCGTTTTCCCTGCCCTTCTAGTGAAACTTCGCCATTTTCGATTGTTCATTGATCATCTACGAATATTAATCGACTGTTTTCTACCCGGATTGTTTTCAATACCGAAGAACGCAAAGAACGCACGTGGAATTATATTTACCGAGTAGCGTAAAAATTGTCGTACGACAATTTTTATATTTCACGAACGAACCGCTGTTACCGCGGTTTACAATGGAACGCATTCTCTTTGCCCACGATTCTCCGAGCCTTTGTGCCATATTATTTTTGACCTGAAAAAAGAAAAAAAAAAAAAAGAAAAAAGAACGGAAAAAAGCGGAAACAGAAGGTCAAAATCGTCGTTGCTGCGGCTTCAGCTCGTTCGCGTTTCGAAAAAGTTCCGGTCCATTTGCTCGGGCCAATTTGCGAGTACGAAGTGGGCCAACTGGGCGAATTCGCTCGTTGTAACGCGTGTTTCATTTTTGCCTTTGCCTGTCTCGCCACGGTTTTCCACGACAGGCCATAGTAATACTTTCCTCGTTGATGGACTCGTTCGCGCTGAATACCCTACGCTCGTTAAGCTTATTCGCTGAATAACCTCTGGATCCTGTAACCGGATGGTAATTCGTGGCGGTCGTCCCCCACATTGTTCGTCGCCGGCGACCATTAAAATCGCGCACGGTCATTGATAACTTTCGCTCGAAATTACCGAGTTATTTCCCCGGGTTTTCGACACGCTCGGCTGCGTTGTCTACCTGCAGGATTTCACCTGAATCCTTTGACGATTAGACAATTGTACGAAGAGCGCATCCCCGGCCGTTTCTAAAGATAAAACGATCGTCTTCGTACCCGCGATAATGGAAATTGCAGAGGCTGATGGCGTACCACCAGAGAAAAGGATATTACGGGCGGTTCTGTAAACCTCCTGACCCTCGGTATAGGAATTTTGAACGAGCTCTTTTTTTCTTCTTCTTCTTTCGCGGACAAGGAAACGGCTCGAGCCACTGTAATATCGAGCCACGTACTCTTCTTTATTCGCCGTTATGACGTCCTTTCTCGAAGGGGTGGGTAATTAGATTTGTTCCAGCCCCGACGTGACATGTTTTTGCGATACGTCTCGCCACAGGAGCTCGTTCCGCTGCCGGTGGATCGCTATCACGTCGACGTCAACCGAGATTTCACGACATTTTACGGTAACCGCCCCCCCCCATCCCTCTTTCCCTTTCCGTCCATTTAATTGCCGATAGAAAATTGCAAGATCGTTGCCGGATCAATCGACAATCGCGAATATCGTATATATGGAAATTCGCGGATAACAGGCCGACTCGAGCTCGTAAATTGCGAACAATTGCTAGTAGAATCGTCGATCGGCAAGGGTGGGGGCGGAGGCATGCTCGGGGGAGGATGCTCGTTGTTACTCGCAATTAATTCCCTATCCCTGTTTATATCAGATTAGGCGGGCGATGCCGAGGCGGGCCGAGCGCGTATTAGAGGTTAGCTGGATAAATTTCGGATTTTCGATACGAAAGGGACCAACCGGCTGAAAAACCGGGATGGAATTGGTGCGTGGTAGACCGTGGGCTACACGTAGTTCGTGTAGTTCGAACGAGCAAACGAGACGTTGCGAGAGATGTGTACAGAGGGTAATTTGTGCAATGACCTCATTAATTTTCCTTTGAGCGAGAAGCCTCTTTCCTTCCTACAACGAAGTTGCGTTACTTGAAATTCCCCCTCTTCGAAAGGGGGTTCCTGTTCTTTCTCCCTTTTCTACCTCGAAGGCAATTTTCTACCACGTTAAATAACACGATTCGTTTCTATTTTTTTCCCCTCACCCTTTACGTTACGCTATTGTGCGCCTCTCGTTGGCAGGAGGCTTCTTATCCGTTATAAATTTCCATTCGCGCCGCGAACGCGAGGAAAATTTGAATGTTCCAGAGCTGCCGGGGTATTCTCCTTTTCGAGATCCCAGCCGTCGTCGACGAGCCGACGGGCAGCTTTGTTCGTTCGTGAATGTCGAATATATCGTGTCACGGTCCTGTTTATTTCACGCTCGCGGTAAGGAGTTTCGTGATACACAACAGTGCATCCTTTTTCCGGTTCTCATCGAATTGGACTTGGCGAGCAATTTTTAATGGGCTACGAGAAATATTCGCGGAATATTCGTTCAGAATAACGAACGTACAACAACGTAATAGCGTTGCGCGTGTTTTAATTAGAGTAATTGACGCGACGATGCGTAAAATTGCATCAAATATTTGCGCCAAATATATATATATATATTTTTTTGTTTTTTTTCCCGTGATAATTTGAGCGTGGTCTAGAGCCTCGGTGTTCTTTTATACGACGTTGCAATTAATCTCGGTATTAGGCTTCAAATAGGCTTGAACTCGAACGATCCTGGAAATATTAAAGAAGCAGTCAGCGCTACGCGTCGCGCCTCCGTGAGCTTTAATGGACTCCGCGATAAGGGGGTAGTAAAAAGATAAAAAAGGAAGAAGGAAGAAAAGACAGAATTGTTCGAAGAGAAAAGGTGGTTTACGACGAGGCATTAGCATGATTGTCCCGGGCGGAATTAAAATAATTGAAGATGAGACTTGGAGATGCAAGTATACTCTACGATGCTTTCTGGTCGTTTGCGGTTGATGTTTCTGGCTCGTTTGATATTAAAGTTGCTCGAGGGTTGCATCGTCAAGTTGAATCCGCAGTGTGTATTTGTTGGTTCGGAAGACACGGCCAGTTGCATAGTACTTTACTCACGGACACGGTATCGCACTTCACTATGTATGTTTCGATAGAACATTACTTCTTCTTCTACTGTTTTTACCAAACGTTCCATCCTTGTCTGTTGTTCGTACGAACTAGCGAGAATGGATCGACGCCTAGCGGTGTATATTGTCCTTATTTGTTGACTTGCAAATCGTCCTGTTTCAAATAACATTTTTTTTTGTCTATTTATTTATAGAGCTTTACACTATATTCTATGAAACTTGGAAATTTATTAGCAGACGCGCGTAATTATTCGTTTCCCCGAAGCGGACGATTTTTGTGTTTGTGTTTTTGTCTCTGAGGATAATTAAACAAACGTAGATAATTATTTCATCTGATAGATGGATATCATAATTGGAACATTTTAAAAAATTTCTTGCACCTCCAGTTTTTCCATAAGTTCATGAAAACCCGCGATCTATTCATCAATTTGAATATCTCCGTAGTTAGCGAATATTCCTTGATAAATCGTTATCGTAATATACTTTGCGCCGCTAGATTATTCTTCTTCTTCTCTTTGTCTGTAAAAAGAAAAAAAAGTCTAAACGGGTCGAAGAGGTGCTGTCGATAACGATTCCATATTGGAGCAATTAGTTTACGGTTTAGAGCGCGTAATAATGTTTTATTATAATTATTCTGCCGCGCGGCATCGGCGACGACGACGACAACGACGGCAACGACGGCGACAACGGTGGGGCGAATTTATAATGGAACTTTCATTGGCCATCGATTTCCTGTCGTTCCACACGGCGGGACTTCGTGGCCAGGCTTTTTTCTGGAAAACGATAAAAATATACTCTGCCACCACTCGGGACACTCTACTATCGTTCACCGTCGCTTCTCCCAACGCCACACACCTATGTATCTATCATGGCTCGCCCGATAACAACCTCGACGAGAATACATGTCGTCGTTGCGTCTTCGTTCTTGCTTACTTTCCATTAATCCTCGCGATTATCGGTCTATTTCATCGGTATATGTGAATATCGCATACGTACATACGTACGAGTGTGTTTCAATTTATACATGGACGTTTCTACTGCGCGTGTTCGCGCATGTTTCAATGTCAGAAGTCTTAGAACAAATACCATATTTATATCGATGCTGGAAATATTAAATGACACTTCATTCAGCAAAGAATATTTTTCAAATATTAAATGTAATCTGTAACTCGATGATTTCATCGTCGACGATGGAATATTGGATATTAAAAAATAAAGAGACGTTCGAAGATCTTTGAGCAGGCGTTTTGTATAGTCGTCGAATTATTTTAGTAGGATAATGCAATGATATTTGAAGTGGAACGATACAATAATTGACGAGATGTTTCAATATTTCACAACATTTAAAGATCAGAAACATTCGTTTCTGTTTCGTCAGGTCAACGAAATCTCCGTCGGACGAAAAATCATCCTCGTGTAACATTCGAGAATTCTCTGAACTAAAAACTATACTAAAAAGCATATATATAACACGTGAAAAAAACATAATACTAAAGATACGTATATTGTGTTATGTATGAAATATATAAACGTATAACATATATATAACACATATAATATACATAAAAAGACGTGCGTAATTTCTTAATTTCAGCACACGTTCGATATCGTGATCTATAGTCTCGATCGAGTCTCTCTCTCAATTGATCGAAGGTGTTGAAAGTCGATCGTATCGACGTCGGGGTTGTTAACGAAATTCACAGATCGCCGTTTCGTTTGAATTCTTAATATCGCGAAACGATCTCGGGGATTATCGGGAGCTTAATCAGTACGAGGCTTCGATCGCAAGTACGACCCGGTGACTAATCAATGCAACAGGCGACCATGGCTCCCAATAAAATGCTAATGCAGCTCCTGTCATCGGTGTATTACAACGACGAGCATGACAAGTCGATTGCTACGAATCCATCCAGCGATTCGAATCATGGAAATTTTGCCTCGCAGTCTGACCTCCATATTTATGGCAGTGCGCCGGGCGAAAGAATTTTTCGGGTTCCCGATAGAAAGATACGACGTGAAAATCAATTCGACGAAACGATTTTCGGAACGGAGGCTTTCAAGTTTCGAATGGTCCGCCGTTAAATCAAAATTACTCGGGTTAGTTTCTTTCTTCGAAAAACAATAGGACACAGCTTCGAATCGAATAGAAGGCGGAACGTTTATAAACGTGAATGAAATGGGTCGGAAAAGGAAAAATAAAATTTTTCCATTAAAGCCTACGTTTTTTTCGAGGAAATCGAGTTTTAAAAATTTCGAGTTGATATTATTCTTGAATTTAGATAGAAAAAAAAAATAATTAACTGGAAGTTATTCTATGTGCGAAAGTGAAGAGAACAGAATGTTTTATTTACAGAATAGAATATTTCCGTGAGATATCTCGTTTTCGAGAAAATCGTGTTTGAAAATTTATCGAGTACACGTGTACTATAATATACAGAATCTTCTAGATCAAAGACGTTAGGCTTCTTATCAACAGAATTTATTTGTTTAAATTTGAAATATTTACGACTAATCAAACACTATGGGCATCAACCTATCTCGAAATTAATTTCGAGCATAGATGAGTCGACTGAACGAAAAAATTTGATTCTACATTTTTTACTTAGCCATGCGCATATATTCTCGTGTCGATTGTTCGCACGGAATTAGCTATAACAATAAGTTGAAGTATACTCGAGAAATTTTCAAACTCGATTTTCTCGACAACGAAGGCTTCAAACGAAAAGTTCCATTCTTTCTGTTCGTCTTTCTTTTTCACTTAGAATCACCTTCCACTCAGTTGTATGTACCATCCTGTATAGTTCAATCTTCGATACGGTTGTTCGTTACGATGATGGTGGATAAAAGATCGGAGGGTAGTGTTGTTTATCGAATGGCCAGCGTGCTCTCGCTTCGAATGGAAAAAGGGACGAGGAGAGGAATATTCCAGAAATCTAATCGACGAAAAGCAAGCTCTCGTCTCGTCTCGTCTCGTCTCGTCTCGTCTCGTCTCCTTTCGTTTCGTTTCGCCTCGCGTGTGATCTAAATGCGCCCTCAGACTTAATTCGGAGCCGCGTTTGATCCTTAATTAAAGCCACTCTCAAAGGATCCAGCTTTCGTTTTGAAGCTTCATCGAGGGAGTCCAGGTGACGAGGGAGTATTCAGGGCGGATGGAATCTTTCTCTTCATTTCAGTTCCGCGTTTCGAGCCTCCACGAGCTTGCCATTGGAAGTTGAGAGCGAATCCGTCGGGTTTCCGGCAAAACGGGGCGAAAGTTTCATGGCGGCCCTGCCGAACAATTGCCGAACAATTGCCGAAAGCGACGGAAGCGACTAGTTAGTTGGAAGATTCAATTCAAGGCGAGTCTCGCCGTCGTCGAGCGAGCCTCGCTCCTACGAAACATTTCCACGCGTTAGTTTTACGTTGGCCGAGTGTTTACGACCCGCTTTTACGGCCATGCAAATTCACCGGCGTAAAACACGGATCGTGAAACATTAATACTATGCAAATGCTCCATGTCCCTCTGCGTTTTCATTGAGTGAAATTTGCCACGCAGTAGCAAATTTTCTTTTCCTTGCTTTGAACGCTGCCCCGTTTCGCCCTTCGAGTAGATCTCGCGAAGACGAATTTTTCCAAATACACCCACCGTTTGTGCACACGAATTCGTTTTTCCCGTCGTCAACATCCACGCCTCTCTCTATTTCGTTCTTTCTTCGACCTGTTTTCCCCTGTTTGAACGTGGCTTTTTTCCCGTTCGCCTTTCCGGGCACCTTCTGTGAAATATCTGTCGCATTTTCGCCAGCCAGCGGCTGGCCCGACGGGAAAATGCGTGATTTATGCGATCGAACCCCGCAGAACAGCCAGAACACGCCCTTCGGCTTACTTATTTAACTTACCGTGATCACGCAAGGACGATCACGGGGTCGACTTTTGAGGGGAAGTTGGCTCGCGTGTCGAAGACGGTTTCCTTCGTTCGATGTAACGTCCTCTTCCCTCGGTTTACGGCTCTGCTAAATGACGAGGAAGGAAAGGCTGGAATTGTCTCGTTGAAGGTGTCTAACGGAAGTATTAATCGTGGCTTTGGCGGCTGACTTCAACGTGGCGAACGTTTTCTTTCGTCTCGGGGCTGTTGCTTCGGCACCTCTCGGTCGAATGGATAGAGCTACTACCCTACCACGTTGTCGACACGGTTTTTTTAAAACACGATTAACCTTGTGATTCCATGTCTCGGGAGTGAATGATCGATTGCAGAGAATTTGCACTGGGAAAACGAAACGCGGCGCGAAGTTGAAAAACGAGACGAGAACGGAAACGAGCCCGAGCTTTTCCGTTTCTGTCGCGGACGACGGAGGATTTTTTTCTTTTCTTTCTTTTCCTCCAGTTTCGGGTTAACTGTCGGGCAACGGTGTTAACAAGATGCGATTTGTAATTCATGAGACGACCGGCAAAAAACAGGAGCGCTCGAACGTTGAAATGAAAAAGCGTCCAAGCGTTCGGTTTGTTCCAAGCGGAACGTTGAGATTCTGGCGATTTATTAACTCGGCCTGGAGATTTATCCTTCCGTTATTTAGATCTCGAGGAACGAACGGCTCGGGCGAACGCTCGATTTTCCTCCTTTTTCAGTAGTATTTCCTCTCCAAGGAGGAAACCTATTCTCGCTCGGTTTCCTTTAAAATACCCGTAAAGTGTGTTTCTTTAACCGAGCTATCTGTCGTTTCCCCGCGAAATTAAAATCCTCCGCGAGTTTCTATTCCACAATGGAACACAACTGGTAGCAGGGTGTTTGCGTTAGGTTACCTTTTATCTCTGACGACTTTACGACGACTCTCTCTCTCTCAAGTTGTAGCCGCGGCGCGCGAATTCTCCTCTTTCGTGACTCTTTTGTTTGTTCAAACGGACGAGGGAACTTTCATAGGGATTTCTCGATATCCGATATCAAAATTAAACAAGACTGCTTCGTGGCACGAGGAGATAACTCGCTATCGCGTTCCTTTTGCCTCCCGGTGGTGCACGGTGATAAAAAAGGACAGAAAAAAATAAAAGGAAAAAAAAAAGAGAAAGGAGATTTTTCGTCATTTTTTGGAGTTGTATTCCGGAGTATCAGTTGCTAAATCGAGAATGAAGCAGCAGTTTTCAGGTCCCAGCGGGGCGATCCTTCCTCCAGGCTGGTCCAGCCCCTCTCTCTCTTCTCTTCTCTCGAACCGTTGCTCTCCCCCATAGGATCTTCCATGGCCTTTCAGAGCATCTATGTCTCTATCGATCTGCTTGGCTCGGAGAGCCGTGTGCACGAGGCGAGTTTGGGCGGGGCCAAATCGCGCGTAAAAGAAAAATTAATAACAACCGATCGTATAATCCGCCGCCGGATTATACGCGGCCACAATAGGCGAATCATCCTTTGAAAAATATATTCGATCCGCCGATGGAACTCGTTCAACGGTGGAAATTAAACGGGAGAGGTTTTTCGATCGTGTGACGAAGATTTCAACTCGGTGTATCGTCGAAACGAACTCGCGAACTGTAATTAGGCTGACGATAACGAAATGAAAATTCAGCTCTGAAAAGCCGAATTGTTCGCCGACGTAATCGAAGAATGGATTTTTCTGGCGGATTTTCCGGCTTGAATTTCGGTCGGTGGATAATCCGGGACGAATTTTTTTTCGACGAATAAGCCAGCAGTCTCGAATACTTGGACGACGCGTGTAGCTGAAAGGTGACCAGCGGAAAGTTTCGGCCCGTCGTTGGAAGTCGGCTGACTCACTTTGTTAGGAATGACCCAGTTGCTTGCCGGCAACGCTGCTTTCTCGATTATGATGGTAACTTGGCGCAAAGGGTACGCTTGCCTCTGACAGAAATTCTCATTCCCCTCAGCGCGCTGCTGTTTCTCGTCTCTCTGGGAAAATCATCCCACCCGGACCCGGGATCTTCTCGTCTATTAAACAATCGGTTCTGCGCCGTTAACTAATCTCTTTTCACTACGACAGTCACCGAAACTCGCGAAGGTCGTTGCGTTTCGTGAACGTCCTTAATGTTAATGTACGCACTCCTTCTCGCGTTTTGAATTTCTCAGAACGATCGTCACGGGAACCAAAAGAAAAAAAAAAGACTCTGCGTTTTCGTACAAAACCGATTTGTTTTATCGCACAGACAGTTTCTCAGGAATTTTCAATTTGTTCGTAGTTACTTCGATTCAGCGAGAGATTCCGAGAGAGAGAGAGAGAGAGAGAAGCAAAATGATTGGAAAGGTCGCAAATTTCGCACAAAGGCCACGTGGCGCGCGTCGTCTTAATTTTCTTTTCCCCGGCTGCAACGTCTCTGATCGGGTTGGTGTTTTCCAGCCGACGATCCCCATCCTGTTGTTCCACCGGTTTGCCGCGGTTTTGCCACGCGAGAGCTTCCTTGGCCGTTCTCCAAGTTCGTGCTACGCGGTTGCTCGTAAACCGGAAACGGTCATGCAGGCGCAACGGTGAAAGTGCGCAGGACCCTCCTTTGTCTCTCTCCTAGTTTTTCTCTCTGGTCTCTGGGGTCTTGTCCAGCGGCAACTTCGTTCCCAACCGTGGGTTCGATTTCGGACTCAACTCTCTAGAAGTTTTTGATTTTCGATCGAGAGGGTGGTCGTTGCTCAAGTTGGATCGAAAAGTGGCTGAGCCGAAAAGTTTGGCGGACTTTCGAACCTCGTGCTCCCCTCGAGCAATCGAATTCGCGTTGGCTTGTGCTAACTTCGTGGCTTCGTCGACCACGTCAAATTTCTAGCGTCGGTGAATTTATCTTATTGACTGGTGTTCGATGGTATCGTTGTCCTTTCGATTCAAACCGGTTTCGAATTGTTGCCTGTTGCCTGTTGCTGAAAGGGCGAGATGAAGTCACGATAGGCGAATTTCTATCACAGTCAGTCGCAAAAGTCTGTGCTCTCGCACATCTGTCAAACTTCAAATATTTGAAAAGGGAACGTTTGCCAGTTGAAATCAGGGCGTTTCTGAAGCGCTGATAACGATTCGTACATTCGTCCGGAGGAACGTGTAAATAAATTGCAAATAATTATCGTATTGGTACAATAATGTTTATTCTGATTATAATTATAATAATGACAAGAACATAGAATCTTTCAGAACATAGCTCTAATTAATTATAATAAAACAATTGAAATTTTTCACTTTTTAATATTTAAAATTTACAAATGTACGTAATGCACTTGTCATGATTTTCTATAAACGAATTTCTATTGCAATATTAAATTGAAATCATGTAGGATTTACTCTGACTCCTGACAAACGAGAAAACAACTTACGTTGAAACGGACAACGGGATACAAATAATATATATATATATATATATATATGACCAATATTCTTAAAATAAACAAACGAGTCCGACAGTTCCGAATGTGGCGTTGCTAATTTCGAGATAGGTTGTACGAAAATACGACGAAGAAACGTGGTAGCTGGATTGAAATTAGGGAAGCGAAATCGCCGCAAAGAGTATTGCTAGGCTCGATCGCGATGATCGATTACTAAAAATACTGCTTCTCCGTGACATTTAACGGTTAATCGAGCCGACTCTCTTTTTGAAACATAATTGCCCTTTCTCTCATTAGCCTCTTTCACGGTTTACGGTCCGATCAGTTTCTCCGACAGTGTCTCTACACTTAGGCTGGTTAATCGGTGCGAGAGAAGATCAGAATAAATTACAAGGGGCGAACGACGTCGAGCCTCGCCTCGATCCCCCCCGTCAGTTCGAAGGATATTTATTTTCGATCCTGTAATTTGTACTTTCGGTGCCGAGTGAATATTTTCACGGGATCCATCGATCTTCGATGGGGGGAGGGGGGAAGGGAGGAGGGGAAGTAGCAGCTCGAATGACTCGATCCGCGGCTTCGTTTTATCGGATCGTTTAAAAGCATTCGCGCTCGGAAACGACGACGTCCCGTCGATTTTTTGAAGGTTTTCAGGTAACAGGGTCAAGTCGCGGGGAACGCGATGTGTTCAGAAATACGCTCAAGTGCTTTCAGAAATAGCCAGCGTTAATAAAGTTATTCACGCTGAAAGAGCGTGACTCCACTCCTGCGACTGCTTGTTGCTGAAAAAAGCATCCTCGCTGCGAGTTGTCGTCGTCGGAAATTAAAAATCGAGCTCGAACATCTGGCTATATATATATATATATATATATATATATATATATATGAAAACTAAACGGGGCAATTTCAACTTTTCGCACGATATTTTATAAACGTTATCTTTTTGCGGTAAAAAAAGAAAGAGAGGTGAAAGAGAGAGTGAGTGATACAGAATTTTTTTCTCCCGTATAAGAGCGGAGCATGGAAACCAGTACAGAAGTTGGAAAACGAGGGTAGAGCTCGGTGTATGTATCCTTTGCAAGGAAGAAACGAACCATGGGAAAAGACGTTGGAGCGCGAGATCGGCGCATCGATGCGAGAATCGAGCGTCGATTTGCCAACGAAGTGGCGAGGCAGAGAAAATAGGGAAACAAGCGGGCGAGTAGAGTGAAGACGATCGCGGTGCGATCAGGCCGGGATGCTGTGTGAGTCGATCCTGTAGCATGGGAGGATCTCCCAAGGGCGTCGTGTCGTGTTTGGAAGGCCTGAAAGGGAGGAAAAATGGAGCAGCCTCGAGACGTGCTCCGTTCGCTGAGCAGAGGAAACGAAGAGCGTGAAAGGAAGGGAAAGAGGAAGAAAGAAAGAGAGAAAGAGGGAGAGAGAGAGAGAGAGAGTGGAGCCAGGCATCGATTTCGAATCCTTCTTCTTTCTCGAGTTCCTTTCCGCACCCTTGGATGCGAGCCAGCCTCTTCTCTCTTTACGGTGAACGAGCACGAATAAAGAGGACTGCCGAATAGGAGGAAAAAAAAAGAAAAAAAGAAAAGGAAAAGGAAGAAAAGAAAAGAAGAGAAGACACGCTGTAACACCGCGCCATAATGTAAATCAATGCTTCCACCAATAAGCTCGATGCATCTAGCGAAAACTTTCGAAATTTTCGCCAGAAATTCGTCTCTACGAGCGAAATCCGAACCCGATAGTGGAAGGTTTACGTTTGCTGGATTACATTCGATCAGTTTATATAGGTTTTGATACGGCCTTACCGAGAGACGAGACTTTTCCACCGCGCACCAGCAGAATTAGCTTCGTTCTCATTGCCATTATTTTGTGACATTCGTTTATTTTCTTTACGAGAGCGAATATTATCGTAGGGATAACGTTTCGACTTGGAAATGCCACACGGAGTGACAACGGTGACGAGTTGAATATCACAGAACGTCTGGAGCGAAATAACTTTTCGAAACGCAGTGAAAGTTTCCTCTTCCCTTCGGCGTTCTAAAGTCGCAAATAAAAACGAGTTGCCGTCTCGTTTCCTTCCTAATTTTTTAATCCAGCTTCCGACTTAACAAAAATAATAAGCGTATAATAACGGCTGCAACTTCCAGTAACTTCCAGGAATTCCAAACTTCTCGCAGCTTTACGCGAAATTTCGAAAGTCAAATTGTTACTTTCTAGGGCGTGTCTCGCGCTTTACGTCTTTTTCCCTCTCCCCTCCTTCCCCCTCGCTAGTCCTGCTAGTGCTGCCGCTTTGCGCGTAATTCGCGCAATAAACGTTTAATTAATTCGCGCGAGCGTGGCCGTGCGAGCGTGTTAAGAAGAGCCTGCGCGACGAATTCAGAATTCAGAATTTTTCCTCCGTCTCTCTAACCTCCTTCTCTCTCTCTCTCTCTCTCTCTCTCTCTTTCTGCCGGTAACGGGATTAGCAGAAGTTATATTTAATTAAACGCGTGCACTTTTCACCGAGAGGGGTGTCCAGCCCTCCCGCTATAAATCTCAACCCCTTGGTCCCTGCCCACTTTAATTTCGCACGCTCCCGCTTTAATTCCAGCCAGTACAGTGATAGCTGATTACGCGCGCGAGTCCCCTCCCCCCTCCCCCCTTCTGTCCGCTTTATCGTATCATAAATCTGCGCTTAATTCTGTTTTCGTCGGCGTAGAACGCGAGTATCGCGAGCAATTGCGCCCCGTACCCCCGTGAAATTGCTTGTCGCCGAACTAATAGCCGATTAGCGTTGTCCAGCTGCGCTATCGCAATACCGATCTCGCTTCGTACTCACTCGCATCGTGTATCGTGTGGGCTTTAGGCGGTCTCTATTCCCCTCGATCGAGGGGAACTTTTCGATTTTTCGTCTAGATCCGGGATAATTCTATTCTCATGGCTGTTCTTCAGAAACGTGCTACGTTCGTTTTCTTTGTTACGTTTGGCATTACCAGCCAAATATGTCCGGAGGAATTAGACGGCGCAGTGATTACAATTTCCACTGATTAGAGTAACTCACGCGAGTTGGTCGGGAAGATTCGAAATCAATAAGGATTCCACCGTTGCGAGGTACTCAACTTTATTAACTCTCTAACAGTCAAGGATGATTTTCGTCTTTTCTCCGTGCTGAATTGTGGCCGAAGTTCGTGTGACCTACGAAGGAGGCTGTGTGAGCTTTTACGGCGTTTACAGAAAATGCAAAATTAAATATGTAATACTTTCGATATATAATTTATATTCTGTTTTTTTTTTTTTTTTGTACAATTCTAATCTCGAGGAAATTTCCAAGGAAAAGAGAAGGATCGAGATAACAAATAATATAATACTTTCGTTCATTGATCGGAAAACTGTAGAAATTCATCCGACGGGGGAAACAAATATTATAATATGACAGAAAACGAACATTCATATCGACAATGAAAATCTTTAGAGGTAAAGAAAAGAGAAAAAAGAATTCTTATTCGGTTCAGAGTTCAAGGCACCTCTTGGCACGAAAACTTCTTAATTACTGGAACTTAACCAATCATCGTGGTAACCTGCGCGTGTTAATGTTGCTGCGTGTTCCCGGTTAATAACGTAACAACCGTTTAAACAGCCTGGAGATGCCGTGACAACGATCTCAGATAAAGTCCAGGACTACCGGCGTGAAATTGTAGCTTTGTTTCATCGATCGCGTGATTAATTTGCAGCTGGAAGTTTTCTAGTTAACGATCCACGTTGATTTGTCCGTGCAGATCCATTTCGAGTTATCGGAAACGTGCACCGATTAGTCACGTTCTTCGATAGGTTTGGTCGACAATTAATGGAATGGATACGATCGACAAGGAACGCATTTTCGCGAGTTTCTGGCGCGGTCTTTCGAGTTAAGAAAAACAGAGAAGGAGAATCACCGATTCATAAATCGAGGCTGGTGGCGATTATTTGATCGTCGGCCAACTTTTCGTTCCATCTATCGCTGCGATAATTTGGACTTTAGATGCATCAACGTGTTCGCCCGGGCCATCACGTTCTTTCTCTGTTTGTCACGCGAAATTCGACGAACAAATAACCAAATTGCAAGAGAAATACCGCACCGTCGTTGTTCGACAACAACTATTCGTTAGAGATCGTGCTTTTATACCAATATTTGCACTAAAGTGTGCACGTGAAACGTGTATTAATGATCCGTGTCCTCAATACAAATTTATCTATGTACGTCTTTTAATCTAGGGAATCCTCGAGTGTTAAAAGTGGAAGATTTTTAACGTGACATGTTTCTGTTTCTTGATTTTTTTTTTTTGTACGTAAACGTAGTGTTTGAAAATCGCGCACAGATAAATCAGCACATCCGTTATTTCCTCTATATGTTATATCGTTCGATTTTTCCAGTTTCATCTGACGTTTCTAGTTTCGAAGCAAATGTAGACTTTTGAGTGGCGTGCACGGATACTCGTGTGCTAGAAATTACACGGATTGAGATTCACAAATACGTAAAGCAGGAAACCTCTATCGTTCATTATAGCCTGTCGCGATTTAACTCGAATGTTTCGATTGGTCGCAGATGCGCAAACACGACGAATATTCGGTATCTTTAATAATCATCCTACGGACTGGCGTTTTATCTATTCGAACGCAAGAGATAATTATTCATTGACATCATTTAAACGCGAAGATCCTCAAAGATATGATAAATTACTTGCTTCGCTATTTATCTTCGACTACCAAATACCTCGAGCATGGGTTCCATTTGCATTCGATTCTTGCGGAGAAAACCCTCGAGTTCGCTATGATTCACGGTTCCTTCGTTAATTTATGTCGAGGTTTATTCAATTTTTTATTGTGCCACGTAACGGCGCCGGGCCTCCATTTCGGCGGCAGGATAGCACGGCGATAAATTTCAGCTAAGAGGGGGCCAGATTGCTGTATCGCTGTTGAATCCGCTAACACGCTTGCAAAACTGCAGTTGCACAGTTTTGAATGGGTTGTCAGGCTGGCCGCGTGAATCTGTCGTTCTATAATTCCATGTCTTTTTTTTTTTTCTTCGTTAGTCATCGATAATGTGACGCTTGTTTTGTAATGAATGATGTATTTAATTCTGGAATTTGTTCTTACAGTCACTGTAAGTATTCGGACACTTACCATAGAAAAAGTCCTGTGAAACATTTTGAAGTTTATTGCAATTGTATATTTAGTGTATCTACAGCCATCTTGAATGTTAAGCGTAATCTTGTGAAATATAAATACCGAGTCTTATTATTGTAATAGAATGTAACTGTTTAAATATTTTACTGACTTCTCTGAAATATATATATATATATATTTATTTATAAATTATATATATATATATATATATATATATATAATCCTGTGACATATAAATATCGAGTCTTATTATTGTAATAGAATGTAACTGTTTAAATATTTTACTGACTTCTCTAAAATATATACATATTTTCTGATAATCAAGTCTTACCATAACGTTAGTAAAATTTCGAATTAACACGTTCACAAAATGTTTCTACAAATGTTCGAACATTCTCTTTTGTGAGAAACTCTCACAAAAGTCTGTCGCAAATCTGTCTTCTAAAGAAAAGTCCTTAAAATCCTCTCACGTGTGTTACGTATTTCTGTTATATCTCGTTCTTCAATCAATGCATCGTTCCTTCTTCTTCCTCGTCTTTCTGTCTGCACGAACTGACGTCGAGAACTTTGCGAAAAGTGTATGCACGAAGATACGGGGAAATTTGTATAACTCGATTGTATAACTGCCGCCAAATCACCAGAAGGTGAAGAAGTCGAAGGACATAAGACAGGATTATAACATTAGTAACAAACAGTCGATGTTCGAAAACGGCGGAGTTCGGCAAGTTGCTCGAGTCAAGTTAAAGAGATTCGACGAGTTTCGAAGGAGTAACTTCGAGGAGGGGTAGCGAGATTCTAACAGAGTTCTTCGAAAGTTCTAACAAGTTCGGGAGGAGGGGGAGGGGGTTCGAATCTCATCGCGTGACGTAAACCGTGGAGACTGATCGTCGAAGGTTCCTGAGAATCCAGCATCCATAACGCTGGCACGAGTCGATTGGCAATCAATCTTGCCGAACAATAATTAGAAGAGGGCTATTTCGCAGGGTTGGAAAATGGTCGAGTAAATCTGAAGCGTCAGTTTCGACGTTTATTAATTAAACATCCGCGGCTGCGTTACGTGGCTGAGTCATCGCGTTGTTTTTTTTTTCAAATTTCCCCTCGGTACGGTGATTTAACGAGTGCGTTTTTTCCCCCCCCATGTTTCACGATCCAACGGTGATGGATATTTGTTAATCGATGTTCAAGGATAGGGATAAGGTTGGCTAACGCGGAACGCTACTTTTATCAAGAGAGATAACGTTTATTGAAATTTGATGCATGTTTCCACCCTTCGTGACACGGTGTCACGGTCACGGTCACGGTGTCATTGCAAGAATATCAAATGACGATATTAATACGATAATAATTATTAGTTCCTAGATTTGAAATTAATTTCCAGATTTTAGTAATCTTCGGGTTATAGAGGATTTTCAGTATATATCTCATTAAACGTGAGATATATATTCCTTAATAATTTACTTAAGATTATTGGAAAATAAAAGAAAGTGGAAAGTAATAATGAAGCAAAAGCGAAAGAGATAAAAGAATGGGTTCCTAAATATGACTTTGTTCGTTCCTGCAATTTTCCGTTCTGATCCTCTGTTTCATAACAGGAGCTTCAACAACATATTCAATAACTTATTCAGTAACAATAACGCGTGTATCATTAAGTAGCTCCGAGGTTAAATCTTCATTATTTATTGATGTATAAGTAAGCCCGACAATCTGTAAGCCCAGCAATATTTGAGAGAATTAATAAATACTAAAGTTACTTGTAATTTAATCGAACTATATACCCTCTGTAACGAAATTTCAAAAGTAACTGTTCGTCCAAGATGTCTAATCAATTTCAACGTCAACGTGCGAAACAGAACAGCTAATAACATACGCGGTTAATTACGTATAAAAATATCGTTTGCAAAATTTGACAGTTCTCCGACGAAAGTAAGCTGGAAATCGTCTCACGTTAGACAACTTTACCCCGAAAATTGGAGAAAGCAACGCGACAGTGTGATGCTTTGATAAAGAAAGTACGTCATTCTCCTCCTCCTTTGTCGTTCCTAACCTCTATTTTCTTTTTTTTTTTTCCTATACGAGAAATAAACATCGGTATTTATGATAGCTTTCCGCCAGAGGAGAAAACGGAATGTCTTCTCATCGTGCGCGCGCGACAAACGGAATAAATTTCATTTCACGTCTAGGTGAAAAAGCTTGCGTTGCAGCTGGCATAACCGAGCATATACACTTCGGTTCGCATATACACGTACGAGTTATGCGTCAGGAGCTACATGGTGAATTATGATGGAATTCAGAGATACGCGCGAGTTAGAGAGGGCGAGACGCGAGTTAGAGAGGGGGAGAGAATAGGGTTAATCGATGCCACGATGGAATGAGACTGCGATTCCATTTGAATTCCCAACCACGTAAACCCAACCCCCTCTTCTCTCTCGTCGACTTTCTCGACCAGCCTCATGCCCCTTTAGTGATCATTCTGCCTCGTCGAACGTGGTTATTACACCGTCGTTAAAGTGGCAGCTACCTGGATGCAATGGCGTAACAGCTGCGAACATTTCTCTCTCTCTCTCTCTCTCTCTCTCTTATTGTTAGCTAGAAAATAGTTCAACCGAGCAGAATCGAACAGAAGCAACGAAAAGTGAAATATCCACTCACGTTCGTGACTTTATTTCGATCGAAGGGGGAAACGTTAAATCGTTTACCGGGGAATCGATCTTTCGGCTCAAGAATCGTAGTTTTAACGGAGCTTTAACGGCCATTAAATTTTGTTTGGCCGTTGTTCTGGCAGCTGTGAACTTGGCCGGTGATAAAACTTCTGCTCCGAGCTTCACCTTTCGCGAAGAGCTCGATTTCTACAATCGAATCGTATAAATCGTACAATGTGGAACGCGTACGCAAACGCTTGACATCTATAAATAGCGTTACAGGTTCGCGACGAAAATAGCGAACGGCTGCACCACTGGGAAAAAGGAAGAGAAGCGATCGAGCACGGTGCCCCGACTGCAAGCTCTCTTGCAAGTTCTCTCTATTCTTCTCTCTCTCTCTCTCTCTCTCTCTCTCTCTGTCCGCGTGTCACCCTTTATCGCGCAAGCCTGGACGCAGGGATGGTAATAGAGCAGTTACCGATCGGCCGATCGGCGCGCGTTTTCTTTATCGCGGCGGTGAAATCGCTGTTGCATGGATCACCGGATTCTCCGTGATCGATCTCGTTTCACCTGCCTGTAAACATTCTTCTTGCCGAGACCCTTTTACCAGCGATCCGGTTTGTTTATTCTGTGCCCTTTGGTATAATTTTACGAACGATTCCCCGCGCGTGACCCACATAAGTGTGCTTTCTTTCTTTATTTATCAATCCCCTTGTTGGTGAAGAGTAACTCGCCGCTTCCTAGACTTCATCGACGAGTTAATAGAGAGGCTTTTGTTTGTCTTTCCGGATTGTTGGACCCAGATTCCAGTTTCCATTAGCTCGTCGAGCCACTCATCTTGTCGATATATCTATTGCTTTCCCCCCTGATAGAATAACGTCTCGCTGGTGGTAGTGCTCGACTACTTGTGAAACTCCACGACACTCGAGGCTAGATAAATATGTATATTCCATTTGCGAATCCCGCCTGCGGGATAAAAATATAACACGAGCGAAGAATAGATTTGGTGGTCTTTCCATATGTGATACACTTGCGATCAAAGTGATACGATTGAAGAAAAAAAAAAAAAAAGAAAGAATGCGATTTTCCAAGATTTTGCGAGTTGTTAGATTTATGAGAATGTTGCAAGGGTACTTTCTGATCGATTCTCGAGAATCTTGTTCGTTTGCTTTCGCAGTTTGATTAATCGAGAGCAATCGCATTGTTCTTCTTGTTTCATATGACTCTGCGTTCCATGAATACGTTTTATTTGTAAGTTCTGTGCTTGTTGACAAAATGAAAAATCGTTTCTTTGATTGCAATGTCTAATTATGTTTGAGTTAACACATTGAGCAACAATGTTCAAATAACGCAAATAATTTTTTTAACCAACAACAAATAAATTGGTATTTAAAAGTATCTCAAATGTCAAACAGACATAAATAAATCTCATAGTTACATTAACTTACTATCATATATATATATATATATATATATATATATATATATATATATATATATATATATATATATATATATATATATATATATATATATATATATATATATAGATAGTATCGAAATCATTGTGTATAGTTATATATTTAGTTATTTTTACTTTTAATAGATGGCCTGTTTGCTGAAGATGCGTGAATGAAAAGTATGAATATGATGTGAGAGGCACAGCGTTGGCGCTGAACGCTTTTGTTTTAAAGAAAGAAGAAAGTCGTGCGAGTCTGGAGAGAGTCGAAAAAGAGTGTTGAATGAGTGTGGTCAAAAGAGTAATTTGTGTTGTACATTAATTGTGTCGTTTAAGTTTATTCGAATTATTGTTTGAGTTGTCTATCTTGTATTTATCATTTGTTGTTTTGTTTCCGTTTTCTTTATTATTTAACATAACAAATCATCTAAATTATATCCCTACACATATATATATATATATATATATATATATATATATATATAAATAACTTTCATTCAAATTGAATTATTTACACCAAAAAGGCATAAAAAAAGAAGGCGTGTTCAGTTTATTGAAAAGCCAGGACACGTTGCCGAGTAAGTGACAGGATACCGGAGGCTGGTTCGACGAGAATCAGTGTCGCGACGGATCGAGGCCCTGTCTGGGACGAAGTTGCATGCACTCGCGGGACGATTAATCCGATTAATCACGAAGTTGGTTCCGGTGCCGCTTATAATTCAAGCAAGTTGTGCCTCGCGGCAGATGCCACGAAATGCCGTTGTTGGGGGGATGATCGCGCGACGCGCGTATCCCTCAATTATTCCTAATCTGTTCACGGAATTATCTGGCCGCGTGCCTCGTCCTAGGCACCAGGCTTCATTACGTCTCGTCTGTTAATTCTCGGGATTTCCCGTCATATCTCGGATTCCATAGAACGGTGCCAGGCAAAGGCCTGGCGTGCTTAAACTTTGTATTTTCAGTCTGCCTTTAATCGTTTCATTCTCGCGAAAATCTTTGGCCGAAGAGTAGCCGTACGATCCAGGAGGCGATCGTTTCTTCTTCTTCTTTTTTTCTTTTTTTTCTGGGGGGGGGGAGGGGGAAAGATCACATTAAAGCATTGGATTTTTGTTCTTTTATATAGGAAATTATCTGCTTTTTAATCGACAGATTTGTACGTAGAATTATCACGGCCGAGATGTCATATTTCATTTAAATATTGGATTGTTTTTTAAAACGGTTCATTTATTTTTGAAACAATGAAAGTCCTTTCTTGGAAGTTAAGTATAGCTAATGCAATGATACAATTTATGAGCGAAAAATAAACTATTGATTTCATTACTGTTGGACAGTCGACGTATATCAAAACTATGTTTCTATACGCGCGTATTGAAGCTGGAAGATCCCGTTTTCATCGGTCGCGAGCCATTCCTTTCCCTGGTCTTTCGGCGCAAATCAGATTACTCGAAATTCCATTAACAGAATTTCACATTATATTTCATATTTGCTGGCATGCCTCGTATTTTCACCGGCAGCTCATTTGGATCGAAGTGAATATTCCGCTTTTGACGTATGTTTTGGAAGCTACGGTTTTATACGTGTTAACGCAAATGCAAATTCGCATGTTGGACCGGCGCGTTTCTCAATTGCGAAGGAAAATACGACGAAAAGGGCGCGCGGACGTGGAAAACAAAGCTGGATGTACGGTGAAGCAGCATAAGATAAAATCGCTTTCATTCGTATGAAATGGAGGGAACGAACGTTGAGAAGTTTAACGCGATTGAAATGCGCGAGGAAAAAAAAAACAATCTCGTTGCGTAAGTGGATTGCAGCGGAAAGGAACGAATGTAAAAAGTATTATTGAGATTCGGATCATTGCGATTTCTCTCTCTCTCTCTCTCCTTCTCTCTGTGTTTCTTCTTCGATTCGTTTCATATGCATATGTATCGTTTTTATACAGGGTGTCCCGTGTGAAATAAGATACTCTTTCGTTTAAAAGATTATTTCTTTCATTTTTTCAAGGAAATAGACTTTGAACATGTTTCGTTAAAAATTTTCAAATCCGACTTTCTCGAAAACGAAGGCTTTAACGATAAAATAATTTTGCTCTTGTACCACTAGTTATGAAACACTCTGTACAGTTTAGCAACTGTGAAAAATCTTCGCACACCGAGGATACATGTGCAACAAATACTTTGCAATTTTTCAAATTCCGCGCTAAATCGTAGATACGTATCTTCTTCTTCTTCTTTCAGTAACTGAAAACCTTCGCGTATTAAGGGTTGATTTACGAAAATGCAAAGATCAATGGGTCATTCATTTCGTTTTCGTTGGTGGTCACTGTCTCATTCGTCACGATTTCACAAAAACTGCTTCGCGTTTCTTCGTTTGAGGATTTTTTTTTTCCCGTTAATGTTCGATTCTTTTTACTTCGACTTGTTAACGCGACACGACGTCTTAATTGGGAGCGAAAAAGACGTTTGCTCGGTCCGTTCTACGGAATTTTATGCCGTAGCTGAGCAAACGAACGAAACGTTAGCTGGTGGCACGCGAAAAATCGAGAAAAGTCACGTGCAACTAGTTACTCACGAGCAGTGTGTGCGTTTCACGCGGAGAATCAAGCTTCTACCCTTCTTTTCTCTCGACGAACCAGGTTCGTGACCTGTCGGCAGGTTTCGACTCTCGTTTAATCCAAAACGAGATTCTCTGACGGTGTTCCTCCCGCTTCGCTCGTTCTTTCACAATTCGTATTCTCCGGACGGATTTTTTTAACAACACGACAGACGATCATACCATCGGCTTCTCTCGATCTCCCCTCTTTCCCCCGAGGGAAAAAGTTTTTCGGAAAGAACACACGACCGAGCATTTTTCATCGTCAGATGAGAAATCGCGCGACAGCGCTTCGTCTTCGTTTCGGAAATTTCGTTTAAATATTTTCCCTTGCTCCGTTGTTGCGATACGATCTTGTTAAATGTCTCAGTTCCGTGAGGAAATTGTTTCATCGCTTCCTTCTTTCCTAAAAAAAAAAAAAAAAAGAAATTATATTTATAGTACGACGATTTTGAGAAATTAAGGATCGGTGTTCTTAATCTCTCGCCTTGCAATTTTCTTTCCAACATTGTTAGCTAAGCGTCACTTTTTGCAGTTGTAACGTTATATTTCAGATATATAAACGTTGGAACGTTATTTACAATTTATATACCTGTTGACGTACAATTCAAAGAAATCAGATTTAAACTTTAATTTCGTAATTGAAATTTAATTTCATAATTAGAATCTCACAAAATTGCAATCTGCTCTCTCGGAAACCATCAAAACCATAACTTATACCACGAATGTGGTTCGATATTATAAAACAACGCGTACATATGTGTTTTAGTGTTACACGTACTTTTTGTCGTGGTTTTCGATACTAGAAATCTTTAATATCGTATCAAAATTGCATTCCACATGCAAGTCATTGCAATTTAAACGATAATAATTAAACTAAATAGATTTATACAATTATATTTCTGTTTAAACAAAAAAAATCAATAACAATTTTGACAAAAATTACGTCTATAGAATCGGCGAATGTTATCGAACAATTATTGCTAATGTATGCCCTTCAATATCTACTACAAACTAGAATTGATTGAAAATCAAATATTTCGTATCTTTGTGCAGTAGAAAGTATCAAAGTTGAAAAAAATGTCCACGTTGTTATCCTCGAGCTACCGTATACGCGTGATCCTTTTTTAGAGGTTAGGTGTGTTTCTAAGCTAGCGATTCACAACCTGCAGCACGCGTACCCCTGGGAACCAGTTGGAGGTACGTGAAAATAATATTGGTAATGGCGGGAAACACCAAAAAGGAAGGAGTTAAAATAAAAATACAGAGACAAAATTGTAGAGTTTCGATTTAGAGTTATGAGAGACATGCGTGAAAGTTTCTGAGGGATGGGTGGGGATTTACGAGAGGAAGGGATACTCGTTAATGAAATGGTACAAGAGAGAAAAAAGATTGGACACCGTTGCTCTAGGCTCTTGGAAAAAATGATATTAATATCTCTTCGAACGGGAAATTTGTCAGGTCTGAATTGGAAAATTCGGGTCAGGTAATATTTCACGGTGAGAGAAACAGGCCACGCCTCTCTATTTCGGTGGCCGGCTGGCTCTATCCTCCTTTCAGCCCGTGATTCCCGAGCGTTTCCCGAACGCTTTCAGCTTCCTGATCGATCTCTCGCCGCGTCTCGTCTCCTCTCGTCTCCTCGACGTCGTTTCACCGTGAGTTTCGTCTTCGTCACGAGTCGATTCGTCGGTGGTCTGACGCATCGGTGGAGCGTTCCCGAGCGCAAGGTGGGAACGCGCTTTATTTTCGGAGAACGCGCGCCGCGAACGAGACTGCGACGAAGATCTGGAAAGCCGACACGTTCGTCTTTTAAAATAGCGCGTTGCATTCCGAGCCTGGCTTGCCCCCACGCAAGTGTGTGTATCGTTCGCGGATCTCGGAAAACAAATGCTCGCGTGAAACACAGCCGATAAATCGTTCGACCGGATCGCCTATCGGGAAATATGATGCATGCAATCGCGCGGCCGTTTCTCTCGAATCGTTTCATTTGTCTTTTCTGGTTTTTTATATTTCGAATATTGGCCGCGCGAGCGAATGATCAGTTGGTTTTCGTTCTGAAAAAGAAACGAGAAAGCGAAACCTATGGCGAGTAGATAGTGAATCGAGGTGAACGAGAAAGAAGCTATTAATAGCCGATTGATTGACGCTTGCACAAAGAGTTTTCCACGTGAAAAAATAAAATTAATACGTGGGATACCACTCCTACGATTTGAATATCAAAATTATGTTTCGTTCACAAATGTGTCGTACGCTTTTATTATCTTGTAGCGTTAGAAATCGACACAATAGTTAATAGTTTCTTTCGACACTTTCGTATAACGAAAGCGCCAGTTATATTTCCCACGCATAAATATATATCCACTCTGTAGAATTTCCTCCAACGCCGTTATGTTTTCCTTCGCAGAGACTGGCACACGCGATATTCTTTATTTAAGCCGACGCATATATATATATACCGGCTTGTTTGTCAGTTTTCCCCTAAACGACGTAATGTCGATATTCTATCGTTTTATTATCGTGTGTCGTATATTCGAGGCTTTTTTATTTTTATATTTCGTTGGATCTAAAAATTTCCTCCGCCAGGTCGATACACTGAGACAGATGTACGTGTGTATCGTCGCCGGGTGGACGGAACTCTCGAGAGGAGACGGCGAGCGGTTCGCCGGCGTTGATGCACAATACGATCGGAAATGTTTTCCCATTGAGGCGCTCTTTTAATTTTATGACACTTTCATTACGCGGGCTGCGACAGCCGGGTTCCATTTGCGGCCGATGAAAGAGCCGGCGATGCGCGCCTCGTCGATGAACATCGGTTCGCGAACAAAGCTCGAGAGCCGATCCGGTCTGGTTCTCAATTTTTTATCGACTGGTTGCATTATCAAACGGCCAACGAGCAAACACGCTGCTCGATCGACCCCCGTGTGTTTTTATTTTTATAAAAATATTTTATTTTTATAATGATACCAATGGGCAATTCTTATCGAACGAGCGAGTGACAAGATGGGAGTAACAAGTAACGTATGGAAAAAACAAGGGAACGAGAGAAAAATATTGTTGAAGATTGTTACGCGTAGAAATACCAATTTGTGTAAAAATACGAATTCTTATCGAACGAGCAGCGTGACACGATATAATAACGCGAAATAAAAGAATGAGAAAAAATATCATAGAAGATTATTACGTGTTGAGGAACAACGTCGTAGAGCTTCGTTTTAAATGCATAATAGCTATACATAGTGTATTCGGAGAGAAAGTCAATATTGGTACAACGGTTAGCTGATTTATAAATCTTGTTCGTGGCACGTATATAATGCATAAGTGATTGATGATAAAAATATCGGTCTCTTTCTTGTATATATCTTGGATGCAGATTTATTTCCCCTAAAAAAAAAAACGGAGAATTGACTTTACCATTAATAATTTTAAATAAAAATAGAATATCCGCAGTGATTCTGCGGTTCTCAAGAGTAGATAGATGGACGTTATCCAATAATTATGACTGGCCTTATTATACCCATTCGTATATAAGCGATAAATGTAAGGTATACATAGCGTATATGGGAGACCATTTTATTCTTTTCTTCTGATTTTTTGGCCAGTCGAAATAAATTTAGATCAATTACGTTTGATTCTCGTTCTCGCGTGACAAAGAACAACGAATAAAAAACGTGAGCAGAGAGATTGCTGTTAAAAAAAAAAAGAAGGAAAAAAAAGAAAAAATCATTCTGGCGCGAATTCTTCATGCGGATTTTCCAAGCTACCTGGTTTGCTAGCAGTTTCCTATAGCAAAGAGATTTAATTGGAAGGATCTCTGGAGCGCGAAAATCTTTCGTTTTCGAAAAGTGTCGAGTGCCTGCCGAGAGTGGCGTGGCTTGTTGGAAAAATTCGGAATCGTCGAATATGATTTAGTAGGAATACAGTTTACTAGGAATATATTCGCCTATAAATTCTAAATATTTAAAAACACAAGGATTTTTAGGATTATTAATATATTTGTTGCAATGTAAGGTTGAACAGGTTCGAACAAAATAATTGGAAAATATAAATAAATTAGAGTAAAAGATCATGGAATTTCGCATTTCATAGCTATGTAAAATTGTTATTATTACTGTTAATGTAAGAACACTGCTGAGTCATGATTCAAACAATAATTTTTCACCTTGTCTTCAGACACAAAATCGTCACTTTAAGCGCCAAGTCAAAGGCAAAAGATATTGTTAACTACTTGAGTATGTCAGGACAATCGTAAACCTGTTTTTTGATAACAAGCCACCTTGAACCTTCTATAGGTTGGGCCGAAAATCACTTCCTACTAAAATAAAATAATTCTTTTGTCATACATTTATTTTAATTTATGAATATTTTGACAGTGAATTATGAATTAACATTTGAAAGAAATAATGTTTAAAACATGAAAAAATTATATTTGAATTTAAATTATTTAATTATTATTAAATTAATAAAATTAATTCTTCCTTGTATTTTGATGTTTTATTAAAAAGAAGAATAATAAATAGACGGTAAGAAACTTTTGGTCCTTTAAACTATATAGAAAACGTGTAGAAGAAAAAATTACACAAACACGACTAGTATAACCACGAGTCTGATTATCATATTTTTCATTTGTTTTACTACACACGCGTACACACAATTGCACGTAGATTTTTTACGATTTTTTGTGTCTTTGATTTAAACAAACGTCCTCAACACCTTGGTTGTTAACATCTTGGAAATGTCAAACTTTCGGTCTGGCGTGTTGTACGAATTACGAATTTTCTGTTATCCTTTTTTTATTATTCGAATTTCTATTATTCCTTTCTCTTCGAATGTTTTTAAATATTTGAAACTCGATGGATACATCTGTACGTACATAAATACACGTTTGCAGACTTTTGTGCGACCGACTGTATTTCGACTGGATCGAAATTTATATACGTTTGCACATTCGTGTTGCGCCGGTAGCTTTCGGCAATGATCGATCAACGCGATTTCGATTAGCCTGGCCTTAGCTGGATTATTTACGATTGCCATCGTAATCGGCGGCGATCGGCTTCGAGATGAGGATGTTTAACGCGCGCGGAGAACATCCGCGCGCGTTCGACGAGCCGCGCTTTTCTAAAGATAGAGCTACTAATCCGCGTGTTCTTGCTAGATTCTAAACTCGTGTCCCGGCAGTACGCGACGAAATAAGAAATCTGCTCATCCCACGAGAGAGACGTTCCCCTTGAACTACGACGTCCGTTTCCGTTGAATTTTGTTTTCTACTTTCGTCAGCCGTGTATTGAAACACAGACGATGTTGTAAAATTACAACGGTTTCCAACGATTTAATGGTTCGGCGAATTAGCAAGTAAAAACGTGGGTCGTGATAATAGTTTGCTAAACAATTCTTGATGCGCAACAGTTCCCGTTGATTCTCAAATCATGTTTTGTTGTATTTTATTTAACACTAGAACTACCGACAGTTAAGACGAAGTTATTTCTACCAAAATTATCTTGATTTCTAATAAATAAAAATAAAATAAAATTCATTATATTATTTCTTTAGTTATACACTGTAAAAGTCATTGCATCATTGCGGGGAAAAAATTGTAACGTGAAATAGAAATTTTAAAATAAAATTGTAAAACCAGTCGTTTTGACTGGTGTGGTAGTTATAGTGTTTCGTTTGCGATTCGCTTCTGTTGAAACTCATTGGACAAACTTTATAGATTAATGGAAAGATTAATCACTTCGGCTCTTATATTCGTGTTTCGATTCGACACTCGAACTTGCCAAAATCTTTTGTTTTTGCTATTGCCGCCGTCGTGCAAGTGCTTTTGACAAAATTAATCGCCTCTGTTGAAATAGAAACGGAATTACGTGTATGTGTATCCATCTGTTTTCATTGGATCGCTCTAATTGGAATCATCCACGCGCAATATATTTAGGTATGCAGCGAGAACATTTTAAGAGCGGAACGAGACTCGCACATACAGGGTGAATAGAAAAAAGGGTTTCGCAACTTTTAGGATAGACTGTACTTACCGAGTTCATTTTTAATTTTTCCATCCATGTTTGTCACGACTATTTTTTCATGTTTCAGCGAGTACCCTAGAAGTTACGAACCATTTTTCCTATTCACCCTGTATTTATAGAGTATACTATTAAACTAAGGCGTTTGTATTATTTCAAACACACCGAAGAACAAAATCTGGAACTAGAGCTGAGAAATCTTGTTAAATAAATAGTGTTAAACACGACCAGGGTGATTCTATCGACAGTATTACGCCTAGATTCGAATATTTAGATACTATTTTATAACAAAGCATTGCAAAAGTTCAATCCGTCGGTTTCATTAATTTTTCAAGCAATTAATCGAGGATGACGAGTTAATTTGTCATAGAACGTTAAAGAGTCAACAACGTCTCGCTCGAGACCCGAGGCGTGCCGCGAAGATCGGTCAAAGATTGATCACTTCGGAACACTCTAAATCAATCAAATCTTCCAGCACAGTTCCCCAGATCTTAACATGTGTAACAGAAAATTCGTGCGACACGTTAGACCGAAATTTCGTGTCTTCGAGGCGTTTTCGAGGCTTACTTTTGAAATCTCACGCATAGGAAATTGTGTGCCAGTCTCGATTCGCAAAGTGATTTCCGATCACCTTCGGTTCCCTCCCCCTCCTCCCCTCCGGAGCAAAACAATCTCTGATTTGTAGCTGTGAACGACTGATTCGTAGTTGTTAATGAGATCGTTTGACGAATCGCAATGCGTCGGGCAATGGATAATATACGCGAAGAAAACGACAGAGACCAATTAATTTTAGTCCGTCGACGAAGCCCCTGGTGGCGGAGAAACCGGTGCACTGGTCGACGAAGGATATATCGAGGTTCACGACTAGCATGCTCTTTCTATTATTACCACCAATATAAAATCGCACGAGTCAAAGTTGTAATGAAACAGTCGATTGTACGACAAAATTGACGACGTGTTCGCGAAACCACGCGCTAATCGTATAGTAAAAAGTTTAAACACGTTTTTAGTATCAGTTTTTAGTATCGATTTCATTAGAACGATCTTCGTTTAAATCTCACGATCTTTGTTTTACGAATTTCTCGCATTCTTGCAACTATTTGGCAGTTTCACACGACGAAGTTCGAATACTTTCGTATTATGGCGTTTCACCGTGAAAAGTATCCTTTTCTTTTTTTTTTTTTTTCGCGAGCCACGATTGGTTAGCTACGTTGTAATATCGCGATCTGCGTGTTCTTCTTTTTCTGTTGCGGAACATTCAACGACGACAGCGGAGCTTTATATACTTGAAAACAGATGAAATTAGCTCGGTATCGCGTTCATGTGAATTAATGAAACAGGCTGGGATACAATGTAAATTTTTGTTGAGAAGGAAAGTGTGTGCTGGCCGTGCGGTGTACATCCTCTCTGAAAAGTCTTGGATTTAAAACTAGAAGACTTAGATGATACTTTACGCTGCAGCAATCTAGAAAGTTAACGTATTAACAGTTGTATTATAATTAGAACACGAGGACTTTTCACGCGTGCTCGTAAGATTCATTCAGTTCGTTTGAATAATTGAGATTAATATGGAACCTCAATAGAAGATTAAATGTTGCAGAAAGCACTGTGTTTTTTTTTTTTTAATATTATGTACATTCTCTGAAAATTTTTTATGAATGCACGAAAATCCACCGTTTAATTATAACATACATAATTAATTAATGCTAATTAATAGAATAAATTAATATTGACCAAGAGTCAATATACATACATATTGACTCTATGATTTTCGTCAGAAATATCTTGAGCCGATATTTCGGTTTTTTATAATGACGATTTATTTCTAAAATGAGCGTTCGTAGTAGAAAATGTTCCTGATAAGCAGTATATGTATATTTTATCGAGAAATTGTAAAATATCTCTACTGAAAAGTAATTAATACATTATATCGATTATTTTTCTATGAAAATGCTACGTAGTTTTAGGTTGTAAGATACTAGAGAGTTAAAAATAATAAAAATTATATGTTGTAAAATTTTTGTGCGAGAGTGTACTCCGCTACCGGAAGTTCATTGCTCCGCAACGGGAAACTCACTTTAGACGAATAGCTCTACGCGATCGTCTTTCCAAAGTTCGTTAAGTCATTTTCACGATGGGTTTTAATACAACGCGGCAAACACACACACACACACACACACACACACACGAACACGAACACGAACACTGTTTTCTCGTATCCATGGCTAGATGCGAGCATGTCAAATAATCTCAAGGGAACAGCATTTTGGTCGGGATTAATCACGTCATAAAACGTTTCGGTTGCCTTTCAATAATGAATGTTCCGTTGTCTGACTCTTCAAATCCCTACAATTTTTATGAGCCTCGCAGACAGCTGCGATTCTTCAGAATCCGTTTGATGCGAGAATTTCTAACTAAGTAACGTTTCTAACAACGTTTGCGTTCCGTTTCAGTGGTTTAATTTCCGCAGTCTCCTCTCGGCTCTCCGCACAGCCGATGAACATCAATTTTCGAATAATCGTCGTGAAACAGTTGCTCAAATTGTTCCCGCTCGGACGGAGCCAGACGTCGTAAAAATAAATCTATCAGCACCCGTTCGCTCAATCAAGCGAGTAGAATTCCCCGGAAATTTTCAGCTTCGCTGAACCTTTCTCTGTTCTTACTTGCACTATGAAGAGAAAAGAAAAACTCTTTCGGAGGAGAACACACACACACAGATAGAAAGAGAGAGAGGGGGGATTGAAGAGATTCTTATGATGGCTCGAATTAAAATTTTTAATCTCGGAGTGACTAAACTTCAAACGCCGGATCTACCTAACTTCGTTGTACTTTCGGCAGATATCGTTTAAACATCGATATCTTTGAAAATCTCGAATATCTCGTCTCGAATATCTCTTTTGTTTCTGGAGAATGTTTTTCTTCGTTTTTAGAAATCCTTGTTAACAAAAGGGATTTCAAGATTCTCTCCACTTTTTTCACTCGATCGTATATTTCTTGATTCGCTCAGCATTTTCCTTAAAAAAAGCATTGATCCATTACCGCACGTCGAGTAATTATTATCACTTTAGTTTTTATAAAGCCCAAGTGTGTGGAACGTAAGTGTGGAATTTTTCGAAATACGGGACAAAGTAATGTGTTTTCAAAATGTTTGACAAGCTCGATCTTCTCGATCGTTCTTCGTTCGATTCAGTTCTTTTTTTTCGTTTCGCTAGTCATCCGTCGGTCTGATCGTGCCACGAGGACTCTAGAGACAGAGAGAAGTTACCGGTTTTTAGGAAACTTTGAGCGGGGAAAAAAAGAAAAGAAGAAAGAAAAAGGGAAAAGCGTGAAAAGAAAAAGGGAAACGAGAGGGGGAACTTTTTTTAGAGCGAGATGGAAGTTTCGGTTGCCAGTGCTTGTGTCCGCTTCGAAGACGGAACGATCGGATTTGTCGGCGTGGAAAAGTAGTTTTCTTTGCTGCGCCTGCCCCCCCCCCTTTCCCTCCTCTTCGTCGGTTCTCGTTTCTTCGACTCGAGGGGAGAACGGATAAAGAAATCAGGTCGGGATCGTAGGGGTTGCAGCCCTCGGATAACTTTTTCCTTCCCTTTTTTAATTCAGCGAACGCACGCCACACGGTTTACCAAGTAATTATACCGTGCGCGTTTTTCTCCTTCTCCTTTT
Organism: Tetragonula carbonaria; assembly: GCA_032399595.1. NCBI lineage: Eukaryota > Metazoa > Arthropoda > Insecta > Hymenoptera > Apidae > Tetragonula > Tetragonula carbonaria. The sequence goes on along the minus strand of JAUCRC010000012.1, from coordinate 1,649,937 downwards.
TTCTCTTCGAATTTTCATTACTCCCCGGGGGAAAAAGGAAGCCTGGAAATTCGAATCGTTCATTCTCGAGCAATTTGCGAAAGCGTTTACCCTTATTTTACGATCTGGTCGATCGACGTCGTGATTGACTATTACGAAGTTTTGGCTCGCTTTCAGAGAACGAACGTTATTATTGAAAATTCGCAAGGAGTTTGGTGGTTTTTTTTCAGACTCCTCGACGTAGAGGGAGTTTAAATTGAAGAAAACAACATGGGATGGTACGAGGTATCTTCCTTTGATAGTAAATTTCTTCTGATGGGAACACGAAATATATTTGTTTTCGTTCGAGCTGTTTGGTTAGAAAGTTGAGTAGAGCTTGTCTGCGAGAAATTTGGTGTGTTTCCTTTATAGTCCTCGTCTATCCGTTATTTTTCCAATTTGTTTTGTTTCTTGGTGTAAAATTTACACAACGGTAAACGATTAATATAATGCGAAGGTAGACAGCTAAATTTGTAAATCTCTTTATTGACGGTAAATAAATTAATCTTCTATTTAATTTATCTCTCTCGCTTGCGAAGCAGAATGGCAGAATTATCTACCTTCAGCAGAATAATGTAACTTTTTGTAAAAAAAAAAGAGAAAGTATCAAATTGACGGTTAAAGCAGAGAGTTGAAATTGGAAAGATTTTTGGTAACACGAAACGTTAGCGATGTTTTCCCAAATAATTTTTTTCAATTTGGAAGATATTTGGCGTCTTCGTCAAAGCCATTTGGCTGGAAAGTCGAGTAGAGTTTAATTAACGTTCGATACGGTCAGAAGAGCTTTCGACACTTTTTCGATTCATCGATTTCCTCGAACAGGCCGATTGCTTGTTCGTGTTTGCCGACGAAAACCACCAGCCTGCCGTGCACGATTATTTTCTGCGAATAACTCGGAAGAAGGGGGGCAAACTGTCTGCGCAAACACATGTCGCCCTTATTAACGATGCTACAGCTGCGTGCAAGTGGGAAAACATTAAATCAGCCGAGCGAATGAAATATAGAGTAAATTTATCATTCGATGGATTTTTGTCTCTCGTTTCTCTCCCTACGTCTGTCAAGAAACACAATAGACTCTCTTCCACGAAAGATTTTCAAATCTACATTTCAATCTACAAAATCAACCTCCTTAGCCTGTATTTTGCTTTGAAATTCTGTCGCGCGAGAAGGAGAGAAAAAAATACCTGAAAAGGGAATGTTCCGCCGGGAGAGAAAGGACGCATTTTCCCCGCAGTCTGTTGTTTCAAAAATTCAATTACAGACAGGCGATGAAGATTAGACTTTCTTCCAAACCATTCCAAGCGAAGCTACGACGCAGATTTTATTAATAACGAATCAATTTGCATGCCGTATGCAATAACATGACCACGACGACCACGAGGGAAAGAGCTGTTCGTTCTTATTTGACAGAAAATGGTTGCGTCCGAAATGAAAATCCGGGTACCGGAATACCGAAGGGAGAAAGAAAACAAACACAGGACGAAAAAGCTTTTACGCAGGCTGGCACGTTTCCGCAAACGATAAACAACGGGCGCGTGATCGGATTGCTAAATAAATCGAGAGTCGATCGAGAGAGTGAGAGAGAGAGAGAGAGATCGGTTATAGGCAGTGGATGAAAAAACAGTATACGGCTGGGCCGGATCCATTATTTCGATGGCGATTAATTCGGTCGATTCTTGCGTTTCTTTGCCCCGATCCTTTCCTCGCGGTATTTACCGGCTATTTTCTATAAGAGGCGTCTCGCGCGAGCGGAGAAGCAAGCGTCGAGCGTAATATGGAACATCGCCAGCGGGCCAATCGTAGCCGCTCTCATCAGACCGGGGGCCGTTTTATCGAATTATGTCGCAGTTTCCCGGGGTCCTTCCGGGACGTGCACGTCGTCGTTTCGTTTCGTCCCGCGGGATCTGAATGCGCGGCGTGCCGTCAACTAATTCGGCATACATCGCTGGAACACTTCGACCCGGATAGCCGCCTCTTGGATTTCCATTGCCTCGCCGAACGTTTGTTCGATTTGCTCTATGATCCATCTATGTCTCTCTCTCTCTCTCTCTCTCTCTCATATTCATCTATTGACCTCCCTCGTCCAATTAAAAGCAACGCGACGACACTCGAAACGCGCATTAGTGAAATTGTTTGACTACTGTTTGGCTTCTGCTGTGAAATTCCTTTTCAATCCACTTCGACATAAAGCGAGTCAGGCGGGTTGTTTAAAGTTGTTGCGAGGACATTCTATTCTTTGATGTGCGATATAGGATTTCATCAGTGGCACGTAGTTATAATTATACTGTACAGTAACATTTAGTTAATTACACTGTACTTTGCAGTAATTACGAGAACGAAAAGAGTATGAAAATCATTCTTTTCCCTCCGATTGAGAAATTGAATTTCTAGATACCACTTCAACATCAACATAGCAGTAGGATAGTGTATTAGTAGGCGAGACAATTTTCTATCTAGGATCTATTTTTTTTTTTTTAATTATCTTTGCAGAAATGTGAATTTGCATAAACGTCCTAGTCTCGTGCAACACTATACATAGCAGACGCGTACGATATACATATAAAAAGCCACGTACACGTTTTGAAACTTAATACACGTCTCGTGTGTGCTCCGTGTACACGCGTGTTTCAATATACAATATACACAATCGCGATCCCTAATCTGAATGTTAAAGAAACTGTCCTCATTGTTCCAAGCGTTTAATTGAAAAACCTCTGCCACGCCGTTTGCATAATTGCGCAGGTTGTTCCACGACCGCGAGTATCGCGATGAACCGCCCGATTTTTACGATAATTTGCATGGTAAGTTTTCATGTCTATGCGGGGGTATCTGCACAGAAGAGGAGAGAAGAAAAGTGGGGGGGAAAAAGTGAAATTCCAACGGAGAAAAAGTTCGCATAAAAGCATACTCGCGCGTTCAACTACGAAGGAGCTTTATTCCCGAACACTTTCAATTTCTTTCGTGGATTGCATTAAACGCGAGACAGGAGGGAAAAGAGAAAAGAGAAAAGAGAAAAGAAAGAAGAGGGAGGGGGAAGGGAGAACGACGGTGGGAAATTCACGGGATATCCTCCCGTAAAGATTACGAGCGGCTCTTCTTGTCGAGGGTATAAAACTTTCCTACGACGTGCACGTGGCTCGAAACGCGGTTACCTGCATTATATTTCCTTCGATACTTTCAGCAGGTTTACGCATTTGCATTTGCCCACCTCGACCGAGTTCATCTATTTCCTGATAAGAAACTACACTGATCGCGTTTCTTTTTTTCTTTTGTCGACCGTCTCCTCCTCAGAGTCGTCTCGTTTTTGCTTCACTTCGCGCGCGCGGATTACTTTGGTAAAATGAAATCTGCTTCGAAACTTTTCTTTTTTTTTTTTTTCTTTTTTTTGCGAAAGTCGGTGGCGTAAAGTTTGACAAGTAGGCAGACACTTCCCACGAGTTTGTGCATTCATCTACAATCCACTTTAGCGAAATGTATCAATTTGCCTCGGAAGAAAGTTACGCAAGCCGTTGCGATTTCTTTTTATCGTCATTTTCCCCTCTTTTTTTCCCAGACGATCTTTCACACACGTGAAATCTTCTTTCTAAGATTTTGAAGCGAAACCGTAAGTGTAAAGTCAACGAGTCGAATTCTTTATTTTTTTTTTTTTTTTGTAACTGGATAAAAGCAGTGAATCGATACGGGCGCCGTGAATTACGTGCAAATTAGCTTCAATGTCCTGTCTTTACGAAGTCAAGCAGTGCCACGAGCTTGCGCCGCAAACGTCAGGTCTGCCTGACAGACACGTGGCAACGTGTTGTCTGATTATGACGTCCCATTCCATTGCGAAAGTGAAAATTCACTCGAGCCCGTCTCGCTGCTTCGATGTTCGTAATTAGTGGAGAAAGTGCAATATATTTGGAATACCATTGACAATTGAAATACCATAATTCGCACCGTGAATCATCTCGAAAAGTAACCCTACACAGACGAGGAGAAACGACGACAGTTGTTAACCAATGACCTGCAGTTTCACTTTTGCAATTTGCAAAAGTTGCTCGGCATTTAATCGTCGCGTTCGTGGCTGGAACGTTAATTAGAAAATTTTTCGAGTTAATCACGCTGAACGCGGAATGGATTTTAGCTTTTAGCAGAAAGAACAACCGGCCGAGCGTGTGTGAACGATGAAATAATAAAAGGATAAAACGGCGCGGCTGTCGGCCGGCGATGTTTAACTGTTCAGAATGCAAACGAGGGATTTTATACGTGACCGTGGAAACGGGAACGCGGGAACAATTTTGGTGAGTGACGTTGATCAGAATTAAATTGAAAAATGAATGAATAGATTCTATCGGCGGCGAAACTAGGCGATGTATATCCGAACAAAGCCGCATAAATACAACGCAGTAAAGCGAACGATTTGTAAAATTTCGAAACGAGATCGAGTAATTTATTGAATTAACGCAGAAAAAAAGGGGGGAAGAGTGGAAGATGCTCGATGAGATTTTTTTCACGATCGGTGAATCGGTGAAGGAGCCCGGCTGAGTCGAAAGGCGATCGATAACCCCGAGAAGCGAGGTCGAATAGAATCGAAAGTTTCGTTTAAATAAACGGATGATAAATCAGACAGTTCGATCGATTTCGCAACGATGGTCCAGTCGAACTGTTTGGGTGTTCGTGCGCGCGGTGAAAAAAAGAGAAAAAGGAAAAAAAGCGAAGAACAGGCGAGCGCGACAACCCGAATGATTCGCGGGACTGTACGAGCCGACTGTTTTTTCCACGGAAGATACAATCGACCGTGCCATTCGTGCCGTCAGGTGTTCACACTCCCACGGAATAACTTGGCTCATTCATATTTCTTAAACAGGTGCGCCTCGCGTACTCGCCAATTACGATGGATTTACGAAAACTCGATAGAGCTGTGCAGCTAACTTTAACCTGACGAAATTCGTCGGAGATGATTATACAGGATATCGCATCATGTCGTGTCTTTCATTTAACAAATTTTCTCTCGAGGGAGTTGGAAATTTGTCGTATTTGAATTTTTGCAACGTGAGGGAGGGGGAGGGAATTGATTTTTAAGTAATTTTAAGCGTGTTTCGGTCAACGAAAGAATTAAAACATGTATTTTTAGATTTTACATTCAACAATTCTCGTTTTAGATTGTATTTAGCAGAGGATTTGATCTCAATTCGCAATGAGATGTAGAAAATTAACATTAGCAAAATGAAACACTTTGTTTTGGAATTGTACTAGTTGTCCAATTGTTCATGCACGATAGTACATATATATATTATTAGTATCATCGTACTAATATCACCAAAATTATTTTTTTCTCCCCGGTTATGGTATGAAAACTAAAACAATGAAACCATAAAGTGACACGCGGTTAATAGCTAATCGACGATCGCTAGATTTTCACGGACCCACGGCAAATTGGGAAATGGAGCAAATTGGAAACGTCACGTTTCATCACAGCGTGAATCCGGGGTCGCGCGATCGAAAACTTGAAGGAACGAGAGTGCCTTTAAAATAAATAAAACTACCGGGAGAAATTCGATTGTCAAAGTTTGGCGAATTTATTGGCGTTTCGTGAAATGGCACGCGCGATGACAGATGCAATTCGGCGTTTTCAATGCAGAGAAAGAGAGAGTTTCGACAACTCGCTTCGAACGAAACATTCGGAAGAAATGGCAGCGGAGGGGGAGGGAACTTCAAAAGGAAAACTTCGCCGCGAGAGAAGGAAAATGAGCCGCCAGTTTGAACAGAGAGAGTAATGGATCATGCTGCAAAATTTCGAATTCTTTCGGCGATGGGTGAAATTTTTATGGCAGGTGTACTTATATATATATATATATATATATATATATATATACACACACATATATATATATATATATATATGTATATATCTGCCAAAATAGAAACATATTCGAGGGGAAATTTATACGATCCTCGAGATCCTCCGTGAGCTTTCGCTAAACTTGACCCTTCGTTTTCGATAAACCGGTGAATGAATTCCGAAGCTCGAGAATTCTTATATTTCAGCGAATATCTGTCGAATTATATTAATATTTTATAATATTCACGATTATGATGTCATTATAGTAAATGCGATATTAAGCTCGCGGATCGAGGAAGGAAATAAAATTATAAACAGACTGTGGATCTTTATGGAAATTCACGTTTTTGACAGTACGGTGAAAGAAAAGTAAAACAAAAGGAAACTTTCGATATTTAAGACATTTTATACATTTCTCCACGTCGTTTACGCTGCGTTTCCACACTCTCTGCACTTTAAAAAAATTCCTACAACCACGTCGAAAGAACGAAGCTGAACTTATAAAATAAATACCGCAAGTGCATTGTAAATTACATTACCAAATACTTTTCATCGAGCGAGCATCTACAATAATCATTCAACCAATTTCGTTCACTTTTCGAAATAAATTGCTCATCCGCGTCGATGAGTCGGCAAAAAAAAAAAAAAAAAAAGAAAAAAAAGAAAAGAAAATACGATTCGAGAGTGAAACGTAGATTAATTCGAGCGGGAGGAGGAGAAAAAAAATAAAAGAGGGAAAGGAAGAGAAAAGAAGGAGGAAACGAAAAATTGAGAAAAACGGGTTGGTTAGGTTTATCGATGTAGTGGAGCCCCGGGTGTGCTATTCATCAAGACACAGGGGTGACCGGGACAAAGGCAGGAATCAGTGAAAGCCGGGACCTGCTAAAGCACGGACGATAAGCATGGATTCCCGCGGTCGTAACGTATTTGTGCCGGCACGCATTAGCGGCCGGCGGTTTCCACGTAATTACGGCCGGTTTGCAACGCGCAGGCCGCATATGTAGGCCGCTGCATTATTAAAAAGAGAAACGTGTACGTTAATTGGCAAGCGACGAAGGCGTCGCTCTCGTTACCTGCGCTTTGCAAACCCGCCGAGACCCCGAGCAGGCAATTCACCGACCAGGTGAGCTGGTGTGCCAGTGTTTTTGGCTGCACGAATTGTTTGGCAAACGCCAAGGAAGCTAAGGTCCTGGCAAACGCGAGACGTGTTCGATAGCTTTGTTCGATCTTTTATCCAAAGGGGAGACCCAAACTCGATATTTGTTAAATATTGATTTGAGTTTCATTTGGATTTCGATATAGTAGAATTGTACAATTGTACAGTTAGCACATGTTGCGCACGTTGTCTTTTGATATAGTCTGTGACGATGATTTTTTACAATTTTTACTTATGTGGACTTATAAAACACGTTGTATGAAATATCATTTAACATTTCCAGTTTTGAAAAGGAACATACTGCTTGTCCCGGGGCTTTCAAGGGATTTACATAGTAGAGATACATTAAAATTATTGAAAATTGCATTGAGATCTGAATTCGTTTAATACACGCGGAATAAGGGATCTTTCATCTTGTTGTTAATACAGCTCCTAACACGAATTACAGTGAGTCATAGTTTGATGAGATTCTGTCAAGTTACGCCATACGGTTTGCGTAAACTTTAGAGTTTGTCAATTCGAGTGGCTTTGATTAGAAATGCTTTCGATATGACTGATATGAGTGAAAGAATATCGAGTGATGAAGCAATGTGATTGACGAGTTGGAGTAAAATAGCGTAAGGGGAAACGGTCCGTCTGTCGTCAGACAGCTGCTACATTCCCCTCAAGTCTGACACTTGTCAGTTATTTAAAAATTTGTTCCAAGTCAAGGGTTATTCGACCTATTTGAAATCTATTTTCGCGACCTCTTTTCTCTTTTTATCAAAGATAAACTAATGACAAAATTTACGGAAATTATATTATAAACCAAGTGATTAATACGGGGATTATTTATAATATCTATCGGCTGTTGCGACTAACATTGCGACAAAATTTGTCAATATATTGACCTAGATGCTAACAGGAAAAATTATGGAATTATATTACCGGCTAAGTAATTAATACGGGCATTATGTATAATGTCGTGCCATTATGAATAATGAAAAACGAAATTGGGTAATGCAGTTAATATGTAAACCTAACTCGAACTTAGCCTTATTCATAGTATTTGGCCCATCAGTTTAATTAATTAATTAATGTTTATTAACCTACGCCGGCATTTTGGTCGTTATTTATAATGGCCGAATATTACAAACACTGCGAAAGTTTACGCAATTTTAAATTTCTAAAAACGTATAATAATGAATGTCCACATGAATCACCACAGACATTTACATATTTTTGCATAGCGCACGTGGTCGCTGTGTCTTTTTCATTTTTTAAGTCTTCATATAAATGCATGAAAATCCGCTGTCTGATAATCCATTAGTGTCACTTGTGTAAAAAATATAGAGAAGAAGAAACGTAGATTTATTAATCGACAATATTCATTTCACAAATCTACAATGTACTATTAATCATTTGGCAATTTGGCCCAAAACATTGTCGTTAAAAATTTTGTATCACGCTTTCCTTTCTGCACGAAACAAACGTCGTACATTTTTTTTTTTTTTTAAATAAGGATTTTACTTTTAAATGTAATTAATTACACTCTATAATATAATATTACGAATAAAACAGGTATTTAGCTGAGGACGTCATTATCTCATTCTCAAATTCTGACTATGTTTCAAATTCTTCAGCGAGAGTTGCAAGATATTATGCTAACGATATTAATAAATTGAAATCGTTTTGTTACAGGTACGGTGACATGGTTCCGAAAACGATCGCGGGAAAAATCGTGGGGGGTGTATGCTCTCTCAGCGGTGTCCTTGTGATCGCTTTACCGGTTCCTGTTATCGTCAGTAATTTCAGCCGAATATATCACCAGAATCAACGGGCTGACAAACGAAAGGCGCAAAGGGTGAGTGTGACGTTCTTTTTCTTTTTCTTTTTCTTTTCTTTCTTTTTTTTTTAACACGTCTCTTTATTGGTGCCATACATTCGATTTACGTACATATATGTATATTTTCGTATTGAAAATGGCGCGGCAATTCGTTATTCGGATCGGGAACCATCTATCTTCGCGTTGTTAATCTGTTATCGGTAACGCGTGCTATCGTGAACGAGCACGGCTCGGTCGAAATTTAATTCGGCCTTAATTCCGGCCCGATCCCGCTGTAATTCAACGGATCGATGAGCGCAACGGGGTCCGAAAGCGGATCCGATTAACATTAATTTACGTTTCATAAAAACGGGAGTTTTTCTCTCTTCCTCTCTCCATTTTTTCCGAGAGAATTTCGCTCGAATGTGATGAAAGCGAAGGAGATTTCACTCAATTGCCGATGAAAGTGAATTCGAGGAGATAGGATTCTAGCGGGAACGAAAAAATAGTTTTCGAACGGAATTAGAGACCACTTTGTTAATCTCGAAGAAACGAAGCAATTTGAGGTAATACATTTTATTAACATATTATTATTTATTTATTTATTTCATCAACGCATTATTATTTATTTCATTATTTATTTCCTTTTATTTTATCAACGTATTTGTCAGTGATAGAACTGAATAGGATTTATAGTAAGACATATTGTGTAAAATATAATAGGTATTGTATAAATTGGCACGAGTGTCGTGTTTAATTTAATTCATTCAGGAATAAATATAATGTAATATAGTTAACAAAAAAAAAAAAAAACAGCGAACGAAGAAAGTATCAAATCAGATGCGTATTCTCCGAGTACGTGACTCGTGTTTCATAAAACATGCCCCCTCTCTCTCCCCATTTCTTCGTGCACATAAACGTCTGGCGTATTCGCAAATAGCTGTGTCACTATTCACGCCACGGACTTGTTCACTTTATTCTGGTACACTGGATATCGATATTGTCGGATGTTGTCTTTGGACCTAGTTGCCTCGGCCCCAAGGCCACAGCGTGGCAAACTTTCAAACAGACGTCGAGGTTTTTCCACTCTGCACTTACTTCTAACCGATCGACCGGTGCACCGTCGATTTTGATATATCGATGATATTCATTCGTGCTATTCGTTCAGAATTCATTCGTGGCAGATGGGACCGAAAACTGCAAAAACTTTCGGATTTAGTGTTTTTGCATCTAAATTGCAAATGGGTTGGGTGAATCACCTAGTGGATTCAAGCTACAGATCTGCTCCTCCGGAGCACCGGTGTGCTCTCAGCGAACAGACAGTACGATTAATTTTCCCATCGATCATTTTCTTCCTTTCTCGAGAAATTCTATCTCCGTTGGTCTGAGTTTCGTATACATAAAGTGGCTTTTACGTGTATTATATTCAAAGACATTTTGAAATTTCATTAGCAATGTAATGAGATATGTCGTTATTATATATCGGCTGAAAGATTTGAAATCTGTCTGAAAATTTATATTTTCAAATAGCTGCAAGATATTTGTCGTAAACATATATTTAATTGAAACAAAATTAATGCACAGTATGAGTTACGATATATCAATGTAATATACTGTAATGAAAAATATCTATTGCGACATTGTGATATAATTTGAAGCTTGTTTAGAAATTCTAGAGTTGCAAAATATTTATTCAGCATGGGATGAATATTGAATAAATTGTTAATAAACTGCGTATATTATAAGAAATTTTAAAGTGCAAATTTGTTGAGAATACGCATAATATGAAAAAATATATGAAATATCCAAAATACAATTTTTATAATATACGCAGGAGAGATTTTTGGAGGGTTCTTCTTTCAAAGATGTGAATTTGGATAAAAATTTTGCTGTTTATTCGTAAATTTGCTATTTAATGCATAACCAGCTGTTTTCAATACTCTCACGACATATCTACTTAAATATTTAAATATTTTTTTATATTTTACGGTGTTAATGAAATTTCAAACCAGTTTTATGTAATGACAGCAGTCATAAAATGTTCCTTCAAGTGTTCCTCCGAACCATTCGACGATTGTGAAATATGAAACACGTTCGCGTCTGAATTCGAAATGTCGGATAGCTTAGCGGTCGCTAAGCTTTTCCCCGTCGCAACCGCGTAATGACGAAACTTAATTCGACGTTACGTAACCCGCTCGAATTGGGGTATATCGTGCCGTGTGGTTATCTTACCGGGTGTCACCGGTGGTCAGGAATGCGACCAATCGATTAGAATCGAGCCGAGTTCACGGATGGAGAAAATGGAGTAGGCGAGAGAGCATTTCGACGCTACGGGAAGACAGCTGTTGAAATTCCCGATTTCACTCGGGCATTTTCAAGCCAGTGAATTTCTATGGATCGTCCTATGGGTTTCTATATAAGTAGAAAGATGGCGGATGTATGTGACTCGGTTCGATCTCGACTCGGCAACCTGTTTGTCGCGTCGAGATCAATCGGCTGCCGGCCGAGCCCTATTTCTCTGACAAGCTGGTCTTGCTGGATTCTCCCAATGCTGATTTAGCTCTACGAACGGAAATAGTCTAGTCGTTGCATTGTCTAGCTTCTATTTTCACGCGGGACGAACGTACTGAAGATTTCCACGGGACGTTGTACTACCGCAACGCTACTTGCAGTAGTGCCGCGTTAACTGGCACGGGAATATTATGCTTCGTTAAGTGACCGTAATTATTCCCGCAAATTGTCGGAATCAACTTTGCGTCTTGGCTTGCGTCTTGGCTTTTAGCGGCAGTTGTGAAATGAAAGGTACGCGTTAAATATATCCTACATATGGTTTGCGGTCTACGAAAGGAAAGGACACTTGGGATTTCCTACATTTTCATTGGTTGATAATATAAAAACTTACTTATTATATTTTTTTATTACATTTTTACATGACCTTTTTATTATACAAGTATCTATAATATATATAATATTTGTATATACATTTATTTATAATATTTGTAATATCTATCATCTATAATATATATTTGTAATCTATAATATATAATATATATATATATAATATTTATAATATCTATAATATTTGTATATACATTTATTTGTATTTATTTATTCATGTGAAGGTATGGTTAGTTAGAAGAGATCTTGCATCGATGACACATCTGGACAAATTTATATTTTTAATTATACAATATACATAAACGCGTGATTCTGATATAGTGTCATAATTGTTTTCTGCCATTTTTTTTCTCAAAATGTTTATATATAATGAGTAAATAAAGGATTTGCTCGTTCTTGAGAAGGAGTCAGAATATCGCCTTCGTTTATCCACGCTGATGTTCGGAAGTTTGGAGCGTCTTTTGCTTTTTAGAAGAAATTTTTTTTTTTTTTCAGAAAAATAAGAATATTTTAACTATTAGCGCGCAACAATATCAAACATTGCCGAGTGCTGAGAGTCATGATTCGATTTTCTAGGGCGACAATTCGAGAAATGTGTCATTAACAGTGAATTTTTTATATTTCTTTAAATGAAAATTTAACTTTTTAATTTTTTTTCTTTCGTAGATGTCATATTCTTTAGAAGTCTTTATTTGGATCAAGTTAACTTAAGTAAAATTAACTTTTTAGGCTCCTCCACGTCAAAACCTTTTGAATGATAAGAATTATGTATCACAGGGGTGGGGCATCAGGATTTTAGAAGTGCTTCGCAATTGCGATGCTACTGTCAATATATCTACATTTACTGACGTATTATCGCGGAAATCGTAATCGGCAGAACTTTCTCGTCTTTATTATTTTATTTCAATCGCGGGAAACGCGAAAGTTGACAACGCCGTTTTGTCATGATCTAAAAAAAAAAAAAAAAAAAAAAAAAAGAAAAGAATACACACTCACACACACACACACACACAGACGATTGTAAATCACAATCCGCCGTTGCTATCAAAATTATACACCGATGAATCCGCGTGGCTATTTTTAATCGACCGTCGACATTTTATTAGCACGAACATCAAAGAACAGCGCTCGAGAGGAGTTCAGCTATCACGGATGCTAATGACGGCTACGATTGCCCTTACTCCCCCCCCCTCCTTCCGCCCCTTTTTCCCTCAGCTCCCTGTACGAGAGCTTGGTGCCTTTAATCGTCGAATTGGAAGCCACCGATTATTCGCGATGCTTTCGTTTTAGCGACTCGGTAAACCGGTCAATTTGATCGAGCACCCATTAAGCCTTGAATACATTTCCCTGCGAGCTGCCTACGATTTACCGTTGTGCGCGCGGAAGCTCTCCGTCTATCTCCTTCCCCGGAGCGGTTACCTGCAATTGTTCTCGTTAAAGCTGAAGAGACCATCGAGCGTCTTGACACAAAAATCCCGGCTCGCCCCGCGGCCGTGCGCTCTCTCGCTCACGACAAATTGCTCTTGGAAATGTTAAACGGGCCGGCTCGATCGTTGTGCCGTTATTTTCGAGTAAGGCTGGCGAGTCGCGTGTCGCGAGTCAACCGACGCGGATCAAAGGGGACAGACACGTCGTTTACACGGTTGTTTCTCAACTGTGTGCGAGTTTCGCGTTGGTAGATTTTATTTTGGACCGTGTGTCCCGAGTGGAAGAGTCCGTGTCTCGCGTGAATTTTACTCGATCTTTACTGGATCCGTGTAATTTTTGACACTTGGAACCATCAAAATGGTCCAAAATGACCATTTATGATTTTTCTTTTTTTTAGAAATTATAAAAACAGCGTATTTAAATGACTTTTCGTAAAACAAATGTATAAATAAAAGCTCGTTTACTCATTGTGTTACAAAGTTAGTCTGTTTCGTTTATTTTAATGTCTCTGATTGGAAATTTTATGCTTTAGTCATCGCTTGTCCCAACGGATATTATTGTCACGTGTATTTAAATATACAGTTGCTCATGAAAGTTTTGCGAACGTACTATATGTGTTATATAAAATATTTTGGAATTTTGTTAGCACTGTATGATTACACAAACAGGTTATAGACAAACCTAAAGGTATAAATAGAAATTACACGATATTTAAATATAAACGGTCACGATTCTTATATCAATATTCCTCAATATTCAATGAGATAGTATACGTGTTCATATGTGCATGTATTAATTCCCATTAAATATATATTTGTAACAAGTATCTTGTAATTTCTATATACACAGATCGATTTAATCTCGACATGACTGTAACATTTCAAGAACAGAAGGAAATCAAAGACTCCTTGAACTTAAAGAACATGTTAGTACCAAAGCCCTGCGTAACAATAAAAAGATATATACACATCACTAGTCTCGAATCTTCAGTCTCAAGCGACTCGATCGGCCCGATTTTATCTTTACGAGGGGCCACCGGTTGACAAACACAGGTTCGCAGCACGGTAGTTTCGAGTCAGAAGTGGCGGATTTCGCGAAACCGCTCGAAGGTAATTTCTTTTAAACGTAAGACGAGATGAGAAGTCTCGCGAGGAGATCAGGCTCGTTCTAGCAGAAGTTTGGCTTGGCTGACGGCCAACCGGCCACCCTCAGTTCATTACCACGATCTCGTGTTCCGCGAGAGACAGAGGCAGCTGGCCGAATAAAGTGGCGGCCAGCGTGATCGCAGTCTCGGGCAACTTCCGGCCATTCTACGAGCTTGATTGATGCCGATTGTTGCTCTTCGACGCTGCGTCGTCTTACTAGAGTAGAAAGATCTTTTTCGTGCTTGCGTTTACTGGAAGGGATCGCTGTTTGGAAGATTTGTCGAGCTTTTATCGTCCCGATTGTCAATCGATTCGAAAGACAAAACGTGTACCAGTCTCATCGCGGACAAAGGGAGATCGTTCCGGGAAATTTCTGCGCCAATTAAAACGGTGGCGTTGTTGCGGTAAAAGCTGATGATGCGATTATCTTTGATTTGCGGCCCTGGTGAAAGTATTGGAATGCTAGAACGTTGTCGTGTAACGCGACTATCATGGATTATATTGGTAAAATTGAAGAACAATTTGAGTTACAAACAAGTATGTTTACTAGTAGTAAACTAGAGTTACAAACTAGTTTACTAGCCTGTAGAGTATTAAAATTTAAGCCTGTGATAAATATGGAAGTTATTTGAGTATATATAATAAATATAAAGGGTGGTCGAATATTGATACGATATGCTTGTAAATCTTTTAAGTTTATTTTAGACTTGACGTAGTACGATCGTGATATATTCATATGTTTTTATGTGTTTAGTAGCAAAGTAGCTCTATGAAAAGCTTCTTTTTTATTTTATTATATTATGATATCGTAAGCTCCTGAGGGACCCGTTTACCACCTGCGGTGTGTCTACCTAGTCGAGGAAAAAACGGATCCCAAACGACCAAGACGTGGCCTGATTGGTTGTTACGTGCCTCAGAAAACTCTGTATAAAGCGTAAAATTCGGCAAAAACGTCTCAGTGGCATAATTGATACTATCCAGATAAAATAAATTAATCCGATACTTCAGTACTTTTTAACTAAATTGGTCCATTAGATTCTAAACTCTTATTAAATTCTTACTGAAGTCTTACTAGATTCTTACAGTTAATCACCATTTCGAATGTGCTTTATATTCTAATACGTTCTAATACTTCCAAATACCGAAGTGATCACAACTGTGACGTTGCAAGATCATTTCTTTTGTTTCCTTTACACAGAATATCTTAGTTTCGTATAAATCGAGCGTACTACAATATCGCCAATGCTCTCAGTTTTTGCAATTCCTTGTTATGTTAGTTAGTCGCACGTGTCCTCTTTTACGTACGTGTCCGCGAATTGTTCGCGAATTAAGCGTGCATCTTTCCAAGCAGTTCGCGTTTGAAAAAAAGAAAAAGAGAAAAAGAAAAAAAAACAAAAACGCCCGTGCACATCCGATTCTCGTTTGGCTAAATACTTGTGGAGTTCTTTGACGCGCGTCAGCGTGGTGTGGCCAAGTCGGTGAAAACGAAGCCGGTGCAAAAAGGAAAGAAAGAGAAAAAAGTGAGAAACCACAGGCAGCTGCGAGCTCGCATTGAGGGGCGCGAAATTCACCGAGTCAAAGATCAACGGAGAGAAGTTTTTGCAAATTAGGAGGCGGGGGAGGACAGTTTCCCGACAATTCGCAGCCTGAAATCGGAGCCTCGCTTTCTTTCGCGGCCCGGTGAAATCTGCAATGCAGATGCGTCGCATCTACATATGCATGGCCACGCTCGTTCTGATTCGCGGTTTTGGACAACGACGGGATCCTTCCTTCCTATCTGTAGCCTCCCCTCCTTCTTCGCCTTTCGTTTCCGTCACCTGGCTACCTACGAACCAGCACCGATTTTTAAATCTTTCTCTCTTGTGTCGGATACCGTCGTCTTTCACTTCGATGTGAAGATTTGTGTTGCGTTAGATAACTGTAAAACTGTCTTTGACGTTTCGAATAAGAATACAGAGCAGAAAGAATAGATCAGTCTTCGTTGTTATTTGTCCAATTATTTATTTGTATTAGTTCCTTTATAATATCCTATATAATAGTGATTTGAAGATTATTCGATATCTGTACGTTCTGTACTTCGAAATTTTGCTCTGTATACTATTAATTATACGCTGAATTGTTTCAATCGACAATCGTTAATTCTCAAATTTTTCACATAGTAAAACGACTATAGTTCATTCTTTTTCTCTTGTAAGTGAACGAAACTCTGGTCAATTTTTCAAATGAATAACTGTGCGAATAGTAGCGAATAAATATTATAGAATTAAAGGAATTGAAAGATGACATAGAAAATGCGTACAGCACAAAAGAATATAACGCAGATATTTTTTGACAAAGTGGAGGGCACGCGGTAAAATATAACAGTTCCAAAAGTACGAATAAACAAAAGAAATTTAATTCTTTCAGGCGATAATAATATTTGTATTATATTTGAATGTTTGTTCAATTGCACGAATCAAACGATTAAGACTGCGAAACGACTCCAAGGAAGAACGTCGAGTCTGATTGATCAAAAGCAAGTTTCCGCGGAGGAAACATTAAAGTCGTTGCAGTTGCTTATCAGCGGTACCAGCTTGACCGGGGATGCAATAGGCGGCGTGGAAACAAATAAATTCGACGGAGGCCAGCGAGAAACCAACCGAGAGTTGTCCAATTTTTGCCCAGTGATCCGGCCTTCGAGATCGATCTAGTACGTAGTTGCGAGCTAGTTCAGTCGGCTAAGGATAAACAAATATTTGAGAGGAGCTTCCATAAGTAAACAGTTGCCTTGGTGAAGTTCTTCTTGTGTAACAAACTGCACACTTCCGCCGGAACTTCGTTGGCACGTCTCTCTGTTGCGTGAATTCCGGTTTCTCTCGAGAGAAGTGCAAATAAATAAAAATTCCATTTACGCGTTATCGCGGCGTGATGGAGAGTATTTAAAGTGATTTCTCTGAGGAAGATGAATTAACGCTGAAACTATATACCGACGACTAAAGTATAAAAATTGTGTCAAAGGAATTAGAATGCAAGGAATAGGGAAAGATTTGTAGTAATGAACACGAACTTTTATTCATATATTTTACGAAAATAATTCGAATCTCTCTAAAAAAGAAAGGCAACATTGTAACTTTAAAAGAATTATGAATTGGTCATTGTGACCACTTCATTAGGTAGTTTTGGTGTTGATAAGAATAGGATCGTAAGGGAGAATCGTAATTATTCGATATTTCCTATACGATGGCAACCTCATCAGTGAGGATTTCATTGGCCGCGCGCGCGTGCGAGACGACATCGAAAAACGATCGCAAGGTTGAAAATTAAGGCAGCGAGCTGAATCGAAAGGAAGAAGGAGAAAAATCGTGCGAAACGTCGAAGCAACGAAATGGTGGACAAACGAAATACAACATTCGCAAGCAAAATAATTAAAATAATTAAATGAGCGAATTGCGGTAGCGTTAACTTTCGCGAATTATTATTTCACAAGGTCTTTATTTGAGATGTATGTTAATGTATATTAATATACAAGGTGTCTTGTCGCGTATTACATTTAATTTATTATTACTCGCATGGAGAAATGTTTGGATGGAAATTAAATTAATTTCAAGGGATACATATGCCGATGTTATGAGTCCGTATAATTTTTAACATGCGGGTATTCCTGTCTCGCGAATACTCGTGTATTTATCGTTAATACGTGTTTAAATACACATTCCCGTCCAAAAGTCTTAGGACAAATATTTGTCTCAATGATGGAAGGAAGAATTTGTAAAGTGTTAGTACGTTGAGTAATTTTATTATAAAATACATATGCAACTTATTCCCTAAATTATTTAGAAATTCCCTGAAATAAAAGATCTATGCTAAAATATATGTGTAATAAAAAAAAACGTGTACGTATAAAACGACGTAGATTAAAAACGCGAATCTCTGATTTTTTAAATATACACGTTACACGCGTGTATTTTAGCACACGATTCGAAAGCGAAGCATGACGCTGAAAGGAAAAGGGAAGGAGGCAACGAAAAGTTGTAAATTCTCGCTGTGGAACAAAGGTACATAACGATTGGCAGAAACGACGGACGCTATAAATCTTGAAACGGGAGTCGGGAACCCGCAGACCAGCGCGTGATTCAAGGAACGAGTTTTACGAGCGTACCGATCAGATTATTCGCTGAAATTTCGATAAGCGGTCAGAGATCGTGTACGATACGATGAGCAACAGAATTTGAATAATAGAGACCGGAGTTTCGGGTAAATGTTACATTGATCGTACGCTTGGCTAATAAAACGACCGAACCGGTTCGAGACCGGATCGAAAAAATTCGCTTGGAAATTACACCTCGTATTTTCCCGTTATAAATGGAAATGCTTGGCGTCGCAGTAAAAAACGATCTGCATCGTTAATTCGGGGTCGACGTTGATAATTTAATCGTAACGACTTCCCCGATAACGGCCGCTAATTATCAGTTATTAATTAACATTATACCTGGAGGGAAGTTCATACGGTGATTAGTTTTCTCCCACGTCGAGCGTATATTATATTTCCTCTTCGGAACACCAATTGGATTTTCATCTCCGCCGATGATTCCCCCTCTCCCCCTCCCTCCCTCACCCCTGCATTACCGAGACAGTTTAGAACTCTGTTAATGGTCGTTTTTCCACTCGTTTCCTCTCTTTGTCGAGCCGTGGAATCGATACCTTCGCGGTACCCGGTGAGAAACCACGTACGTAGGTATGTACGTAAATCGATGTTTTATCGGCGTAATAACGGAACGACAGCGTGTTGGCAGTAATTTAAGCCCGGAGTATCTGGCCCGATTTGATTTATCGAACGTACGCGGCCAATGAAACACGCGCCGATGTGGTTTACGAGCTGAGAATCCAGTTGACAGGCCTCTTTCGTTCAGCTCGCACGATTTGATTTTTCACTTCTCCTTTGGTTTTTCCTCGTTTTCACGATCCTGCGGTGAGCCGTAAATCGTTTGTGCAAGTTACTTTTAACATTTGAAACCGTTTTCTTCCGTTTTCCTTTACATTACTTTCTCGTAAGGCGACTTCGAAATTTATTAATCACCTATTGCTATTCTTATTTTATTTCGTTGATTCTCGATGAAAAATCTCGACGGGAAATTTCACTTTCGACAATGGTGGATCGAGTTTGAATTACTTTCGCGTTAGATAGAATGTTCGTGTATTTTTTTTTTTGAGGGGGGGGGGGTGAATTTATGATTTGAGAATATATGCAATGACCATGAATGTATAGAATGTCCAAAGCAGAGTACTTTTTTTTTTTTTAGTGGACGAAGAATTTCTATTCTTCAGTTATGTTCGTCATGAGTGGAATTTTTTCTTCGTCAGAATAAATATATAATACTTTCCATATCTGTAAGTGAGTTCCAAGCTTCTTTAATGCCGAATTTAAACCTTTCAGCCGAGCGTTGTGTCGGAAAATTGAATTAGACGCTTGCCGCAAATCTGAATTGAATAACTCTGTACCAAACAAATCCCCCTCTGCGTGGCACGCGTCCCCAGTTCTCTGCGTCACACTGACGCGGATATTGTGCACGTAAATCACGAGGAAATCCCGAAGAAACGCGGAGATCTCGAAGAAAAACAATCGAAAGCGCTGGTTTTATCGCCGCAATGCCAAACAGTTTCACCCGAACGACGGATTCTTTCTTCTGTTTTTTTTTTTCTTTCTTCTCGCTGTCGTGTAAATTTTCCACGAGACATTTTAGCCAACAAGATACGGCTCGTGCGATTTCGTAGGATTGCTTCCCGGTATCGATCCATTTCTTGACCGGATAAATCTTTATTAAGGCCGGTTAACGCGTAAACTGTTTGAAAGTGCGCCGACGTTTCGCTTGTTCGAGAATAGCGGTGGTCCGTGTTCGTGTTGAAAAAAGAAGAGTTTGCGCGGCCCCACGCGGATCGAGCAAATGACGTCAAATGGACTAGCCGTCGATATCGCTCCGATTGTGTTTACGGCTTCGATATGGAGTCGAAGCGAATCGAGAAACTCAGGTCAGTCGGCAGGATCTTTTCTCTCTCTCTCTCTCTCTCTCTCCTTTCTCCACTTCGAATTATTTCGAGTACACTCGTTTAACTCGAGTTCCCTCGAGTCCGCTTGTTTCTTCTCGCCGCGTCAGCGCCGAAAGATTTTGGCAGCTCTTTTTACCGGCCGCGTACATCGATCATCCTTTCGCGAGGATATTACCTCGTTGATCTCGCGGCTGATGATTCCTCTCGGCAAATGAAAAATACGGGCGCAAGCGGGCGAAATTGTTCCATTTCTCACAATCAGAGAAGGATAAAGGATCAACCCATGTACGTGTGTTTGTTACTCTCTGGTGAGAAATATACATAAACAGTGTGCTGTTACGACGTGTATTACGAAATGTGTCGAAAGAACGACACACACCGAGGGGAACACGTAACTCTTGAACGAGTTCCAATTCACGGATATTGGTAAACAGAGTCAAAAATGGCCCGTCTTGAATCCCTTCACTGCACTGACAATAAGTAAGGCAACTCAGTAGAATTGAAGTGCAACAGCAGTAGAAAAAAAAAAAATTGAGAAAAAAAAACAATTGTGTACGCAGCCTAAGATGTTGACGGTTTCCCGAACGAGAGTTTTCCATTAACGGCGCGTAATCGCGGAAAACGCAAGAGCTTTCGTCGAATCAAACCCGCCGCGAGCGTTCGACTAAATAGGTTAATTACCGACTGCGCGGCATGAATCTTCGTTCGTCGACGTTCGCCCGTAAATATTCACAGGCATTTTCCCGTGACTTGGATGTCAAAGTGTCTGCCAATAATTGTCCAGTCGCTGCCCACGGCGAGAGAGAGAGAGAGATGACTTAACGAGCGCGCGTCACCACGCCAGATAGGACGAATTGCACCACGTGGCAGAAACCGATCGTTTCTGGCCTTTCGTTCCGTTTCGAAATTCGCTTGATTTCGTAATTCAATCTGGCGTGACATCTCGGCGAGAAGTGGTTATTTTTCTTTTTTAAATATTTACAATTAATATTTGTAGAATTAATTGAGGTTCAATTTCGTCTTCTTCGTCACTCGTCGTCTGAGTGAAATTCTACGAAATCCTTTTTTGGTTGTAAATTATTATTTGAAATGTCAAAATCGTCACCGTCGTATCCAACGAATTGATATACTTCAAAATTGTAAAAAGCATCGAGTAACAATTTCGTGCAACTAAACCGAACGGTCGATCACGGATCAAGCGGCGCCAAAAATAAATTTAATACGATCTGTCCTCGAGCGCGTAAAAAATGGCCAAAGTTGAACGTGTTAATCAGCGATTTCGACGTTTCGCGGAGCACGAGAAATAGCTGTTCTCTCGATTATTTATCGATTCCGTCAGCCGTCGAGGAGAGTAGTTGTTTATTCGAGAAAGCGGGGCAAAAAACACGACGGGAACAAAGGCAATACCGACGAAAGTTTTCCATCCCCTAATCTCCCAGTTCCACTCAACTTAGTCCAGTCGATGCGTAAAAGTGGCTTCGGCGAAAGCAAGTCGGACGTATCGTTTTCTCTCTTTTTCGTGTTCGGCGAAAGGATCGGCAAAAAAAAAGAAAAACAAAAACAAAAAATCACTGGAAAGCAATCGCGCGCGACTTTTTTCTCTCCCATCCGTATTCACCGCGAGCGATTTTCACGGGTGTCTTGGCAAGGACCGATGCCTTCCGGCGATCACGGAGTCAAGCAAACAAACAAAACGAAAGCTGTGTGTCTCACACAGAGCGTAAAGGGGCTCGTGGTTTTCGTTTCTCGTTACTCCTTTTTCTTTTTTTTTTTTCCTTTTTCTTTTCTTACTTTGAAAGACCGCCACTTACCCCGTCGCCACGCGTTCTTAACCGGGCCAACCGCGCGGAAAGTAGCGAAAGCGTGCCGAGAGTCTGTCCCCGAGAACCGCTGGATACGTGGTAAAGAGGAAGTCATGAAAATTTCTGCCGGAAGAGCGGCCTGAATCGTCAACGACTCGAGTAAACGCGCTCAGAGAGACGCGGGATATTTCGTCTGAACCGCGAGATTTTTCAGAGACCAAGAATTGCAGATGGAGGATGACGAAGAGAGACGTCAACGTTGCTGTCGTTTCAAATGAGAATGAATAATTTAGAGTATCTCTTTCTTTGGTATTTTTTTCTTTGTTTTTTTAGCAGATGTGAGTTTCGAAAAATAGAAACGGAATATATATATATATATGTATTACCGCCTGAAAATTCGCGTATTCGTCGACGAAGAAGAGAAATTTCTACAAGTTAACATACATACATGTGTACGAATGGCCTCCGAATTTCAAGATTTTAATTTCGGTTTCGGTTGCGATGAGCGTTCCTCCTGAAAGCGAAGTTCTAACGGGGCGAGTGAAAAATGTCCGCCATTGGTCAGACCGGGCGCCGCTTCTTTCTAAAACGAGAGCGTTCGTTCGTAAAATACGATATGTATTTCGAGGATTCTTCGCGTGGTTTTCTACTCGTGATAAATGAATTATTTTAACGGCGTACCTGGGTCTACTGATTATTTGTGTTTCGCCACAACTCGCTGCTTTGAACAGACTCAATAGCTGCGTAGATGCTAAACTCGTTTATAAACTTCGCCATAAACATTATACAGTCGAGATATTTTCCAGAAGCTTCCTCTAAAGATTAGTTAACATAATTTAGAGAACAAATATAATTTAATAAAAAACATAAAAGTCAAACAGTTGCTTGGCGAAGAACGAGAGAAGAGAGGAAAGTCTTCTCGAGAAGGCTTTGAACGTATATTAAAATATACACGTGTACGCGTGAAATTGAAGATTCGTGTTCTTAATATATATTTATGTATTACGCGCACGTGGAACAAAGACCTCTACTAATTCATCGAGAGTAATTAGCACGCGTTGAATCCAATTGGCCATCACGCAACGCCGATCGAACATTCAGACGACCTTGGTCGCTCGACGGAGACACGTAAGTCGATTGTAGGTACGCTCGTCGCAATTTCGCTCAGATGTTTCCAAATTTCCACCGGTCCTCAGTAAATTGGTACATGTCTTCCGTGGAGACAGTTGGATCGATTCGTGTCTCTCGCCTGGTCTCCAATTCACCGCGGTTGCTCCGTCAATTTTCTGTTTTCCACGGTCTCGATCGTTCGCGGCGACTTTTGTCGCGGTCCGAAAATACAATATAAAGTTCGACATCGCGGCAGCCGGGGAGTATAACAAGTCAGCTAAAGTAAATTTAACTTCAGCTGGACTATGGAATCTTCGTGCGATTTTCAGTTTTTGCGAACACAGCGGGAGAAATGCAGCCTTGTGGAAATTTGTTCCCGATATGTTAAATATTAATACGAGATATTCATATGTTTTATATATATGTATTTGTCGGATGCAAAGGAGCGTCTCATAAAACTTGAAGTTATTGTGATATTGAAAAAAAGAATTCAATATCTCTTTTTAATAGGCTGACATATAGAATGCTAATATGTATGTGTTTCAATGTTCTGAGATACTTTTAACAGCGAATTTTTGCATATCGTGTATGCATTATCTGTATTTCGGTGTCTTCAAGTTTCCCGCAAGTGTACAAAAATCCGCAACTAATAAATTTAAAAGCTCTAAACGTAACAAAGAAAAATACCCGAAATATAGAACTTGTCGTACCATTTGGCGAGATGAACAAAACCTCTGTCTAGGTTCTACGTTTTTAGTCGCGTGCATAAAAAAATCCCATAAAAATCTCGTACGTATTCTTTAATTTATCGTATCGTCGAATAATAATTGACAAAGCGCCCGCAAAGTTCGGACAATCGGCGTGTTCCTGTTCGGACATTTTGCCAAATGATCGGTAGTTTGCTCCTGTTATTCTTCCTCATTGGTCGGCGGCATACAATAAACCGATAACAATGGAATAATCGAATCCGGGAGGGGCGGAGGGGGGGGGTCGATCGAGAGCAGACACGGTTTTTCTTTGGATTTTCGGCGGCGGATAGAGGCAGAGAAGGCTCGAAGAGGCGGCGTTTGGGTTCCTTTAATTCGACCGTTTCCAGCACAGCTGGTTGATTACCTTTGTTCGAGCCGATATTCGGGATATTACGCGGCCGCGATAAATGTCCCGACGAACAATGAGAGAGCGCCGGAGATTCCTCCGAGCGGATTAACTTGGCGCGAGACTCGGTAAAGGGACTTTTAATTGGAACTCTTTATGCCGCCGCGTGAAAATCGACTTTTCGTGACCCGATCGCATTCAAATGGAAATAAAAGGATATTGGCGACAGGCTCGGCTGGTTATTAAGCGAAATTTCAGACAATCAGCTCTTCCGGGGTCTTCCTTCATTTTCAGCATTCACGGAAGTGAAAATAATATCGACGGGTGCGAGATTCTTTTTTTTCTCCGGCGTGCGTTTCGAAACTATTTTCGGACGAGAAAATGTTCGTTCGTTTGTTTGCTCGTTTAACGCCGTCGATGAAAATACGCGTATAACGAACGACTTGTTGGAGAGTTTTATTGCTTTATCAGGATCTTTTAAAACGGTTTATTGATTTGTCTGTGCGAAACGAGGGTTCTTTGTTTCGAGAAAATAATTTCGGTGAAAAATACAGACGAATTAAATATTAGGCTAAAGAAATTGGTAAATTTAAATGTGTTTGGCTAGTCTCTTGTGGATATTTTGATCTTTCAGGCTGACGAATGGTGCAACGAAAATTAGAGGACCTTTGAATTGTATCTATTATCCTTGTAATTTTTAATCTTTTCTCGAGAAACACACAAATACTGAAATTCAACTTTATTTCACTTTATTAATGCAGAATGTATCGAATATTCAAATACATTTTCCCACGTAATTTCTGAAACAATGATATAGTATTTTACATATAAAAATCTGAAGCATGAAACATTCAACGTAATTCGTAGGCAAATGATATATTTACATGAATATTTTATACATGGGATGTTGTATACATTTATTATTCATACAATTTTGATGATTACCTGATTAAACCTTGTTAATCGAAATTGTATCATTTTTCATTTTATCTGCAATTTTGAATGCCACGTAGTATTTTCAAAATTACACGAATAAATGAATTCAAATATTTGGAAATTTTATTGGACAATCCAAATAAAACATGAATATAACGCATTTGTATACATATTAAAAACTAACACACCTTTGCATATATAAAAAATTACACAGACTAAAAAACAAGTATATCAATTATACATACACACGACGAAAATGCGAAAAGTTGAAGAAACGTCTCTCGCATTCGCGAGGTATCATCGTTCCATTTATTTACATACCCACCGTTGATCATCCGTAGCTCCAGTATATTAATTTTAGTTTGAAGACGTTGGAATGAGCGGTCGTCTGCTTCGCGGAACGCATCCCCATTGTTTCGTTCAATTTCAATTAATCGACGATTATTCGTTGCTCCTTTTCGCGTTTCCAATATATTTCCTCCCTCGTTGCACGAGCGGATCGATCGCTGCAAATTGCAGCGGAGCTGAATAAATAAATAAAAAGAAAAAAAGAGAGGATAAAGGCGGCGAGCAATGATGTTAAATGGACATTAACGCGCCATAATCGGAGCCTGCACGCACGCTGTCTGGTATCGTGAAAATGGAAAATCTATTGGGTCCGGAAAAGACGCGGAATTTATCAGCGTCCGGCAGCGTCGTCCCCGACGAAGGACCGGAAGTCGCATAGATTCGAAAACGCATTCATCGGCCGCACAATATCGCGCGTACCAACGAGGCGACGAAGTTGCCTCTGTTGAAACATATCTCGCGCGTCCCACCGGTTCTCTTTTGCCAAACACCGCAGAATCGAACAATTCAAACGGGGCCCCCCTTCCCCCTCCCCCCGCGTCTGCACACGTCACAATACGGTAACGATAACAATTTTCAGCGATGGCGGTGTGTCGCGTCGATAGCGCGCGTAGAAATTAACAGCCACTGAATTTTCTTTTTTCATTCGGCGCGATTGAATTAAATCTAGTTCCAATCTCAATTGCCAATGTGGATTATTGATCGCTAGTCCCGCTTGATTGCAGTATTTATTTATTTGTCACGTTTACGTTATTGGAGTACCTTAACCCAAATATTTGAGTTCCATGGAATGTGTTAATGTGCGTCAAGCAAATGGTCCTAATGCTCCATGCAGTATTCATCTTCGTGATGAAATTATTATAAAATATCTCCTTAACCACTAGGTTTAGAACTCCTTTAATACTTTTTTACTTGGAATTTAATATTCTTATGATGAAAAAAATTCCAATTAAAAAAAGAAATTTCGAAAAATTGATATTGCCATGTTTTGAATCCCTTGAAATCATACAGGTTTTGTATCAAACAATATTTCATTAGACGCATGATTTAAGAGTTTATTTATTTTAGATATGCAAGTTATTTCAAGTGTGTGAATCACCCTGTATATTTTAGGCCATTCAGTTTTAACTTTGTCTACGTTATTTATTTGCCGCATTTACATTGTTTTTATATACTTTCGCTTATTCAAACGGCGACTACACTTCTTGAAAGGAGTTTCCGCCGTTTTCATGCATTATTAATTAAACCTAATTCTAACTGCTTAAGTTTCACCTTGTTTCATTATTTATTTGCTACATTTACATTGCTAGAACATTACCTCTACTTCAATGTCATTCGTCTTTCGAAACACTCTTTATTTCTCGATTCGTTCGTCGCTCAATTTCCTAATTATTTCCTATTATTTTCACCCTCAAATTTTTACGAAATTTATACAGTAGCTTAACACGCTTAACTTTTCACTCGTGGGGCTTATTTTTCTTCTCGTCTAAAAAGGTTAAACAATCGAGTTGCTTCAATTATCTCGTGACCTTAGAAGAGAGAGAGAGAGAAAGAGAGAGCCGAAACATCGTGGTTGTCTCTAGACGATGGCGTGGCAGAGCCAAGGATAAAGCGATCACGTTCGTTAATGCTGTTAGGAAAGAGATCCCCTCGAAAGCCCAACCACCAACGGCGTTGTTTAAAATTCCTCCGCAAGAAAAACCATCGTCGGTGACGTCGTCGTGCGACGTATTTTATTTAAAACGCGCTTGCAACTCGATTACACGCGGCCGTCATTTGCATACAGTTTTCAACTCGTTGCGTCGACGAATAATTTCTCTCCCTTGATTTAGCTGCCACCGACGACCGACAAAAAAGAAAGAAAAAAAGAAGAGAAAGGAAAGGAAGGAAAACGATCGAAGAAAAGGTTGTTCGTCTGGGATTATTCGAGCTAGGCGAGTTAACTCGCTCGTATTACGTGGTTCTTGGGACAGCGTCGCCGCTATTAAACCCCATTCGCCTGGATTTTCTTTCGTTTTCACCTGCGACGCTTATTCCAGTTCGAGTGTAAACTATTTTTTTTCTCTAGAGACCACTTCTCTCTCCCCCCCCCCCTCCAGCGAGAAAGACGACGAAGTCGAAGTCTCGAAAGGTGAGGAACACGGTTGAACGGAAACGTTCTTCTCTCTTTCGAACATTCCGGTTGCTTCGGCGAAACTAAAGGCGGCGGAGGGGAATATTCTCAGCGCCGGTACTTTACTATTTTTAATTATCAATGCTTCAGGAAAGTAGGTCTTGCGTACTTTATTCCGGCCGGCCCTTTCTCTAAACGAAAGGCGAAAGGCCGCGCCCCTTTCGGCCGTCCGTGACCCACCTGTTATTTGTCGACGTTCGCTTAATTAACTTACCGTCGGAAAGCTAAGAAACCTAGACAACTCGGTGCTGTGAAAAACGGTGAACACAACGGTTAGAATCAACTCTAATAATTGCGCTTACAAATCCGAGTCGAGGTTCGATGTCCAGCGTCATCGAACACCGAGATGCTGTTCCTCGTTCCGAGTGCCTCCACTCGGGAAACCACATTTAAAACAAAAAAACGACTTCAATGCGAGTCGACGTTGCGAGGCAACGTGATTCGTTCTCGAATTGTTTTCAAAACTGTTCGTTCAACGATTCGTTTAATTCTTAAATATTATCGAGATTGCACTGTTAGAGATATAGTCTTCATTTAAAGCGTCCATGCATTCCCCCCTGTTTAAGTATCCGTCGCCAATTCTTGGAATTGGGACTATTCTATGCTACCTTATCGTGTGACCTGTCGAAGGTCGCGTAAAGTATGACACCTGATACCGATATTTCGCAGAAGACACCTTCCCACTTAATCGTCCGCTTTCGGTCCCGGCTGTAGACGCTTAAATGAAGACTATCGTAGAGAAGTTCGAATACCGGAACGACTAGAGTAACTTGCAGGGCACTCGATTCCATCTCTAGCGAACGCTTGAACGTGCTCGAAAACCGTCGACCGCGATCGCGTTGGAATCGTGCATTCAGTTTTCTTATCGGCCACGCGGCGGCAACCAGGTCCCCTCATCTTCCTTGGATTAATCGTCGCCCGCCACGCGATATTTCCAACCCCTGGTGTGCTCGTGTGTTCCAATGTGTGTGTGTGTGTGTGTGTGTGTGTGTGTTTGTACGTGTGAACAGGTTCGTGTCCCTGCACCAATGCCCTTTTCGCAACAATCGAGGTTTCAAGTAAATCTGGACGCGAGCGAAGGAAATCGTAAGGCGCACGTATACATTGGCCGTCTCGAGGAGATATTTCACGGTTAAAGTATTCTTACTGGAAACGAAAGCCGAAGATAGCCGATTGTTCGCGTGTACGATCCTCTGTCGCACTTTCAGCAGGGGACAGCGTGTACGTACGTGTGTTTGGGAATTTGTCGCGTGCATTGAAAAGCGTGCAATAACGTCGATGCACATACAGTCGACGAGAATAACGCAACATAAATCACTCGCGGCGCGGCGGAAAGATGATGAATGTTACGAGCAACGTTCGACACAGAGAGAGAGAGAGAGAGAGAGAGAGAGAAAGAGAGAGAGTTTGCGATCTTTGAAACATGACAGGTTTCCCGATCGTGCAGAGTCGAAGTAGTTCCAGCGTTCTGTCGATGATATTTTGGGAAAGTTGGCAGCCGTTATCAGTACGTCCGACATGTTTCTACATTTATGGGAGATTTAAGGCCATAAAATATGGAAAATAGGATACTGTTTATAACGTTAGGTAACCAAGAAAAGTTCTCTCACGACAGAAGAGAATGATTTGGAAATATAAAAAGAGAACGTAGGTCTTTTGCCAGTAACATACATACTTTATTTATTCTTATATTCTACTTTATTCTTTCATTCATTTATTCTTATATTCTACTTTACTCTTTCATTCTTTTATTCTTACATATTCTTTGTTCTTTACATCTATCGTACTTATTCTTATATTCTATTTATATTCTATACATTCCCCATCTTCTATAAAAATAAATTTCCTCCTTCGTTTGCAAAACGATACAATGACAGGCACGCAAATTACAGAAGTTCAACGAAATTCATCGAAGCGATGATAATTATTTTGAGAAGTGAAAAGCGAAAGGGACAAAGGTAAAAATAAAGCTACACTTAGCGCGTAAAGCGAATCTTTAACCGGATCTCATTTTCTTTTTTTTTCGAACAACGATTCTTAACGATCGAAATTCATACGATTAATAGCGTTCGCAACTTACAACGCACGAGGTTATTACACGTTCGATTGACGAACGCAGCGATGAAGAAGCGGTGAAACGAGATTCGAGTGTTGCTTTTTCGAGGATTACTAAATCCAAGCCACTCACGTTTCTTCTGCGTTTCAATCACTTTTTTTTTCAACTTTCACCGGCGATTTCGTTTCGTTCGAGTGCCGGTGCACGGTGTGCAACGGAATTACATTTTTTACAAGGGCTGCTCAATTTCTACGCGAACAACTCTATATCCACCCCCGTTTCTCCCCCTCCGGTCTGGTAAATGAATTAATTCGTAAATGCACGTTGAACTTGATCACTCTCGCCGGGGAGAGATTTGTAATTGTAGCGGCGAATGAACGGTATTATACGAATCGATTCGTTGGTTTTTCATGCATCAGCGGGGAAATAAATTTAATAGGTTCGACGAAGGTAATCGCGGCCGGGAATTTAATCTCCCGTTATCGATGCGTACAGCAATGTTTTCTATTAGAAGATTATGTTTGCGAAGCGAGAGGGGTCCGCTCCGCCGCGGTAATTACTATTATACATACAGGACGAAGGACGATGCTCCTCGCAGCATGTCGATAGTTAATTAATTCGATACGGGACAACAGGTAGCTTGCCGTCCGGCAAGCTTGATAAAAACTTCCATTCATAAGCGAATTAATTAGCGACCACGTCGATTAATTCGCCCGCCGGATCTGACTCTCGTGATCTAATTTCTAATCTTATTGTATCTTTCTAATCTAGTGCGTCGTATAATCGTTACACGATTACTTACGAAAGTAATTCGCACAGTTGCGATGAATTTTTTAATAAACGTATTACGCCTGTTGTTGTCGTGCAAAACGTTTTCATTTTTAACGAAATGGATCTGATAAAAATTGTTTAGGAGTTTCGTAATAAATAGCAATTATCCAACTATACAGTTGAACATTTTCCATGTGATCAAGATATTGTTTATACTACTCGTACTGTATATTAATTTTCTTTTACTAAATGTGCGTTCTCAACAGATATCTTGTAAACATGTTTTATATGACGCACATAATAATGAAAATACTTTTGTCGTAAGTACTTGAATATTTTCGTGAGATTACCGTGTACCGTTATTGTTGATTTACAAAATTTATATCGATTATACAAGCTTACATAAATGTCAGATATTTAAAGATATTTACAAGAACATGTAGGCATAATTTTCTTAATCGGTTAAAGTCGTGCAGATTTCGAGGAGATCAATACGTATTAAACTAATTATTATTAAATAATATTGTATTAAATTATTAATTGTACTAATTATTATTATTAAATAATATTGTATTAAACTAAAGATGAAAAATCACGAGGTTTACTATTTAATTACCGTAGTTATACGAAAATTACTATATTGTACTTATAATCAGAAGAAGCTTTCATACGATGATCGCTTCGTAAGATTACACTTTCGATTTATTTGTAAACTCGAAATTTTAAAAACTACCAAATTAATTATGATCCCGGAACAGTCTGACAGACGTACACACGTAGACCTTTGACGGCTGAATTATTTTCTACCGTGGTCCAGGAGATCGTTGACGTCGTGTTTCGACGTTTTCTTTTCGTTCATAGACATCGCCCGTCGTAATATACCGTGGTAATTTGTCTTCGTTGAGAAGCTGCGAGTTTGTTGATACGGAACGGTGGTTTCCTTCGTCTCTCTCGTAATTTACACGCGCAAAATCGTCGGCCCCGATTAATCTCGCACGACCTATTAATTTTTTCGTCCGCGAGGCATCACGGGGCTGGAGACTCGCCAGGAAATTTCAGCTTTCCGTTTCCGGCGGCGTACGTCGCCGTGGAATCTTCGAGATAGATCATTCCGGTGCCCAATGACACGGGACCTTTCGCGTCGGTGCTCGCTTCCGGTTTTCTTCTTCTACCGAGCCAATGCACTTACCGCTTCTCGTTTTCATTGTTACATCGCTTCGTCAGCGTGTATCATCTCGCTGTTATATTCACGTAAGTACTTTAGAATTATGCTTTCGAGTTACAGTCGAATCTCTGTGAGCGGAACTCGTGCTTCTTTTTTTCTACCGCGTGTTCAGAGAATAGATCAATTGTTGTAAACTTAATTTTGAATTCGGCATCTACAACCGGTAGATCGGCGCGCGTTATTCTTTGATTTTATTTTAAGATATACATTGTAAACTGAGTTTTGAGATTTAATAAAAGCGTCGTGGAGAATAGACAAAATTGTATTTCGATGTTTATAATTTTATATTTTTACGAAGACAATTAAAATTGAATCCAGCGTATATACGGGGTGGATGTTACACTTTGTTTTCATTATGCGTGTTTCTTCATGAATTTCTCATAAATGCGTAAAAATCCGAAATTAAGGGAAGGAAAATTAAACATTCTTGATGACGTATTATCTTTCAGATCTCGAAATTAATAGAATTTCACCACTGACCGATTCGTAAACTACTTCCTTCGTAAACTTCTATCAATCTTCGATCGGTAAATAAAATAAAGTATTCGGAATAAAACTAAAGAATCGATCAAAATCGCAATTAACCACTTTGTTTTCACGAATGAACGTTCATCAATCTTCATCGCGGATGAACGTTCATGCCGGTGATAAAGAATTCACCGGTAGATCGAACGAAATCACAATTAACCAACTAGACTGCAGACGAAGACGAAAATTCGTCGAGTCCAGCGGGACGGAAATTGCGAAAAGGCCCACTGGCACAAAATACCAGTTCGTTCCCGTATCGGAATTCGATCCCCCCTCCCCCCGGTCTTCCTGTGGTTCGAATGCAAGAAGTCAAACATTTACACAGCTCGATTTTCCTACGTAGGTAGCACCTTAAGTTTAGCCATTTAGCCAAACACTGTCCGCCGATGCGTGAATTACGCGCGATTACAGCAACCATGGCGCATCGTCGGCAAACTCGCTAATTATAGCGTGACGGTGTACACCTCCAGGGCTAGGAAACCTCGCCGGTGTGTTTACCATATTTATGCCTCTGGGGAATCGTATATTTTCGCGGCGTGTAAAATCGCGAGCGTCGGCAGGCTGTGTCGCGTGGCTGATCGTTTATGTTTGCGATAATCTGAGACTATTTCCTTTACTATGCTCGTTCGTTAAAAATATCAGAAAATGTCTGACGAGACAAAGGACGTACGCGGTATTCTTATATCAATGGGAATTAATTCATTTTTGATGATAGGATATAGAACATTTGGATCACTACACGTTTATGAGAGATTTGAAGGTAAAAAAATTTATAGAATACACGTGGTATGCGTGTGAATATGAAGAGTAGAAAGCTTGTTGCGATATTTAGCAAATTTCTTTGACTGTGTTCATAAAAATCTTGCGATTGCGTGAAGTCTTGCGAAATTGTATATCAAGTTATTTCAAGAAGCTGTGAAATTCAGATCAAATAATCAAGATATGTTTTCTCGAATCGCTCGAATTACTTAAATCTTAAATCATTATTTCCCGACCGATTAATTAATATAATATCATTATCTAAGATCAATGGCTGATGAACGAGAACTGTTAAGAAAACTCTCAGACATGCCATCTCGTGCATTAAAACGAAAGAAGATTTCATTTATGTTACATTCTACAGTTTCTTCAAGCTTCTACAATTACCTAAGCTGAGCCAAATTTTATTTACCTTGAAATCACTTTCCAAATAGTAAATTAGTTATTTAACAGCGATTAGAATGTAAGATAACAGAATGTACAAATTCTACCCATTGTACTGTCGCGTCAAAAAATGAAAGTTCGAATTTTCTGTAAACGACTAAAATAATACCGTCAATGTTTGATATTTTCATTCAACGTACGGAACCTTGGCCAGTGTTTGTCATATGTCCCCAGGGAAATCGTGTATTTTCGTGGCGAGGGCAAGATCGCGAGGTGTCACGTGGCATATCGTCCACGTTCGCGGATGTTTACGCGGGTGTTAGCCACAGCTGCGAAATGCCAGGAAGTTGTCCTCGAATGCGGATTCGTAGGGAAGTAGCCGCGACCGCGTGCACTTTCCACGGCTTTTACTGCCTGCAGCCACGCCACGATGTATACGTATACCGTCGACGAGCCGTCGTTTCGCCTCGTTGTTTCTCAACATCGTCACGCTGACACGTGATCTATCGGCCTGGCAGACAAGACTTGATCTCCGCCGCTGGAGATTTTGTTATCAAACCAACGATGCATTACAATCATTTTCACGGTGATACACAGCGCGTCGTATAAATATTCTTTCATCGATCTTTTTCGTCTTTAATTCGACTTCTTTTTACTGTTGCACAACAATCGAGTCGAAACTTTGGGTAAAAAGTCTGAGGCATGGTTCGGATATATGATTCGGCCATATTGATCAACTTCGTAAATTAGAAAGTAACAAATATTATCATTGTTTGAATCATCTTCTTGCGTGGATTTATGGAAGCGATTATTATTTGAAAGATCTGTTCAAAGCTTCTATGAGGCTCATTTAGACGGAGAGGGAAAGTCTAGAAACAATAGAAGATGTTTGAAGTTAGCTAGATGAGATTGTACGAAAATTAGGTATAAGGGCAGGTGATTGGTTTATGGCTTTTTACATTTTGTTGCCCAGTTCGATCGCATGTTGTGCCTTTATTGATTCACCTATGTACATGACTGCGGTAAGTGGACGAACACTTATGCGACGATTGTACGCTCTTGTCAGTTATTTATTACCATTTCCAAATTTGGAGTTAACCTTTCTTTGCTCTATTTAATAGTCACAACTGTGATTCAATATCGTAATGTGTAAAGGTTAAATTCTTCCACAAGACGAAACTGCCATTAAATTAGCAAACGATAAACTCTCGGAATTAGAAAAAAAGAAAAAGAAATAAATTCAAATCGATCTTCAAATCGAGGGTCCGGTAAATAATTTTGAAACGAGGATGGAAAAATGATGGCATTTCGTTTGAAATCATGAAATGTTACGTGTACGATTCTCGCACGAGATTAAAACCATCAACGAAACTCTCTCTTTCGGAAAGAAAGACAATTTCAAACAGAGCCAGGATTTATTCGCGAGGTCGTAATCGCGAGTTCGCGAGGTCGATCTCGCGCGTTATCGTACCGGCAGTTTCGTAACTATTATCGCTGCTTCGTAATTCAACAATCGTACATCAGAGCGCCGTTAAGGACATTTTATGTACAAGAATCTCGCGAGATCCACGTAACCTGATAAGGATAACAGCGCCGAAACTTTGCTGCCCTTGGTTGTACGTACAGTAAGAGACAAAAGTGAGTGTTCACCAAACAAAAATGAGGTTCCTGTAATATATATTGTCTAACGTATTATAAAAACTGATATTTATGACATTAGAAACGCAGATACATTCATAAAAGAGAAAAGATATAGAACTAGCAGGTAATATTATAGGAGGTAGGATGGCAGTCTTTAAAGTCATATTAAAATCTTAAAACTAGAATTACTGACGATTAATGTCTAAAATTTCCATCACAGAAATCGAAATAAAAAGATCGTGAAGCTTTCATTTGTACATGCGACGAAAATTAATCATTTAAATCTCTAAAAGTATATCGTTTCACATGTGTAAAATTTCTAAGAAAAATTATAAATTGGTCATTTTTGACCAGCCATAATTTGGTAGTGTTCAGCAAAAGTTTAATTGTACACAAGTCTAGAGATCTACGATCCAAAGAATACCGCGAGAATGGTAAAATATTGGTCAATTAATTCTCCAAAGTATGTAACAGAAAATTTCTAGAAACAGAAACAGCTAGACAAATTTCGTGCTTCCAAGATGTATATTCACTTTTGGCTCTCGTTGTTGCCAGATTCACGAATCTTTCGACAATATGGAAATCGAAAGCATGCCACGAAAGTAGTTGAATCTCTTCATTGCAATCTTCACAATTTTAACACAGCAGTTGCCTTCAATGTATATACATATATATTCATTTTTGACTCTTACTGTACACATAAAACGCGGAACATAATGCAAATTACCAGGCCGGATTCACGATAAAGTTTCACCGAATCAGTGTGTAAGTCACCAGCAGAAAAAAAAAACAACTATTAATTTTTATTAGGCGCTGCAGGCCGTAACGATCTCCTCGATGAAGTTATCGAACGATCTGGTCGATGGGCGTGATAACCTGTCGTAAGGGTGAAAACGATCTCGAATTTTCCACTACGTCAATGTGTGTAATTTTGCTCTCAGTTGGTGATTCTCCATCGCCTGACTCCTCCCCCCCCCGCCGCTACGAGGTTTATCGAGCTTGCGAGTAAAACGCTTGTTAAAGAGAAATAACGCATTAATGATGCATTCAACGGAGCTACGTGGAGGCTGCGTGCCCGAAACGTTATTTAACGTCGCGTTCTTTGTTTTCCCTGAACGAGGAGCCTGGCGCGGCGAAAGCTGAATATGTATAGAGCGTAGTCGCCGGTAGGCATGGCTGGTTCCTCGAGATAAATAGTCGCAACCAGGTTGTGCCTGGTGAATCGCGTTAACGCTGGCTCCCTCGCGAAAATTTCGCTGCCTGGCGAGAAAATGATTTGCGACGAAAACGATGAAAATCGCGATGAAAACGAATTTCTGGCTACTAACGTACGTTGCGTTACCGTTTTGAAGCTGTCTGATGGGTTTTCAGTGACAGACGTTGAAAATACAAATACCTGAGGGAAGGCAATAGAGGTTTAGACGGAAGAGATCATAACTGCAGCGAGAATGAAGAATTTTCAGTGATAATTTGAACTGATAGAAACATTGTGAAAAAAGGATCATCAACAAGATCGTTCGCTTGGTCCCATCTTGAAGTAGGAAGCTTTTACTTTGACAGTCCTGATTATGTTTTTCAAAGATGATTTTATTCATCATATAGCTTTCTCGAAAATTGCAAAGACTCAAAAAGTTTCGCGTAGAAAACTGTGAAGATTCTTTTTTGCGAATAAATTGAAGACTGACATTTTGTCTTTGCAACGACTTCTCGAAACCACTTCGCTGAACGACTTTTTCTCCGCGGTTGTACGCTTATGTGAATGGTGTAAGAAATAAATAATTGTACAAAATCAAGGCCCGTTTCAAAACTTTGAAACTTTCATTTTCACAGTGTCGAGTTCGTTCTTTTAAAGATATTTTCACATCATTTCGAAGAGGGTAAATGAAAGGTAAAATACCTATTACAACATCTTTCCGGACACTGAATAATTTTATTCACAATTAAATCCATGGTCTTCAAGTTTTTTCCTAGTTCTCGTTTCCCGACCACCTTTATAGTATCAACATGAATGCTCAATATTTTTTACTTAAAACGTGAAATACCGCAAATGTGTAACAATGAAGAATAATCTTCTCCGCGTTTATGAAAAATTCAATTCATCGTCTAATTAAGAGTCTATAAACGCCGTTAATCTCGTTCCCTTCGCTTTGTGAATTCGTATAATAAAAAATAATGTTCGTCGAATTGCCGCATTCTCTGACAAATGATCACTCGTTTAAAGAATCTAAAGTTACGGCGAACAATTGTGTATTTTCTCTGACTCGTTTGATCGCGCGGATAGAAACTTTTCTCGTTGAATTTATTTACTCGCTTCGTTGAAAGTTCTCGGGATATTTCCAACCACGTCCTTAATACAAAGATATCGACAAGATTGTCGCAGATCATCCTTGTAATTTCTACGACGGTCGTTATCGTACAAGAAACGTACCTGCTCGTTTGCGAGATTCCCTTTAATTGAGCGGCGAAGAAAGGAGGAGAGAAAAGCAGTTGCATCGATTCCGTATTCCTCTTTGCTGAACCTGAAAAAAAAGAAAAACGAGTCGTTCGTAGAAATGGCCGTGTTTGAACAGGGTCTCGGGAAGGAAAATCAGAGCGGCCGGGACATAATCGTTCGGGAAATGGGCGTGGACGACGCGTTTAAAGCCTCGGGTTCGCCGTGGCGCGCGTATTCGCGGCGTTTCAATGGCGTGCACACGGTAATTTCTCGCGGAAAATCCTCGCTAAAAGCTTAATTGACTGAGCGTCGGTGGGTAAGCAGGAGCCGCCTCGGGGGGAGAAAAACGACGAAGAAAGAAGGGGGGGAGGTGAAAAAAGAAAACAGCCGGAGACAATGCGTCGTTGTTAGTCTAATGACTTCTTCTGCGAGCGAATTCGCGTCCGCGAAGCGAGTAGCTGATGCGTTTTCCGTCGTCGTCGTCGTCGTCGCAACAACTCTCGGCAAGTCTGTTCCATCATTGTTCAGCGCGAAACAATTTCACTCGACCTGGAAAGACACGCGTCTCCGCTTCTCTTTGACCGAATTTTTGCTCCTCGACGCCTGTGTGTCACCGCGATATTACCCCTCAACTTTTGACATTGTTGCTGTTGTTGTTTTTCTTTCTTTCTTTCTTTGTAAATCTTGATTTCTTTCCAAAAAATTTCATCGAAACTAGGTTGACCGTGAACACATACCGGATGTTTCTCTTATACTTTGGCAACGTCTAATTGTTTTCTCCCTCTTTTCTTTTTTTATCGATGGATATTCAACGACAGATGGAACGAATAGTCGAGGCTATTCGAAGTCAGCGGTGATTTGTCCGTGGCATTGGATAGCGTTGTAACGTTCGCTTCTTTTTTTTGGTTACAGAAAGCCAGATTGGCACGAATCAGGATCGCGAAAGCTTCGAGCGGAGCGGCCTTCGTGAGTAAAAAGAAAGCGGCCGAGGCACGATTGGCCGCGCAGGAGAGCGGCCTTCAGCTGGACGACAACTACAAGGAGGAGGATATTTTCGAACTGCAGCATCATCATTTACTTCGTTGTTTAGAGAAGACCACGGTGAGTCTTTTGAAAATCGTTTACGTTGCTTGACCCCTCACATAATCTTATCACCAAGACTGTCGATTCGATTAATAATTTACATGTCTTTTTAATTAGTCGAGTTATGTATATATCGAGTTTACCAAAGTGTTTGATCACTTTTGTGAACGTACCGTGTATGTTAACAGTTTTGAAGTTCTATTAACGTTATAATCAGATTCGATTGTAGTGATGATTATATTAATCAAATATAAATATATATAAATGTATATGTATATGTATATATATATACATTATACGTTAAAATACATTAAAAATAAATTAATATGTGTATAATATTAATTATATGATATTTACATATATGTTTCCAAAAGAAATCATGGAAGTATTTAAGACAATCAGGTGTCTATTACACCGGTAAACTTCATTCTTTAGTGAAGCTATTTTTAATATTTATATATGTTCAATAATATTTATATACGTTAAATATGACTAATGTGATTTGCTTCAACATTGCACCAATACAATCGTGTCTAATTGCAGTGTTAATGAAATTTCAAAGTGTTTCACACAACGCTCATGGTACACAGAAATTTGTCAAATTGGCAAGAACACTTTTTAACAATCAATAGTAATTTAAGTATTTTAATTGTTACAATGTAACCAAAAAGAAAAAAGGGATTGACGCAGGAATTGACAATCGAACGCGAAATACAAATGATCCGTCGCAAATCGTGGCAGTAAAACCGCTTTGATGGTGTCGGTCAAGACAGTCCTCTTTTGTCGCACGATGTTGATTCTATAACTCTCTCGAAATGATCCACGCCACGATCACACCTCGAGAGGAGGAAGAAGCAAAGCCTTTCACACAACAACGTTGTCCAAAGCTCGGCGAGGGAAACGTTATACGAATATTCGCCTGGTTTTGAAAGGCGGTGAAGCTTCTCGCCATCGACGCAGAAACATTCGCGTCATTAAACCTGGGAGCAGCTGGGGGATCGTTTAATTTCGCGGCATCAGTTTGCGAAACGGTGGGGAAACGTCGCGTTATCTGAGAGCCGGTTCATTCGTTGGGGCGCGAAGCAGCGTCGCGTCGTCCCGCTACGAATTCAAGAGTCCGCGCGTTGCGGAGTAATTTGAACAAACCTCCCTCTGTTCGCGTCCAAATTTAGCACAGCACTTGTGCACGAGGGATACCGTGCGCCACCCACTGACTACGTCGTCTAGCTTAACCCGCACACACACACACGCGCAGACACACATATGTGAAACGAAGAGAATAACCCTCTGTGTGACGCTGTGACAGGTGTACAGTCGTGTGTTCTACGTGCGTTCTACGTGCCGGAGTATGAATGCTGGTATACATACCCCTTTGTTGTCGCCTTTGTGAATTTCGCAATTCGTAATAATAATTCAGCCGCCGCTTTCATTTCGTCGTGCGTTCGCTCGATTGGTTCGGGATCGATCGGTATTGGCGTTTGCCGGACAATTGAATCGGCAGTTTTCATTCGAAGTGAAACTGTCACGTGTAAAGGTGTCCGTAGATCTGATTGATCTTCTGTTCGTCGTTCTAATTTTACATTTTTACATCTAGCGCAGCATCGTGGAAGTATTTGAAAATTCTGATAGAAACTTTCTCTCTGCGAATATGTTACTTCGTTGAAGTTTCATTAACGCCGTAACGAGAGCTGGTTGCCGCGATTGTGTGTAAATTTGGAAGCATGTGTAGAGTTTATGATATATTTAAAAATTTTTTACAGATTTCAATATTTGACGAGATGGTTATTCATTAATTTTTTATTAAACACACCGTTCCCAATAAATATTTTGTACGTACATTTCCCGATTGGTGATAATCATCTTTCATTACAGTGAAATATATACATGGGAAATTCTTTTAAAATGTTCGAATACTGTACAGTGAATGACTGATTTTTCATAAAATCTTCTTAATTTTCTGATTAAAAACAGATCCTAATTTCTCTAATATTAATTAATCTAAAAATGTAATAAGTTTTCTTAGATATCCAAATGTGTATTGGTAACGACAGTGCGAGTTAAAGTTTCATTCAAGCACAGTAACAAATCGACGATCGTTACTCAGTTTAACTTGATCGTTTGCTAGATAGATTTTGTCGTCCCGATGACACTTAGCGGATCCAAAATCGGCATCAGCTTTTCGGCCATCCGTTAACAGGAGCGTTTCCACGGCGTTGGACCCGAAACCAAACGCTGAAAGCTTGATAAATAGGCCAGTTCGCTTTCTGTAAATCGGCGGCCTGTCTCGGTGGCTACTCGAGCCTGAATTTCCGCGGAAATTCTGTTAATTACGACTTCTCCCGGTTTACCCGCATCAGGGAGGATGTGTATTTTTATAAAAATAATTGAAAAAGGACACGCGTGCTCAGCGTTCGATTCTGTTATTTTACGACGAACAGATGGAAGATCCTCCTTCTGATTCAACGTCAATAAATCGTACAATACGAGATCCGATCTCTTGAGTTAAGATATTCTACCAATTATTCAGAAATATTATTTCCAAATTCACTTGGACGAAACGGTCTTTCTGTTACAGTCAATCAATAATTTTACAGTTTTTAGATTTTTATTGTTTCGTAGCTCCCATATTTTAATTTAAGGCAACAACAAGTACTGTAATTTTTCTATTATTTTTTTCACATAAGCTGAAATTACGCTTGCTGCTCTGCGTCTAAGTTAATTTTTAACTTATAACTCTGTTGACATACATCAAATGCTAATTTATAGAAAATTATTATACTGTAGCAAAAAAACAAGTTGGCCGCCTCATAAGAATCAGTTATACAAGTAAGAAAACGTTCACGTTCAATTCAATAAATAATATTCAATACGAATGTAACAACATTATTCAGATTTTCTGATTTTAATTCCTATTAGGGCTACGGTGTAAAAGTTACGTAAATCGGTATGATAGGATATGATACGAAAATAGTCATAGGTGTCCCTCAAAACATGGGGCATGAAAAAGCATTGAATCCTAGTTAGTCGATGATTATAGAATATAATCTAGAGAATTGCTTTGAATGTTGGCAACATTTAAGCTGTCTAACAATTATGTTACACATAAATAAATCGCAACACAATAATTGCTACAGGCACAGTACTCGTCTTTCCTCGTACAGACATTTTCGACATTCTCACCGTGACATCAAGTATTATGTTTCCCTATGTCGTGTATCTATCGCCTTCGTTTTCATCCTTCATTAACTCTCAATTATATCGGCGCTCTCTCGACGAGATGGTTTTCCTCGATAGTCCCCGACTTCCGTTCGCAGCCCTTTTCCTGGCAAGGTGTACTTAACCCAGAAAGCAACGCGATTCCAGCGGCTTTTGTCGAGCACGCGAAGAAGAAAATCGCACACGACCCGAGGCACCGTCGCTCCACTTCCTGCTGTCTTCGCTCTCGTCCTCTGTCGTCTTTTTCCTCGCGTCCACGTACAGCGCGCGATCTCGACTTCCTGCCGGCGTTTAACAGCCTTTTCAACGGATCTTGCGAATCCTTTCCCTTTTTTTCTCTCTCTCACCCTGCTTCCTTCTCCCCTTCGTTTCTTCTGAGAAACCTCAGACGTCCTCATCGCCTCGAGTATCTGCTCGCGGAATTAGAAGAATCGTTGGAAGAATTGATATTTAAGATCCCGCGACGGTTATTTACATCTTTCACGGTCGTTGCTCGTGGATTTTTCGTTCGTATTTTATACGTTGGGCTTGCCACCTTGGGTTGTTTCCGCTCCAATTCTTAACAGAAATGATTAATGCGTTTGCATGGGAATTGAGAACGAGCCCGCGGAGCCCGGGACGCAACTTTCGGCGTTTGAACTAAGTTGAAATGTCGTAATTCGAAATATATAGTGAACGTACACGTATATACGTGCACGTACACGGTTGTATAAATACGAAGTTTCCGGCGGAGCAAATTCGCCGGGAATAAAGAAACTACATGCACGTAGAATGTCTCTATGATTATGATTACGAACGGGGGAGTGATTATACGCTTTAAGTAATCGGGAATAAAGAATAACTTTCCCTCCATTTGTGTGAGTTCGGCGCCGAGGAAATCGAGTTTGAAAGTTCGCCAAGTACAGCTGAATACCTATTAATCTTCGAGAAAATTAAATTTGAAAGCCAATTCTCGACGAAACACGCTCGCAGCTCTATTTTTGAGCGCAACACGAGGCCAGAAAAATAGTATATACTCTGTATTTTTCGCGCGAGAAGGATATAACCTCTTATCGATTATTCATTCCCGTTGAGTTACTCAAATTCAAATATATTTGACGATATATATATATATATATAGATAGATAGATAGATAGATAGATATAATTTCCAAGTTCCGTTTTCTCTTCGAGTTTTTTTCTTCTTCGAATCAAGAAATATTATATTTCACCTTCACGACTTATTTTCACACGCAGAATCACTCCTCTGGTTGGTTATGTGCCACGAGGGCAGAGATACCGCTCGAGAGAAATATCAGGGCAGAATCGTCTCCATCGTTTCAATCGAAACTTCCTTCCCGCGTTTTAATTCTCTTAAGGATACTCAACGCTGCTCTCACGTCTCGCACGGTGTTATTTTCCCTGGGTCTCGAATCCCAATCATTCCGGCGCACGTGTCATCGTAATTGGCAACCGATATATCTTTCCACAACATGTCTGACACGTCT
The DNA here is from genome assembly GCA_032399595.1 of Tetragonula carbonaria. NCBI lineage: Eukaryota > Metazoa > Arthropoda > Insecta > Hymenoptera > Apidae > Tetragonula > Tetragonula carbonaria. Next base: position 1,606,596 of record JAUCRC010000012.1, on the reverse strand, counting down.
CCGCGAAGAAGCTTCTTAGAAGAATAATCCACGTACGATGCGGTCTCGCGATAACGTCGCCTGATAACAAGGACACCGTTCCGTTCTTTGATAGTGCCGTGACCTTTCACGAACATTATCAAAGGCACTTTTGCTCGATAGATCACGCTTATTCTGTGTCGACGATCCGTATCTACTGCAGGTTTGATTTTTCCATCTCCGAATCCCGTCGTCGAGTCTTTCGAGCCGTGAAAATCGTCTTTCACTGTGAAGTTTCGCGAGAATGGGTATCTCGAGAGCGAGAAGAAACGTTGCTGAAATTCGACAATGACGCGAAACTGACGTTCGAAACGCGCCCAATTTATATCGCCCCCTGTTCCTCCGGGATGCTTGTTTTTCACACGTCGGAGAAATCGCGCTGGCTTACTACTGTCAGCAAGTATTTGGACAGTTGATGCAACGCGATTAGAGAAGACTCGATATTTTTGTCGTATTCTTCGATTTTTATGATGGAGGAACTAAATTGGAACCGAAACAGGAAACGTATCGTCACTGGATGATTTATGCTCGTTTTTAATGAGATATACAGAAAATGAGTGACATACTTTCTAAATGGGCTAGTCAGTTTCATTCATAGCTTTATTATTATTGTTATTTTTAGTATAATTGAAGTATTTAAATAAATATAGCTACACTCTTATATGAGATATATATAGGTCATATATCGATGAAATTCATAAATTGAACAGCACCGAAAAATAACGATATTACAAATATTGCTTTTTATATTTACCTCAAAATTTGCCAAAACTGCTTGTGTTGTTTTCTTGCAGCGAGCAAAATTTTGGAACCAAGTCGTTCGTTTCATAAAAAATTGGATATTGATCCTTGTTTAACAAAATTAAGAAATTAAATTAAGAAATTAAAGAGAGATTAATCAGTTTGCTTCTGAGAGGCTGGCAGGAACACACGTTTTGAATATATATTTTATATATTTGAACGCGTGTTCAAAGTACTCACGAATAAACATCGATACCATATTTCGTGAAAACTCTACTCTTTGTTTTCACAGTAATTCGACGAGGTCGCTTTGAAAGGTAATAAGGTGACAATTACGAACAAAAGGAATAAAAAAAAGGTGATCTTTCAAGTTTCAACGACGCTCCTGTCGTCGTCGTTGTCGTCGTCGTCTAACAAAAGGGAATTCCAAGAGGAACGAGGTTGTGAACTCCTTTCCACAGGGAAGCTATCCTCTTACCGTCGCTGTTACAAAAGAGATCGTTTTCCAAAAAAAAAGAGAAGAAAAAAAAAGAAAAGAAACAGAGGGAAGAGAAGAAGAAAAAAAAACAATGTCGGATGATTACGAGCCTCATCACTCAGCGAAATGAGATTCCCTCGTCAAGTTTGATCCCGATTTCGCGTGCGCGTAGAGAGGTTCGAGAGAGAGCGAGCGCGTAACGTCCTCGATCTAGCCGCGTTCCCCCGGATCATTCGGCAAGCGAACGATCTTCCCGTGGCGGAGAGATCTTTCGAGGAGGTTCGCGAGTACGTTGCGCGAGCATCGGACGCGGCCAATCGGTGTCGTCGGGTCGGCGTATTGATTTCTTCCGGGTCGTGGTCGGCCTCGATCGAATCTCTTCGGGAATCGAAGTCGTCGGGGCGAGACGTCATCCCGGCATCCGACGACTAATTATAGCCGGAAAATGTTAAAGCATTAAGAAGATCCAACAATAGCGTAGCCGCATGCGGATTTTCCGACTCGCGTGGCACGAGCGCTCGAGGAAAGGTGTTCTCTTGTTTCTGCTCGCGAGCAAAAATGTCTCGAAAAACGGAGATCTCCTCTCGATTTTAAGCTGTAGATTCGTGTTTCCAAAGAATTGGAACTCGTTGATTATTAATCGCTCTGTTAGAAGGGGGAAATTAAAATTCTTCATCCTTTCATAATTAGGATCGGAATGATTTACGACGCTAACATTATCGAAATGCGAAATTGCTGTTTCAATTGTTCAGTGAGTGTAGAATTTTATTTATTGTTACTTGTCAAGGAATCTTCTTTTCTTTTCCTCGAGGTTACAGATTTAGAGTGATTGATAATTCGGATTACTAATTCACGACGGTGTGCGCGTTTAATGATCAACGGCACAACAGATTTGTTATTGCGTGTTCCAATAATTTTTCACGTTTCATATCAGTCAATCAGTGCATGAAATAAATTATTTCTCTCTCTTTTTTTCTCTCGGGAGATTTCAGAAACATTCGGAAGTCAGTTACATGTACGAATACTTCCACGTGGCTCCACTGGGTCAACTCTCGCGTTCCATTCAGTCTTTCTTTTTATGTCTTTTTATGTCTCTGCTCGATGACAAAGGAGAACAATTCGATAAAGTTCGTCGTGTGTCTCCTTTTCGTTCGCCAGAGTCGGCGGAGAGAAAATTGAGAGGGGTTTGGGCGAGTGTCCCTTCTCGAAAAAAGGAAAGCTGTTTCGTTTTGAACGGAAGGGGAACGCGGTTCTCGTGGCGGAACGTTTGATATAGAAAAAAATTTTGTCCAGTTCGGGTCACGGTCTTCGTTTGTCTCCGTTCGTTTCAATTTTCCTTTTTCTTCGATTCTCCATTTCGTCTCTCTCTCTCTCTCTCTTTCATATTCCTTCGTCCTTGCGCTCGGTATTTTCCGGTACACGTTTATTTCCAGCTGGACGATATTAAATTTACAAGTGGCCCAGCCGTGTCACCGTTTTTCAGTGTCGCTATCGAGCAATGCACACGCACCGTTGGATATTCAGCAGTCGTCTCTTCCTGCCGTACTCGAAGCCTCGTTCCACGGAAAACTCCGCAGAATATCTTTAATTTTCCCTTGGATTCCTTCGTCGCAATTTCGAGTCCTTTTACTCTTGATGCTCTGCCGCTGGGGAATGTGAAGTCAGCGAGACTCTTGGAGACTTTTGGTTAACCTGGACCAGTTTTGCACAGAATATATTCGATTTTTATAAAATATTACGTTACGATAGGAGCGCCATTCCGCAGTATTTATATTCTACGTTTTATTAAACGGTCAGTAAACCGTGGCGATCAACGTGTTAATTTACACACAAAAAATGGAACATTCGCGACGATTTGTTTTTACTAATTTTATTGATTTATCTTTCGATTGATGTCACTATTTATTTATTTATTTATTTACCTCTCTTGATGTCATTGGATCATTAATGAGTTCGAAGAAAATTATTGAGCATTTAAATATTTAATTTCATTTTCTGCTCGTTACGTTTTTACAAAATAAAAGTTGTCCATCGTCTTCGTCGATAACGATAGCAATTAATCTCTGCGAATGTGCATCGATTAACACTAAAACTCAAAGTCAAAATGACTGGTTTTACAATTTTATTTTAAAATTTCTATTTCACGTTACAATTTTTTCCCCGCAATGATGCAATGACTTTTATAGTGTATAACTAAAGAAATAATATAGTGAATTTTATTTTATTTTTATTTATTAGAAATCAAGATAATTTTGGTAAATATATTTGGTAAATAACTTCGCCTTAACTGTCGGTAGTTCTAGTGTTAATTTCTTCGAAAATTTATCTCGTTCTCGCGCCAAAGGGATTCTTTCTTTCCGCGCTCGGAAGTTCTTTCGCCTCTCGGAAACCGCAGGAATTGGCCAATAATCCGTTCGTAAAAATGCACAGAACTGTGCTCCTCGGTGGTCTAAAACACTCGGTCGGTGAAACTTTTTCGCCGCCTCTTGGCAACGGACCAGCCACCCACCGAACTTCAATTACAAAATATATTCTGCCGATCGAGTACGAAAACAGCGTTGCGTCCGAAATGATCTGAAACGATGTGATTTATATCCGAGAGTCGGAGAAATGATATTTCTACTGTGAGCCGAGGTAGTTGCCGAATACTGTGTCGATAAAGAGGTCGGGCTAAATTCGGCTTTGAAAACGAATCGCCTCGCGTCTTGTATTCAACGTGTCAACCTTGAATTAATGATGAAAATCGGTTGGCAAACTCGTGCTTTTCCACTCTGCTCATCGATTATCGGCGTTTCTGTTCCGTATGTAACGAAAGTGAGCGCGGCCTCGCATCATCACCACATGGAATGGGGATGGCAGGATTTTTCGGGGATTGTGGACAGGAAAATGGCGACAACTGCGCGGTGTTCCGGGGGTCAGGTCGGCAGCGAGTTATTTATGGGGCACGAGGAATGGCCCGGCTGAATTTACGAACGCTGATCATCGCCCCTATTAAGCGGGGAATGCCATATCCATCGTGGCCGCCGCGTCTTGCGGTCGCTGCATTTCTAAAATGGCGGTCGCGCTCCGAAGATGCATATGCGCGTATATGCATCTTCGCCACACTCAAACACGCAAAGAAATTCGTTCAATTTTTGTCCAGGAGATCAATACGATATAGTAACAGTAATAATACAATCGACTGTAACGAATTAACTATGAACAAACCTTGTTCGTTGTAGCATACATGTACATATACATATATCTGTGCAAAAAAATAAGAACAAAAAATATACGCGTCATAAATTTAACTTTATGAATTAAATTGTGTTTGAATGTGCAAATTTAAAGATTGGATTTTTTATAAGTATTGGAGTTTTTATAAGTTTGTAAATTGTACTTCTTCATGGTTCGTCGTGAAATATTTAAACATACAATAATAGCTTTTATCACGATGTTAATTATACGATTATATTAATACAGTAATTATTATTATAAAACATCGTCGTTATCACGACTGTGATTTTTCGTTCGTAGGAGGTTTAAAGTTGCAAAAGCGCATAGGATACAAGCTGTAATGCGGAAATGTATAAAGTTCAGAGCGAAGTGTGTGTAGTCGCAATAGTACAATATTTAACATGTTTTATACCAGAACATTTTAAGCGAATTTCTCGTATGGCTCAAACATCTGCTTTCTCTCTCTCTCTCGCTCTCTTTTTTTTTCTTCATTTGGGAAGCATTATCTCAAGATGTTTAATTTAAAAATTGGTGTTCTTGAAATTTAAAAAAAAAACAGGGTATTTTATTTCTTCTCGAAATGAATTCTTTATTTCAGTTTGTTTTCTCTTCTTTTCATCCTTTTACGGTTAGAGTTACAAGAATACCGTAGAAGCTGATAACATTTGTTTCTCGAAAATTTCTCATTTATAATTTGCACGGCTACATGCAAAAATTAGAACTTTCTACTCTCGAAGTCACACTTTTTAAATCTCTTTTTTATTCTCGCGTGGGAAGATCAGACTTTTCGAAATGCAATCGTTGTCGAACAGTTAGATCGGAAAACGAAATCAGCCGCTCGATTCCGATCCATTAAATCGCGCGGGAAACGGAGGCGAGCCGGCGTGATTGCGGCAATTTGTTTAATTTATATTTGAACGCGTGCAGCTGGACGCGCTTGAGAGACGCAGTTGGTAAACCTATGAAACGGTGTCATGACACGCGTCACTATCTTAGAGAGGTCAGTTGGCGTTTATAACTACCTTTACAATCCGCCGGCAAACAAAAATAGCGGCCGTCAGTCTGTTTATAGAGGCCGGCGTTCTCCGGCGTGCGGAGATTTCTTTTTTTTTCGCGTGGATCTGCTCGCTCTTGTTCTCACTGACGTCACACTCCATAGGAACTGTATATTTTTCTAACGGCGATGGGATACGTTCGATGAAAAATCGCTAACGATGGCCAATTTTGGGAATCTAATCGGACGAGATGCGAGGAGCCATAGTTTCGAAAATAATTCGAAAATCATTTCGATTCCTAAAGTATTAGATTTCTTTCGCTTTAGATTTGCGTACAGAATTTGATCGGAGCGTCCAGAATTGATTTGTCCCATCGTCTTTTTGGATACTGTTCTTTTCGTTAAAAAATCTTCTTCGCGGTAAAAAAGATTCAGTTCAGCGAATGACACAAATTTCATCTCGAATGGTATTTTAAGTCACAGAAGTTTTGAAAATATATCATGAGACTCCTCGGAAAATGGAGGAATAATAACATGATATATAAACATAAAATATTGTACATTTATTATCTATTAATGAAACGACAGAAATTTTTGGCTCAAAGTAAAATACATATTCCAAGGTCTGACAAGCTACTGATTATTTTATTAGATAGGTATACTTAGATATCATACTTAGATTTCCTTACTACAAAATTTTCTTTTTTATAAAATGCTATTTTTCATTTCTTTTTTATAATATGTAAATATGTTTTTGAATGAAAGTCCTTATTCGAAACAATGAAAAATAGTTTAGGATACTTTGTGATCTAAACAAGAAAATCGGTTTTTAGAGAAATATTATTCGTAACCAGCTACACAATGTTTTTAGTCTGTTTTTATTATTAGATTTACGTGTCAGTTACGATGCTGAGGATCGTTCTCAAACCTACTCAACACGTTTCTGATTTATGGAGGTATTTTCTTAAGTGGTCCCATAGCCTTAGGTGAAGCCTTATATTTGTTTGCTTAGATCGTTGAAATTTACTGCTGGACGGCGTGGAGTATCCGTTTGCAAGACCAAAGTTCCAACTGGCGACGTCTTTCTTCGCTGGATTTTCTACTCGAGGATTGCTTGCATCGCGAAAAATCGCACTCTCGACCAAGTGCAATTTATATTCATCAACCTGAGAAAGTAGAATGAATGATAGTTCGATATTCTCGGTAAACTCGGGCGCGCGAACTTTTTCCTCGGACCACTCGGCGACTCATCGTGTATTAATTAAGCTTCTCTGTCCCTCCCGAAACCTGAAAACTTCTCCCCATTTTCCCGTCGTTGAACATCTTCCGTCGTTCTCCGATAGTTGTACTCTCATTCCTAAGCCGTTTAACAATGGAAAATCGCCATCGTCGGTTTGTTTGCCGAACCGTCGTTTTTTCGCCGAAACAAATTGTTCGGGGAAACAAATAGAGAGATTGTTTTTCCTTTGCAACCGCAAGCTCTCTTACAAGCGAAACGGCGACGCTAGAGGAGAGATTGATCGAGCAAAGCGGCGGCATTACCAAACCGCAGCTTCCTTTTGTCTCGTTGATCAAAGCGGAGCACGTATCCTTGCTCCAGTATGTGACAAAGAACCGTCTAAGTTGCCCGCTTTTGAGACAAATTTGGGGAAACACGTTTTTTTTGGCCGTCTATCCCTTTCCGTGGTGAACGTTATCACCCGATAGTCTCGGAGCCTTGATCAATAGCCACTCGCAATTTCTCATGTGTCGTCGGGCACATCCTTCCCTAACGACTAACGAATCTATCTGAATCTATCCGAAGGAGCCGAGAACTTTGTCCAAAGAATTCTTCTTTGAGTACCTTCGTCGATCCGCACAGTTAAACCAATCGCATTTTCCTCTATCGGAGGACGTATCGACGAGATTCCCCCGGCGAAAATAATAGAGGGTCGCAGGTTTGAAGAGAGCGTCTTTGTCGGTCTTAGGTATCCAGATTCCGTTGTGGAGTGGCTCGTTTTATTTCCACGCTCGGCTGCTCGCTGGCTACGAAAATAAGAGGCTCTGGCGCGATAAGGGCGAGTTTAATCCGGAAGAAATCCGACGGAGACGCAGGTCTATGTCGAAATACAGACGCGAATAAAGCCACGGATCGTCCGCGAAAGTCTCTCTCTCTCTCTCATTTACAAGTACCGTCTTCTTCTTTTTCTTCTTTTTCTCTCTGTATAATCCCTTCGTCTGTCTCCCTCTGCCTCGCTTTTTTTCTCGCTCGCGGCGTTCAGAATATTTTTCACGACCCGCTGCCGGAATAAACATCTCCCTGCTCCTCTCCTTGCCAGCCGTGTAAAATAATCCGAATTTTCCAGGTCGCCTGCGACCCGCCGCGAGACTACTTGCCATTCATGAAATTTAAATATCACCACCACCGGCGGGGGCGGTATTGAACGACCAGAGGAACGAACGTTGTGAATGTTAACGCAACCGTTTCGCGATCGCATCTGATTGAACGAGGCCCGCTGATGTTTGATTCGAAATCGTCGGCGCGATTTTCACGTTCGTCACGTTTGGTCGATAGACCTCGTCTATCGACGAGGAAAACGCCAATCAATAGACGAAACGTTTGGCGAGGTGAAAAGTATTCCGCGCGGATGACGGTCATCATAACGAGCCATCTGCTCGCAATAGCTGTTTCAAAGCTGATGCCGATCGCGCGTACGTCTTCTCGGACACTTTAACTTTTGCCTCCATTAGACCACTCGGTAATGTACTTTCGCCCGCTGTGATCTGGATCGTGGATTATCGATTTCTCGCAGAAAGATTGCCAGTGCAATGGAGCGTAGGACGGATGGCGATAATAGCATTTCAGTAATATCATTTCAATGGTATTTTATGGTACGACTTTTAAACGCCGAGGATATTGAAAAGTCACTCGATCGTACCGTGTTATGGGCATTTTCTTATTTTATTATCGTCTGATGATAAAGTTGCACGTGAATTTTGTGATACAGTTGTTAATATTATATCGTACCCGTAACAGTTGATGATATAGATGTACAGATATCATTAAATTTTTCCAGTTTTAAAACAAATGTAATACTTGTCTCAAGATCTTCAGCTTATCTTCTTGTATATATTAATTATCTACTAAATAACCAATAATAATAAAGTTGCACGTGCATTTTGTGACACAGTTGTTAATATTATATCGTTGATGATATAGATGTGCAAATATCATTACATTTTTCCAATTTTAAAACAAATATAATACTTGTCCCACGATCTTCAGCTTATCTTCTTGTATATTAGTTATTTACTAAATAACCAATAATGATAAAGTTGCACGTGCATTTTGTGATACAGTTGTTACTATTATATTGTACCCGTAACAGTTGATGATATATATGTACAGATATCATTAAATTTTTCCAGTTTTAAAACAAATGTAATACTTGTCCCAAGATCTTCATCTTATCTTCTTGTATATTAGTTATCTACTAAATAACCAATGTAACAATGTAATAAATAACAATGTAATTCTCTCAGTATGATCTACGATTTTACCAAATCGATTTTTGTAAATGGCAACGATACAAACAACGAGAGCCAAATGGAAAAGTCCAAACAAAATGGATGTTAAAGAGTCCGATATTCGATTACTCGATCGCCACTATTAATAATCGACGATACATTAGAATAGAGAGACATGAGAGATTCTCTAAAGTGATCTCAACGTCAGTTCCGCGAGATCACTTTAGAGTTGAACATCTTCTCCAAGCACGCGGAAAAGATTCGAACAGACCACGCGATCTCTTCTGGAGAACCACTCGGAAAGAGGTTCGGATTGGCCCTTTCAAACTTCCGGTTCACTTAGGTTAAACACTCGTACGACAGATTTTCAATCGATCCTCACTGCGAACTGCTCTACTTTTGCGATTGAACTTTATGGATGTTTGTTTTAAATTGATTACTTCTTTTTTCCTTTTTTCCTTTTTTTTTTTAGTTTTGTCGTTAACCAATTGATTATTAATAAATTCCACGGACAGTTTGAGAAATTAGCAATTCACTCGTGTCTACGGGGTTTTAAACTTCATTTAACGTGCTTCTCGTTAGAGTGAATCTTATACAGGAGCTGAAAATCTTTTATTTTTTTCTGTAGTAAGTTTAAGCCTTCTTTTTCTGTAATTTATCGCCAGCCACGCAAAAGGAAGAAAAGAATATAGACTTGTGAAACAAAGGCCGTTGGAACTTTGTTTTATTTATTACGAATTTTAATATTTAAAATTAATAAATAACATTAATCTATCATTAATATCAACGTTAATAAATATACATAACACCAATAAATAACTAATAAATAACATTAATCTAATATTAATACTTGAGTAAATAAAATTAATACTTTAACGAATAAATAATAAATATATTAAACAATATGAATGAATGATGTTTTAATAACGTCGAAAGAAATGATATAATATTTCGAAAAATAAAATCAGTGTTTCAATGTGTTAAGTTTATTTATCGTTGAAATTTTCTTTTAACTTCATTCCGGTCGCAGACGCAAGAGAGATTAGTAATTTCCAAGTAGCTTAATCACTTAAACTGAAAGTAATAAATGGAACAGTTGATGAAATCGCGACAGAGTTCCGACGAAGTTCGAGGTGTGTACTTCCGACGTGATTATAGGCGAAATCCTAACGGAAATAGCCAGGACACGAGGGTAACAACGAGCCCTCGCATAAATGCGTGCTTCTCCCACTGGCTATGTAATTCGAACGGTGAAACAACTTGCAACACTATTCGAGCAATACACGGCGGACCAAAGTTTGGCCTGACAACAATGGCACTCGCTGGAAATGGCCCCGGCGCGAATTCTCCCGCCCCGTCGAAACGCGAACAACGTTCGCCACGTTTGCCCTGGAAAACTATTTTTCTCCGTGCTCCTTTTTTCTTCCTTCCGCGCGTTTTATTGTTCGTTCTAAGTTAGTTTCGAAAGTTCCATTTGAAGTCTGACACGGACGAGTGATACGGCGTCCGTCGCGATTTTGCGAAATCGGAGAATGCTGTTACGATCCGGTAGCATATATTTTATAACGACGCAGCCCACAGACGCCGTGAATTCTTATTCTGACATATATCTATAGAGCAGACTTTTATTTTCGTAATAAGCAGAAAAATGTCGGTTTATTATCACCGGTTTTGCTGTGATGGATATCCTGGCGTGAGAAAATATTTCATTCTTTTTATTACATTATCTGCCTATATTCTGTATGTTCATTCGTTGCTCTTGTTAAATATAATTTCTCAAACTTTCTTCAGCATACAACATTAGCAAGACAAATTTCACAAATTGCGAATTATCCGACTTAAAAAAGGAAAGTTATAGAATTGTAAAGAAGAAATTTGTATCTTGTTAACCTTGCTAATCAAATATTATTAACTATCGAATTAAGATACAAGAGAAAACCGTGATCTAATTTCTAAGTAATTACATTATATCATCATCGGAAAGAGGAGCAATTTATCTTGCAACGAAATGAAGAGGGTTGTCTGACAAGGCACGTACCCTATCTACTGCAAGCGAACTGATACGCGGCGCGTGTAACTTTCTATATACTCGACTTCGATGAAAAGTAAAGATTTTCTTTTTTAAATGAAACGTAGATTCTCGTTAATGAAACGGGGCACGATATACAATTTAGATTTCACAGAAGATCACAGTGAGAGATTATGTAACGGCGCGTGTGTATAATCTACTTGATCGCGTTGACGTTTGATTAAGAATGTATAAGATTTCCAAACAAGAGGCGCGACGAAATATGGGGTTACAAATTTGCGTGGGAAAAATAGGGATCGGCAGAATTTATGGATAACGAGATATCGATTGGGCGTCGTGAATTATAAAAGTTGGAACACAACTTCGGGCGCGGGTAAATTACGACGCTGTAAACTCAGTGGCAAGAGGCTCTACCCAGCTGGGGACATACAGCTTAGGAATAAACCTAGAGAACTATATCCTTGATCTAAAAAAAAGAAAAAAAGAAAGACAAAAAACTTGCCGTGTACTAAATAGTCTAATCTCTTCGATTTCTTCTTTCCTCCTACGCATTTGTCCGAAATATTAAGTTACTTGTTTCTGTTTTTTTTTTTAGAAACATAGACATAGATTATAACGAATGTTGAATGAAATTAAAAAAAATATAGAGGCTTGGCTGATCAACGCTGGGCCCGTTTGTTACATAATTTGTGCAATCAAGAATTGCAATCACTTGCAATCAACTGCAAATTGCAAGATTCAATATAAACTTACTTATATATATATGTTTATTTCTTATACACAACGTGTCAAGATAAAATCACTGGGATATAAAAAAGGAACGTGTAACCAAATTTCTGGCCATACGTGTACGTGTTTCTATAATACATAATATAACATAACGTGTGCAATTCTCACTTGAATAATTTCGAAAAGTATTACCATAATCCAAACGTGGACTCTGTATCTCTCCCAGCGAAAGGACTAACACGCTCTCGTCGTGTTATGGTGGAGTTTCTTCCACAAACACACGTTGCTCACGTACTAACGAAAGAACGAATAATTTCTCTGTTGCAGGATCGCGAGTTCGTGGAGATGGAGGTGCCCTACAACGGTGCCCCGAAGAGGCCAGGCTCGCCGTCGCCCCTGACCTCACCCGCGCACAGCACTGCCTCGAGGGGCGGCCTGCTGCACGCCTGCTGCGGCCGCTGCTACCCCCAACGTTACCAGGTACGCGGTCGCCGTATTCTCGCCTCGACGACTTCCATAAGCGAGGGTCCACCCTCGCTTTCATCCCATCATTCGCAACCGAGCGGTCAGCCGGCGCAGTCTCATTATCAGCCGGTTGACCCGAGCACGGTGCCGAATGTTGCATTTAACGTGCCCGGTGATAGTGATCGGCAATGTCGCCAGGGCACCAGCTCCCCCAGCCCCTACAACGAGACGAGGGTGTGAGCCGAGCTCGGGACAGCGATCCCATCGAACCGTTCGTTCCTTTCTTGAGCTTGACCCGCCGTATCGAGATTATCGATACTATCCGTACGGTCGCGAGTTCCCGCAACTCTCTGTTACCGGAACCCCCCTCCCGCGTTTCTTCGGTGAGTTCTTCCTCCACCATTCGTGCAGGATCTCCCGTCTCTTCGGAGCAAAGTTCGCTCGAGGGAGTTTAAGTTTCGGAGGTGCTGAAATTGGTTAATCAATTGCTGCGATTCCGTTGTTCGGGAGATTTATCCATCTTTTGCATTTTATTCGAATTATTCCATCTGGATGGAAGTGGCAAATCGAAATCATATCATAGAGGAGGTATAAGGATATCAGGGACCTTTGTTTGCCTCGTGTTGTTCTCGATCTCGAGGCGACGAGAAGACGTTGTCTCATCAGTAGAAGACTGAGCGTTCCATATCTTAGGGGGACTCAACGACAGCCTGGTCCTACGAACTGATCGATCGGTCTAATCTTCGGCACTAATTTCGATCTTCTGGGCCTAGTCTGTGTATTACGAGGGATCTTTTCGAACCTCTTGGGGTTGCTCTTGTTGCTGTTTGTCGAGCTCTGTCTCGATCGTTAGATCATTAGACTTCGATTCTTCAGTGCGATTCGTGTCGATCGTCGTGTCGATCTTCGTTGCACCGTTCGATCGAATGAATCTCCCCCCCCCCTCCCCCTCCGACCAGAGATTGACGCGTACGAATCCGATGTGTTAGAACTGAAACAAGTTTGTGTTCCGATCGAGGAGCGTGTGTCCTAGAATTCGCTCGAGACTGGATCTCGACGATCCGAGCGATCGTTTGCGGCTCACGATTCGGTCAACGAGTCGCTTGGAGATGAATTCCCGGGATTCGATTACGCGTTCAAGTCGTCTCTTTACTTCGAACTAGCGTAGCCCGAATTAATTCGAACTTGCTCGGTGGATTGACCAAGTTACAAGTACGTGGTAGAAACGCCGCGTTAACTGACCGAGATTTCACTTCGTTATCTCGTCGTCGGTTTTGACAATTTGTTTGAATTCATGACAACGAGCGAAACGCGTTTGTGATGAGAAAGTAAAATAACAGGGAACAAAGATATTTCTCTGGCGGGCAAAAGAATGCAAGCCAAATAATATATATATATATATATATATATATATATATATATATATATATATAAATTTATGATTTAAGGAAGTCATCATTTTCAGAAAAAAAACGATATAACAGGATTCACATATTAAAAATGTGAAAGAAATTTGCATTCATTTGCGAGCAATTAATTAAAGAAAAAGAATGATATAACAAGATCGAAAATTCTAAATCTAAATCTAACATTTGAATTTCAGTATTCACGAGTGCTTCCGCGCGAAATTATTCAATCGCTGGTAAAATTCCATTTTCCATGGAATCCCGTTTATTCGAACTAAATTTCAGTTAATGCTCGACGAAGTGGAACCTTGAGCAAAAAACATATATTTAGTACGTAGAAGAATCAATGGATTTCGATTAAATCAATTCGTCACCTTGCACAAAAAAAAAAAAAAAATAAAAAACGGAGAGTTCCACCGTGAATTCTTGGAATTTAGGATTCACATTGGAATAAATACCCTCCGCGATAAACGATCGGATAACGTTTGAAAAATCCACGGAGCCAGTTAGCAAATTGTTGCTGCAGTCCGCGCACACACACACACAAAACAGATTGTTAACAGATCGTCCGAGCAAACGTGGAACCGCGACAACGAAATATCGTGGTTGTTCGTGACATCGAATCCCGGTTGTTGAGCACGGCCCCCGCGGTGGGAGTCCGGGGTTCTGCCGCGCAAGCACTGCCAGCGAGGGTTCGGAATTTCGAACTCGTGTGCACTCGAAATCTTTCTTTCCTCGGTGATATTACTCTCTCGCTATTTATATATATCGCCACGTGCGCGTTACGGATCATTCGGCGCGCTCGATAAGAAATACTAGACAAATCTATCGTTTCGAACGTTGCCCGGGACGCGCGAATGTATCGAGCAGATACATACGTTCTATCTTGTTTTTCTCGCTTGGATTTCTTCCTCTCGGCGAAGATCCGTGCTCGCCTTTCCCACCGTGTTAAAGGAATCCGTGTTGCGGGAGATATCGTGCAGCGAATTCGAAGGAGCGATAGGAGCACGCGCCAATCGAATAGAAAGTAGAAGGCAAACGCGTTCTCGAGCGATCGAGGGAACCGCGATTCTTCTTTTTTTGTTTCTCGTCTCTTCGAACGCTCAGCTACAGCTTCGGTGAGAAGCAGAAAATCGAGAGAGATTGGATATTGCAGTCTGCCATTCTCTCGATTGGCGGCAGCTTTCGTATCGCGTCGCGCGATAAAACAGAGGTAATAAATAAAAGTGGCGAACGTAGAACGCAGGTGTTACGTTAGTCTTGGTTCTTGGAACTTCCCCAAAATCCGTTCGTTCGGATGGAAAAACACTGGAAGTCTCGAGAAGGCTTCTCTGCTTCATCGTTTCTCGTTTCTCGAGGATTTCGCGCGTGTATCTTCCTGGATTGACGTCACCTTCGCGTGGCACTTCGCTCACCACGCGAAAATCGAAGCCAAAATCGAAACGAACACGGGGCTTTTCTTTGTGATACATTTCTTCTGTGATCTCTGCTTCTTCTGTTTCGCGGCGAGACGAAAGCGCGTTATTCCGTTATTTCTTCTGCGAGAGCTCGTTCTCGTCCAACTCCTCGTTTCACAGTGATTTGTACAAGCGTCGAATCATATCAATTTTGTCGGAGGATCCTCTTGGCTGGGATTTTGTCGAGAGGTTGGTGCGCCAGTCGAACCGAAACGAGTCGCGTCGGAACGATTTTCGTTCTTTTCGAACACCAATCGAGGCGAAGCCTCGAAAAGATTCTATCTATAGATTTAGTCGTCTGTATAGATTATTACCGATCGAGTCGTTATCGGTCTACCCTTCGACCAGCGTTCGGTCGTGGGTTCCACGGTCTAATTGAAATTACAGTCTAGCCTTAATCTATTGTCTCCTGTTGGTGAATTCTAAATCGATGTCGTAGTGTGTAATGATTCTAATTCAGGAGAGAGGAATCCGCTGTAGGGCTCGACGTGCTCCGCCGGGTGGTAATTTTGAGCTGTTTGATCAGGCACGGCGAGTCCGGCGTTTTGTCTTCGAAACGAAATCACTAGATCACTTCGAGAACTCGTAGGTCGACCTTAGGATATTACCTCACTTTTTTCAGTCGAGCGGCCTTTTTTTCGAATTTCCTCTTAATTCTTTTTCTCTCTCGTCTTTCGAAGCACGCGGAGTAGTTAATAGTTCCACCCTGTGATATCGATTCTACGAGATTTTCTCAACGATGCTTCTGACAGTATCGCGATCGAAATAAGACGATTCGTGGCTCGAGAACGTGAGAAGATCCCTGTACACGTACGTGGAAATTTAATTTAATTTAATATAATTTAATTTAATTTATTCACACTAGAGAAAATAGATACGAGCGATCATACGATATTACAATACAGTACGATACAGCAAGAACAATTAATAAGAAAAATATCGACACAGTTAAACATTAAAGCCGTAAAAGTTAGGATTTCCATGCAATTTGCAGATATTATCTATGCCGAGAAAAATCTATTTTATCGCTGTAGGGGAGTTCGCTATTGTTTAAGAATCGGTAAAATTTCCACAGAATGAATTTTGACAGGTGAATTGAAAGGCTTAAGAATTGTTGGTGATTAGGAGAGAAGCATCGACGTTAGCTTAGTGATAGAATTTTAGAGTTTGTCGTCCGTGGATAATCTGAAAGAGAAGACAAAGATCCGCAATGCTCCGCCGAGTTATTTAAATTATCTATCGGGAAATGTCGCTGTTTGTCTATCACGTTGAGAACTATAGACTATTTCCATTATTGCGAGGTTATGCTTCGATGTCGAGAATCGGAGGCGTATCGACTTCAAGAAGACGGCACGGACTCGTATCGACTTCAAGAAGACGGCACGGACTCGTAAATCAGCCGGCAGGTAGCGAGAGGCGACGTTAACGAAGGAAAATGAGAAGTGATAAACGATCCTGTCCGGTTGGCAGATCGAGGACAAGACCCCATCGAAACCCCATTAAATGTCGTTCCTCTCGTCGAATCCCGTCTTTCACCACTGGACGTCATTTTTCAGTAGTCCACCTCTCTCCCCTTCGTTTCCATCTGCCGCCTCTGTTAATCGTCTATTAATTCTCCGTGGACATTCTCCGTTGACCTTCCCAATCTCCGTGGACCACCTTTCACGCTGAAATTTATTTAAAGACTCTTTCCACGATACCACCGCCAGCCCACGAAAATTGAAACCCTCGCGCGTTCAATCGCCGAGTCTAATTTTAATCAGTCCACTGATTCTGGACCGGGGGAGGTTCCATTAAACCGTAGCTCTTCTCCCCTCGCCTTTCCTAGCGAGCTTCAATTTTTCAGCGGTCGACCGACTTCCGTCGATCCATTACTGCGTTAATCGTCCATTAACTCGCGAATTAGCCCTCCTCCCCGATCTTTCGTTACCTCCGAGAGAAACTTGCCGAGAAATTACTTTCGAAATAGAATTTCGATCTCCGGTATGCCGATCGATCGAGGCGCAAGCGCGTACCTTTATTCGCGATTTTCTCTCGAATAACATTACGCGGTAGTAGAAATCTCGATCTCTAATTGGACAAAAGTATAAAATTTCCTTAAAAAGTTACCGATCATTCGTTAATCTGTTGATTATCGCTTTGTGAATTATCCAATTATTCCGCAACAGTTTTGTCCGCCTAAAACGAAGACATTTCGTCGCAGTGCGATCGCTGCGAGTTTCTTTTAACATTCGCGAGTTTGTGACGACCCGAAATAAAATTCGCTTGAACGCGCGAACGTCGATGTTGGGTAGCATCGACGTCGACTTTAACAGCCGCAATAACCGGACGACGATCGAGCATAATCGAGACGCGTCTGTCAGTTCGCCCCTTTTCGCGAACGATCTTTACGACAAGGCGACCGGTTCGGCTGCGTGAACCGCGCGCTATGTCAGCTGGCGAACGTGACTCTCGCCGACGGCTTTAAATCAATGATAAGATTCATATGCACGAAGGAGCACGGGTCGTCGCGACGTGCGCCGTCACCGGCACAACAAATGTGTTCCTGCCATATTATGTACGCGCGGTGTGCTCGCCCAGTCTGCTCGAAATTGCCGAAATGTACGGAACAAATACGGCAATATATTCCCTCGGAGGAGGCGTTTCACGTGCCTCCGTGAAGGAGGATTTCGCGTGCCACTCGGCTCTCGGATTTTTTCTCTCTCCGGCTGGCCTCCAAATAGATTAAAAGGCCTTGGACGATTTTCTCTCCCGTTTCTTCGTGTGATCGTTTCTCTCTTTGGAAAGTGAGATTTGTTCAGCGCACGATGAGGTTAGCGATGTTTCTTCGCCGATTTTCAAGTGATTTTCCTCGTCTTCTCGTTGTATGTGAATTCGAGGCCAGTTAGAATTATCGAACGCAGGTGTTTTGTATATAGGATAGAGCAAGAGTTTGGTGTATTCGTTATCCATTTTAGGACGAATAACTCTGTACACGTCAGTCGGATATCTTGTATTATATTAGGAGAAGATCGACAGTTTCGTCGATCGTCAATGCCTACAGTTTACGAAATATAAATTAGCTAACCAATATATTAATAATCTCTATTCTATCTTTCTGAGCACATTCGGAGCATGGTTCTTCAATGTTTTTTCAACGTTATGATTTTCGTATCTATCATTATATCTTGCTAGAGTCGTAGTACTATTATTATTTCATACTTTGGCTACATTATGCAACGACAGTTATTATTAAAATATTTTAGGCAAAGAAATCTGTATATGTATAGGTTTCATGTATTTCGCACATGATACGATACATTTATTGTAGGAGTCTTGTTGATTCTCGAGCCACGTACCTCGTCGACGAACATCGAAAGAATCCCATTGTTCGAGTACAAATCGACAGGGATCCAGAGAGTTGTAATCGTCGTCTTCCATCGGCGAATAATATCTATCGTCCCCGTCTTAGAATCGAGCCACCGCCGCTCGTCAGCCCTGTCCTACGTCTTCCATTTTTAGATAAAAAAGAAAAGAAACGGAAAACCAAAAAAAAAAAAATAAAAAAAAAAGAAAAAAGTTCGACTGGAAAGAGCCGCGTATCGAATAATCCTGCCCCGAGCTCGTGCCTGCCTTCTTCTCGTCCGATCGCACAAAAAAAAAAAAAAAAAAAAGAAAAAAGAAAAAGACGAATCACCAATCCCGCGACACTGGCCCATTCTACTTAACTCGACGCCGACTCTGCCCGAAACTCCATCAAGTTTCCACGAGACGATGCTGAAGCATACACACATAAGTGTCTCGCGGTGGATAATACGCAGCGCACGAGAGAGATTCGGGGCGAAACGAAACTCCGTGCGTGTTCATCGAATATACCGAAGAACGAATGAAAGTAACGGGAGAAAAAAGAAAGAAAAAAGAGAGAGAAAAGAATTACTCTCGTCGATCGCACGTGTGTTTCGTTCTCGGTTTCGAATCTATCGCTATTCTTTTTTTTCCCTTTATTCAATTCCTCCTGGTGGTGGGATTGGATAAAGCGAGCATCGATGAACCTAAGCCCGTTACCAACTTGTGCTAATCGAATCGATTGTCGCGCGAACGGAGACGAACGAAGCTCGTTCTCCGTGTTGCGGCTTATCACGTTTCCCTTGACCTTGGTCCAAGTTCCGTTCGAGTACTCGCGAACACTCGATCGCGAACCATTCGAACCATTAATCGAACCGCCGCTACTGCTCGAGGATCGATCGATCGATCAATCGATCCTCCACGGAGCGTGCGTCGCTTTCGAAGCGTTTTTCACTTCACTTCCGACGATTTTTCACTTCGCGCTTCGTCATTTTCATTCGACACACATCCATGACGCGGCGTGTCGCGTCCAGCTTTGCAGTTTATCATCCGTGGCGCGGATGTACGCCGCGCGTACTTCGCAGAGAGATCTAGAGATCTAGAGATCTACACGGCTCCTCTGGATGGTGACAACCACAGGTTCCAAAGAAATACCAAAGGCGCGAGCTTCCGGCCCTAACAGTAGTTTTTAAGGACCCAAAACTTTTCTTTCTCGTAGATAGGCTCAACGAGACGAGGAATCGCAATCGAACATTCGTGATTATACATTATAGCAATTATACGGAGTGTACATAGGTTCAGGCGGATCGATTGTTCGATCGCTCGAGGATCGACTTTTGCTTTCGTCGTCGGTTGAGAACGATCGCAACCATGTATTGTATTATGTATTCTGGTATTCCGGACGGTTTGCGTTTGGTTTGCTATTATGTAAATATGTAATTAGTATTAGCGGCTGTGTTTGCATTTGATTCGTCGACACGTACGAACGATTCGTGTTAATTATCAGTTTTTCGGGTTCCTTTGATCCTTTATATCCTGATGTTACTAAAAAAGAATATACAAGTGATTTAAATATCCGCGGATATAATTTCAATGTGATGATAATTTTTCACAAAAAACTTGAAAAAAAGTATGCGAGTGAACGTAGATCTTTTACAAATTTTAGAACAATTACAAGTTTTCGTAATATTACATCTTTTGAAGATATAAAGTAATTGTAATTGCATTTGCTTTGGAAAAGAATTCATACACGATAAAGAAGATATTCACAATTTCATTTGGAAATCTGTACAATTTGAAATTCGCAAACTGCATCAAGTATCGAAGTTTATTAAAAACGACAAATGCTCGTGAACTTAAAATTATTATAAAATTTACTTTCCCCTCTCCGTGTGCTAAAAACACAAGAATTTCGCTTAAACACTCATTAATAATTTAATTTCGGATATGAAGGGTCAAAATTCCCCTCTCGAAATTTCTATCGACCGAATTCAACAACTTAAAAGCGACATTCTTTGCGGAATTGATCCCCGAGAGAGCCAACCTCACCTCGAATTTTTCTTAACTTTGAACTTTCGAGCCGTAATCTATCGGGAGGGGTGTTATTGGCCCGCGAAATTCCGCGAACGTCCGTTTTAATCGTGATTCATGCCCTTATAGGGATCGTCTAAATATTCCTGGACGAGATTTATTACAGCGAGGGCGACGCGATGGTCCGATTAATCGATTCGCGTTAGCGATGTAAATTCGCGTTGCGCGATCGCGTTTCGTGAATCTCATGAATGGCGAGATCTACCCTCCCCCCCCCAGAGATTGCCGAAATGATTTTATTCGACCTGGTGACGCAAGCCGACCCGGAATACCGAGCTCGATATCTCGAAAGGCCTGCAAGTCCTCGGTTCGTCGGAATTCCATCGCGATTAAGGGTTGTCGTCCATTTTCCTAGATGACGCTCGTTTTCGGAATATTTTTTTCTTCTTCAATTCTTTCGACGTTAAATTCTGTTTCGACTTTTAGAAGATTTTGAATTGATCGAAGATTATTCAATAAATCGTGGAGAGATCTAGATTTTAGCGTGACCAAACAGGGAGATATTTTCAAATCGAGATTGACCCTCGACAGGTGGACGCCGGGTTACTTTTCAATCAGAATGTGTTGCAAAACAAACATTTACATGTATATTAAAGTGTTATTGTAATTTCTAATTAGATTCATTAAGAAAGACATAATAGTAAGTGATAATTTAATCCAGTGTTTCTTAACCGTGATCCTCGAAGAGATCACACGGGAGTCTTCACACACGGAAATAAATGATCGAGACAGAGACAGAGAGAGAGAGAGAGAGAGAGAGAGAGAGAGAGCAGGCTTAAGCTCATTTTACGTAGAGTGGTAGTGAAGACTGAGAAAGAACCAGGAAGAGAACATTTTGAATAACTTGAAAAATCGACAACAAAAAGTTATTCGGAAGTTCGTGGTAATGGAAGGAATTTAAGAAACATTGATTTAAGAAATTACGAATGAAAAATATTTATTTTCGAAGTTACATGCATTTCTTACAATTACACGAATATTGCAAATTAAATCAAATAAGAAACAGTGACATCTAAGATACACTCGCGTTCGAAATTCCTGGGACGTTCCTTTATTCTTAATACTAATATACAACAAAAACTTTTAAATGACATTCATGTTTTACCATAAAATCGTCAATAAATTCACACTTTATATATTCTTTGTCGTATATAGATACTACTTATTTTTCTTTCAATTCTTAAACAAATATCTTACCTGTCCTACGACTTTTGAGCAGATGTGATGAACAATGTAATACATTGATCCGGCGGCCATCAGAGGGTTTTACTGTCGGAAACTTTCGACTGCTATGCTTCCCGAGGATTGAATCGCCCTTATACGCGTTGTCGTTGAGTGAACTACTGTCCCGAACAGCTTGTATTATCAAGTACGCTTCGAACAACGCTGACAGCACATAGAAACCGTCCTTTTCGCAATCAAAAGAAAATATTCATAAGTTGAACTCGTTGCTGCTTCGTTAGCGTTCATTTACACCTTCGCCCGGCACGGATTTGCTCAAATTATAAGTCGTGTACGACTTTACAGTGATACATAAGTGGCCGCAAAAGTTGTCTACAATGTACAACGTAGCTATCGACTAGATTACTAGCTATTCGGTTGATAGAGAACACTTTGCTCCCGTGACGCGAGACGGCTCGATATCGATATGAAGTATAACAGGCGAACGTTACGCAGCTAAAGTTTTACCCAAGGACTTCTCCACGCGTATAATAAATATAACATCTAAAAAGAGAACATCCTCGTTTGAGTGGAAAGTAATAACTTGATATTAGCTTTAACGCGTTGGCTGCTTTCGCGGGCAACGAAATATTGTAAAACAATTGTTTCGACAGTGACACGACCGATGCTTTCTTTGTCGAAGAAGTATAAATTTTTGCGGATTTCTATGGATTTTAATTTTCTTGAATTATTTGTACATTAGTATGGTGTACGGAATAAAAATTACAAAGAGAAAACGCGAGCGAACATGAACGTGAAATAAAGGTAGAAAATCAGCAAGCTGATTGCGAGTCAAATGCGGATTAGTTTGGGTAGTATATTAAAAAATGTAAGAAGAACGATGAAAAGTTCATTGGTTGAATAAATTTGGAAATTCTAATAATCAAACCAAAGAACTGCGAAGACCCGAACGAAATAAATCTTTTTAGCTGAGTATTTAATTTAATCTAATTTACTGCACGACAGCCAACGTGTTAATTATACTGCGCGAAGAAGATCAATTTTCTATCGATCTAAATTGACAGAGAACGGACGAGTGATGGTTAGCCAACCCTTAATCGAGCCGAGTATCGAGCGTTTTAGATAAGACAGCACAGTTTTGCCCACACATTCCAGCAATTCCACCTGTTAGCGCGTTCCGACTCTGCGACGCTTCTCTCTTCCGATAGATCATGCTGTTAGGCACGGCAGAAAGAAAGAAAGAAATCGGAGATCCTTCAACGAGGCGATTTATTTGAATGAAAATAAAGAAAACTGAGATTTTTTAACCCGATTCGCGTGCTTTCGAACCCCCAAACTAGAGACCTCGAGGAAGCTTTTCACGTCTCCTCCGCCATTCGTTTTCTCACTGTCAGGGCGAATTTCGAACCGTCGAAATCGAAAAAGTAACGCTGCGATTTGGTGTCTCCAACGGTCTCTCCATCGAATTCTCGAAAGAGACAAGGCGGAACAAGAAAACAGGGCAAAGGAGGAAAGATTTATTCCGCTTCTGATGATACGTATCTTAATTTTCAGCGACGTGTAATCGTCACCACGCACAATCCGTTCGTCGTTCAACGAGTTTCCATCGAATCACGTTGAAAACGACACGCGAGCACGCCTGCACGGATCACGTTTCTCTCTCTCTCCCTCCTTCGATTCAGCACGAGCTCGACACCGTATCTATCTCGAGTTCTGCACGAATTTATCACGAACCTACTTCTTGAATTCACTTCCGTTTCAAAGATCAGAGTTGGGCAGAAATCGTAATCTGACTAATTATTGAAAACTCTGATTAACGCCAAGTTAGGCTATCAATTGTTGAAAGTTACTTGCGAGATACGCTTTGTTATATTTCCAAATCACGTACGAAGGTAGGATCTTGGAATCCGAAGATTGTATATGTCTTTGACCAGAATTTGTAATTTTATTAAATGTAATTTTCCGAATATGCTCACGATATAGTAGTCTATATACAATTTATATTACTGTTTCGAACAAATATATATATATATATATATATATATATATATAAATTAATCATTAAGTAGTGAAAAAATTGCCACGAGAATTACTGACTTATCTTAACAACGATATATTGATTAATCACAGTGATTGTAATTACTCGATTACAGAAATCAGTTCGCTGCCTAACTCTGAACGAAGTTCCAATGATTAGAACCTCCGCGTTTCCTGTTCACCATTGTGACTATTCTTCCGTTTTGATCTGGTCTCTCCGTGCAGGTGGGCCGCAGGCGGATCGCCTTCGAGATTCAGCACACCGCGACGATGCAGACGTTCGACGAATCTCGCGGCTCATGCCCGGAACAGAAGTTCTGAACGCGTTCTCGAGCGCCGGAAGTTGGCCGAGAATCGCGTCGCTACTTCCGCCGGCAACGAGACCGCGAGTTTTCAGTTGAGTTTAAGCTGTTGGATATTCATTGCGAATGTACAATCATCCTTGCACGGTTATCGACTAGAAAATTGTACGGCAACGTGTGTCGCCCTTGACCCTAGGGACGTCCAGTAGGTATACACGTGCATACATGTGCGTTTCTCTCTGTGTACACGTTCGTCCGTGGTATATTGCACACAGCGGCTCGCGAAAGTATTCGGACACTTATTATGAAAGAACTTCTTTATACGTGTATACATCGCGCGTGTATTATCATACGAACTTTGATATTGCAAATATCAAGATTGATGAGTAAAATTCGAAACCGATCTGAGAATGTACGTGTAGACGATACCACGAGATATTTGTCGCGAATATTTACTTGGTAAGAAATCAGTACACGGCATGAATTTCTATTTCATAAACGTAATAAATATATATAGCCTTGCTGAATATTGATATTTACCGATCTAATAAAGTTATTCTCGCATTAAATATCTTGTCATTTCATATTGCATGTATATTTTTAGATTCGTCTTGAACTTGACTTGAAATATGAAATGTGAAAATATTTATTTTACTCGAGATACATGGTATATTTATAAAAGGTTCTTACAGGTGTATACTATACAGTCGAATACTTTTGCGAGCAGCTGTATATGTACCGTACATATATGTACATGTATATATATATTTTAGTGTGTGTGCGTGTCTTCGTTCACATATACGTGTATACACAAGTGTCACGTATTAATCGATGTCAAGCTGCCAAGGGTCGAGAATCTCCGAGGTTTTTTTCCGAGTTTTCTTTACCGGACAGAAGACACCCTACTGAGTCTCACGCCTCGATCATTTGCCACCGACGTTGTCCGACAACCATTCGATCTAATCCAGATACCGTAGCTCGTAAAACGTAATAGATCTTTTTTTCTTGCTGGACGTTTATGCTCTCTCTCAAGCCAATGTGTCATTTGAATCGAGTTATTAACACTTTAGAGTCAGAATTCCGTTCACCGGTGGAAGAGAAATATTTATTACTTAATCACACGATAATAAACAGTTACGCGATGAATGTTACAGATTCTCATGCATTTCGTATAATTTAATTTAATATACATGTATGGAATTGCAACAAGTAAAAGTACGAAGTAAAATTTTCAAAACGCGTGTGCAGAATATTACAGAGCGTCAACAAAGTGAAAATGTCAAGCTTTCTAAGCAAAATATGCAGTAGCTTAGATTCCAAATCGAAATAAACATCGAGTGGTTATCGGACGATAGACAGAAAACACACACGCCCCCGTGAAATTTGCTGTTGGGTAGACTCTAGTGTGTCGCACAATCACCAGAAAAATCAGATTTGCTGCCACAAATTTTTCTTCACGAAAAACCAGAGACGCGCACTATGTCGAGACT
The DNA here is from genome assembly GCA_032399595.1 of Tetragonula carbonaria. Classification (NCBI taxonomy): domain Eukaryota; kingdom Metazoa; phylum Arthropoda; class Insecta; order Hymenoptera; family Apidae; genus Tetragonula; species Tetragonula carbonaria. Next base: position 1,581,130 of record JAUCRC010000012.1, on the reverse strand, counting down.
GTTCGATCACGAGCAAGTCTCTCTCCTTACCTCGTTTCAAAATTTCAGACATCCACGTTAGTTGCATTTGTCAACATCCGCAGAGAGGGCCCGGACGAGGAAGTTTCGTCCTTACATGTTTAACGTTCCTCTTCTTTGCGACCGTGTTCAATTTTCCTCGAAAGCAGCCGAGTCCCGGCGAATTTTCGTCAGTTCAGGGAGTTCTCGGCTTAACGATTTCTCTCTCCGCGCGGAAATCTCGGAGGACGTCACTCGTGGGACACCGTGTACGTTTCAGAGCGTCGCGAAATTTCGCCGGAAACCTCGCGAGACTCGATCTCAAGTCGAATTTTCCTTTCCGTCTCGCGTGTGTGAATTTTCCTCCAGTTCCTCCTCGCGCGTTGTCGACTCGACCGTTTTTTCCCTCTCTCTTTCTCTTTTTTCTTCTTCCGGCGCAGGAAACGCTTGCACTCAGGCGCGCGTCGTCGCGTGCTATAGTGCGTCGCGTGGCTGCTTCGTAACGAGCAACGAGTGGCAAAAACGATCAGCGATTCTCTGGCACGTTTCTCGCGTGTTTCGCCACCAGGCGAGAAAATTGACGGACTTTTCAAACTTACGAAGGTTTCCCAATTTTTTCCAATTTTTCTTCTCCGTTTGTTAAAATTTCATTTTATTCGGGCCTGCGTTTATATTATTATTGGATCGATTTACATATTATCTTTTGTAGTTTCGATATTTTTGGAAAAATTCCTCGTGTTTCAATCGATTATCTATCACACCGTGAACGTTTGTCCTCAATTATTGATCTACGCGTTAGCTAATCTTCGTCTTCTGTCTAAACGCCAGCCTAACGCTTTATCGTGTCGTTCTATCATTCTATCGATTCGCCAACGCTGTGTTCAGTTATTTCATCAGTTATTTTTACTATCATTTTGTGAATTATCTTTAGGAAAAAATTTCATATGAATATCTTCGCCGATTATTTCTCTTTGATTAACTTATTTCTGCATTGATTTACTACTCGATTACGTTATTCCAAATTAATTTAATTCCTCCATTATCATATTAACTCATTACGTTATTTTTGCGTTGATTTTCATTAAAATCACTTTAATTATAATTGCGCTACACACTGTCTCTGTTTCGCGAATTATCTTCGCTAGGAATAAGCGCTTGTCTATCTTTCGTGATCATCTTACTCTGCACCGTGTCATTTTCACGTTGAGATAACTTTAATTAATTTATATCGTCATTTTTTACCGCTTTTCGTCCGACACCCTTCGTTGGATAATTTCATACGAACGTCTGTCTTTCTCGATTAATTTATTCTACGCGTCTCTCTTCGTTAAAATCATTTCAATCAATTTATGTTGCTTGTGATTTGTTTACACTTCTATTCTTATACTAATCATGTTCTCTGTTTATTTATTTCCACATTTACAGTTTGTTCATTTATATTTATTTATTTATTTATATCAAATAAATCCTAAATGAAAAATCCAGCCCAGCGGTCTTCTTTCGTTTCTTTTTATCGGCTAACATTCAAAGGCAATGGTCGTCGCGGTTGGACTGCGTGTACGTGAATTGCCGAGTGCACGATAAATTTCGAACAAGCCGTTAACCATTAACGGGCGTCAACAATTACAAACGCTTAGCTTCGTATAAACGTCGCCATTTCCGTCGTCGCCATCGATTTACGCGTCGCGATGAACTTTCGTTCCCTCGATGAAAGTTCGATGCAATCTCGTTCACACTACTCTCTCCATTCTCTCTCCTTCTGTCTTTTTTCCTTGTTCTCCGTTCGCGTGAAAAGCTCCGACGATGGCCGATCGTAATAGCTGACATTCCACTGAAATTTTCCTTGCTCTACGAGCGAAATATACGGTTATGCCAGCTCGTTTCCTGATCTCACCTTCTCGTTTCTAGCCGAGAATCTTTTAATCTGACTCACGAAGTCAGAATCGAAGTCATAATTTTCTAGCTCTATTTATTCTGTTCTCTTCGCAGCTCTGTTGCGAGACACGACATTTTCCAATTGCTCGCTCTAGATTCGAAGTGAGATAGCCATTCGATACTAATTACTACCGATTACGTGGATTAATTGTCGCCAAGCGCAAACACGTATGTTCTTTCAGTTCGTGCCAGAGAAATCGCCTCTGATCGAGATAGTTCTTGTTTGCAGAGTTTCATCTCTGCGTTTCTACAGGAAAAATCACGTTTAGGATTCGGTGCTCGCGTACCCGTTGTTTCGTCTCATCGGCACGTATTTTCACATTGTTTCACATCGATCGGATTATGACCAATCGGATAAATTCGTCTTTCGACGATAAATCCCAAACGAACGAGCTTCGCAAAAAACAACGACGTACGAAAGCCGGGGAGAAAGAACGCTGCTGGAATTGTCGAATTGCGATAAGACCATCGTGAGATATTCTGCCAAGCCCATAAGCTCTCCCCCTTCCCCAGTGGCTCGTTATCACGCGTTGCTTGATGGAAACAGTAGAGAGAAAAAAAGAAAAAGGAAAAAAAGGGAAAAGAAAGAATAATTATGACCGAGCGCGGACGTGATGGCGTTGCGTCGAATTAATTGCCCCAATATAATGCGTATTATAATCACGAGTTGCTTTCATGAATAATGCATAGCCGAAGGAACACCGGGAGCCTGTAGTGGAGCATCCACTTCAGATCAGCCAGGCAAGAGAAAATTGAATCTTAAGTGTCCGTTTGAAAAGCTCCGTCAATTCACTTTTGCCGTCGGCCCAGTAACGAGCACCATCTTTTCGACACTCCTCTTTACACCCTCGTTCAGACGTGTCCACCCTTGTACTGTGTGTCCCTTCATTTCGAAAACATTCCATCCTAACTGCCCAAGTCCTGTCGTTAAGAAAAATCGAACAACGAAATTATGGTGAAACTTTGGATTTTCGAGATTGCATATAACGATCCATGTAGTCGAGCGGTCCAAACGTCGTACGGGGGTGCAAACGATATCTTTTCTTCTTTTTTTTTTCTTCTTCTCAACAAAGAGAAACAAGTAGAACGAACGTGAACATCAGCTTCGAATAAAAGTGAAAGAAGCATCGAGTAGCTCGATTTATCGAAGGACAAGAGGCACTTGGAGAGATTAAGATTTAACAAGTTTGAGAGGAACACCGTGGATGTTGTCCAACTTTTTTTTTTAAGAAGCTCTCCGTAGACTGAAACGAAACTTGCGAGGGAAAAAAAAAAAAACGTCAGTTGCACCTACTCGATATTCGGGCCACTCGACTACTATTTTGGGTGTTGATGTTGGTTATTGCCTTCCCCCTTCTGTCCCAAGTTTTGCTCCATTTAATCGTTATTGGAAACTGATTGGTCCGTTATATATAACACACTATATATATATATATATAAATATATATATATATATATATATATATATGCCATCCAGCTAGTTCGATTAAAATATATTGTATATAATGTACGTGGATCATGTTACTTGTGTATATTTTATTAAGTCGTTTAAGGATACGAAGCGAGAGTTACCAACGCGCGGGACAAATTCGTCGTCGAAGGAAGGCCGATCGAACTCGCCGACGAATTCAGTACAGGCATCTCGCGCGTTAAAGTTTCAGCGAATTCTACGAAAAATCACACCTTACGCCGTGACAAGGGAAGTTCGTCAGCTGGAAAATTCAATGCATAAATGGTTAAGTGTAACAGAACAATTTCTTTTCCTATTGAGAAACGATTCTACGGGTGAGACCAAAGGATAAGTCATCCAGTCGACGTGTGATTTTGTATCTGTATAATTTAATATTTTCAATTTTTGAAACCTACATAGAAATGAAAACCAATGTCTTTTTACGTTATTTTTCAAAGTATAAATAAACAATATCTCAATCCATCGAGGGTTAAAGGCCTTCGATGCTCATAGGAAATGATTTTAAACTAAAAATTTTTAATTGTAAGGACAGACCAGATATCTTTTTGTGATCTACGTGATCTACACGTGTCAACATTAGAAAACAGAGAGATATCTGGTTTCTAGAAATTCCAGTAAGATTCTTAAATTTCTTAGAGATATGGTCCAATGAAAAATTTCTGAAGTACACTATACATTATCACATAGTTTCGCATGAGAAAATACTCACTCAAAAATCACTCAAGATTTCTCCCATTTTCTAGAGAGAAGGAAAGATTGTTCCATTATTATCGTCACAAATTTTCAAACTTTTCTCAATTCTCCAGTTGTCGAACTGCCCTTATCAAGTTGTTAATCAATTAAATCATTCCGCCCCTCGCGTACAGGGGATAAATAAACCTCGTTCACCGCGGCGTCTGCACCGAAAGAGTGAATTTGGCGAAAAAGCCATCGCTCTATCAAGAGCCTCTGGTCGGTTTTTCGTGTAATTAAACAAACGAGTTCGACAAGCCGCGAACAATGGGCCCGCGATGATAAATCATCGGTGCGCTATTCTCTCGTCGCCCCGGTGAAACTTGAGCGCCATGTTGAAAACTCGGTACCTCCTTGTGAATGAACATCGCGTTTATTAATCATCGCGCGATTATTTCGGAGACGCGGCCAGAAGAAAATTAATCAGAAAATTAATCAGTCGGCACAGCCTGTCAACGCGCCTCGATTACGGCCCACTGGGTATATTTATAGTGATTAATCGAACATTGTACGACGGATTCCAGTGGATCGTTCGTCGAAAGTCCAGCCTTCGTGATTATTTACAACCGGTTGTTGCCTCGGTAATTATCAGACCTATGACGCGCGTTCTCCCTTCCTTCCTTCGGTTCGCGTCGGTTAAATTAATTATCGTTCAACAGGTAAGTCGCTGAACAACCACTGTAAACGTCGCGACGAGACAGGCTGTCAGGTTTGTCAATTTTTACCAGCGTGCGCGTCACGTCGTCGGTGAAATTGCTCGAGGTTAACGCGTGCGCGAACTTCCGATCGACGAAAATACGGTGCAGAAAATTATTGCGATACGATTGATAGCGAGAAGAACTTCTCGTTTAGCTCTGGAAATCGGAAGAGGTTTGTTTAATTTCTCTCGTCTACCTCGACCTTACGATTTTCAACGAAACTTAAAATTAAAGAGATATACAAATTTAATCCGTTTTGATTTGCCGCGAGAAATTCGAGAAATTACATCGTAAACGTATGATTGTTGCTCGGTGAAAAGTTAGCTTAGTGAAAAATGGTTCTTGACGGAAAATTTTGTTAACAGGTCTTTTAGCAGTTTGTTTTCGGTTTGCCGCGAAATTTAAAAAGTTGCCAATTGACACTCGTCGCAAATATATAATCTAGAAGAGATTAGTACGTAGGATCTTGACTCTTAGCGTACGAAGATTTTTTACGCTAGAGATAATAATATTTCGAAATAATCAAAACAACCAGTTCGTAATTTTTCGTTAGAACGGTGCATTTTTTAAAGATTTAGATGATTTTTCAGAAGAGCTCGTCGCTCTTCGTTGCACTAGAAACTCACTCTTTCCTCTCATTTCACTGATGCGAGTCTTTTAATGTTAACAGTTACCGGGCTGCATACAAACCATGTGTATTGAAGTTTCGCTCAGTATGCTAAGAGTTAAGACGTCCAAGACGCCTTAACGTTACTACTGCATGCATAACGACCCCTCGCCATTTATTTTATCGAATCATCTCGTTATTGGCAACACGGTAACGCCTAATGAAACTGTCACTAAATCTGATTGATAACATACAAGAATCAATGTCTTTCTCAAGAATTATCTATATGTGTAATTAATCTAATCGTCTCCCCATCTTTTTTTTCTGTAATCGTTGCAAACGCCACGCGGTACAATGTAAATATGTCTGTACATTTTGTAACATAAACACACTGTCGGCACCTGTTGTGCGTGGTTCCTCCCGTAGAAACATTCGTCCGTTTAAGGTAAGACCCAACAAAATGAAACTGAATTGTCAATAATTCTGTTATACCTTTGTCTGTTATATTTTCTTTTTTTTTTGTTCTTTCTTTTCTTTGGATCGCTCCCCAGATATATTATACGAAAGCCTGCTAGTTGAAGATTAGCCCACATTTTTTGGGAAATGTTGTTACATTTGATCGAACATACTGTTTCTTCTCGTTCTACTGGCACTTCTCCTCTTCCGCACCTCTGTGATACTCGCATATACGTTACGTATTATACATATATACATATATATATATATTGCCTCTCTCTGTTTCTTTGGACTGTTTGATGAATGCGATTTCTCCTGTTCACGATTTTTTCAGACACGATTTCGTGCTCGACGGATTGTTCAAGCGTTCCCAATCGACCCCTCTCCCCCCACTTCACTCGCGAATCAATCTTTTATTTTCCTCTTGACGAGAGTCACTCGCGACGAGAACGGGCGAGAGGTAGACAGAGAGAAAGAAAAGGGATAAATGAAAGAATCAGGGAAATTCCGTTTGCTCGCCCCTTCTCTTCGAGCTGCCGTTTTTTTGATGACACTCCCCCCCCCCCCTCCCCGCGACCCTCACGACTTGAGGATGATCGCTGAACTCGTGTTCGATGAAGCGACGTTTCGCGAGAACTGCATGGAAATCCAATCGGGAATGTTGTTTCTTTTGTTATACGTCATGATGGCCCGTCTCCGTTGCTCGATCGACTCGAACAACGGGCTGTTACTGTTTTTCGATCGATCGCCAGTTCAACAACTTCTAATTATTCTATTTTCTTTCAGTGAAACTTTTTAACGAGCTTCGTAACGACACGCTTTATCTTGACACGAGCAGAGTCACTAGGTAATCATTCGAAGACGATCGATTGCCGATACAGAGAGATTGAACCTTCATGTTACCTTTCGATTGTCGTATCTATTTGTTCGAAAATTGTTTCATTTTTGTTAATGGAGAACAATTGATTCGAGAACTTGAACTTTCGAAGCAAAAGACTCTCTAGCTTTACATTCTAAAATATACTTCACTTTTGAAGATCGTGTGATAATCATTCGAAAATCGAGAAACAGATTGAATCGCACGTTTTTTTTTTTTTATTTGTCGAACACACCGTTATTAAAGATATTCCAATCGTGAATGTAGAACAACCGATTTGACAACGTGATTCACCTTGAACTTGGCGAATTCCTTTTCCAAGTATATACTTGGTTCGATTTATAGTAATTACATTCGCAGAACTATGCAAGTCCCTTCCAAATACATGTATCAATTTATCCTGTGACTTTTTCCACAGTTTTGAAACTTCTGATATTTGAATTCCCTGAAATATTTCAACGCGCATCGCGCAAGTCCCTTCTGATTACTAAATAGTAATTCATTCGAACGACTTTCTTTTTTCTTGCTATTTAAAATTTCTCGAAGCAGCAAATTTATATTCGTGTCGAGACGAATCATGCAGATTTCTGTCATACCGACCGGAAGTGTGTCCATTTAAACTCGATGTCGCGGTTCGAAAATGTGGCTCGAGCCCAGGCATTTCGCGAACGCGTTGAAACGTTTGTGAAATCGGGCTGGGCTCGCAGCTGGTCGCGACGTGAACTAATTAAATTTAATTAAAGCCAACGATTAAGTCCGACTCGTTGGTTTCGCGCGCAACTTGCGGAATTAACGGCGACGAATTAGTCCTCGCGCCGGTCGTTCGCCAAGCATCAGCGCGTTGCAGAATGATCGATGCCCGATCGTCGGCCGAGGTAGGACAGAGAGTTTAGAGTATAAACGATGCTTAGCTGGAACGTAGACGAAACTTGTAGCGGTTTCAAGACGAAACAACGAGACAGAACTCGCGTACCTTTCGACGACAGAAAACACGACACACTGTCGAATATAGGGGATATAGTTAGTTAACACGTTCACTGCCACGCAGTCGACTTTCTATTGTAAGTATTTCAAGAAAGATTCAAGCAAGATGAATACTTCGGATGATATAAAATGAGAAACGTGTGTTTTTTTACCGCAGCATATAAGTGTTTCATGAAAATTGAATATTCTATCGTATAGGGGAAAGAGCCAGTCACAAAACATCGTTTCCATACGTCTGACAAATTTTTAGATAGGAAGAATAAACATTAGTTTGTTAGTTAGAATTAGATCGTTTCTATATTTGTTTAGAGAAACACGATCTCGTGGCGATCTGCGTACAGTTATCATGTGCACGATAAAAAACGAGAATACATTTTGTACATTATCTATGAAAATTGTACAACAGATCTCGCGACCTGTATATATTTTTTCAGTAATTAGTTTAACAGACGTTGTCTAACTTCAACTACAAAAAAAAAAAAAAATTACTGTCTATAAAATTTGCTGATGCGTATGAAATTTTCATGAACTGACTGCATCAATTTCCCGTGGCAGTCGACGTGTTAGATCGACAAAAAAATTCAGAGATTGATCGTGCATCAACAGACGATGCTCGGATAGAGAAGCCACCCATTTCGTCGCCCTTCGAGCTGGAGCCTTCGAAATGGCGCGTATCGTCCTTCAAACTCGATTCTCCGCGAATTAGATCGTATCAAGGTCGAAGTGCAATAGATTTAGTCTCGGTGATGATTCACGTAGAAAGGAACGTACGAGGGATATATAGAAAGTAGGGGGTTGATCAAACACACGTGTATTACAAAGTTCGTTCTCCCTCTTTAGGACGATAAGAAAAAGCCGATTCAGTATCGGGGGAAACGAGCAACACGTCCGATCTAACGACGATCGTTAAAAAGCGTCCACGACTAGAGATATATAATCGTAGAGGCCCATGTAGAAAAAACAAGTTTCTGACTCTTTTAGGGTAGGTGAGCTTAGCGTGCAACAATGTAGTGTGTGCTTGTGGTGTGGATTTCAGCAGGCGTACAGTCAGTACATCCCAGCGACAAGGGCCCAAGTATCGGGTGCCCAAGGTGGGCAGACCGGGGCTGCGATGGACGGGACTTACCTCGTCGAGGCCTCGTTCTGAACGGCCTGATTTTCTTAGCGCAAAATTCTAGTAGAGCACGTTAAACGTACACAGATACCCAGTAAATCCGTGGCGAATGCGAGAACGACACATAGAGCAGAACACATAGAGCAGAGTAAACGACCCGGAAAAAAAAGACGCAAAATGAAAGAAACAAAATTGGGGAAAAAATAGTAAAGAGTTAAGAGAGATCAAAGAAAAGAATAGACGAACACGAACGAAGAGATCTCGAGAACGCATGACGTCTCTCAGATTAGAACGATGATCGTCGACGAGTAACGTTCGAATCGAATCGGTGCCGAGAGGACCGAGCACGTTTCGAAAGCGTTTCGAGAAGGAAAAGTAACCCGAGATACGAGATAGAGTTTGCTGGACAGATCTCTCGAACGAGATGATTTTCAGATGGAAGGAACAAAACCGAGAATCGAGAAACGTGTTCGTTTGTGTGATGAAAGTCGAGACCGATGGACATGGAAGAGACGACCGGTCGGAAAACAGACGGCGAATAGCGAAAAAAAATATATATGTATATATATATATATATGTGAAACAATCTCAAATAATTGACACAAGACACACACAGTGATATTACAGAACATACAGATATAAATCAATCAAATTCTTCTATTTCCTTATTTCCGTGCCCGCCCGTTCATCGACGACCACCAACCGTGCGATCTACATGGAACACCGGAACATCTACATACGTGATGACCTCGCATCGTCCGCCCATCATCGTCATCGCGGGCGTCATCGCCTCTACTTGGCCATCACCATGAAAAATAATCGTCCCGTTGTCTCATCCTGCTCGCTACGAATCCTTTTTTCTTCGCATCTTCTCTGTTCATCTACTCGTTCGTCTATACGATGGACAAAAATTAAAAAAAAAAAAACAAAAAACGAATTTCTAACGAACTGCAAATATCACGTGCGTGAACGAAAATTGCGGATATAATATAACGAACGAAAAAAACAAAAAAAATATACGTATATGTATATACATAAAAAAAAAACGAACATCGAATAAACAATTCGTCCACGTGAAACCGTGCGAAATTCATAATGAATCCGATGGATTTCTCTCGCGCGCTCTCTCTCTTCTTTCTTCTCTCTTTCACGCTGGAACGCATGGACGATAATAAACAAATAAAAAAAAATTAACAAAAAATAATGATAATGATAATGAAAAAAACATGCTAACGATTCGACGATGGAACGAATTGAAAAAAAAAAATATATATATATATCATGATCGATGAATGTACAATGGCATTAAAAAATAAATAAATAAATAAATGAATAAACGTTCGAAATCGAAAATAAAAAAAAAAATATGTGAAAAATGAAACACGTATCGCGGCGTTTCGGCGTTTTCAACGATGGCCGCTGAAAAATATTGCACGTCCACTATTTAGAGCTTGTCTTATCAGCTCACGTCGAACGAGAGCAAGGATAGAGTGGTGCTCGTATATGAAGACCGTATACAAGTGCGAAAAAAGGTAAAGAAAACCGTGTTACCTGAAAACCGTTTTGGATACGATGATAATCGATGTACATTACATATATACTATGTCATATCGTTTCGTTGCTTTTGTGCGCGCGCTCTACGATCCACGCGTCCCTCGAGGCCAATACGTTTCTGCTTGTATACCATGTGTCTATCCGTAAGAGAAAAAGAAACAGAGAACGAAAGAACATAGCGTAATAGAGTTACATCTGTCTCAGAGACGAAAGAAAGAAAGAGAACAAGAAAAAAAGAGAAGAAAACGTAAGAGATCATATTCACGCGTATCTTAGTCTTCTCAGACGAGTAGTCGGCTGCGTCGAAGTATCCAGAGAAAAAGATTTCATTCTCGCCGAGAAGTGAACGAGACCTAGTTTCGATATACGAAAGGATATACGGAGCATCCCGTTTTAAGGGATGAAATATTCTTCAGATTTCACGAGCATCATATGGTATACAAGCACGCGTATTATACGCTGCAACGAACGCGTGGAATCGCGCGCGCGCGCAATCTTCCATGATGTCTATCAAATGTGTATAAGATCTATGTATACGTATACATATATACATATATACTATTGTGTGGCCGTTGGGAGAATATGAGGCAGCTTTTCTTGTCCTTCGAACGGAAGGATCAGGACGAAGGACACACGAAGGCCTCCCCATGCATCCCCTTGGTGGTTGAGAATTATATCGCGTGGCTGATCCCTGGATTGGCTTCTGGGTGTCTGCTTGACCCGAGAAACATTCCCACGCTTCTTTCTCCGTCGCAACACTTTCCCCTCTGTCTCTCTCTCTCTCCTATATATATATTTCTTTCATATTAATGTCGAGTCATTAGCATTCGTATTGGTATTCTCGTGTTCTAACATTAGAATAAATTCGACAAGTTCTTTCGTTGAATCTATTTTAATGTCAGAGCATAGAAATAGGAACAGGACCGTCTAATACGTTATACAGTTATACTACTTTTAATTTTACATCTCGACTCGTTTCGTTATCTTTTCTTCAACTTCTGTTCAGCCCCAAACTTTCTCTTTTCACAGACACGTTCGTGGTAACGAGCGTTTCTGTTTTTCCTTTCTACAGACGAAAACCCTTCTGGCATGGTGCCTACCCTAACCCCGTCGTGTTGCGGCTGACTCTTGATCTGGCTTCTGATTTATGCATCTCTCTGATGATCCAGCTACGCTTCTTTCCTTTTCTCCATCCTCGTTGGTCCTGCATCTGTCTCCTTGCAAATAGAACGCTCATGTCTCATCGTGCTCATCCGGTTTATCCGTCCTCCTCTCTCTAGCCCTCTCACGTTCCAACCACGCTTTCTATAACCTTCGTCGCTGCTTTAAATCCGCTGCTGGCTGCATAGTTTCTTTAGCGAGCTTTCTACCGCGGCTAGGTCGCCGGCAGAGACCGAAGGATATATAGACTTTACGGGAAACTGTGTTTCATGGTACCTGGCGCTTAGGCGTAGCCAAAGCGAAGTAGGAAACGTTATGTCCACCAGCAAAAGGGAATCCGGAAGACGGATCAGGCCTCGATGCTTTTCGTTCGGCCACGTCCGCCATTCGCTCGTTCTTCCTTTGTGTTCGCTATCCTTCGTCCAATTCGCGGTCCAGGCTCTGAAACCTTTCAGAAAGAATGAAGAAACGTTGCGACAGTATGGCGGAGACATATACGTCGTTTCCCTTCGTTCTTGCGACTAGCATTGACGTTTCACGCAAGCGACCGAGTCACTGTTCTCGTCGCGATAGTGTGTTGCTCGTGAAACAAAGAAATACGGAGGAAATGTGTATTGGTATGAAATGTAATTTTCTTTTGTATTTCCCACGCAGTTGACGATTTTTCAACGATAGAGTACACGATTAAATCGGGGAAAATCGATAAATGGCAGGGTTTAGGTTAAGTTAGCCAACTTATGAAAGTATTCGAATACTTGACATAGAAGAACCTTCACGAATATTATGTATTATATAATACATTTTGAAATTGATAAATACAATATATGAATAGCTGTTTTAAGCATATAATAATAAGTGTTAAAGATGGTTCTAAAACAATTATTATAATACTTTTTCAAATTTGTTTCAAACTTGCTCGATAATAGCGAAATCTCGTTATAGCGTTAATAAAATGTTAAGATGTGTGTACATGCAAGCATAACGTGTTCGTTTCATGTATTAAGCACACATGATAATATATTCATCATACACTTGCAGCAAAATTTATAAAAATTTTCTACAAACGTTCGAAGCAGTTTCGCGAGCAACTGTGTTACATAAGAATTTTAACGAAGAGCAGAGTAAAAGTAAATCGCTTGAATTTAACATCGTAAACTCCGCCTTTCAAATCGCTCGTCACCTTCGCATTTTCATCGACGCTCGCCACTCGTGCTATATTCATCGAAAGCTTAAAACGCTTTCGCTTCGAAGATTTTTTTACCAAGCCCGAGGCCTTTAAGTCGCCTGATTTATATTACGATTTATGTTGCGCTCCCTTTAGAGTTTCCGCCGTGCTTACTAACGACTAATGGTCGCAGCCAGCTTTAATAAGCGAGCTGTCTCATCCGCGCCTCGTGGAGACCGATGATTAATGTACCCAGCCACGGAGAAGACATCGGCTGAAATTCACGTCGATCCTTTTACACCCTCCTAATGCGTTTCTCTTGTATTGTGCTAATGCCACGCGACCCTGCGCAAACGTGCGCATCGCGTGCACGTCGCTGTGTATGAGCAGCTCACGTTTCTCGCGATTTCGCGATTTTCACGGGAAAATTCATCGTGTTCCGACCACTTAAGGACGTATTATTATTATTTCGAGACGTACGATACAGCTGAAAGTGATTGGGTAACGTTACTAATCGTTAAGTTAATTTAATTATCAGTGGGTGATTTTTATTTGCACTGAATTCTCGATTTTCGCGATTGCGACTCGGTGAGAATTGCTTTTTTGTCATGACCTTTTAAGTTGTGTGCTTAAAGTATTACGTAACATTGTTAACTAAGAATATTATCGATTAATTAATCTCTGAATCAATTGAATTATCATTTTGGTTTATTTGAGAAAGTTTTCTTCGAGAAAATTCGCGAGAAAATTCGTTCGTTTTCTCGCGACTTCGAAATTGAATTGTTTTTTGTCATTATCTGAAGAGCTGTCTTGAACAGCTAACGACATTGGATAATACGATTAATTTCTAAAACATATTATCATTATTTATCCATATATCCTTACAGTAATATTACGTCGTATTAATTGAATCATTTAGTCCCAGAAAGTTGGCGTTAGCGAAGAGAGCAACGCGAGTGCCTGGTCGTATTTTTTCGTCGCGAGACTGTGAACTCGCTTGCAACAGCGGCGCGATCAATCGCGACAAACTCGGTCCGTCGTAGCTGAAATAACGCGTGCACGCGTTACCGAAAGAGAATAACACGCGCGTCTCGTGCGTCACAGACGAAAGGAAGCAACGTGACTCTTTGTTAAAGCTCGTTCACGCGAGGAATTCCTGTTCGTTGGCATCGGCCAAGACCTCATGTCATTCTGTCTTTCTCACTCCACATTCTTCCTCAGTGCACTAGATTTCACAACTCCGTTGTTTCTGCCGTAATATAATATAATATTGATTAATACGAGCGACACTATTTCTATTTATTGTTCATGCTTTCTTCGCTAAATGAATTTTTTGTAGAAAAGAAAAAATTTGTCAAAATAGATTTGAAGCAGCAATTCATTTATTTGAATAATTTAGGATTAATCTAGAATCTTGGGATATTCTAGAGTTAATCTTTCTTTACATTTAATTTCTCAAATCCAGTATAATAATCGAGGGAGGAAACATATTTAGGAATATTGTTATTATATTTTACTTCAATTTTATTATATCGTATATAATTATTTATTCTCGTTATTCTGTTTCTGCGCTCGAACGATCCGGCCACAGCCGCCGGAGGATTAATCTTTCTTCACAATCAAGGACACTGTTCCTCGATATTTACCAGAAGATAGATCAGATATTAAATTCTCTGTTAAGTTAGATCGGTAATGTCATTAGTAACCGGGAACATTACGTGATACTGTGCACACTATAGCGCAATGTCCCCCAGTTACGTGATATTAAATAGGGAATTTCCAACTATCGTTAGCGTGACCTATCTCGCGTTTGACACTGCGACATAATTCCCCCCGACTTACCTCCACAGTGTCCGTTTGATCAGTGTCTGAAACGTAATTTAACCTCTTAACCGGGGGATATTTTCTTGCCTATGTTGGAATGACCACGTTTCGAGAATGGTTAATTATTTCTACACCATAATGGAATATGTCGTCACGCTCGTACTGTGCCTCGCGATTATGGATTATGTCATCACGCCCATTGTGTACGTACGGTTTATTGTCTGATGGGTTGAATCACATAGTCATCATTACTATCATCACTGTTATCCAATACCGAACGTATAGTTCTGTCCATAAATTATCGTACACATGCTCACTTTCGATGAAATGATTATTACGACGTAAACACAGTTCTGTCGCGTGATTTGTTCTTTAATTTTATTACATTTCAGTCACCAATATCTCGAGGCGTTCATAGCATTTGTATTGTATATTTAAGTATATTTAGATAAATGTTATAAGTTGATGGGTAGAAATGAACTTTGGATACGAAGCGACGAATTCACGTGAGGAAAAGATCGAGTGAAAGATTAATATCTGATTGAGTATCGTGCCAAGTACAAGACACGGGAAATTATTTGGCGAAAAAATTGAAAAAAAAATTTGAAAAGGAAAGAAGAACACTTGAATTATCACGCAGCATCGTGTACAAAATTATTTAAAAAATTTAGGAAACAATAATGGTACGGTCTTCGTTATTTTTAACACTTTACCGACCGTGTGAATAGTTAGTCGATTAATAGGCTACCGGTCGATAAAGTGTTAATACCTAGGTCATTTCTAATACTGCATCTTAATCGTATCAAGTGTCCGACGATTCACGAATGAGAATACGTTCTTTCATCTTCATCATTACAATATACAAGGGTTCAGCAACAGAAGAATAATATACTGCATCAAAAAAAAGCAAATCCCGCTTTTCGTACTAAAAAAATCGATTTTATATAATTGAATATTTTATAAACTACGCTATTTGTATCTCTATATCCTGTGCAGAATATTTTCAAACATGTTGTATATACAACGAAGTATGTGAAAATTTTCGCCGTCAACCGGTTAAGAGGTTAAGAATATCAGCTTGCGATGCAACCTGAACGTCGAATTCTCGTCGCGTGAACGAGTCTTTAAACTTCAAGCTGCAGCAAGCCTGCGTCGTAGGCCGGCGCTCACACAGGAAGAACGAGCATCGCGGACAGGCCGGTTGAAAAGGATTAACGACGCTTGTCGAACGACGTCGAGGAAGACGTGGACGATCGGCGTCGACCAGCACGAAAGCACAACGAGGAGAACGAACCGCATTGCGGTGCACGGATGCAGTCGGTGAATTTTCCCCGGGAAAGCGACGGTTTTTCTGCATGCGGCCACAAGTCCAATCGACTCGTCTCTTTTCCGCTTATGTCCACGTTTCTGCCTTTTTTTCTTTCTTTCTTTCTTTATTTTTTATTCACGAATAGCTGCGAGAGGATTTTGTCCATTCGATCGCGATAGGTTTTTCAGTATGTAGGTATTTCAGATGGTTGTTGAACACTTTGAAAGTAGTTTCCTTTTTATTGTTTGTTAACCTTTGTTAGCGCTGCTGTTGGAGGCTGATGATGATGGAGTCTGTGGTTCCTGGTTCGAACGTGTTTGAGATTAATCGAAGAAATGGTACAACGTTCTCAGAAAGTGTTCGATGAAAAGAAAGTGTCGATACTTTGAAGTCTTGTAGCTTCTTGAAGAAAAAAAACCAAGAAATTTCGTAGGTACAAGAAATCTTAAGAGATTGTTGTAAAGAAGAGACAGGATTTAATTATGGGAAAAAATGTTTTCAATGTTCACAAAGACGTTTGGACAAATTATTTTGAAAGAGGATGAATTTTTGCGAAATCATCTTTATGAACGATGAAATATTATTTTCATAATTATGATCTTGAAGACTCATCTTTATAACCCTATCCCTTACAATATGTTAATAAAGTATCGACAATTTTTCATCAATACTCCTAAAATACTTTCCAGAGCAGTTTAGTTATAGTTAAGATACAGATGTAGTAGGAGACCACGAACGAATTCATCGTTGACGAGGGCCGACTTGTATCTTCTTTTCTCGAATCGAAACACAAGCTACGTTTGCGTGCGTACGCATCGAGGTACGCTCGACTCGAGAAGTTCGCTTCGATCGTTAAGAGATCGAATGATAGAGCGAGCCAAAAACCGATAAGCTTCGCTGATGAACAGACACTTGCTTATTATTTTCGCGCACGCCCGAGAAAATAATAACTGAACAGACTACCGAGCGCTGTGACGAAGCTTCGACGTATGTATCACTATCCTCTGTGCTAAGTTTCAATGCACCTAAGTATGCAATGCACTGTATCGCGGATGCGTTTCTGTTTGAGATCGAGACTGACGCGGCGTCAATTTCCAAATCGTTGTGTGTATAACTGTTCAAAGCTAAAAGAAAAAAAAAAAAGAAAAGAAAAGAAAGAAAAAGAAAAAAGCACGAAAGTGCGAAAAAAAATTTGGGAAAGGCAAGAAAGAACTTTAGTCGCGAGTTCGCGGAGGATTCGTTGCGAGAACAGAAAACGCGTCGTTCAAAGTGAACACCAAGCGTGTTCGAAACGTACGAAAGATCACGCAGCAAACGTGACTGCAATTAATCGCTTATCGAAAAAAGGATCGTTCTTATTGCACCTGGCATGAATTTCTTTATGAATCGATCGTTCCATTCTCTCTTATCACCACACGCAACGCACATTCTTTCACGCACACACGTACACACGCATATACTATCCATTTCTGTTCACCCCCTGTTTTATTTATAGACGTTTCTTGTTCTTGTTGCTGTTGTTGTCTATCACCATGTGTTTCCTTTGTTCCGACTTTGTAACGCACACTTGTATACGTACTATAACTGTTGTTGCTCTTGTTGAAAACTATCTCTGTATCTCTGTGTTGGTAGCACCAAATTGTTCCGCTTTTTCGATCTCTCACTCTCTTATGGTCGTATACTATTTGTCTTACTCTCTGTCATTAAACACCTTCTTTTCGCATGGACTTTCTCTGTTTTTCTCTTTCTCTCTCTCTCTCTCTCTCTCTCTCTTTGAATTGCGTTTTGCACGGTGGCCCGCGTGCCTCTTTCCATTCTAACACACTTCCCCCCTTCCTCTCGACATCTCTCTTCGCTCGTTCGTCCGCGATCTTTAGCGATTGCGATATACTCCGATATACTCGAAACCGGGAATCCGCCCTCGTGGCTACGTGAAACTTCATCTCTTCTACTTTTCTACGTTTTCTCTCTTTCTCCCTCTGTCTCTCTCTCTCTCTCTTTTTATCTTTTTTTCTTTTCTCTCGTACGTGAAACTATACTCGAACTATTTCTTCGTCATTCGTTCTCGATTCTTTGCTCTTGCGTTTTTCAAGTAACAATGAAGAGTAAACAAAAAAAAAAAAAGAAAGAAAAGAGAAAAACAAAACAAGAGAAACAATTCATTCAGTTCGAAAAGTTCATCTCGAGGCGAACCGCCTCACGCGAGATCGCATCTCTCTCTCATGTTCCATCTCATCCGGTGTCAGCTCGATCACGTAGAGATTTCAAGATCGAGAACGCTTCTTGTTTTTCCTTCTTTGCCGAGAGATCTGAAAGAGAGAAACGAAAGGGAGCACGACGTGCTCGTGAAGACCGAGAGAAACACGCAAAATACGGATAAACGTTTGAAAAGAGAGAAAGAGAAAGAGAAGGGGAGGGGGAGGGAGAAAGAGAGAGAGGAGAACGTAGAGAGTAGTGTAAACACGCCTTTACGATTACAGTTTCGATTACATAGTTGCTCTAGAAATGTAGAAACGAAAAAGAGTGAACGGGGACGAGAGCGAGAGAGAGAAAGAGAGAGAGAGGGAGGGGAGGCGTGACAGTGAGAAAGAAAGAGTGCTTGAACGAGTGATCGAATTGGAAAGAATGTAGGAGAGAGTGGAAAGACGAGGTGTGAAAGAGACGAAAGAAAATGATGAATGTGAAAGAGAAATTCGAGAAATCGAGAGTCTCGAGTGAAGAAAGAACATTGAGAAAATGAGAGTGAAAGAGAGAGAGAGCGAGAGAGAGAGAGAGAGAGTGAGTGAAAGAGGAGGCAAGCAAGAAGACAAAAAAAAACCGATAGATGGACGAAGAATCTAAATTGAAACATATCCGAAATACGAATTGTTCCAGGACCTAAAGAAGCGCGGTTCCCACACCTGTGACATGCAGGCCCTACAGCCACTTCCGGTCCCAACCACCACCACCACCAACACCGCGCCTGCCATGACTACTTCCGGTGGGCAGCCACCGCTTCCGGTATCGGAGACCGCTTGAGTCGATCACCGAGACCAATCACGATCACCATATCCGCTATTATGAAAAAAAAAAAAAAGAAAAAAAGAAAAAAAAAGAAAGACAGAGAAACAAAAAAAAAAGAACAAAACAGAGTAATAATATCACCTTTAACAAACACCATCACCGTCCTCCTCTTCTACTCGATGAAAGAACAATGGCCGACTGGCCGGAAGAATGGTGAGCCTGCATTCACGATCTTTTAATCGACCGGTCTTTTGCCGCCTCGTGACCAGCCGGAAGTAGTCCGTCAGAGGTTCAATATAAGACTTCCAAGTCTACCGGAAGTCTACCAGTGACGTGGAGTTTCGTGGAACTTGAACTATCTGCAATTCGAGGAATTTATATTATAAACTGTTCCAACTGTATCGTACGTGAAATTTGTTCGACTTCGTGACTACTTCCGGCGGTCCGCGTCTTCGTCAATGACATTGTTTTAACCATGACGTTATTTGCAGCTGACAATCGATCGACCAATCACCGGAAATAGCCTGATATAATAAATTTCTTTCTTTGCACGTATATTTGACGTAGACGCGTCTATGTAATGCGTCTGTGTGTTGTTCCTCGATCGGCTATTTCCGACGATATATTTTCGTTTCTCAAATATTCTTCGTCCGTTGAGAAAAAGCGGAGAGAAAGGCGAGAGAGTGAGAGAACGTCGTTCTCTGAGTGCGTTCAGCGTGTTTAGGCTCGATGAAGATGAACGACTATTTGGTTGTTGCGATTTCGCACTAGTGACGCTGCTGCATCCTACATGAATTTACAGCTGTATTTACGTTTCGAGAGAGTTAATTAACAAAGGAATGGTCGAATACCAAACACGAAACATAATGAATGTACCGTCGCTGGGAAATCTTAGTGTATCTGTTTCTAAACTAGGAAAATTAAGTAACACCTTATTCTACGTAGAATCTTTAAAACATTAATTTTCTAACCATTATAAATACAGAGTATGCATGTAGTTGAAAAATTCGATTGTCCATCATAGACGCCGAATATTAAAAAACGAATAATATTCGGACGAAAAATCTTTGCCACCATATATGATAAAAAAAAATCTTCTATTTATTGCATGAAAGAGAATGGTAGAAAAATATTAGCGACGTTGCAAGAGGATCGCACTGTTGTTGACAATGAAAAAATGGAGATCATGGAAATTGCACAGTGTCGCAGTGTGTGATATCGATAACGTACAAAAGCAACGTTCTTAGTCTGCATCGGGCTTTAGGGCTGTCGTTTAGTCTCTATTTTCCCCGTTCCCCGTTTGCATGCGCTGCAGCGTGGATTCAGTAGTGGTGCGTCGCGACGCAAGTCAGCCGCGCGTTACTCACAGTCCACGGAATCGATCTCTTCGAGGTTCGTCCGGATGGCTGGCAGGCTTAGCGTCGCGGCTGCGACCAGAATTTAGCGAGACTCGCTCTCTTAAATCCATCGGGATAGTCGTTCCCCCCCTCCTCGACGTTGATCAAGCTTTATCGCTCGTGCCAGCCTAGAGAGCTTTGCCCCGTTCGTTCACGAAGACGCATCGAGGCTTGCTGTTATCGTCGTGAGAAACATCGAGAGTCGAGGTGCTCGACGTCGCGGAGAGAACGCTGGTTGAGAACGTGACACGTTGGAACGATTGAAAATCATTCAGTTCAGAGAATGTAGTAGCGAACGAGTTGTCACTGCTCGAAGGAAAATGAAATTTTGATACTTCTGGGAAGAAATATTGGTTCATTTGAAATACAGGTTGCACGTGCAATGAGAAAGAGTAAAATTCTTCCGGTTCGAAGAGGAAGTCCGTTCTCGAGAAAGACGAGAGAGATTTTTGACTGGACGAAGACATGTGTCGAGACAGATTGACTTTTTGGATTTACATAAAGGAAATCTCACAGTTTAAGCAGAGCCGCGTTTAATCCTCATCTACCTCCCACTTTTAATTTGTCACTTGGTTAACAGATTGACGCAACGATGGAAATGGAAAATTATTATTAATGAAGAGTTAAATAGCAGATACTTTTATTAAGAATCGATGGACTATAGCAGATTCTACTCTTATGTATAGATATTTGATTTCATATCGTGATCTTATCTCTTCTAGTTTTTGATCTTCACTTCGCAACTATGTTCAAAACTATAAGTGTCGCATCGTCGAGAAAAGTGGCGCATTGAATGCCGAATTATAGTGTTAAAATTATGAAGGCAATATGCTTGGAAACAAATATTAATAATGTCAAAAATTGACACACAAGGAATGAGGTTAAGTAAGAAGCCACGGAAATTGAAAAAAAAGAAGATCGTTCGAGTCTATGAAATTAGCTGCTTATATCGAACGCCTAGACGAAGAGAATTTTCAAACTATTCGCGGTCGAGTAGCGAAGATCGGGAGAGTAGCATTTGCAACGGACACCCGGTTCACGAGTGGCTTTGTAGGTGACCGTGAGTCAACATTAGCGAAGCTTTCCGTCAGGGGATGTTCAGGAAACGGCACAAAGCAGCTTTGAAAGCAGCCGTTGACTACGAGCTCCGCCGTTCATTTCGAAGATGAAACCTCTGGCTACGGTTTATTCAAAGATCAAAATAGCGGGTCGAAGGGTTTGCACCATCGCTCTGTTAATATGTTCCAGTCAAACAATTATACCTGGACGGTTTCGAAAATTGGGTTTACCTAAATTTCCCCCCGAGCCTTTTACTCGGATATATAGTTCGATTTTTAATTCAATCGAAATCGAACAACGTCTTTTTTGTACTTCTTAATGCGTTGATCTTCCGGTTTTGGGTAATTTTCATATGTGCATAATCGCGCAGATGGAAATATTTTGTACAAGCTTGTCATAAAGAGGCATTTCATAAAATTTATAGAAGCGAAGAAAATTTATTCGATAGAGAGTAATATTATTACGAATTGTAACGTGACACTAAGACAATGAAGATCGAAATTTTCAAAGCGATGAAGAGATAAAAATATTTCCCACGTAGTTAGAAACAGTCTGAAAACGTCTATCTGTTAGTTTATCCCATCCGAAGAAAAATATGTTTCACATTAACGGTCGTTGTCTGTTATTCCTTGGTGAACTTCATTTCAGAAAGGCAAACAATAATCGCGAGTAATAAAACGCATTAAAAGATAAAGACGCCCGAGACGCAGAAAATTGCAACGAACGTTTAAAACATTTAAAATAACAGTCTATCTTTGCAGATCGAGCTGTATCGTTCGACGTGAAAACAAATAAATGATAAAACATCATCTGTATCTCTTCTCGAAAATTGAAACGCGAATCTTCTGTCACGGATGCAAGTGGATTGTAGATCGAATCTGTTTCTACAAGATTAGAAAGATCCAAAAATCACGAGTGATCGACCATCGATTGGCAACCGATAGCTCTTATGTTCTTATCGATAGAGCGAAACTTCCACTCTCGACACACAGGGTTGGGGAGGGGGAAGGCGATGGGAATTCTTGCGAGCAGAGATCTATCGGGCGGAAACGAGGCTGCTCGCTTAGCTTAGCAGCAGCGCCTATATATCGGCCAGGCCTCTCGACTTTTCGTTTAATCGCGTTTACAGCGTAATTCGGGGTTGGCCGATAAGCCGGTTGGTGATTCGACCCGGTTTCCGGTTCGAGCCGGGCTGCGAAGTGGATGAATCGGCCAATGATCGATCTCAGCTGGGTGTAGAGGCGCGTTACTCGAATATTGCCGGGCTCGAGAGGGGCCGGTTGAAGAGCGGGCGAGCGCGCGGGACCTGCCCCGCCATCTCCGAAACGAGGTCGAAGGCAAATTTGCACAAGCGAACACGCCCGTTCCTTCTACCCTCTACGCTCTCCCGCGGCTTCCTGATCCTTGTTCAAATCGCCAAAGTGTTTGAAAATGTTGGCTTGGTTTAAGATGAGATTCACTTCGCAGGCCTAAACATTCGACCCGCATCCTAGTCTAAATACCAATCGCGAACGTAACAGTCGGAAGTACAGAAGTGTGCTTTTTCATTGTATTAGTACAAAGGCGGGATCACAGATACGTTGTAGATATCTTTGTTGCGCGATTCTCAAATATTGCATTCGCGTCGAAAAATCTTTGATACGTATGTATATATTGGTGGTGCTTCATCGAATCGACAAGATCTCTGTTGCGTGGAGAATTATTTACTTTGTCGATCTAAAGAATTTGCGTCTCCTCTTCTTTCTTAATTATCAGGTTAAGCTACCAGTACAACGACACAACAGTACAATAGTGCATAGCAAAGACACGCACAACAAATGTAGAAACAGAAACTTGTAAATCGGAGAAAATTTGAAATTTATATTTAGTTTCTTGAACTAAAAGAGCTGTTCCGTTTTATTAATTATCAGGCTATGTCACAGTACGTTATTTTGAGATAAAACGACACGCCGACAAACACAAATAAAGAAAACTTGTAAACTCGTAAACTTCAAGGGAAACTTCAAAGAGAAATCGCGAGCGTCCAAAGATATCCGTGATATTTAGTAATTCCTAGAACTAAAAGATCCATTGTCAATTGTTATTCAGTATCCTCCTCTTCGTTAATTTGAAGCGGAAAGCCGAACGAAGGCAAGAACGTAAGAACGGAAGAACTCGCGAGTTCTTCAAAGGGGAATTGTAAGAACTTGTCGAGACACTTATACTCTCACTTATACTCCACTTTTACACAGCGTGTCTTCCGTCGTTTATTTGCCGGCCGTGTTTCTTTGCACAGGCAGACGCTAGATTGTGTCCTGGGCCAGGGGACTTGGGGTAACTTTATTAAATTGGCGGATCTTTATTAAAGTTTTATAATTCATGAAGTGTCGGTGTCACGTTGAATGCCGATTGCAGAGGCAAACAGAGAGACAGATATTTTGTCGACGAAAATAAGATACCTCCGTCGACGGCGGGAGGATCCTCAAACGCTTGAATTGAATGAAACGTTCTAATTAGAGCCTCGAGATATCGTGGTGGCGGCCAGGTGGTCAACGTGTGTTATTCATCCCTCTTGGAACACTTGTTTATCCCACTCGTGAAAGTTTCTCGTTTCTGTTTGAAACATACGTTTCGCTCGATGGTTGGTAATCAAGTATTATCCGTTGTATAAAGACTGGCTCTATTCTGGTCATTATTCCTTCAGCATAATCGAGCCAATCGTGTAACGACTTCGCGTGAAACTCTTACCATCCAATAAAAACCGGCGGTTTTAACGTTGTCCGTTAAAACCGCCAAGTATATAAATATTAACGATAGAACTATAGACGGCTAAAGCATAAATTTGCGTCGAGGATATGAAGGTTTCTATCGTAGAAAGAAATTTGTATTTTTTAATATTGTATATTTTTTATAATCATTGGAATCTCTGGAAAACACGTTGCCATGTCTATAATATTACGAACGAGTCCACTTTAATCTACCGTCAATATTAGATTAAATTTCGAAGATAAATTAAACGTATTATTCCTGGCGAAGAGTTTTCGACCAAACTTAAGTGTTTCGAAAGCGTTTAAAAATATTGAAATCTATTGAAAGAAAATTCAATTGAAACTGTTGAGTCTGTTTCCCCCCCCCCCCCCTTTACATATAAACGATCTCAAACGAATAGAACAATATTTTATTTATATTACCTAAAATATTTCGGTGTTTCTACTTGTGTTTGATCAAAAAGACAATCCCTTTTTGCCAGGGATAGCGCAAGCAACAAGTGAAACTTTCATATTCCATGTAAACGAAAAATCATTCCAATCCTCTGTTTCAACCGGTTAGAATCGCCAGTAACCAAGGTACGAAACTTGTATAATAAAAATATTTTATCAAAAAGTCATTCGAATGCCTAAGCAGTACATTGCTAAATCTCTACTAAAAAGGCAACAAATAGGAATTTTAATCGCTCTACCGGTTACGTTAAATAGTACGGACAGCGTGCTCCGGAGCGAACACAACCAACAAACTGCTCGCCGGTTCCTCTTCGTTCTTCGAGTCCCGGAGCACTCGAAGGGGGTAGATAGACGCCAGGAATCCAGCTTTAGATATCGATCAGGGCTCGCTCGGGACAAACACCGACCGCCGGTCGAGTGTGTGTCCATCGCGGTGGCTTTTCTTTGGCGTGGATAAGTTGGTCGTCAGCGGCACGAGCCGCTTTCGCGAAAGACGAGAAAGGCTTCGCTTATAGCCGGGGACACTCGAGTCGACCGACCCGCTCTCCTTTTTTTTTTTCGCGCCCTCCACTCCACACGGGGGTGGGATCCGTTTTGCCAGGCCCTGTTCTTAACTCAACAATCGGTTCTTCTTCGTTCCTCTTTTCTTTTTTCCTCTCTTGCTGTCCTCCACTTTCCTTCCCGGGCCACCGTGACCGAGTTTCAAAGCAGGCCTAGTGGCCGCGCGCGCGAACTTCTTCGGCTTCCTGAAACGTGGCGAACAATAAGCCCGAAGCAACGACCGGCCAACGGGCACGAGACACGCGCCTCCTCGCCAGTTTTTCTTCTTCGCCCGTTTTATTTTTGCCTTCCGTTTCTCTCGAACGGATCACGTTGAAAGACTAACGACCAGAGTTGTTGATCTTTATTAGATCAATGGCTGGATAACATTGATTTTTCATATCTCTCCTCATTGCCACGAGCTTTTTAAAGTCTGGCGAAGTTTTGATATTTTATTTCGAGTGAAAATCCGTCTTTTTTTTTCATTTTTTGAGCGATTCTCTAAGCCGAAAGTAATTGTTCTCTTCATCGCGAGGTTTTCTTCAACTCTGATATCCTTATCGAATTACGCGATGAATATTCGTCTTTCTCTTAAGCGCGGCTGGTTGAACATTTTTTCGTTTAAACTCCAATTGCGATGTTTGATACTGTATCAAAGGGGAAATTCGTCCGGCTTTCCAAGTATTTTCTTCATCGCGCGATTTCTTGAACTCTGAACGACAATGATCGGTAATCAACTAAGCAGATAACAAAAGTTCATCTCTTTTTTTTTTTCAAGCGGCTGTCGTAACGTAGAATTTAGCAACTTCTATCACGCACGACGAAGATAAATTTGATTTTACCTCGTTGTAAGTTAATATTGATCGTACCAAAAGTGTCTAGAAACGCGCAGTTCAGCAATTACAAATTACGTGTTATGAATCGCAGAGGATCTGAAACTATTTTGCCAGATTGAGCGTAATTAAGTTTATCCAAATTCTAATTGAATCCATTCATCGCTGCTTGAAAGGTTAAATATTTGCCGCGAATCCCAGAGTTTTTCCATTCTCAAATATCGCAAACGTCTATATATTACACAGTATCGTGAATCTGCCGAATTCGAAAAAAATTCGAATTGTCAATTTAAGATCTCGCGATTAAGACGAACGTATTGCCACCAACAATGAGGCTCAAGAATTGCTCTTGCGTGTTACTTGTCTGCGGATCGAGGAAACATAAAGAGTTTGTTGAGATGAGTTAATAGAATTAAAACAAAGTAGCTACTTTACCGCGAGCCTCGTTTTCTTGGCACGGTCTCGTTTCCTGCTCGTGCAACAATGCTCGTTGTCCGAACGACACGCGAGCACACACGTACGGTTCTCCTCGCAGCGTAGTTGGCCGGTTTCCCGGATCGTGTAGCGTTCGTTTTCACATTCAAATTCCAAATCCTCGAGGCAGCCCCTCGAAATTGAATCTCAATCACTCGCGCGACGTTTCTACTCTCGAGTAAATTTCGTTAAACGGCATACGTGAAGGAGAAGATTGGACGAGGTACAAAAAGATCGGGGGAAATTTCATGTTTCGAGGCACATGTTTCAGGAAGAAATCACTTTGGCGCGTCACGTCCGTGAGATTTTACACGCGAAGTGATTTTTTTTTTAATTGCGATCTCTGGCGAGATTTTGCGCAACGCGTTTCCCAGTCGGTGGATTTTTATCACCGAAAGATTTTCTCCTCCGACGGGAAAGGTTTCGTTGCCCTTGGTTGGTGAATAATGGAAAGTATGGTTGGACCAGGACCAAGCCTGAACTCCTGGGAGATTTCGGCGGGATGTTCAAATGTCCTTCACTTTCTTTATCGTTGTGATAAAGAATTCGCGTAGCTCTCCTCGAGTGTGGCGGTTTGTTGACTTTATTCTCACGCTGTTGATCTACACGTCGTTTCTCGATTTCTTTCCGTGTGATGGGAGATGAGAACGAAGCCTTAAAACATTATTCTTCTTAAAATGTTACTCTTCTCTTTCTCGACACTTTCTAGCTGTCACAGTTTTAACGACACGGTCTATAATTTATGAGAATGAAGATTCTCTGCGATCGATGATTTAATTTTGTGCAAAGCTTTCTTAGAATTTCTCACCAGAATTTCAGAAACACCCTGTATAATCTACAGATCTGGTATTTAATTCGCACGACGGAATGTAATTTTTATCGCGATCTCAATCGCAATTTCACGAGCAGGCTGCGTAATTTGTGAATGAGATTCCGCGACCCACGATTTCTAATTTGCGTAAGATCCCTCCGTACAGAAGCATGATTTTCATTGCAATCTCAACCAACGTTCTTAATTTTCGCCAAAGAGAAATGCAAAAGTACATTCGAGCGAAGAAAAATCAAGGACAGTGTGGCACCTCGATCGATGTTTCAAACGATGAACGACTCACGTGGAAATCAAATCCAAAACCCATATCAGGGCGCTTTTAATTTCAGTAAGGAGAGAAAGAGAGAAAAAGAAAGAGACAAATGCCTCGAGTGAAATAGCACGATCTAAAAGAGAGAGAAAGATAGAGAGAGAAATAAAGAGAGAGAGAGAGAGAAAGACAAAAAAAATATAGAAATTTCTACGGAGTCGCTGCGAACCAAAAAAAAAAAAAAAAAAAAAAAGAAAAAGAAAACTAGAAACCAAGAGAAACTCGTTCAACGAACTGGAGAACATTGAAGGATCTGCGTCGATCCGCGACGTCCTCGAGAAGGACGGAAGCCGCTCGTTCTCGAAGAGCGAGGATTCCGCGCGACTCGAGGCTGGATGGAAAGAGCGCCACGCCGCCGGAGGAGCGCGAAGAAGAAGAGGACTACTCCCGCCAGCGATCGAAGCCGGAATTCTTTCGTGTTTTCGAGGACGAAGATTCGCGAATGCACGCACACGCGCCTGCACATCTTCTTTTTCTTCTTCTTCTTTCGAATTTCGCTCGCGAGATACATGGATCGATGAATTTCCGCGTCAAACTGCATCTCTTCTTCCGTCGAAGAACACGAGGAGAAACACCGCGATAAAGCGAGAAAGGAAAAAAGAAAACCGGGAAAACGATCCTTCGTTCTCGCTCAGGGAGCAGCTTTTTCTTTTAATTTCGGCCGGTGCTATTTCCGGGACAGCTGGCGACGCGTGTTCCACGACGACGCCTCGTCATTTCCGGGATTAATTCCGCGTTTCGATTAATCCACCACGGGGAAAGAAACGTAGAATCGGTCGATCGTTCGGTTTTCGTTCGCGTCTTTCCTCGACGCGACAACGTTCTTCACTTTCCCCTCACGTTCCTTCGCGCTCTTTCACCGAGCGTATCTCTCTTGGTACGTGTCCAAGAGAGGCGTCGTTGAAGCTTCCTCTCTCGAATGGACACTTCTCACGAAGGAGAACTCGGAAGCTCCGGCGCGAACATAACAAAGAGGAAGGACGACGTTAGAAGGGTCGTGTCTTGAACGAAGGATCACGTTATAGAAAAGCGAAACGATTGACCGTGATTCACGATCGTCGTTGGAACTCTTTAGAGTTAGACAGGGAGAGAGAGAGAGAGAGAGAGAGTTGTAAGAATAATTCGATTTAAGAAAAGGAAAAGAAAAAGAAGGAAGGAGTCCTCGGCGAGAGAAATTCGATCGATCCCTGAGTCTTACAATGAGTCTCGTAACTAGGTTTAAGTTAGCAAACGATACACTTAAGGGTACGTGAGACACGATTATTATACGAGTAGAAAGAAAAAAAGAAGGAAAGAAAGGAATGTGATAGGTTCACGATCGCAATATTGTGACACGTGAAGGAATGACGAAAATTGTCATTTCGAATAATATCGGCGCAGTGTTAGCGGAGCTAAGTTCCGGTGATAAGAGTGATAAGAGAAACGTTCGCCAGAGACCGCCGTACCTTGATACTCTAAATAATGTAAGATGATGCCCTCGTTCTTTCAAAACTCTTCGACGAGTGTCCAGTTTTCGTTCTATTTTTTTTGTCCCCCTAGTTGGTAATTTGTCGACGAAACAGCCGATTCGAATAATTCGATTCGAGGTCGATCGTAGAATCGTCTGCGCTGCGCTCGGACGAAATCGGTTATCGAACGCGCGGAAAGCCGATTTTTTAATTTCACCGAGACACGGTAACTAGAATGAAGGATTTGGAGTAAAAAAAAAAAAAAAATAGAAAAAATTTGGAAAGTGGAAAAGTTCAGCGACTCTCACGATCGATCCTCGATTTATCTCGGGGCAGGGAGGGAGGGGGATGAAAGCAGCGACAGAATTTCGAAGGAACCTCCTCTCGGGCGACAATAGGCTACGAAGAATTGGTGTTTTAATTTAAACGACGTTGTAAATAATCGTGGACAAATTTAAGTGGGCGGGGGGGGGGAGAAGTCTCGCGTTGTCTGTAGTTAACTTTGTAATTAATTGTAAACGATCTAACGGAGCGAAAACGAACAAAATGAAGAGGACAAAATGAAACCAAAAAAGCAGAGGAAACAAAAGAGACAGAGAGAGAGAGAGAGAGAGAAAATATATATATATTATAAATATTATAAATTCAAATGAGAAAAAGGAATATACATAAAGATATACAGATATATTCTACAAGTAAACGTACACGTACACACGCGCACACGAACGTAAATAATCGAAACAAGAGAAAAAACCGTCAGGAGAAACGTACTAACACACACGTTACCAATCATATACATAATATACATACAACACTTGCAGCACCCTCGCCTCGCGCAATAAAACAAATTCTAAATCAACTTTCAAACTAGAATGCGTGCCTGAATGCGTGAGAGACCGACCCTCGTGAGCCAGAGAGTCAACCCCTCCCCGAAACTCTAATTAAACACCGGCTAATTTTAGGTGAATCTGCGTGGACAAGTCTGTTTTAGTTGCTCAAAATACTCTCTAAAATCGGACGTGGATGGAAAAGGGAAAGGGAAGGAAGAAACTTTTATTTTAATACAATCAGGATGGTCGAATGGAACCACTTTGTAATTTTTCAATAAAAGTATGCATACGTCTCCAGCGAGGTATTTTGAGAATGATTTTTTGCAAAATCTATTAAATGTAATATGTAAATGCTTGTGTGTTTTTTTTATTTTATTACAATTCTCTTCTACTCTTTGCATTTCAATTTCTGTTATATAAATTCTATGTCTTTGACAGTTAAAGTCCCTGTAACGTAGCGTAACTTAAAACATATACATATCTGTGTAATTTGGAAACTTTCGTATAATTATTACTTTGCTACTTTTATTAATACAATTATTAGTTTCGAAATCTTTAATTAAAATAAATATGTTATTTACAACAAGTTACAATCTTTTCCATCTCAAGAACTTGCAAGTGAACGAAATTCTAATCACAGTGGATTAACAATTTTGTTCCACGGGAGATATCGCGGGCGCAGATTAAAATCGCCTGCGATGAAATTATTCGTCCCCTTTAAAAGAGATAAAAGTCAAAGAACAAACTATTTTCGATGTTTAAGCGAGAAAGAAAAAGGTGGAGTATTACCGAAGCCGGGGGAATTCATTAACGTAGAATGCGAAAAATTGCATTATCAGAGGTGCGGCTTGCTGGCTCACGGAGGCAGGCAAAAGAGGTATAAACGTGAACCTAAGTAAATAAAAAAAAAGAAAAAAAAGAAGATTATTATTATATTATATGATCGTAGGAGATAATCGAGAATAATGCGTCAGGTCCTTTGTCGTCCAAAGAGCTGCAGTTGTATGTGAGATCGCGTATTAAAAGGCGAATGAAAATTTATGACTTATAGATAATAAAAAAAGAGAGAGAGAGTGAGTGAAAGAGAAAGATAGATAGGTAGATAGATAGATAGATAGATAGATAGATAGATAGATAGATAGATAGATAGATAGATAAAGAAAAAAATCGAAAAAAGGAGAGTAAGGTTCAAAGCTAGGAAGATAGCGAGACAACGGCTCGAGCTTAATCCGAATTTAAAGTTGTACACCTCTTTCTCCAACCTTTCAGTCATAACGATCTCTCGATGTTATCGTAGGTTTTTTATTCCTTCCTTGTCTATTACAGTTAGAAGAAATTCCAGAGATAAATTCAAGAAAGAGCGAAAAAACGAAGAAATGAAAACGAGCAGAACAATTAAGCGGTACACAAACGTTCGTCCCCATTTTGCGTTTGTTGATCAAGAGAAATGTCTGTCCGGGTTAAGCTTCGACGCCATGTTGCCTCTGCGAGCGCGAAAATTGCTTGGTGGAACCGAGTGGAAAAAGGAGGAATAAAAAAAAAGAAAAAGGAAAAAGAGGGAAAGAAAAATGTAGAAAATAAAACGTGCGAAAGCAACGTGCGCGAGTTACTTGGTGATTAATTTGCCGAAACTAATTAGTCTGTCGTCGTTGTTGGCGAGTTTCTCGCGCCCTTGTTCTCTCGTTCGCGACGCACGGCGAGGAATCTCTCCGATTCGGCGCGGATTCGTTCGCTACGAAACGTCTTTCAGCTCGGTCTTCGATTTCGATTATTATTAGGTTCGTTGATTTCCTCCCTGGTGGTTTCTCACGCCGTTTAGCCGGAAATCGCGTCCCGACGGTGCCGTTGCTGGCCAATTCGTCGGCTAATCGATCGGTCTTCAGTCCGATGGGCGGTGTGCAAGCAATTTTCGGCCAATAAAAAAGAAAATAAATGAGGAGCGAAACGGCGACTCTCGCGATGCGTGTGCACCGAGGGAAAAAAACACTGCTTTATGACTATACCTCTTTGCTCTTGTTGGCGGAGAGTGAGAGAAAGAAAGAAAACGAAAAGAACATCTGTTTATTTATTTCGATCTCGTTCGTCTTTCCATTTCTTGACGGTGTGCACGAGGAACGAGAAGATCGAGGTAACACGCGATCGAGGGAAGCATAGGAACATGAATAACGTGTCTTTCAATTCACTACCGTACTGCCAATTTTTCCGATGCGACGCGTAATAACTTTAAGAAGAGTTTTAAGGCGAGACGAACCGGCGCGACGAGCGATACGATCCGTGTCTGTACATAACGTTCGTCCGCCCCTCGTTTTACTTTCGTCGCTCCGAAGTCCTGACGGAGGACCACCATCCCGCAATGTTTCCGGAGGGACACGCCACCAGAGGGTCTGCTTGTATTAATCGATAGTTTTTTCATTTGCCACGGCTTTGCTCATTGCATTTAAACCTTTCGCTGCCAATTCGAAATACGCGGGAAGACTGTCCGGGCTGCAGACAACACAATTGATTACAACAAATATCAGCTTCTTAACCTTTTTTGGTACGATTATCGAGTAAAGTTGGATTAACGACGTAATTTTAATTTCGCTGAGATTTAAAAATCGTTCCTTTTACGCGTATTAGATACGTACTATATACTACAGTCATTACTGTATCATTTATATTGTATAATTTGTGAGAAATACTGTTAAAATGTTTCAATGAGTGTTTCTTGTTATATGGACAATTAAAAAGAAAAAGAAAAAGAAAAGAAAGAAAGCACTCGTAATATTGACTTTGATTATATGAAATGTTAACATGAATGCAAAATCTACGGGTAATCCAGTCATATTTTTCACTGTACATCCATGAAATACTTTCCTTTTATACAAAAGTAAAACGCACAAAGTAATACTACACAGTTGGCGAGTCACCGTACCGATTAGGGTTGACAGAATTTCAAAGTCCACAAATTTCAACAATTCTCTAAACGTTAAATACCGCGTTCCAAAAGAAAGAGAAAAAGAAAAAGAAAAAAAGAAATTCTGCGTTACTTCAAATTGAAACAAAACGCGTTCGAGCCGCGTTCGCTTTGTCTAAATGAAATCGGCGCAAAAGAAAAGGGAGCACTTTTCGCGCCAGGCGCGCACAATCACAGCGGGAAAAGCGGCGCGAATTTTCCGAGAGGAATCGAAAGGGAAATTCAATGAACCGTGGCACGAGCATCAGAGGACTGGCTGAATTCGAGCGGTTCGATCGATCAGCCGGCATCGCTTCCGCTTTGTTTCGCGCCGATTAAAAGCGTCACCCTCTTCGCCGGTCCCTCCGGCAGACTTGCTTTTGCATCGTGCAACGGGAAAAGCGATTCTTTTGTAATCAGGACACCGTCCACAGGACCTGCGAGCGTAGCGGGATCGACCAATGTTCCTGACACGCTCCAACCGGTGATTGCGATTCACACGCCGCGATTCGACCGGGAGATCGAACCGAAAGCCTCCGCGGATTCGTTTTTCAGCCGTGAAATTTTCGACGAAAGCGTTTCCGCAGGAACCGAGGGGCTGAGGAAATTAACTCTCGAACGTGGTGTCGTCGCGGGGTAGTGGATGACCATGGTAATTCACGTTGGTTCGCTAAAATTTGATTTTAGGGGGCACTTGATTTTTCCTTTCGTATTTTTTTTGCTCTCCGCGACCGAAAATAGATTGGATCGAATGTTCAAAAACTGGAGTTCAACTCTTGGAACTGGAACTACCAAAGTGGTCGAGATTCGTGATTTTGAGAATTTTCTAGATTTGAATGATCGTTCGAAATAAACAAAAAAAGAAATATATATATATATATATAAGCTTGCGTTCTTTGTTGTGTACTATGTTATTGAATTTTTCTTATTCCTTGCACTTTCACTTCTTTTGTACAGAATTTTATATCTGAATCATTGGTAGTTCTAGTGCTAAATGGCAGACAACCAGTAATTTTCTATTACTAAATTTTAACACTATATGTAAAACTGTGTTTTTGAAACTATATGCTAAAATTTAGGATAGTTAACTTTCTTTTCGTATTTTGCATTTATTGCGATAGAAATTAATAATGAAATTCAATTAAATTACGAGTTGAAAAATTGACGTAAGATTCGAGTTGTGCAAAGAGTTGACCAGTCATTGCACTGCAATAGATTGAAGATTGTAACAAACAAATGCCGTATTATTACAATAGTTTAACACTGAATTATTATAGCTGCAAGTGGCCCAATGATACCAGTTGAGAGTTAGAATTCACGACTTCTCACTTTAATTCTACGCGATATTATATTTTTTTCCAAGCGGTTACTTGGTTTACCACGTTCAATAATTCTTACTGTTGGACAAGTTTTGCATGTTCGCCAAGTACTGAATAATTCGACCCGATTCCTCGGCACTTTTATAAGTTTATTTCGCAACTGTGCGTCAGTGAGAAATTTTCTCGCCACTTTGTCGAAACTTTTACGAAGAATCACCAGTTTCTGAATACGTGTCCCTCGAAGAAGAAACGGGGCTCTTATAGTTTCTCTTCAACGCATCGAGGCTTGAAATCAATTTCAAAGTTCCCTCTCCCGGTCGTGAAACAAGACAGTTCATGTAATCAAGCGACGATCAATCGAGCCAGAATGGAAACGAGAACAGAATTCCCGAGGTTCGTCGATAATTCCCATATGTTATTTGTATATTTTTCTTAAAACCGGTCCGAGAAAGGGCAGTCGCTTCTCCTTCGAACGATTTTGTTTCTCGTAGCTTCTCGAATTTCAACCCCTTGCCTGATTAATTGTTCCAGGAATCTCAACTTCAAAAGATACCAAGAAACACGCCAATTACACTTTGGTGTAATTTGTTTATTATTAAGACATCATCACGTTTGCAACTGGCGAGATATCTCGGTGTTGCGTTAATTGGGAAAAATATATTGCTCAAAAATCTACAACAAGAAATAAGTAAATACAAACATTTGACGTATGATATTAATAATTTGAAGTTAAATCGGAACTATGGTTATATTTAGAGATAGAACCCATTTCATATTTGCCGAAAAAATGAGATATATATGGAGAAAGAGAGTGCTTTGAACTTTTAAGCCACAGCACATATGCATTCACATACATGTATTTCATTCGTACATGTGTTTCATATCAGCAGATTTGAGAATATACGTGACCCGGCTTGAATTAACTCCTGTTTTTCCAAATCAACCCTCTGTAAAGTCAGACGTCAGATTTAATCCCTGAAGCGTTTATGTCGAGTAAAAAAAATTCGCTATTTATCGTAAAATTTAGGTAAAAAAATTATACATATTTGTAATTTCAGCACATTTCAGAATATTTCGAGGCAAGGAAGCAAAGGAATATAGTAAAACCAATAAAATTAAAAATTTCTCAATGGAACGCCAAAAAATATATCATTTCGTTGTGTTTTAACTTAATTTTACAGCAAGTGCATTTTTCGTCGAGTATATACTTGCCATCGCCTGGAAATAATTAAGCACGCCAGTGCACACTCTCAGAATAAAACAAAACGTTTAAGGAGTTAAATAACTACAGTTCATTAACTAGCAATTCTTTTCTCCTGTGTGTAACTTCTGGTTTTGAATAGTACTCTTTATTTAAGATTAGTCAGGCAAGAGGTTAGTTAATCCACGAATATATGATACGAGTAAAAGTTTGAAAAGGAAAGCGACCGTCCGGGCTGAACGTCGCTGAGAAAGAATTGCGAAACGATCCGACAAAAATGATTCGAAAAAGAAGCTCGAAGTGGCGAAGAAGGCCAGTGTTTGCGCGAACATCTAGTTTCATGATGCACGTAACTTTAGATTCGTAAGAGGACACCAAGACAACTGTCTCTCCGGTCAGTGGCTCGGGGTTACGCACCGTGTTATCGATCATACTTGGCAATAACGATATTTTTAATCGTACAACTGTAAGAAAAAAACAACGGAAGGAAACGGAGCAAAGAGAACAGATAGGAAGAGATAACAAAAAAAAAAACAGAGAAGAATCTATATAAATAAATAAATGATTAAATAAATAAATAAATAAATAAATATAAAGTACGTAATAAGTGGACGGAGAGAAGTGTAAGATTAAAAGGAAAGGAGAGGAATAGTTGGAAAGAAGATTCGCCGGCACAAGTTGTAACAAGTACACCCGATTAGTTGTAACTAGGAATGGGGTGAAGACGTTTTAGCCGATGGTGTGTTGTGTCCGTCTTCGGTAGCTTCTACGCCTTACTCAAAAAACTGAAAAATAAATGAAAATTCATATTTAACACGACTGGAGTCCCTTCATTCCGTTTCGCTCGGCGAAAAATCTCGCCTCAAATTTATCAAACAACCTATTAACCACCGCTGTGACACGTGAGAGTAGATCGTTTCTTCTTTCGATATTTACACACGTTATTTTATATATTTTAATGGAACAGACGAACAACTAAAAACCTACGAAACATTTCGATGAAATTTCACGGTTAATCGAACGATGATCCTTTAATTTTCCCGAGCAAACGAAATTCCGGTTGACTTGAAGCGATGAAATTTCTCATCGTAAGCGATCCAACGAGACGATCGGAATCTCTTATTTCAGAGATGATCAAATCCATGATTAAATCAAACGAAAGAAAAAAAAAAGAGAGAAGAGAAGACTTCTCTTTGTACCCTTGACGTTACAGCCAAAAGTTAAAAGGAGAGCCAAATTTTCCAATACCGCCAGTATCGCTCGATCCATCAAACGCTCCATTTCCGTTCACCATCGTCGCCATCGTTCGTATCGTTCGGCGGGCGGAGGGAGAAGGTGTCGTCGAACTTTTCGCGACTCGTTGTCCGACTCTCGAATTCAGCGAGCGTACGACCGAAAAGAAAACACGGGATTAATTGGTATTTGCGGAAACGCGTGCCACAAAGGCGAAAAGGGGTGGGTTCCCACGCGCACGCGGGAAATCGATTCGTATTTGCTGCAAACGCCAACAGGACGTGCTCGTTAACCGAGTGGGGCGATTTCGAAACACCGGTCGCCATGGTGTGGAACGGGCAAACGTCGTTCCCACAGCGGTATTTATGGCTGTATCGCCGGAGCCGAATTCGCGCCGCGATTAGTTCGTTTTATTTTCGGACGCAAGTCGCGGCGTCGGTCAAGGACGTCGATTCCCGGACGCCGAGTTTAAATTGGAAATTGAACGTCCGGCCAGCAACGAAAGCGGGCTGTCCGTGCAGATTGTCAGACAGTCGGTCCATCGCGGTTGTTTATTTAGAGTTTTCGTAACTGAAGTGTCGCTCAACTGCGACGAGAGTGAGGTAATTCGAGGAATTGGAATTAAATATTTTAGGAGAAGCGATAGAAAATTTTTTTCTTTTTCTTTTGTAGAATCTCCGAAAGTTTTTATCAAGTGATCGTCGAAGTAGAATAAAGTAATTTTTGGTTAATCGAGTGCGATTAGACAAGACAGTCCGCTTTAGACTATTAAAGCTGAATCTCATTTCTGAATACCCAACGAATCGAACTTGATGTGAACAGTACGACTAGTACAGCAACGAGTATAATTGGACGTTTCGTTGATCGAAGAAATCGCGATTCACGGTAATATACCAAGCATTTGTTCGCAGTGATGATCAAGAGGAACCTCATCCTGTTGATAGAATAGCGAGGGACTATACGATCATCTGAATAACGAGCTTGAGTCTCCTATACAATAAAATGATCAACTTTGGGTAATTTCGTAACATCGTTGCTTACAGGGTACAAGAACCTTATCTTCCAATTTTGGTTCCGAATTCGAACAAGGATAAATCATGCTAAATCACGAATAAGATCTTAATAGAATAATTGGGTGAGAGTATCTCAAGATCTATCTCCGGGTCATTGTCACAGCAATTCGAAAAGCGCACATTTTCGAGTACGAGGATCGCGTTTCATCTGAGGGACTTAGTATCAGCGGAAGAACGATCGGCTTTTCTTCTTCAGCGTGAATTCAGGTCGTAAATTAGTGGACCGTTTGTTCGCTAATTCCGTCCAAAACTATTCACAAACGGTAAAGTCGCTTTCTATAGCCGCGGACTCGGGGATCTGGGTTACCGTGTCGAATAATATTTTTCAGGCGATGGCGGAATCGAAATTTTCCTTGGCGAAAGACGCCATTGACACGATAGACACGTCCTTTTCTTACATCGAGAATGCCCGACGAACATCGAGATTTTAATTGAGACGCCTCCTTCATCGGCCGATTATTCTTGACAAAGTGGAGCGGAATTTTCGGACGAAGTGTTCGGAAGTTCGCAATTACCGAAATCTTCGCCCGACGCTATATAACCGACTCGTATCGATCGATACTCGGACGAGTTGTAATTCTGAAACGTGGAACGAACTCAAACGGATGCAAAGAATAATTATTTCGAGCCATCTTTCGTTGTGTTTGTCCGCCTCGGCTCGCCGCACGGAATCCATTAACGTTCGGCGTGCTTCTCGTTAACGAGATCGCCGACAGAAAGTCGATAGTTAATTACGCAAACGAAGGGATCCCGTTAAATGTCACCGAATCGGCATCGATCATCTTTGTATCCCTCGATTGACTTTCCTTCGCTCCAAGTAATTGCCTACTTCCCTCCGTTCTTATTAACTATACAAGAGCCAACATGGAAATGAAGATCGCAAAGGAACTGGCTACAAAAAACGTATTTGCATGTTCTGTGTACGGTGTTTACAGAATAATTAATTATTGAGTATAAAATTGCGTTTTTTCCCTATTTAAGATATTAAATGCAACCAACTTCATCTCAAACTTCATTTCATATGCTTAGATATTAAATGCAATTAACTTTGTTTCAGCTGATTGTTCAAGCTTACTTTAGAACACAATTTCGTTTCTATTTCAAAATAGGAAATCGTATATCGAACATTTTTGTCATATTTTGCTGTACTACTTCTGAAAAGAAGAAGAAAAAGACGCTATGCAAACTGATAGAAAACTGTGGTGAAGAAATGTCAGGATTGGTTTGTTAAATTTCACTATCAATGAGGATATCAAATTGTTGGAACTTTTTTTTTTGTCGAAACAGATGGAAACGTTTATTGAACACGAAATCATGAAATCGCCTGGAAGGTTATCAATGAAATTTTTGCTTCGTCTTTTATTTGCACACAGAGAAACGCAGCTTTTGGCTAACCTAATAGATTCCACTATGTTAAATTTTGTTCAGTAGTATTTTAGAGGGAGTTTGCAAATTAAAAGGAACATTAAGTAGAATGAAGTGACATTCAAGTACTCCGAGTAATCGTCAATCCTAAAATTGAATTGCGAGTTTTTGTGCAACTTTTTAAATTTCAAACGAAACCCGAATAGGAATTTGTTTTATGTACTATACATTACAGTAAATGCTTTGGATATTTTGCGTTATGAATAGAATGCACACTATCGCATTTTGAATTTTTCACGAAACGAAACTAAATAGAGAATACTACACGTTATTATATTTTACGTATTTTTGCGCATAACACGTACGATATTTATTTTACGATACTTTTCACAAATTAATGATGAAAAATGATCGCATCGTATCTCATCGCTGCGATCGTATTATTCTCTGTTATTAATTAAATTATATTGTACTTTATTACACGCGCAGCGTACTCCGTCTGATGAAAAACGCATTCTCATCGCAGAATAAGGTCGCGCGCAAATACTCTTTGTACCCACTGTAAATACAACATAAAAATACATCTAAAGAATTAAAGAAGAAAAAAAGAATATTTAGAAAAAGAGAGAGAGAGAGAGAGAGAGAGTATTTGGAAAGAGAAAAATCGACAAAGAGATATAATTTCCATCGCCTCGCGGGCCACCGGGATGGATTAAGGGGTGAAGTCGAGTGGGAGGGTTAAATCGTCGAAACGCGAGGGAGCATGAAGAGACCGGCTAAAAGCTTGTTCGCGCTGACAGAGAGAGAAAGAGAGAGAGAGAGAGAGCGACGAGCTAAAAAGAAAGGGAAAGAACAGAGAACGGGTAGGAATAAGGGTAGGAGGGGGATGAACCAGACGAAAGTATCTTCATCGTGAGTACAAAGGCTCTCTCTGCATAGAATGCCATGATTAAAAACTCTCTCCTCGTAGACTAACACGTGAGTTTAAACACACATGCGCTCGAGGGGGTGTCGGAACGCCCTTTCATCGTCCCGGCTCGGCGTTTCTCTCTTCAAATAAAAGCCAAGCGGACAGTGGCAGAGATCGAGGAAAGAAAAGGGACAGTAGGTGACGACAGCTAGATCGACGTTCTCAAGGAAACGATCTCAAGTGGTGCCCGGAAACGGAAATTAGCTGAAGTCAAATTTATTATCGTTGGGCTAGCTTAGGAGTTTCGATGGTTGAAGGGAACAAAAATTTCGAACAGGTGTAGTAGAACGAGAGAGGAAAGAGAAGATTGTTTCTTATTATTGGTGTAGGTGAATTGGACTAGGTGAATTTCCTTTATTCTTTGAGATTCTTATTTTCTTTATCTACCATGATCTCGAAGACTGAAGTCTCAC
This sequence comes from Tetragonula carbonaria, assembly GCA_032399595.1. Taxonomy (NCBI): domain Eukaryota; kingdom Metazoa; phylum Arthropoda; class Insecta; order Hymenoptera; family Apidae; genus Tetragonula; species Tetragonula carbonaria. The sequence goes on along the minus strand of JAUCRC010000012.1, from coordinate 1,540,814 downwards.
CTGTGCCATTTCTTTCTCGTCATTTCATTGGTCTTCGATAAAAATTCAAAAAAAGTGCGACAATCGGTGAAACAGGAAGAGGTCAATGAACTCGTCCACCTGTAACATTCGAGGATTCTTCGACTAATGGATACCAAAGGCCATATCGAAAGACGTGTATAATACTGATATTAAGGTACAAGCCAGCAAGAGACCATTGTTCATAGGAAAATGAGAAAAACTTATACGACAAAAATTTTTTTTATTCGAGGCTTTGTTTTCTGTCACGTTTAGGATTTTCTTCTTGTTTCTTCATGTGACATTCCCTGCTATAAAATGCTAAAGACGTGTCCTTTAATTCGTTCATACGCGTGACACGTGTGCGCGTGTACATTGATCTCTATTAAAAACCTATTAAAAGATAGACGTTTCGCGTTTCTCCGGATTATTAAAAGCGGCGCGAAGAGAGAGAGAGAGAGAGGGAGGACGAGATCGGAGGTGGTAGTGGGAGAGCAACCGCGAAGGAGGATGAAAAAAAAAGTAGACGACGCGTTGTTTTAATTAAGCAGCAGCCGAGGAGAAAGAAAAAAGTGGAACATCTTTTCCGAGGCAGCCGTGTTTCGTCTCGCAGAGGCAGAGAAACATTCGGCCGCGTCACAATTACGCCACCTTACGTGCGGATTTAATTATTTTTCGTCGAGGGCGCCCGGCCGCGTATTCGTTCCAATTAATTACTGCTGGTCGTTCGCAACAACGCGAAAAGATCTGCCGCGATCCGAACGTGGCGCGAGAGAGAAATGAAAACCAGGCGACGCTCTTTTATTTCGTTCGTTCTTGTTTCGCTGCGAGAAACTTCTTTGCACACGGAAAAGGACCAGATAGCCCTTTTTCTTTCGCTCGACTCCCGCCGCTCTAATTTATTCGATCGATCTAACCGAAATGTCGCGCTGCTACGAGGCGTGCAATTGGAGGGCAGTTTAAATTAAAATTCATATTTTGTAATCATTACACGGAGGAAGATCTTGGTGGGTGGTAGGAAGAATTTAAAAAATTCTATTGGGAAGTTAAAAGAATTTCTCCCAATCACAGTTTTCAAGCGCGCTGTGAATCGTTTTATGTAAAACATGTTTCATATGAAATATTTAAAGCTGATTTTTATATTGTTTCAAAGCTGAGATCTTCCTCTGTGTATTGGTGACAAAATTTTAATTGGGAATCGTCGGCATGTATAAAAAAAAAGAATTCTTCCAGTGGGGTGATTTTTAATTAGACCCACGTCACCAGACGATTGTTCAACTCGTGCAAGGATGACAAGCCGCACGTGAAGGTTGTTTCGTAAAATATGAGATTAGACCAAATCTCTATACGGTTTTCTCTTCAGTGTTTAACAATTTATATTTCATCATATATCTTTTTTGATCGTCTTCTCGTCCGTGTTTTATTTTTATATATCCGAACGAATTTTACTCTTTATTTCTGAGAAGCAAATAGATGCAGAGATTTCTTTTATTGGGACAACGATGGTAAGTTAAAGTTTTTGCCAAAGATCTGGACTTTAAGTACCAAGCTTGGTAATTTAATATTTGATCGTTTCTTTCATCTCTTTCCCTTTGTGTTTTAATTCCATAATGCACAATGAAATTATTGAGTTAGTTTTATAATGCATTTCAATTGAAGACACTTTTATTAATACGAGAAAAAGGGCGGTAAATTAAATTAAAGTTTGTCCAAGTACCAGCCACTCTTTTCATTTCTTTCCTGTTTTAATCTTCATACATTTCAATGAGAGACATTTTCATCTTTAACATACAAAGATTATTTTTATTAATACGGGGGAAAAAAGAAGGTAAGCTAAAGTTTGTCTAGGATCTAGACTCTAGAACGAGGTGGAGTTCACGATGACAAGGAGATTCCACCATCGATTCACCATCAAACCGAATTGAAGAGGACGCAAGAAGATAGGAAGCCAAAATCTGTTTAAACGCTGGACATAAAACGATCTGTCGACTGCGAAACGAAAGAATAAACAAGTTGGCGCCGTTGAAGCTCATCTTTTTCATTGCTCCTTTAACCCACCCCTTTTCGTGTTCGCGCTCGTGCGTTTACCTCGCAACAAGGGGGCAACGATACTTTGCAAAGCAGCAAGGCGTTCCACCTACGTGTTAATAGTGCCACGTGTTTATTTGCCCTTAAATTCAGCAATCACCTCGCATAAACGAGTAGAACTGTTTCTCTTGCGAACGATGTAATCTCGATCAAACTTCCACGCGAGCAAACATTTTCCACGCTGTTCTTCCATGAAACTGCGTGTCGAAACGCCGTAAATGCTGCAAAATTCGTGTTTTATCAATTTCCAATCGCCCCACTTTACGGGAATAACGTTCTCGCATAAAAAGATTCCAACGATCTGGAGAATTTTTTTTCGCTTTCCGCTCTTTCTATTTTATCTTTGCCTCGCGTACATGCGCGACTAACGTGAAATGAAATCCTTTTAATGCAAAGTATCATCGAGTACATCCATCGTGGCAAAACTCGAAGAGACAACTACAGTCGAGTAAATAATAATTAGAAGGGCTAGAGAAATCAACCCGTTGCCTTATGACTTTTTCTCGCAGATCTATACGTACACGGAGCGAGTCAATAAAAACTACTATTATTGATAATTAATAATAAAAACTATATTTTTATTCATTTAAGAAGAAACTCAATCGGACGGATGCCATTTCAATTTCTCACGTCCTACATTCTCGTACAATTGACTTGCTCCGTAATTTCTTTGAATTGAGCAAAGTATTAAAAAAGGAAAACAAAAATTATACACGATAATCTACACACAATGTTGGGACGAAAGAAAGTTCTCAAAGACGGAGGCGGTAAGGAAAAGTGCAGCATGTTTTTAGAAAACGGAATTATATTTCATAAGTGTAGTGAGTAAATGTAAAATACACTTCAGAATACATTGCTATCACTAACACGGTAAAGAACATGATATCCATATTGTGAAACTTCCTCCGATCTGCTATCGCTATCTGAAGATAAGTCAAGAGATAGGTCTACGTAGAAATTGAACTTTCACGCAAGTACACGTTTGTTTGAACTTCGTTGCGTTCGATTTGCAAATCAATGTGGACCGGAAAATGTCGCTCGGTATTATAAGGCAATGGGTTAAACGATCGATCGGTTTGATGATGAACGAACACGGATTGTAAGGAGAAAGAGGATCGTTCAACGTGGTACGGGGATGCGATCGACGATGAACGCTTCCTCCGAGGGGAAGGTAAGTACTTGCACGATCGTTCGTTTCGATATAAACTCTTGAAACGCGATATACGCTCTTACACAATAATCTTAGAACGCTAACTTAATTGCCAGGATGCTCTTACGATTAATCCTAGTTAACTCGGCTCGTGTTCTCTACGTTATATAAAAGACACTGAACTCGTTTTCTTTTTAGCAGACTGTCTGTCGTAGAAAAAAAAAAAAAAAAAAAAACCGGCAACCGGTTTGTTTTCGAAAGCCAGTTCGTTTCCTTCTTAATTGCGAACTTACCGCGCCCTGTCGAGCGATCGAGGTTAAATCCTTCAGATGGAGATATCGATTTGTCTCGTGAACAACGTGTTCGTTCTTGTATGATTCAAAGCATCAATGCTTGATCGTCCATAGATTGTGGATCTTTACGCATACGTAAGAATAATTTGATGGTAATATATAAAATATACAGAGAAGATATATTTATACGCGTGAAACGAATTTCCATTTCCATTCTCTTTCTTTCGTTGTATTCGTGAAGATACACAGAAACGCATAAAAATCCGCGGTCCAATCATCGGAATGGCTAAAAAGATCGAACGGATGCATGATGGTTGGAGATTGTCTGAGGATGATCCAGCGATTCTTCGTTTCCGTCTTCGTCCGTCCTTTTTACAGGAAGGTGCTCCAGTAAACGACGTTCAGGATGAGGAAGGAGAACGGGAAGAAGAATCTGGAGACCTTGTCGATGTAAATGGCTGTTGCTCGGCCCTGGCAGCAAGTGTCGTATTGCACGGTCGCAGGTCTGACGGGGCTTCTGCTCCTCTCGGACTCGTTCCTCATTGGTGTCTGTTGGGAAGAAACACGGTCAACAAAAAACCACGAAAGCTTCTCGGTGTAAAACCGTAGCGAGAAGATTTAGGACGAGGGGTTGTATAGCTGCAACCATCTGGTTGACTGATTGCGAGAAAACAGAACGTGAAAGCAAATGAAACATACATAAAGCTATACAGAGAGATGGCTGATGGATCAGGAGGTCGTGAATTTTTGTATATTCATGGGAAATTTAAAGACACGAATGTATCGAAAATAACGTATGAAATTGCACTGTTGAAGTCTATTAGCAGGTTTTCATTTTAAATCAATTTATGTTACCTTTTCTTTTTAATTATAATTATTTATAATTATTTATTTAGCGGGGTTAGTGGTTTAGTTAATTGGACGAACTTTGTATCGCTTCTTTGAAATTTATTTATATTTATACTCTTGCGCTGTTGTTATCGGCATCGCTATTATCTTCAAATATTTCGTTTGATAAATTTCTTCACTCTGGAATAAAAGTTAAAAATAGTATTCGAAACGAGTTAAATTCCAGTTCGGCGGAACAACTACTGAAGAGTCAGCCTAAAGTCAAACTAAATGAAATCTAAACTCGCTCGCTATATCTTTATTCTTGCGCTCAGTTTCTCGACTTCTCCTCGATGACGAATTGCCAATAAAATGTTCGAGAAACAACTTTATTCAAACAGTACAAGAATAGATGTTCATGTTCTCTCTTTTTTTCTTTCTTTCTCGAAATTAAATAAAAGAATTAGTTTTAATAAAAGAATTAGTTTTCTCATAATTAATGAGACGTAACGTTTGCTATAGATTATTTTCGATTAAGAAATGATCCAAACAATTGCCGAGGTTCTGGAATGAAAAAAAAAAATACTCGCAGAAGTCAGCCGTCGTTATAATCATTAGCGATCCGGCGAGACCGAGGATAAAAATAAAGCTTATGTTCCCTTATATTCCCGCACGGTCGATCCGCTCGCAAACGTAATAAATTATTAATCCGATTGTAAAGGCGCGCGCGTTACGCGTTTCAACGGTACCATCGGGTTGTGTCTGGCGGCGAGACTCGAATGAAATTTAAATTAATCTCGGTTTGTTCGGGGGTTCCGTAGGTTTATGCGTTATTCAAGGCACGCGAGATTATCTTTCTCTTGGTACTCGCGCACGCAGCCCTGCAGAAACAGGGATGTTACGTTTTCTTTCTTTCTTTTTTTTTTCTCTCTTTTTCTCCAGACTTTGGTCCTTTCGTCCTCTCGTTTCTTCCGTGGGAAAATCTGTGCAACTCGCTGCGTGTTAAATACTAAATTCGGATTTCAAATGTTCAAGAAGAGTTCAAGCTTCGAATGTATCACGGGACAAAATGGCAGAATACTTTTACAATTCATTGCCGAGTGAAATTTCGGAGGCCTGTGTGGTTGCGATTGAAAATCTCGGATGTCTATCTTCACCTCTCGGGAATTTAAAGAAATTTCAAAGTTCAAATTTCGAATACATGGCGAGGTTGAAATTCTGTTTTATAATTCGTTGCTAGTTGAAAGTTTGGGAGGTTAAATTCTCGTTAAACTCCCGAGAATTTAAAGAAACTTCAAAGTTCAAATTCCAAGCGTATGGCGCGTTCGAGAATTCTGCAAAATAATAGAAGCGTTTTGTAACTCGTTGCCGGGATGAAAATTTCGTTCATCGGTGAGACTCGCGCGATCGAAAAAGAGGGAAAGAGAAAGACTGCCGGGGATCCATCTCGTTCAGAGATCCAAGTTTCCGTCGAGTTCTTGGCCGAACAAGTTTTCGAAACTTCCTACTTTGCTTACCCCAGGCGAACTAATTTCGCTTCGAGATAATGTTTGTTCCCGTGCCTTGCAAATGGAAAACGCATCTCCTCGCGGTCGCCGTGGCCGCCATTTTCACGCGCAACGATCGCCTTTTCTCTTTCATTTACTCTCGCAATGCTATTTAATCAACTAGAACTCTTTCCAGTTTAAACTGCTGACGATACTTATTTTCCAGCAAGAAGAATAAACACGTGGTTGCTCGTATATCGTTAGTGCGTTATATAAATTATTAACACCGTAATCGGGCACGATTGTGGTGATTATATTGGTCAATTTTCAAACAAATGTAGAAATATGTACAAACATTATAAAATACTTAATACTCATACATATTGTTCGAATGCTTCACGGAAATATTCGAACACTAATAGAAATTCTTCATGAATACATTACATTACGTGTGTGTAAAATATTTTGTACGAATGAAACTCAACTGATTGAAACAAATCTAAATATACAAAAATTGTAAATCTAAATATACACAAATTAACCATGATTAACCATGAATATAAATTATCTATTAAATATTATACTTTTTATCATAGCGATAAAAAATTAATTTTACTCCTGTTTTCAGCAAGACAATAATGCCAGACATCTCTCAACATTATTACCAATTCTCACGAAAATTTCTCATAAAAATTTTATAGACTTGCAATTGCTTTAGGAATTTAAACTATTTTTCGTTCAAATGAAAGATTTTGTTCTTTAACGTATCGCAAACTTCTTCCTCCCATTTGGATTCTTCTGGCGTATGTTTTATATCGTTTTATATCACTGACGCGTGTTCGAATACTTTTCCTGATTGTGAGGCTTTTTCTGTTTATCCCTAAAAATTTTCACGTATCGTCTTCGCTAGTTTTGCGTAAAAATCTCTTTCTACGTGTAACGAATGGCGAACGAGATAATTAAGTCAGAATGTCAGGCCAAAGGTTCGATAAACCGCGCGCAAGTGATAATGATTTAAATTCAATTTCATTGCGGCACTACGTTTAAACGTAACCTCTTCAACCTCTTTCGCGCGTTCCGTTCCGGAAAGCTTTCGTGCTTCCTCCGCTCGCCAGTCGGCGCGCCGTAATTGACGTTTAATTTTATAAAACGGAACGTCAAGTGAAACAGACACGGTTTGCTTTATGCGAAGCGAAGTCGCCCCGTTCGCCTTTAAAAAAACGCGATTTCCCTCCGTGGAAAAAAAAAAAATCGACGCGATCTCGATTCACAGGCCACGGCAAATTACGTATTTGCGTTTTAAGCCGCGCGTTTTTCGCAAATATAGAGAATTTAAAGGCGACCCATGGCTGATTCACGCTACGTCGCTGTCATTAATTATGCCTCGAGCCTATATGTCAGTGTCAAAACGGTATTAATGAATCAATAATTAGACACATCGTTGAGTTCTGCGAGCTAACTGAATTACTTTATTTTCTCATTTCTTTTTTTCTTATTTTCTCGTTCTATTCTGCTCAGGAACATTATTTATTTATTTATTTCAAAATTCAACAAATTAAATGGAACAATGAAAAATTTAGAATTACAAATATTGTATTAAAGTGTAAAGTCACTTCTTTCGATTGAAACTGTCTTTTTTATTTTCAAAATTTTTGATTCATCGTCGAATGTATATACGTTCGATCAGTATATACGTGTCCAAATCCAACAAGCGACTTCTTACGTTTTTTAAACTTTAAGAAGTGAATTGGATGTTCGGTTCGACTGTACAATTACATAGTTAAACTTGGTTATTTAGTTCTTTTTCCTTTACGATATCTCGATCCATCTCTCTCTGCCAAAAGTTTCCCAAAGAGATCCAACGCGATATTCATATCGCCGTCATCATCAACTTTCGAATATTTTCATTAACCGCCGTTCATTCTCTCCTCCTCGTTCTTTTCTTTTTTAATATATAACAAGTTTTTGCCGGAGCTGAGAGAAAGTTGCCAGATTCGCCGTAGAGCGAGAGCGTTAATTAAAGTCGCGGCACTTTCGGGCCGCTGAGGTTGAAGTACTAAGTATGTCAGGTGTTATCAAAGCTCGCGCGTGGTACCTGGCTTCCTTCAATCTCCCTTCTCTTCCCTCTCTTTCTCTCTCGCAAGATGTCGCATTAAACGGTCGACCTCCGGAAAGAAAATAGACCAAAAAAGACGAGCAAAGAGCGGAAACAAACGTTTTTCCCCGTTCCCTTTCCCAGACTTCTCGTTTCTTTTATCTTTTTATCTTTGGCAACTTTTTTCTTCTTCTTCTGCTTCTTCTTGCGGCATATTGTACCAGAACCAGGTGAAACTACTGGTTCGCGGTTGCATCTTTAGCATTTTTTAGCGTTCGCGCAACCGGAAAATAGGCGGCCATTTGTTATTTACGCCCCTTCCCCCTGGTCCAGAACCCTGTCCAGGAACCCTGCTAATTGTAAGTTCGAGATGCATAATTCTTTGGGTGAATGCGAAACGAGAACGCCGCCGCCGCGACCGTTCCATGAATCATCCGCCTGCCCTGTGAAAACCGGCCGGCCTTTCTGCCTCCTATTTCCGCCGGTTTTCCGCGAATTTTCCCTCGTCTCTCGCTGCCCGTGGCCCGTCGCCGCCACGATTTTCCATTTCCTCGTTCGACCGTGGTAATTACCAGGCGCGCGAATTTATTACGCTCCGAGAGGCTGCCAGGCGTCGATATTTTTGTTCCGTAGTGTTCCGGTGCACGTTGGTTTCCCTTCCCACCCCCGCCCCTCGACGCGGACGTTGCGCGCGTTTCTTGAACTTCTGGCGGAAGTCGAGGGAACTATGTAGCTCTCAGTTTTAAATACGACGGTTTTTTCTTGCTGTTTCTGCCGTTTGCGGGAAAATTTGGGAAACAATTTGCAAGGATTTGCAGAATGCGAACGAAATGCACAGAGTGTGATCTGGATATGGTAGTTTGATAAGTAAGAAATGTATATATAGCAATCTAGCGTTAGATCTAGCGTTAATATGTCGCACGTGATGTTTAATTGATGAAACTGATCTCTATTTGTACGAAGCTATTAACAGAAGCATAAAAGTAATCTATTTGTTACTGTTTCAATTCAAATTAGGTTTTAATGGACTCTTGATTAGAAATTCTGTGGACGAGCATACTTTCATTCTTCAGCATGCAAGCTCAGTTGTCTATGTCCGTTAATTAATTTTTTTAATCTTTTCCAAAACACTTGTATATTTTGGGACGTTTGTGCGTTCATTTTCGAATGTTTGAAAATGAATTTACTCTCTCTGGATCGTTCAAACGTTTGACTCAGAAATTAATCGTATAACATGTATAATAATCACTTTAACATTAGGAGTTAACCAAAGTGGTCAAAATAACCAATTTATAATTTTGCCATGGAAATTTCATATATTTATGATAGTGTATTTTTAGATACTCGAGCGATTTTTAATAAAATGTATTAACAGAAGCTTGTGTTCTTCATTGTATTATCAATTTTTTCTTGTATCTGGCACTTTAATTTCTTCTCCCCACAAACATTATACTTTAATGGTTGGTAGTTCTAGCTTTAATATTTGTCCCAGGATTTTGCAGATACTTCAAGAGCTTATGTCTTTGGAAAAATTAGAAGATCAAATTCCATGCTCATCTACGGAATATGATTTAATTTCTACACGTTTTGTTATACTTGTTCCAGAATTTTTGAAAGCCTTCAACAAAGGATTAAAAACCATTATGGTGGTATAAATGATTTATGCTCTTGCTCATGAAAGAGGTATTTAAGTATTTAACGAAATCTAGGCTCGTACTTTGAATTCGTCGATAGCTTCCCTTAGATCCTCGTCGGAGTAGCCTTTCATCGCCTTGGTGGCCACGGGTCCCATGTAGTTGTTCACCACGGCGAACTCCATGAGCGAGAGGAACACGAACACGCTGCATGAGGACATCCATACGTCGATGGCCTTCACGTAGGAGACCGGTGGCAGTGATTGCTGGGATTGCGTGTTCTGAGTCGCTGCAAATCAAACAATCGGGACGTTTCTCGGTCGCTCTGTGCCAACATTAATTTACTGTTTGCTATTCGTTTTGCAATTACATCCTATCCCTTATGTATGCAGCAGGACCACGATTGTATGAACTTCATTTACGAGGGTGAATGTGATTTAATAATTATCCGCAACAGTAACACTTTTTGTTCCACGTGTATGGTCACAGCATTGAATGGTATGTCCATTATGAGATCAAAGAACCTCAATATTCAGTAACATCATCTTCAAGGATTGATTACTCAATCTAACGTAAGCATAATCATTTTTCATTGAATATTTTCTATTTCAATTTCACTGACGTTTCTATCTCGTGTGATTCTTTTACTCTATAAAACATTTTCCTGATGTCTTTCTTTCCACATCCTGTGTACGTCAATCTTATAATTTTGCAATCTATTTCCTCTTTTCTAACACCATCAATTTTCCTAAACTTCTCACACTTCATACCTTTACGAGCCATAAATATCCCACATAGATAATTTATGAGAAATTTCCCATTTCACTAAAGTTACGGTAGATTAAAATAAGTCACGACCATTCTTTTTAGAGGTATGAGTAACCATTCTGAAAATACATGTTCCACCCTTTTCAACGAGTTCATGCGCTTCGCAATCATCCCCTTCCGGGCATGAACGAAGCAGAGCTCGAACCTAAACCCGAGCCCTTGTCCGTATCACGAACTCTATGAGCCATGATTTAAAGACATCTCATTATTTCGTACATGGGATTGAAAAACGCGTGAATGCTATGTCACTTGTTCCCGTAGTCTCTGTGCTCTCGTCGATTCATCTCAACTCGAAAGCACCGAGTGCGTTTCGAACTTCAACCCTCATCCGCCCTTTACGTCAATTTTTCTTATATAAAATGTCACATTGTACTTTTAACATGTATTTTTGATGACAAAATATGTTGCCAAAAGTTGTAAGCAATATATTCGTTTTCAAGTCTGTTGAAAATACATTATGAATTGTTATAATATCATACTACGATTATGCATTTAGTTCACCATCGTTTCGAAGATGCGTGGGCTTAATAGTTTCGAAACAAGTGATCAGTAACAAAAAATAAGATACGAAGCTGTTAAATATATAAATTTAGTTTATTTATTTTCTTACCTTTATTCAGTTTATCTGTTTCCTTATCTTCAGTTCATTTAATTTATTTTCTTTGTACAAGAATTTGCAAATTTCAATTGGATTGGAGGGTTAAAGTTTGAAAGCCGCGATTCGCTGTCTCCGTCGTCTCAGCAAAAAATAAATAACTAGACAACACAAACAGCAAAAGGGTAGAAATGAAAATAAAAAAACCGCACGACAGGAGAACTCGAGAAGAACACAATTTTGAATTCGATGCAGAATTGGTAGTAAATTTATCTCAAGAGACATGTGGCCAATTTCTTGTTGAAATTGTTCATCAGCTTTTCCAAAGAAAACTGTTCATCTGCACCGAGTCTTTCAGTGGTGTACGCGGTTTTTCGCGAGTCGATCGATCTACGGAGATGGAAAACGTCGGCAAAGAAACGTCGTCCAGAATGTAGTGGCGGCGGGTACGACGACCTTACCGAGGGTCAGCAGTGACGTCACTCCCAGGGTGACCCGGGCCGGGATCGCCTCCGGTTTGATCCAGAACGCGATCCACGACATGACGACGATCAGCGCGGACGGTATGTACGTATGGAAGAGATGATAGCCCAGCCGACGGCGCAGATTGAACACGATCTGGATGCACGTGAAGTTGCCGGTCGAGTACTCGATCGTGCAGTCGGTCGTGTAATTATTTGAAATGTCCAGCTGGGGAAGCTCGATCTCCGGATTCACCACTAAAGGATCCGTCATGTTCCAAATGAACACCAGATCCTGCGTGGTGTGCGACACTGAAAGGCAACAGGGTTAAAAACTTTTCACTCTCGAGGAAGTACGCGAATTTGGCGTATAAGATTCGAGTGGAAGATTCTTTAGATGATTAAGTTGGGAGAGTATCTTTTTATTCGGAGCCATCGATTTTTAAACGATAGAAATATCGAATAAAAATTGTTAGCTCGTTGTAGATCAAGGTTATTTGAAATTTTTATGTCCGTTTCAAAACACTTGTTGGGATGACTTTTGCACGATGATACGACGTAATTATTATAATTTGCATTTATCCGAAAGAAAAATTTAATGTATAACACATGCTATATAAAAATGAAATAGAAACGATTTTAATAAATAGCAGCCGTAATAAAGTAGAAATCCATTAAATTTCTGACTGTCGATATTCACGAAATAACCACTTTTATTATAAATTAAATTCATCTTCCATCAATTTTTTTTTCTCCTCATATGAACAATAATGCCTAAAGCTTGAGTAATGTTATATATTGGATTATAAATGACCACGATAATCTAGATTACAAAAATTTAGAAAATTTTGTATTCTGCACTCTGTATTCAGTACTCTGCGTAATGGAGATTGCTAGTTCGTCGAGGGTGATCTTCGCGTTCGGGGGATTGACGCGTGGTTAATATTTACGGACAAAGTAAACGCTTTCGAAATTTAAATTGGTCATCTTGGGTCGGAAAGTAGGGAATTGCATTATTAAGAGAAAGTTTCAATTTCTTGGGTTAAATATGAAAAGCAGATCTAGCCGACGCTGGATCAATCCCTTAACCATGGGTTTTTGAGAAATCGCGTCTGTGGAACACCAAGAAGTGAAAATTAAATTGATTGATCTAATTTTAGACGAACAAATATAATGTTACTATAATATAAATTATCTCTATATAAATAAATTTCCACGTTCAAGCATAAATATATACATTTACGTATACGAGATGACTAAACATTCGTTTATTGATGTTATTTTGCGTAAATTTTATTTCGACATTCTGTTTGGCTACGTTAAAGTTGAAGACCATAGTTAATGGATTAATAGGTCAGAGTTTGATTAATCTATGCAAACATACGTACGACTTTCGATCATCATTGAGCAAATCTGAGTGTCGTGAGGATAGGACTCGAACTTCATCGCGCAAGAGAGTACGAGAGTCAATCTAGAAAAAAGGAAACAGAACAAATAAGAAGAATATAAATATTGCAGGACAATCGTTTCGATCGATCTTACTTCGACATGTACAGCAACGTCTTGTCGTGATACAGCCAAAGATAGTGATTCGGTATGGACATCTCGTGAAAAGTGACTTTCTTCGCGTTCTTGAAGAAGCAATCAGGTCTCCAGATATTGTGCAGCCAGTCTACGTCCAATATTCTGTACTCTTCGGACATGTTCTCCGGAAGTCGCAATCTAGAGTCTCGCCAGCTTTGCGCCAGAAATATATCCGCGACGTACGTCTAGAAGTCAGAGCCAATGAAATGTTCAATTCCGCGGAGAATCACCTTTAAAGTGAAAACTTTATATATATAGAAACTCTTGCCGGAAACTTTATACAAAGAAACTCTCGTCAAATAAATAATTGAAATATCTTTACAAAAGTAGTCCGTTGGTCGTAGAATTTCAAAAAGAAAAGACTTTTTCTTTCGCGTACAGTCAGTCACGTATAGACAATATACGCACACTTGCCAAAGAAATATTTGTTGGAAACAGAAAGAAAAAATTGTACAAATCTGTAACTGATTATGGAATAAAAATGAGATCGTTTCCAAAATATTGATAACCATTCGTATTTCTTAAAAAAAAAAACCAAATTCCTGACAAAAAATGAGTATAATTTATAATCGTTATTTCAGCCATTTAGTCCCGGTTAACCTTCGACGAAACAAGACGTCAACTAAAACACGAGCGTCTACACGCTACGTGGCCCAATTTGCATACGCGTTAGCAACGATGCGCCAGAAAAAAAAGAGGCACACGCAGGCACGCGAGCCCGCGTCGTTCCCCCGGAAAGGTGTGAAACACCGCAGCCAAGGCTTGCGTCTCTTCAACTCCCATCGAGAGCCACCCCATTTACACGGTTCTCCCCTCTGTTCGAGGAGCGTGGTGCTTCCCCCCGGTGTTGGGTTAGGTCTTAATTAAACGCGAGTACCCGACGGCGGTCTCTCTTTCGCGTGAGGCGAAATTACCATAGATTCCTCGTTTATAGAGTCGATGCTGAGCACCGTCACGTGGAAGTAGACAATGGTGGGCTGGCCGAGGAACTTGGGCGCTCTGTGCTTGTCGTATTGCTTCGGGTTCAACGGGAGGATGTCCCTGAGTGACAAGGAGGCCTCCTTCCTGCCGTACTCTTCGAGGTCCGACTCCCTGGAGGAAAACAGAGAAGCGAGGAGAAAACGAGACTTGCGAGGGGAACTCGGGAGGGGAGGGGACTCGCGTCGCGAGACTTAAACGAGTCCGCCATTATGGTGTATCGTCGTGGGTGCATCGAGAGATTTCTTTCTTTTATTGTGACACTTCGTGACACGGGTTATTTATTATTTTGTCATTATTTAGGTATGTGAATGTCGCCTTAATTCTGAAACCTTTCTGAACTGAAACTGAATCTGTGATCCCTTTCTCTACGATAGTTGATCGTTTCAATTTATTTCCAAAAGAATATGAATGAACGAAAGAGGTGGGAGTAAGTTGAGCAACAAATGACCATACATTCACATACAACTGATTTTTTTGTTTACAGTGATTAATACTCTAATTCTAAAAGAAATCATAATTTACCCATGCACATTTGCTATTTCATCATTTATACGATCTTTCTACTTTCAATAATTGACACTCTCAATTCTACAATTCTTTTTCGGAATAACATGAATAAATAAAAAGCGTTTATTGTATGCACTGTATGCGTAACACGCAGTGTTGTTTGTGACGTAGAATATATTTCACATCTTCATCTCGTCACATTTATTATCATTGAAGCACACAAAATGTTCTCCACGTTTCTTGTTCTCTGTCCTTTGACGGAGTTCTTCGAAATACCGAGAGTAAACGAAAAAAAAAACCACTTTGTAACTGAGGCAATATTTACAATTTTCCTTAATAGTTTTCCTGCTTTAATTTTGGTTTCTTGGATTTCTCTATCCTTGACCCTGTTCGTCGTATCCTCTTCTTTTCCGTTCCAAGTGATCAGATTGTCTTATCTTTCGTTAGTTAATCTTGTTACGTTATCTCTTGTCTTTGATCGTTAACGAAGCTTTGTGTTTCGTATTGATTTCAGTAGCGTTGGGATTACTGAATCGTAGGGGAATAACTCGATCAAAAACTTAAACTGTTGTGTGTAGTCTCTCTCTCTCTCTCTTTAGTTTCAAAACTATCGAATCCAAAGAGGAACAATTCGTACAATTTGTATATTACGGAACAGTCTCAGTGTTTTTGGCACCGTTCTTCTCGTATTCTTTCGCTTTAGAAGTTCCTCTGCATTATTTTGTATTAAATCGTGTATTAACAACTTCTTTATGTACAAAATATGATAATTAGGCATAAAACGACATAGGTTGGCGCATCTCGGAACCTCGAGACTTTTCTTTATTCTTTTCTTCAACAGTTCTTTTCGTTTCTTAATCTTTTAAGTGGATCTTCAATTTCAGTTTAAATAGTTTACGTTTAACTTACACCGAATTGGTAAGTAGAAATAGAAATGTAACGAGACATTTTCAATAATGATAAAAAAATTCAGTACGCGATGAGATTTAAAATTAAATGAAACCACGATCAAAGAATTAGAAAAAAGATTATTAATTAATTGTAGTTATTCATTTCGCTTTCAAATAGCTACATAATTTGTTCATATCTGCGCAATTAATTACACAGTAACAATTTAATATTCGTAATTAATAAAAATAAAAATAGAATAATGAAATTTGAGTAGATAGAGTAGTGAATGTTAGAGTTACAACTAGTTTTCTACCAAATAGTTCCCTTTCCCAGAGTAAAATTTTATTCTAATCAATGTAGTTCTCCTTATAAAAATTTTTTCGATATTTTACTTTATGTATAAAATACGATACGCGTTATATTTGTAAAATGGATTTTTATTTTCGAGAACTCTTTATCTCAATGACAGACTAAAGTTATTTCTCGGTCAGAAACTTCTGACAGTCATTGCGTATTATTTACGAATTTATAATACAATACTTGAAAGATCAGAATTTCGATTGCGGGCGGCAAGACAGTTCCGCATCTAAACGAATAAACAAACTGAACTAAAAATAGCAAGAAACTGACTTCCATCGCTGTTAATTCTCAGCCCATTGGAATAATACACACACTCGCGTAAATTCACGATGGAAACGGGATAGGAATCATCTCGACGGCCGGGTCGCTCCGATATTCGCGAGGTCGTTTCGTTACCTCTCGATTTACGACACTCGACCGCAATACCGGCGAATTATTTCGTCATATTTCCCGAGCGGGCGAAGATATCGATGAAACGTCGATGGATCGAGCCAGATCGGGGGCAAAGGAAGTCCACGAACGAAGCGGCGAGCGAGCCGGACTCTAAAATATTGCCGCGATTCCGATGAAACAGCAATATCGCAGAAGCCATAATAGGTCTTCGTGCTTGGCACACCTTTAGGTCCGGCCGAGATACGTGTGTTCCTTACACGCGGACATTTTAATATGCTAACCTACGACCTCCGGATCCGGTTACCCCCGGAGAATTTCCACTTTCGTTCGTGCAATTTACCCGCCCGATCCTCCCTCCTCTACCTTCGTGACGATTTACGCCGGGCGGCTCGGCTTCCACCAAGGTGTCACGTTCGATTTTAATCGAACGACGCCGAACACCTGCTCCAGGGGGATCTTCTTTGATCTTTGATTTACGACTGGGTTTTGCACGGTCGAGTGTCGTCGTACGAATTGTCCTCGAGTTGCAATCGAGAGAATAAATTCAAAAAAAATCCAACGTTTTGTCGTGTAGCTCTAATATTCCTTGTGTTCTTTTCTTTTCTTTTTTTTTTTTAAATAAAACGTATAAGATCACGATGTAAAGTATTGAATATTCATATTTGAGAATATGTTACATGAAATTGAATAGGAATAAAAGAACTCGCGAGTTTAATTATTCATCTTTTTTTTTTTTAGTATTGTTTCATTTTGACACCAAGAGATTGATTAAATTGGACAAGGGTTGAAGTTCAATGAAAATCGCGCAGCAAGTTTCAGGGATCGATCCTCACGAACACGAAGTCAATTTTTCAATGTTTTTAGAGTTTGAATTTTGACAATCATCGAGAGCGAGAGCATCTTTACTTCTCCACTCGTTGCATGATGTAAGAATATCTTCGAACGAACAAACTCAGGACTGTCGAAGTAGAGGCTTCACGCTTTAAAATGAGACCCGACGGATTGTTATATGATTCCTTTTTACGAAATTTAAAGTACTGGTGATTCTTCATCGTCGTTGGTTTTTCACTGTATTTTTCTTTTGCGAATAATCACGAAACGTGTTCGGGTTATCGCGATGATAATTTGTCGTAGAATATTATCGTAGACAATTGTCGAGTTGGAAAGCGCGATCGACGTCCATTTATGAAAGCGCACGATTCCAGTGAAACCTGCCAAGATGATAATCTACAATAAGATTTTTAGGAATATTCTTATAATTTTTCCCCTGAGCGATTTTATATCAGTATCCAATCGACGAAAGAGGTCCTCCTGTTTCACTGACAACACCTGTCGAATCATTTCCAAGATTTTCCTCCTCGTCGAACGAACATTCGCGAAAATCGCAGCAGAACTCGCAGCAAACTCGATAAAACATTTCGCGTAATAAAAATGTACTTTCGCGAATTTTTATTAAAAAACGCAAACGTAAATCGAAAAGAAATGGATCTGATGATGAGTCAGTCATGAATGTCTGCATACATCTGTCAAACATTGAGTATTTGATTCTTGGAAATCGGACGCTCGAACAATGACTAAAGTAATTTATAACGACGAACGATTTATTACGTATTATAAATTTTACTGCTACTTTATTGTTTTTTTAATATTTTATCCCGCAATTAGAAATGTATAATAAAGTAACGATAATAAAAATTGTAGCAAAGTGAGTTTTGGACTGATCAATAGAGATACAATGTCAATATGTAAAAGGATTTTTAGAATTTTATGAATCTTGACTAGTCTTTTAGATAAAATATTGACAAGGTTTCGTATGTTTCGTTTGTTTAAAAGAACATAACTCGAAAGTGCAATTTTCCGCTAATAACATATATAGATATACAATTATCATACGCTTCACATTATGATATGCTCATGATAATTAACTCCTTGGTCTACTGCAAGAGAAAGTTATACCACGAACATGTTGAAAAATGAGATTTTTATTAATTCGGTCAACGTCTAATTCTCATCTCATAATTTTACAAATACATAGCAGAATAAAAAGATAGCAGTTTTAACAACGAAAATATCTCACTATTGTACCTTTCAATTGCAGAAATATTTTTCATTTATGTTTTCCGCTAAACAAATATGAAAAAAAACATCGTCATATTTTTCAGAATCTATGCAATTTTAACGAATAAACATTTAAGATATTCCTATTTTCCTTTAAGTATTCAAAATTTTGCGACAGATATACGCGAACTTTCGTGACCGACCGTGTCGAATCGAACTCTGCATAAAGATAGATAGAGAAAGAGAAAGGGGCGAGGAGAATTGTTTTGATGATGTCGATCATGCTTGGTGCGTTACCTTTCGATCTTCGGAAAAAACCGGTACCCGCGCTTTCTCGCCGAAAGTCGAAACGTGCTGGACGATAGGCTATCGACTTTAATATGCCAGCCTTCGACCTCCGTGGAAAGTACCGGTTCGCATATTTCCTCGCTGAAACTCGACACAGTCGCGGGTGATGCTGGGCCAGATTCTATCGCCGCCGTGTTTCGCAACGAGAACGAATTTACCGACGAACATTTCGATTCATCTCTCGTGCCTCCTCGCTCGCCATTTATTAAAATTCGTTCAGACAGGATGTTTACGCAGAATTTTCGTCGACGCGAGTTGACACTCGAAAGGAGCGCGAATCTCATTTCAATTACAATGCAAGAGAAAGAAAGAAAGAAAGAAAAAAAGAATTTACATTAACTTCTTGCCTTGTTAATTTCGAAAAAGTCGTCTCGAAAAGTCTTTTCATTTCTATGTTTATTTCAAAATATGTTCATGCAGACAGAAAAACACACTAATCTAAAGTTTGATACGATTGAAAAATTATTGTGTGTTTTCAATTATATTGAAATTATCTCGGGCTCGAATCAATTGGATTCATCCACGTTGGTAGATTTGTAAACTGAACCTATATGTTTGACACTGTCGGAAATTAGCCCTTTAAGGACTCGTTGAATTTTAAGAAAATCGTTTTCTAAACAACAGAAACATATTTTTATTTTTATTTCATTAATCTAATTTTTTTGCAGCTACACCTTTCTCTGTAAATTAATACGTATACTACTTTTCGAAAATGAAACGTGTCAAATCTGTTACCTTTGCAAACGTGATACCACGAAAATTAAAGAGTTAACTCACGGTTTCTTTTCACGTACTGCATAGCTATTAACGAGGCAAGATACTAAAGGACTTTAATAATACTAACATTCTTTTAGATGTCAGCATATAATCGTCGAACAAAATCAAAAACAGACCGCCAAATAAAAACAGTGTTCGGCACTTTTTTCGTTTCGCTAATGACGGTACGTTCGTTCTTTTTGCAAGTAGGCCACGATACTCGTCCTCGGGATCGCGTTACTTAGCGATCGAAGGGGAGTGCATGCGTGAAAGAAAAAGATAAACTAGGAAACGAGAGACTCGAAGGCTCGAGAGATTTCCGTCGCATTGGTCGAACCGATCGAACGAGAAATTACACGAGAAATCTCTGCGCCTTCGATCTAAAGGCTAATCTTCAGCGTGTTCTACTCAACCGGTCGCGGGCTTCAATACTTTCCGAGCTACTCGTGTTCGCCTACTCACGGAAAATGCAGGGCCACCATGTCAAAGAGCGTGTACAGGTAGCAGCATAGGATCACCAGAGAGTGCCTCGTCATTCCTGAAACAAATTATCGATGTCAGCGAAGCTGGGAAACGACTGCTGGGAAAAATTGCAGCGAGATCGTAAAGATCGTGGATAACGTCGAGAGGATGTGATTTTCAGTGGAAAAAAAAAATAATACCCAACCAAGCGGAACGAACACGATCGAGTGGAAAATTCTCGCGTTTCACGAATTTTTATGGCTCGTGGGCTTGTATTTTCTTTCAACGTTGCCTGTACGACGAAATATAATAGATTGTGTCACGTGTGTCTCCATCAGTCTACGAATATTTAGTTCGTCAAAGGATCAAGTAGTAATTAATTACAATTAAATTGCGAATTTTTATACGTTTATAGAAAATATAGAACGATGGCCTTTACAATTATTAAACAATGTTCTATCCATTCAATTATATTTTCAACAGTACGAATTTGTATGAAAATCGGCAATCTAGTAATATTATAAGTGTGCCAATTTTTCGAAATTTCGTAAAATTGTAGAAGCTAAAGGTTATTAGTAACGAATATCGATCGAACCTGCGGAATTCCATTTCATAGCTTTCGACGTTAAAAAATTCGGTAATATAAATCGACGAAAAGGAATTTATAAAACGATAAATGATAATTTACAAAATGTTGTATTTAATACTGTATCCATCGTTGTTGCCATTGTTTGCAATGAAAAATCGATGCGATCGCTAATAATCTTGCGATGGAATCGTCGTCATGTAAACAATCGAGAAAGAAAGGAAACTCCCATAATTCGGTGAAGAAACCCTCGCGCCACGGCGTTCTATCGGCGTGCTGCGAAACGGCGAAATTTAGGTCGAGGTTCGCTTGTTCCCAACGTTGTTCAAACTTCGCTGTTCTTCTTTCGCGCTAATCCACCAGCAGGTTTTTTCCCCCCGATTCTTTTAAAATCCAGTTCGCGAAATGCCCTGTTCCGTTTCCCTGCATCGATCGCGAGGCTACAGTGCCGTTCGACATGACAATATCTCGAACGTCAAGTATGAAACGAGAAATCAGAGGCGAGAATTCGTCGAAACGAAAATCTCGTTTGGCGAGTCACGAGCCTCGAGTCCACGAGGAAATTTCCCTTGGCCATACGTTTCACCATCGATCCAGGTATTTGAATATTATCCCGGCACTTCTGCCATTCGTAGAAGCTCGATCGAGATTCCCGCCAACGAAACGATAGAACGATACGGTAGAGACTTACCGATCAGCTGCACATTCTACCGTGCCGATCCTCTTTGACCAATCGAGCAGCTGGCGCACTACGAATCCCCTGCTGACCGCTCCAGAATTCCTTATCGCGATAGCGCACAGCCGGCTTATCAATCCAGCAGCCACATCCGCCGGAAGTTCCCTCCAATATCCATCAAAGTCGATTGGCTAGATCACACGTGACTTCGATCTGCGACAACCAGTTCGATCCGTGAACGATCATCGGGCAGTCTCGATCGATTTTTCGACGCTGTTCCAAAAATCTAGAATACGCGCGCGTGCGTATACTCTAGTCTCTGTCTGTTACGCGTTTCTCTTTGACAAACGGTGAAACGTGGCTCGCATGTACGTGGATGTGTAATAGTGTCCCGCGAGGGAAGCTCAGAGAACAGAACGAGGAAGATGTGTCCACAGTCTTGCACAGCCTTGCCTCAGCAAAATTCACAATTTTGTGGGAATTCTCGGGGCGCGATCGCGTCGGCTGGGGAAACCCCAGCAAGGATCGGGGACACACGGGGCGCGACTCTTATCGGCGAAGGGTTGATTCGCCACTCGGCCACTGGCCACTGGCGGGGCTTGCTGGTTCTGTAAACCACCCTGTCGGTCGCTGCCTCTAAGCCAATTTGCCTATCGACTAACTGATTAAGCCCTACTCTCTTTCATCGTGGTAGACGTGCTCACGCTCTACTGGACCTACCTAACCAACGTTGTCCAACATTGTGCGCGACTCTCGCGCGTGTTTGTGGAAGCGGTTGTGCACGTCGGTGCAGGGACAGCCAAGGCGTTTCGTGTGTGCGTTACGCCGAGAGAGACCTGTGCGAACCTCGTGTCCCGGCACGAGATATACGACTATAGTGGCTAGAGCCACGACGCCCGCGTTTTTTGTACCGCTATACCACTGGAAATTCCATCTCCTGTTTTCTTTTCTTTTTTTTGGCATTTGATGGACATCGCTGGATTTTTTTTTTCTTTTCTTTTAATCTTCGCCGCCCGCTTTCGTTACTCGTAGCTTGTAATTACGTAACGAACGTAATACCGCGCCGTGGTGTCGTAGCGGGCAGCAATCGGAGCGACGAGGACGCGACTGTCTTTTCCTTTTTTTCTTTTGTTCCTTTTTGGTGAAAATTTTTGCAACGTCGAGAGCTCTATGGAAATTTATAACCGGTCGGAGTAGCGAACGGTAGGGTACGAAATGCATTTCGTGCATCGCGTTTTGCCATTACATATGGTTTACGGAGATCTCGCTGGTTACGGAGCGTCTCGCTTTTATTAATTTGAAAAAAAAAGAAAAAACAAACTCGTGACGTATTAATCACGATTAATTGCGATTCAGCGTGACTCAGAATTACGATCGGATCGAGAATAATCCGAAAATGGTAATAGATCTTGAAATGTATAATGACTCACGGAACGTGTTACAGAAAACATTTTGAAACTTCATTAATACTGCAATATCAGTTAAATGGGTCAAGTTGGATGGAACAAGATATCTGATACAAGTATTTAAACAAACGTAAATTTGTTAAATTCCAAATACTGAAAGCGGAAAATCAACGAATCTTTTAACATTGATCCTCTTGGAAGTTACGTATGTATGCTCATACTTTGAAAATTTTCTACAACTATTGCTTCGCTGCGAGAATATCAAATGAACTATTTATATGAACGATACTGATTAATTTTATACTTGCAACAAATAATCGTAATTCATCTTTTTCCCTCGTAAGTAAATACCGGTCAATGTAGTATATAACGTCTTTCAAATTGTCTTTCAAATTTTCTTCAGAAATTTGACAGACACGTATGCAAGCTTTCACCGTGCGACAGTTTATGATAACAGGTATTTGAACCCGCAAGCTAATTCCCTTGTTAAGCAAATGAATCGATGGCACCATAAACGTCGAAACACGCTGATCAATGCATTCAGCATTATACCGGATGGTCCACCGCAAATGGAACATCCGAAACAGTGCGTCCGAAGGCTCAAAGAGATTCTATTTAAAGAGGGATGTTTAACAAGCTATTCAACGTTCACGTTTCCTGTGCTACTAATGGCAAATAGAATACTCGGCCGTTCTATTTCAGGCGAATACAGTGCTGCTACACAGTAGCTGTCGCTGTTAGTTTCTTACACTCGTTTCTTACGCGATCTCCAGTAAAACGCGATCGAATCGGTTTCTGCGTACTCGCTCAGTCTTTTGTCCCTGCTAAGCGAGCTAATAAAATCCTCGTCGTCTCTCCGCGTTCCACGAATTTCGTTACCATCTTCGCGAACTGTATGAAGACGAATTTCCACCTTGGGAACATAAGCATCCCGCTTAGGTAGATCATCTGACGCTGTCAAAGTTCGCTCGAAATTCCCAACGCGTGCACGGTTGGTTAAATTTCAATAATTTTTAGTAACAATTTTTATATCTTCTAGGAAAATATAATGTTCCTGATTATCACCAGTTTTCGATGAAACAAAGTTCAGGCTGAATTCTAGAGACCTTATGAAAGTATAATTTCTAATTCTTTGAACTCGAATAGACGAGTATCTGCATTTTCTGTGGAGCTCTTGAGAGAATAATAAATCTTGTATTATCTGTAAATTTGATTATCAAATTCTAGTAACCGAAGTGTCGCAATTCATGTTTCTCGCGAATTCAACAACTGGACAACTCGGTCTGGATTTGTTTCAGTTTTTCTAATTTTCTATTTCAACATGTCGCGTACATCGCTTGTCGTGTTTAATTTTTCAATAAAAACATGGCCAGATCTCGTGCTCGTAATAACTGGTTCATTCTATCGCCACCAGCGAAACGTTTGTCCACACGTGCAACGTGCATGTGTGCACACATGGCTGTTATTGGATATAAATATCCGTACGTGGCCAGTTATGGCACACACGCGACTGTGTCGAGTGTACATGCGAGTATCGATATCCCTCCTGGTCTAATGAGATTCACCGGAGGCGCAAGTACAAACGAAGAGGGTTTTCCGAGCGGATTCGATCGATCGACTACTCTGACCGATTCTTCGATTATTCCCGACTAATTGGATGCCTCTTTATCAATCTGAACGAGCTGATCATCGATAACTTATCTTGAATGAATGTTCAAACACCAGAATTAATAGTTCACTTTTTTCCTCGCGAAGATAAATTCACGAAGATTAAGGAGTACTTTTTACTTTTCTTCGGGGAAAAATATTATAGTTGAAAAAGAGAAGGATTGCGAAAAGAAATGTAAGCAATCACTGTCTCCTGTTTTTCCTCTTCCTCGAGTAGTAGTATAGTAAAACTGTTGGAGTTTTATATATTTTTATATATGCGTAAAGATGGAATCAAACAAGTCTAATACATTTATTTAAATTTGCACTCGTCTCATCTTTGCAGCGTGGTAGCTTCCAAACTGTGCTAAATTTATTTTTTAATATCGTTGCTTACTTTTAAAATCACGCGGGTACATTCTTTATAATAATAAAGAGAAATCAACGATCTGAAGCATCTATTGAAGAAATATACATCTGTTGCGAATTAGTGATACTATTAAATTCTTGGATATTTTATACCAAAAAAATATTAATAACAAAGATTATGGATTAGATGTAGATTTCTCATTTACGTCTTCTGCAGTTCGTTTCTTTTCATTTTCTAACAATGATTTAATCTTGCGAATGTTTCATTAATTCCCAGTATTTCAAATCAGGCAAGTACAGATTATTGTACTGATTTTTCAAAAAAAATCTAACAGGTGTCGTTTCTTATATCTCTCTAAACAATCCAAATATCCAAATATCAAAATATCGATGTCACAATTGTACAAAAAACAAGCTGCGTGCAATTAAATTCTATTTTTTTCTTTTCAATTTCCCAGAACTTTCAAGATCTGGAATTCTGGTATTTGCATCATCTTCAATTACAACATACAGCGAGAATAACTCACTGTTTCAGCTCGTTCGATTCTCGTAGCGCGTTCTAGCCAAAATTAGCCGGTTCTCAAGAACCTGACTCACACGATTCGAACGTCGAATCAAAACTGCATATTTTTAACTAAGTTATCGAGCTGGTTTAGACGGTCGTCGTACTGATCGTGCGTACTCACCGCGGCTTTGTTTCGCCCTCGTCTGCTCTATTTGCTGCATCGTCCGGACTAATTATAAGACACGTCACGCTCGCGCGATATCAGCGTGACGAGATAGACACCGGTCTATTTTGAATAGAAATCGGCCTTTCTCTCCGGCGCCGGAATCTGGACCGCGATGATTTACATCGTTCAACTTGCAAACATCCTGATTAATCATCGCTTTGATCGCTTCTCGCGCCAGTTTACCCACCGTTCTTGGCTATCCTATTGTTTCAAGGAAACGCTCAACAATCGATTCGTTGTTGTTTCGTGAATATCGTTCTTGGTTCTTATTTCCATCGAGAAGACTGAGGTGTCTTGTTTTTCGTCTTTCTGTGTGTACAGTTGGCAGCTGAAAAGGTGAATACTTTGAAGAAGAGAAAACCGAGAATTGGATGAAACATTCTGTAGGTTAGATCAAGTTAGAGGAGAGTTGGCAAATCATTATTTTTTCAATGAGTTGATTTTAATACTTTGCTCTAATATATATTGGAATTATGTCTCAATTTTTTACAAAAAGGAAACATTTTTTTTCTATCTACATGCCAAATTAACCTTCAACACTATAACGAATGGCTTCGGAAGTAATCTTTACTAGGAATTAGCAAAATCCTTTAACGTGTGCATAATCTGAGGTGCTTAAAATAATTAATTTGTTCATTAAAAGTTCGAAGAAAATAGAAAATATATTGAATAAATATAGGAACGTATTCTAGGATGAATACACTGTGTTACGTGGTTTTCATTTCAATATTAAAGCACTCAACGAATCAAGAACTGCCGAATTATGACTTTTGCAGTTTATAAAGGAACTGTCATTAAAAATAAGAAAATAGTAGTACCAAATATTTAGACGAAAATACCACTGGTTGTTATACAGTATTAAAAAGTTAAACTTCATCCCTTAAATTTGAATTACCACGATAAAAAGAAATACGTATTCTATTATTGTTAATTCTTCTTCGAGCTTACAAAGTTTCACCTAAATCACCCTTTCCTTGTCAATTACGTTGTCTACACGATTTTTAATATTACAGTGATCCGATTGAATTCGAAAAATCATAAAGTGGGAAATCAAAGCGGAGAACCCTATTACACGAACTCCAGTCCAACAAATTCATACAAACCGTAGAGTTTCTGCTATAGGCACGATCGACACGACTGCATGTATTTTGCTTTTATGCGTCTGTGCACCGTAACAAACTAGAGCACCGAATCGCAGCCAACCTCGCAGTCATCCTCGCAGCTCGCTGCAGCTACGTGGTCAATAAATGTGTTGAAAGAAATTACCCAGTAGGTAAGATGAGCGCGAAGGGGATGGAAGAAGATCGCGGACGGACGCGCTCGTCTAACCCCCTCGAATCCAATTAATGGACGAGCAGGTGTTTTGACAGTTCGCGCGGTTAAACGTGTGCAGAGTGGCAGCAGCCACATGCTCGCAGCCTGAAATATACCTTTAAATCCTCTCTCCGCTCGGCGAGCAGCCGAGGGGTAAGTGGGGTTAAGCTGGCCTAGTCGTGAGGTCGCGTCAAACACAATCGTAAGAGGGATGTTACCGGGTTATACACATATCGGGCGTTTTATAAATTCCACTGCGCTTTCTGCAAGCAGTATAAGATATATAGTAATCGCTCGGGACAATCTGTATGAAGCAGTTGGCGAAAGCGCTTGTAACAATTTTTTGATGATTGTGTATATTGTCCGTGTTGTATGGAATATTTTATAATTTTGTGTAATGACAGTGCAATGACACGTTCTGTTCGGTGTAACGACATTCGACTATTAAGATTAGATTGTGGATGTTTATGTGTGTATATATATATAATTTGGATACAGATCCTAGTGTGTGAAATAAGTAGAAATTTTGCAAACTAATGAGAATACTTATAATATCAATTATTTCGTTTCAGTTTGTCGTTGTATAACATAGGAGAAAGAAATTAATGTATATAGTAGAACGTTAAACTTTAAACTAGTTTGTAATTTAGTGTGAAATACAAATGCAGCAGAATAATTGATCCAAACTTTGACCGATTAGAAATTATTATTATTAAATGTTATATGATTATTATTGAGGATTGCAATGATGCCATCCTAGAAAGGCGATGAGAAAAACACACGTTCCTGTGTATCTTTTTGGCAGGTTGTTTTATGTTCATTGAAGGTTTCAGTGAGCTAACTATGTAACACTACAATAACCTCCCTGTCGACTAAAACAACAATTACACTCTCGTTTAAAAATCATAGAACGCTTGTTATTTTTATTACTTATATTTATTGCAAATAATAAAATCTTCATGTATATGTCACGAACACTTTCCAGTCCAAATTTTTAATAGTTCTAGTTTTAAAACAAATACAGAATCTGTTCCAAGACTTTTCACACGATTCTAAATCCTCTGTACCAAAAGATTTTTCTCTTTCGTCAATCATCTTCAATTATTTTCCTTCCTCACTTTCGTGATTTTCCAATGACTCGAAAATCAAAGCTAGCGAATGACTTTTTCTTTTTTTTACAAAGTCGGGGACCTTGAACCGCGAGGAATTCGAAAAACGGAAGTTCCCCTGAAAAAGAAAGGAAAAAGAGAAAGAAAATCACCCGATTGATTCATCGCGTTTTTTCCGCGGTATTTTTAACCAAGAGGAATCCTTAGGTGTGGCACAGTTACAGATTTCATTCAGGCGTCCCGCGGCGGACCTATTCGCGTTTGCATTTGCGTTTGACCTATATGCGTTTGCGGTCTGCGTTCGTGCACGCGTGGACGCACGTCCAAATTGGACGATCGATCCGCGGCCGGCCCGCGCGATATCGATATCGCGCTGCCTGCCCTCAACATTCAATTTCACCGTGTCACTGTTTTCGCCGAGGTGTTTTGCCAAGGTACGACTGAGGCTAACGCCGGACAGACCGCCCCGATCGTGTGTGTGCGCACTGCAAACACACTCGACGATTTAATTAAT
The DNA here is from genome assembly GCA_032399595.1 of Tetragonula carbonaria. Lineage (NCBI taxonomy): Eukaryota > Metazoa > Arthropoda > Insecta > Hymenoptera > Apidae > Tetragonula > Tetragonula carbonaria. Next base: position 1,512,666 of record JAUCRC010000012.1, on the reverse strand, counting down.
GTCCGCGACAAACTTTCGCCGGTAAGACGCGTTCATTAGCTACCGACCGACCGGTTGGCCCGATCTATAGATTCAAGACTAGTTAATTTAACGAGAGTTGGACGCAGCTCTGAGGACCGACAGAATGGAATTAAATTTCGTTTTTCGTTGAAATCGGGATCGATGGGTTGCAGTGCAGACTGCGGAATGCATTTGCAAGAAATTCGAATTTCAGCAGATCAGACGACTTTTTTTCATCCGAGTTTCATTCTCTCAGTTACATTTGCAAAAGTATGAATTCGTATGAAACATCGTTATCTACACTTTGTTTCTTGATTGAAATTTATGTCACAGATGAAGTGACAGGTAAAAATCCACGTTTTCTTTGCAGTTCTTTTTAGTCCATTCATATTGGCAGATTATAGCATTTAATATTTGGCTTGGTCTTTAAGGAATCAAGAAACAAGTGCGAGAGAAGACATAGCAAATTTTTAGAAAATAGAATTATATTTAACGAGAGCAATGTAAACGAATAAATGTAAAATATACTTATTTTTGACAACTTAAGACTACCAAGAAAATATCGAAAACATTCTTCTATTCACTACTAAATGTTACTACTAAATGTTCAGTACTGTTATTTCTGACTACAAATTACAGCTACTAAGAAAATGTATAAAAAGTTCCTTTGTCCCTCCAAATCTGTGTACTAAGCATATGTTCTATAATCCAGTTCTATAAATTTCGACACGTAAAAAGAATATCATTAACTACGTTAATTAATGCACAAACGTCTTCGGAGGAGGGAGGGAGAAGGAGGAGGAGGAGAATAGAGAAACTCGGGCAGAGCTTTTATAATTTCAGAGGCCCGGGAGGACCCGTTCGTATTTATTTACCAACGCCTCGGCAACTCGTTAGTCGTCCGTATAATAATATTATAACAAGTACTCGCGCTCTTGTTCGCATCGTCCACACACACACGCTCACGCACCCTCCACTTTGAATATTCTCTCTTTTTTATTTTTCATCTATCGTACACCCTCGCCACCGGCACCGGTGTGTCATTTATTTCCTTAATATTCGTACTCTTCGTCGCTTTTCTCTATTTTCTTTTTTTTTCCTTTTTCTTTCTTTATTTTATTTTATTTTTTTTTATTTTTTGGTTTTCCTTATTTCCCCATTTTTGTCTTGATGGCTTGCTCGCATATTTTCTAAGCGGCCTGTGCGTTCCTCGAACGGCCATTGTTCGCCAACTCGCTGGAAGCTATCGAGGCACCACCGATAATGACCGAAATTCGACGACGATGGCAGCTCGAGGAACTACGTCCGATTCTTTTTAGGTGATTTAGGTACGCGTACGTACCTTCGTGTATATGCATATGTATATTATGTATATTCATATGTATATATATATTTATATATATGTATATGTATATTTATGTATAGGTATATACAATCAACGTTACATCGGTATCGCACTAGAGGGTTAGTCGAGAGGGGGTGTTGATGTTTCTATGGAATGTCCTGTCTCCTTCATATATTCTTTCCTCGACCTAAGAATTTTGAAGTTTCGTTACACAGTCGTACGAGCTTCTCTTCAGAAACCATGTTTAATCAAATCTCGCAAAACTATCAATTACTATACAACAGAAGTCTTATTTCTTTTTATTAAATTTGTCAATCGTGAGAAGAGCTAGTAAATAATAAATTTCCGACAAATACTTTGAATTGTCATTTTTCATTGTATTTTAATTCACGTATCTTCGATCAATGTAGCTTTTGAACGACTCGCATCGAGACTGCGGATCTTTATGCAATTATGAGAAATATGGAAACGGAAAAAAACGATCGCAATGCAAACAACATGGAGGAAAACGTACGAAGCATTTAAAACATCACATTCCGCGCGATATTTTAACCGGTGAAATAATGCACCACCTGTATGTTTTTTCCCCCATCCCTCGTGAAAACATGAATTATTGCATAAATATCCACGGCCTAACGGAGTCAGACTATTGATTACGAATTCCGTTGACCGAGAGGAATTTATTCGTTCCGACCCGATTATTCGCTATTATCGTTGTCCATTAGCAACTAGAATTACGGTGCAAATTACCAATAATCACCGTCGTCCATTTGTTATTTACAAGTAGAGATTTTCTCGAGGACACCTCCGCGGTTCAAACGGCGAATCACTGATATCCTTTTTTTTCTTTTTTTTTTTTGTTCCATTAAGATTCGATGTACGTTTTTCAGGGATGATTTTCAGGGTGAATTTGAAGGAAACTACGCGTAGCCATCGTCTCTCCGTCTTTTCGGTAGCGTCGACTCGAGCTGTCAGGTCGGAATATCAATCGCGGTTACGGTTTGCTTATAATTAGCCTATTAATCTTCCTTCCGGCATCTCGTTGGATCGAAGCAGAAAGCGGTCATCATACACAGGGTTTCCGGATACACGCGTGCACACACACACACAAACACACACACACACGCACACGCATACATATGGACAACAGACTGTTGTGGACGCGGTTACGTTGCTCGCGAACGCTTTCGAGTACAACACGGGGCAGCTGGAACACCGTCGTCCCCCTTAGTTTTATTATACTCTCCGCCTATTCTGCCTTCCTGTTCCGCGTGCGAGCCGAGAGAGATCTATTGAAAGCGACGTCCCACTTTCACGCCTTCTAAAGTGACCTCCTCTGAAAAGCGTCTCGCAAGCATCTCAGTTCGTTAAATATTCACACGATGGAAAAAGTGGCGCCGTCACGTCTCACGTCGTCGATGTAGACTAGCTAACCTCGCGCAACGGTCTGCGTAATTTTCACTCGTGTTTCGCCCAGCGGTTTATCGAAAATTCGATTGCGAATCGGCGAACTCTCCAGATTACAATTTTTACACTTGGCGACGATCTTTTTTGATTCGTAAAAGGAGAGAATTTATTAGAGAGCTTAACGTGCTCACAGTCGATGGGACGTGGTTGGCTCGATCTTTTCCCATCCGATGACGATGTTTGACTGGATGTTCGGCTACTTACGAGACGGGAGGTCCCTTTCAACTTGACGGCTGTTACGAGGATTTACATGTATCGTTTAGGAAGGGTGAAAGCATTTTGAATCGTGCGCTACTTATGTTTACGTTACGTAACCGTACGTTTTATATTACACGCGTGGCCGGGGTCAGAGTGCGTTTCAAGTAATAAAATATATGTATATGTATATATATTATATATATATTATGTATATGTATATACGCACACGGGTATATGTATAATTGCGCGCGTTTAGTAAGTGTTAAGTGTGTAGTCGGAGAGGTTGAGCTTTCGTTCTGTTTTACCAACGGGGAGCACCGGGGGAAATTATCGTCTTCCCTAGGAGGCATACGCGAATTGACACCATTGCTCCACGCGGAGGTCGAACGATCATCAAATCGTCTCTCAAAAAATGTACCAATCGCAAGGAATCTAAAGACTGCGTACAGATTTGTTATTTAATCTCGTCGCACGTTATTTCACTCCGTGATAACGAAGCTCGATGCAGAAATCGTTTCTAAGTCTGTCTGTCGATATACCAGCGAATTCATATCTCGTTCAAGCGATAGCGCGTTTTCCAACAATAGATATATACAGCATCTTTTTTCATGACGAATTAATAACGAAACAAAATAACAAATGTATACGCATTCTAAAAACTCATGTAACAATATACAAGCGCTCGAATTAATGTCAATTGAGTACGTGAAACGATGAAAAAATTACAATATACCCTCCATCAGTGTAATAACTGATGGATGGTAAAACAACTCGCGAAATGTTGACATAGCTTGGTGTCGGTACCGAGTGCTCCGTCACGGTACCAAGAATGAGGTAGTTCTCCACGAAACTAGTTACTAAAGCAGGGTAGGTACTGGGACGACGATATCAGTTTCTCGCCGTTGGTAAAACAGGAACGCCTTCAGTGAGCTTACTTACTAGCTAAGGAATCGAATACGAGAGGAGCACGCGGTTTAGTGCCGCGTGGAAAATCGATATCTGACCCCTGCCACATTTGTAGCGTTCTCGCCTTGCGGTGATACATCGGCAATCAGTTTTGAAACGTAGCGATTGGCGTCGATATGCCGGTAACAGTGTTGCCATGTTCAGGTATTTCCTCCTCGCAGAGCTTTTTCCCCTAGTCGATACGCAGGGCGGCTTTCGAGCTCGGTCGGTAAATTTGCGAATGCTGTGAGCGAAGATTCGGACCGAGTTTCACTTGATCGGGAAACGAGAGAAAAAAAAAAAGAAAATAACGCGTTTCATCGGCAGGAAACGTGTCGAATCGCTCGTCTGTCGCGGAGAAATCCCTGTAGCAATGGCAACGGAGCGCGAACGGGCCAATTTTGTGTGTTTTCTTCTGTTTTTTTCTTTTTTTCTTTTCTTTTTTTTTTTTTTGTTCTCATAATCCTCACGTTCGAAAAAAGCATCGAAAAAACTATCAATGAAATAAATCGCTTATTGGCTGGCCACTTCAAGAGGCCTTGATATGTTCAATTGGAACCACCATGTTTCTTCTTTTTCTCACGAATTGTTTTTCGTCGGCCTCGTGTCACTCACGAGGCGACGCTTGTACAAGTTTTTTTTTTCTTCTTTTTTTCTCTTCGAAACGAAAACGACGCTCGAAATCGGTCTCGCGATTTCGCGTCCTCTTTTTCTGCGCTTTGGCGTTCGTTTCGCAAATTATTGCCATCCAATGCTTCTTCTTTTTCACGAAGCTCTCGGAGCTTTTTCTCGAAAACTGCAAAACAACAGTGCCGCTCCTTTGTAAATCGATCCCTTATGAGTCTTCGTACGTTTCTTTGAAGCGAACGAAATAGAAATGGCGAACGTCTGTACAAAGTGTCGATATAACGGGAGCAACTCCTCTGTTTACGGATATGTTTGAACGTCGAGAGTCCCGGCAACGAGATCTCTACGGCAAGGTAGAATCGGGCCGTCATACGAAGACCCACGAGCGTAACTTATTAGGAAGAAACAACTTATCCCTCGTCTATTTTTCTCCTCTCCGTTTAAACATCCGGCACACGAACTCGTTATTTGACATTTCTGTTCGTCCTCGACGATCGCCATCGGATTTCCATCGGGTTTTCTCGCTCGCTTTCACGAAGCACAGAAGTGTGCGTAACGACGAAACTAACATCTAAAGCAAACAGCAAACGAGACACACACGCAGTTAGGCCACACAAGTCTCTCTCTCTCTCACGTAGCTGCCGAATATATACGCGAGACTACAATTTACATGTACAATCGTGCCGAACGTAAATCGCGTAGAAACACGTAGGGAACGATCGCGAACGTGTGCGTGTTTGGTGCAACTTCGACTCTCGGTGTGCTACGATAGATAGAACCAACGTAAATTTGTGCATCCGCTCCGGTCTACATCACCGAGGAGACTTTAGAATCTCTTCTTAACCCATTAAGGACCAAACAGTGATTTATCGCACGGTGTCACGAATATTTCAGTTCCTTTAAATTTCGTAAAACCGTAGAATCTAGATATGAAGGCATAATGATGAAAAGATATTAATTTTTTGTCGTGAATACAGCAATATTGCAATCCTGTGCAATATTTTCATCGTGGACAGAATGTAACATTTGTTACTTGATCGCGTCATTATCTTTCTTTTTTTTTTTATTAGAATATGAATTTAACACTAGAACAACTGAACTCGTTAATATGACGGACTTTCTTCTTTGTCAAAATTAATATTGATTGCTGTTTAGACAGAAACACAATTGTACAAATCTATCGCTTAAATGATTTCTATGTAGAATATATGTTTGATATACGTTAAGAAGTTATTTAACAACCTATAAACCTTTTTGTGGGAAATTTCAATCGTGCAACGTCGTTTAATATAATCACTATAGCAATGTATAATCACTATTAACAACGAAAGCAACGAATTTAAATAATCGAATTTGATAATACAAATTGATCGAAAAATGTGTTGTTGTATTAACGCAGCTTTGACCCTTAATGAATTAACAACGCGACGAGTACTTCACAAGCCGGCAAAAATCTTCCGTGCTTCGTGAAAAAGAATCACATACACGTGCGCGCGCGCGTACACACACATATACACACGCACATATACATATACGCTCGATTCTTCTCCGTTCAATTCTTTTTTCAAACTGTTCGAAACTTCTATATGGAATCGATCGTTTTACATTCTCACAGGCAAAAGATCTGCCGTTACTCCCCCTCCACCCCCTCCCGGTTCGTTTCATTCGTTCGATCGCGATGGGACGTATTAGCCGTTCGTTCCACCCCCGGCAGGGCCGAGAATTTCGACGCGAGTTAACATATATACGTGTTACATTTATTATATGCGATTTCTCCTACGTGCGTGTTATGTATAACGTGACATTTATACATTTCACCCTGGCTATATAACCCGTCAACCTCCAAACCCATCCTCCCCCCTCACTCCCCCCACCCGTTTTTGAGCGACGTGCCCGTGGATCGTAAACTTTATACATTATTGCTTTGCCGATAGCCACGTCACGTACCTTCGATCCGACTCACGTTCGTCCCGTCGAAATTCCACTAATTGCGCGGACGCGTTTCGTCGACTCTCGCCGCGGCGACGCGACGTTTCTTTTAATTTTTTCTGGACGTAACTCGAAACGTTTTCTGCAGTGAAGAAATCAGTCGACTGACGAGAGATTCACAGGAGAGGCAATTTAGGCCAATAGTTTGGAAAACTTGTTGACAGACCGGAAATTTTTATGGTTCTAAATTTGAAGCGAGTCGGTGTGACTGTTCGTCGAGTTCAAGGATATTTTTAGAGCGGTATTTTGGAAAGATTAGAATAGGAATTTTACAGACAGGAACGTACGAAGAATAAGTATGCATTTTTAGAGAAAAAGGTAATCCTCAGTGTTAAGTAGTGAGTTCGGTAGAAGAAAATGATAAAAACTCGGTTTTGAAGCGTATTAAGAAATAAGAGAAAAAAAAAAAAGAAGAAATCACTGTATTTCGAACATATATAATAAATAAATGATAATTCTGCGATACACAAGCAGAAGAATTTATCATTTAGAATTTATTTTTCAAATACAGCGACTTATCGCAGAAGTATTCAACCGATTTCGACTTATTTGTATCTTTTTACAAGATATGTTTCAAACATTCGACAATGCTAATTAATTCACCTTAATTGTTTCGATATATAATTGTACATTATTATTGAGAAAAATTTCGAAAATTGTAAAGCAGTATCGATTTTCATGTTTCATCAATCAAAATGTAATATCTATGATACACTGTTGTTCCAAAAATATTTTAAAGACACGCGAAAGATCTTAAATCGAAGAAAAAATATTCCGTCCAGTTTCAAACTACTATATATGTGCGTCTTTTGTTGGTACAAAGAATACGTCTTTTGTTTCGAACGAACGCGAGCCGGAATCTCCTTCGAACTCCTTCACGCTTCTTTTCTTTACGCGGACTGTCGTGCGAACGCACGCACAATTAATTCTGCTAAATTGACGAATCTTTGCCATTCTCAGACCGTCGTTCCTCTTTATCCTCGCTCCGAACGGCTCGCCGGCTTCCCCTTCCGCTTTCCACGTTTTATCTCGCAATCGTGACTAACGTGGAACACGCATCCGCGGAACACGTATTCGTACGTCGGAACAGAAGAAGTGCCTGTCTCATTTAAGCCCCCTTTTTTCGAGCTCGAGCCCCGCGGTTTCCCGTTTGTCACGCGGCAAACTAAAGCTTTCTCCTCTCTCTCTGGCCGTGATAATTTTCGAATCTTTTGTTTTCAAATTAACCTTTGCTTTATGTCGTCTCGAATCCTCGAATTTTTTTTTTCCTCCCTCGGAGGAAAATGAACGAAGTAGAGATAAGTAGCCTAGAAATCTGACAAATAGCCTACAGCCAGCATTGGCGTGTTTTCAAAAACTTTCGACGATTAGTGAATGTGTCGTGTTTTTTTTTTTGAATTTTATTATTTAATATTTTTTAAATAAATTTGCGTCTGCAAATATTTTGCATACTTTTATTTATTCGAACTTTTTATTTTTCATTTGTGCTTATTTATTCTTTCTTTTTGCCGTTGTTGATATATATCTGGCAATGATATTCATAAATATTTGTAGACATATGTGATTCTCTTTAAACAGCGGAATATCGTATTTTCAACTCTACGAAATGCCAAATATAGACGCTTAATTGTGGACGCAAGTAAAAATATGCTAGTACAAAGTGCGATTACGGCTAATAATTATAATTTAATCTTTTTCTTTGAATAATTTTCTAATGATTTTTCAAAGCAAAAGTGTTTTAATCAGTAGACAGAATAAAATTATTTTTTGCCCATTTCCTATGACAATATTATGCCATGTTTTGGTATTTACATATTATATATTATTGTGTTTATTGTTAGTCCAATATTGAAAATTACTCGCAATCAGACTGTAGTTTTTTGCGCGGCCATGAAAAATTTAAAACTGCAAAAATGTACAGAATAAATATAACATAAAAATATATGTAGGTACATGAAATATCCAATGTTAACATGTTACAGTATTTAATGGGCGAAACAAATTAAGCTAAGATTCCATTTCTTCAGTTGTGCTTGTAAAAATTTGTGTACTAATATATCATTTTATAACAAATTTATATATTAATAATAAAAACACTGTTCTTTCTATATGTACAACTAAAATGACATTCAAAATACAAAATTGGTATTCTACATTTGGCTACTTTCCTCTATTAGTTCTCGAATCTCTAACTTTCTTCCGCCGATTGGGAGGGAATCTTGCAACAAGTATCGCAGTTTCGTTGCGAGTTTCGCGCATATGCGATATTGGCAAATTTTTGTGAAAATTCGCCACATTTCGAGTGAAAGTTTGGCCAGGCACCGGAGAGATTGTAATCGAGCCGACGAGCGGAACGAGGAATTTTTCCCGCTGAATAATTTCAGGTCGTGTATTTCCGCACCGTTTGTAAACGTCCGGGAAGCTGTTTAGAAGTTTCCCCTGTTTACCGCTTCTTTCTCTTCTGTCCGCTGACAAATCGACCGTTTCAAAAGCGGCTGTCTCTCGTGCACGTACTCGCCTCGCGTACCATTCACGAAACGACCGAATTATCGTCAACTCCTGGCGCTATAATGCGCGCGACTCGTGTCAGCTTTGTCGTGTCACTGGTTAAACTGGTAATTAAACAAGCAGGACCCCTGGCTTTTCTCTATTATCGCGCGAAATGATCGTCGAACCAGCGTCACCGTCATTCGTGAAAGAAGGTCGGAATTGAAATTCCACATTGATGCTGTAATTACAGAAACGTAATTTAGAAATTCTAGATTGGTTCCGTTTAGAAATTCTGGATTTATGGAACGAAAATCTATCACTAAAATCTGGCAGTGATTATCTTGTTAAACAGAAAATGTTGTGAAGAAATCTTTTGATATTCGGAAAATTCTAGACGTCCGATAGAGAAATTATTATCAATCGAGAAACTTGTTATAAAACAAAAATAAAAGTAGGAGATATTTCAGAAATTCTGAATATGTAACGAGTATACACTGAAGAGTATACACTGACTAAAATATTTCACATTCCAAGTGAAAGTAGAAGATATTTTAAAAACTTTGGAAAGACCAGACTGCGTCCATAAATAAAAGTGAAATAAAACTAGAAAATGTTCTAGAAATTCTAAACGTATCCTGTAAAAAAAGATTCGCACCGATTAGGATATTACTTCGATCGCACAAATTAGTCTTAGAATCCTCTCGCCAAGAGACAACCGCTCGCTCACGTTCGATCGTTCGAATCGTACGTAAGCGTTCGTACACGTCCGCGTAGCTTTCCCTTCCATCATCCGCATCGATTCTACTTAGTTACAACTCTATCTAACAATCTACAAATTATCTACACACTCGAGCCTCTTGCGGTATGCCTGAAGAAACGCCCGTTAGATTTTTAGCTCTGAACAATGTTTAATAAACACCTAATGGTCCGATACAGGAGGAGCGTTCGCGTTTCTCTTCAGCTAGATTACGTTAATTACACGGTAAAGTTAGCGCGTTTTCATTTACAGAGTCTAAATGGTGCTTCAATTTATACACACGCGTTTCGTCGTTGCGCGCGATTAAGGCCGTTTCACCCTTCTTCCCTTCCCCCTCCCACCCTCTCTTCCTCGAACCAAATAAGAATTCTTTCGTGAGAGGAGATATGCGAGAAATTTGCTTAATTTTCGACGTGACGCGTTCGCGTTCGACGACTTCGAAAAATTTGCAATTACGCCCGCGTCGCGAGCTGGTACTCTGTTAATGGGGCAGGGAAAAAAGGAGAGACGTAAAAAAAGAAAAAGAGTGAAAGGGAGAGAATAGAAAAAAGAAAAAAGTTGGAATCGAACCGCGAGCTACCGTCGAAACTCGAAGAGATCCGGCAAAACTATCTCTGGACACGTTCCCTCTTTCGAACCACAGTCCACGGTTATCGAGTCGATCCTCTCTTTCGAGGCCAGTTACACGATATGTCGCGCGCGATTCTAATGACCGAAATCGTTTCCGGGATCCGGGCTCGCAATATCGTCGCTGATCCAGCAGCGAGAGTGGCTGACGGAGCCACGTGTTTGGATCCACGGCCATTCTCTGCATATGGGATCCCTCTTATTATTGACCACGTCCGTGGGAGAGGGTTATTTCGTTGTCGAACGACACTGTACACCGTGCGGCAATAAAAATCCTGGCCGTGTGCGCTCTTTCCGAGAGAGAGATCGAGCGTGGTTACGACGTGAAGTAAACGACTTCGACTCGCGGTCCAGGGAAAAAGGACGAAATTCAGAGATGGGTTAACCCTTTTAATGCTGACGATAAAGATATATATATATATATATTTTTTTTTTACCAAGGGAAAAGTGTCGAATTGACGTAGTTTAGCTATAGATTCGAGAGAGAAATGATAAAAAAATTTAGTTTCAATTTGAAGTTGAGAAAGGGACATTGTATTTCAAAAGGCGAATAAATAATTATTCGATGACGAGTTAGATTTTTTCGATATGGCTCGCCACTTTCAAATACCTTTCGCACCATACTGCTGCTCAGAAATAATTTAAAGCATTTATTCTCACCATTAGATAGAAGATAGCTATGAAAAATTTTTAAAAATGTAAATCCCTAAATTTGAATTTTAAATCATTGAATTTAAATTTTAAATCCGTGCTCTTCAAACGAAATCAATTTTTTTCTCGTGCATTTTTAAAAAAATATTGTAATTACAAATTTCAATTCCAAATATAATCAATTTCAATTTGAATATTTCGATAAAGTATTTATGAATACAGTATTTATTTCCTTTGAAATTTTCTAAATGCCATATCGTGCTCGTCACTTTTCTCGAGACTGACCCAACAACGATACATCGTTATTCAACACTAAACGGGGGGTTAAATCGATCTCTTCGAAGAACAAATCAACAGAACAAACGGGGAAAAAGAAAAAAAAAGAACACAAAGAACAGAAAAGAAATAAAAGTCAAACCTGAGTGATTAATGGAGGCGCTAAAGAAAGCACGATCCTCGATCGCGGGCAACGATGCATAAATTCTCTACTCGTTTGATCCACGAGGCACGAAGATTAGAGCCCCGTTTAATAAACTGCGACTTCGACATTCGTTGATGATCCAACAGCCACGAAGGCCATCGCGCGCGATTCTCGCTGGAATTTCTTTCTTTCTTTTATTACTTCCTCTCTCTCTCTCACACACTCTCTCTCTCTCTTTCTCACTCTCTCTCTCTCTCTCTCTCTCTTTCGGAGACGTTCGTGCAGCTTTTTTTTTCTAGGCGTTTCGAGAAAATTTCAGTGGTCTCGATAGGAAAGGACGAGTATGGGTCGTCCGTGTCACGAGGCGACTAGGCACGTCGACGCCGATCGAAACAGGCTGAGCAGCAAGAGGATCGCGACCAACAGGAAGCTCGACGACCTCGACAGGCCTGCGACCTCGTTGCTGTACGGTAACTTGACCTCGACCTCGGCCATCTTGAAGATCGACAGCAGCGGGTGCGTGTGGACCTCGTGGTGCTTGTTGTTGATCTTATCGCTGAGATCCTGCAGCATCGAGGCGCACTCCTCCTGCGAAACGTCAAGAATTTGTTAGAGAGATTGTTCGCGGTTCTGTCGCTACGTTGTTGCCTCCTGAAATTTGCATTACTGCCGCCGTGTCCGCTCACCGCTGGATGGAAAACACGGATTTTCGTCAACATCGATGCGATACAATTTATCTGCTCCCAGAGATACTAATATCCTTACGAAAGTGGACAGAATTAAATATTGAAATTCGATCGAACTATGGAATCGGCTACGTGAGATAAGCCCTCTTTGCGTAAAATTACGCGAGAGTATTCAAAGGATTAGGTACGGATTACGAGAAAAAAAATAATCGCTAGTTTAAATTAATAAAGTTAAATTCCTAAAAGTAGAATTGCAGATCAGCAGATGGCACGTGACTTGGTAATAATTTAATCGAACATTCAGTCTTTTAACATCATACCTCAGTAGCGGATAGATCCTGTCACAAACCGCGAAGTTTCCAATATCGGTCGATAATTCCGCGGGGACTTACATTATTAATTAATTTAGCTTTTAATATATCTTTTCATTCGTTAATATTTCCGTACGATCGCAATAATTTGATACCGTGAAAACGAAATGTTGAACGAAAGAGCGATTCGTTGGAAAATAAAAGGTGCGCGCAAATGAAACGTAATTTCTATTCGTAGAAATAGTCTCTAATTCAAAGAAAACGTAGCTTCTGTTTTCTTTACGAGCTGAATACGCGATGAAAAGGAAGACACGAGTTCTCCGGCTAAAATTCAAATTCATGAAAATGAAAACCCTTGATAAACAAAACCCTTGAAAAAAATGAAACGTAACGTGTGAAATGGTACTCTGAAGATAACTAGTTTGACCACTGCAAGTCGATCAATCCATGACCACACGTGAAGAATGAATTGCAGAATCGTAACGCGACAGAGTTCGCACCCTCGATTCTAATTTATCCGTGTAATCATAATTTTCGTCGTTGTAGTAATTTTACGCATAAATTGTGTAAATTACGAGGCGGAATGTGACTGTGTCGCGTGATGATTTAATTAAGTGGAACGGATAACACATTGGCCCTGGGAACGCAGGATTTCTCTCTTGTAATCAGAAATTAAATCACGGCCGTGTAATATCGTTGAGCCCTAAAAATTCTCGCTGTCTTTTGTCCCCATTGTGCGGTGCTCGCGGGGGCCAACGTCGTCCGCCGTCGCGCGCCAGCCATTTCAGATAACAAGTGCTAATTTTTTCCGTCGTTGCGTTTAAGCCGCAGCGGAATTATACTAAATTAACAATAACAAGATTCCTTTGTCCGAGGCAACGGGCGAGCCTCTTCCTTCGCGCTTATAAAACACACACCGAGCTTGCAGTTTATTACGTCGGACAAACTAGTTTCGCAACCTCGCCGCCGCTGTCACTCTCTCGTCGTTTGCATTAACCATCCTTCGGTCGTACTGACGAAGAGTGTTCGCAATACTCGCGGGATTATCGAAAACTGTTTCAATTGCCACTGGAACGCTGAAAATGCGAGTGCAAATGTGACGAACGTGACAAAAATTCAATTTTCAATACACGGGTATGTTTATGTGTATTTAAATACACACCTTTGGAATTCATAGGACAAGTAGTATATATCGTTTTAAAACGATATGAAGTTCACGCAACTGTTATTCGAATAATTAACATAAGTGGAACAACTGCGAGCCAACTGATGCGAAATTTGTATGGAAAAAATATAAATAGGTACATGCATCGTCGATAAAGTACTTTTAAAGGCTAAGAATCGTCCGACATTCAAGGATTCCCTGAATTAAAAATTGTATACTAAAGACTAAACTAAAAGATATGTATAATAATATATAAAAATTCGCGACACAAAAACATGTAGAATATATACACATTTCACATGCCACGAGTTCTCAGTTATTCCCCTTCTCGCCAGGTAATCAAAATTGTTACCCTGGCCTGATTTACCCCGCGATATAAACGTCCGAGGCGAGAAATAAAAGCGAAATAAGAGTGAAAGATCAACGGAAGGAGGAGAGGGAGAGAGAAAGAGAGAGAGAGAAAGAGAGAGAGAGAAAGAGAGAGAGAGAGAGAGCGGTGATTTCGCGGTGAAAGGGAGCGCTTTTAATGCGGTTTTAATTCGCTCTGATTTCGAGAAGAGAGCCGGCGAATAATTAACTCGGTTCCAAGGTCACGGTCGCGTTAACTCAAAAGGGGTGTGTTTCACGCGCCCGCGAGCACGCCCATAAAATTTTTCCATCCCCCCGGAGGATAGAGAAGAGCGTCCTCCCTAAACGTTTTCTTCGGGGATTCTCCCTCTCGATATCGACTTAACGACGCGCCAAATGTAACTCGCGCTCCGCCGTTCTCCGCCGTTTCTTCCCCGTGCGCAACGATTTCCATTTTCAACCCCTCGGTATCATTTTCTCTCTTTCTCCCTCTTTGCCCCCCTTTCGCCTCGCTCCCCAGTCTCTCCCTCTTTCCACGGTTTCTCTTTTCCTCTTTATTTCGCCTTCTTGTTCAACGTCGCCGAATTTACCCTCGGCTCGTTGAATCTTTAATTTCCGGCGGAGGCGAAACCGAGGCTAGAGACCGATTTTTGGCCGATATTTTTCGGAGGAAAAACCAGGCTGCCGGCGCTCTACCGTGGTACTCTGACGCTGGTGCGCCACGTGGTCCGACCAGAGTAGCAACGAACGCGTCGCGACCCCTACGACGTCACCGTCGTGTCCCTCTCCTCCTCGTCCTGTTACGATAGAAAGTTCGCTGGTTCGTTCGTTCGTTCGTTTCGCCGAAGCATCGACGTCGGATTTTCAATGAAATTAAATTCCAGTCGAAAGGAGAGAGCCAACCAGCCAGCCAGCCAGTCATCCACCACCCCCATCCCTTCGTGTCCCTTCTCCTCCGTGCACCCTTTCGAATAACTTTCCGCGAGCGAGCAGAGGCCCTCTGGTTCTTGAAATTATCGATGCACCGAGAATTTTTCCGTTCTGCTGCACACGCCATTCGTGCGATCCATATCGATTCGTCCTGGTATCTGTCGCGAGCACACTGATTTCTAACGCGAGTCCTCTGTTACTCTATTCTATATACAGTATATATATATATACACACACACATACAGGGAATATATTCCCCCTTTTTTCGATCCTTGTTTTTTTTCCGAGGGTAATATTTTTTCCGTTCGATTCTCTCTTTTTACGTTATATCTTTTTCGACGTATCGCATGTATCGCCTGACGGTACTGCGCCGGATCCTCGGATTTTCGAAAGGAAAAAGAATTTCCAAAGTCTCGATGAAACGTCAGCGGAGCAAAGTTTTCGCTTCCCTCGATTTCGGTGTGAAACGATAATGCCGAAATACTTCGAACGAGGACTACAGTGTCTTACACAAGTTGGCTACACTTGAAAAAAAACTGTCAAGAACGATGCGTGATCAATACGCTTGAAATTTCCCCATTTATCGAATTTTCAGAAATATTTTATTATCATCTCTCGTCGTGAGCTATCAGCTTCGGTATCAAACTAAAAGTTCCGAAATCCAGGAACGAAAAGCATGTTTCATTTTTCGCGTTCGGTCATTCGATAATCGTCCGGGGCGCTCTTATTCAGCGTCGAACGGAAAGGCTTTTGCAACTTCCGTTTCGAGGTTAATAATTCGGAAGCTCGGATTCGAATAGTTGTTTCCTGTTGGAAACGCGGCAGCGAAAAATCGTTCGAGCTCGTTCAATTCGTCGAACGTAATTGAATTCGGCCACCACCGGGGAAATAATGATCTATACGCGGCCGGGACCAAGTCCACGGCGATAACTCGTTTTACACATTGGCCAGCACTAATTGTAGCGTGTTGCGGCTTAATTATCGAGTATGCGATCCGACCGCGAATTTCGTCGCTCCTCTCTTCTCTCGGAATACCTTCCAAACTATTCTCTACCCTCCGCCCCTCCTCTCTTTATTGATGAAAAGTATATCGCAATAATTAGTCCGATTGCCTATCCGAGCTCACCAATTTCGATACCGCCGTATGCGTTCAATTAACGTTCAACGATAATTATAAATAAATTACAAAGCAACAATAAAACTCGCAGAAATCTCCGAATATTATTTTATCGAGCATAGGAAAAGTTCTTTCAGCCCTTTGACTGAAAGCGATATCGATATCGGTAAATGTGTTCTATTTATTTTGCTTTATTTTCACTTCATTTTTATGTCTTCTCTTTCAGTCGATTCTCTTTATGAGATGAATTTGTACAAGGCACGAAGATGATTTTCCTTGCATCTATTTCGAAAATATCTATTTCGTTTATTTAATTATACTTTCGAGTGAAAAGACGGATCGTCGAGCGAAACGAAATTTGGTAGATACACATCTGAACTTTAGAGTGGATGTAAAATTCTTTGAAAGTTGCTGAACGTAAAATATATTATAAATACTGCAATTTCTTGGAACTTCGTAATTAGCAAATTTCTTTTGACGCGGAAATTGCTGCGCTTTCTGTATAATATTTGTTACGAAAATTTTTTTCACCAAGCTTCTACATTTTTAATTAGACTTTCAAAAAACATGAATTTGAACGAGAATTCACAGTTTACTAAAACGGATGTAAAATGTACGTGGAAGACGTAATTACAGAAAAAAATTCAGAGTCTCAATATTGAAAAATAAAATTTGATAATTAGACCGTCAGTTTCCATTTATTTCGAAATTCTTAAAAAAAAAAAAAAATTGAATCTAAATAGAAAATTGTTTTATCCGCTGTATGTATGATGGTCTCGATATTTTTGCAGTTTTCAATTTCTCACAAATATATAGAAACTCGCAGTCTGTTAGCGAGATGAATTGATGAAAAAAGAGCTGCAACTGAAATGTTGCATCAATACAATCCTTATATCTTACTCATCATTGGCTATACTTGCGAAAAATCTTTTCTTGCTGGATATGCTATGCATTTCGTAATTATTATTTACTGTGTCTTTACACAATTTTTTTCAATTATAAATTTCTATCACTTTCCTCTCGAATCTCATCAAACTATATCAGTTTGACTAACTTGATTAAAAAAAAAGAAAGAAAAAGAAGCAGACATCAAAATTATACTCCAGAAAAAAAAAGAACAAAGAAAAGGTTCTCATTGTTCGAATTTTTATTTCACCAAATGGAACAACGCGATTTCTCCAAGCATCGTTAACCCGCAAGATATCTAATTGTCAGGAGACATTCGTTTCGTGCCTGTTTCGAGAAGGGGGGAATGAAAATCAGGTTTTTCGTGGTTCGTTTTGCAGCGAATCTGAATTAGGCAGGAGAGAACGAGAACGGCGTTTTCATGGAATAATAATCAACCGACGCTTGAAATGACACGCTGGCAGACGGTTGTTTTCTTGCGCTAAATTTCACGCTATTTCACTGTTCAAAGATGAACCAGAAGGACACTTGTTTCACGCCTACTAGCAATCGTTTTACTCGTTTCGTCGAGTAAATAGCGTTCTCTCAATCCGGCTAATGATATTCCTCGGAAAGATGGTGAACCACCCGTTCACGGCTCGCAGAAATTTCCGCAAGGAACGACGCCAATCAAACCGACTCGAATCGACACTGGCACTGCGTTATTCACGTTGGTCGTTTAGAATTTACTCGAGAGCGAGTGGGTCTGGGAAGATTTATGAAGTCGTAGACAGAGGATAAATGATGATACGTAAGGCAAGAAAAACCGGCGAGGAGGATGGCGAGAATTAAAAAGTAGTATCGGGAGGAGACGTGAAAAAATTATCTCAAAGGTGTGCGGTACTCCGAGAGGGACGAAGAGAATCCGAAACTAAGAGAAGAACGACGAATTAAAAGAAACTGAAATGCGAGGAAACTCCAAGAGAGCAGAGACGAAAAATCAAGAAAAAAACCGGCGAGAAATCCGGACTGGTGACCAGATCACGTGGCCAATGTCGGACAATGACTCGGGCCTGAAGGTTCAGGCTAAAAGAGGAGAGAATAAGAGTGGAACGGAGAGAAATAAATCTTTCACCGCGAGTATCTGTCGCGGACGACGTGGCACGAGGAACAAGCGTCAAAAATACAAAAGGCAAGAGGTTACAAAGTGGTTCGGATCTCCAGTTATTACTTTGCGAATGTAAAAATCGAAGCTCAATTTATCATGGAAAATTCACCGGATCTCTAAGTATCGCAAGATCTTAGAACTTCATTTTCTGAAAGGAGGAACGTACGCGCCCAGACAGATGAATTAAGAAGAATAATATTCGTTCCCAATATGATTTTATTCCTTTAAATGAAACTCATTGGGTAGGCGTCGATTGTCAATTCTTAACGAAACATGTTCAAAGTCCATTCACTGGAAAATTAATAAATTGTAAAATTTCATTTTACAATTTTATTTTCTATCGATTGTTCACCTTCTACCTAGTTGAATATTTCTTTAACGACGACCCCAGTATTTCAAACTATACGTTTTTCACGTATCACTCTCGTTAGTATTGACTCTACAAACTTTTCTCAGAAAAAAATCTATCACGATACATTTTGTACGAGGGACAAGGAGGAGAGAAATTCGAAGAGATTTGAAACTTCACACAAATATAGCTAATAACAGAATTTTCTTTGTTAATATCCTCATGTGAATTTTCAATTTCAATCTAACTGCGTGAACTTTCATATCAAATAGATAAACGTAAATAAAGTTTCCTCACTAGAAACACGGAGGAGATATCAGATCACATAATAATTAATAATTCATCTACTAATCCACTTAAGGATTAAAGAATTTTAAAAACCGGAACACTTCTCAAAGGAATCTTGTCTTTTTCTTTCAAGTCTGTCTCAGATTAGTGCTATTTTCATTTCGCGATCGTCAAGGAGTTCTGTTAGGTGAATTCGGCCTGACATAAGAGAAAGAAATGTACTCTACGTTGCTACCTGGTTCAAATTGAATTTCAAAATCGAGTTGTTGGTTTGTTGGTTTAGGTTGTGTATCATTTGTGACACGTGGGAGACACGTGATAATTAGCGTCATCATCCGTTGATCCTGGGCTCCCAGGGCACGCGTCAAATCCTATTATATCGCCATTATAAATTGACATCGTCGTTCAGGCAGTGGAAACAGAGTATAAGGATCATCTTGGATATGGGGAATAGAGGTGGCCAATCCGCGAGAACAATCGTTCCTGATGTCAAATGCATTCGCTTCGATGAAAGGGCTTTCTCCCTGTCGGCAGAGATGGAAGGGCCAGTGGGAATCGTAATTGCAAGATGGATTCCTGCCTGTTCTTCGTTATGTCCGCCTTGACTGACTCCCTATTCACCTACGAGAGCGTCGTTTCTCTTCGCTCTCTTCTCACCTGTCATTACGTATTACAGCTTGTCGTTGACGTCGTTCAACACATTTCGTACATTTGCATTTCTTGATCGTTATATCCTTGACCCCGTTTCTTTGTCTCCTTCTATACTCTTGCTTTTTCTTATTTTTTGTGCTCTTTTTATTCTTTATACGCTTCTTCTCGTTCGCAACTTATATATTTTTTTTTTCAATTTCCCTCGCATCGCGAATGACACATGTCTTTGAAACCTTGACTTTTCTTAGCGGAAACTTTTGTAACTTTTGATGGTAATAATGAATACGAAAGATTTGTTACATTACATCACACTGTATAAGTATATTTTTGAGAACAAATTGGAGAAACCTAGAGTTTTGTTTTATTATTAATTTGGAAAATATACGTACTTATAATTTACAATTCATCTAGTGCCATAATTTTTCAAATTATTCAAATAACAAAAGAGATTGGAGAGTGCTGATAATTGCAACGCTTAAAAGTTACTTTCAAATTACAACGAGTTACAAGTAATAAATCAAAGACTGGCTTCGTTTTATCTCGAACTTTGTAAAACTCGTCCCATTTTTGGTAAATAATCGATAACTGTATAGGTGTGAATCTGTTAATGTTTCTATCTCTTCGCTATTGTTAATGCAATTTCACATCTCAGCAATTCTTGTTTCTCTTTTCTCTTCCGATCATGCTTTTTGCAATCTGTCCCGGTTCTTCTTTCTTAGCTGTCGTTTCGCGAAAGGCGTGCCATGTTATCCATCCAAGAAACTCAATTAGCCGATCATTAATAAGGAATCCATCCTGTCGAGGGTATAAGTGACATCCTTCTAGCTATCCACAGAGAACAGAACGCGGAGATTCTACTAGATGCACTTCCATCTTCCACCTATCCAGCGACAAGCTATCGCGTTTCTTTATCGATCGTCCCGACCATCCTCCCTTTAATTTCCAACAGTACAAGTCGAGACAATCCTCGGCATCGAGTTGACAACCATGACACTTTTTAGGAAACTTTTTGTGTCATTAAATTACCTTTCGCATGTTGTAAATATTGGGAAGAGAAAGATATCAATTTTCTTATAATTTAATGAGTCTCTTTCACGTGAACCACTATTTTTGGAATATTTTAACACTCAGCATCATTCATAAATTATCTTATATCTTATCTAGATAACATTTTTACTTTTCATTATGTTATTACTATGTTATTTTATATTCGATTTACACTTATTTTTAAAACTAATTAATTTGTCTGGGTTTGCAGATGTAAAACGCGCGAGAAACAGCCTGACAGTAAAGTGTTAATATACGAATGTATTACCAGAATTGAATGCCTTCTAGTTGCTAATATAATATTTCAATATTGTTCAGCTTCGCGGAGGATCGTTTGGACATCGCCGGAGAATTAACGTAATCTCATTTGTATAGACAAAACTTTATTTACATATCTGGAATACACCATCCGAACGTTCGCATATTTCGATGATCAGAGAGCGACTTTTTGTTTAAACATTGCGATCAATATATCGATATTTGTATTCGAGGGAGCATCTTCAGTCGATGTACCAACTTCATGTCGGCGTTAACAATATTAAGATATTCGAAAATAGAGATTTGCTGAAAATGGTAAACCAGAAAAAAATAAGTATCAAAATATAAGTTTAAATATCCTTGTACTCTCTTTCAGCGATTCACAAATGTTCAATTTATCTTTTTTTTTTTCTTTTTCTTTCGAATATCACGAAGACTTGTTACACTGAAATGATTCTTTAGGGTAATTTTGAATATCGTAAACACATAAAGGGTTAATGTATACATACATGTGTAATGCTTTCTATATTTCACATCAGAAACAATTTTCTAGATCGTAATTGTTTATTTATCTTCCCAAAGATGTGAATGTAAAACTTAATTATCTACTCATTATCTACTCTTAATTATCTACCCAAAGTGTACGTGAACTCGGTACGTAACATGACATTTTGACGTTTTAACGAATTATTATCGCTTGCATTTTATATTCAAGCCGTACAATTTATTTATTGCGTATCTGTCTAAAATTAATTTAAGACGAAATGAAATGAAACCCGGAGAAGTGAAACCTGGAGAAACTAGATTATAGACGATCGATATGACGAACATGATCGTACAAAGAGCACAACACAAAGAAGAAGACTAGTTTCACAAACAACTGAAAAGATACGAGGAAGAAAGAGAAAATGCAGATGCATGTTAACAACTTTCGGAGACGTCTCTCGGGCAAACTCGGCTACGTTCTAAGGATGACATAATCTCGATGCAAATAAAAATTCAACGATTTGCGCTTCAGCCGTCTCAGTAAACAATTTCGAAAAAAAATCCTGGCACTTGTCCGAGAGAGGAGTACGAAGAAACACGCCGGTGTACGCGGCGGTGTAATAAAGTTTCGCCGATAAGGCAAAGGAAAAGAGGGGGTGGGTGGGAAAAAAAGGGAGAAATTCCGGCAAGCAAGATGTCGGTGCGCCTTCACGTGCTCGCTTAATCAATAACGACGTCGAGTCTGCTCGACGTTAATCGTTAAAATGGAAGGCAAAAAAAAAAAGAAGAAAAAGGACGGGGAAGAGGGAGGAGAAAAAAAGAAGGAAGAAAGAAAAAAAAGAGGAGGGCAAGAAGCAGAGAGTGCTCCGGGGGGGGGGGAGATGGACGGAGGAGAAAGAGCGAACTCGGGCTCGCATAAAGGGGGTCGGTGGAAAAATAAAAATCAGCCAGCCGGTCTGTCGAGGGGGCGAAAGTCAAGGAATAACGACATGCAACGCATGCCGGCTTTATAACACGTAAAAGGGTTGCCGTCGCGGAAAACAGCCCTGTCACGCAATGCAAATGAGCCTTCAAGTCGCGCGACAACCGACTACTGCACGCTCTTTCTCCAAGCTGGCGTCTGTTTCTCACGATATTTTTGCCCATATTTTCGTTCCGCTTGCACCTCCCCCTTCCCCTATCCGTCGTTCGGATTTATTACAACTCTAGAAAGACAAAAAGCTTTCGATCGCCGTGAATTAGTTGATGCCAATATCATACACGTTTTCATTCGCGTGTTACTCGTTTCATGAATTCTACGAATATCTCAGTGAGAACATGCTCGAAATTCGTCTCTTTTGTCGAAGAAGTGGGAGGCTGGGATGTAACATGACGCAATTCTTGACGTTGAGGTGAAAGTTAAATTACTAGGATTATTTCGAAGGCACTGGTACTCGCGAAATGAAATTCGCATATATATTACAAACAGCAATATGGGATTTTTCAAATCTCCCGTTTTTCAAGTCAGCTATATCCCGATGTTCGATGAATACGTCAAACGCCTTAATAATTTCATCGTCGAAGGATCACGCGGGAGATACGCCAATTTCCAAAATCGCGGAACTGACCATGACACCCTCTAACCTAGGAATTCTGAGATTCTGTCGAGCGTGTATCCCCTATTTCAGAGGCCTCGGAAAAACTGCTTCTCCGAGGCGCAAAAATTTTGTTCCTTCGATTTTTTAAAGCTGGTTCTACATTCTGGAACTTCGTTTCACTAGTCTAAGTCAAACTTAGGTTTAATTTCACTCGTGAAATGAGAAGAACATAACGTACGAGATGCCTTTGTTCCCTGCGTTGATTTATAATTGTATAATTGTACTTTCACCATGTAACTTTTTCGTTGCTTCACACATTGTGAATGATTTTATGAAACAGAAGTTCTTCAAATAAAAGAAATGAATGATAAAATAAGAAAGCTGTACCTTTTGCATGAATCTTCGCTTCGACGCGATTTTACACGCTCGAAATTTGTATTCAGTAGTCGATATTGTAAACTGCTCTCGTAATCATTGTTGTAGCAGTTACGGAATCGATATATGAGAAGGGCTTCAGAAAGAATCAAAATAAAACCGATACATGGAAATATTAATATTAGAACCAGAGAGCCATAACCGGAATACAAAACCGAATTGCAGAATTGAAAAGTAAGGACCGACGCAGAACGGATGTGATATTGATTGTAACGACTCGGAACCGTAACCGATATAGGTCAGAACTACTATATCTATAACAGTTACGACATTATTTCGCTTCTCACAACTATTTCAATTGTAGTCAATACTATATGTACAGAGTGTCCCAACCAATTATCTCCTAAACTGTTCGTTACAGAAAAAAATATTTCAAATAGAAGTTACTTCGTTTCGAGGGGGATATTTTATGGTGGTCGCATTTACCCGAGGTTTCAAGATGATCTTTGCTTTTTAAAATAAAACTGTGTCTCTCTTCATATGTTCTGAAATATTGGAGAGTGTAACTATCTTTTAGAGATGGAATAAATTAGTGCATTAACAGTCGAGATCACTATTTCGAATAAAAATTATTAAGAATAATTTCCTGGTACGTAGATAATTTGATGAAAGGCAGTAAACGATCTTGAATAATCGTGAAATACCGTAATCATATAGATCGTATGATGAATTCGTCATAGAAAGTCTATCTGAGGAAAATACATAGTTTCATTAAAAAAAACAAAAAAAAAAGATCACCTTGAAATCTCCATGATTAAGATTTCTGACCGTAAGATTTTCTCTTCGAAACAAAATAAGTCTACTTGAGACTTTTTTTTTTTTTTATAAAGAATAGTTTAAGAGATAATTACGAATATCTTGTGTAATATATGACAAAACTCGAAACCTTTTTGATTTGTAATTTCCGAACACTCGTGCGAAATAACAAGCTCGTATTGTATTCGTTTGCATTCAATCTTCCAAAAATTCGGCACCGCTGATAAGAAAATGCAATGTCCACGCTGAAACGCAACAGAACAGTTATTCTAGCTGAATATCAAAATCGGGAGAATCGGTGTCAGGAGAGTACCGAAAGACGATCGACCCGAGCTGCGAAATGAAAAATCGGTCGACGAAAAACACGCGTCCGGTTGTGTCCCTTTAAAAGCCTGGCCGGGATAAGCAGATTGCGTGTTAAAGGGGTCTTTCCTACGAACTGTGTTTCGCGTGTTTCGGCCCATTCTTTCTTAAAGTCTGGAAAGCTCTCGACGTGTCGCCGAGCCGTTTCGCTGTTTTAAAAATGAAAGACCGCCTGCCTCTTTTCCGCTGTCCGCCTTTTATCTTCAGCGTCCGGCTAGGTAAATCCTCGCGCTACGCGTTTCGAACGAAACTTGATCGCGAGACTGGAAATCCTTCGATCCGGTCAAACGTCGCGATTTTCTGTTTGCAAGGTAAAAGTGGAATTTTCTATCAATCCTTTTGATCCAGGGGAGAGATCCAGGAATCCCTTTCCTGCTTTTCTAATATTTAAAAAGTATTATATCTGAGCGTTATTTTTTTGAGCAAATTTATACTGTATTCTATATACTTTGTCCTTCCAAGAATAATTACATTGATTTGAATTCGCAAAATTTTGTGTGTTCTTTCTTATTTTCATTTTGTAAATCTTTTGTTACAGTCAGGAGCTTTCACTACTATCCTATATAAAATTTCATACAAGTCACACGCAAAATTGATTGTTTTTTTTTTTTTTTTTGTTAGTATAAGTTACATTCTTCTGATATCCTAAATCTACAATATTTTTATATTCGTTTACTTTCTAAAAATATTTACGTAACTACTCTGTTACACTCAGGACCACCTTGTCCCAGCAAGCTTTGCGAAAAATCATTGAAAATAATTTGTTTGAACTATTGTAATTTCTTTGTACTAAACAAGATGTTTTTCGAATTCCTTTCCGTTTCTTAATCGGAAAAATTTTCCCCTTTTCTGGAGGCTGAAAGGATTAAGCGTCAGGCAATGGTGGTCTTGATGCACGTACGTGTACGTCAGAATTCTTTTGACAGGATGAGGTGTTCGCCTGATGTGAATGCAACAGTTGAAGATCATATATAGAAAAATAGAAATAATGGTAAGCGTGGTTCTGACGCTTACAGGAAATTTCACCTTAATCTTTTCGGTTACAGGTCTTGTCAGTTGTGCGGTATTACTTCGAGATAGAGAGCAAACGAAGCGCGAGATACTCTCACACGTGTGAAACGTGTTTTATAATAAAGTGTGATGGATGTTTCTAATAGAAGGAATCATTTTCGAAGCTCAACAAAAAAAAAAAAAAGAAAAAAACTAGAAATTTAGATCGTGTCATGAAAATTGTAAATTAAAAAGAATAAAAATTACATTACTTAGTGTGTATTCAATGTACAAATAACTATAAACTTACACAGCGCAAAACTTGTTATTATTCGCAATAATACCTAATACCTACTCTGTGGATCAACGGATTAATCCAAAATCAAATTCAAAAAGTAAAGTAAATACAAAGTATATATTCTAATAATTATAAAATATTACAAAATGTGAAGTATCACTCGTAATTACTTGAACTGGAACACTGCACGTGTGTTAATAAACATAATCAGTAAGGGAATGTCAGAGATGGATTAATAGAAAAGATATAAATAGAACTTTGAAATTTTTTGCACCATCAGAATGTAAATTTTTCACCCTCTAATCTAAACTTTGGAAAGTTTCTTGCGCAACGTGGTTATCGCCAAGGATTATTCTCCAACGAGAGAAAGAGAGAGAGAGGGGGGGGGAGGGTGACCGCACGTGTCCAACGCTCGAATATTGGTTAATCGTGATGGTGGAAATGGTTTCCGTGCGAGGGCTCGTTAAGGGCATAGGTTAAAGGTTCCCCAGCGAGAGTCTAGGGCCGTGTCTCGACACAGTTTCGCGAGGAAACGCGACGAAGCTACGAGCGATTCTTGAAAGAAGCGGCCTCGAGAGAAAGAAAGGCCCCTTTCATTTTTAAAATAGTCCAAAGGCGTGCACCGGCGCACACACGCTATCTTTAGGGCTTGAGAGCGAGAGCAAGAGATTCAAGAGCATGCGAAACGAGATGTTTTCCTTTAACGTTTCCTTAACACCGGGGGTCTCGCTTGGTAAAAACGAAGCAGCTCCGTCTCACGGCTATGGCCGACTCATTAATTTTAATCGACGCGAGTGCTCGCTCGCCAATTTAAATCGCGTTAACATCGTCGGCACGATCGTCGATCAAAGTCGACAGCCACCGAGTGTGTACGTACAGCGATTCTTATTAACATTCGGATACCGCGGTTGAATTTTTCCAATGGGCTTCAAACATTGTTTCTAGTGTCTTTCGTCGATATGTTTCTAATATACAATACTTTTCTTCTCAGAGATATAGTTAAGAAAAGAAAAATGGTCCCTGAGAGAGAGCACTTGAATAATTAGAAAGATTTATAGAGTGTTAACACTTTACCGACCGGTAGCCTATTAATCGGCTACTATTTACCGCTATCGGTCGGTAAAGTGTGGATATCGTATAATAATATATTTATATATTTTAACACTTTACCGACCGGTAATATCGTATACTACGTAATATATACAAATATATTATTATACGATATTAACACTTTGCCGACCGATAGCCTATTAATCGTCTATTACTTACCGCTATCGGTCGGTAAAGCGTTAAAGATATCGGAATTGGGACTTGAACAAACGAAGAAATTGACCATTTTTTAAATTGATCTTCGAATTAGAAAAAAAAAAAGAAATCTGCCGATCGACACGAGCTTGTAACGGGATAAGACAAAGACTCAGATGAGAAAGATGGAAGAATAAAAAAAGCTGAACGTGATCGTACATTGAAATTAATTAAATTAGAATATTGAGAATTTTAAACAAAATGACCATATCATGGCACGTGTCTTCCCTATTCCAAAGATCAAAATCTAAAACGATCCATTACAGACCAATAATTATGGTCGTCAAACAACAAGGATTTTCCACAACTATCAGAGATCTTAAGAACTTATACCATAAAATGTTCTCTCGCGTCAGCAGTGAATCACACAGCTAATTAAATCAATGAAATTAATGAAACCAAGATACTGGGATTTGTTTCGTTTCGAATTCATCATTCCTTCATAAGCAGCTTTTCACCGTTTCATTCACATTTTCGATTTTAATGCCTGCTAAGAGCGATTTACTCGCACGTGTGAAATAGAAACACGACTGAAAAATGAAGAACGCGGTGATGTGTCGGTGGTGGAATCGTCACGTCAGGGACGATCGTTGGAAACGATCGTCGTGGGACGTGCGTCGAGTATAGAAACGATCTACATGCGTGTCTACCGACAAAAAGAAAGCATTCTGAAGGGGGAGATGTCGGTCTGGTTTCGTCAAATTGGCAAACGTCGCGGGCAGGAGACGGCGTCGTAAATTTTCGCGTGCAATTTCGTCGTCGCGGACTTCCAAGCCGAACTTCTGGGTGTGGCTTACACTCATGAACACATGAGACAGAGAGAGAGAGAGAGAGAGAAAGAGAGCTCTTCTCTTGCCACTGTTCCAGAGTATTTTCCACTTCGCGACACGCACAAATTTTTTTCCCGGATTTTTCGCTCGCACGATTTTATCGAAGTTACTGCCTTCAACGAGAAGCCTTCTGTGTTTCTATTCTGACAGTAACACATCGTACAAAGTATTTTTTTTAATCGCGATACAATTGCTTATATCATTTCAATTTTGTAACAATTTCTCATGAAAATATATATATATACAGTGGGTGATCGGTCAACGAACATAAATTGTTCAAAAACGATGTTCGCTATGTTCGAATTGTTTGTTAACTGATCACAGATGGCAATTCACACGTTGTCCAAACATAATGATCTTTCGCGAAAGTGTTCGTCATTTTTTCGATCACCCACTGTGAAACGAAATTTATTGATATTTGTACGTATCATTCTGAATTTAATGCATTAAATTATTATAAAATTTGTTTTCCTCTATCCAATGTTCACAATGTGTCAAAAATTATCTGACGAGACAGAAATAATGATTTAATAAAAGAAGTAACCTAAACTTCTTCTCTGATCCTCTACCAATTTCCATCCTATTCCATCAAGAATAGCGTAGTTTGAATTAATATTACTATTTGTTTACTTGATTATTTGTTATCACTACGGTAATTTAGAATTAGCATTTCATTGTTAATGGTTTCCTAATTTTCATTCATTTTCCCTCGCTTGTATCACATCTACATCTGCTATTGTTCAACTATGCTTGGAATTCTTCAGCACTAATAATAAAAACGGAAACGACTGAACTTGATTTTTATTCAGAGCATTTTCGCGGTCTGTCAAACCTTCTATAATGGTTTTATTAATATCAATATCTACGGTATATAAATGTTGAACGTAAAACATTAAATTTATTTTTCCTTTCCTTACGCTTGTAATATGCCAAAAAAAAAATATATATATATATATAAGGCAAGAATTTAATTGAAAAAAAGACACGAGATTTTAATAACTATAATTTATAGGATAGTTTAATTTCGACTATAAAGTGTTGAAATAGCGACAGCAGATTTCAGGGATTTTTTTTTCCTCCCCACAGCGCGGAGAGTGGAAACGAATTCGTTTACATAGAATCTTGCGGAGCAGCGAGGGGAATTTGGAAAGAAGGTTAAGTAAAGAGAAGAAGAGGGGGAAAAAATTTGGGGAAAGGCAGGTAATTGCGTGTTACCGAAACGTAACACGGTATCGTAACATCCGGTTGATTCTCTGTTGGAACGGTTTATTCCGCCGCTGCGCAGCGAGCAAGAAACAAATTTAATGATCCGCAGCAGGCCACTGCAGCGTAGTTCTCGGCGCCAAACGTACGCGAATCCCACTCGTTCCTTTTTAAAAGCTCTCCTCCGGCCAATTAGCCGGGGAAATCGAGCCCCGATTCAACCGTCCGATTCGTTGATTCTCGCCAGTGGGTCATGGATATATACAGTCCGACGATCTGTCCGTGTTCTTACCATAATGATGCTCTCGTAAAAAATCATTCCTTGGTGGAAATTTCAATGTTTCAACCAATTTCAGATTTGATCGATCTAATTTATGTTTACTGCTACTAGTCAGCGGAATCTTGTGGACTGTGTGTCGAAATGGCCCTGACCATAAGCTAAAATTGAGAATCGTTGGTTATGGCTATTATTTCTTTGACTGGACCTATTACGGCTAGCTATATGTCGGGGAAATATTTCTCGAAGGGATTTTGATGCCCTATTATACGTACAGTCGCTCGCGAAAGTGTCTTATGTATATTATATATATATATATATATATATATATATATATATATGTATATGAAATATTTGAACATTTTATTAATGGTGTAACGAGAAATTATTATTATGATTATATTGGTAAAGTCTGGAAGCAATCTGAAAATATATGTAAAAGTTACAAGATATAAGTACAAAGGCATAGTAGAAAAAGACATAGTACAGAGATATAATACAAAAACAAATATTTAATATGTAATTACACTTTATGAGTATTGGAAATATATATAGAATTATTAAAATTAATAGAATGCAGTTAGTATTAGAATGCACATAGAATACAAAAGGTATTGAGAATGTCTATAGAATTCCAGAAGCGTATATTTCGCAAAGAATCCATTTATTCATCCATTATATCTCGACATTCAGTAGAATCATTGTTAACACTGTATTTGTATCAATTTTCTACTAAATGTTCGCGATAAATATTTTACAAACATCTACGTACACTTGCCGATCGGTTTAAAATTTCACCAATATAATCATTGACAATCGTCTCTCACTTCAGCGTTAATGAAATTTCATATAGTAACACGCCTAAGATTCTCACGTATTCTCGTAAATTTACGTCCATTCTCTCATGCAGTTATCAGTCTCGAAACTGTGCCATGGAATCCATTACGAGTGGGTGCGAACGGTCTACGGGAATAACGAGGAGCGTAAGAGAAGCGGAGGAGAGCGCCCAGACAGGGAGAGACAGAGCGAAAGAACGGCGAAGCAAGGAGAAAGGGTTGAAAGAAAAAAAAAAAAGAAAGAAAGAAAAAAAGAGAAGAACGCGAGAACACGGTCGACAGCTCGTTTGCTCTGGCGCGGCTTTCTTTCGAAAAATCTACCCTTCCTCTCTCTCACTCACTCTCTCTTTCTGCCTCGGGCGAAATTAATCGGAGGTGGCTCGATCCGTCTGTCGGTGGCTCAAAGGCGCTGCGAATCATTTCTCGCGGTACACGGCAACGTCCCTCGGCGGAATAGCATCCCCCTCGTTACTCGCCCCGTATCGCTTCTCCTTATTTTTCCCGCGCTTTTTCTCTCGCCACAAAGTCGTCGCGCGCGTTGAAACACACACACACACATACGCGCGCGCACGACTGCTTCCTACCGAGTACAGATTAGCCTCCCCTTTGACACCGATCCGGATATGGAATAAATCGTCACCACCGGAGGGGGAGTCGCCGGAATTCCTTCTCACTCGTGAAAACGCGAGCGTTGACACGCGTCGGTGATCGTCCCGATAGGGATGCTCTTGAAGCTCGTTAACACGTTGATGTTTTATTTCTGTACGCAACGCATGGTGAATTACACCGAGAGTGAAAGTGAAATGAATACTGAAACTTCGTCATTAATCAAATCGAGAAATGTGTTTCGGATGAAAGTCAAATGGTTTCAAAAGAGACGTTGCCGCAGCACGCAGTTTCTTTCAAACAGAATCGTAGAGTATGTGATCGATGCGTTTGTACATTGAAAGTTGTATGAATTATCGATATTATGACTTTAATAATGCAATAGTTACTCCTGTATATTTGCTAAATTAAGTGCTGACCTATGCGTTAGAAGAATAAAATTGATCTTCATGTATCCTCTACGTCAAGTGATGTCCGTTTAGAAACAGAACAACTTACTTTTGAGACGTTTTTCGGTACAGTTTCGAAAATCTTAATCTTAATTTCCAGTCCCAGATAATTTATATATATATATATATATATATATATATATCCGATAGATTATAGAATACATTATAGAACAATTAAAATAACATTATCATTGGCAAAGAAATTCCAAGTAACGTACTATAAAACGAGAAAATCGTGCTTTCATTTCAACGCAATATTTCCGAAAGATGAAATGAAACGTTCTCTCGCACAGAGAGACGAAACACGTGCAAATTTCGCGTGGCAGTGGACGTGTCAACAAAAAATCGAGCAATTGGGTCAGGAATGCATCCCGTTCTCCAAGAAATGAAATGCGAAGAATCACTCGAGAATCCCGACCTGGATTCCGATCCAGAGATCCTAGCCTCGCACGAATTCTGAAATCGTCTTCCGCTCAGAGAACAATCGAAATACATCGAACAAACGCATGACCCACTTCGTCAAAGGATCTCTTCTCTCTCTCTCTCTCTCTCTCTCTCTATTTCTCTATGTGCATGCACACTGTCAGACGTCGACAGAGGTAGAGACGTTTCCTTGACATTTTCAAGGCAGGCCACTTTACCCGGGCGAGTTGTAGGGACAACAGTCCTGTCGTCTCGGCGAGGGAGAAAGCTCGCGGAATCGACGTCGGAGGGTCGAAGAGAATCGGCGCTTTGTCGCCCGGTTGATGACGTTCGTCGCCGTTCGCGATTGTCGATCGAGACCCGAGTACCCGAGATGGAACTCGAAATGGCGGCGTACGGCGCGATACCACCGTCTTCATTCAGATAAGGTCTCAATACCTTAATGGGTCGGCCTATCGAAGCCAGCCACCTAACATCCTCGTGTCCCTCTGCCGTATTGTCTGGCTTCCGTTGCTCCGCCTGCCTAACATCCACCATTCCGATAGACGATTTCGATATCTGTTGCCACGTACGCGGCCCTTTGTCGCCGGATTTAAGACGAGAAAATCGAGATCGTTACGAGTCTCGTTTGTCGCCGCGCGAGTCACTCTCGAGTTCGAGCTACGCGAGAGAGGGGGAAAAAAAGAAGGAAAACGAAAAAAAAACGGAAGATTCATTTGCTCTTTACGAGATTATACAAGCCAGCCGCTACTTTCCTTCATCTTTAGGCTGAGTTTTAATGAAACGTTATTACGGTGGAATGATATTCCCTCGGAGCGCCGGCATCGGGCCACGTTCGGATGAATTTAACTTGCTCGCGGAAGGTAACTCTCGACTCTTTGTAAAAACGTTCCCTTGAAAAAAACATTTCTTTCTCTCCTCGCCGAAAGAACGAACTTTCTTTCGTTTTCCAGAGCTATCAGGAATCGTTATCTGACGAAACAGAACGATCGTTACTCATCCCCGTAAACCCACCTCTCGGGGAACTCCCAGAAAACTCCATCTCGCGAGGAAATTAAACAAAAATCAAGGAAACTTCTCTGTCTCTCTTTCTTTCTCTTTCTTTTTCTTTTTCTTGTCTATTATTCCACGGTTCTATTATTCCACGAAATGGCAAAAAAAGAAAGTGAGAGAGAGAGAGAGAGAGAGAGAGAGAGTTTCGATAGCGAGGGTTGTAACGCGAGGCAGTTGCTGGTTTTTTCTTCAAGCCGCGGCGCGCCGACTTAATGGAGCGGCAAAGCGCTTTATCTCTGAATTTAAGAGAAGAATGAGTCGAGACGCCACCGCCGCTCGCTGGAGCTTGAAAAAAGAAAATAGAAAAGAGAGAGGCCTCCGCGCATGGTCCACGCCCTCGACTCTCCCCCCCCCCTCCCCACGATAATTCAGGATCGTTGATACGAGGGAATGGGTATTTGCCTATAATTCGACGCTCTGCTTAACAATGCGAATCGGTTCCCGTTCGATTCATCGATCCCTTTCCTTTCTAAATGTTAAATGGAACGAGACGCGGGCTCGACGATGCGAGAAACCAGCGCTGTGAAACCGGGAGGACCGCGTTTCCGGCCGATGCCGCCGCCACCGACTCGGATTCCTTCGAGCGCGAGCACCCTTCTCCCCCCCCCCATGAAACTTTCATTCGACGCTTGAATTAAAAATTTTCAACGATCCGTCGCCTATTCGCGTCCTTTCTCAGATTTCGTTCCAAGTGGGCTACCAGCAGCGGCCTATGATCGTTTTACTCGTAGCTCGACAGAAACGGAGGCGAAGAAAGTGGCCGATGATTTTCAAACTGCTGAAATCGATTTTGTGTTGAAAAAGTTCAGTTAAGAAAGACATTTTGTTGTTTGCAACTATGGCTAGCGTGCAGTGCATTAAGAGATTTCAAAAGTGTAGAGAAATATCAAAGAGTCTTTTACTGTAAATATATAGATGATGTACAGGCTCGAGTATCTTTGTGGTTTTTGGAGATACGAAGAGATTTTGTTAAAAAAAATTTGTTTAACACAGAGGAGATCGTAATGTGACAATATTTAGTTTTCTGTTTCTTTTCTTTCGTTGCTAAAAGAATACAACATTTTTAAAATAGAATGCTATGATTTTTTACCCATTAGTCGATGGAGTTTTGACATTTTCTATAAACAAAACATATCGAGAAACTATTGATTTAGGAGATATTTTAATCTTGGTTCTGAAAAACAAAACATTTAAAGGCAACCACCCCTGAAATCAGATAACTTCACCCGAAGTGAAGAACTGACGATAGACATGTCCTCTCCGAAGTATCGCGAGCCTCGTTGACTGTTTTAAATCGACAACTGGCGGTTTTCGATATATTTCGAATCTCAACATTCCCCGAGAACATCGTTCTGACATCGAACGCTTCAGATTTCAGCTGGCAACTAGCAGAAACCCGCGCGCGAGAGTAGTCAAACATTTCAAACCCAGGAGAGCTCCGTATTCATAGCCAGACGCTACGCGTTTCCCCGCGAGCATCATCGAGGGCAGAAAAAGAAAAAGAAAAAGAAAAAAAAGGAAAAGAGAAGAAAAAAAAAGAAGCGAAGAGAATCACGAGTTTCGCGAATATCAGACTCTTGGCAAACTCGAGGCACGAGCAAACTTTGTTCCTCCAGCTCCGACATGGCATCTCCAGCACGGTGTATCTAAAACACTCTAAATGGATTGATCCTCGAGTGTCTAAAACACTGTTTGTGGATCGTTCTTTGCCCTGGAACCAGTCTCTCTCTCTCTCTCTCTCTCTCTCTGTATCCGATTTGCTCGATCGATCCGGGATCGGATAAATCCTCCCTCTCCCCCCTGTTCTGAGAGTTGACGCTCTCTCCGTTCGACGACGTCACTGTTATCGGACAAAGTTTATTGGAACGTGCTTAATTAACTTTCCAGCGGTGACTTGGCCGGTTAGCGTCCACGTAGTCGCGATTATCCCTAATCTGAGGAACAGCTGGAAATTCTGCTCGTCGCGCTGCGTCTACGAATTCCTACAGTTTCGTCGATGGTAACTAATCGCGAGGCAACTAATCGGTCCATCGAACCGATGGTTACTATATCTCATATCGATGCCAGCTATGTACTCTCAGCGTGCGTTTTACTCTGCCTTTGTTAGAGTTTCCTCCTGTCAGGAAGAACTTGGATCAATTTGCACGTGGTGTTCTTTAATCTAGTCTTCTAGATCAAAGAGTTTATCCCCGTTCGAAATGAATAGGTAAAATATTTAATTATCCTTGCTTGTGTTGTTTGTTTGTTTTTTTTTGTTTTACAAGGAAACGAAATTTAATTAATATTAAGTATCATTTTCAAGAAATCTATAAAACGTTGAAACATACGTGTATTAAAAATTTGGCCATTTTATTTACGAGAGTTTTACACGCATTGGCGCAAAAAGTGTATGAATATAAATAAATATATATATATATATAAATTAGTAAAAACCTTGTTACAACATTTAGCAATAAACATCATAAATTTCAGCTTAGATTTCATTTCTTTAATCCTCAAGAGGACCATTAAGACTGCGGCAGGACTCGCGTTGATTAACAATAACTATATTATACAAAGATTCATGTAGCTCTCTCTTATCACATCCTGTCCAATCTGAGATTGAAAGCCTACCTACTCGACCAATCATGAAAACCAACACGAGATCTCATAAACAGCCGCAATGTCGTGTCCAATGCTAAGACAATGCATGATCTTCATCATTGCGACTGCAATTTCAGCTAGAATGTCGCGTGAAACGCACGTGTACCGTTTCCGTTTCCAAGAAGGAAAATAGAAGAAGACGCAGAAGGGGAAATGGCAGAGGACTCTTAAGGAGTCCTCTTAAACGGCGCATGGAAATTCAATGAAAAGTCACGAGAGGAGCGGAGATCGATACTTGGACGCGGGAGCACGGGGTGACCGTGGGTCGAGGAGGCATAGGTGCCTCCTGTTGGCCGTCTGCCAATGCTTGCCTATCTATGTGGAACACCTGTGCTTGCCCCGACGTTACCTCGATATTTCCAACGGCCAACAAAAAGCGCGCGACTACCTCGCCCTTCCGTCGACACAGCTAATTTCGCAAATGAATTCGACGACGGCGCCCGGCGTCCTTCTGCGTCTTTCCACGCGCTACCACGCTATTACGTAAAACGGAAACTACCGAATCCTGTGCCTGCGTTTTGTTCAACTTTCCTTTTCGTTGTTTTTTTTTTTCGCGTATTCAGTGGATGTCACAGATCGCGTCGAGAGATCCCCCAGATTCTTGACTGAAGACTCGTAAAAGGCAGAGCTTCTGTTTCTGTATGATCGTGCGGTAGAATTGGCAAGAGGGAGGGTTTTTACGCGGAGAAATAAATCGAAGAGAAAGAATTTTTGCGAGATTAATTTCTGTCAGCTCGATCGAACTTGATTCAATTTCATTGATTTCGAATTTTAACGGGAATGAGTACTTTAAATTCTTGAAACTTCGTGAGATATACAGATCTGTGAGAATGCAGAAGACTATCAAGGAATAACATAAATAATAATAATAACAATGCGAAAAGTTTATTCTCGATGGAGAATTTGAAATTTGAGAGTTATACCAAAGTTTTACGATAACTCTGTGTTGAGACACAATACTTTCTTCTCTACACGCGAAATTCTCCGTAATTTAATCCAAGGAATGGAAATTCAGCCAATCGAGTGTCAAAATTGAAACAAAAAGCCGGGAGCAACTGCCACGGGATCGATTGAACCTCGAGATCACGAGATCGGAGCGCCGTGTATGTCAAGCAATTCAAATCCACATTGATCCCGTAAAATTTCGAACTCCGCGGGAACCTAATCTAGAGAGGTCCCTCGCTACTTAACAAATCCCTCTCTCGCAATTCCTCAAAGTGATCGCCGATAACGAGAAACCCGTGGAAACCCGTTTCCAACGACGAGAGTACTTTCTATCTCGCGTGGCTGTCCCGCTTCGAAGCCGATTAAATTATTTCCTTTTTCTTCCGCGTGATCGAACAAGAAATGGATTCTCGAAACTGCGAGAAGGGCTGCAAAAGGGGAGGGCTGTACCGCGAGCAAGCGGGCCTCCATCAGTGATAAAGGTCATCCGGAGGCCAATAAGTCCATTCAATTCTCTAAACTCGCTCCTTTCTCGGCATCGTTCCTCTTCAATTTTCCCCTGCCTCCTCTCATCCTTCCACCCCCGTTTGCTCGATCGCGTTCTCTCTTCCTATCTCTTCGTTCTGATCTATATATATATATATCTGTAGGTCGGTGCCATTCAGCCGTCCAGTTTCGCGGAAGATCGAAGCTAGCTATCTCCGCGGGCAGAATTGGCAGAAACGAGGCTCCTAATCCCATCGAGCTGTTATTCAAACAGCCTCGATTCTCGTTTGCGGTCCGGGCTCGATTCGTTTCCTTCCGCGATCTCGTACCTTCCACCGTGGCTTAAGAACTGGCCGGAGAGGATGGAACAATTTATTCCGGCCGAACGAGATTTCGAGCGATCGAGTGGCCTTTCGGACACAGCCGAGATGAGAATTTCGGAACGTTTCAAGAGGCACGAGACGGTTTTCCTAGTTTTTATTTGTTAGCCAGTCTCATCGAGAGCGTTACGTAACGTGTAAGGTTCGACGCGAAAGAAAACGAGGCGGCGCCCATGACTCTTTTCGCGAAATAAATTCAGGAGACCGACTATAACTGTCTTGACGTGCTCTGGATGTTCGAATTTTAATTTTGTAATTTCGTCAAACGAATTTAGGAAATTGACAGTAGTTTCTTTAATGATGCCATAAATGTTCGAGGTACATAATTTCTTAGATTATGAGCAACACTGTTGAGAAAAGAAATTGGTTCCTTCGAGCATTGACTTGATCCTAGGAATAGGAAAGTTGGCTGCAGTACAGCGGCGCTTCTGTTAGTCAAAATGATTATCCTGTTGCAAATGCATTCGTTCGATTCTATTTATTTATTTATTCATTTATTTATTCATTTATTTATTCCAATTTATACGAGACAAACCCATTAAAATACGGATTTAAAAGTAAATATGCAGAAGTGCGGAAGGAACAAAGGAAAGTGGAAATAAAAGAATTCTAGCTAGAAACCGTGTTCATTATTCAAGTTATGAGCTAGAAGGAAAATTACCCCTGTGTTTATGTTTTAAAGAATATCGAGCATCACGATATTCATTTGCATCTTCGAACACAGTCTTCACATTTCATACGATCAAACTGATCGAATCAAACTGTCTTTTTATCTACGTTTAAAAAAATGAATGCTCCATTCGTATGCGAGCGAGGCTAAAATATTATTCACGACTACGTCATTGGAATTTCGCAAGGCAGCAGATGTTTAAATAAACTCGGTCATTGCTTCGAGGACGATTCGTCTCGTGTCTCTCGCATTTTTTTAACGTCTCGCGTGAGAAGATCAGCACGGGATAGGAAATGTCGCGGTGACCGGAAGCGAACGTGGATCGCGCCACCCTCCGGAAATCAGATTCAGAGGGTTAGCCGCGAAAAGAACTAAATAAGAAACGAAATCCGCGAGTTCGCGGACAGAAAATCGACGCGACGCACACGCTTCGAATTAATTATACCGCTCTCGCCTGAATACCATATACACACATCACTCGCTCGATGTAATTACTTTCCGTGCAAACGAAACCAAGGATATTTTCCATCGAATAAATTTCCATCGGGACTCGCTAACGAAACAGGTGTCAATTACGTAAAATGAATATTGGTCGACGCGGTACGTGTTTCCGCGGAAACGAATTTTGAATTGAAATAATGGATATTGAATCTTCAATGAAAATAACCCCTTCATTGGGTGCAGCGCGAGGCAGCCGATCGTGCGCGAGCCACGTCGATGAATAATTGAAAATGCGATTTGAAAATCTATGGAACAAGCTCGGCTCTGAAAAGTCTTTCGGCGCTTTGCGTTTCACGAAGTCAATGATATACAATCGCTCGCCAAAGTATCTCGCACTCTTGTCAATTACCTTTTATGAACGTATTATCTGTGCTCCGCGAAACGTTTGGAAACTTTATTAATAATACCAAAGTTCTGGAGGGACTTTATTAAGTTATGCGTGCTGTACAAAGCATTTTGATACTCTATTAAACAGTGTAATGAACATTTTTTAACGATTCTGAACCTCTCTGTACACAGAGATTATAGATTATTTAATATGAATCTCCGAGAGATCGTAAAAATATTTAAATAATTTCAATTCATTGCATCAGTAACCATGTAATATTCAACAGTGGATCGTCTTTATCATATGCTTAAAATTGCCATCATTTTCACTTCATGTACACTTGCAATAAAAATCTTATAATATACTCTCAGATTTGTTTCAAATTTCACCAATATGATTCTGACGATTCTGTCTCATCACAGTGGTAACGAAATGCCGAAATGTTTCATACCACACACGCGTGTATTTGCAGATAAAATTTTTTTATATCACTGGGACGATTGATTTCGCGAACAAGCAAGTATCGATCCGCATTTTGTTTTATATTTGGAATAGTTTTATATTTGGAAAGCAAGAGACAACGACAGACGAATGGCCTGTCAGTTTGGACTAGGTTCTAACGATTTATGATTTTCTTGCGACAGTTAATCAACGGAGGTCGATTTTAATTTCTCTCGGCAGCGATTGATTCGAACTTCGCCATTAAAGCGATTTTTTAAAAATCTCCGCGCGTTTAAACGAGCATTATTCTTGCCAACTGTCGGTATCTTTCTGCTTTCCTTCCCCAAACACGGACCTTAAGAAATTAACTTGGCAAACTTGCTGTCTCGGCGATTCTGTAACATCGAAACACTCCGAAAAGTTTCAAGCTCGCCGAGAGGAAAAATTACAATGCTTCGGTGATTTTGTTGCACAAAATTCAATGACATTTAAGAACCTACGCGCGACAACTTTGACCCCGTTTTATTTTCAGACTTCGATTTCACGACCCTTCCTTCTCTTCAAAGTTGTACAAAAAAATTCCGAGAATCTCGCAATTAATTTTACCAGTTTCGTTACCTAGAAAGGAAGAAAAACTGCGAAGGTGGATATAATGCAGGAAATATTCTCTTTCTATATATAATTCTTAGAAAGACAAAGGAGAATAAGTTTTGTATCATTTTTTTGAAATATAAATTACTTGAAAAGTTAAAATGTGTGAAAAATCTTACGGATAAAGATTAATTCTACCTAAACAGAAGAAAAGAAGAAGGAAAAGAGGAAGAGAAATGTTGTTTTATAATATTCTCACGCTTCAATCATAGACGAAGTCATTCAATTCTAAAACATCCTAATTTGACAACGAATTTTTATACTCGTACAGAATCAAAAAGATTCGACTCAAATCAGAGACTCACTTCGTCTCACTGAAAATTACGATCAATGCCTCGACATATTTACATATTTTTAAACATCAAATTTACACTCTGCTTCTATTATTAAATTTCGCTCATCTACGAGAAAAGGGTGAGGGAGGGGGAGGAAAGAATATGAGGAAGTGCGAAAAGTAGAAGACGGCTAATCGAAACAGTACGTCACGGGGTCACGAGGGGGGATAGGGAATAACCAATCGGCACGGGGCGAGAAGGTTGTTCTCGTCCCGAAAATCGATTTACGAGCGACCGAGCGGAAGAGTGCTTTACGACGGGTCGAGGGCCGGTCGCGGTCCACATGCCATAACTTCGGCCGGTCGCGTAATTGCTTTATTAGGAACTCATTTGCAGGCCCCCCCGCAAATGGCCGCGATACCGAGACCGAGCGACACGTCGAATTAAAGCGACCGATCGAGCCAAACCGTGATCGTAGGCGACCGTTTCGCCGAGTTCGTTTGCGGTCCGATTCATCCACTGTTCTCTACTATAACCGCTTCCTTACAATGCGACACTCTGACCTCTGCGTGTAATTATGCCCGTAAGGTCTGTGATTGAGTAACTACTTATACACGAATGCGTATACACTCCCGCTTCTTGCTTCACGTGCCGGATTCTCCGTAAATCGATATCATCACCTTTGCAACGACGTTCTACTTTTCGAGATTTAACCCTTTGCTACGAGGGTGTCTCGTCAGATACTATCATTTTGATTTAAATTCGAAACATCATTGTCCACATTTGCAACACTTTTTCTACCGTATTTGGTAGATGTTCGTATCGCGTGACAATTATTAACTTGTCACAGTATTATAAATTATACACAATATTTTTAATATATTACGCGTGGCAAAAGTCGATTTCATATGATTTTTCAATGTATAAATTAGGATAATTTTAATTAATATACGATTCCTCGATGTAACGTTTTAGCATGATTGGGTTCAGATATCCAACGTGATATTCTCGTAGCTCGAAACCACGTACCGATACGACTCAAAATACCGAGCGTTTTATTTCCAACAATTAACTAGCTTTCGGATCCTGTTTCGTCCCGTGTGTCGGCACACGATCGTGTAAAAATCTTGGAAGCCAGCCACCGGGAATGATAAAAAGTTTCCGTGGCAGAATCGTGCGAGGTCGCTTCGTGATTGGTGCGTCTGGCCAGTTTTTACGTTCCTCGAGCAATTTCGTTCCGCGCGGAATACGGACCAGCGGAATTCGCGGCACGTAGAGCGAGCTTAGGAAAAACATTAAAAATCGCCGTCGGTGATATCTGTTTTTCTCTTTTCTTTTTTTTTTCTTTAAATCGCGCTTATTTGGCCGGAGGCCAGCTACGACTAGCCTTAATTAAAGATTTCGAACGAACATCGGTGGTGTAGTACAAACCATCTTAGATTTGACTGCGGTCTACTCGCTGAAAATTACTTTTATTTGTTCAAAAGAAGACTTATTTTTCAATGCTATCAGTTTCATGCTCATCGACAGACAGTTATTACTGTTCTAATGAAGGTCGAAATGTATTGATAGAAGCGAATAATTATCATTATAAATGCTATTATTCGTGTCAATTTGGCTGTTTGTAATTATGTAAAGAAGAGCAATCTCTTACGCGAAGATAGAAGTTAGTGGATTAAATCTAGTCACGATTGTTTCGTAATTATGATCTTTAACTTCTCAAAGATGACTGAATTTTTCTATGAATCGTACTGACATCTACTTCAGTTATTTCAACTATGTAACTTATGAAATTGTAATTGTATATAAATTTCTATATTAAATTTCTATATCTTTATACATCATTTATCGCTATTGTTTAAAGTATACAAAAACTATGATTAAACAATGTGTCAAAAAGTCTGAATCGTCGATATTACAAACGTTGTCTCTGAAGAGTTAATGATTCACCAGACTAGCAGAACAAAAATTTTGAAAACTGTCTTCAGATTCTCTCAATCTGTGTGGCCACAGAAAACTCGCAGGAAGAACAAAAGATTACAGTTACATCTTCAATCGGAAACTCGAAGCAGTGTCATGTACTGCGAGTCATAATTTTTCCAACATTTTCACTCTATTTCTTTCTTTCTTTTTTTAATCCTGTTGCTGCTCACCGAAACAAATAAACCATCAAATTCCTCGGGATTCAATAAAATTCGAGACTCGTTTCGAATCAGTCGACGCTCCAGAAGCTCGTTCGACCATTTCCATGGATCCGTAAAAAAAAACACACACACACACACACACACACACACGCGATACACGAACGACGAACGAATGAAGTGCGTGGCCGATTGGCGTGTTTCAACTCCGCGAGTCGAACAATAACGCGATATCCGGCCAAGCTATTTGATTAAAACATTGGAGCCGATATATCGCGAATTCAATTGAAACTCGTTTCGGGTCCCTTTGCCGATCGTCCGTTCAATTACGAAACAGAAAGAAACCGATCCAGCCAGCCGAACCTCTGATTTCTCGTCTATAGGTCACTCTCCAGGAAATCGACCCCTCCCCAACGGGGAAGTGCGGTCAAAATTCGCTCCTCTAATTTCCGGCTCGCACGCGTCTACAAAGCGGCTGGATCCCGTTGGAAATTGAGAGGGCGCGCAGCCTTCTCTCGCCAACGATCCATCACGCTCGATTTTCCTTTACTTTCATACAGGCAGAGGGCTCGAGGGGGGAGGGGGAGAAATCTCGAGCACCCGCTGTCGCCAATTTAATTAAAGGGCATTGTTAATCAGCGACATTAATAGTAGTGGTGGCCAGTTTCATCTTCATTATCGCCGCGTAAATTTTCTTCCTGGTCTTCGAGAAACACGTTCTGGTTCTCGCGGTCGCACGATGATCTTCCGGAATCCTATCGACACGCGTCCTATTATTTATCGACGACGTGAATTCGAAACGGTAATCCGAAACAGACAGACGGATAATGGAGAAAGGGGAATACAAATTGGCGTTTTTGCGCGGTGTTCGCGGCATCTTTGCCGGCTGAATTCGCGAATTTTGTCTTTCATCCGCGCGAACCGTTCGAAACGGCGTCGTAACTTCGATTCGAACGTTACTTGGGGATCAAGGACGGTTTGGAACGTTAAAGAGTGATACGAGAGGTAAAAGTGCCA
The DNA here is from genome assembly GCA_032399595.1 of Tetragonula carbonaria. NCBI lineage: Eukaryota > Metazoa > Arthropoda > Insecta > Hymenoptera > Apidae > Tetragonula > Tetragonula carbonaria. The sequence goes on along the minus strand of JAUCRC010000012.1, from coordinate 1,469,581 downwards.
ATGGAATCGCGAATTTTTCATCCGCGCGCGTGTTCGAACGACGTAACATTTCGATTCGAACGTTAGCCTCTTGTCTTGTAACAATATCCAAGTTGTAATATCAGGATAAAACGAACACGCGCTGATGCAGTACTGATGTATAGCAGTGATATGAAGACTAAGAATGTTAATATTGCTTGATTTTGAAAATTACTATTCGAAAGAAGATAAAACTTGTTATCAGATTAATCCAATTAATCAAGAAGTTACAGAGGACTATTACTTGAAATATAATAGATTTCATGTCTAATAGAATTACATAATGTAAAACATTTGAATATTGGAAATTAAATATACGTATAAAAGGTAATTCTTCTACTTCCCCTTTTTTAAATAACGAGTAATAATCTAACAGCGGATGTTCATTTTATTCTGACATGATTTTATTCATTGCAGAATCACGCTTATGGTTATGAATCATGGTTTTGATATGAAAGAAGAGACAGACAGTAACTCTATGAAATTTGAAATGAATCGAATTTTTAAAATTGAACTGATGTTTAACAACTATGAATTATATGCTTTCCTGCCAGATTAAATAGGAGTATGATGTACAGAAATATGATCTACAAAAATATGATAGAAATATTATGTGGCATTTGTTTATAAACGCTTTCTTATAAAGTTTTAGACAACAGTTATTAAACACAGCTCGAGTCGATTCGAACTTCACTCCACCTTCATTTCTATTCATGGAAAACGCGAACTTAATAAAGACGTAAAGTATAGAAGTACAAGTACACGCGAATAATTAATTCAAGGAATTAACAGTTTAATTGTACGAGATAAAAAACAAAAAGATTCTCAAAAAAATTCAGGATGCAATAAATTCCGCACTACATCGATGTCAAGCTTGCACCAATGATAAAAGATAGTCATTTTGAAAATTGATCTACAATTATATCGACAATTATATCTACAACAACTTCAATACGATGCTACAATTGCAATAAATAATGCCAAGAAGATCGAAGAAAAAATGGTAAGACAAGGGGTGGAAGAGAGCAACGATCTGACTTGCATGACAAACCGTTCGCGAGATCAATTTGGTCGCGTGTTTATCTCGTCAGTGGCGTTTTTCTTTTTTTTTTTTTTTTGTTCCATGGCATCCGTGTATTTTTCAGGGAAAATTTGTCCAGGTCTCCGGGAGCCGCGCGGACAGCATTTGTCCGCATCGATATGGGGGTGCAGGTCGGTGAGGGAACGCAGAGCATTTTGCGCCGCTCATACGAGCTCCCGCGGCGATTTCCAATTTGCGATTAAGCGCCGGTCGATTTGCAATTTGATGGAGGGATCGCGGATTTGAATTGGCGCGCTCTGCCCTGTCTCGTTCGGCACAATCCACTCGCCTGTACTCGCTTCCCTCCTCTTTATTTCCCCCGCCAGGCTTTCTCCCTTGTTCCGCTCTTTAACATTCCAAAACCGTCGTCCTCCGATTCCTGGTGCCGATTTCTCGGATCGAGACATTACACCGTTCAAGTTCGTCGCTACGCGGGAAGGAAAGATTCGTAATTTCTTGCTGCCACTCGCAATTTTTTTTTTGCGACCGATTTTTAAATTTATCAGTCCACTTGTACACATTGCGTTGAGGAAGAACAGGCTCCTGTGCTTGTGGTGGAAATCTTTGGTTTCGCTGTTATCGTTATGACTAACGAAAGAAAGAAAAAGTGAAGCTCGAATATCAATAGAAAAATATCACTAATATCAATGATATCAGAGTATCTTTAATACTTTCATATCTTTTTGATTTTAGGTTCAGAATTATCGTCACGATAATTGAAAACAGGGGCCATCAGCTGTTACGTTACATTTTGATAATTTCAAATTTTGCTTCCAATAAATACAAAACGTTGTGATGCTTTACATTATAGGCCGATTAATATTAATTAATACATTAACATTTAATATTGCAACAGATGTATCAAAAACTATCACAAGAATTATTCCCTCTTTGTACAGGAATATATTTTTCAAGAATAAACGTAATTGAATTTTCATTCGATCGATTGAAACACGCGCAACGAAGCATCGTTCCGATCGTTCGGGAATATCGAGAGATATAGCTGTAGGATTGATATTTCCTCTGCGAATGGAAATTCCGTCTACACGCGCGGCTTAATGTTTCGCGCGACAACGTATCCGACACGTTTATCAATTTTTCGCGCGTGTACATACTCCTCTTTATCGGTTATTTGGTTATCCGCTACATCGGCGCGATTCGACTCGATCGCGCTTATTTACGATTTCCGCGGAACAGCCGCCGGTGTTATATCGTTAACAATTTATCGATCGAGGAGGATAAGCAGGGAGAGAAATGGAAAACAGAGAGCGTGCGAGCACGCGTGGACTCCGCGAAATTTCGCGACTACTCGGTCGCGATAAGTGCTCGCGAGGCTGCCTAACGAAATCGTGTCGCGCTTTAATTGCCTTTTCAATGCACGCCCTCACCCGCGGCGGAGAAAAAACCCGGCCACCATCTGGAGGAGGGAAATGTTGCGCCCGCTCTGCAACGAATCCGCCCGCGTAATTAGCATCGCTTGTTCGATTATCGTTTTCACCTCTCGCGAGCCGAGTTTCCTCCAAATTCGCTTCTCTTCTTCCCTTTTAATCAAAAGTGGTAACTAGCTTTTCGTAGCGTGTAATTTCCCCTCCTCTTTCCCCTACACTCCTCCTTTTTTTTGATTTCACTCGGTTGGTGCGTACGAAACGCCTCTCTTTTTTTTTCCAAAGTTTGCATTCATGTCAATTATCACGTGGAAAAGTGCTCGAGTTGAAAAGTTGAAGGAATTACAATATTGCTAATTTCGTTCTTTGAAATTTGCGATTATTCATACGATTCTACAAATAAACTCAGAGACCTGTGTGAAATTTTTTAACGAAATTGTAAATCTGGAGAAGCGGAGTTGGCTTCTGAGGATCGTTTGTGAAAGCTTGTAATAAAAATATCGTTATCAAATAAAAGTTCAATGAAATGAGAAACGTATATTTAATAACGTTCGAGATCCCTTCTATATTACAGTTTTTTAAATGTATAAATTAATTGAGAAAGAATTCTCAAATTTTGGAATTCTTACGAAGTCCTTGAAACTTTGAAACTCGTTATTCGTGGAAGTACGTAGAAATAATCGTTTCATTAACATTGCCGATATCCCATTCAAAGAATCTACGCGCGAACAAAGTCACATATTTGCTGGTAACAGAAATAGAAATTCGTTGAATTTAAACTCTCTGTCCCTTTCTCGCAGATGAAAAAGAGAAAAGAAAAAATATCGTTCGAAATTCTCGTCTATCGAGCGAAAATGATTTGTTTGCAACGAGTCGCGAAATCAGACACGAAAGGAGGGAGGGTTGGCGGATAAATTTCGGGGAAATTAAGGACGGCGTATCGGCTAATTAATCGCGATAATCCTCCTCCCCTACAAAAGGGTTTGTTCGGGTAGTTTGGCTTCCCCGAGAGAGAGAGAGAGAGAGAGGGGTCGCCGGCGTTTACGAGCGAATCGACGAAAGAACGGTGGACAGAGAGACGACGCGCGAGCCGCAGAAATGAAAAGTTCTGTAAAGTTTTGATATCGTCCCCTCGTGGTACGGCTGCACGCACTTCCTGCGCGTGGCACGCACCCCGTGCTCACGAAACCAGCCCTTTCGCCAGTCGGATCGACTTTCTGCACGCGATTCCTTCTTCTCTCGCCTCCCTCCATCTTTTATTTTTTTTTTGTCTCTGTGCCTTTCTTCTTCTCACACAACGTACTTCCCCGCGCGATGATAAGCCACGACCAGGGACCACGATCTTGAGCTACACGTCTTTAGAAATTAAACAACGATAAGAAAGCGTCCTGGCTCACGGGGCACACTGGGGAGACTGTAAACCTTTTTACCATCGAGGTAATTACGGGCATTTGAGACCCGTCACAAGGAACACGGACTTTCCATTCCACTATCGACTTGCGGCCGCCCGTTTGAAAGTACGTGGACACTTACCATATTTATGGAATTTCTGATAAATAGGTTGTGCCGTCGAGGTTTAGCGTTCAAACTTTATGCCAGCGCGTTTTATTTTCTAACTTTGAAGTATTAATGGGCAAGGTGTTTTATTACACAGTCTTATTTCTATCACAGTTTTATTTCTACATGTACATATAACTTCTGCGGACATTATATAGCTTGTATTATTACTGTCGAGTGTTTTTCTGAATATTTTAGAAAAGAAATATTTATCTGATATATATATATATATATATATATATATATTTGAAATATATATTCATTCAAATTTGAATGAAAAATTAAATGACAGTTATACGGTCAGTATTAAATATAGTGATTGTTCTATTATAGTGTGACGTTAATATAGCCGATATTATAATATTTGGCAGACGAAAACTAGCGAGAGAAATCAAACGTTTCTATTTTACCAAAAAACACAGTAGTGAAATAGATCCAGACAAGTCTTGAGAAATTGGTCCTAAATTTAGGACACGTGTGAGTGTTGTTCCTCAAATCTTTGTCCTTCGACTCGTATACCGCGCTTACGAACTCGTTGTCGCGAGAGGAAAAAAGAAAAGAGAGAAATCCAAGTTATCGAGAAAGAGAACGTAGCAAAACAAGTCGAAGCAAGTTATGGGATAAAGTTGTCGGACGACGCAAAGGTGTGCCTCGCGGCTAATTCAATAACGCGTTACGTATAAACGGTTGACGACTGGCCAAATAGAGAGGCAAGCCAGCGAAAAGGTAGCAGAGGGCTGGCAATAAAGTTAGCAGTCAGGGCCGGCGAAGGCTAGGGCCTGCAAGAGTTTGAGAGAGGGCGCGGAGTTGGCCGGAAAATAAGATCAGAATTGATGCGAATTCACGGCACTTGGGTAGCGGAGGCAAGGTAGACAGAGAAAGATAGAGAGTCGTTGCTATTTGCAATTTACTCACCTTGACGCGCAGAAGGTGCTGCAGACTTTGAGCTTGGCTGCTATTTAAGGGTGGATTGTCAGTCCCGAGACGCGCCACTGCAATCACGTTCTCTCGGGTCGCGTTGTACAGGAACAGCGTGCACACTGTCTGCAAATAAAACGGAAAAAAGGAATAGCGCGGCGAAGGTTGGATGTGTCTCCGACGTCATCCAACGCTATCTCGCATTATTAAGTTTCGCCCAGCCGTGTTCGCTTTTTATTCCCGATCCGTCTCTCCTGCCGCCTCTCGAGATTTTTCTCGTTTCCACAACGCGTGAATACCTCACGGTCGAGAGAGCGCCGCCGTTTCGGCTTAAAATTCATTCGGCTCTGCCATTCAATCTGAAGCCTGAGGAGTTTGAAACAGATCCCTCGGTTCGTGCGAAACGCGATGGAATTTTGATCTTTTTTGAGGGGGGAAGATTGAACGAAGGAGAGTGGGTCAACGCACGCGGCGTGGACGAACGGCTGACAACACGCTTAGCTGTTCCACTTAATTGTCAACTCAAGATCGAGAGATTGTTGTCACGTGCACTTGACCCGTGAAGTTAATTCTAATTCTATGTTTCGTTTCAAAAGCCGCGATCGATAGATAGCGGTTACGATTGTTAATTTAAAATCGAATAGAACAGCAGTGGGCCCACTTGACGGCGAGATTATACTTAATTTTGATTATTATTACGAGCAGGACCGAAGAATTACGGCGACGTATGAATACAGCGAATGATGGTCTACCTGATTATTAACTTCTTCTCTCATGAAGTTATCGAGGGACGACACTGCGTCCAGGACGGTGAGGTTATTGTGGCGTCGTAATAAGCTCTCGTCCTTTTCGCTGTAGCCCAGGAACATGAAAACTCCGTGCGGTATAGAGTAAGCGTCTGTACGGACAAATTATTCAAAGAGATTATTAAATCACGTCGACGACGATAAAATATTAAATCGCCAGTTCGTTCGCGTTTCGATGTTCTATTTCTTTGAAGAACACAAATACAGACGTAAAAGTCGCGCAAAGTCGTCTTCTACGTACGGTGGAATAGAATGAAATAAAAATCCACGTACCGAAGAATAATAGAACAAAACGGTGCATTTCCATCGTTGATTGAATAAATCATACGTGCAAAGTGCAATGTGACTGACTCCTGTTTGGAGAAACGCGAACGAATTTATTATCCGAGCTAACGCTTAACACTGGAACAAATGTCGAACATAGAAACGAGGCGACCCCAATTAAATCTCGTAATGGAAAACATATCAGGGACTATTGGGAAAAGTATTAGTTTGAAACCGATGGGGGGAGTAAAACTTGCCGATTCACTGTTGCCAATAATAATAACAACAGAACAAAATAATAATGCATACACTGTTTGACCAAATGAATCGTTAATTAGTTAATAGCAAATAGCAATTATGCAGATCGTCCTCGTACTGTAAACGTTGAAACTGGGTTTCCAATTAAACCCAGGTCGAAAAATATTTGGACTTTATTTCGTTCGCGTGATCGTCTGGATCGGATTATATTCAAAGGGCTGGCGTGTATATTCACCGGGCGAGGGCCGCATGCATATGAAACGGCCGCTGTAGCAAAGGCAGGGCCCGCGATGCGCCTGATACGCCGGTGCCTCGTGATTGTAGAAGGCGAAGTCCGTCTTGCAGGGCGACGAGTCCACGCAGATCGTGTTGCAGATCAAAACTTCACCCTCGCCGCACTGGCACAGCTCCGAGCATTCCGGCTCGTCCTCGCGGTACAGCTACACGAATCAAGTACACGGCTGGTTGGTTCGCAGCTCAAAGAACGTACCTTTCGTCTAAATCTTCTGACGAGAGAGACGGAGTAGCGCTGGGCGAGCTGCGTCCGATCGATTTGGCTGCGACCCGCTTTTTTGTTTAAAAGGGAGAAAACGGCCAAAGTAGTCCAGGAAGATGTATAAAAGAGATGGGCGATCGAACACCATCGTTTCGAAATTCGACGAATTATTTCGTAATTAGTGACGAACATTGAACGTTTACAAAACGTTGATCAATTTCATCAATCGAAAAATAGAGAAATAGACGATTAGTGACTATTGTTGATGCTCTCCCCTTATAGATGATATGAATATTACATTTCATTGAATGAGATATAAAATGTACATGGTTTTTGAACCATCCAGCTTAATTCTCGATATAATTTTACAGTATTTAATTTATTCGACGATATTGTTTTTCTACGAAAACGAAAGAGAAAGGTAAACGCGACGAAATGAGAACAGTATTGTTAATCTTTTTTTTTCGGAATTCGCGTATATTCGTCTAATCTACTTGTACTAACAAATAAACTCACAGAGTTTGAGTTACTCGTTTAGAAGTTTTAAGTATTAACTATAAGTATTAGTAAAATTTAAAAGTTTCCGATCGGTTTGGTTTCTGAAACATTGAATTTCCAACATCTAAAAAAGGGTTTTCAAATCCAGTTCAGTTCGCGCGTTATTGTCGCTATTACGAAATCGATAACTATAATCAGCGTGTTTCGTTTCAAAGATGAATGGCCCGGCTCGAAAACGCGTACACGTTGAATATTACATAATTACATGCATCGACGTCAACTGCGGCAATTGAGATTAAACTTTTCACTTCACGATTCCGCTGTATATTGTTAATTCACGACAATATCTCGATCCATGCGTGGCGAAAGAAAGAAAAAAAAAAGAAAAAAAGGAAACGAATAAATAGAAAATCTTCACTTTTCACTGTGATTCGGCCGAAACGTTTTTTAACGTTGCGCGTTTCGGCTTCATTAAATGCCTGTTTGTTATTTTGATCGGCGTGTTTCTTTATTTTTCGCGCCAATTAAAAGCTCTGCCCTCGCGTTCTATCTAAGCGTCCCGAGAACAACGCGAGCTTACCAATTTTGTGTTAACGTTGTCGCGATTAATGTTACCGATGTCAAACACAATAGGCACTAGCGATGTAGTTTGCTTTTAATAAACACACCAACGGCGGAAAAATGCTGCACGAGACGTGGACCAATTATTTATGCCAGCGAGTAGAAGCAAAATTCGAACATTTGCATCCGTGTTCCGCGTGTGGTTGAAATTTTCAGTACGTTCGAGTCTGAAGACGCAGGCCTCGTTGCGTTGTTTAATATCTCTGTTCTGCGGTTAAAGATAAAACGTTCGTTTCGTTGACTGAGAGCGACGTTTACTGTTTAATTCTTACATCACAACTGAAAATGTCATTCAGTGAGGTTGATCGTAGAATAAAGTTGGTTCGTTGGTTTGGATATCGCATAAAAAATGATTATGCTACAAGCGTACTTTGTATTTTATAAAGATACAGTAGATTCCTTAACTGGCATCAGTTTAAAAGAACGAATCAATAGTGTCATTTATAAGCTGTAAATTCTTCAATATTATCTTGTTCAAAAAAAAAATATTGTACGATACTATAATTTATATATATTTTAATTTATAATTTAATTTTATTGCGTATCATGAAGGGGCTATTGCCCATAAATAAATTAAATCAGATTAAAATATCGTATAATAAGTCACAAAGAAATAATATTCATTGAAACTAATAACAAGTGAGAAATGTAGCGTTGCATAGCACGGCTAGTGTCTGATATTACTGACAGCAACAAATTATCCAAGTCCATTATTTACTGCAGAGAAAAATCACAATCTATTCCTGCAGCAACCTTTGACCGAAGTGTGAATAAAAAAAGAATCTACTATAACATTATAAATGACGTGTGTTTCATGTACATGCGTTATGAAATTTTCCCAACAGAAATCACGTTAAACTACCCTATCTTATTTCAACACCTCCCTCTAGTTGCTATTAATTTCGTCATAAATGGGAGAACATCAACCATATCGGAACAGTCTCTTCGAAATCCGTCAATCTTGAATACATAGGAAAAAAAAAAAAAGGAAAACGCAAATCCCACCGGCGAGATTTTTCATTTGCTCTGATCTTCCTGGACGATTCGATTCGATTCGATTTTCTGGCGTGCGTTCCTCTCGGATCTGCCAGCCAGGGAACGCTTTTCGCCCGGTCGCTCGCGAAAATACTTTGCAGATTGTCGAACACTCACCCTCTTGCCTTCGCCCTCCCTTATGTATTGGTGACTTTGCCTCGGCCTTTGAACCACACAGAAGCCTATAAAAAGACGAACGTACAGAACGTGTGCCACACGTTTCCCGGCAAACTGTTTTCCTGTCTCCTTTTCTCAGTTTCCCTCTCTCTCTCTCTCTCTCTCTCTCCCCACCCTCTTCGTCAGTCTGAATACTGGCCCCCAACCACCGTCTCGACCGGTTTCGAATCTTTCTTTTAGCCTGTTTCAAGCCTCCCACCCTCCCTTCGCTTGCAACCCTTCGATTCGCTTTGTAACATTCGACGCACGGGCACTCACGGCGGTGAAACGAAAATTCCTCGCGCGTGTGTGTGTGTCCCGAGCAGAATCTTTCTCGTCCGGTTCGAGACGATCAAAGGAGCTGCGCGTTTCCCATTCGAGAAATACCGCGCCCACGCATCGCCCCTTTTCCCTCTTGTTCTCGTTCTTATTCCCGGAGATTTCAATACACTTTCTATCGATTTGTCAAGCCTCGCGCGAGTAATTTCTTCCTCTGTTTTACTAACCGCGTTCCATTCAATCATTGATCGAATAATTTATGCTCGATCACTGTAGAGTATATAATTTTCGTTGTTCGCGATAGTATTATAATTTGCATTAAATTAATAGAAATTAAGACATTTAATTTTACTTCGTATTTTATCTTCCCTCTTGTAGGGATTAGTACAAATTCTAATATTCAGATTAAATTAATTTAACTTTTAAAAAAGTGTCGCTGTATACAAACGACTGTAGCAATTTAAGTTAAAATTACATGACTAAAATTTTGATTTCCATCTCGATTTCTATCATTCTCTGTGAGAACTGAATTAAACAAAAAATTTCAAAATCAAGCGATTTCAGCCGAAATTAAACAATCCAAACCATGATACCAACTAATCCGCTAGTTCTACTAATGTAGAAGCGTGAACGTAATTTGTTCACCGTCAGGATTTATAAACGAAATTGTTTATGAAATTTCGAAAGTAGACAAAGTTCCGAGCCAGAGGAGACAGTTCATTATTGCGGAGAGATTGGCACTTACGAGGTGGAGTGGTGGTGGTAGTGGTAGTGCTAGGAGTGGTACTTATGGTGGTACTGCTGATGGTAGTGATTTCCCAAGTTTCCGTAGGTTCTGTAGTCGTCCATCTCGTCACTTCCGGTATTTTATTATCCTCCACTTGTTCGACCACGGTGACCGTCGTCGTGCTAACCGGTGACTTGGGCGTCGACGAGACAGTCGTCGTCGTGGTCCTCGTGTAATGATGATGTTTCCTCCTCGCGTGATAATCTTTCTGGGACTCGACTGAAACCATCGACATTCGATTGTCTGCGATTCCTTGAGAAATCTCTTGAAACTGCTTGCATTTTTCCTTAGCATGGTTCGAGTCTCCTCTATGAAGCAAATATCTGACCACGGTTTGGGCAAAATATCGCTTCTTATTAAAAGAGGAATATACCTTGAGATATCTTGAATGAAAGTCAATTTATAGGACATCGCGTAGTTTTGCAATAAAGTACAAATTTACAGGCTAAATTAACCTATGTTTAGTAATACAGTAATCTATATTGCATGCACATCTTTGCTCAAGAATCTTCAGACAAGTACTGTACGTATATTATCTTGAAAAATTTAGCATTTCGTTTTACCAGTATCTTGCGTATTATTTCAGACAAAGGAGAAGGGTTGTGAATAACTCTGACTTATCGAACTCGAGATAAGCGATTAATTACCCTGCAGAAAGCATATCTCGTTTGACGAACCACACACCGCATTGCCTAAAAGAATACTTCCTTGACACTGCGTCGGAAGTAAAACGGAGGATCACTAGTAGTGGATGGAATCGTGCGTTTCAACTAAAACAGGCTGATAAGTAAATTCACGGGGAACAGCCGATTGGTCCAGGTTAATTTGCATCTGGCTCGTTTATCGGCCATGCGAAAGGAGGGCATCAAACCCTGCTGTTCGACCTACATTCCCTATCGGGAATCGACGAAAGACGATCGAGCCGGTCGATGCAGTTAACGCCACACGTACACACACACACACACACACGCACGCACACACACACACAGAGAAACATACGTAGAGAAGCGATGCACTCCTCGAGCGAACAGCAAGCGCAATTTCTTCATATCTAAATGACTTATCTGTCGGCTGAATGCCGGTTACTATCGAGTTTTGCAACGCGATTCGCGGTAACAGATGTAAGATCGATAAAAGCCTCGTTTCGTCCGTACGTTCTTTCATCCGACGTAATAACGGTTCCGCGATCGCAACGGGTACCGCCACGATCGCCGGACGATCGCTGCAGATGAACGTCTTTATGCTACTGGCTGGTCTGCAGCTTGGATAAGACACGAGTTTCCGTGGCTTCTATTCACTCCTTTCCACCATCTTTCCTCCATTTCCTACTTTCCTCGCTGTTGCTCGTTCCCCTTGTAAAAAGGCGATGAATCTTGTTTAGAAAATAATTGACGAGTGGCTACCACTCGCCGGGAACAAAAATCAAATCTCCCAGGAGGGAGGAAAAGCGTTAGCTAACACCACGAATGATTTATTCGATCTTGTGTTCTTGCTGTTGAACGTCAGCGAGAGATTCCATCGGGAAATTTTCTATTGATATATTCGGAATTCGAAAACAATGGAGAAGAAAGAAAATCCTTGTATGTGCTGTCTCTGTAGCAGCACGATAGAGAAAAATTCCATGTACCATTCATTTAAATCATTGTACGTGTCAATTCTATTTGTTCTTAAATTACCAGCCAAACCTATGCGTCTTTAATACATTCAATATGGTAACATTTTTAACATATTTAACTTATATTTAATATAATAATATTAGTTTAATATATATTTTAACATAATTAATATATATTATTACGTATACTGTCTGAATCGTTTCAATTGGCATTTCGAATTTCCCCTGGACAACGTCGACTTATTGATAACTTCTTGTAAAAAAAGAATTTTTAATACTTCTACCAACGTCGTGAGATATTTCACCATAAAGAAACGAAATTTCTCAACTTTCGCAATCGCGGCGTTTTCCACTGGAATCCAGATATTTATAATATTCGTCGAACACAAGACGTACCTTAAGTAACAGCAAGGATGCCGGAGAGAAAGAAAACGCGAACCATAGGACCATTCATCACATTTTCCAATAAACGACCGAATTACATATTTAACCGAGGGCGGGAGGGGAGGGGGGGGGGGGTTGCCGGGTGATAAAAATAAGGAAAGCTCGCGCGCAAAAGAATCGGCTCTGTCATCGCGCTGATATTAATCGTTCCAGATATTAATCACCGTGCGGACTGGCACCATCCATATTGTCTCGAATGTTTAATCCTCCCGGATGATTTTATCGCGGAAAAGATGATTTTATCACACGCCTGCTTTTAGATCAGCTTTTTTCCGTTGCTTGAAACAACGAGACGATTCATTCGACCGCGACGAATTGTATCCGCGACGAAACAGTCACTCCTCTTCCGTCTTTCTCTGCTACGCGTTCGCGTGAAGCGTTTTTCGCGGCAGAACATCAATTACAGTCCTTCGAAACACATTCGCCACTTGAACAGCGTCGCATTTACGTATCGGCTGTAATAAGTAAACTCGTCTGACTCCAACGAGCGCTATACGGTATAAAATTAAAAATATAATAGCAAAGGATGAACTCGTCCTTCGCCATGAGTTTCCTTCTTTCTTTTTTTCTTCTTCTTTTTTTGAAACACGTGTAACATCAGGCATTGCGAACTGTGAAATACGCCGTGAGTTAAAAGGGAGGAGAATTGTAACGGATGAAAAGTTGGAAATCATCTCAATAATTCCGAGAGAAGAAAAGCAACCGAATGGTCAATCAAACGAGATACTCTTGTCCGCGAGAGTCAGAAGCTTCGCGGAACGATCAATCTCGCTTCACAATTAACAATTTCATCGTTCGCGTATGATGTATCTTCCAGTGTCGAACTTGATCGCTGTGGCTTCCGAACGGTTCAACAATTCAATTATTTATTCCACGTGAAATCGTTATTGGCTATTGGTAAATAAAATTCGGGCCATCGAATGATGGTTACCGCGAATCAAAAAGAGGAAAGAAATTTATATCGTTCCTTCGGTCACCGGAAACGATTTTTTAATTATTCATGATGGCTTTTCGTAATCGGAACAATTGAACAATTAGCGTTGTTCGATGACTTTGTTATTTTTCTAAGAAATTTTTAGAAATCGAAACTTACAGAAAAATACTATATTCATTCGATCGAATGTTCAAAGTAACTGTTATTTTGGGTAACAACTATTCATTATAGCATTCCTTCTTACGATTACACCCCACGACATTACAGATAATTAATTACATCTACATATAAATACTATATTATATAAATATAGAAGCTCTTTTTCGACAGACAGTATTTCGTACAAAATTCGTAGACTCTTGTTCGTAGAATAATAAAACAAAAGAAACGCAGCAACGTTTCTTAAAATTCAGTGAATACTTTCAGGAGAATAAAAAGAAAAAAAAATGAAAAATAAGAAGAGGATAAAATTAACTCACCGACGCAAGGATTCACCCAGAGGAGTCTTTGCCAGCCCAAGCAGTCGTAAAGCTGCGTGAGCTCCGTGCCCTTGCACGCGCAGTTCGACCGCAACTCGGTGCCAAGGATTCCCAGCATCGCTTTCCTGCACTCGGCCGTCGGACCGGCACACTTCTTCGTCACACTGTCCACCGCGCAGTTTTGCTCGTAATACTCCAGCCTCGCTCTGCGCAACGCAAGTAATTAAATTAGCGGCGAGAGGGCTTAAAAAAGACGAAACCGATCGTCAAAGCGATCGTCTCGAACTCTCGACGAAGACCGAGACGAAGTACCGCCTGTCCGTTGCTTTTCTCGAAAAATTAAAGTTCAGAATCGTTCGACCGGTGTGTTTGTAAACGCGTGGACGCCTCAATGAAATTTTCGGGCGCGATTTTGACCTACTTTCGAAATTTGAACCTACTTTAAGATGATCGTGGAGTAATTTGAATACTTCGCGCTTTGACCAAATCCGTGCTCATTCATTACACTGAGACTTCTCTCATTAATTTGTGTATATTGATACTCGTTTAGTGCAAAAATTGATACGTACTCGATGCAGGAATTTGACGATGTGCATCTGTAAACTCTGTTCTGTGAACTCTAAAATCATGTCGGAGCACCGATGATCGAAATTTTATTACCTAAACAGCTAACAAAAATTGAAAAGCAGCGAAAGTCTCTTCGCGAATATCTCGGAAATTGAAGCCCAAATAACAGTGAAATATGAATATGCATAGGTGAAATTATTCAGGAAATTGGCTTTAACAAACAGATCGGTCATTTTCAGGATAATTAAACGGCGAAAGAAGGGCAATGCTGGAGATATAAATTCATCGATTTAATTTCTATCGTACGTTCGTCCAAGATACAGAAGCTATTAGTAATAAATATAATTGTAACAATTCGCGGACCGTGACTCGAGCAACGTGCACGATAAAATCGAAGGATAATCTTCGCGATTTATTCGTCTGACTGCGATCTGTCTTTTTTCTTTTCGATGATACACGGGGGATCCCCGTTGCAAAAATTGCTGCATAATGCATCACGCGATTAAAGAATATTCGATCTGTTAAAAACGAATCTCGTAGCTGCGAGATGTGCGATAATAAATCATTAAAATGCCCATGTACCGACGTACGGTGTAATTTAAATGTCGCGTGGATCCAACATCCGTTCCGATCGATCGGAATCGAATCGTTCTCGTTTCGAGAAGCTCCCTATCGCCGAGAGCGCGATCCCTTTTCAATCAGAAATTTTCAATCGAATTAATCAACGATCGGATTTTATTTAGACCCTGATTAATCGACTGGCGATAAACAGATTCAGCTTTTTTCGGCTAACCCCGGCTTTGGGTGTTCCGATTCATCTGTACTTGTTAGACACGGATCGCGTTCGAATGTTTTCGCAATTTCAACTAGCGTGTCAGATGTCTTTATCTGAAGTAACGAAGTATTTCATTACGCGGCCGATCACGGGTGGATCAAGTCGACGCAACGTCTCGTCTCGCAATTTAACTTTCAAATTGAGACGAGAACTCCATCCAACTGCGGGCGGTCGGCCGCGGGTGATGAAAAAAGGATTCGAAGCGTTTAATCAAAAGGTCACCCGGTTTACCCAGACCCGCGATACGATTTTTTCTTTTTCGCGATAAACCGTTGTTGTTCACCGTGCCAATTAATTTTTCCTGATCCCTTAAACAATATTTCTAATAAGGTCCTAAATAGCTTGCATTATAGCGAAGAAACTTAAGACATTGTATTATTTTCTATATTTTCTTTGATAAAGATCGGTAATAAGATTAGATCGAATCAATGAATATTTCGAGAGTAAGCAATATACGTAGAAACCGGATTTTTTCGGCTCCAATTTCTCAATAATGAATCACTGGCACGCGAAATTTGCTCGTCCGGCTTAGACGTTTAAAATTAGAAAATAAAATGCTTCTGTCGATGGTGTTCTATTTTATTCGAATTAATCTGAAATATTTATAGAAGTAGAAGCCGGCTGGTCACCGTGACGTTGTTAATTAGAGCGCACGTATTTCAAAACGTACCTGCATGCCTCGTGCTCTTTGCAAGTTTCTGCCAAACTGTGACAGGTCGGTATTTCCCCCTCGCCTCGTTGCGCGCACGCAGGGTGCATTTTCTCCTGCGCGATCATACACTCGTCTTTCTTCCCGTCCATTTTTCTGTAAAAATCATTCACAATTAGGAAGCTCGATCGTTGAGTATAACGGTGGGTAGTTACTTGGACGTTAAAGGCTGCCATCGATTCGTCAGGATGGCGCCAGATCGCGAAAACAAAGGGAAGACGCGACGATTCACCGCATAACGGAGCACAGTCCCGCAGTCCATCTTTTCGAGAGCTCGAACGAATTTTAAGGGAAGGAATTCGCCAGGTACCGCAAGGTGGATGTTGCTCAACGAGCATTAAACGAGACCGTGAAATATTTTATTTCGAGCCTAGAGGCTTTTCCTTTCCGTTCTACGATCGAACTTCTCCCTCCACACACTCCCTTTAAGTACTTCGACCATAAATTTTCACCCTTGTCGATACGTGGTTGATCACGGGAGAGAACTTCTTACGAATACACTACGAAATTTCATGAATAGCATTAACGAAAGTCAACGTTAACGTCAGTAAAATCAAATCCAAAACAAACCTGAAGATAGATGTATATATAGAAATTGCAAGGTATTTCATGTCTACATTCGTCAGTCCATTCAAAATATGTTCGTGTACATAAAAATTCTGCTGCAACGCGTGTTCGAATATTTTCGTGAGCTATCTCAATGCAAAACCCAACAGGATCCAGTGAAAAAAGAAAAGAAAAAAAAATTTAAGCCAAAAATGAATTCGTCTAATCAAAGAAGACCCCATTCAACGATCCATCGAATATTCCATGGGCGCAGCAGCCTTCTTCCCCGTCACGCTGTTAAATTAATCGTTGCGTTTTAAACAAAAGTGCGGCGAGTTCCCAATTTGTCAAAGACACGGTCCAACGAGGTCATCTAATATTCATAAATTCCTCAGATGATACCAATACATCCCGGTTGTGGCTCGGCGCGGGACAAAGGGAACGGTCGCCCAGGACAATGAATATCGGCGCGTACGGGGAAAGTTAAGGAAGAAAAAAAAAGAGCTAGGAGGGGAAAGGATCGAAGGCGGGGAACGTGGGAAGACGGATAGAAAGTTTCTGCATTGTTTCGCGGGCAAAAGCCACTTAAAAGTTAAAGGAGCTTCTTTCGAAAAGAAGCCTCGACCGGTTGCTGGCCGCGCGAAGGGATTAGAGATGCAGAACTCCGGAGTATTTCCAGGCCGGCGATGGTTCTTTGTGCGCGTCCCCCCTCCCCCTCCCACGCCCGTGACCCACCTTTGTCTCTTCCCTATCACTTTTGCCGCGAGTTTACTCAGGATTACGGCGAACGTACAAAGACGAGCGGCTTTAATTGAGTCGTATCCGAGCGAGTCGCGTTTCGAGGGGCCTGGCCACGTCTTCGTCTCGCGCGGAGGGTCTGCGCAACGATCGTTTCGAGTTTTCGTGTATCTCGATCTCGACCGTTGGGAGGAGAACGAGATTGTCCCGTTTAATCCATTTTGCCAGAAATAAACGCGATAAAGGCTATAATAATTCCTGCTATAAAATATATCCGACGACTGTGAGGGAAAATTAGATTTAAAATATCTTCGAAAGCGGATATATAGGTCCCATCAGTCTTTCACAATAGGGATTATATGTACCGATAGGTTTTCAGCGATGTCGGAGAAGATTATATATATGCAGGCCAGTTAATTTCCGCCACCTGAAATTACTCGAAATTCATTTGTTACATGGAACAGCGTTTCGAGCGTGCGTCGCGTGATAAAGAAAAATAAGGAAATTAATTATTACGTTGCCCTCGATATCGCACAACTTTTTGTACTGAAAAAATTTTTTTTTCGAGTAATTGCAGGTGGCAGAGTCAAGTGACTCACTTTGTATATTACGTGGAATTAGATTTGTAAAATATGTTGAGGTAGCATACTTGTTTCTTCGTTGTGGTCTTCAATTATATAAAAATATTTTTAACTCGTTACACGACGTTCCAAATTTTTTGAATACAAAATATTAAAGTACAGTCTAAATAAAATTATTGCAACACTATCGTATCGTCCCGATAATTTCAAAAAAAAAAAAAAAAAAAAAAGAAAAAAAAAAGGCTAAAGATATACACGAGAGGACATACGTCGAAGATCGTTGCATCCTCGTCGGTTGACTTATCGCGATCAGCACACGGTGACCACGATTATGAAATATTTTCGCTGGCTGCGGTTACTCGATCCTTCATTAATCAAGCACGAAATTAATTAGCGGCCGAATTTATCTTCCGCCTGTGATGCCCGCGGGTTAATTGTTTCCGATTAATTCGATATCGTTTCGAATAGAAGACTCCTGTTCGCCGGGGTGCGATGCATCATACACACCCGAACGCGATACCGGTTCGATTTCTTTCATCTCGTTTTACCTGCCACCATTCTTCGATTGAAATTGATATTTTTTTTCTTATTAATTAACAACAGTTCGATTGGCATTGGAATAGCGTGTGATATGCGTGTTTTAATATGATTTCTTGTATTCCTCGGCCAATTTGTAAGTATGTTGATTCTGATGCAATTAATATGTATGAATTCGCTAATGAATGAACGAATAAATGCACATGTTTATGTGTATTTTTCCATTACTTTTTGTATGTACGTTTCTTCTTTCTATACCGTCCCTCTTTAAACTCTAGATCTAGAAGTCAATGTTTTAATTCTTATCAATGATAAAACTATAATTGTTATTGAGGAAATATATGACGTCATTTGCTATGCAAAATCATTTTTCCACCACACATTTCCATCGATTGTCGCATCATATACGTCACTGCATATTTTTATATGTTAACTATTTATATGCTTAGGATATTAGATAGTAAATATTATTTTACTACTTATTTTACTAGTACTTAACCAAACCATTATGTGCTTTAGAGGTTTTATTCGCTACTAAAAATGACTTTTTCGATTGAAATAGCCAACATTGATCACAGTTAATGACGCAGATGTTGCGTCGTCGACTATCGAGCAAAGATATTAATTCCGTGTCAAGTAAATAAATAAATAATACGATTTTACGCTTGCACAGTTCACGAAATTTCGTTGTGCTTCCTTTTTTTAATTATTTTTTTTCCGTTCATTTTTTATCGCCGACGCCGATTCGCTCTAGTATATTCCCTCTGCCGAAGCAGCTTCGAGCGGAAAATGATTTTCACACGGGACTGCGTGTCGCGGATTTATAAAATTTTTCATCTCGTATAATATTTCAATGATCGTCGTTCAACGATCGAACAAGAGAACCATTCGAACTACCGGTCGAATTTTCTATTTCTCTAGTTTCGAAGCACGAACTTCCGGGATGTTCCATCACACGGATACCTGGCTCAGTTCTCTGATCTTTTGTTAATGCGACTCACTTGCACAGACAGAACGCGATCTCGACCGAGTGCTTGTGGTTCGCGGATTTGTAGAAATTCTGCAACGCTTCCATGCACTCGTTCTTCGCGCAGCTCGTCGACTCGCAGTGGTTCAACACCGGTTCCAGCAACACCCTGCACTCGGGATCGTTTCTGCAATTCACGAAGACGATCGTACGTCAACGTCTTGGAAACTTTCGAGATCCATAAGGGCAATTATCAGAAAATGATCTGTCACTTCGAGCGTGACTGAAGAACTGACTGAATTACTCTCTTTTTTGCGTTAAAGAAACGCGAGTGCTTATTCGTGATTAGAGAAAAAAGAAGCAATTTCTGTTACAAGCTTCCAGAGAGTTTCGAAGTTTACATTTACAAGATAGTCGACAGGATTATTTTCGAAATTTATTTGCAGATGAGGAAACATGCTTTCTTCTTTCTAAAAGTAGTATCATATCAATTGGGAGATTTTTTTTTTTAATTTAAACTTTGGAAACCTCATTTGAGGTTTAATACAGCTACATACATACGAAATAAGAATATAAACTTTATATATTAAGGCTACAATCTTTAATGAAAGTGTAGACGCAGTAACAGGTTCGGATATCCGGTTTAATCAGTCTGTTGATTTTTAGGAGTAGCAAGAAAAATTTGCATTTGCCAAAGTTTTTGATAAGTTTAACTCTTTGGAGACTGCATCGCCACAGTATAAATTGGGAGATTTAAAAGCGAAAATTTTATACTCACTTGCAAGCGTTGTAGGCGTGGTGACAAGTGCTGGAAAGCACGACCTTGACCGGCTGTTGGATCTTGTCCAGGTCCGACGAGGCTGATGGCAACACCACGGACGTTTCTGTCGAAAAGCATATCGAAATACGGTGTAGTGAAGTGAAACGCTGTTGAATTGACAAGGTCTCGCGATGGTGTACGAGTTATTATATTTGCGAGTTAAAGATGCTGGGAACATAGACAAATGTGAGCCTGGTTAACTGGCGGTTCCAGGGGTTTATGTGTACATGACGTGTTGTTTCTTAAGGCAGAACAGCTTTGTGGCAAGAGTTTGGAGTTTCTACGTGAGACAGCGTAGAAAATGTAACGTGTGTGTGTGTGCTCAGCTAGTTTAGAGAGAGAGCTAACTATAGCAGAGCGAATTTGTGTTCATATGTTGTGTTAAATTCGACTGGATCTGCGTTCTAAAGCGGCGGATGCTTATAATTTAAAGCTTACAACAAACTCTTTCCCCACTATCTCGCAAGGTAAAAAGAAAAAATGCAACGAGATATAAACCAGATTCGTGAGCAAGAGGCAAATGGTAAATCATTAGGCGACCCATTAGGTTCGCCTGACCGAACGAAAGAGAAAACGAGAGGGGCCTTCGTGACGAATCTTGAATATTTATCGACCGATATTTATCCCCGGGTACTCGCCACTTAAAAATAATCGTAGAGAATAATTGTTTATTTATGCAAATAACGTGGCCAGCGTCACTTGATTTTTGCGGAGTCGAAGCTGCAATGTACAAGGCTCGGCCAGGCGTCTATTAATAAAATAAGGATCGACGAAAGACGATGAACAAAAAGAACGTCGTTCGATAAGTAATTCGTTTCGCGTGTAAGAGGTGTCGTTTCTCCCGTTAATCCTGAAGTATTGTAGATCGGTTTCCAAGATCGTTTCGATTTCTCTTTCGTGTCTATTGCTCTTCCTGCATTTAAAATATTCCATATTTTTATTTTGCACTCAATGCATTTATTATTCGTCAATAAATCTATCGTGTAACATTTCATTCCTTCAATTTCGCTTGGGATGTTACTAATAATAAATAAATCAGGAACGATTGAATTCGATTTTCGTACGACGGAGTAAAATTTGGAAAAATTGAACGATATTAACAAGACAATCTTGCATCGTAAAACGTGATTGAGAAATTCGACGACTCTAACCGCCTTCAACTCGGCGGAACGCAATGAACTCGCGAATTAAAGATCAAAGATGAAAATCGAAATCGGAGAATCGGAGGAGAACTTTACACTCTCTCTCGTTAGTCCGTTCAATTTTCATTGATTTCAATTTGACTCTTTAATCGACGATAAATATTTAAGGCACGGCCGTTATCCGATGCCATCGAAGAGAAACCACTCGGTGCCGGGATAAAGGAGTCGGGGAAAAGAGGACGAAACGAGGCACGATCGAGGGTCGAAGAAGAAGGATTCACCCGATGACGAATGTTCGGCGTCGTTAGCCAGCCACCCTCGCTCGATTGATGGACTCGTTGGGCAGGGTTAACGACCCTACGGACCCTCGAGGAACCCTTCTGAATATCGGTGGAACAGTGGCCTGTTCGTTCGTACCACGGGGGGGAAAAAGCAAGTGGAAATAGGTCGTAAGATGCGGCGCCAGTCTTCTCGGATGACTCTCATAAGTCAGCCGTTCCGAACAGCGTGTCTTCAACGCACTTTATTAAGACGAACGATCCGACATCTTTCTGTTTCTGTCTTTCACGAGGCCTCGAACTTTAATCGCCACTCTTGCCCCCCTCCCAAATCTTCGTTGCTTCCACCCTAACCTTTCAGTTAGACTATTTCGTCCGTTTAAGAAATTTCGAGTCTGTTTTCTCCGCGGTCGATGAGATCCTTCATTGCTTCGTTTCTTCGAAATGAATTTTTACCCTGCGTTTCTCTCTCAATCCTCCGAGGATCGTTCGTGAGAAACTTTCGCGAGAATTGTTTCGTTTAATTTTACGAATCGAGATTAAGACAGTTACCTTCAGCGCGTGTACGTTCACTGGAGAAGCGTTTCCATGAATGTTTTCATTAGTATGCGGCGTGGAAGGCCGATCTTTTCGTTTTCTCTTCCTTTCTCGAATTTTCTTAACTGTTTCTTTCTTTTTTTTCTTCTTTTTTTAGTATTCTTTTCACACGTTTATTGCATCGATCTTTGATAATTCCCGAATTTTAGAAAGTTAAAAGATCGCTAATTTCGTTTTATTAGTTTCTACTAGAATAGCGGTACGTGCCCAATAAAGACGTCAGTCAACGTCACACTAATGACTAAACTGTAGGTTTTCATGCGTTTATAGCAAATTTGAAGGTGCAAAACTACATAGAGCACGCTATTCTTTTTACGATATTTGATATGAAAAACAAACTCCTGTCCAAGTGCCATTTTTTGAAATTGAAAAAAGAAAGGAAAGAACCAATTTGCTTAAAAATTCAGAATGTTCTTACAATAGAGGTATGGTAAGAAAATTCTATAGGACTTCACATTTTTTATATTATTTAACCGATTCACGTTATAGACATTTGAAAAGAAAATTACTTTTGTAATTATTGATTCAGTATGTGATTAGAGTTGTAGAAAATTTCTTAGTTTACAAGTTCGACTATGTATATAGTCGAATTTACATCGTACAGGTTATCAAAGATCAACACATTTTACATGAAATTCAGCACGTATTAATTCGAAATATGCTCACGAATAGCCTGCAGTATTGGCATTTGAATAAAAGGAAGATTGAACGACGAACTTACGACATCATTCTGTACAATTCTATATGGAGAAGATTAGCAACGGGAGAGAGGCGACGATAAACAATTTATCGAGTCAGCCGACTTCCTCGAAAGAAATCGAAAGGGAAGCTCATCGTCACGACGAGCAAAAACGTGAGGAACTTTAAGCGGCCGAGTAATTTCACGAGGAGTCGTCGGCCCGTAAAACTTCGCCCCACTTTTACTATCGATATCTGCATACCGTTGAAGCTTCTGGGCATAAACTTCGATACAACAGAACCGAGATCGAGGGAGTTAAATACGCAGACAAAATCGTTGAATCGGTTTGTGAGTTTCGCGGTTAAGTGGGTTTCACAGACGGGTTTACGCTGTTCCTTTCTCGTTCGGCCAAACTCCGCGAATTCTTTATATTTTACGAATATTTTTAATTTCGCCAAATGAAAAGTTTCAACGTTTTGTTTTTTTTTTTTTTTTTTTTTAGACGCGGTATAGTGAAAATTTTCAGCTTTATCGTTTCGATTTCTTTTTCCCCCCCAGTTCAGTTAAAAATTTCACAAAATGTGTCGGAGTTGTTTCAGCAGCTTTGAAATTTTATTTCGTTTGCTGGTCGCCATCGTTGCAAAGGACTGGAACATTTAAAGCGAAAAGTTCCGATTGATTTCCAAATAAAAATGTACCGCGTCTGAAATGCAGCGCGCACGGATTTTCAAAAACTGTAGCCAATTACAGAAATGGCGACACTCAGCTTCAAATATTTGCAAATAATCGGATAATTATACGCTTCATTTCGCATAATGTGTTTCCATTTCGCAAATCGATAGAAATATTTTTTACTTCAAGTTTTTTAATCCTTTGCATTAAACGGCAGTTGATAATCCGGTTTTGTGAAATCTATTTCGCGATTTTGTACAATTGTACAATTCTAATTGAAAGATAATTCGGGAGGCAAAGGATGCAAAGCCGAAAGCACGTTGGTTCTTCACTTAATAATTCTCTGAACGAGTTGGAATAATCTCTCTTTTATAGAAACTCGCCTATCAGTGAATACAGACAGACAATCGTCAGACACAAGTTGGAAAAGAACCATGAACGAACTTTCGATGTCCGAGCGATGAAGAAAAATTAATATCTTATCTCTGTCGAGCGGTCCAATAAATCATCAAGCATCGTGCCAGAGAATATATATCGTCGGAAGATGTCGCGATCGTTATCGATGAAACGATTCCTTAACGCAATTTCTCGGTTCTTGCGCCCCCCCCCCCCCGAAGAAAGAAAAGTCTGATTCAAAGCCGAACTCCGCGAGCGATATTGCGATAATTTACGATGCCGAATAAAAGTTTTCGTCGAATATATATCAGCGGCAATAAGAGTACAGGCCACATTGAAAATTCCGTTCTCGAGCCAGGGTCGCCGTATAAATTCATTCGGGATGCCTGGCAGCCGGAGAACCTCGTGGAGAACACGTTCCCTTACTCCATCTAACGCGGTGAATTCCCTCTATTGATATTCCCGCAGTTTTGGAGCGGATGGCTCGCGTTACGAGGGAGGTGGATACCGTCGGTATCCTTGAGACGATGACACCGATCGTCCTTCCCTAAATAAAGTCGTCTATTTTATGTCGTCCGAGGTTACACCGTCTTCGAGGGTTCATCGATGGTTGTCCGACGAGAAAAGAACTGTCGTTTCCTCGTCTTCCATCTCGAGCCTTTCCTTCTTCTTCGTGCGTACTCTTGCAAATTATCGAATTCGAATGAATCGAAATTACGAACATTTAGCTTCTGTTTTATTTTTTGCAACAATATCGGTTCGTTGTATTTACAGTGTGCAGTATATAGTCATCTTCTATGTATCAGAAGTGTTTCTCTTTTTTTTGCAAACAAATATAAGAGATTACAGTTTCGAACGTAACATTAAAATATACATGTTCGCGCGACACACGAAACGTGTATGTTAAGGAATTAAACATTCGTGCTTTTAATAAACATGTATATGGATTATAAATATGTGTGTTGACGGGATATTCAAATACACGGGCGCTAAAAATTACATGGATTAAAGTATACGGATTCGTTTACCACACGCGTATTTACAATGGGTCAAAAAAAAATATTGGCGCGTTCGCTTCCTTTTTTTCTTTTTTAAATATTTTTACACGTTGAAGAGAGAGTAATATATTAATATAATATCTAATAATAATTTAACATTGTATAACATATTAATATAAATCGTTTCGTTGTATGGTGTTTTTATTTAACTCTGACTAAAGATAGTTTAAGAAAGTTTCTAAAAGAAAACAAGCATAGCATATAAGCAACCTCTAGCATATGACATATGATCTTCAAAAAATTTACGTTTACGTACAAAGCTTATTTTCATTGTGTTTTTATTTCACACTTTGCGCGCTTGCATGTATCACACGAATATAAATTATCTTTTTTACTTCGAAAATAATAAATCCGAATTACATACTGATAAATTTCATCGCGAAATTTAGGAAAGATTTAATCGCGGGTCATATATATTCCGTATAGCAGCGTTGTGAAAGGTTCAAAAAAAAAAAAAAAAGAAAAAAAAACGCGATAGAAAAAAAATAATCCTTACGTAGACTAGCGAGCGAATGCGAGCGGATGTTCGACGAACAGTTTATTCAGCTCGTTCTGACCGGGATTTTATCAAACCTGAAACTCTCCGGTATGAGCGCACCATTATGAAAAGAATTCTATAATTCCGCAATGACGATCGTTGAATTACCAATCGCCATCGTGTTCCTCGATCGACCGAAAACGTCCAATTAACGTCCGATCCGCGCCCTCCGCATAATTTCCCCTTAATTGCTTTCGAGGCGCTCTCGAAGCGTCACGCAGCCATCGTCCAATTAAAATCATCGTTATCCGTTCGCGTTCCCGGCAAAAATTCTCGTTTTACTCGACGAGAGACTCGGCCAGTCAGGAACCAGTCAGGTTCACCGAGAAGAAGAAGAAGAAGAAGAAGAAGAAGGAGAGACAGGATCGAGTCGAGTGCGAAGGAATATCAATCTCGGAAAGTTTCGGGGATACGCGGACTGGGCGGCGCCCTTACTCGATCGCGAGCAGATTCCTCTAGTTGGCCGGGAGAGAAACACAGCCAATTCGAAACGGCGGTAATTGGAACCGGTGTCCGTCGAGCTGCTGGAGAGATCGATGCCGCGCACCGCCCTTCCGTCAGGATATATCCGTCCGGATGCAGCCACCGAGCGAGCAGCCTTTCTCTCGGACGGTGACGCAGCTGCACACGAGCTTGCAAACTCGACGAGCCTCGTTAGAACTCCGCGTGCAAATCGGTCGCCATCACGGATAAAAACGGCCGCGTCCGTTCGACGATCGTTCGTCGTCGATTTCAGCGTCACGGTGAAATATGCACAGACGGGGGGAAGGGAGGAAAGAGCGAGTCTTGGAGAGCCGAGAAAGGCCATTCGATCTTTCGTTGGATCTTTCGTTACAAAATATTTTCGCAGTTTTCCGACGAATCTTTCATATTTTATGTACTCCTGCACGTTGTATATAGTATTTATTATTCCCTCGTTTTGCACGTTTAACACTTTCAGTCATCAGAATTTTTGATATTTTATATAATTCTGTATGTTATATGTATTCATTATTCTGTAGATTTTCAAAGTGAAATTGAAAGTACCGATCCAAGTTGGCATGGTTCGTGGAGAATATGTATGCCACAAAAATGCATACAAACTATAAAATTCATTCAGAAATAAAGGAAGGATAAATTACCGTAGGCGTGGGAGTTCAGCTTCGCACGAAAGCATAAAAATCCACAGTGCAGTGATGGCCACAGTTCGTGAGTTGATGTTTGTGGAAGATCGGATCGGTACGTACACACGTGCGATGACTCGATATATCCGCACAATGGCAAAGCAACTCGAAAACCAGAATGTGTATTTGCGCGCCGTTCGATCGCGTGTTCTTCTGTTTTCATTTTCGTTTGCGGACCAACAAAACGAGGTCGGTTGTCAGCAATTACCGGACGTACGTCTTTCGTACATCGTTCGGTCAGTCGAAACGAACGAACGAACGAATCTCGTCGGTCATCGAGCCAGGAACATTCGGAAAACGCGTAGTTTCGTCGTTCGAAAACGATAATTATCCGTTCCGGTGTGTTTCGTGTTTCAACGTTCGGGATTCAACGTTCGCTCGTCCGTAGACCTTGCGCGTCTTCCTCCTTCCTGCTTTGGTATTTCATTTAATTAACGGGAAAGTGGGTTGAGAGTAGTCGCGTTTCAACGATCGTTGCACGCGTCTATATGCGCGATAATAATGACGATAACCCAAAGCTTCGATGCTTTTAATAACACTCGTCCCTGGGAAATTCTTGCCGCCATCCCGCCGGCGCTCACGAATAGATACGTCAGACGCGTGACGAATTAGGTTAGCGACGCGTATCGAGGTCCCTTCTACGTCGCCTATTCGCTGTTTCGAACACGACGTCCCGATAGCTATAAACTACGTACAAACGATATCTCGCAATTAACATCAATCGAGCCTGTCAATTCTAATATTCACTCTGTAAATTTGGTACTAAGATTATTCGCCTCTGGCTCGCTCACCGCTGCTAGTAAAAGTGTTTTTCGACGAACGTGATTTGCAACATGAGCGTTCGAATACTTTATCGTACTCTCGCAATAAATATTCTCCGATTTAAATTTTAATAGATATATACGATGTCTCGAATTAACTCTAACGTCGTCTTGAAATATCTGGAATGGTGGTCTTATATGTTTAACGCGACGGATCTCACATTTTGTTTTTCCTCACAACTGCTTAAAAGGTACTGATATTTTTGTCAGAATTAATATCGATTTCTGTTTAGGCAGGAGCGATATTGATTTTCACCTTTATTTAATAAGAAACAACATTAATTTTGACTATTCGTTTTAATTATTATCGTTCGAATTATAATGATTTATATATTTTGATACGTATCGAAGGTCGAATACTTTTACCGAGTCGCCGTCAGAAAATTCAGAATCTTCCCCAGTCCCCAGTTAAATTACAAATCCGACCGACATTCTTCTTCATATCCTCGGCTTCTCTCCAATTTCGTTTCGCCGTCCAAACAATCAATTCCTCGCAGGACATTCATCCTGCCATTTGTTTCATTTGCATAACGGTCGTTCCAACGTGCCCTCTAATTCGTACGTCTCTCGTCCCCTCTCGGCACACGGTACGACGAAACGTCTCGAAGGAGGAGCCGGAATGTAGCGAGCGAGCGAGCAAGCAAGCACCATCGACTGGCAGCTAGCCCGAGCGACACGATCCCGACTTTTACCAGCAATTTCGTTCAACCTCTTTCATCTATCTCCCTGCCGGAGATACATACGTGTGTGCACACCGTTTAATCGCGTCGCGTGTACACAACGGGGGCTGGCCGCAAAAGCGGTAGCTGGTCGCGGAATTGCTGTCAAATAATTTTTCGCCCGTCCGGAGAGCACAGTTTGTTTTTCATTTGTCCGCGAGGCTCGCGTGTTTGGCCGGCCGTCGTTCGATCGATTAGCTCGATCGATCGCAAATTTACAGAGCCCCGTGCCGGTCGCCGATTCTGAATTTCAGCCGATACTTTTGCTTACCTGGCGGAACTCGTTCCATAACCTCTCGACATAACCGCGCTTCACCCGCAAAGTCCTCGAAACCAATCCGTTTAATCGTTCAATTAACTTCGAACATGCGGGACACGCGATTACAATCGGCCAATAGTAGCGATTCATTTCGACGCTTATCCGGCGTTTTTCTCGCTCTCGATGTTTCCTCGTCTATTAACGGCGAGCTAATTAGTCGATGTAGTCCGTTCCAATGCCGTAAAAATACGGAGCACAGTGACGTAGCAACGCGCCACGAAACACACGGGACGATCGTCGACGATCGGAAGCATCGATCGACTTTCTAGTACGGGATTTTCCTGCGTTTCGCCGATTTTTCCTTTCCACGAGTTCTTCTCCATTCGCGAGTTCTTCGCCTATTGGCGAACCTCTTCTTCATTTCCGATCGATGCTTCGGCGATGCAACGCGAATTCTCGATTGTTATTGGAAATTCGATTTTATTAAAATCGCTTCGAACGTCGCTCTGACAAATAATTAAGAGGTCGATATCGAAGAGCAATTGATGATACATCTTCATCCGTTCAAGGAATCCTTGAATGTTGCAGCTGGATTTTGCGCAGGATTTTCGGAACGGAGATTTTCCTGATCGAACGAAACACGTTCCTGTTTTCCATACGCTGTAAACGAATATTTTACATTTTCGCACGTGTTGCGCCAGACTTTTTACGAGGTTCGATAGATAAAACGAGTCTTTATCCGAATTCTTTATCTCTTCGATGGCTTTTGGAACAGTGCCCATAAAAGCGTAAATTTGCGCGGAACCTGCACTCCAGTAATCGCACGTTTTATGCTTAGAGAGAAGAGGGAAGGATTTTCGACTCGGAGATTCAGAAAATTATGAAACTCCAAGGGTACGTGTCACGCGACTATTCTTTCTTATCCAACTCCGCTCTGAGAAAATTCTCCTATTTTTTTCATTTCACGTTACAAGTGAAATGTTTGTGGTTCTGGTAAAGAGTTTATCAATTATTTTTAGCTGGTACTACAACACCCTCGAGGAAACAAAGGTTCATTTTTCCTGCTATCACCTAACAGGGGCTTACACGTACTTGGGCCACCTTGACCTAGCTTTCAAGAGACTGTCGAACAACTTGTAGGTCCACGAGGCAAAGGCAAGTTCGATTAAGTAAACTGATTAAGGGCTTCCAAGACTACGACGTGCTCGGATATCTAATGCAACCAGACTTGTTAAGTAACGTCGTGAATACTTTCCTAATTACGTCCTGCGTCAAAGGATTCTCTATTTAACTTCCGCATACCGGACGTGGCTTACTTGTCTTGCGCTGCGTTTTGTATCGGAACTTGATCTTCATCGTCGTTCACGAACTATGATTTTGCAAAATTAAACGCAATATCTCGCTTCTTTCGAAGAAACTTTCTCTGAGAGTTAGTTTTCAAATTTTTTTTAATTTTCGAGCAAATTTCGAATTATTATCTCTCGTCGTTCTTTCGAGCTTAGTTTTTCGTCAGTCGAATTGACTGACAGACAATTGAAATGCGAATTAGCAGTCGTTTCAGTTTCTAATTTAATTACTCGTTTCAATTTAAGGTTGTTGTAAGGCCAAAAGTTAGGTTAAGTAGTAATATCGAGGTTGATGGCAGAGTCTTTACTATCGAGATATGAAAAAAGTGGTTTGATTAAAAAGATACACGTTGTTATAAATCTATTGAATTATCATTGTAACAATGTAATATTTCCTCAGAATGCTGTTACCACCTTCTCTGAAATTAGAACTTCAACTGACTCTCTGCTACCGGTTCGCCAACTGTAACAATGATCAATTGGATCCGTACCGACTGTTCGCACAGCTACAGCGATCAACTCGATTCTTACACTGAAACGCGTTGAAAATTCTGTTCTCGACACTAGAAGAAAGGTGATGATATCTGCCAATACTTTTCGTGTTATTCTGCCACTGTGTTCTCATGCTTCGCCGAAACTCCGATGATGACCACGACGATGAAAAGAGAGAGAGAGAGAGAGAGAGAGACAGAGAGAGAGAGAGAGACAGAGAGAGAGACAGAGAGAGAGACAGAGAGAGAGACAGAGAGAGAGAGAGAAATTGCAGAGCACGGGGGAATGCGGGGGAGGATTCCTCGGTGGCGCGTGCAGATTCGTCGCGTTTTCGCGGGAAAGGGAAAAATGTAGGGCAGACGGCGCGCGTTCGCGGTCGGATTTTACTTTATATATATCCGAAATCGATAGGGGCGCACTTTTGACGAGCACACTCGAACGTGCTCGCAGGTGCACGGAGGCGGGCGCATGCCCGGACCTAGATGCGCGTACCGGTGTGAGTTATAATTACGGTGACCCGTTTGTTTAACTCCACCGATAACGAGCAACGATTTTGTGCCTACCTCTCTCTCTCTATATATATATATATATTTGTTTTGTCTCCTCTTCCTCTCTGGTTACTGGTTCAATAAGAGAGAGAGAGAGAGAGAGAGAGAGAGAGAGAAGAGAAGTGGAGGAAACAAACTCCGGCGGGGTGAAAAATACACAGAATCGCTTTCACCCGTGTGTTATTATCGGGGCGGTAAATCTCGAAGTGTGCTCACCCGCTTTGGATCGAGTAATTAGCGCGAACGCGAAGATCTGTCCCTGTTCTAAGAGCTAATTCGGATAATAGCCGACTGCATTCGCCAGCCTTCGGGAACGCCTGTTTCTTGGGATCGTTAGTGGCTAAATGGGTTGCAGCTTTTCTCGCGGATAACTAGGTTGTAATGCCTCGTCTGCACTGGCTGCAACTACTCGCCCGGCAGAATTGTTGCAGGATTGCTCGTTAACAGCGTTCTCGCCCCGAAACATTCCCGAACTCGGAAAGAAGAAGATCCACTGTTCGTTATATTTAGTTTAGATCAAAGGAAATAACATTGACATCTGCTGCCGTGCAAACGCGAGTGATCGTTAATATCCAATTAGTGGGATTATTTCTCACGTCAATCCACTCCATAATTGATGTAATTAATCGCAAACGAAAGTTAATGTTTGACAAGTAGTATGTTCGTACTCGTGGATTCATTAAAGTTCTGCATTTATGCCGGCTACTACAAAGGATAGGATGAATTTTGGGTATCGATATTTCATCATCTACTTTACAGTGCATCGAAATCCTGCCTGAAATTGAGTTGCTAACTATAAAGAATTTACTCGCGGGATCGTTTTTTCGCAGGATATCTATCATCTCCTTAAAGCGTGATATCGAAATAATTATCAAAATCTTCAAAAGTGTTACAGCACATTAAATTAATAATTAATAACTGCTGTCTACACAAAAAATTCTTATCATCGGGACAATTGTTACACTTGTTTCGAAACTGAAGAAATCAAATAATATTTTATGCAGCGAAGAATTTGTGAAGTTGATATTATATTAATTATATGATAAATATTCAATATATATTTCAAGCGGTTGTGATCTACTTGCGATTTGCAGTTGAGGAACTTCCTCTCCTCGAATCGAAGTCACGAAGTTTTCAATTGAATGCGATGACGTTAGAGAATGATTTCGGGAGAACGCGATGGTACAATGTAACGCGGAGAAAGAACGAGAAGTTTCCAAGATGCAGCATTACTGGTCCAACGAGAAGCAGTTATCCGATGAACCAAAGAATATCCGATAAAGTTCCATCAAGATAATGGAGCAAACCGACGAAACTTTCTTTCCCCATTTCGGAGGCAATCTCTGCGGATAAGTCTGCCTTTATATCAAATTTCCAACGTCCCTCGATCGATCGAGTTTTGACTTTCGCATTTTGACGGATCCACTGGATCGATCGATTGGACGTGTAAGCGAGAACGAGGCTTCGAATATTTTGAATTTTCGTTTTTTTTTTTTTTAATTGCTCACTTAATAGAAAATACTAAAATGGACGTTAATATGATATCTTTATACAAATATAATGTAAATGTAACGTTCTTGTGAAGAGAATTTCTATTTCTGTTTGTGTAACTTCTGATCGTCGTAACTACATTACGTTGTTAATTCTTTTCACGTTATTATATATCTCAATCGAATGATAAGACTCAAGATAAGGCTGTTAATTTCATCAATGTAAAAAAGCTGTCCTCGATAGATCGAACAATTGGACGGTATTGGACAAAACCGATTGCAGATAACTTTACTGTATCAATTTGCCTCGATCTCTTCGATTTTTTTGAAAATTCCATCGCTGGCACCTCGTTTTTTCTCTTCTCCATCTTTTCTTCTTTTTTTTCACCGCGATGGAATAAGAGGAGGAGGACGAGGAGGAAATCTATCGGTTCGATTTTTCGAACAGAGTCTCGACTGCATCGCAAGATCCTCGCTCGAACGACGAAACGAGTTTCCGGTTCCCGGCAGGCCGCTCCACCGAAATTGAATATATGAATGCGAAATTCCAGCGGCGCTCAAGTCCGTCGAGGATTCGACTTTCCGAACCGGCGGAAAATAGCGACTCGTTAGGCGTGCGCACGGCGTCTCGTCCACGGAGAAACACGGCCCAACGAATTTTAATTAGGACGCGACGAATGGCGGGAAATGCGCGTTTGTTCCACGCCAAGGTGAAAGCCGGCTTGATTACACCTCCTACGCGAGTAGTTTCCAGTCCTCGTTGCAGCGTTCGAGGAAAAAGCGATCGATTCGATTTTCATTGCCTCGGTGAATACACATACGTGTGGGTATAATATGTGTGTGTCTGTGTATGTGACGATGGAGACTTCTCCACGATGATTTTGCGTTCGAGATCAATGACGCGACTGTCGTTACTCATCGAACATCTACACCCGGTCAGTAATCGAAGATTCAACGTTGATTCACTTGATTCTTGAATTGCGATCGAAAAAGCTGTTTCTATTAGCAATGTTGATTACGGACTAACGTCTACGAAGCATTGTTTAACGATTAAATTATGTCACGAGCACGGTTAATAACGGTGCGAAAATAGAGACAAACTGGTACGGTAACAGCAACGAATGTTGTTGTTGAAGCAAGGATAATTTAAGTGAATAATTTAACACTAGAGCTACCGACGACTAAAGCATAGAGAATTTTCATCAGAGATATTAAAGTGAAAAAAAGAAAAAATAGAAAAACTGTAAAATACAATAGAAAAAAAGCTACAAGCTTTTATTTATCTATTTTGTAAAGAATCATTTAAATTTCTAAAAATACACTGTTTTGCATTTATAATACATCTAACAAAAGTTATGAATTAATCATTTTGACCAGCTCGGTTCTAGTGTTAATGAACAATTTAGAGAAATTATGCCGAATGAAGAGTATTGAAAAGAGGAAATTACATTTGCAAATATTTCGTGTGACTTATAATAAAAATTTCAAACAATACTTGTTACGGCTTATCTTCGTGCTCACGATTTAATAATTCAGTCATCTTAATTATTAAATTGTCCGATTGTGTAGAATCGTGAAATCTTTTCAACAAAAATCGTGCTTGTCTCGTTCGAATTTCCAATTCTACTGCGAGTGAAAAAGAAAAGAAAAACACCGTCATATACATATCGTCATGTACAATTTTTCCTTCTCGCGTCTGTTGAAAACGAGAAACGACGAAATCGAACGGATAAATAAGCAGCAAGACGGCATCGATCTCTCGCGTTCACATTTCGGATCGATATCTCGGCCAGAGAGAGAGAAAAAAAAAGAAAATCCATCATCCGCGGGTTTCTTCCAAACGGATCGCTGAACACCGGGACGCGATCGCCTCGCGTAGGAGAGGCCGTTTCGTTCGAATCAATCACCCGATGGAACATCGATACGCGGGTAATCGCTGGATTAAAGGATAACCAAGGATAATTACCCGCCGTTCGATCCGGATGCAATCAATTCTCGATGCGTTATAGTTCGCGCTGGCGCCCACCCTACGGCCAGCTTTCTGTCCCCGCGATCGCTCGCATCCGTCTTCCTTCCTGCTGATTTTTACCTCCTCCTCCTCCTCCTCCCCTCACTCCCGTCGTCTTCAATGGACCTCTGACCTGGCTGAAACTGCCTTTTAATTTTCACAGTTCACAGTGGCACGTTGTTTCGAGAGCGAACGACTGATGATCGATCAACCGATCCGAAGCAGTTCGAGTGTATCATTCGGCTGTATTCTGGCAATTTCGCGAAGGATTCTTTTGATCGATCGATCCTGAACGAGTGAATCGAATTCTGCCTTCCGCCAGGCTTTGTTTCAATCTCAAGAGCGCCGGTTTTCATTCTCGCGGGATCGGATTTTGATTCTTTGACGAGGTTCAAGGATTTCTTTGAATCTCGTATCTTTTCTTGTGTCTTCATTACGTTCGCTTATATTTCTAGGATATATTTTACAAAATTATTTACACGGGGCGGAGAACGTGGTAGCGTAGAATATTTCAGAGGGTTAGAGTTTCAGCGCTAGAATCGTTGGATAACTCTAAAGTTTCTTCGAACACAGTGGAATACAGTAGAGCCTATGATGTAATAATAATAACTAATAACTAACACGTGTAATTAGAAGACCATTCATTGTACAAAAAAGATTTCCTGACGGTCTAGTCATCAAAATTCTGTTACTCAGACATGAACGTTCCTCTTTTTACCAAAAGTGGTGCCTGACAAAAAGAACCTTGTCGCGTTATGGTGCGCGTAATTTTCAATGAAACGAACCGCACCTCGCCCCGGGAGAAGTTTAAACGTTGACGAGAAGCTCCTTTTACTTTCTCGTCAAACACCGGAGCCGGAGGATCGGTTCAGCGTTCACGAACACGCCTCTTCGCGTTCACACGAAAATTGTACGCCCGGGCCGCCGTGCATTTTTTACGAGCCCGCGGAGGATTTACAGCCGGCGAAACGGCACATATTTGCCGGTGGAATTATGCTGACCATAGTTTTGTTCTTGTTAACGCCGCGCAACTCGTCCATCCATCAAGTTTTCACGAGTTACGACAGTCACCGGGAAAATATGTGTCCGTTTCGCGCGCGCGGCGCAGGCTGGAACCGTCTTTTCAACTCGACGCTTCCCCTCTTACGTTACGGCAATTTCAACGTCGAGACGAGCCGTTGCTCGACGTTGGGCGCAGCGCGCGAAATTATCGCGGTACAAACTCGGGTCCCAAGGGTCGCAGGAGAATCCGAGTAAATTTTTCTTTCGCTCGCCACGAGCGTAAAAAGTTCGGCCGCGGAATCGATCGGACATATCGCTTACCGCGAATATTTTTCGTCTCCCTCTTTCTCTCTCTCTTTTTCTTTCCCTTTCTCTATCTCTTCCTACCAGCAGGACTTATCACCGTGAAACTTTAATTTAATTTCGTCTCTGGGTCCCCTCATTTCCGTCCCGTTTCCTTCGTATCTCCTCATATTATTTCCCGAGTACGCCGGGATTTCGAACTTTAATCCCGACCAGCCGACGTAACTTTTCGGCCGGAATCCACGTATCTCGTCCCGGGAGCCGACTCGAGACGGCAGCGAAATAAATCGTCGATAAGCCCCGCGTCTGCGGAAGTTCAATTGCCCCGTCCGGGCACCAGACTCTTTCCTTCACTCTCCCCCCGTCCCTCTTCCCTCTCGTGATATGCTTGTTTCCCGCGTTTTAATTAGAACTTCGCGCTTCCGCCGTATCGTGGATCGAAAATGAAATTTTTCTCATTCAGGAATCGTGGATCCATGCTTCGAAGACAGTCGAAAGAAGATTAAGGGAAAACAACCCTGATGGAGTTTTTATGCGCGAAACGCAAAGTACTCGCGCGTTTGCATACAGAGCGATTAACGGTGTGTAACGACAGACTGAAGAATTCGATTTTAATTAAATTTGAACTTTAGTCTCTGTCCTGATGCGTTTCTCGTAACTTGGTGACGGACGGCGAGATTTTTATAATAAAAAGAAAAAAAAAAAGAAGAAGCAGCGACAGTGTGATAACTTATTTCTCAGCCTTCCATATGTTAATTAATAAACTGCGGATTCGCTGTTCGTTTGTAGAAAATCTCGAAGTGTAAAAATTGCACGAAATGTATAATAATATCGATACATGTCAAATTACCCTATATTATGCAATATTAATATCATGATATTAATTGATTATAATTATCATAAATGATAGAAATGATACACAACACGTACATAAAATATCTAAAGTATAATACTGTATGTTCTATTTTCTTAATTATATCCCCACATATAAATAACACATACGTATGTAAAATACCTAAAGTACAATAATTCCTACTTTCTCACCATACGCTCTATTTTATATAATTATATCCTCATATGTAAATAACACACAATACGTATGTAAAATATTAAAAATTTAGTACTTCCTACATGTTTTGTTTTCTTAATTATATCCTTATATAGCACATAATACGTATGTAAAATAAAGTAAAGATAGAGCATTTTACATGCTCTATCCGCAGTTTCAATGAATTCTCGTTTATCAACGCGCGTGGAAAAATACAAGATACTCACGATTCCGGTCGTCCGTCTGGTTCCTCTTGTGCTGCGTCTTGTGATGATGCCCCCCGGGAACAGGTATCTGCTTCATGGCAACGAGATCGTGATGGTCGGCGTCGATCAACGGGTTCTCTAACTGCGACTCGATCACCTCGAAACTGGTCGAGTTGTCCGGATGCGAGATGACCTTCACTGTAAACGAGCAAACGTAACGGAGCATGGAGGGAAAGCTTTGGCGCGTCTGATCGTTGATTCGAATCGACTCGTTTCCGTATAGTCGCGTGCGACTAAAGGGGAACCGCTCGTTCCTCGCGCGAAATCGTGCGACCTAGCTCCAAGCGGACTCTCTTCGACCTGTGACGCGACCAGATCGGCGCAAAGAACGCCGGAGAAAAATGTTTCGTCGAAACTATTTTGGAAAATGTTCGCCGGCGTCGCTAGGTTAAAGGAGATCGACCCTTCTTAATGGGTCGACAGCCTTTAAATTTCGGGACGAAAGACCGGTCGTCAACATTCCCACGCGAACATTGATTTTAATTTAACGACGCGTTCACACTGCCACATGCGGAATTTTCAAATTTCACAAAGTACGTGGTTGACCTCCGTAAAAAATTTCTGCGTGTTTCTATCGTTCTGATGCATCTGATGACAGATCGTCATAGTCGATTCAGCGATGTCTCGATCAAGTACTTAATCATTTATACTTCCGGTCGAGAAGACTCACGCGGAAAGATCGAGAGAAATTTCTTGTCAACGTTGTTGTCGCAGGGCGAGTAGATTTCGGCTTTCCCGAAAGCAGGTTGCTACGATTTTCCAAAACCAGTGGCGACTGGTTTTAAAATAAATTAACGAACCGTCGGTGGGAAGCGGAGCCGACGCAACACGGTTTGGAAACGCTTGGAGAACAATCGGATCGATACATAGTTCGATCTTTCGATTCGATCTCGACAACTCGTTGCGCTCGCACGCGCGCGACCCGACTTGCCGCGAGTGCGCGGCTGCATTCGTCAGCGTTGTTGAAAGTAACAAGTCGCTCTGCGGACAAGTCCGAAATCGAAGGCTAGCCAATGAGAGATATACGAACGAGTGAAAAAGTAAACAGTTTGGAAGACTTGGCGACTTGGTACTTTCTGGAGCAGCGAGAATACACGAGCAACGACGCGACGGCGGCGGCGCTCGATTGGTCGAGGAGCCGCGATCGATGGTGTCTGGCGCACCTTGACACCGGTGTACGAACCTTGGTCGACGAACCCTTCGAAGGCCTCGCGGAGATCGAAGAGCCGGTCGACTGGTAGCGCGCCGATCCTGAACTCGTCATCGAGGTCGTCGTCGGCGCGATCGAAGATTGCCCGGTGCTCGTAGGTGGGCCTCGGTGCGAATTTCTTCGGCTGGACAAGGTCAGGCCTCTCGATTCGTTTCGTCTCGTCCACGGTAGGCGTTGGACGAGCCGGCGGCGGATAACTCGACCACGACGACGACGACGATGACAACGACGACGACGACGAAGACGAAGACGACGTCGCGGCGGACGGTGGTGCGGGTGGTGCAGGGTGGTACTGGTGGTGCTGGTGGTGCTGGTGATGGTGATGATGGTGCAGGTGCGCGTCATGCTCGCTTTGGGAGTGCCTTGGCTGCAGGTGCACTGTGCTGGAGGCACGATCATGCTTGGACAACGTGGAAGAAGAAGAAGAAGAAGAAGAAGAAAAAGAAGAAGATGATGATGATGATGAAGAAGGAGAAGAAGAAGAAGAAGAAGAAGATGAGGAAGAAGAAGATGAGGAAAAAGAAGAAGAAGATGAAGAAGAAGAAGAAGAAGAAGAAGAGCCGCGATCATAGAAGCTCTCAGGTCCTTCCATTTCACGATCGTCCGCATCTTTCTCCCTGTGCAGAGGCCGATGCTCGTTGTCGGTACCAGCACGAGCCTCCTGCCGGTTCTCGTGATCGGCACGAGGATCGTACGTTTCGACCACGAGGACACCGGGTCTGCCAGGCAACTCCGGTGCTTCCTGATGGCGGCCGTGCTGATGACGGTGGCCGTGCTGACGCCTCTGTCCCGGCTCCTGGACGTCGTACGTGCTCTCGTGGTCGTAGTACGAGGTGCGCGCGGCCCCGGGGAACAGAAAATAGGGGTACATACTGGTCGGTGGTAACCAGATCTCCTGGTAGCTCTCCTGCTGCGGGTCGAACGGATACAGGGCCGAGTCCGTGCCCGACAGGTCTATGGAGGTGGAAGAGGGCAGGAACTCTGTAACAGAGAAGCAGAGACGCGGACGAGAACGGGGTGAGTGGGGTGCGTGATCGCATCGGTACACGTGCACGGACGGGTTTCGCGTGCTTACGTGCTACTCTTGTGGTCGTAGTGACACCGTGGTGATATCGTGACAGTGGTGAGATTTGTGACGGTAGTGAAACGGTGGTCAGAGTTGGTTGGTAGTTTGGTGAGAGAAACGCGTTCTGAAATCCGACACGGTGTTTTCCGATGTTCCGACGAAATCAGCTGCGACGAAGAAACCAACGTTCGTACGGAGTGTTCTGGAAACCTGTTCGCGAATCATTTTCGAGAGCACTTCGTACCTACCGTTAGCTTCTTGACGAACTTGTAATCGAACTCGCGAAATTGACGATTGCTTCGTCAGAACGGAGAGCAATTGTTCTTTAGGAAACACGCGGCATTAACCTCGGATTAACCCGCAAATTACTCCAGCGACAAACTCTCTCTGTCGAATACCATTATCGTCTCCCAGTCGTACCGAAAGCCGATCAACTTCGTGACGTGCAAAAGAATCTCTCCCTCATCCTGCTATTTCTTTCTCTCTCTCTCTCTCTCTCTCTCTCTCTCTTTCTCTGGAGAGATCGTTGCTCGAACTGGAGGTTCGCAGCTGCTCGCGAGAGGGCGTTTGCTTAGCCCGTTTGTCGTCGGTCGGAGTTGGCAAGGAACGGCAGCAAAAGGAACCTCCAAGTCTCTCGTCGATTCCGATTACGTCTTGGTTCGTTTAACCCTGTACTCCCTTCTGTTGCTTCTTCTTCTTGATCTTTACCTGGAATCTTTGCCTGCGCGGCGGCGCAGGCCCACACGGAACCAGACCAAGCGAAACGAAAATATTCGCTTCACCAGAAGAGTCTACCCCCTTGGTATACAGTTCGTAGGTTCGAGCTGCTTGCGAAGTGTTCATCCGTATGCGGCGCCGCGTACTGCGAAGTTTAAAAGGGCAGCTGCGGCTCTTCTTCCAGAAGGTTGAAGGGTCTCCTTTACGCTTCAGGATTGAAATAGAAGAATTAAAAAAAGAGTCGGGTTAGGGTTAGGTCAAAAGGTCAAGCGCTATAGTTGGAACCGTGGCTCTTCTTAACGAACGATGAGTTTTCCTCATCGACGTTTCGATCGTTGATAAATATCACGCAACATCGTCGAAGAGAAACAGAAAAAGTGAGCCAGAGGCGATTTTTCTCTTATTCTTCCTCGCTGGAGTAATTTGTAGATCGTTCCTGAACGGTTTTGTACCATTTCTTTTCTCGCTCTCTCGAATCCTCGCAGAGAACCTAGAGGAAATTCGATTCGGCGTTCGTTCGATAGTATTTAGATCGGAAAAAAAAGAGGAGCAGAGAGGAGTCGAGTAGTGAGTCGAGTAACAGAGAGTAACAGAGAGTCATGGCGGGCGATTAATCGACGGGCATGCGCATTCACAGACACACAATTAGAAAAATACGTCAGCATGCTGAGGCTGAGAACGTGCACGAAACGTCTATGACAGAGAAAAGGAAAAAGGAAAGAAAAGAAAAGAAAAAAAAAGAGAGAAAAAAACAAAAGAAAGAACACTCGTTGCTCGTGCAAAAATACAGCATGCGGTGCATAATCTCCTTTTGCGTTCGCGCCCGAAGGCTTTCCGGTTCTTATCCGCCCTCGTCGAACCGCCGCCCTCTTCCGTTCGCCAAACAAAACGCCAATCCTTCCGAACTGTCCATCGATTCGTAATTACAAACCTGCACCATCGAAGAAAACAGGAATGGAGAAAGAAGGTAGCGTTCCGCTTTTAGTTTGTTAAATAATTAACGATTAAATGTTTCCCTTTCAGAGGTCCTGATGCAGATTAAGTTACGAGTTACGCTAATTCCATCGGTTTTCTCTCGTGTTTGCCGCTCGTGTTTCTGCCCCTTGTTATTTTTATTCATCTGCTTGTTTATTAATAACGAAGCGGAGCGTCAGCCCCGTTAGACGAAAATAAAACACGATCGTTAGATGAAGAATGACGATAATTCGTAAAGATGAAATTTCGTTTCGCAGAAACGAAATTGAAGAAGATGGACGGATAACCCTGTTGTTCTCTTCCTTTTGTTCGCCTATGATAAATAAAAAAAAAAAAACGAAAACGAGAGACCAGCGAAGGCGACAAAGAAGAAAATCGATCGATTCGCGACTCGCGGCTCGACTTGAACGCGAATGACGAAAAGCCGATAACAAAAATAATAACCTTCGACGTGATAAAAAGAGAAAAAAAAACGGGAAGAAAAAGAAACGCAAAAAAGGTATGGTAATTTTTCTCGACGTCGTCGGCCTCGCGTGTTCCTCTCGCGAGAATTTCCTTCCCCTTTCTCTTTCTCTCTCTTTCTTTCTCTCTCTCTCTCTCTCTCTCTCTCTTACTGTCGAGAAAGGCGTCCGTGCTGGCCCAGTTCGATTAGACGATCGAGGATGCAAAGACCGAGCCCAAGGTGAGAAAGAAGCGAAGAACGCGCTCAGAGATTGCGGCGGTTCGAGTGTAACCGGAAGAGGAAATCGTGCGGATCGATGTGCGGGTCCTTCGGGCGGAATGCGTACTTAGGGGGTGCTCTGGTGCTCTCGTGCACACGTTCTTTCTCGTTCGAGGATCTCCAAGCTGGATCCAGAGTCTTTCTCCTCTCTCTTTTTTTTTCTTTATTCTCTCTCTCTCTTTCTCTCTGTCTTTTCCATCGCGGTTGCCTCGTCTAATACCCGGCTGATGGCGATTTTTCGAGACCGCAACGCGGCGCCACGCGTCCAGGATCATCGTTTCTCGTTTTTGGGTTTCACAAACGTTTCACGATTTCTACCTTGATTTGGAATCGTCTACGAGTAAACGTGGCAAAACAAAAAAAAAAGAAAAGAAAAGAAACCGTGGTCGAATTGAAATCTCGGGACGAAACGAGTTGGAAATCAGAAAGTATTCGCAACGTGCTCGGCATTGTTTCGATTTAAGTCTGGCGACTCTGGCGAAGATCGCGATCGTCGTTTTCTGTTGCTCTCGTCGGCCGATCGCAAACTTTCACGAACTGCGGCTGCCAAAATGCCACCGTGTTTCACTTCGATTTCAATCATTCTACGCGGGCGAAACGTCGGCATTTCGAATCGAAATCCCCGGGCGGAATTGGACGCGACGACTACGCGAAACTTGTTGCGTTCCCGATCGTGGAAGTTTTCGCAACGCGCGAAAGCCAGAGTGTACTCCGTTGCAGCGGCGTTTAAGAAAATCTGTGAATGCCATTAGGTTGCTCTTCTTCGCTGTCGAGGTGTCCGCAAAAATTTTCGATCTCCGTCTACTCATCCAACAGATCGACCGACGAAACGAACCGAAGCGAAAATCAGTAAATAAAAATTCGTGTTCGTGATTTTCTGCAAGCAGTGCCGATTCGCTCGGACAAACGGCGGACTGCTCGTCGATGCTGAAACGTAGAAAATTGATTG
The DNA here is from genome assembly GCA_032399595.1 of Tetragonula carbonaria. NCBI lineage: Eukaryota > Metazoa > Arthropoda > Insecta > Hymenoptera > Apidae > Tetragonula > Tetragonula carbonaria. Next base: position 1,427,187 of record JAUCRC010000012.1, on the reverse strand, counting down.
CGTACCGATCACACCAGTCGTTCGTCGTCTAATTCCCAGCAACGACGATCGCTTCTCAGATTGGCACGGCACACTTACAAGAGAAAGAAAACAAACGCTTGCAAACGCCGCACATGCGCCTCGTAGTGGCTAAGTGTAAGTATGTACTTACTTACGTAGTTACGCTCTAAAATATGATTCCGTTGCGTATTGTACCGTGTTTTAAGAATCTGTTATTGCTGTCGATCGTGGACGGACGGAGAGTTTCGAAGTTCCAGGTCAGACGAATGGTACAAAAATAGTGAAAAGTTTTGGAAAGCAGATATTATTACTCGTGGATATCTCGGCAACCATTCTGCGATGAACACTGGGAAAGAGTTGCAAGAATTTCTATCGTGAATGAAAGCTTTCCCGATTACGGACAGCATCGGCAATTCATCAAAATTACGCAAAAGTTGCCAGAGAATTTTAATTGTAAAAATATTCGTACTCGCGAATCGTTGAACAAATCGTTAACAAATTACAGGGAAAGGAAAGAGTCGGCCTATCGCAACCGATGATCTTCGATCGCGATCAAACGCGAGGCAGGATAAAAGGAAGGCGAAATATTTTTTTTCTTTTTTCACGGGCGAAAAGGGAAAGCCTAAAAATAGCCGAGTCGAGTGTCATTAGACTCGAAGGTATGGAAGAAGAGACGTTGCTGGAAGGGAGCAGGGATTTCAGTGAAATTAAGGTCGAGCCTGCCACGCGATGAAATCCTTATCTACATCTCGATACCGGTGGCCTTTGGTTAATTAAGGAGAAAGGAGCTTATCCGAAGGAGGCTATAACGTCGTCCCACGAGCCTTAAACACCCGTGGTGGTATCGCTGAGAGTAATTGCTCCGTCGAGCCTCACCGTCGTGCCTTTCCCATCGACGTCGACGCAGCCGGGGGAAAAGTAACGAGACCGGAAATCGTCTCCGCCGACTATTTCTGGCTTTTCGGGCTTGCTTGCTTGCGACAACACTTCTCTTCGCCGCGATCGTATTTCACCATCTTCACCTTGACGGCGGAAAATGAACTTGCAACCCCGGTTTCAAGTGGCACGCGGCAACCTCCATTCGTGAAATCGTTGATAATTTGTGACAAGCTTTCAGATTTCACAACGATTGCGCAACGATCCGAGTGTTTGTTCGAACATTTACGATTATTGTGAATTTGCTAAGGCAACGAGGTTCTTTGAGACTTTGGATATATTGTTTAAAGTATATCGAAATATAATGTTCTGTGTGCAATCCTTCGCTGGACATCTTTCCAGTTGAGATTCCATCTGACTTTTAAATAATAGTTGCATTATGTATAGTTGCATTATGAATGTTGCGTTGCATGTTTGAAAATCTGTGCAAGTCTCCGCTGGCTCATTATATGCTTCTAACGCTGCGGAGGGACATTTATTTTCATTTACAAAATTCGAGGTAAATTATATAAATTCCAACTATTGAATTAAATTAAAATTGAAAGTCCGCTCTTAACTCTTCGCGTAATACGCTCTCGCAATGCTTTGTTGCAAAAATTTAGATATAAATGCCCTTTGTCGAAAGTGTATCCTCGTTAAATCCAAGATTTATACTACCGTCAAGTAGAACAGAATTTCATACTGTTTCTTAGTAGTTCGACTTTTCGAATGATTGTCAATTACTGTTGAAATCCATATCGAACAATGCGTATTCTACAGTCAATGTCATGGTTGCCTGATACAACTGTTTTTACTGCATCGTAATGGCCCCAGTCCCATTAAATGACTAAACGAGCGATATTTTCCATCAGCGACACGTTGAAAACTAGCCTCGCGTTACAATGCTTCGGTCCACGATCGACAGGTGATTGATTTAGTTTTCTGGAGCGTACGCACATTGATCGAAGAAAAAAATAACAGACTAGAACAGAGCACGCCGGCAACAAGGTACAGACAAACACGTGTACAAAGAGGACAGTAATAAGGGGAGGGGGAAGGGGGCAATCGAGCCTCCCGACGAAATCGGACGACAAAGTAAAAGAGAAATTTGTAGAGTGTCGTGTAAGTACATGAAACAAGAGGAACGAAAAGAATGTTCAAACAATAATACACACGTTTACTTCACAACACCAACAATCGTTTTCCACAAGGATGCGCTAAAGTAATATAGTTACGATTAACCAACGTCATCACGTATGTAAATATATATATATATACTCGTTCAGTCAAGATTACAAGAAAAAAAGGGCAACTTGACTCCTGGTCAATCGAGACATGATAAAACAGAAAATAATAATAATAATAATGATGATGATGATAATAATAATAATAATCATACTGAGAGAAGCAAAGTAATAACTCTCGTGTGTACGTACTGTTACAGATGCCTGCGTACAATAAATCACGTTTACACGTACACATAGATATATATATATATATATATATATATATATATATAGATACATATATATAGATATATATATATATATAAATATAGAAAAGTTAATATTGCGATCGCAGCGGTCTCGATTTCGTACTCACCAACGCACGGATTGTGATTCACCATCGAGAAAATTCTGTCGCAGCGTCTTTTCATGTGGTTGTTCGGACAGATGCAGCCGAACATCGGCGACAGTCGTAACTGGGTCCAAGAATCGTGACAGGCGTTCCTGGAAAAACAGACGAGAACTTTTATTATCAAGTGATATGAATTTTTATACTTGACATAGATTACTTAGATCCGATTCTGTTTTAGAAGTGAAGTCGATATAGAAACGTCAGAGACGTTTCTACGTGGGAAAATTATTGATACTCCATCCGTGTATTATTCTCACGCGAGATTATAAATGAACGCGTAACCGTCCTGATCTACCGAATCAAATTCAAATTTGATGTTCCTCTATGATACAAAAAAAAGATCTCCATTTAATTCTACGACATCCGTCAAATGGAATTATTCGAGCGAAGCTGGCCAATTTTATATTTCGAAGTCCTTATCCAAAATGTATATATACCATTCCATGCAAATTCTTTGGAACATTTGCATGAAAGAAACTGTTTCTTCTTGAACAGTTTCTCGAAATTCAGCGATGTCTTTTAAGAGGTTAAATCGAGTACTGTCAAATCTCATTCTTTGCTTTACAGTTTTCTTGTATCATCAATATTAACATGTATAATGTGCGAGATGTGTTGTTATTATTTATCATACTGTCAACGTGAGAGTCGTTGAAAGTAAGGAAGAGAACCTTAGGCTGTTCTAATTCTCTGGGGAGAATGCGGAGTCTCAAAGAAAATCACGAAAATAATGGCCGAACTTTCGAAAAACAAAAGCAAAAGGGGGATACGAGTCGAGGAAGGGTAAAGGAGGAGTAAAGTCTGCTAACTGTTCTGGGGTAAACGCATTCAAGTTTCGAAAGTCAATTTCCTAGGGCTCGCGTAAAGTTTTGTATGTTACCGTCTGATGGCCGAAGAAAAGAAGAGACCCAGCTCGTTTTAGTGCCCGATCGCTTTTCAAACGAATCGCATGGCCGGTGGAACTGTATTTGATTTGTGATTTGCAACTCGCGACGCGCGATAAGCACAAGGAAATTGTCTAAATGTTATATTATAACGTGGTACAGAAAATATTTTTGAAACTTCATCAATGAAAGGTGATCACCGCTATTATTTGATACCAATCTAAAAATACAAAAGATGCGAGACATTTGTCTGTCAAGGATAGACTACATCGGTCAAAGAATTAGCGTGCTATGTCAATGGCCGTATTGAACGTACGATAAATGTATGAAGTTACATATAATTAACGCCAGATATAATGTATGACCCCAGTGAATATTCGAGCTCACTTACGTAATGAATAATTGGACGTTCAAATATTTTCGTCTCGATCTCTATGAAATATTCGTACGAATTAGATGTTTCGAACTTCCCCCGATATGATCGTACAGTCTTAATGGGATGTAAAAATATTTTGTACTAGACATGTATATATATATATATATATATATATATATATATATATATATTTGTATATCAAATTGCCACACATTGTTCGAATACTTTCGTGAAACAATTGTTTCGTGCGTACACGTGAAAGTGGAAGTATTTCAAAACGCCATATACGGCGATAATATTTTGAAGGAAAGTTGGAAAAGCAACGGCGAATCGGAGCGAACGTTTTCGAGCGATAATACCGCTTACGCGAACTGCATAACAAATTAATCAAGCATTAGTTGGCGAGCGAGGCAGTTTTGTAATTATGGAAACGGCCGGTAGTTTTCGAAACAAAACAGGTGAAAACGCCCAGGCCCGGGTTTAATCACCGGATAATTTCCCTTCGCCATTAACAACAATTGCCAATAACGCGATGTTTACCGATGGAAATCAAATCGAATGTCATTAATTGCGCCCTTAAATCCCCGGTCGATCCGAAAAGGCCTTAAAACCTCGTCGTCCTGCGCGCGCGTGCTCTTTCGGCGAACGAATTTAATTAAAACATTGTTATTGCTTGCCATTAAAAAAAGAAAAAAAGGGGAAAAAAATGAATGAAAGAAGTAACCGCTTAACACTTTCCGCCTGATAATCTCCGCGTACGGCGAACGTCGTTCCGTTTAATCGTGGTTAACTGCTTAATTGAAATTCGAAAAGTCTGGCAAGATCTTTCCCGCGCGGTTGGAAATAGAAACAGCGAGCGATATCGCGACTCGCGCGACGCATTCAATTACCGCTGCAACTTGGCAAATTTAAATTGGCTGCGAGACGAACGACCACAGATCAACCGATAGTCACAAAAGTCTACATATATATATATATATATATATATATATATATATATCTGCGAAATTGAGATATTTAAAGAAGAACGATTATTTTAAGCGTTAGTTGAAAACACACAGTTTCTGGAAAAATAGCACTTCTTTTGTTTGCTTGCTTGTAGATAGGTCGAGCAGCAAAAAATGTCACGAAATCTAGTACATTCTGTTATTAATACAATTATAATAGTTTATTCCTGTGTTGTTTGAAACAAGTGTACATTTTATGAATGGTCTGATTTTAATTAAAAGACCAATTAAATGTCAAAAGTTACACAGTTTCTGGGAAAAATTGCACTTCTTTTGTTCGTTTGCTTGTAGATAAATCGAGAAGCAAAAAAAATGTTATGAGATCTACTATACGTAATGATGAGTTACATCGAATCGAGCATAAATCGGAGTTGATTACCTCATCAATTTACCTCATCTATTACTTTGCCGAAATTATAAAAGACTCGACGAAACGATCTGGAAAAAAAATTCGTCGTCACATAAAAGATAGTGAAATAACTTTGACAAACGATAACTTTATCCTCGATCATTTCATTTCAGTGTCACACTATAACGATAATAATTACGCGCTTAGATATGTTTCGACCACTCTAGTATCATTTAACTTGATCATTCCGGTGTCAAAAAAAAAATGAAGAATTATTACTAAATATGTCTTTCTTCTCGTTCCGTGGATTAAAAGTATTCGCCGTTTGTCTCATAGAGGATCGAATGATTCAGCTGCGCGGTAAGAATAAGGAAAGGTCAAAGGAGACCTGGAAGAGAGCGGAAATTTGAGAAGAGCTGTTTCTTCTCTCTCTCTCTCTCTCTCTCTCTCTCTCTTTCCGAGAATTATTTGGGTTAATGGCACACGCGGTAGAATGGCTCTCGGTTCTAGATGAATTAGAGAGGAAACGAAGCAAAAAGGAAATACGAAACCGAAGGCGAAATAAAAATGGCAGGGCGAGCAACTTCGAGGATGGGTTCCTCGAAGCTGAAGAACGGAAACAATTCGAACGGGATAAATCAAGCTTCTCCTACGATTCTGTTTTTTTCCTTCGTTGCGAAACACGTAGGTTATATCTATTTTAACGAGAATATCGTGAAACTTTTTGCTACGTCATCGTCTCGAAACAAATTGTATTTAAATACATGAGAATCTAGTATACTCGTACATGCTTCTTTCCTTCTTTTTTTTTTAAATAACACGCACCTACATATTCATTACAACTCTATTAACAAAGCTAAACGTAAATCTTTTAATTGATTTCTATGCTTTACGAGGATTTCGGAAATCCTTTTATTCTACGAATATTTCACAATTCCTCGATTCCACATCGCTTGAAGTATATCGGCGTTATTATATATTACCAGTGGAACTTCATTTATCTGAACTTGCCGAGGAAGTTCATCAATTTTACGGACTACGTATTTTTCGTTCACGCAGACACAACAGAAGAGGGCAACAGTGAATTCAACCGGCGGAAGTTCAACTAACCGAGAATTAACTAAAATTACATTCTGCAGCAGTAAATGGATGGAATTAATGGGACCTTCGTGGCACAGGTGCTTTCCAAAGCATAAAATAAATCGAAACGGTAGGAAGGAAAGTGTTCGAGCTTGAAGAATTGATATTCTGTTTCTTCGTTATATATATCACAAGAACTAATACCCTCAGTTAGTGGTATTATCTCGACGAGTAAGCGATTCTCAAAAGTGTTCGATATCACATCTTTACAGAAAATACACGTACGTAGTCAAAGTTACAACACGAAGCCATCGGAGCCGAGACTCATCGAGAGGCAAACTTGTTCCGAGCTTCGTAAGGATTCGCAGCTCGACTCTATCAACGAGTCTGCCAGGCATATCGTTATCGAAACAAAGTTCGCCCGGTGAGTAGTTCGCCTCGCGTTATCAAAAAGGTTTCTTAAAGCCTGGAAAACTCCTGGCCGAAAAGTCCGGATCCACTTGGTCCACCAGGGAATTCGTCACGATCGAGTTAAGCGACACTCTCAAGCTGGTAGCCCGAGCCAATGAAATTATGGTTTCGTCTGGCTACGACGACGACGACGACAACGACGACGACGATTTTCGTCGGCTCGGCGGTGTGCCGCTGACAGGTATCCAGAATGCAGCACCTGTTCGAGAAACAAGCGTCGTCGTGTGCGGTCTGGCCGCACATCGAACGCAGTCTCGGCTCGTCTCCGGTCCGAGTTCCGGCACACCGGCTTTAAGCCGCATCCGGTTGAATTTATAGCGGACATCGCGCCGCGGCGGTCATACCGTTCGTTGCTTCGATTTTCCCTCTGGTCGTTTCAGCGAAAAATTCGATCGATCTCTTCCAATTCTCGGACGCGAGCGTGGGTGTAAAAGGAGTACGTGTCGCGACTTTCGTGCTTCATGTTTCCTTGGTTTTTGAAAGCTTACGACGATAAACTCTTCCGGCCTGTGGAATATTTATTTCGACAGTGACTGATTCTTCAGGAAGCAATTTTACGTCTCTTTGCGAACGTCATTGGAGAAATGACATTCAAATGATAATCTGTCCGATTGATTACAATTGTCAGTGTACCTTTGGACATTTTATATATTTTGCACACTCCGTAGGTTTCAAATTTTTCAACAAAGTCCTTACAGAAACTTCTATATGTACGTCTACAAGTTCAACCGTATCGTACGTTTTACAGTAAATTCTATCAACATTTTAATTTAACGCTTAAATCGATTTCTTTAGTGGTTCTCTGTTGCAGTTAAAGCGTATCTTCGTTAGGTTAAGCAGTTATTATTTTGTTACTGCAGTGATTTTTTTCATCCTATTGAATAAATAAATGAACAAAAACACAAGTTTCAGTGCTAATGAAATTTCGAAACGTCTCACAATAATATTTTTCGCGAACCACGACACATATACGTACTGGAGTATTGATGACAGTGATGAATAATACAGTCGATAAGTAATTAAATTAGATACGTTTAACAATAATTTCCATAGCACTTTCAATGGCTTCTAAAGGAGTCCAGTTCGAGCACGAACATGTTTCTATAAAAAAATTTAAAAGAAATCCTAACTATTTGTGCGTGTTCGCGGAGGAGAGTTTATTCAAATAAACATTTCACGTAATACGTATAATATATACATGTATGTGTGTATGTACATAAACATGTTCTCCCATGATAATGTACATACTTCACGAGCCAGTGCGCGAAAGAACAGGTGACTTATCATCTTCGCTCCGCGGCTCGTCGCGCCAGAGATCGATGTAACGTATTCTCAAGCCTAGCCAAAGAACAGTATGAATAATTCAAAGACGCGGCGGGAAGACGGAACGCCGCGGATTTAATCAATGCGTATAATAGATAAGAAGGCTGGCGCGGTTTAATTCGCCTCCGGTGTCGGAGGGCCAGACTAGTTATTAGCGGTGTCAAAGGCAGCCACCGCGGCGAAAGTGACGAGTTTCTTCTCACGTATGCTAATCAACGTTAGCGAAAGTTATTCCTAACGCGGGGAAATTTAATCCCGGGGCCCGGTGGGGTCGCGCGAAAGACACCCATCCCAATCTCGGGGCTGAGCCTGACGTTCAAATTGCATCCGCGCCTGCTCCGGATCCCCTTCGGCGAGAACGCAACTTCAGAAACGCGAATCCTTTGCCAATTTGCCGGCACAATCCGCTAGAGCGCGATTTACAAAGAATCAACGCAGTGATTCCCGGTGACTGACAATGAGATCAAACAGCCGCCGCCGCGATTCTTTGCTTTGACTTTAACTTTCCTCGTGTCCTGGCAACAACGATTCAATTCTGGTCTTTTTACAATTCTTCTTCGGGTGTATTCGTAGTAATAATTGGGTGAGTTTAACGACGATTGTGTAACGTTAAACTCACCGTGTTATATTCAATAACGTCCAAAGATAACATTGCCATCTTCGTTTGGTAAATGTAAAAAGTATTCTAGTTTCGCAAGTTTCTTTCTCTCGTAGAAGGCTATGTATAAAATTTCAGAAAAAGACAGCTTTCCGGTCCGCGCAGGGAAAGCTATCCTGAACGACGCAAGTGATTTGTGTCTCTCGATAGCTGGATCGAAAGCGGGCGAAATCCGAAATTTCGAGAACGCGCACGGTTGGAGGAACGAAAGAAAAGACAAAACGAACAAAAAGAAGGAAAAAAAGGAGGAAGATTCGTTTCTCATCTGCAGATTTCATTTGAATTTTCGCCGGTAAAAATAAAAAAATAGAAAAAGGAAAAGAGAGAGAGAAGCTTCTATTACCCTGTGAAATGTGTTTTTCCACGCTCGGCCGACTTGCTTTCTTCTTTTTTTCATTTTCCCGAATGTCTCGCCGTGTTTGGTTCGATTCCACGGAACGCGGTGTTCCGGTGCCGAGAGTTACAAAGCGCAAAGTTATCCAGCGTTATTCGAAGGCAACGGCACCGATCGTGAAAAGAAAAGGTTATGGGGTAGCCCGTGGACGGACATTCGCGGAGATTGAAAATCGCCGGCAATGAAATATACTCTCCGCTCTGTCGATTTTCGACTTTACTGTTCCATTTACTGTGCCATCCGTCCTCCGCTCTCTGGCGTTTTTTAAGCTTTTCCTTTCTTTTTTTTTTTTTTTTTTACGGTGACCCTGTTACGACCGAATGATCGTCGCGGTGGAAAATATTCGCTATTAAATTCGCTCGACTTCGGCCGTTCTCGATCGTTTATCGTTATTCGATGAGAAGTTTCGTCCAAGTCGAAAACGGAAGGAGCAACGTGCTTGATCGAAACGTGCTTTGTAAGGTAATTTGACGCAGGCGTGCGAACCACGAAAATTCACGAGATTGCTTTTAAAGAGTTATCCAAACTGAGCGTTACCTCGATCGACGGAGCAATAGATGTTTTTAATACGATACAATGCAAATTTTTTCGACTTACTATCGAGCGTTAACTCGGAGACGATACGTGTTACAGCTGCTGAATTCGTATAAATATTGATATTGCGCTTCATAATTAACCACTGGCACGTATTTTCAGAGATTTGAGTAATTTTACATAAATTAAAATAAGAACTCGTTGATTTTCCAATCGAGTTTCTCGAATTATGCAAGTTTCGTAAATATTTCAGCTGCTGCAAAGTTCAGACTCTGCTTGACAAAAAAAAAAAAAAAAAAAAGAAAAAAGGGATAATCTCTAGTGACGCGTGTTTCGTTTCAATGTGAAGGCGCGACGCTCGATTTGAATAACACCCAGTGTTGTCGCGGCAAAGCCCGAACGCAAGTACGAAAAGCGCGGCTGAAAAATTAACCGGCCTTAATGAAACCGCGCGCGAGAATAGCCGGGAGAATGGAGAATACAGAATGCAAGAGAAACCACGGGAATAATCCGTAAATCTCGTTTTTATCGCGGTGGCGGCACACGCCGGCAAGGTGGAGCTGGTTGGAAAACGCGAAAGAACAAAGAGAAAAGCCAGAGGGGCCAGAGGTCGTGGCACGGAGTGGGACGTACACGGATGTCGCCGGACGACCGCGGAGAAAGAAAGCTCACTGGAAACAGAGAGAGAGAGAGAGAGAGAGAGAGAGAGAGAATGTAAAACAACGAGACAGCCTGTACGTACTTGCCCTGTACGTACGGTTGGGCGATAATTTACTGACGTGTAGGTACGTCTGAAGGATCCAGTACGTGCCGGTCGAGTGGTCTTACACAGTCGGGGGGGTGCTAAGTGCGCCTACGTGTGTGCTGACGCACCCTCGCGTCATCCCGTTGCATACCACCCCAGCGTGCACACGCGCCTCGCTCGCCGCACCAAGGACGCTGTAACTCCTCTCAATGATCGACTAATCGATCGATCGATCGATTCTCCGAGATCGTACAAATGTGGACAAAAGGTTGACGCTCGATGAAAAATGATCGATACTATCGACGATTCAAACTTCACGAAACAGAATCGATACGACAAATATAGTTAGCCTCGTTTCAAAATGTGAAGGCTCCACTTTACCAATGTCGAGCCTTTTTTTCATCTGAAGATGTTTTTGCATCATGATGATAGGGCAAGGGTACTTTGGTTGTCCAAAATCGTAAAAATTGTGAAAGCACTATAAAAATTTTTCTTTTTCAGTGTCTAGGTCTACTATAATCTCAAAGTTTCCCCTTTGCATGGAAAGATCTCTTGAAATTTGCTGTACAATTTCTTTTTTCTTCGTCATTTTATTGAATCTTGAACATTAATGGAAAATTCAAGAAATCTGAACAGTTTGCCATTGAAAGGTTAATAAAACGGCGAGAAAAGTCATATATAAATTTTGAGGAAGAAACTTCTAACATCTAAAACGATTAGTGGTAGATTCAGTTATGAGAAAAATTTTTGAATGTTCTCTGAATTTTTATAATTTTCGAGAACAAAAGTATCCTTGCTTTTCCATTTGCTACCTGATGTAAAAACATTTTCGAAAAAAAGTTAACGCAAGGCTAAAACTGGAAACTTCGTACTTTAAACCAAGTCCAACTCGGATTGTTTTACAACTTTCTTTTTTTACGAAGTTACGACAGTTTAAAATATAGACAATTTTTCATCGTGTGTGCAAATATTTTCGTTCACCTCTGTACGTATAGGGTGAGTTACGCAATTGAGACGAACTGTATGTATTTTTTTTGGCCGAAGTTAGACTTTCATTTCTCATCGGTGCAGGAAAACAAACGAGAATTATTCTTAATCTTAATTAATGAATCGTACACCGTTGATGATCGATATTTTAGAATAATTGAAACAAGTTGAACATCATCGAGAAGAAACTTTGTAACAACTAGATAAAACCGTGCTTTCATCGTACCTTTAATATTTTACAAGAATTAAATATTCCATTCCATAAGTAAACGTGATAATACAGATTTTTCAACGACGAGACTCGCGACTTTGGGTGAACCGTTGCATAAGAGAGAGTGAGCTTTTAACCGCAGAATTCAGTCAGGGGCACATTTACGTGTTAATTTTACCAGAGCTTCGTACTACGTATGTACTACCATCGATTTTCGACCCAAAAACGTTGAAATACCACGTCGAAGTTCCCCGGAATAAATCAATTGCCGCGTTAATACAGTTGATTGGCTCCGAGATGGATCAGATCGGTCAACATGCTTCGCCGAGCCAAGGAATCTTAAAAACCAGCCAACGTTAAAAATCGTTCGTCTACGTGGAATCCTCTCCGAACTCGAAAAGAGACGTAGATGTAGATATACGTATAGTCACATCGAGCTTCGAAGTTCGCGCTCATTTGTCACATTAACGTTCGTTCAATCAAACAAACGAACGCGAACTCGACTGAATTAAGGACTGAAGCAAGCACTCGTTCGTTTCGTCGGAGCACAGAGCCGCGAGACGAAGGAACATTCAAAGCTCTGCGTGTTCGCAGACTCGCGGCGAACGCACTTGGAGAAGGCGATCGATCGTACGTAAATTTCGCAAGAGCCCGTTTCTCGTACGTTCCGTGCCGCGGAGAAATTTGATTTATTCCCATTGACCGGAGAGTGTCGGTGCTATCTAGCGTGTACCCAGGCCACAATTTGTCATCGTACCGACACGCGGAAAGGGAATACACTTGGGGCCGGCCAAGTACTCCTTCCTCCTTTCATGCGTGTACGCATGCGGCCTATGCAAGATTCATAGGCGAGCCCGTTGAGTGCACTCTCCGTGTTATCCCCGTAGACGCGTCGCCACGGGACGACGCCGCGATATCGCATAATCTACGCAAACTCCGCGTCATCGAGGCTGACAGCGCCGATAAATAACTAACGTGGTAAACCAACTTGCAAGACAGAGAGAGAGGGAGAGAGATAGTTTCTGATCGAGGAATCAGAGAAGCTTCCTACGCTGATGGATTATACACGTAAGGATAGACGCTTGCGCGTGTTGCTACAACGCTTCACTGTATATGTACGCGTTAACTCCGTTGTCAAATCTATTCTGATGAATAAAAGGATATATATATATATATATATATATATATATACATATATTTCATGCATGAAATAAGCGAGGACCGAGTCGCTCCGGCATCGATGGCCGGAGCAGCCAGAGGGAATGGGAATTTTCACGTTGTGGATAACCAGGCACGGATAAGTGCGCGCCCGAAATCGACCGGCTTGCATAAGGTGTCTGAGATGCATGTGTGCATTCGAGGGCGTCTATAAATATATGATGCGCGGCTCGTTCAGCCGGTGGGGTGCTAAAGTGGGAATGGGCGAGTCGCCTTATGAATTTTAATGATGCGTATCGTCACATGATAGGGAGAAGGGCCTGCTCCGTGCCTGCTCCACCCTTACAGCGAGTTGCTTCCCTGCAGTCCGGGGCTCGCTCGGACTGGTTCTTCAGCAACTTTAAGCAGGCGCTGATTCGCCCTTGCGATCAATCGTCCGCTAGACGATTTTTGACACCGGAGTGAGCGAGAGTCGACTTGTTAACCGACTTGTTGCTGGATCTGGATTTCTCGGTTCACGCGGAATAAAAATTCCGTCCGAACGAGAGGGAAAGAATTACCGAGAGAGAGAGAGAGAGAGAGAAAGAGAGAGAGACAGAGAGAGAGATCGAAAGTGAATGGAATAAAAGTTCTCTACGAGACAATTGACGAGCCGGGTTAAATCAATGCAAGGAACGGAGAGCAGGCAATTAATTCTAAATCACCGTTGGATTGGAACGAATGATTAAATCGAACTAGTTTAGCAGTTGAAAAGTAGCTATTCTTGTGTGAAGAAAATATTCAAGAGTTAAGTGAATTTAAATTCCAAATAAAGGAAAAATTCATACAACATATCGTACAATTGAAAGTCAAAAGTTCACGATTTTATAAGAAAACGCCACTTTGTTTCGCATTATTCTATCGTCGTATTCTTCTTCATCGAAGAAGTCATATAAATCGAAATGCTGCATACTAGTTGCAATAAAGTTGCAAGTTCATGATTAAAACTCGAAACGCAGAATTATCAGTTGAATGAGCATGGTTGATACGCCTCATGAATCTATGTTGGATCCTTTTTACACGCAAGAACGTAGCGGAATCGTTCGTCGGAAAGTGGGAAAAATATCGGCTCGGCGTTGCCATCGAATGGCGATAAAGTAACTGGTTTCCAAAACGAAACGCGAGAACCGGCGCGCACGTAATTTGTTAGCGATGACAAAGAACGACGGACGACAGCGGAACGCGTTATTTTTCCATAAATATAATCACGTCCCCTCCTCTCCCGCACCGCCCGTGACTGAATCTGAAAATTATGCGCGGCAAATTGTTCGATTCGTTATCGCGGCAACGATCGTCCGCGCATACAGATCGCGTGTCCGCGCGGAATTATTGAAATTCTCACGTGGGCATACTTCGAATTAGCTATTGCTTTTTTCCCACCTTCCCCCCTTCCCCCTCTCCTCCGCCCCTTGGTCGTTAATCGGGATTTAACGACTGGCAGTTGCTCCAATGGGTTTCGACGATTTGCCCACGAATTAGACGCGCGATACGCGAATCGTATACCCTTTGAAATCGTTGATGCACGAAATTAAGTAAATCATTCTTGGGATGACTTCAATTGAAGTTCAATTTTTGCCGGGAATCGCGATCGTTCATTCTCGTACAACGTGACTTATCTCGGTTGAAACGAACATATAGCGACGATCTGTATGTTCTCTCTTCTTTTTTTTTTAAGCTGAAATTCATTTTATAAAAATTTAACGTAATCGGACAATTTAATCAGGACAATTTAGTCTTGTTTCTAGACTATTCACCAGTGGATCGTTGCTAAAAAAAACATCAAGATGTGTTTCATCTTTTTAATGATAACGATACGATTCTCGGTAATTATCGTATCGATTTACTTGGATTTACTCGAGTAAGTGGATTAATAAACGAATAAATATACGAATTAACCGCGAGATTCGACGGACGAGCACGCCGAGCAATCACGACAGCGTGAGGTTTAATTTCTTTCGGGATTGCAATCACATTTTCGCCGCCACCGCGATCAGCCCGCATCGTCGAGCCGAAAATGATATTTATCGTGATTTTACAGGCGTGTGTAATCTCGATCGACGTGGCGGCCACGAAATTCCGATTACCAAGGGCCACGTCGAAACGCGTCAAACTTTGACGGGCGCTGACGTGCACAACGGTGCGCGAAGAAAAATGGCAATAGGTAACCGTATGAATAACTAAGCCGAGAATGGGCCGCTATCATCGTTTCGTATTCAGACACGGAGTGCCGAACCGGTTCACGCGGCTTTCCAGACGAAAATTCGCGAGCGAGGTGGGGGAAGGGGGAAGGGAGAGAAAAATGCGATCGAAACGCAGCGAAGAACGTTCAAGCATAAATCGCGGGAAATTGAATTCATCTTCGACTTTCCAAGTTCACTGTTGGCTTTAACAACGGGTTTGTAACCCCGGTGATGTCGCCCGGGTACAAACGGGGAAAACGACAAGGGAGGAAAAGCGAATGCGACCGAGGAAAACGAAGGGACGAGGAGTGGTTGTGGCTCAGAAAGAGACTGCTGGAATATTCTCCGAGTGTCTACGAATAGATGAGATCTTTTCTCGGTGGCATGCTAAATAATTGCTCGACATCGTATTCAAGGAAAACATATTTACATCTCTATTCGATGTCGTCGACTGTTCTTTGCTCGTTTCCTCATCCCGGGCCAGATGCTACCACCTCGGCTCTTTCTCGTTTTCGTCCCCTCGGCACTCGTTACGACGATCTCCCCTTTAAACTCCAAACACGAGGATCTCCAGCCGGTGTTCCATTTTATTATTATCTACCGTCTCGATCGGACCGATCTCGTTTTCCAAATACGTACGATCGCGTTTATAAATTGGGCAATTGTATCTATCTCGGCAATTTCAGATTGACTTCCAGTTTATTACCTTTGAAAGTAGGCTCAAGTACACAAATCATTGATAAACAGGATTCTAGAAAGAATATATGTATCCTATTTTTTTCTACAAAACAGCTTCTTTATTTTCCCCTGTTCTCTTGATACATACTTTGTATATTTTAATACAGTGGGTGATCGGTTAACAAGCATAAACCCTTCAAAGCGATGTTTGCTATCAGAATTGTTAACCGTTCTTAGATGATAGTAAGATATAATTCTACAAATTTTATATAGAGCATCGCAGTGAGGTGTTGGTTATTCGAGGTGATTGTTGTTCGATTTGTTCGTTAATCGATCACCCACTATATTACCTACAATATCTGTAACTTATAAATGTTTCTTATTCAAACTAAAAAGGTTAGGTTAAAGGGATTTTAACAAAATTCACACTGACTGGATTGCCAATTACAGAATAGACAACCAAAATCCCCCTCCCCCCCCGATATTTTTCGATTTCTTTAAAAATTAATGATTGAACTGTTGGACACCAATCTGTGGTAAACAAATTACCTTTATATTTCTTACTCTATTTTATCTATATCTTCTCTATATATTTACGTTCAATTTTGATTATTATTATTATTATTTTATTATCCCCGTATTTTATGCTTATCCCGCGTAATTTCATTTATATCGAAGAAACTTCTCGTAGAGAAATGAAATTCTAATTAAAATAAAGTTCAATATTTACACACTCGTTGCCCGAAATTCCAGCGCACCGATTGCGTCGAACCAATTTCTCTCCCTGTCAATCGATCCGTTTGACTCGTAGGATTTCCATGAAAAAGAACACCGAGTTCGCTTCTTTTTTCCTTTTTTCTCTTTTTTTTCCGATTCTCCATGCCCGGATTAATGCGTCGCTTATTAGCGCGACAGACAGATTCGAGCGCGTATCGGCAATACGTATAATAATTTCACGTCGACGGTGCGACGAAAATGAATTAACGGCGCGCCGAAAATAAATGACGCGCGCTACAACGTGTCTCTCTCCGATGCATTCGATAAAAAATGCAACGAGAATCGTTTCGAAAGCCGAGATGGAAAAAGTGCGTGGTTGTTGAGCCTCGAGCGACACACGCATAAAACAGTTGCACATTGTCGCGGAAAAATCCAACGAGGCTGATCTCGCATGATCGCCAGCCGCGAGACAGAAAAGAAACAAAATTCGCATCAACGAGTTAGAAAAATCGCCGCGATTGTCAAGCATTTGCCTCCGAATCCTCGTCGTATTGATCGTAACAAGGAAACTGAAATTTGATCAAACACCATTATACGAGAGATTTTACGTAATTAACGCGGAATTATTCGATGTAGAGGAATTTCCTTTGAAGGACTTGCGATCCTAAAACTAACGTTTAACATCAATCGTTTTGATTTGTTGTAAGTTAGTAGCCGTAGAGGTAACTTTGAAATCTTCAGTTCTAGAAGTTCTTCTTGTGCAAACTGTAAGTGTTTCAAAACATTTCGCTTCAGGAAATTGGCGAAGAATTCTGTTACAGGCACAGAATTTCGAGACTTTACGAGGAAAATTCAAAATGTTGATCAACTTTTCTATACACTACTTTCTTTATCCAATGAATAATGATTGACGTGTAAGGAACAAGACGTTGCATGATTGAGTTGCTGCGAGACGCGGTTAAAAATAAGGAAAGTATACTTGACTCTTGCACAACGTATATATATATATTTTTCTTTGTATTTGCCTCGAAGGAAATTTATTTTAGTATCAGTATTAGTATACACTGGTATTTTAATATATCAGATTTCTTTTTCGTCGAATTAAATTTTAGCTTTCTACGAAGAATTAAATTAATAGCCTAGTATGTAATAATTAATAAAATTGTCTAGTATCTTTCATGCAGTATTAAATATCGCGTGCACTCTGCGAATTTTCACGTACGCGAATTTCCTGCAAATGGCGTGGAACTGAAAAACAATAACCTCTCGGCTCCTAAATATTGTGATAAATGGTTTCGTATAATTTGGAATACTACGCGTGCTACGCGAATTTTTACGCTCTGAAATTTTTTTTCACAAAGAGAACGTAGGAATTAAAAGGAAATAATAATATTCGCTTTGACTTCTAAATACCATAACAAGCTGTTTTATTCGCGCTCTAATAATAATAATTCAATAATCCAATTACTTCTCTCGATGTTTACAAATGGAGACCAATCAATGCAAGTCATTTTTCATTAAAAACTCGTACTACCTTTTCACAATGCCTCGATAAATACCTGCGTAGCGTGAAAACCTTCAATTACATATTTATTAATTATATTACGACTAAACTGTTTCACCGACTGAAAGAAAAATACATTTATACGGCTTCCGAAGTCTTTCGAATATTTTTATCAGCAATATGTATTCATTCCCCTTCCTCCTCCTCCTCCGGTTATTGATACAAAATTCCGCAGAAATGATTCAACTAATGACATGTCGTGATTGCGTTACAGGCGTAACGAAGCAACGCAGCGGCGTCATAAAGACGATACTGATGAAAAGAAATGTAGAAGAACCGGTGTAAAAAAAAAAGAGAAGGAAAAAAGAAGAAGAGGGCGAGTCACGCCGGGCGCGGAATAAATTAACAGACGTGCGTACGCGCGCGAGGGGAATCACTCGAACCGACCGGCACGCTCGCGACGTGCGTGCGAGCACGTACGAGACGACGACCTCGTAATTACAAGCTGACTCCATAATAGGATTTTCGGCGGTTTTAGCACGAGCACCGCCGCCAAGGAGAACGATGCTCGTCGTTGTCGACGAGCCTCCGCGTTGACAACCGCGTGCCTGTGCACCCGGTAATTCGCTATTTATCGTGTGGTTACCGTTTGCTCGATGAGTCGCGAAGTGTTTCCTTTTTTTCTTTTTTCTTTTCTTTTAAAGCCGCGTGCACGAAGCTGAAGCGAAAAGTTGGTCGACGCGTCACACACGATAGAAAAGTGATGCGAGTGAAAAATCCAAGCCCGCTTGGAGTTGGGAGAGAAGGGAGGGAAAAGAAAGAAAACTGCGCGGAAAAAATGCGTGGAAACATTTTCGTTCGCACGCTTGTCGAAATTTACGATCGCACATTTCCTCCATCGTTTTGTTATATTATTCGAAACCGCGAACGTTCCCATTTTTTGGGAACACTGGAAATTTCGGCCAATTACGACTCCGTTAATTTATTTAATCGACCGTCGTTACTCGCGGCGCGATAATAGGGGGCGAGTGTTAATTTTTCCGCGCCACAGAAAAAAATTATGTTCAATCGTTTTGGTGCCTTGATAAATTTTTGAAAAATTAAAGCAACTGGACATATGACCTACTCTCGTGGTCTCGATTTTCTTTGATCAATCTATCAATCCTGATTAACAACCCCGAAGAATATCCTATTTGTTGGACAGAATTTCTGCAAAAAGTTCGCGCCTCGAAGAGTTGTGCTCGGAAGTAGTGCTTCGCGATCAAACATCGCCGACAAAATCGCATATACAATAGAATGACATTAACAATCGGATAACGTTGATGAAATGAAAACTGCGCTCTCGTCGCAACGTAATCCCGTCGTAAAAATTAAATATATTCCATTCTTCGTTGTAAAAATTTCTGGCTGAAGGGGTTCGGCCGTGTAGAAGCGAATTTCGAGAGGAAAATCAGCACGCGTTATAATTCAACTCTTACAACAGTGGCCCCGGTGAATTAACGTGAGGATCAGGTAACAATAACTCGCCGAGGGAAACCGATTATTCAGCCCTTCCAGCCGCTCGAAAGCGCAGCGAGGTATTTAATAAACGGTGGAACGCCGGCAGTTCGCGCTGTTCGATGGAAAAATTAGAAATTACACGCGGGAACCCGGCAGCCTAATAGGTCGGCGGCGATGGTGATTTACAGCGTTGATTATTGCCCGCGAAAAGAAGCCCGTAAATCATGGCACGTGTCTCGCGTGCGCTTATTGCGCACCTCCAGGAATTTCCGTCGAGAATTTAAAGCGCACGCGACAAACACAGGACGAAGAACATAGGAAAACTTCTTCTGTTCATCTTCAATACACGACGGAATTTCAAGTTGTTGGTTATTTTATACAGGAAGCTCTTTATCGTCGATGACAAAGCTGCTGAAGAGATTTGATTTCGTCTACCTCGAAGACTTTCTAATTTCGTCGGGAGTTCTTGCAACTTTTAAATCTTGAATATTGGCGAGTTAAGAAACAAGTCGCGGATACGTTCGATTTAAATTAATTTAAATTAATCTTCTTAAAACGTTAGAACACTACGATCTACTATTCTACTATAGTAGATCGTTACTTAATAAAGTGGCATTGAATAAGCTGTCTCCTGTCTTGAATTCTGTAATTAACAAGAACGATTGATGCCATTCAATATTACACAATCGTCAAATTTCTAGAGCTCATGTTGTAGAAGGATTTGTTTCTTAACTATTTATCAGTCTTAATTTCTACAATTAATGTAATAAATCTGAACAATCGATAACGATTGAATATTTAAAAAAATTGTCAAATTTCCACAGTCCGTGTTTAAGAAGGATTTCTCTTGCTTTCTAGCCAGACTCTCGACTCTCTAGCGTGCACCTGATCGCAAGAAGCGCGATAGATTCTTTGTACGTTTTCGAATTAACATTCATAATCAGTCTTTACAGATAGGCGCGTTGGATGGCGGGGGAGGGGGGGAACGGGAGGGGAAGAGGTGATTCGCAATCGGCGCACGTGCAAACGCGACTACGTGATCGCATTACTTCCGCGGCAAAAAAATGTGCGAAAAATTCGAACGAGCCGGCGCGGCTCGGCCAGCCAGCCGGATGTTTGGTGAAATATTGAAATTTGTTTTGAATTCGGTGGCCCGTCGGTTTACATTGGCGCCTGTCCCTTCCGGCTTGCAATTTTCCTTCCTTTTCGTCCTTGCGGCTCGGCGAGTTGCGTAATGTTTTACTATCGGTTCGGGCGATCGGTTCCTTTCTTTTTTAATTGAACCGACAGACAAACAAGCTTGGCCTCACGCTTTCGTCTTAATTTTCTAAAGTTAAAGCAAACATCAATCGTTCCGAATTATAATACGACATACGTAACGTGTGATTCAATTGAACATTGTTCTTCTTAGTTTTGCGATATATATGAACCAATTTATCGTAGAAAAACAGGAACATGCTCCGTCAAGCGAACAAAATCTCTCTGTTACGTTAGAAATCGTTCACTTCCTTGAAATGAAAGACGTGCACTAAATAGTATATGTATTAAAAAGAATGCATATTAAGAACACGGATTATTGGATTTCTTAATACACGCGTTCGTGTGCACAAAGCCCCAGTCTCTATCAGAATTATGTAATAATATAGTAATTTAATAATTCAGTATTGTCTGATGTGGTGAATGACGGAATTTTCCCATTTATCCTTTATGGGAAGAAAGGAGTTCTCTGTAACGCGGGGACAACTTGGCCGAGACGAGATCGGCACGAAATCGGTCAACCAAGTTCGATTAAAGCGTAGAGATCGTTGTTTGCTCGATGCTCGAGCAAACAGCGATTCTCGGTCGTTAATTACGTCGCAGGAGGAGCAAATTCACTGGCAGTGGATTTTGATGGCACGTTTGTTACGTCATTAATTGGACTTGAATCAGTCGGTCACGTTGCAGGCCCACTCGAGCGTGTACACGCGCTCACAGCAGTCATCGCCGCGATTGGCCCGTGGTTCGCCGTCGCTGTCCCTGGTGAACATCTTTCGCCGCCCCGAGTGCAATCCTCTGGCCGCCGGAGTAGTGAAACTGCTTCACCGGATGGTAATTGCGCTGTGTTTAAGCGTCGTCGTCCGTGAAGAATTTACCTCGTTACAAAACCCGAATATCGCGTCTGTCCGCAAACTGTAACTGCGTTTAATCCCGTAATATCTCTCCCTCGACTCAACTCTCGACTTTCCGCTTCGACGCGAGCGAAGCGAAATTTCTACGTGGCCGAAAGATCGCTGTTTCAGAGTGGGAAATTTTCATTGGCACGAACTTGTTATATTCGTTTCGACGATGAACATTGGGCGTCTTTCGACGTGTTGTATTTATATCGAAACGAAAATAAGAAAGCCGAGCAAGCGTTGTCCCTCGCTGCATTTCGTATGCCATCAGCTATGAGAGAAACTCGCCACGCTGAACTCCATGTCCTTCCGCCGCGAGCCTACGCGAAGGCTGATAATACGACAGACACGCGGTTCAGTCTCGCCAACGCGCAAGTTAACTAGCGCGAGTTAGCTCTTTGTTTCGCACGACTAGTTTCCTTTTTTCTTTCGCCGGATGGTTGGTTAACATTCGTATGAATAAGTTAACGTCGGTGTCGTAGTCGCGAGAGAGCAGAACGAAAGACTGCCGTGCCCTGTGCATTGTCCAAATGAAATTATTCCTCCGATTTTCTCCTGCTCTTTCTCTCTCTCTCTCTCTCTCTCTCTTTGTCTCATAAAAATCTCATTTTGCAATCTTGAATTTCGTACCAAGCCGACGACTGGTTGAATCTAATCGTCTACTCTCAGCCTGGGAATTTTTTCGCAAATTTCTCCGTCACATTCTGATTTAGTTACGAATTTCTCGAGTCGCTCTTCATCTCTATATCGTCGTATATGTATCAATCGAACATCGTCTAACAACTATAAACGATATCTTGCGAGAGTCTGCACGGTCTTTTTACATATGACGCCATTTTCAACGGAGAAACGAGGACAACCGATAAAACTTCGGCGATTCCGCCAAGATATTGGATAAATGATTATGGACGAACTTTATTCGGACGTGCTGGGTCCGTTATAACTCGCCACGGTAATCTCGCTTGCACAAGAACATACATGGAGGCGAGCGACTTGCTCATAAATTAAAGCTATCCTCTCTCTCTCTCTCTCTCTCTGTATGTGTGTAGCCGACTGTAACACAATTTCTGCAAAATAGCCACAATAGGAATCCCAATATAAATAACTTATCATCCGGATGAATTCGCTTCTCTGCCGGTTTCTCTGCATCCTTGCGCTCTTTCCTCCCGGTCTACCGGTAATCCTCGTTGCGGTTACACGCTCTAGACGGTCTGCTTCTCTTCCTTCTATCTCTGGCTCTTCCTCTGGTCTTCCATAAATTAGCGTCTTCTGCACGAAATTTTCCGGCCACGATAATGTCCTATCCGGTTTTCGAACAAGAAAATCGCGAAACGCGAGCTAGGAGTTGAGCGAGGAAGAGTCTCGTAACGAAGTTTTTTACGCTGCGAGTTTCCAACTCCTTTAATTATTGACAGCTAGTCTGACGAATTTCGACTGATCTATAAAATTTCGATGCGAAGTGACATAGGTCATTTTAGAAAAAAAAACGATGTATATTCTGAAGTACACTAGGAGACGTCAATTTTCACGAAGCAAGGTCTAATCTCAAATCTAATCTAATTTCAAATTTGAATGTCATAAATATTTCTTTGCGTGCTAACTTGCATGACTTGTACTCCTTTGCCCGCCATAGAAATGCTGTCTGGTTTCTAAATTATTGTCATAAGCAAAATTCACCGTCAAACGAGAGAATAATTTAAATAAGAAATGAACGACAAGTCATAATCGCGTGTATTTTCCACGAAGGAGCCAATTTTACAAATAGAATTACATACGAATTCTTCCATTGCTTGCTACAAAATTGTATCGGATTATTTCTACCGAGAAAGATATTTTAACCTCAATTCTGCATACAGAATTTTTCACGCGTAAAATTAAAATAATTTGCAAATATCCCCTAAACTAACAATTATTACATACAGGTCCATTCGTTTCTTATCCTCGAGCTGTATTTCGCGTAATAGATAGCTTACGAATAATTTGGATTTACAGATTGAAATAAACGATCGAAACAATTGGATCTTTTTCTAAAGTCGAAAGGCTTACTGGCTCTCTGATTCACGATTTCGTTGTCAATCGAGAGATGCATCCAATGGGACACCAAGTGAGACGTTTTCACTCGGACATCCGAGTTGCTCGCGTCCAACAGGAATGAAAGGGACGACATTTCGCGCGACATATTATCGCCCGGTATAAAAGTATGGTTCCGATTTTAACGAGTCTCTTTTAGAGGAGAGAGAGAGAGAGAAAGACGATGGATTCATCTGCGAGCGGTATGCAGCTAGTTGCAATTTTAACCATCTGAAATATCACGAGCGCCTTCCCTCAGTTCTTCTCCCTTGCTGCTTTCATCGCATTTTCCGGCTGGTTGGCGAGATGCAGCCACCTCCGGCAACGAAACGAGCCTTGCCAACGAAAGAAAAATCGAGCAACGTCTCGAGACTTCGTTACAGCCGGGAGATAAATCATGATTCCGCGAGGTGTGCCACCTGAGAAATCTTGTTTGAGATTTCTTGCGCCAGCAACGCGTGAGTTTTAATATCGCGCGTTTCAATTTCGATCGCGTGCCGTGCAACGTCGCAAAGACCCGTTCACAGCTGTTTTATTAATTGCTTTTTTGATCAAGCAATTAGACGATTTACTTAAGTTAAAGTGTCTTCTAAGCTTGTAGATCTTCGACACGTATAGGTTTAATTTAAAAAGTACATACATACATCTAGGTGAGGACCACAGAATTTTTACCAAGTGGTTTAAACTAAATACAAAATTTGTTAATTTAGGAATTGAAGAATACTGGAAAAATGTCGTAAAGATATCAAGCTTTCACTAGACTCCCACGCTATCACAACTCGCTACTCGCTATGATTCTCTCGAGATCTACAATCTGCCACGATTCGCTATTTTCTACAGGTCTGCACTTTATCACAACTCTGAAACGCAGCAGCTTTCACTACATAATGATTGGACACAGGAAGAAGCATTCTGAACAATTTTCTTACATGTATAGTAAATCCCATTTTAAAAAAATCAGAGTTGACCTTGGTAAGTCTTCGACGAGATTAGCCATCCACTGATGAGAAAGCTAATCAACTATCACGTGTCTCTTGAAATTCTCGCCGCGAATTCGACGAAACACAACCTGTGCACAGATTCGAGGCGCTTCAAATCCCCTCGCTGATGACAACTGGCGCAACATCCAAGAGGATCGAGCAATTCGACGCTCGAACAGGGGACGATCGCGAACGAGGGAAAGTTGGCCGTTAGAAAGGCATGACCGGTGTTCAACGCCTCTTAACGCGAATCATAAATTTTTCCAGCCGGGAAGTTGCCGGTTCTCTGATAGCTAGTTTGCAATTCTACGGACGACCGCTGGCAAGATAGTTGCCACCGGATGGAAAAGTGAAAGAAAGAGGAGTGAAGGAGCGGAGACGGACACGAAAACGACGCGAGAAAGTTAACGGGGGACAAAGAGGGGTAGGGTCAGGGTGTAAGTAGAACCGAACTGCATTGCAGAATTACTCGGCGATTTCTACCCAGAGAGAGAGAGAGAGAGAGAAAGAGAAAGAGAGAGAGAGCATAAAACAACCGACGCCAGCTGCTAGCCAAATTTATGACACGCTTATACGCGCCGAAATAGAAACGTAGGCCCGCTGGCAGAAACGTTTCGCCATCTTGCGCGTACGTCGAACGTCGTATCGTTCTCCGACGCTTTCACAGAAAGATACTTCGAGATCCTCCGACTGGAGATCGTCTGCCTCTTTGCAAATAATCTCGAGCAATTTCGATTCTCCTCTGCCGCAGCTTTGATATTCGAAACCTCGATGTCAGATTTCAAACGCGCGCTAAACCAGTACACAATTTAAAGGGTAATGCGCGACGTACGGATGATAAACCACGTTTCAATCTGTTCTGTTCATTGTGCAAATATTCTTGGTATTTCTATCCATTGTTGCGCGCCTTGTTTCCTTTGCAGACGTCAAAGAGATTGTTGCGCCCACGTATGCGCGCAAATTAAATTGAATATATTATACGCGTTCGCGATGTCGTGCGTCGCAATTCGTTGTACATAGAATCGGGAAACGTGGCGAATTGCGCGAGATCGCAACGACGCAAAGTCGCTGCTGAGAGGGTGAAATTCTTGAAAACATCGGGTCGGCGAAACGCTCGTTTCGAGCGATCCTCTTCGTTTGATTCACCGCCGCCGGCTCCGGCTCTTCGATCGTTCGTCCATGCACGGCCGCACGGAATTTTAACGCGTTCACGTACGAACAACGAACACAGCGGCGCGTGTGTACCGATTAGATACGACGAGTATGGCCGCCATCGATTCGCTCTGCGTTCGATTGACATTGAGCGGGGTGGAAATATCGCGATTTCAACGATTTTCTCTGCCGCGGGTTAATATCGCCGCTGCACTGTATCGCAATTTCGCGGTGGATTGAAGACATTAACAAGCGTGCAATCGCGGAAACGTGAACCTGGGGGATGTAGCCCGGGTTGTAACGCGGCCGGCTGTTTGGAAAATCTGGAAAATTAGGATAACGCGGCCGCGGTTACGCGCTACAATTCGGCGGAGTTTCACAATGCCCGGAACCCGTGCTGTACACGACTATGTATATTAATTACTACATTTCGCCGCCGCGGCAGTAACTCTGAATAGTTCATAGCGCGGTAATTTCGTTCGGGCACGCGTTCGCAAATCTCCCGGCCCGGCCCGGCTCGTGCAACTTTTATTTTCCCCTTCCAGGCTGCCGGATGGCCAACCTGACGCCGAGCACGCGTGGAGAAGTTTCGGCAGTGACCGATATCCGGCGACCGACACCGTGAATTCTTCGCCCTCGTGACCGAATGAACTGAGTGTTCGCCTTTCGTGATTCGCGCGCTCTCACGCGTCTGCGTGCACACACACACACACACAAACGCGTGAACTAACGAAAACTGCCGTGTACGTAGTGGAAAACGTTCGACTGCGCGCAACTTTTTACTTCCCGGTGTATATAAATATATGCGATGAAATTCGAAATTTAGAAAATCGGAAAAAATAGACGCGACCTGTACGATAAATCCAGCGCACTGATTTACGGAGAGATTATTCTGGATCTTTTATGGGAAAATTCGACAAAAGTCGAAGACGACGGTTCGTGACGCGACAAAATCCCGTTCGTCGAGTAATAGTTCACGAAGAGACGATTCATTTTTTATCACTTCACCTGTACTTTTCAAACATATTCGTTTGTTTAGCTGTTCAAATTTATTTGCATTTGTTCGCAAGTGCAAATTGAGCATCTGACAATGAGTGTCAGATATCGAAGGTGCTGCGCGATAAATTCAATCTGTCGCAGTTTGCATAACAATAATTTCTATTTTATTTGTAAGATTGCAGAGATGAAAGATACCGTAACACGGTTAATCCAGTTCATGAAGTTGATGGTTTACAAAAAAAATTTACTTTTCGACATTTTGCTTGCATGGCGATTTTGTTTATTTATATTCCGCGTTTATTCGCGTGCATGTCCATTTATTTATACGCGGTGTCTATATTCCAGGTTTATTTGTTTGCGTTTTACAGGCAGTTTGCATTTATTTAATTTCGCTGTCCTCGCGCGCGTGATACACTGATACACAAACACACACACACACACACACACACACACAGCCGTGCGAAGACGACGACTACGAGGTTGTCGAATCGCCTGCAAGACGATATTTCATCGTGACCAAAAAGACGGACGAGAATCGCGAAATGTTTGGACGACGATAAAAACGAAGGGGATGGAAGGTGCGACGTATGCGTCCCCGGGGATGCAAAGCGAACAATCGCAATGGTCTGAGCTGCATTCGGGAAACTGGCACGAACGTGATCGCGATTTCAGCCTCGAGACACCGTCGATGCGAAGGCGAGAGAGACGAGGAAAAATTCGAACGAACTATAGTCAGAGGTTGGGAACAAGTGGATTGAGACGAGGATCGGTCAGACAAGTCGGCGTACGTCGATCTGTACAATGCGTCTCGTTATCTTGTCAAGGTTTTGTAATATTGCATTTTGTTCTGTACACTGTTCCATGTATTAATTATTGAAGTTCCAGACTGTAATAGTTCGAAATTTCCAATTTCAGTCTATGGAGAATTTAAAGTGCAAAATGAAATTAAATACGTTTAGTAATACGACGTTTGTTAATTGCTACAGTCATCTGTGACGCGAGTGCTGAAGACGGAGAACGCGTATAATGTCAAGGAAATTTGTGACAATATGAGACCACTTTGTCTCGAGACGTTGACCTATGATTAGAATGTTCGTACTTGTATATTACTACAGTTACTTCGAAGTTTTCTCGAACTTTTACAAATCCGAAATTTATACAAAATAGTAATTTAAAAAAAGTGTATGTCAAACGATGTGAAAACTATTCAGATTAAATCGATGATCTCTCGAAGAAATTACATTATCACTACATTATCGATATTTGATCGTTATATATACCAACTTTTAATACCCACAAAAGCAAAGAGGCAAACGAAAATGATCTACCGGCAAAATGACGATGTGATTATCGAAGAACAGGCGAAAAGGAAGAATTCGATGAAAGCTCGAGAACTCTTAAAAGCTGAATGAAAGACAACAAAAGGGATACGATAAAGGCGGAGGGATAAACGACGTCGAATAATGTTTGCAACAAGAATGGCGATCGAGAGGAGAAATAAAGGGAAGAGATGCTCACAACAGGCCATCAAAGCCAGAAGCAAATTCGCGGAACTAGTCGGTCGTTAAAGACCAAAGTTTCGGGGCTGCAGGACAATTCGTCGTCTGAGAGAACGGGGCTATGCTCGTAAGTAACAGAGACGTGACCATGCGAGAGGAAACCACGCCGTGACGAGATTCCATTGTGAATATCTATTTTCGTGTTTGCGAACTACACGAACTGTCGCTCACTCACAGGCAAGTCTTGCATCGAATCAATAGCGAAACAATTGTTTCCGAATCTAAGTTCGCTCCTTGTTTCGGTCTCGCGGGGTTTTCATCTCCGCTTGTGAGAAGAACTGCCTTGCATCGTAATTGAACCCTTTCCTCCCCTTTCTCTTTTTCTCCCTGACTTTGATTCTCCCTCTCTCTCTCTCTCTTTCTCTCTCTGTCCATGTGTTTCGACGTTGCTCGATGATGGATGCGACACGACACAAAGAAACTTCGTTTGCCTGGTTAATCGTGCCGGGTCGACGCGTTCGAACTCTGCTGCAGCGGTTTAACAGCTCGCAGCCGACTCGGTTTTCGAACACTGGCAATTCGCATTGTACTCTGCTGCCGAAAACCGACAAAAATTCCGATTCTCCGAATTTTAATTCGGCTAAGCCGATTCTTAAAGTCATTCAGTGGTACATTTACGTTTCAATAATCTACCTCGAATCGAGTTGATCTCTTTGATTCTTATATATGTACAAGTTTAAGTGTTCTGTTTTAGTTGTAAAATTTTTTTGATAACATCACTATAGGTGTTGCCTATTGTTTTCGTTTTATTCATAAATTTCTTAGCAAACAACGGCCGCGTGATTGAAACGCAAATAACTGATGCAACGTTGGAAAGGAGACACGCTAACAAATGAATAACAAATATCGCAGTTTCATTTTCTTCTTTTAAGGGAAATGCAAATGAAAGTAACGAACTATTGAGAGTGAATATAGTGAGCCGAAGATTATTTCGGTGATTGCATTTAATGATTAAAAGGTCCTTTAATTTTGCTACAAGATTCCCTTTTTCCACTTCATCGATACAACCTTCGGTGTTTTTGAACAAAAATATCTCCTCCAACGCTCTAATGTATCAGAAACAAGATTTAGGCTTAATAATATCGAATTATTTCAGAGGAGCATCCAAAGATTCCGCATCATCGTTTACGTAACGAGAGGTGATCCTTTCTCCATTCACGACCGACAACGTACGCCGGAAAACACGATCGGCTCGGAAATAACGAGGGCTGATTGAAAAATTGCAGGACCATAGACGACTGTTAAACACAGGTTGTGCTTTGGCGTTCTTTGGGGGCCAGCCGACACGTAGCTACTGGTAAAACTTTGCGAATGTGCCGACTTTAATTAAGGTCGATCGATGTCAAGTAGTTAGCGGTTAGAGGCGTGCTGAAACGCGCGGCGTCGGCGTCGGCGTCGGCGGCGCAAGCGCGCCAGACATTCGAGAGAGCGCGTTTCAACCAACTTTGTTTCAGACTTCGATGACGTTGATTGAATCAGACCAGAGCTTGCAGCCACTTCGCTTGTTCCGGTTTGTTGCACCCTCATGTAATAACAATAATTTCGTAACCGCCGCCCCTCCAATTTCCCTGTGTATTAACGATAGTTGCCGGATCGATGCGCGCGACTTTCCTCCCCCGTGTTCTGATGAAAATAACAGGAAAGAAAATGCACGCGATCGTCGAGATAAAATCCTCAGACGATGATTCAAAGTCAGTAGTGGTCCCAAACTCACATGTGCGTATGTCACGTAAATACACTTTACCAAACGAATGTAATTGTATTCGAGTATGGCTGACGTATGCCATGGAATCGCGTATGCTTCGTCGAACGAACAAACTCTCTTTAGTTACACTAAAATCTATAACGTCCGAGGATTTTCTGAATCGAAGTCTGTACTACGATAAACACGTAAAAAGAAGAAGAAAGAAAAAGCACACGCGATCTCGTCTAGTCGAGATCGTCGAATAACGATCCGGATATCGTCGCCTGAAACAGTGGTCCCCGGCAACGGTTAGATCGATAGCGGGAAATCGTCATCTGCGGGAACGTTCGCGTCGCAGATGAAGAAACAGAGGCATAGAGCGAGAGACAGAGAGAGAGGGAGCTCGCATAGGTGAGAGAGGAGGAGGAGGAGGAGAAGGTGGAAATGCGGCGCACGAGAAAGCGCATAACCGTCGGGTTCGACGTGCATATACGTGCACTATCGGGATTCTGCAGTGCAGGTGCCGGCGAATGTGGGCCACGGCGTGTGACGTTGCGCGGCCTGGCTAACGTGGGTAGCGCAGATAACTCGAAGCGACTGGTAATGCGAGGCTCATGCCTGTATGGTTAAGGCCAAAGGTGGCCCAATAGCAGCTGATGGCCTTTACGGGGAATGGCAATCGCCCTTTCCAACCCTACCTGGCTGCCAGATATCGCTCGCCTCCCCCTTTGCCCCCTCCCGCTGCCACCGCTAATACCATTACGCTGTCAGAATCGAAAAGGAACAGCCCGTTCGATGACGTTGCCTATCTTTCGAAGATTGAATTGCCCGCCACCGAGTCCCGACTTTTGT
Organism: Tetragonula carbonaria; assembly: GCA_032399595.1. NCBI lineage: Eukaryota > Metazoa > Arthropoda > Insecta > Hymenoptera > Apidae > Tetragonula > Tetragonula carbonaria. The sequence continues at coordinate 1,396,393 of JAUCRC010000012.1, read as the reverse complement.
CCTTCGACGGACCTGATATCGTTTTCTACAGTCGTTCGACGTCGTTCGACTTTATCAGCAAGCAGTTTCAACGGGGAGACAAGTTACTAAGAGTCGAGAACTCGCAAGTGCCAAAGGCACTTTCCATCTCTTTCCATCTCGCTCGACTTTTATCTATATAAGCGGATTTTTCTCGGCTCTCCGTAGCAATTAAAAGGACGACACCAAGTGTCGTCGTCTCGTCTCGATGCGAAAAAGTACGCCTCCGTATATCTACTACCCGAGGAAAGCTACTCACTATACGAGTTCAGTACGGTCTTGAACTTTCGTAGTATCGATCCGATTCGATCTCCGGCGAAAGTTGGCCGTCTCCGACTTGGAGGCAGCCGTTCGCGTAAAGACTTCGTCCTTTGTTGGCAAACTGAACGATCGTCCGCGACTTAATCGTCCGCGACGAGCGAACCGGCACGCCAGCTGTCAAAACGGGGGAACGCAGCTAGGGATATTCAACGTCGGCGCGACAGGTAATGCAACGACGTGTTTCTGGAATCCGGCGAGGATGCCGGCAACGTTCGGAGGTCATTTCCCCTCGTCACTTCCGGCCCGCCGGCTCGTCCGGGATTTCTATGGGTGTAGGCGCGTGTAAAATCCGAGAGTTGCGGCCGTTGAAACGGCTTCCGGATTCCTGAGTATAATCAGCCGTGGCGCAGCGTAATCACTGTTTACCCAGTAATTATCATGCAACGTGGCAACGTGAGTCACGGAGCAATTAAGACAACGAACGACTCTCGTGGCTACCTTCGCCGTAATGCGCAACTTTTTCACGCGGCTCTTTTCGTTTCCAAAAGATTTGCACGCTTGCGCCGACCTTTTATCAACTCGGGATAAACTTTGCCTGATTAGGCTCGAACACGACTCGCGCTCTCGCATCGAAGAAAAAATTGAAATCGAGACGATCAATGTCACGTTTGTCAAGTTGAAGTTGTTTGGGATCGATGGTCGCGTGCCATCACTATTCGATCACTACAGCTTACAGCAATATTTCCAACAGAACATGAAGGCTTTTGAACAATTTAATAACAATTAAATAATATTAATTATCTTGTTAGTCAAAATTGGACGATTTGCGAAAATCGTAAATTAAAGGAACGTGGAAACAAATCCAACTGTATGCAATTATCACGTGTAAAAAATCATAAAAATAAATCAAGAAACTGTATTTATTGCAACAGTAATGATTTAGCGTATTCGTATCGCACGATAGATTTCGTGAACTTTTTTCTTTTCAATTTATTATACTTCCCAGTATAAAACGAGAGACACCGTCATTTTTCATTCGATTTGCACAACGCTGTTTTCCCTCCGATATTTCAAATTTGCCAGACGCACGTACGTGGACAGACACTCAGCCGTGACTGAAAGCGCAAATAACGCCGACAGATGTTGCGAGATGGGAAACTCGACTGGGTGAATGAATGATTAGAAAGCAGCGAGCAAAACAACAGAAAGGACAGTCGTCGATGTCAAGGCTACACCTCGACTCGGCGGAATTAAAGGAAGAACCGATAGAATGAAATTGGCTAGCGAGGTACGACATGCTCGAAGGTCTCGGCTCTATAGAACGTCGAGAGCGCGCGCACGAAAGGAGTAGGGGAGGAGGGGGGGAGGTGGAACGTTCGACGTCGTTAAGACGCAATAAAAACGCTCGACGTAAAAAGAGAAGAAAGAAAGAAAGAAAGAAAGAAGAAACAAAAATGGCATCGAGCTTTGAGATTGCCACGAGCAATCCTTCTAATCAAGTTCGTTCTTCCACTCCCTCTTTAAATCTCACCCCTCTCCATTTCCACGATTCTTTCTCGTCTCGTCCTGGTTCGCGTTCTCGTCTAATTCCTTCACGAGCGACGTGGCACGTCGTTCGCGGACGCGGCGAGAGTCGAGACTCGGCTTTCGATCGAACCGGCACGATAACGGGCATAAATTTCAGCCGGCCTGGCGTGACTTTGTTCTGCTTGGCACTAAAACTCGCTTGAGACCGTGCCAAAATTTGCGGAAAATTTACACCGGACTCTTTTCTTTCGCCGCAATCCGGCTGATTTATTCCTTAGATAGGGCGGCTCGAAACTCGCATGCATTGCCTCGATCGATCTGTCAGCCTCCGATTGTTCGATTTGCGTTAACCACCACACGGCCAAACGACATCGACAGTAAGAACCTTTGACATACGCATTGCTGTGATTCCTCTCGAGGCAATCGTACGACTATCGGCGGCTGATCGTGCGTATCGATATAAAAATGATCCGACACTTGGTCTAATAAATATACTTTGCGACAATGGACATACATTACACGTCGTTCTCGACTCGTGTAATCTTTAATCTATTTCAACTGTGAGACAGTATCAACGCGATGCGATCGTCGGTCCGTCAAATGGAAAATTAATTTCCGAAAAATTACACGCGTTGATTTTCGTCGAACGTACGCGCACTCGTTTCTCCATGGTTCGTTATCGACTCGTTACAAATTAAATCGGAGCCCAGTTATTATATCAAATGTATTCATAACAAGCCAGGGAGAATAGGCCAGCCGGTAGAACGTAATATGATTAACGCGATTGCTCGCGTCGAATTTCGTTTTCATCATCGAACGCGCATTAAATTAACAGGCATTAATCACGCGGTGAAGTCGGCTACGTCTTTACACCATGACCGACGTAGACCAGCGGTGAACGCGAGACGCGCGCGGAGGAGAGCGGAGGAACCGGCTGTGCGCGCGGCTACAAGAGCGGAGCAATGTCGTTTGTGGAATAAAGTCACGCGACACTTGCGTCGCGACAAGCGTCTCCGTGAGCGATAACTACGCCCGCTTCCGGGGACTTTGCTTTATGGCTACGTCGCGAGATCGCTCGATCGTTCTACGCCTTTATTGATCTAACTTTTTAATTTCCGCTCGTGCATCGATCTTGATCGCGCATCGCAGGACGATACTATCCGAATCCGTAGAGAAAACAAATTCTCCTGTCTTTCGAGTCGAATCGAGTAACAGGGGATTCTCTCTCTCTCTCTTTCTCTCTCTCTTTCGCAGGAAACTCGCTTTCGTGAAAGTACTTGGCTCGGTGCCTGCGTCGATCGAATTATCCGGCGAACAACGGACAAATATTTGCCTGCTTGATCATGCGAGGGAAAACGGGAATAATACTGCGAACAAACCACGAAATTTCGGGCTCTTCCTAATTCCTCTGTGCTTTTCTTCCATACGTGGTCCGGCGAAAGTAGTCCGAATCAATATTGACCCTCGCTACTTTGACACCGTTCTATAGATCGTCTAAAATTATCCCGCGCCGTGACAGGCAACGTGAATTACTATCCCACGACCTTTCACGTGATTATTTCGAAACTAACCCACAACCGCGTAAACCTCCGCGACTGTCAATGTACAACTCACATGAATAATTCTCTGTATTCCTGTACAGTACTATATTTATGTAGTATATGTACATACTATATTTATGTAGTGTACTTTATACAGTCTTACAATTTCTGTCCAACTTATAAACATTTCAAATATCCAACATAAATCTGACAATTATATTATATTATATTATTATATTACATTACAACACGTATGTTTGTTATATTTATATTACAGTATTTTCTGTGTATTCTTGTATAGTCTTGCAATTTCTGTCTGGAATGAATGCCCTGTAACTAATGATCACCTCAAACATTCTACTTAATCTCACAATTAATACGAAAAGAGACAATACTGAGGAACAATTTATGGTACGGTTTTTACTATGTCACAGGACGATTTTTACATTACACGTTTCCGTCCTTCGCAGAGCATGGAACAGAAAAGAAACGTAGAATCTAATTGAGCAGTCTGCGGTGCCACTGCTCACGGTGCGATAGTACTACAACTGGCTTCGTCAACGCGCAGTCTGATCTCGTACGGGGGTATCTACTTGATGCGACAAGCTGACCTCTCGGCCCTCGATATTTACGACTGCCCTCACTTTCGTATTTTATTCGAGTAGCTACAGATTTAAACGTAACCATTACGAGACAGTATAATTCTATTTCAGCCGCATTACACATTATTCCTGGCCGGCTAGTATCGATCGACCCACACCATTAACCTCCAGCTCGCCCATCCTCGTACACATTTAACGTGTACTTCTTGCGGCTCTATTATTCAAATAACCGTCTTCAGACTGCAACCAGTGTGTGTTTGTCTGTGTGTCTGTGTATACTACAGCGTTTCACTTGCTGGTCGAAAAGTGAACTGACGCGTGAATTCCCGGCAACAGCCCCTCTCTCTCTCTCTCTCTCTCTCTCTCTCTCTCTATCCTTAATCCAACGACAACGACTAAAATCTGGCTACGATTCCGGCGCGTAATGCGCGTCACGTCCGATTAGCATCCATCCGAATTTCTCGTCGCGGCTATACGTATATTCCACGTCCGGAGGAACCGCTCGCGCTCGCTTTCATACGCGATTATGTGGCCCTTTTCCCCAGCTGCCGCAGCCTGGCCAAATTAGAGCCGCGCGCGCCGATACGGCAACGCGGAGAGTTCGTGCACGCGTTTTCGCGCGGCCAGCACGCGAAATTTTCGCGATCACGCGTCTCTGCCTACGTGTGCACATGGCTACCGGCCAGCTAAACTCCAAGCCAGCGAACGCGCCAGTTGTTTCAACGAAACACACCGACTTCGAGCGAATTCAAGCTTCTCGATCCGCGGTTGCATCCTCGTTGGTTGCAAGTTGCTCGTTCTACTTCTCGGTGCTTCCTTCCAACGGCACAATGGCACCACGGACGAACGAACGAACGAACGAACGTTGTTTGCGAACGCGGACACCTTTACAGTGAGCTCGGTCTTTCGTCGGCGATTTAATGACGAAACGTTTCGAATTATCCGCCGGTATTCCCATTCGGGACGAAAAGGTTTGGTTCCCCCCTCCCCTCCTCCTCATCCCCCGTTGGGAATATTATCTCGCCGTGAATTGAGGACGCAACTATACCACGCGAGATAAACTGTTTTCCTCTCGGCGGAAGGGAGATTATTTCCATGTTTTATATTCTAAAGGGAAACAGGCGCCGAAAGTGGAAAGCGGAGGACAAGAGGAGATAAAAAAGCACAGTGTAAAAAGTGTCGGTTCCTGCCACAAAAACGCGCGCCCTTCGTTAAGAACCGGCTTCATCCACGCGGTTCGTTTCCGTCTGGTTGATACGTGAGTTGCATCGTTCGCAGGTGAAATTACGCAGCTGTCGCCGAGAAACGTACCGAGGTTTGTATCATCTGTCCTGATACGGTACAGACACTTGGAATTTATATTATTTTGTATTAGATAGAGGATGATTTCGTTCGAGGAATCTAGTGGGTATGTAGACCATCGAACTGTGTTTAACGGGCAATGTCTGAAAGATTTAGACTGCAGAGCACTACATTTAGACGAAGAGAACAATGGAAGAAAATTGTTCTACGCGTAAACAAGCATTAGTGCAGCAAACGACCACGAATTTAATTGAAGCGCAGGACGAACGAGTACTCGTTCTGAACGTACTATGGAACGTAACATGTTAGAATTGTTATATACAGATATTGCCTTTACTTTTTTGGGCGCAACTTTGCCAATAGATTCTATGAGTGAAAATAAGGAAAAGAAAAAACGTATGCTTAATAATTTTTCGTTAAGCAACTATAAAATTCGAAATAACAGTGTAATAAATTTTCGCTTGAATACAAGTGTGGCAATGACTGAATTAGCGTTACTCGTGATGATGGATGAATCGAGAAGAATCGAATCTTTTTCGCCTCAAAGGTGACGCCATTGGGTTTTTACTTATGGGCAGTATTAAAACTTTGAAAGCTTGACGCACGCGAAGAATCAGTTAAGCAAAGAACGCGTTTAATAAGATGAAAGCAAATCAATTAGAAACTCGAAATGTGACGAATTCAATTTTTGATAGATGTCAAACCTATGTCCAATAAAAACGAACAACACTTTGAAATGGAACTAATCATTAGGTAAGGGTAGATAATTTTCTCGAGTTTTCGTTATAGCTCCTCTATCTTTTTACTCGAAAGATGCTAACCTTCTGACGATGAAATGCCTAATCTGATGATGCACATGACGATACGAACCAATGAAACAACACAAATCAGTAGTATCCAATAGTAATCTATATAATAGTGTAATCAGTAGTAATACAATATATAAACCAATTTTAATTCGATGGACGATCAGCTCTGAAAGTATAGCCACGAGAGGTACTGTAATAAGCGATAGAACTATGGTCCCAGAGCGGCATTCACGCAAGTCAGCCGGCTCGTCCATGTAAAAAATTGGCCGCGATGTCGACTGCATTGGAATCGCGGTCGTTCCTTATTCTAATCTCTTATCACCGGCACGGCGCCGGAATCGAAAATCGTTTCCACGTCGTTTCGACGGCCATGCATACGGGAAAGCTTAACACTCTCGTTATCCGCTGTGGAAAAATAATAAATTCCTGGTATAACCTGTATGCCCTGGCTAAACCATTTGACGCTGGCTTCTAACCATCGCGAACGAGCTCCGAATTTGAAGATAAGTCGAGTCGATTCAACTGCACTTCTGCTTAATTCACGGTTAAACGGCGAGATTAAGCGAGCAACGCGATCGCGGAATATTTGATGTTGCCCGCGCGAATAAACCGCGCGATCGTCTGCCAGAGTAAACACACTGGTCGTAATCGGACCAACGGAATCTTATTAGAGCATTAATCTTCGAGTATCTAAGCGACGCTGCCGGTGTTCATTTATCACGTTCGTTGTGTGTCCGCGCGCGTCGACACCGATGAAACGAAAAGATGACTCGTAACTGCCAATTATCGTGGCAGGAGAAAGATTACTGTAGATTCAGCACACCTTGCTTTCTCACGTGAAAATGCGCGACGAAGGCGGAGGGATAATAATCGCGCGAAGAATAGATAGCAGTTTGAACGCTTAAATGACGTTGCTGCGTCATGAACGAGTGGAGAAATTTTCGTTGAATTACTAAAATTTGCGACACTTCGTCTAAACTGTTTTTATAGTTTATATTCTCCGCGAACAGAGATTACTCGTTCTAAGATTCAATATTAAGGACAAACTTCCAAAGTACAAATCTTCTTCGAAACACTTGATACAATAGTACATTGGTACAATAGTAACTTTCTACCGAGGTTCCATTCTTATATAATTATAATTACGACGTTCTTAGAAAAACGAACGAGAAAGTTCATTTCGTCTGGAACGAAAGAGCTCCAAAACTTGCCAGCGTGAGTGCGAGTGTTTATACGGAAGAGGAAAGAAGCATCGACGATCGTTTCCGTCGATGTCTGCGACAGTTTCGCGATTTTATAGCGGCCTGTGTCTCGCAAACTGGCCGCTAAATTTTCCCCGACGATGAATCCTCGTTGAAAAGGTTCGACTCGCGTATCACGCGGGACGAAACGAGAGAATAACGAATAGGACGCGAGTTTACATTTTCACGTGGTGTGTGTGTGTGTGTGTATGTGTGTGTGTGTATGTATGTGTAAGGACGTTTTCCCTCGACTGGTAAAGATCGCGGGGAATCTCGCGGAAAGGGAGGCCTTCTACGAGAGCAGATAACGCGCTCGAAATCTCCTGATCGATGATGGAGCCAGGCTTCCGACCAATTTCGTCGAGAACTTTGCAATCTGGCCTCGCGTCGGATGCATTTGCAATTTGATTTATTCCTGGCCTCTCCGCTCCCAGTATACGCTCGGTCGGATATACGAATTGGCGAAAGGATTTCCCGCCGTTTTTCCCCGCTTTTCGCCGCGGTTCATCCCTCGTCCAAACAACGATGTCGCGACGATAAATTACGGGAATCGTCGTCTTACTTTAACGCGATAATTTTATCTCGCGCGGTGTTTCCTTTAGCACGATCGCGGTTGTCTGAACACATGTATGTGAAACCATTCTGCAATCGTAAAGTCTATTAACGGCTGGTCCTGGAATTTATAGCGATCTCCTCGCCGACCTGTTACTTTTATATACGTACACGTTGAAGCCATCGGACGTCGGAAGCACGTTTTGGACGCAATTTAGAGACACACGTGCACACATGGTACATATGTACGTGGAACGTGTATCAAGGAATTGAGGATCTAGTCTTCTCAACGCTCGAACTACCGACCATTTGAACTATGGAATTCGAGATACTTGAATATTTGAATGAAATTCTAAATATTTTTCGTGAAGCTTCTTTCTTTGTCATTTGTATTGACCCAATTCCTCGCCCCTATCCGACAAATTTAATTACGAGGGACATGGTCAAGCTTTCAATACGATGAAGAATACTTTCATTAATATATTTCGCGAGAGATGATCCAATAATACACACTTGTGAATGTACGAGTTAATCGTTTTGAAAGTTTCGATCTTCAGTCTTTTTACGTTAAACCACGTACTTCAATTCGGTCTTATGTACAGTTTCGTTCAAATTCAAGATTAACCGGTACACTAACAGCGCGGTAATTCCTCGCCGAGGATGTGACAATCTATTCGAAGAAAGAACCAAGGGAGAGGGAGAAACCATGGGAGAGTCTGAAACGGATTCCCGAATCCGGTCACGGTGGAAATTAATTTTCGCCGGACGAAACTACGGCGAATTTAGCTGTGGTAAGAAATCAACTGTGATCGTGCTCGTTTCGTTTACCTATGCTTTTTCTTCACCGCCGAAATTCTACGAGATCTATCCTCGAGGAAGATCTCGTATCGTTACGACGCGTCGCGACATCTTCGAGAAACGTCCGCTTTTTCGTTTTAATATTGCTTTAAGGGTCTGAAAAAGGGTCGTTAAATAAAAGTTTACATCGTAAATGTTGCAACGAGTATCGTGCTTAGGATATAATATTTTGTAGCATTATTTCTTCAAGCTGCGTATATCCAAATGATCGACGCGTCGCATATTTGTTCTATTTCTCTCTCTCTCTCTCTTTCTTTCTCTTTCTTTTTTCTTTCATAACTGACATCGAACATTAGTTTTTATTTGTTCTTTCGGCGTGTCCAGCGAGAAGCTTTCTCGTTTCGTGTGACCGGCGTCCTACAGAAGTTTGCAAATTTGAAAACAACGAGCCGATATTACGGACGGGCCGAAAATGACGAAATGATTGATCGATCGATTAATCGATCAAACCAGACAAACTGCTCCACCCCCGGACAACAATACAGTTACTCAGTCAGCGATATCGTTGCGATATACCATTCTTAACAGACAGCCGATGACGCGGGGGGAAAAAATGATGAAATCCTTCGCATGATGTACTGGCAGTCCGCGAATTTTCAAAGATGGCCTCTCACCGCAGGATGGAGAAACTATCCAACTTCCCACCGATTCGTCCAGGATCTTTATCGAGTTTTCGTTCATATCGGTGAATCAATCTCACGTCGTGTTATTCGTTACAACCGTCCATCCTCTGTAATCACTGTGGCATCGGTCTCCGCGACGATCGTAAGCTCGTTGTACAGTTTTTTATAATCGCTGTGCGATCAATCGGAGGGTGATTCTGTACGAATAGTATACAATAACAGAAAGAAATAATAATCTTTCAAATAATATCATGCGCAAACAGAGCACGACGAATTAGACGAAACGACACGACGTAACGGTGAAATTTAAATATCGAACATTAAGAATTAATGTATTTGATGAATTCTCTGATTTTCTGGGAAAGGAAACCGTCGATGATCAAATAATTATTAAATAAAGGAACTGTCGATTATTCACTGCTCTCCAGATTAGTCGAATTCGATTCGATTTTCTCGAAAACCAGATCTCAAATGACGTTGCTCTTCCTTCTCGATTTAGTTTTCAATCGACTGTACGTCCAAACCAAGAGATTACAGAAATAACCTTGTTTGTTAAAGGGGAGCAAAAATAAACGCGTTCGACGAGAACGATACCCGTGTGGAACACGATAGCCGCGAACTTGAAAGGACAATGAATTATTAACCGGAGGAAGGAAGATCAACCGAGACGTTGCGATTCATCGATGTAACCGCACTAAAGTTATTCGTTTCTTGGAAAATACAGCGCGGCTTAGGCTGCCAGCCGTGCGAGGCTATCGTTGACATTTCGAGGAATCGCAAGATCGATAGCTGGCCTCCGAGGGGTCGTGACACGCCACAAAAACGGTTTCCAGGGAACGGTCAGAGGGCTCGAGGTAATAACCCAAGGATGCGCGATATGCAGTTCTTAAAAAAATAAAAATAAAAAAAAAAGGAAAACAGCGTGTGCACGCGCTAAGAAAGTTGCCTAAAAGAAGTGGCAACGAAATAAAAGCGCGACACGCTACAACTGCGGACGAGTCGAGCTATAAAAGCTGTGCCAGGGAAATGAAAATACGAAAAAGTGGGAGAAAGTTTGCCACAGAATGAAGAACGCGAGCTCTTATTTCTGTATTTCACGAAAAATACGCTGGGCAAATGTTTGCGGAGAAGGAACCTATGATTTCGATCATTTTTTGATTTCTGAGTGTCGTCGATTGAAAAATTATTATCGAACTAAATTTGTGACGATATACTTCAAAATACGATGTCGGAAGCACACGCGAGAATATAGATGAGGTTCCATTATTCTTTCTTAGTAAGAACTTTTTAATAGTGGTCAAATTTTACAACATTACTCAAGATGATAATCTGGAGATATAAATATACAAATTAAACATTAGACATATAGTCAATATATAATAGTTGGAACTCAGATTTCAATAAGGATTTAACAGTGATCCATTTAATCGAGCACTGACTAAAATTTCGTTCAAATAAATGAAGTTCATAGAAACGGACTTTTGTTGTATTGAACAATGTTCGAGATATGAGGTTGATCCTTTTTCGTGAATAATGTTACTTTCATAAAATTTTCACGAAAAATTACGAATTGGTCGTTCCGCTAGTTCTAGCGTTAACGCCTTCCATTTACGAGAGCGGCGAATCTTCTTTACCTCCAGGATGATGTAAAAAAAAAAAGAAAAAGTCCCCTGAAGAAACCGCGTCTGCCGACGCAATAAACTTCGAGACGCGAGGTTAATGAAACGGTGGGAAATTTAATTAAAAACAAAAAATGTAAATACAGTCGGTTGAGAAAACAATTCCATTGCAACTGGGCGAGCAAGGCGTGCGAGCCGCGAGAAAGAAACGACCACCGCGGACGCGAGTTCGCGAAGACGCGAAACTTAAAGTGGCATCCTTCATCGCCGCCTAACCTCCTTTCCACTTCTGCTCTCTTGCTTCTTTTTTTTTTCTTCACTTCTCCGACGCGAATATTTCACGAGCCGGCTTCTCACGCCAACAGTTAACTCGCCGAATGATTAAAACGATACTCCCTTATACTTCGCCGCGTCACGAAGCGTGTTTCGCGTCAAAAATTCAAACGCCTGCTGCTTCGTAAAAGTTCCTAGCTGCGCTGCCAACTTCAACCCCCTTTTCTTTCCTCTGACAGGAAATTAAAATTCAGACTAGAGGTCTCTGTTCCACGTGCCCACATTTACGTGTAAATACACGCGTGGTAAATAAAGTCCGTGCAATTTTTAATAATCCGTCTATTTCTACGCATGTTTAAGTGTACGCCCCTTTTCAAAAGCATCAGGACAAATAACTATATTGAATGTTGAAACACTGAATAACAGTTTTTCGCAAGAAAGAATCTGTAAAGTATTGATGTATTAACAATCTAACAAAAAATTATCTACGACAAACACTAAGCGTTAGAAAACAAGAATGCTTCGAGATTTTAGAACGTGAGTGTACGCGGCAACAGTCAGAAATATATTCGTCTAATATATTCATCCAGCCGACAAACATCGTCCATCAGTGACGTTCGAATGTTCTTTTCTAAAACTAAGAGACGTAAGTGTATACAAAAATACGTGTATTAAAAACTCTTAAAGATCTTGAATTCATCAGTACACGTGAAAAGAAGAAAAAAAGGACATTTTTCGCCGGAGATATACTTGGGACTTTCGAAAAGCATCGCCAAAGCTAACCAAAGGGAGCCTCTGCGACCACGACGACGAGCCAATATTTTCCATTATAAGTCACCGGCGTTGCTTTTCGATGGTCCAATCGGATATCGGAGAGCGAGGAAAGGGGGTGATGATCGGGGGGCAGGATAAGACGCGGCGTAAGTTGCGAGTGTAAACCGCGCTTCTAACGATATTTACCGTGGGCCCTCGCCACCCAGGAACGAAGTATGACGCCTAAATATACCGGGTTTACCGGTATAATTAAAAGCAAACTCTCCCGAGCCGAAAAGTAGAGCAGGTCGCCATTTTGAAGGCAGTCACGTAAGGATCCTTCGACGTTCTCGCGCTGTGAATGCCCGTGAAGGCCCGCGTATCTCAAGGACGCGTAAATCTCGTTCAACGAAGACGAGTCGGTCTCGAGTTTGAGTGTAGTCCTAGCTAGCTCACACGCGCGCCGCTCGCCTCCCCTCCCCCACCTCCCCCGCCCCGCCGTGTTACACGTGTTACCAACGAACAAATCGATAAAGAGACACGTAGCTGCACACACATGCACCTCTACGCCTCTACACTCAAACCACTTCCTCGGGCGTCTATTTATGTCGCGAGTAGTCGCGTGCATCCTACGCGGCCCGCTTTCTATTTTCGACCTTTGCCCTAAGCGGCCTGGCAGCCGAGCATGGTCGAATGTCAAGGTCGGGTCCTCGATAATTGCACGGGGGAAGAGGAGGGGGGCGAGAGGGGCCGGATAACCGTGACGAGAAATAACAAAATTCCCGCGCCGGGAATTACGTAACTCTGAATCTCGCGAGAAATTCGTTTCTCGAGGGCCAGCATTGCTCGATATCTCGGTTATTAGCGCGAAGACTGCGGCAATTTTTGGCACCGTTTCCAGCGATTCAAATGCCCGGGTCGACGCGAGTGTGTTTGACGTAACGCGTCGAAGTACAGTACACACACTCGCGAAAGTGTCTGCAGGCTATTTGTTACACAGTTGCTTCTGAGAAGCCACATCGATCAACTTCGAGAAAAGTTTGAAAATTGATAATGGCGACGAGATGTCGGGATTTGAGTTGTAATTCGCCGTCACGTGTAACGTCAAGGAACAAAGATAAGATATAAATAGCAGGATTGAAAAAAAGAAAAGAAAAAGGAGGATAGAAATTTTATTTTCTTCATACCATGATTGCAACCACTTAATTAGGCACGAAATCGAACAATTTCTTAAGTAAACAAATAGCTAACAGAGTGTAGTAGCTAACAGAGAATTCAACGCTAATTATTAAACACTGTTAAATATGGAAATTTTCTCGCGGCTCGTTCATCAAGTTCATTCACGATAGCCAGCTATACGAGTGCACGATGAATATGTAAATGAAAAAGAAATATAACTGTTACCATATTTAGCGAATTATTGGAAAACTATGTTCCCTGATACATTTCTAGAATCTAGAAATTTATTCAAATTCATTAAATAGCTATTTCACATCTTTCTTTGTTCTCAAACAAATATAAAATCTTGAATTTGTAGCGTATGTTGTTCTATTGCACTTTTTGACTGTTTGAAAACCTTCCAGCCTCACAGAAATAGTCGATAACACGTCGGAAGCGAGATGGCGAAGCATTTCGAAAGGTCGCGCGATTTCGACTGACCTCGGCGTCGCGTTAGGTCACCGGAAAGGTGGAGGGGGGGGGAGGTGGTAAATCCAGAGAAAGAGGAGAAAGATGCCCCGTGCGGCGCTAAACATTCATCTCCCGCGAAGGCGCGGTACGATTGATGCTCGCCATAATGCAAACTAAATTCCCGGGGCCAGAAAACGCGCGCGCCATCGTCATTTTTCACTATTCACGCGAGCCGCGACAGACTTTGCCGCACGATCCTGGAATCGGCAAGTGGCGGTCGACCACCCCCGGGGATATAAATTAATTTTTCTCGCGGCTTCGCATAACTTCGCTGGCTGAATTTCGGTGCAGCACGGTCGGCTTTCATCCGACGGACGTATACGACGCGGTAACACGAATCTAGAGCGGTATCGAAGAGTCGTTTCTTCGTGTCATTTTTCATTCGCGAAACTGTAGCATCGAAACTTGCGTCACTAAAAAATTCTATAACTTTCTCTATCTCTCTCTCTCTCTCACACACACGCACACACACTCTTTCAGGTCACCTGTTTTTTGCATCTGCTATCGCAAACTCTGACCTCGATTTCGAAGAGAAAATAGAAAAGTACCATTGGCAAACCGGAATGGCCCGATATTTTTCATCCACTGACGCGCGCGCGCGCGCACGTACACTATCCTGGTGGTGGGTAAGTATTTGGACAGTTGGCGCAATTCGATTGAAAGCTTAATACTTTCGGTGTATCTTCCAGCCTTTACAATTCGCTCGCCTCTCGCGATAGCTAGGATTCCAAATGATCTGCTAAATTGAAACTGCATCCTGCGTCGTTCAGAACGTTCCACGTTTATCCGTAACGTGGAACGTTCGATACTTCGTGAAAGTCCCGAGATTCGGCGACAGATATTTTTAAAGTCAGTTTGGTTAGACAAGTTTGTTTCTGCAAGACTAATTTCCACTCAGTTCTTCAGTTATTCTTCTCTACTGTTTATCAAGGATTTAAAACCGAATTTAGTATTTGAAATGAAAAAAAAATCACTCCGCTTCGGTTTAAAATATATGTATATATGGCTGTCCGAGATATAATCAGAGATAAAAATTAGATCGAAGAATCTCTTATTTATTTACTGGCGACACGAACGTGCGTACCCTGATCTTTGTACTCGAATCGAAAAATTGCCTCGGAGTGGTGTTCGGCTCACATAAATAAATTAAACGGGACATTGTCTAGCCGTGCTCGTGTCCGTACGAGCATCGCCAGGTGCAAAGTCACGACAGGATGATATCGCGGTATAAAGTAAGCGACACAGCCTCCGGCTACTTTCCCGACAGAATTAACGCCGCGGTGAGTTTGCAGGCTAGTTAGCTTCGGTAACTCGCCGTATCTGTGACGATAAGTTACGGTGGGCGCGAGAGAGAAAGAGGGGTGTTGTTAGCCGATGCACGCGAACGAAAGAGCAAGGGGAACCGACAGAGAAAACGAAAGAGAGAAAGAGAGTGGCAACCCCACAGTTACCAGGGGTATTTACTTTCTATTTTGCCGCAGAATTTATATCGCGGCATTTTGCAACTTTATAGCATTCGTTATCCGTTGATGCGGCTCGATAAGGAGGGGAAAGCAGTTTTAAATAATTAAGTGCATAGCTCGCGGCGGGTTTTCGAGCTGCATCGGGAACGGCTACGTACAAATTGCGGCCATCCCCGCCGCAAGATACACCGGCGAAACTTTCCATCGTTCGTTGATAAATATTTAATCGACTTAAATGTTCAACGCGTTACGCGCCACCGTAATCGTTCCACGAAATTTCCCTCTCTTGTTGGTTTTCCCCTTCCCCTTCCCTTCTCCCCTCCCATTTAACAGTCGTTTAGCAGTTCATCGTGTAATAACCGTTTGAGTGCTTATGGGGAAAAATGACCAACTCATTCTTTCCCATTTGCCGAACCGTTGCTTCGTTAATCGGTCGACAAGTTCTTTACCTGCCGCGGTGTGGTTCAACGTTCGAGGGATCGCGTGGGCTTACCGTCGTTGCTAATTAATGGCGCGTGCCCATTCGAGTGTGAAACTATCGCTTTCGTATTTCTTGCGATTGGACGTTGCAGCGTGAGAGAGTGAAAACAGTTATCTGAGAACAGTTGTCGCTTGCACTTACGATGGAAACAAAGAGAAAGAGAGAATCAACTGATTGCGAAATAGGAACGAATTTTATATTCCGAGAGAGTCAGTTCGCAGGCATCACGTCCCAAAGACCAATAGTTCGATCTAATTGCTTTGTATGACACACGTCGACCACAGAAATCGCGAAGAAAAAAATAAAATATTAAAAAGAATTTGAGATGAAATTTGAGACCTCTGTAAAAAGGAGTTCGATATACGTCCACAGTGAATGATTTGACCCAGCAACTAAATTCGATCAGGAATCTTAAGTTCGTTTCTCCCAGAGTCTACAATCGAAGTCTCGCGTACTTTATTCGTAAAGAGAAAATACAGCGCGCGAGATTATAAATTAAACGATCATAGATATTATAGATTAAGTTCCAGTGATCTCGATAATTCTACTGGATGTTCACGTTCAAGAAGAAAAATTACGAAGAGTCTCTCAGATGAACTTTAATTCACAGTCAGGATTTTACTTCGGTCGTAAAAAAAAGAAAGAAGGAAGAAAACACGGATCAATTTTCACTAGATAGAGTTTCAAGGATAGTCGAATCGTAAATTCTTTTGTCCAATTATGCATCGTTTCTCTGATTATAAAAATTATTGACTCTTAAGTCTTAAGATCAAAAGGAAGCACGCGAGTGCATTCCTGTTTATTTCAACGAGTTTTCCCTCCGGGACACCGCGGTCATTCGTCCCGCCACATAGCCGTCAAATTTACCGTGCGGACAGGTTAAACGAGTGTGATTCGCGTGTTACCATCCAACTGATGACAAAGGGCGCTCGTAGAAACGCAGCACTGGGAACACGAACTCTCAAAGTACCTCCGGTGCCGCGCGCATTATGCATCGTGATGGATTCGTGGCTCGTAATCGCAACGGAAATAGAAGAGCACGAGCTCTTCTGAAAGGACAGAAATAAAGAGAGAGAGAGAGAGAGAGGAAAAAGAGAGAGCTACTCGCCATCTCGACAAATTGAGTTTCTTCGCAGTGGTCTTGTGCCTTGACTTTCCTTCTTTCTCCCGAGAACGAGAAAAGCGGCAGTCACGGACGTCCGTGAAAACGGAAACGAGATTTCGGGACGCTGGTTTTTCTCTTACCCTCGCCACCGTCGTCCTCGTGGACGTTTCGATCTTACTCTCGATCGGATCTTACCCCGGTCTCGACAGATCCACCAACCATACCCGAGTTACCGCGTCGATCGCATTAATCGCTCGACAAAAGCGATGAGCGCGGTGGCCGTAACTCTGTACCATTTCGCGCTTTGATTCAGCGAAAGGAGAGAAAGGAGCAGGGGGAAGAAGAGGAGAGATTCTCGTTTCGAAATTTCGATCGGTAAACAGGGTTAAGTTAAAGTGGTGAATAAAACGGTAACTCAGTTTTCTAAATACATCCTGTTCCGCTCTTCCGATTGCCTCGTCGTCGTCGTCGTCGTGGTGAAATTGCCTCCCCAGCTCTGTACCGGGACTAAATCTCGACACTTCCGCGACCATCTCTCGTTAACCCTCGCCTGGAGAACGACTAAGGATCTATTCGGATCCGTTCGTATATAAACAATCCAAGACCGACTGTCGCATTTTCCATTCTCTTTACAGCGACGGGACAAAGATGAATGTAATGGACGTACGAAACACGTTTGCAATGTTCTTTGTGTACTCTAGTATAAATGCATCAACATTTTATTTCGTTCATTTTTACTTTTCACTTATCGTAACAAAAAAGGTTATTATTATTTATTGTAGCTGTTCATTGTCGTTTCGAAATTTGGGAAACGTATCTCCATTGTATCTCTATCGTAAGCATTCATCAAGATTTCCTCGGCAGAGGAACAATGTTCCCGTCGCTGCCATCGCGCGTAAATATTCATTCGCGCAGAAGTTCGAAACTTTGTAAAAAAAGATTTGTCACTCCTCTTCGTCAAGGAGTAGCAAGCGAACACGAACGAAGATAAAGAAGAGGGAAGAAATGAACCGAAGAAAAGGAGGAACATATCAAGCGAACGAGACAAGCGGAACGAGCGTCGACCGATTTACATGCGCGGCTTGGTTAACCTTAACTCGGGGAAACATGGTAAAAAAAAAAAAAGTTAACGGCCGGCAGGGGAACAGCACCGAGAGGGGCGCGTAAAATAAAGAATCGCCATCGAAGTTTCCGCGGCTCGGTTTTCGGGTGGTTGCGGTGTCCCGAGTTTTTGGATGGAAAACTGCGGTCCCCCGGGTGAACAGCTATAAAGTATAACTGTTTAAAGTAGACGGGACAAGCAACCGCCCGTTCACGGGGCCGTGTTTCCAGCCTGGAATAGCCGTGGCTCCATTCTCAATATTGCACAATGCAATTTCCATCGTGTACACGCGACCCCCGAGCTGCTGTGCAATCGGCGCGCTCGCGTTCTCCCGGTACAAAAAAAAAAAAAAAAAAAATATCCTATTCCTTCCACTGTTTGGCGTTTCGAAAGAAAATATCGTGACTACCTATCTTTCACAGCGCCGTTCTCTGTGTTTGTCCTTTTTCTTGCCATTACAAACGCCGCCACCTCCTCGTGACTAGATTTCACATTTTTATGCCGCCCCCTCCCTCTACGTTAAATTATTCTATCGTCGGCCGTACAGTGTAAAGTATTCCGCTTAATATACTCTGGTCAATGCAACCACTCCACGTTGATAAATCGTATCGCGTTTCCACGAACAAAGTAAATCCACCCTCGCCGGCGACGACGAGTCACGCTTCAACCCTCGCCTGGCTGACTGACCGCCTGGTGGATAATAGATCCGTTCGGATGCACAACTAGTGCAATTTATATCGTTGAGAAACGATGCATCTTCGAATTCGTCATTTGAATACAGAGAAATAGGAACTACCGAGTATCATAGACATATAAACGAACCGTTTAGGGGAAATCCTAGGAAAATAGTTGAATTAAAACTCGTGCTGCCTTTCTCTTGCCGATTTTTGAAGAAAAAAGAAAACCATCACAACACAAATCGCAAGAAGCAATCCAACCTTTAATTTAACTTTCCGCGATTAAATTTCTAGAAACGACCAAGCGGATCTTCGGTCTCGGCGGTAGGTAAACGATACGATGGAAAGTTAATATCGAAATTTATTCCGCTGAAAGCGTGCGGTAGCTAGCTCTCTGTGGTAGTTCATCGGCATTGCCGCCATCGCCAACCGCCGGTCTGCAACTCTAGATACACAATCAATGTCATCTCGCTGAAGAGAAGTATTTGAAAAGTTTCGTCCCAAGTTTCCGCAAACGAGGAATTTTCATTCGCGTTCTACCGCGGCTTGGTCCCGATAAAGTTGGCGCGAATCAGTGGGGGAATCTCCACGGAGAACGAAGAAAACGCGAGTGGTTTGTTTCCGCGAGATTCTGCGAGCGGTTAGAAGTGGCTGCATAATAAGCGTACGCGTGATCCGTGGAATCGCGTCGCAACGACTTTTCCAAGCCGCTCGAATTTTACCCGGGGGATAATTCCTCTTAAAAAAAAAAAAAAAAAAAAAAAAAAAGGAAAAAGCAGGGGAAGACGGCCCAATGCCCAAGCACGCAAACTTTCGTTCGAAAAAATCTCGTCGACGTGAATTTATTCCGCAACTTTCGAACAATTCGTCTTCCCATATACGTATTGCGTTCCGTTCCATTCCGGCGTTTCGTTCTTACGACGAATTTCAATTCTATCCGCATTCTTAACATAAAACTCTGCACGCCTTCGCTGGTCGTCCGTGTCCGCGGTTTGTTCAAGGAGTCTCGCCTAAACGACGCTGAAAGCGTTTCGTCATTCGCGCCTATTGTTCGTTTCGTTAATCGTAAATTAAAGTCTCCGAACGTTTCGGAGCGTTTTGGTCGCGTTTGGCCAGGCACGAGCACGAAGGATCGACGGCGAAAACCAGACGACGGAAAAAGAAGGAACGTGGCAATGAATCGGTATCGATTCACCGAACGACCTCGTACCCAATAATTCAGACTGGCGTCTGCGAGTCTGATCGATGTATCGTCGTCGTCGGTCCGACGCTAAATATTTCAAAATAGTCGCTGATCTTCGTTTAATATTCCGACTCGTTTTAAGCCGTACTCTGGCTCGACGTCACGACCGGCGAGAATAATCTATCGATCTGCCTTAATGGCGGCTTTAAGCACATTCAAACGTATCTGTTGCGATAACGTTCGGTGACTTTCAGCAATATACACACATTGTACAAATTGAAGTGATCGATATCATTGAGATTGTATAGTTTAGGGTATTCGATGATACCAGTTGATTCATTGATCAGCACGCGTAGTGGCTGTCGCGAAACTGTTCGAATACTAATTACGAAAGAACTTTTTTCTACAAAACATTTTGAAATTTCATACGTTAATATCAAATTTGGAATCGATTTTAAGTTGCAAGACATTTGATTAAAATTGGTATGCAGCATTGGTGCACAGCACTCTTAAAAAAATATAGAATAAGTAGACTACACAACTTGATATTTTTCTAACTAGATAAACGAGAAATCGAAACTGGTTTCACACGCTAAAAATTACAATATGAGCACTCTACTCGGAGTAGATATTTTATATATTCTAACGTATTATACGCATTCTGTACAATTTTGTATTTCATTGCGCTTGCATGAAGATGCAACTGTCTATTAATAACCATTGAAAATGATTCCATTGAATATTCCATTGAATATTACGTCCATTAAATTAACAAACATTGTTCAAATACTTCGCGATATGTGCTTGTATCAAATATCTTCGTAATTTCTATATGCGCGCGTTCCAATTTCAAAGTATTCCGTGCAGTATATTCGTAAATATTCGAATACTTTCGAGCGTCCTTTGATGGCCGCGCATAGCATGACTGAACTATTTTGAAGTACTCTGCGAGCTCGCTTTACGTGACCTGTGACCTTGAATGACCTCGGATTCATCCCTGCTCTGACCCCTGACCAATGACGTGACCAAATAACCTCGAAATTTTTGCACGATTTCTGTACGATTTTTAATCGACGTACGTAGAATCGTCGAACGAACTTCTTGATTGCGGATAGCTGAATTTGATCGATGAATCCGAATCGCCAAGGGAACCGAACAAGGGGGCCGATTTTCCACATAGACCGCTCGAAATTTAGAAGATACAAAGGAACGATCCGTGTAGCAATTCGGCATGGTGCATGGTCTCGGAATAGATTTTCCCGTGGGGAATTTCCAGGACAAATAAGAGCGCGGGAACACTCGAATGCTACGGGGTATCCAGTAGACCGGAAGGTGGGTAGTTTCACGCGAAGAATGGCGATGAAAAGAGACTGCCACAATATATCAGACGTTGCGGCAGATCGAGACGAAAAACAACTTTCACGAACGCGTTCTTCGTCAGTGAGAAACTGCACGTCGTTAAGTACGCAAAGGTACTCTGATAAAAATCGATAAATCTGGAAGTCGTTCTTTTCGTCGTCATTTTCGTTTCCAATCCAGTTCTTCCGTTATCATTTCTTCAAATGAAATTTCAAATTATTGAGCGAGTAGAATGTTAATAATTAAGGTACCAATCCTCGTCCGTCTCCTTGTATCAGTTCGACACATTTCTTTTGTAAGATGTATTATTTTGCAGCATGTAAGTGAGATTCCGTGACGTTTAGTTTTTTAACATAGCGCATGTATTTTTAACACTGTTGCAGATTTGTGAGTAATATTTATTGTCAGGTGCCTTGACGAGCAGCGTATTATCTTCTAATTCTACTGTATTATAATGTTATACAACCAATACATCAGCTTTTTGAAAATGCGATAGTTCGCAGTTGTAACAAATGAAAATTCAAAATAAATGTACAACATAAAGTTAGACAGAATTAGAAAAGAACGATCACGATACGAAATTAAATATGTAAACGTGACGAGTTCGCATCTTGTGCGAAATTAAATAAAAATTCAGCCTATTTATTATTAATGAAAGCCTTTGCAAAATCAGCTCTTTATCGTTTCATTCGTATAATAATTCTTTTTTACCATCGCGTCAATTTGACACCAAGGGACAAATTATATTAAAAGTACAAGGAACAAAGGACAGTTAAACACGTAGAATCTTGAATTAACTAATTGTAAGTAAGGTAATGGAAAGACTAAGAGAAGAGGAGCACGCTATTAATAAATCTCTATTCATTCCAACCTTTCGACCAATAACAACTCGAAAATCATGCCGCTCAACGCTTTACACATTTAATGGCGCTTCCCTCGAATGAACGAGAAAACATTCGAGCATTCGGGCTGTAAATATTACCAGAAAGTTCAGCGGACTAGAAAGCAAATTGTCGATTAACCGGGACGAGATGGAAACAAATTATACTCGGCGGAATATTTTGAACGCCATTACGGATCGCGTTAAAGTTCCTTGAATCTTCCATCTCTTTGTTTTGTACGTGTCCCTGCCACCCGTAATTTCTGCAATTGAATGCAAAGCGATGAAACACTTTCTACATTTCCATTGTTAAACTGCGGATATTTATGCGAATTTTCTCTTCTCCTTTTTACTAGCGAAATTGGAAAATTTGAATGTAAGTGGAAATTCGTTTGATGTTAGAGCTAGCCGAAATCAAAATTTTTATAAACTCACATGTGGTGTTTCCTCTCTCTGCACTGTCATTCTTTTGACATGATACTTTAATGGTTAGTATTAATCTATATAACATTGTAAAAATATATATATATATTTCTTTTTATTACGTGCAATCTAAGAATTTTCGAAAATTTTCAACAAACGCGTAAATATATTTGTTTCTATCTTAATCATTGTTAACTTTCACTTTCAAATTAGCAAACGAATTGAATCATTCAACAACAGTTGAACGCGAGGAAAAAGTTGTCAAACGGCGAATTTACATTCGCAGAGAAATCGGAGAGACACCAATCGTCCACAATTTCGAGAGTCGTAGTGTAACAGCACCCTTGGTTTGGTTTCATTAGTCGAACAACGAAAGTAAAGTGAATTCTAAAGAGGCACGAGCTGGTAAAAGAAAGGAAAGAAACGAAGAGGGCGGACGTATACACGTCGTACGCCCGTTGACTGGTTATCGGAGATTGCTCGAGCTATGCCCTCGTAAATACATCCCGGCCTGAAATGAGCGGAAATCCAATATGGAAGGTTGTACATACACATTCGCCGGAGAGAGGTTGACGAAATATTCAAACGTTGTGCGCGGCTGGTAAATAAATAGTGAATTTCAAGTGCCACGAGCAAAAATCGAAAAGAATTCTCGCCGTTTCTCACGAACGTCTTCGAACTACTTTCGCAGCCATACGTAAAAATTCAGAAATGAAACGCACATATTGGACTCGCATTTGCAGAAAGATGGTTGACTCGAGTCTTAAGAGCGTAGTAAAATTGGGAGAGGACACTGACAATGTGATCAAAAGAACAAAATATGTTCTCAGTTGTGGAACACGACTCGTCCACGTTAATGGAAAACAAAGTTTTTAAATTTTTCTGGCAAGAAAACACGGCCTGTCACAAGATTTTTATTTTCTCCGGGATAATGAGCCAAAGCATTTCGCTTGGATTGTAAATGATTGCTTCGTACATTAAAAACTACTCTATGGAGTACCGACATCAATCACACACGAATCAAGAAAGAGAGAGAAAAAGAAGAACTAGAACAAAGGAAATGTGAATTTCCACAAGGAAAAAATTAAAAATGCATGTGTAAATTGACGTAAATTAATAGAATAAAACAGAAGTAATTAGAGCGGTGTAGATACAATTCTTGTTCAGTTAGTCTTGTTAATCTTGTCAGACTTCCTCCCATTGTTCATTGCTATTCACATTCGTTATTTGTTCATCATTATATTTATATCATCTATTATTTGTTGAACATTATTTCACAAACGTGAAATGCAACACGCAAATTTCATTACATAACAGATGCGAAAGCAACGTTTCGAAGACTTTCGTGAGCAGCCATCTATCTACTCGGACGATCGCGTTCTAAGATTGGCCATTGTTTTCAAATTTATTCTGCAAATACGAGCACAGGCTCGCGGCGCTCGAAAAGTGTCACGAGACTCTTGGACTTCTTAATCGTGGATCGCAGTTGCGCGTGATATTTCGCGCGTGCATCGACGCGGCTCTTGTTAAATCGTTTCAACTTGGCTATCTTCCGGTCCCCCGGTGATTTCGAACGAAGAGGGAAGCACAAACGACGAGGCGAAGCTAGAGACAGAGAAAGACAGCGCGAGTTGCGGAGAAATCGGCGTGCATGTGCTCCGCGTAGGAGGAAACTCTCGGGGGAGGAAACGGAGGATTTAAGTTCCCTCTGATTCCGCGTCGATGCACCTCGAATTTAAGATTGTCGGGAGGAAATCTACTCGTTACACTCGTGATTGGACGGACAGAGAGAAGCAGAAAGAGAGAGAGAGAGAGAGAGAGAGAGATCGTGGAAGGGAGGAAGAGAGCTTCGGTAACTCGGCAACGATCGATCTCTTAATTATTCGGCAGCTCTTGACCGTGCTCCCTTGTGAATACCGCGAAAATACAGCCAGCTCTCTGAACTGAAATTCAGTCTGATCGTTTGCGAAGATGATACGGTTGTAGTGAAAGATTATTACGTGTTTCTGATAAAGTTAGGAAAGTTAAATGGACTGTTTCACCCCTTTGCTGCCCATATCGTGACGTGAAAATTGAAAAGTACAAGTTCAGTTTTCAACATCACGTACTAACAACAATTACACTTGTATACAAGAAAAAAATTTGCAATGTCGTTACATGCTACCCCAATGAGATCACTGGTTATTTTTAATAAAAATTTAATTTCACTGTTTCGTACATGTGCATCAATTTTAAGAACAAAACAAAATAAGATACATGTTTAATATATTTTGTATTTATACATGATTCTACAGTCCCGTTATAGAATCATGTAAAAGAACAAGTAATTTGGAAACACTCTGCGAGTATCGTGAACGAATGATACAACTAATTTGCCATCGCATACGAAATTTTGAAACTGACGTAGGTGTATCACTGCAATATAATACTGAATAATGAATGGTAAAAATAAGCACGTTGGTTTTAAAGGAGGACCAGCCAATCGTGCGAAAAAAGACTTTCAGAAACGAAACGACAACGCTGGAAATGGTTGACGTTTACGATTCGAAAAAGAAAAAAAAAAAAAAAACAAACTGCAAACGGCAGACGAATCGGATGAATTTTGCAAGCCAAAGTGTTGCACGCTTCTTCACGCCATAAGTTAATTTCTCGTTCCGCGACACAAGCATGTCGTGGCACTCGCAAACAACTCCAGACGGAGTGCTTTCGCTGCTCTCCCTTTAAAAGAGAAACCTACGGAAATCAGTCGCTTGTAACCTCTCATCAGAGTCCTTTGATTTTCCTCTCTACAAACTTCCGCGACGTGTACCCTTCCGGTTGTTCGATTTATTTTCGTTTGAGTTCCTTTCCAGGCGGGAAGGAGAGGAGGGGAGGGAGGGGGAGACCGGTAAATCTCGTCGCTTTTAAGGCCCCACTCTGGCAAACTGAGGTATGAAAAAGAGCAAGACGAGCGGAAACTGAAGAAGAAAGGGAAGGAAAAGTCGCGGCAGGAGTTGGAAAAATAAAAGAGAAATAAGGAAGTCGCGTGAGAAAGAGATCGAAAGAGAAGCGGAGAAAGAAAGAGAGAGAAAGAGAGAGAAAGGGGAGTTGGTTGACTTAAAAGACGGAACAGAGACGAAGAACAAAAGACGAATCGTCATCGTCGTCGTCGCCGTGTTCACATGAAGAAAAGTTAGCCATTTTACATTTGCACGAGCGTTCCTCCGTCTGCTTTGTGTCGACGGTTATGTTTACTCGCCGCGGACATTGCACGTGCATACACTTGCACAAGCGTGCATCGTGCAAACACGCGAACGAAAAATGCAGAGAACAGTCGCATCGAAGGAAACAGTCCGTTTTTCGTGGAAAGAAACGTAAACCTTTGCAAAAACGTGGAAAAGGAAGAGCAAAAGGAGGAAGGACCGAGCAAATTGGAGCATTGCATCGAGCGCAAACGTTATCCCGAATGTCGACCGAATGTATAATATGTACGTACGCAAGAATCCGAATATTTGTGACGAACATTCTTTTGCGAATTGACAGATCGATTGACGCGCACCGTTTTCGCTCGACTTCATTTTTGACAACGTTTGAAGAAAACATCGAAACTGAAAGCTTAGTAGCTCCTCGTTTCTCTATCGAAACTGGGAGTCGAAGTGAATCGAATGCGCAGATTCTGAAATTAACGTTTCCCTGTGCGGCGGGTATCTCCTTCGAGACCTTCGATAAAAGTAATCAGCCTGACGAAGATTATTTCCCGTTTCGAAAGATATCCTGTCACGAGCTCGTGTAAACTCGTGGGAAACTTCTGGCGACCGAAAGGGACGCGTGTTGTCCGGCGAAGAGAAAACGAGCTCACGGTTGATATCCGGTAGCAGGAAGATTTCATTGTTGTCGCCGACGACGAGACGACAAGGCAATCGTTTAATCGAGATATCGGTTATTCCCTTCCAATTCGATCGGTGAGCACTCGCGCGATTCTACGAGTTATTTCAAGGGTTTTCCAGCTCGGTTAGTGGAGTAATATATAGCCCCGTATATATAGCGAAGAGAAGAAAGAGTATCCCTTCTCTCGTTCCTGGAGGAAGCTTCCATCCGCAAATCGGGTTAAGGCTCGCAGCTTCCGCGCTGATCCACTTCGATTTCCGCGGGGAGTACCCGATGAATTTTCCTTTCTTCCCCTTTCTTCTTCTTTCGTTCTCTCTTTCTCTCCGTCTTTCACAAACTACGGGAAACCCCACTGCCACGACGATACGTCGCGTTCGTTCAACGGCCGATGGATGTCTAACCAAAGATTGACTCGCGCTACTTAAATTTGTCCACCGTAGCGGAACAAGTTTAAAGAGTCGGGAGTCGCGATTTGCGCCGCGAGGATATTCGAGAGAAGGTGAGGACATTTCTCCTCGGGAATCCCGCTTCCCTCGCACACGGAATCCTTTTATCCCCCTTTCAAACAGTCGAATTTCTCACCGAAGCCCCGTAACGGAAACCGCGTTCCTCACGAACGGTTTACTTCTCCGTCGCGGTGTTTTTGCGTGGAAAATTATGAGACTGGTGGAGCAACGCGAACCAAATCACGTAACAACGATCGATCTCAACTCGGAGAGATCTCGGGTATCGTTGCGTTTTCCCTCGGCAAAATGTTTGCCCCATCCTTGTTTCACAAAGACGTTTCGCGAATCCTTTGATCCTTCGTCCACGCAAATTCATGTGTCTCTCGGAACGACAGTTCGCCCTCCCCACTTCAGGCTATAGTTCGCCTGGCATCCCATGTTCTTTATCCTACCGCTCTTAAATGCAAATGGAAAACTTTTAACGAAAATCTTTTTCCCCCTCTCTTGTCCCTTTCGGTAGAACGGAGGAAAATGGATGGAAAAGAAAGGAAAAAAAGAAAAAAGAAGGGAAAAGAAAAAGAAAGAACTGCCGTTACTATAATTCCACCGCGCGAGAATAATAAGAAGGCATTTGCATCGTCGGGCCACGCTTAACGATTATTTACTCTTGCTCTTTGTTTCGCGGCGAAATAATCGTCCGTTTTTTACCGGCCCCCACCGTGAAAAACGACGCCGGCCACCGTTACCGGAAGCGGCAGCGCCTCCGTTTTCCCGGCGATAATGAATCCTTAATCGTTGCATTTTAATCGTCGCGCCACGAAAACTTCGGCTCGAACGTTCCCCGAGGGGGGAGAAACTATTAATCGTGGACATTGATTCGAATCTCGATACGTCTTCCGGCTCTTCTCCTTCAGTCGCGCGATCGATCAGAAGCGAGTTCTCGTGACATTTGTTCTCTCTCTTTCTCTCTCTTTTTTTTTACTCTAGCGCCGTCTATTCGTGAGAGCCAAGCCGATTATCAATTCCCCGATGAATTGCAAATTGATTTAAATAGATGGCGCGTTAACGCGCGTTTTCCCCAACAATGTTGAAACGATTCCCGACGCGTTCCCATCGGTCATTTTTCTCTCCTCGCCCGACTGCCTCGACGAATTAAAAAGTCTTTCACCTTTAATTATCAAGCAAATCGTCCGTGATTTCTGGTATTAACGTCGTTGCAGTCTGTCCTGTTGGCGTGTTTTCATATCATCAGAACGAACTATGGCCGATGAATGGACACCGGACCTGGCAATATTGACCCAGGAACAAAGGACTAATCAGAGCTAGTTCGAACGCGAAACGTATTGCTCATTGTCCACGTGGCTCCTCGAATATGCCAACTCGATCGTCGTTGCGTGTCATTTTGTAGAAAGTAACACTAGAAAGTGTTCTTTAATTTGATCTCAACTAGAATTTGGGGCTGAATTATTTGGACCATTATATCTATATCTACATTTCTTATGATATATATATATATATATATATATATATATATATATATATAATTTAACATTTTTTTCTCTTTTGTGTTGCTTATCGCGTGGGTTCTTCTACCCTCGAGGTGCCATAACTATGAGAATATTTTACTAAAGCTTAACCTTTTATCCTTGGAGAAAAAGCATATGATGTTTGATGTTCTATTTGTATCTCTTCTATCTGAGATAGAATCATCTTCATTTGAATTACACGGCTTCGGATATCACATTCTTCTTTCCATTCAAATCGTACGTTACACGATCATCTTTATATTGACTCTAACATTTCCTATCAATCCAATTTTTCTCACTAGCAATTTTTCTTCAATCGTTGGCGATCTTCAACTCTTTCCCGTACACCACTCGACGGTGAAACGAACAACGACAGTAATTATTTTTACATGTCGACAACACGAAACGTTCGAAAGCACAGAGGCGATACTCCAGCGTTAATCGACGACGATAGTACCGGCGAAAATTACAAACGCGATGTATTTCGCGTGAGGCGTGTTACATAATTCCGTCGACTCCGATCCGTGCAACGTAGGTTAATTCGTTCTCTCGGTCAGTTCGGGTTCGATATACGGGAATCGATCGATCGTAGATTACACGATACCGGGCCGTTTCTATGGACGATCGATCAGAAGTTCTATCGCGACGTGTTGCCGAAATCCAGCCGAATGAAACCCAATGTCGATGTTCTCCTCTCTTCGTTTCTGCTTCGCTCGTTCGTTCAACGATCGAATTGGTCTAAGTACGTGTGTAGGTGCGTGCCACGTGCGTGTACCTCTATTTGAGAGAATTTCCGTGTCACTGGCACGCGCCATTCTCTCTCTCTCTCTCTCTCTCTCTCTCTCTCTCTTTCAGCCAACGCACACGATACACCCATTGCTATCGATATGTTCCGACTATTACGATATTAACGAGTGAGGCTAAGCTTTCGGAGAACCATTTGCTCGAGTTTGCTACTATTACACGTGCATTACACCGATGGAAACGCTCGAAACAAAGGGCGTATTCCTCACTCTCCTCGGCTCTCCCTGTGTACTTGGTCATTTCCCTCGCGCCGATACGTTCCAAAGATGAAAATAATACAAACTATCGCCAAGTTTTTGCAGAAATTCAAAAGTATCGATCAGATTTGCGTTTCTCGCGCCTCGAGCTGCGCGTGAAGGATCGTTTCACCGAAGTCTGATATGGTAATTAATCGAGTCGTTCGTAATTCGTCCCGAATTAAAATATTTAGGAGAGATGAACCGGGAGACAAGTGAAATTGTATAAAATATCTGCATACATACACACGTATTTACTTCGACTGAAACGAGACGAATGAAATTTATCATTTAACTGTCTGTTTGTATTATTCATCTCGTTTCTGGCTCGCGTCGACTTCAACGCGGATGAAATTAAACACTTGCAAGATACGTGGCAGAGATATTCCTTGTCACTCAAGTTTGGAAAATGAATAATTTCTTATTGACCGCTCTGTCTGTACGGGAATTGAAATAAAGTACGTCGAGTAAAAAAAAAAGAAAAAATAGTTGTTAATAATCACGACGAAATATTTTACACGTTGCATGTATTCATCGACGTAGTCGATCCATTCGTTTCGATCACATCAATTAAATTCAACCCGTTCCTTTTCGAAGTTCGCGATACATGCGAAACGCCAAGGGCCAAATTATATTTTAAAACATTATTCATTAATTAACCCGAACAAAAATTGCAGAAACTAATAACTGAAGAACGTATCGACTTGCTCTGGTCTCTCTGACAATACCGACTGATCATAATGAAACGTTACTGCACAAAGAGTGACATATGCTAATAAATGCATGTTTATCAATAATTAATGTTAAACTCTCGACCAGTCAGTCGTTGACCGCAGATTATCGCACGTTTGCCGATACGCGGCAACGCGATGCAAATGAATTCGATCGAAGATCGACAAAGGTAGACCGAGCGTCGAGTAAAAGAACGAACACGTCACCGTCACAAAATTGAAAAAAAAAGAAAAACGACTCATCGGACGCGCTCGTGGAAATTCTTCCGTCTCGCGCAATAACGAGTCACTACCGCTTTCGTTTTCGTCTCGTTCTTAATTTCTCGCCCGGGAAATCGCGCGAGAGGAGAAATCGCGCCGAAGGAATAAAGTATCCAACGGAATCGCTAATCTGCTGCAAACACGCCCGATATTGAGCCACCTGTTTGCACGGGCCGCGGTGTTTACGATGCGCTAGTTAAGCCAAGAGAAGCACAACGCGATTGGTCCAACGATATTTTTAATAAAGAACAGCCTGATGTGTCAACGACGACAGGGTTTACACCGTGGTTGCGTGCCCCGCGTTATTTCGTTCCGCGTTACGTTTACACTGCTCTTTTCTTTGCCCCTCCGCCTGATCTCTTGCTCTTTTATCGTCGGACGTTGCGCCATATACAACGTGTCCGTAGCAGGTGTTTCGCAGCCGAATCGGGAAAAGGAAAAATACACGCGACCCTTGGTCCCGAAATTGAATTTGAGCACCTCTCAAATATACCTGCTGGTTCAGGCTAATTCCGCACTGCGCAAGAAAGGATAATAGAACGAACGAACATCCAGAAACGAATGGGACAAAATCTTTTGAAAGATTTATCAAGTTCGCGCGCACCAAGGCAATTTGTATTCCAAGAATTGTCTTCACGACGAGATTTCAACTCCATTAAGAACGAACGTTGCGCCTCGTTTGCGATTCTTTTTTACTCGGTGGATGTTATAAAATTCTATTTCTCAACGTCGAGGTGATGAATTTCAGTCGATGTATTCGCCGACATCATCGATACTCCGATGTATTCTCTTCATTTATTTGCGCACGTGTTTATCGTTCGCCCTTCTATCCAAGTACGAAATTGGCGAAATGCCAGGCACTTGACGGATTTTCAAACTCGATTTTCTCGAAAACAACGCTTTGAACGGAACAACCGTTTTTTCTTCCCTCTTTGTCTCTCTCGTCGATTTATTTTCCGTCCGTGAAAGCAGGAACCGGGCTGTGTAAACCGGGACACCCCGTATATACACCAGGTTACAAAGAACCACGGGGAAATAACGAGAGAAGATTCGCGTGGCGATGATTCGATCGGCGTTAATCAGCAAACAAAACGATACCGGAGTCGAAACGACGATTTATATTTAATAACGGTACGAAAGAAAAACGATATTTCATCATTATCGCGTTATTGTTTCACTCGGTATCGGAGGTTCCGCTGTTTCCGGCCCGCTGTTACGCGCGTTATCGTTAATCCATATTTTCACCCGAACAGGACTCGGAGAATCGAAACGACGGAACGATACGCGGAGAGTTTCGAGACAGGTGGGTAGGTGGGAGGGAAGAGGTTTACGTGAGCGGAATAATATTCCCTCGGCGGCGAGTTAACGATGTTTCGCTAAATACTTGCACAATGGCGGCCGGTTTTGCGTAAAACAACGGCCAATTTCGTGACAAACACCCTCTGGCAAATCCCCGGTGTTAAGGCCAAGGTAATGTAACACTTGACACGCGTGGCAAATCGGGAATTTCTAAACCATTTGACCACTTTAGCAATTAGAAAACACCAAACTGGACTGCCATAAATTTGATCAGTTTCGAGCGCGACGAGGTCTTCCGCACCATAAAGTTGCCATGTCGTGAACAAAAGTATTGCGTGAACAAGCGTCACGGTGAAAGTCTGGTCGAATTTCCAAAAAAAAAAGATGCGCGTCAAGAATGGTTGGACAGAACGAGAAGCTTAAGATTTGCCACTTCTGATTATATCGCAGTTTTAAGTAGGTTGCGATATTGTTCTTGGTTATAAGGATAGTTTTTGGAAACCGGGAAGATGAGAAATTTTGGAAGCCCTCCACCATATTTCCTGTGATTGGTCTCAACACATTCACCGCTCTACAACTCGTCAGAATCCTTTGGAAAGGACAATTCAAATAAATTTCGATAAAAACAAGGGCTTTGCGAAGATCAGAATATTATTCAAAACGTTCATCGGCAGAGTATTAAGACGGTAAATTTTTATGTAAGTAATTTTTACATTTTGATTCAAGCAATGAATTTGGTAGAAGCTCATTACACGATAAAAGTAATCCGTATCAACCATAGTTCTTCGTATCGCACGTCAGCGACGGTTGGTCCTTCGAACTCGAAGGGATATGCACGATCGACACAAATCGTGACTGTCCTTAACATCCGGCGAGCGTCGAAATATCCGCCTGACATTTCCCTCAGATGGAAAACTCGCTTAAGCTGGAAGGAAGAATCGTAACGTTCGTGCAAATTGAACGAGGGACCGGCAGTGCAATATCTCGCAACACCGGCGAATAAGACGACAACGAGGACGCAGCCCGCGTTGAAACGAACGCCGTTACAGTCGCGATATACCTTGCGCGGGCAATGGAAACGCGTCCCATCGAACGACAGGTCCGAGCATTAAAAGAGAACGACCTCTGCTACGTCGCGACTCCAAGAAGTCGCACTGGCGTCGCCAGCTACGACTTCCGTGAAATTCGACAGGCTCGTTTTGCCGGATCACGTTGCACGCCGTTCGTTTTACGTGTAATTGCAAACTTCGTGCCCGACAAATTTCACTACGCTCGTGTTTCGTCATACCGATTTGAATTATTCTATCGCAGCGTCTGGAAACATTTGCGAAATATCTGATCGTGGATTATCTTTGGAACGAGGATCCTTTGTAGAATTTAAACGTTATACATTAAACTTCCATGTGTTTTTCAATAAATCGTGGAATTGTTAATTTCAAATCGATTAAACTTTATCGAACAGCGACGAACAGTTGGCTCGGTGGTATCCGAACTGCGGAGAACTTTTGAGTTATATGAACTTGTAAGCCTTGAGGCATAAAAGAGCCACGGGGAGTACACGGAGCTCGCTAAACTTTATTATATTCTCTCCCACGGAAGATGTATTTTAAACATCTACGGATATATCAGAGATATTGGTACTTTCGTACACGTTGCGAAATACCAAGCGACAATAAATAATTCTACAATATCTTCTTCCTGCATTTTCTGCCCTTCGTCGTTCTAAAACTAAAGCTAACGCTGCGTTCAACTTACGCACACTCAGGTCCGAAAGCGTTCGAAAATTCCGCCGAAAAATCTAACGCGACAAATCCGAGTAATTTTCACTTCGCAACGTTGCAACGTCCACATATCTCTCTGTAAAAAAAAAAGAAAAAAAAAGAGTACAAAGATTTCACGAAGTCTGTCGATGGTTCGAACGAATCGACTTGACGAACGACCTCGCAGTTCGACGTATGTACGCACACCGATATTCCATGTCGGAAGGGAGGAAAAAAAAAGAAAAAAAAAACGCGATTGCGCTCGATGGAAACGTCGGAAACGTCGGCGCGTTTTTTCGCTGGCGTATATATTTTAGGTTAAGGTTCGGCGATGGATTATACGCCAATGCTCCGGATTCTATGTGTATTCGAGGGTGCATGTTTCGGTGCGAGAGTGGAGGGGATTTAAGGGAAGCAAAGCCCCTAGCGGGCGGGACACGTGGCCGTGTGTGTCGCCAGAGGCTCGTAAGGAGGGTAGGCTCGAGGAATTGTAGATTTAAGTCGTGTCTTATCGCGAGGGAGTCGTAGCCGGCGGCTCGCCGTTCAACCTCGTCACGACCCGCTTCGGTGAGACTATCCCGGTTCTTCGAGGCTCCAGAGCGTTCCCAGCGTTCTGCCGCGTGTGCAATATTAAAGGCCGCCTTAAAAACGGCCGACGCTCGGCGCCGCGACGCTTCGCTCCGTCGACACTGGCGTAGGCCGCGATTCCCATTTCCCCAGCTAACGACAGAACTAACGAGACTTCGTTCTCGGAAGAAGATGGTAATCGGACGAAGATGGTAATCGGTGAGAATTATTCCACTACCGAGAGAGAGAGAGAGAGAGAGGGACGCACGCAAATTCTGAATGGAATGGAACGAAACGAACGGGACGAGAGCGAGCGTGGATTTCGATTGAGAGCTGATAAGCTGAGAGCGGGGCGGGACGCGATAATATGCAACAGTATGGTAATTCCTGCGTGATTAACGCGTCGATAACCGTCGAGGGACAGATCAATGGAGAGTACTCGTCCGTATCGGCTCTTCCATAATCACGATTATCAAAGCTCCGTTACTGTAATTAAAGGAAACTGAACTGGAGGTAGTATTGACATTAGCGGAGACCGAAGTGCTCGCGATGTCGTGGAGTGGCCACTTTAAAAACAACTGGCGCCAGGTCAAACGCCAGGTCAAACGCAGTGTCGTAGCTGTCGGGGGGGACTGCGCCCCTTTTCTTTCGCTGCCTTCCCTTCTCTGCGCTCGATTGAAACGAGATACGGACATAATGTTATAAACAGTGTGAAAGACGAGTCTTCATTCCGAATGTAAACTCTCGTTTTCCGGAGGAAGAATTGTGAACAAGAAAACGAAAGTTCGCCAGTCGAGCATAGTCGAGAGGCAAACTGGCGAGAAAGTGATTCGACAACGCCTTGAAAGTGAAGGGAAGAACAAGAAGAAGAAGAAGAAGAAGAAGAAGAAGAAGAAGAAGAATCAAAATTCAAGGCGGATGTCTACGCTATTGGCCAGCCTTCCTGTTCTGCCTGGCCGTCTTATATATAACGTGGCTGGTTCCCTGCGCGGCTGACTCGTGGCTGACTCTCTCTCGTGCCTGGCTATGCCTGAATACCCGGCAGGCTCAGCGCGGCGGGCAACTGCATTGCAGTACCTCCTCCATATGCCAGACAGCGTGCGCTCCGAGAAGGAGCCTGCACCGCCCGGAAAAGAGACGGAGCGAGGTCGCTCGCGATTTATCGAGTTCTCGAATTTCCAACACTGATCGCCCTGCTTCTGGTTCCCTTGTTATGCGGATAATTGATAATTAAAACGCCGATAATGCAGCAGCAGCCGCTGCCGCATCGTATCGTCATCCGGTGATCACGAAGCAGTGTTCACGAAAATCTAGATTACACGGGACGAACGAACCAAACGCGTGTTTCGACGAAACGTAGTTAATTTAATCAGCTAAGCTCACCCCCCCCCTTCCCTCTGAGGCTGATTTTATTCTTTAATGAGAGCTTTCCGAGTTCTTTGGAGATTTCCACCGCCTCGCGTGTTTGAACGCATTGTACGGCTGCCAGAAGCAACCCCCGGGGCAGAGAATTTAGCCTTCGGCTCTCTCGACTCGGGGAAGGCAGTCTCTGTAATTTCGCGGCCGACGTCGTCGCATCGAGAAGCGTGGAAAAGCTGCTCGAAAGCGGACAAATAACGAGAACAACCGGGTACACACCCGTTTCGGATAGAGACAATTTGGAAAGGAATCGCGTGATTCCGACGGTCCTTCGCGCGGAATTTCGATGGACCGAACTTTCCTCCCGGATCTATTTAACTCCGACGGGGATAACACGTCGCTTCCTCTGCTCGGTTCTTTTTTTCGAAAAATACGTGAACTTGTTGCGAAAGGAGGCATCTCACTGCGCGAGAGAGAAAGAGATAGCATGGTGGAAGAAGGATGAGAAAACGGGATGGTGATACATATTTTCCGGGAGGCAAGGTTGCCTCGTAGCAATTTTGCCACGCGTGTTTTTCCCAAGATTTATGTCCGCGCCCGTGCTACCGTTTAACGACGTCTCATGCCTCCAACGGGTTATTATCGCCGCTGGTGCGCTCGCTCTCGTCCGCGATGCCTGCGAAAGTTATCGTCCGATAACTGTCTTGGCCCTTTCGGCATCTGCGCGATGCTATACGAAAATTCCTTCCTAGGAATGGCAAGTGTGTTCTTTCCCTTGCTGAATCCGCCGCTTCCGGCAGCTCCTTTCAGCGACATATCATCCTTATTCTCGCACGCCAAGGCACGCCATCTACGCGGCGAAAGATATTAAAAAATGGAACGCGCAAATTTATGATCCTCGTTCTTCGTTCGTCGCCCCGTTAAATATTAGATTTCCCTGTTTCGCGTGTCGTAAATAATCTCGATCTCAATCCGTGTAATTCTTGACACGTGGGCAACTCATATTTTAGTAGCGGTCGTATTTCAGTGGCTACACGTGTACGCGCGCTCAGAGGTCTTGTCAGGGCAAGTGTTATGTTTGTTTCGGAACATGGAAACGTCGAATGCTGCTTTACACAGGAAGGAATCTGCAAAGCGTTAGCGTGTTAACAGTACTGTAGTGTGATCGTTCTCTACCTGTAACGTTCGCGGGTTCACTGAACTAAAAGATGAAGAGTGCAGATGAGCATCAAACCTTTGCTTCAATCCTCTACGATATCGTGCAACTTGAGTCATACGTTCACATGTATTAACACACGTCAGATTTTCAACCAGCTTCGATTTTTATAACCAGAATTTTGCTTACTCGTAGCAGAGGGAAGATTGTCGATTACCTGTAACTATTTATTCAGCTAATCACAAGCCTAATATTCTTCGAATTGATAATGTATCTAAGAGAGAGAGAAAAAAATCGCTCGTACGACGATCCAATGATATGTATACGACACTAAAGACGTGTATCAGAACAGATGTATTAAAAGATTCCACGTTTCACCATATATTTCGATACACCGCAATCTCTATTAAATATCGGTCCGGATAGTCAGAATGCGGAGATTAGAATACGTAACCTAGACCCACATGTTTCCCCGAGGTATCCTGACTGCGAGTCACTTTTAACTCATCCATCTGTCGCGATCTGTTATTTAAGACGAATGGAAACACCTAGCTCGCGTCTATCGGGAAGGCTAACGAGGCTCGTTAAGCAAGACGCGCTGCAAGCTTGGTTACACGAACCTGACTCTCCGATGCTGAGGTGAAATTGACGAGCGAGCTACACCCCATTCGGAATTATTATTCTACTTGACGGCCACGTCTGATTTCGCGGAGCTTCCTTCCACATCGAGCTTCGTAAGCAATACGTCGCTCACGTTGCTGCCCTTACGTGGCCACCGAGACTCAAATGCATTTGAGCGTCGTTGTCAGCGTGACATGGTTGCCGATTGATCAGTTAGAAGCAACGAGAATTATATTACTGATACTGTAGATTCTGAGAAATGTAGCTCTGAATTCTTTTTAACGTGGCTCAAAGTTCGACGAAAACATAGCAAATTCCAGGGGATCGTTCCGATTTCTTCGCTTCAAATTATAATACATTGTCAGTTAATGGCAGCGCAAGTGTTGCTCTTTTGGCTTCTAACGACGCAACGGTAGCGAATGTATCAGTCTGGAATCTATCGAGTAGCCGCGGCTTTAACAGAATTCTGGAGCAGCGACCGAACGCGGTTACGTTCAATTTCTCTTGCTTATCATTGCGAATTTTATGGTTTTGTTCGAGAATAAAATCGAATCACGGAATGGTTTTACGTTGCCGAGCGTTTTTCTTTCTTTTCCATTCTTTACTCTTCCCACCGTCACGGTGTTCAGCTCGGGGAAAGTTTCACCGGCGCACGCGGGATTTCTATTTCACCCTGTTTGCTTAAATCCCAGTAAAAAATTACGAGCAGTCGTTAGCGAAGTAACACAGACGCGCTCTAAAGTGCAGAGGTTACAAAAATGAGCGAAGGCGGAATCTCTGGCAAAAGAGCACACGAGAAAGAGAATCGCGTACTATGAATCTACATCGCTTTCCGCGTTCGCAGCAACTCTCCGGTCCAAGATCGTTTCTGACTGCGCGCGAATTTTTTTAGCTCCCCCTTTTTCAATATTGCCGGAGAGATAACACGCTGGAACAACAATATTTTACGCCTTGAGAGCGTACACCGGATACAGGAGGCGCAGCGCGGAATTTTCGAAGCAACGTGCTACGATTCACTCTCGACGACGTGCAAAAAATAACATCGTTAAACTAATATTTAGTAGCTACACGTGATCCGTTATTATTTACCGGGAAATCGCAACTTTTAATTTCACCCGTGTTTCTGCACACGGAACACTGCGCTTGTTACGACGCAGAAGATAGGTGGAGAGATATTTATCGTTTATTCTTTAACTTTTCAGATGGAAAAGGAATAATTGTATAATATAATTGTAGAATATGAATATGTGTTTTCGCGCGTTTTTTCCTCGATTAGAATAATCCAATATATAGGGGAAAGGAAAGGAAATGTGTAAAATATAAATACATTTAAAAAAGAAAGCTGAAACGTTTGAGGGAAAATCTAATGTATAAATTTGTTCGCTATGTAGAAAAAGAAATACAGTCCTGCTGAGAAGTTTGCAGCACCCTTATCAGGAGACAACTTCGAAACTTCCAACATCTTTCTGAGGAACAAGAACATCACGACTACGGCCCTGATTTTAATTATATAATGTATAATTAATTATAATTAATTTAACTTTAAATTAAAATTTTGATAACGCAAGAAAATGATATTTTTTTATTAAAATCGATCTACTCGAAAGAGTCATTATTATCTTTAGAAATATTAATTGCGCGATTTAAAAGTTACAGTGCATGTTAAACCATTGTGATAATATTCAATAATATTCATACACGTATAAGAACAGCATTAGTTTAGACTTCAAATTACGCTAAATAATTTCAAACAATTACTGATCTATCTCTCGTATGAGTAAAAATTCCAAACAATCCCTTTCCGACTAAACGAAACTCTGTAAAATGTCAACATGCCCTAAATTCTTGCAACGTATATAATATCGTGTCGAATTTGACCCGATTTTGACCACCGTTGCGCGCTCGAGCATAAAACAATTCGCCGTCCAAGGGTTAACCAATAAACCCGCTCGCGTTACTGCGCTGTTAAAGTCCGAGCGAATCGGTTAGGTAAACAGGAATCAGCAAACAAAATTGAACGTCTAACTAACGATTTTGCAAATTGTTCGCCGACTGGAAGAACGATCGGTGTTTTTCTTTCTGGCAGTCGTTGACCGATAGACGGAGTGCAATTTCACGACTGCAACTTCAACCAGCCCTCGCGCCGAATCCTCGATTCTCGTCGTCACCGAGGTAATTGCGTGTTTATCTGCTCGGCTTAATTACGTGTCCGCTTGTCCAGCTGCAAGTGGTAAATTTTGTCCACCCCCTTTACTACACACTCCCGTGTTCGTGTTCACGTTGCACGTCGGATGTCCGCCATTTTGCGCCACGTTACCGACCCACGCGTCAACTATACTTTTCAATTACCGATCCTGTTCCACCATATTAATTCGATTCTCCTAGCCATTGTCTGCCATACGACTCCAAAGATTTTGATCAAAAGAACAGCTCGGAGAAACTCGGAGAAACTTTGGAACTTCGCCGGAACGTAATTCATTCTTCTGACTGTTAAAAAAAACGGTTCCCAAGGTGAAAGCAATCCTCCAGAAAATTCTTGATATGTTACATTATCACGCAAACCTACGGAATTTCCTTGAATTTCTTTGCGAGTTACTTCTTATTAACCAAAAGAATCGAGTATTTGGAAATTTTGGTTAAGCAAATTTTCAATGAAATTCAGCGAAAATTCGAAGCATCACACTGACCCGTTTTTTGTCATAATAGACTTATTCGGCTTCTTGTCTTGCAATTTTCTTGGACAAATGTCATCGTGTCAACTTCTCACATCGTGCTAAACGTAAAGTATTGAAACATTGTGTAAATAACAGGAGGAATTATTATAGTAGGAATCTAGCTGGAAGAAAAAGTAATATAACAGCGTCCAAAAAAAATAAATATTACATCGTTACTTAAGATTTCAATTTTCCAGACTCGTACCATGAACTCGGCGTAAGAAGACAAGGAGTTAACTTGGAATTAGAAGAGTCATCGTTGGTCATCCCGTAAACGTGAGCGTTAAAAGGAAACAATTCTGCGCAAGTTAGCAACAATTCGCGCAAGAGTTAGCCATTAGAAAACGGGGACAAGTAACAAAAGAATGAACATTCGGCAGGTGGAAGCAGGATCGCGAACGGGCCATGAACATTTTCGGTGCAGGATAATTGAGACAAAGGGCGATAACAAACTCTCGGCTACGACGCGGAACAGCTACTTTCGCGCTCTTTCAACGACGAAATAAGGAACTCTCGAAATTCGCTCGCGCAAGAACTTTTTCTTTTCATGCGGATTCGCCGTGCAAGTTTTTCAATGAACTTTAAAGCGCTTGCCCTAATTTCCCCGGTGAATGGGGCATCGCATGAAAGCAGCCCCGACCCGCTTTATTTCCCTCCTTTTCTCTTTCTTTCTCTTTCTTTCTCCATCTCTCTCTTTATCCGCTCTCTATCCTCGGCCCTTCTCTCGTCTGTCCCGTAATGTTGTGGCGCACGGTACACGCGCGACCACACTGCGGCAACAAATAGAAGGAACCGCGGTTGAAAAGAAACGCTCGCGTCACAGGCGTCGCGCGCTACCAGCTGACAATCTGTCCCTCCCCTTCCTCTCTTGGCCGTCGCCGGAACTTTCGAAATAAAAGCAACAATGTGCGAATTTGTACGCGAGATAAAACCGCGGAAGGCACAAAGCTGTCTTATTCTCCCTCCTTTATTTTCCTTTCCGTTCGTTCTTCGTCGCCCGTTAACGCCGGGTCGAAAGGAGAAAAGGGTGGCGCGAGGTTCGTCGATTTCCCCGTGACGCAACAAAAAGTGAAGGAAAATCCACGCGACGTGGATCACACAATAGGCGAAATATAATTAATTACGAAAGCGACGATCGTCCCTCTTCTACTATTCCTTCTGTTCGCCGTATTTTTCGACTTATTGTTGTTGTTGTTGTTGTTGTTGTCATTATTCTTCATACCGTATAGAACACCAAAGGAAAACTACGGAAATTAATGAGAAATCCTGCATCCCTGCGACCTTTCTTTCAACCAACGTCCGTTTCGTTTATTAAAGTAACAAATTCGACAACGGTGCACGGCAATAGCCGTTCTTATATTAATAAAGCGGAAAGAGGAAGAGAACAGGGAGGAGAAACTGGAGCAACTTCTCCTTTCCCCAAGTACGAAGCGAAGATTCTTTCATCGAGCGCGAATCTGAATTGCGAGGGGGAAAATCGTGGACTACTGCGCACACGAGTTTAAAGGCTAGAGAACCCAGAGAAAAACGACGGTAGAGCGGTTTAATTACTTTGGGGAACTAATACGACGACCCACCTTGGATGGATCCACCTTGTTAATGGAAGGGTAAATATCGAGAGCGGGGTAACCATCTCGAAGCGTTAAAGATTCAGTCCTGTTCAGAGTGCTTCAACTTTTAAGTGCAAGCGACGCGACATAATCTGACATTTTGTATCAGCGCGCGCAAAGCCGCCCCGGTGTAACAATGTTTGCGAACAATCATCGCCGCGTTCCGTGAGAACTTTTTCCCCGGTATCGAGACCATGTCTCAGGGGAAGCTTGTCCCTTTATTTGCACTGCCATCAACTTTTCACTATCGGAAATACCACAAATATCAATCGTTCTTTTCCACGCCGTATGTTTCCACTCCCACTTTCGAGAGGAGCGTCTCTGCCCTGTTCGATCCGCGGAGAAACCCAGTCGATTTCACGGGATTTCGTAGTAAACCCCTTGCCAGGTTAAGCGGATATATCAGCGCGCCGTCTGTCCGAGCCGTTCCTTGTTTCCCGAGAAATTTCGCGATTCAACACGCCACCGAAAAATATCCCCGCGACTCAACGAGCTCGACGACTTTTCACTGAATAGGCAGCCAAGATCTTTCTCGGCCAACAGAACGCAGAGAAATCCCGAATTTGCGAGTATCAACGAGAATTTCCCACGTCCGCGTGGCAACGCAGATTGAATATTTCTTCCGTTCGTTCTTCGAACAACTATTGATTCGTTCTCGCGGAAACTCTCTGGGAATTTTGTGACTCGAATGTCGGCGAGTCTCGTTCGGAGAAGCTACGCTCCCGAAATTAATATTTTATGCGACAAAGAATTTATAAAGAGTTGATGCATCGTACAGTTCAAAAGCACTAGGATACTATGTTTGTTTCAAAGCTAGAAACAATACTCGATGTGTAAAACTAAATAAAATTAAATAAAACTAGATCGTACTTCGCGTAAAGAATCTATTGATACAATTTCAAATGTGTTGAACGCGAGTTCACATCGAGCAATTTGATAACAGTCTCCAACAATGTGGTAATTGAACCAACAACCACGAAGGATCTTAAAGAGTCCTGCTGAAATTAATATTTTGACGTATCGTCTGCAAGAACATGTCTGCAAAGATTCAACCAACCGCGCGTGTAATCGCGTTACAGCAATTACACGGCAGCGTAACAGCAACATTACACGGTAATAAAGTTCCCTCTATCGAGACGCATCGGTCTTCAAACAGCCAGGGAAAATTCCCCTCCCCCCTCCGCCCCCCCCCC
The DNA here is from genome assembly GCA_032399595.1 of Tetragonula carbonaria. Taxonomy (NCBI): domain Eukaryota; kingdom Metazoa; phylum Arthropoda; class Insecta; order Hymenoptera; family Apidae; genus Tetragonula; species Tetragonula carbonaria. The sequence goes on along the minus strand of JAUCRC010000012.1, from coordinate 1,353,902 downwards.
CTTTTTCGAAAAGACGACCCGTTCTGGCATCGGAAGAACGTAATTGCGTTCACCAGAGAAAATAAACGAACGCCCCGGGTAACTCGTCGCCGAACATTTTCGAGAAATAATCGTTCCTCCGGCCCTCGCTTATTCGATTTCCGCGTCGGCTTGATATAACTTGAAACTGAAACTGCTATAATTCTCCGGCGCGAGAGTTTTATACCCAGGAACTTTTATGAGAAGCGTGTCGCGTGGAAATTTTAATTCAGCGTAATTCATAGCGTCCCTATAGATCAGTCCGAGGGGCGAAGAATTCTTCGTCTATAGAAACTTCTCTCGCCCTCTCTCTCTCTCTCTCTCTCTCTCTAAAAGATTTTCTCGCCTCGCGAATTTCGCTTGAAAGTCGCCCTTAGAAGGTCGAACGTTGCTTGAAAAAACAGAGTTACAAACTCGGGTTCGAATCGGTGAGAATCGACGGATCGATTAGCGAGCTATTCAACGGCTATTGAACAGCTCGGTTGTTCCCCAACAGATGTCCGCTACAAACCGGGCCTAAGAGAATCGGGTCTCTGCGTCTATCCGGGGTAACAGTTTCAGAGATGTCAAGAACATTGCCAAGAGAAGGAACGTTGCAATGGCGTACGGGAGAGAAACGGAAAGATAAACAGATAAATAGAGAGAGAGAGAGAGAAAACGCGAACAAAGAGAGAGCCTTTGCAGCCGTGCAACACGAGCAAAGTTGCTAATACGTCGGTTCTCTGTCAGTCAGGTCAGTATATGCAGCACATCGACGAGTTCTCGTACAAGGATCATGAACTAACTCCGGTTAGGTTCGTTATTAAGCGAGATAAGACCGACCGATGGAGAGAAACTGATCTCTCCCGATCCTTTTTCTACCCCCTTAGCCATTCTCTCGACGCACGCACAATGGAATTGCGTTTGAATCATTTGCCTGATTTCCTTCAGTATTCGCCGAGCGTTCGGTATTCGTTTCACGTTCGTGTCGATATCACTACGCGGCCAACTATCCCTCCCCCATTCCGATAACATTCCGCGCGCTAATGCGTAAAATATTACCCGTCGTGCATTCGGTCCATCATCCGTCTCTATTTGCCGTCACGATAGGCGATCTACTCGCAAAGTTAGGGATCTGATACACCTGACCGATACGGTTGCCGCACGTTGCCATTAAGGCGTAATTGAGAATCGATACTCGATCATCTGGCGGCCCGATATCGGTTCTCCTCCCGATTTTAATAAGGTGACGCCATGACGGCCGCCCCGGCTACCCTTCTTCCTCATTTATTATACGCCAGGGCACGCTCGTATGCTACTCACACGGCCCGGTTATTTTAAGCGAAGCTTGTTCCACGGTTGAAATTTCCCGGTTGATACGCGCCAGAACCCGGCGCGAGAACCCCGTAAATTGAAAAATCAACGATACACCGGCCGTGTCGGCTCGTCTCATTGTTTCTCCATTGGCTGCACGCGGGATGAAAAATCTTAGCAAAAGAGAGCAAGTAGCGGTAGTCGCGGAAATCTTGACGTAGGGACGCGAGGGATTCTCGAGTTTAGTACCGTTCACCGTTATCGATTTAAATAGCGTACTATTAAATTATCAGAAATACTCGGAATGCGTAATAATTCACAATCATTTATCGCTACTATAAATACTTCGATTTCTCCAGGAATCCAGATGACGCGGCTCGAGGACGAAGAAATATGAGTTTAAAAACCAAAACAAGGCTTTCACGTTGAAAGAAACTTGACAATGAACGGGAAGAATTGGAAATGGCATGTTGAAGCAACTTTACTCTTCAATGAATTAATATGGCCTAGTTCGCGTAGCTCGGTCTTTTCTTTAAATAACCACGTTGCCCTTTCCTCGATTCGCGCGCGACGACTAAATTCAAAATCCGTAATTCATGATTGATCGTTCCACCGTTCTAGTTGTTTAACGTAGCCTAGCCAACGCGAGTCAATGCAGCGTAAAATTTTAATAGCAACGCGACCTTTAATAAACTTAGGTGAATTAATTAAAATAGCTCCCGGATCGATATCCGCATTGTCATCTATATTTTACAGGTGACACGCGGTAATAAGTTAAGTTTTTCCCGCGTTATGGTACACGAAAAAAATTTCGACACACACACACACACAGAGGCAGTCACGCGGGAAATCGCGAAGGAGATCGCGTGATATTTCATCGTTCTGCTGTGTATTATCGGTTTTCGAACGCACTTATTAAACGCTTATTGAGCCGAGTGTTTTATATCGCGCCGCGAAAAATGAAATATGCAATCCGTCTGCGTTCGACCGCCCGAACGATATTAATGAACGCCTGACCACCGATACATTTGCTCTGAATTTATTGCACTTCACGCTCGTTCGTTCTTTTTTTTTCTTCCCTCTACTTTTGTCTCCTTTCTTTTTTTTTAAAAAAATCTAGCGTGATCAATGCGTTTTGTCTGGTTAACGGTGATCGTGACACTCGGTTCTTCGCAACCGCGCGATTAGTCCCTCGGTCGATTCCACGTTTTGATTACGCGATAGGGGAGGGGGGGGAGAAAAAAAACGGTCGCATAATTGGCTTCGTCTTACAGACCATTAACGCCTGTTTAATCAGAACAGAAGCGGACGCGACACGCGACAAGCGTTGTTCATCCTGCGCGCGATTCAATTTCGTTTTACCAAAAGAGAAAGAGAAAGAGAGAGAGAGAGAGAGAGAGAAAAGGAAAAGCGTAATTGAATGAACAGAGGGGATAAACAAGGTGTACGTTAAATCTCTCGTCCAATTAAAGAGCAACTTTGGCTCTTCAATTCAGCGGCCGGGAACTCCGCTTCGGACGTAAAGTCGAAGTTTAACGAATCCGACGAGGGAGGAAGTGACGTCGAAGTTTCTTCGATTGCCGGACCGGAGGTATGGAAAGCGATTCGGCCCGTTATTGTCCAAGTGGGCGCGCGTTAGTCGCTGGAAAATTGGCCCCGGCGATCGGGCCAACGTTTCCGCAAGAATTAAGAAAATCACGGAATGCACTGATATGCCCCCCCCCTCCCCCGTCGTAACGTGCTCACTCGCGTTTCGCCAGCTTTCCGCCTGGTTCACAGACTTTTCCAATAATGAGAAACTTCCATCGGCGGGGATGTCGAACGACTGTTCTTAGAAATCATCCGGCGAACCGAGCGTTATCAATTTTCGATATTAAATCAAACGAAGCGCGAAAAACATCCGTTTAATTAGTCCGATCTTCGTCGACGGAAAGGGAACATCTTGCCGCAGGCGGGAGCGGAGAGGAGAAAACTTATTTTTCCCTAGCGTCGCGGCGAACACACGACGGAAGGAGCGAACGCGTGACTTCCTCGTGGAGAAAGGGATCAATTCCGGGGCGGTGGAAAAATCACGGGTAAACAGTCTGGACACGTTTGAGGAATCGATACCTCGATCGACTAATTAGACGCGATAGCCATTACAGAGACGAAAAGCCTTTTACCCCCGAGGAGGCAGACGAACGGCACGAAGGCGAGAGAATAAGAAGAGGAAACAAGGCGTACGATGAATCACCTCGTGATTTGTAAGCGGCGGACGATTGGCCGCATCGCGCCCAGCCCTCGTTGAAATTCCGCCAACGCGTTGCAACTTTACCAGGAGACCGAGGAAAGATCCGCGCGCGCGCTCCCAAAACCTCCCGCTGCCGCCTCGTCTTATTCTCTCAATTAACGTTTCCCGAGTCGTGCCGAGTGTCCACGCCGAGCAAGAGAACAAGAGAAACGAACGACGACGTCTCCCCTCACCCCTCGTTGAAATTTGCCGGAGATTCGAGTCCAATTGAGCTACGGATGAGCTCGAGTACCTCGCTAGCAGTAATTCGAACCATCGATCGTTGGGTTCGAGCTCTTTATAAATACTTGGAATCGGTGTTCCCGGTGTTGTTTCGTACTTGTTGAAACGAGAACGATATACTTCCAAGTAGAACTCGACTACCGATGAACGAAGATGACGAGAGATAGTAACATGGCGTTAGATGTAAAATATCGAAGTGTTACGTGACACGGGGGCCAAGTTATGCAGAGACGACTACCAATGCTCGATAATCTGAAAGTGAGTAAATCTAACTCGAAGATCTTAATTTAGAAGAAGCACTATTTCTGCTGAATGCATTCTCGTCTTGCTAATATTTTAGTAGAACGTACGCTGTAATACTGCAGTGAATACACACAAGTCTAAAATCTTAGCTACGTAAATGCAAGAATTGCTCCATGAATCAATACTTTCGAAACGAAATGAAAGGAAACTTAGACGTCGAATTTGTCTGAGAAGATGATAAGTACGCGATAGACTTGATCCACGAACGAAGCGAGAGTCGGGTTTTCGTTCATCGTGACGTTCATGGTGACGTTGGTCACCGACGATATTTCGAAACACAGACGGCGACCGCGAGTGTGAAAAGGGGGGAAAAGGCGTCGAGATTAAATCTGCTTGATTTTACGATTCATGCTGAAAGGGCTTAATGCGAGAAGAGGCCTCGGCATGGAAATTCAGTCGACAAGATACATGAATATATTAAACTCTGGTTTACTCGCCGTTGGAACGAAAATGTGCATGCGGGGGTGTACAGTCGACGAACGGTGGCTCGTAAATGTTGATGAGTTCACAACGAAATTACATCGTCGACGGAGGAACGTCGGCACACGCCTTATTACTGTGATCACGTCTAAACGATCTATCGTGTCGACAACGATTTCGAGAGCAGCTAAATTGATAATCGTTCCGAAGAGATTACGTTGATACGACCCGGCGAACTTTACCGCCTTGTACCGCGAGTCTTCGCTCCATTTATTTCCAGCGATAATCGCGTCTGCGTCGGACGTTACCAATCCACTTCGAAATTGGCCACCGAGGAAACTTTTTCTCTCTGTCTCTCTTTCTCTCTCTCCGCTCGTTTCAATCCGATCGCGATTTCTCATTATACGAAGAATATAAATTTAATTATCGGCCATCCGACTCGAGCTTTAGCTTCATTTATCTTCCTCTTGAACTTTCAATATCCATATCGATATCGCGAGAGCGTGGACAGCTGGAAAAAAGGTCGTCGCCGTTTATTTTTCCCCCTCGGCGGGAAAAAAATTCGGCCTCCTGCAGCTCTCTGACGTCGATTTACGAACGTATCGGCGCGCTCGTTATATTCTCGATTCTCCCTCCCTTCCCCCGCAGGTCTCCGGGAATAAATTAACTGCCCGAAACGATGCGAAACAACGCGAGGACGTGCCGCCGTAGCGATATTTAGTCGAAGAGATGCTCCGCGAGATTCGTATATTTATAAATAACAAGCCCGGCAGATACCGGGCTCGCCGTGACTACATCGCGAGAGTACCGTGAATGCGTGTTTGCTCGCATTTGATCGTGTTGGTTCCCGTATGTATATATTCGTTCTGTTCCACTGTGCTGTTTAAACACGTTACTGCTGACGTTTCGCCGCTTGCGTTTTCCATGGCGTTTCGCTAAATTCTGCATGCCACGTGTAAACATATTTCAGACGATAGCTGTTGCTTTTTCGAGGCAAGTTCCACCTCCTCCCTCCCGGATATCTAGCCGGGATTATGACTTAACTAACGATTCCGCTTCCGAATTAATAACCTCGATCCCGGCTGGTTGCGTTTATCACTGAAGCATTAATTTTATATATATATATATATATATATATATATATATATATAAGGGAGAGAGCGACATTTTTGCCATCAATCATCAATTAACTAACCAATATATCATGTCAGTGTACATTCTCGCTCAAAAGACCCGAGAGCACCCTTTGTCTCCCGGAATACAATTTTCTGAGAAACGAGGACAGGTTGTGATCATAAGCGTCGACCTTTTAATGTAATTAATAAAACCTTCAATTCTACCAAAAAAAAAAGAAAAAAAAATACTGATTTACCCAAAGAATTTCAACGTGCTCCAGATTTTTCAACAACGATGTAAAAAGAAAAAATTAAACGAGCCTCAGCTTTCCCGTGCTTGGCCACAAAGAGTTAACACTATTATTGTAATCACGCAGTCTCGAAGATATATTCAAAACACATCGGCGTCTCTCGTGAAAGTTTCGCAGTTATGTGTGGCGAACACAGACAAATCGTCGTGAATGAATCAAACGATCTCGGCCGCGAATCCCTTCGTTCGTATGCGCGGTCACGAAAAACGATAGGAGAAAGCGGCGTATTCGAGCCACGACGCCGTTACGGATCCAAGTTATAATCGGTGGCAATCTGTTCACCGGTCGAGCTTTTACAACCGGAGATAATAACGAGGTTTCAGGCGGCGCTTGAAGAATTCCCCCGGTGGATCGGCAGCGCGCGAGATTCCACCGCATTCGTGTCCATTAGATATCTTTTGGAACAATGTCGTAAAAGGGACGACCTCGTTCGAGCATTGAGCGACGGCGCGATTTCTAAAATTTCGATTGCCCTCGAGAGCGACAAAAGAATCACGGATCCTCAGAGACTCGTCTTAAAAAGAGACGATGGCTTTAATAAATCCGCGCAACGATTCGGCCTTTCAATTCATCCTCGCTTAATTAATCGATTAATCCTTTTAACCCGCTCGCTTGTCTCGCGCGAGTTGATACATTCATATTTCACGGCGATTTCTTTACATTGATATTCGAATCAGAGCGGTTTGTGATTTATTTATTCGTCTGTTCCTTTAACGTAGCGCAGCGTTGCCATGTGTCCCTTTTTAAATCGATGTTATCGAATTTTTATTTTTGAATATTTATCAAGTTAAGAAACAAAGTGCCAAGAATTCGTTCGATATTTCTTTTCACCCGAGATTTTATAATTTTGTTTTATCAGTTATGATAAAGTGTTGCTTGGTCCTTGTTGGGTTAACAGGCGCCTATTAAATAAATTACATAGTTAGTTCGCGAGTAGAAAAATTCAACGAACTATCAACAAACTAATAATAATATATACCAAAAGTCTAAAGAAAACGAATGATTTTTAATAGCAATTTTGTATCAAATTTTTGTAACAGAGGAATACAATCTATCAGTCAGAGTTTAACCCAAGAGACGTGTTTGATGCAGTAAAACACAGGAACTCGTTGCTCGCAAAGGAATCTGAGTACAAACAATGTGAGACAAGGATTTAAATGCTTATACACGTTTTTCCTAAAAAAAAAAAAAAAAACAGAAACGGAAATTCGTTTAATTCTCGCTGAAATAAATCGTCGAAGACATCAGGAAACATGGCACGCGTGAACGATCATTAACACAAAGCTTGAAGATCGGTGCCGGGTGAATTTCGTCAAAGTCCGCGAAATATTCGTACCGAGTTGTTAACGGCGGTAAACTAGCGTGCCAGTAATTTTGCTCGCCGAGCATCAACGGTGTTCGTTAAACTGCGAGAGAGAAAGAGAGATATATCCTACGAAGCGGTGGAATGACGTTTAATGTACACCAGCGGCGACGGCCCTCCGCCGGCGAAAAATTCGTATCAAAGGCCTCGGCAAATTGTGATTGTCAGAGCATGAAGTTAACCCACATTTCCGTCAGTTTGTGATACAATTTCATTGTGCTCGACTCGCGCCTCACTGGCTCGATTTCATGTTCAAACAAGCAACGAACGGTTACTGGCTCGCGCGAAATTCTAAAACATAGATACACCAAATGCCCCGGCTACCTCGAATATCTGACCAATATTTTAATTGACCCTGCGGCACGTTTCTATCGTTTATCGAACTGGTTCAAGAACGATTAACACGTTCGAGTGCTTTGTTCGACCGAGTTCGATTCGTGTAACCGAGCATGTCACTTTATTAGTAGAATAAGATCTCCAGAATACTTTAACATCCGATTAAATACCGGGCACGCGTGTCTGTATCGTTACCTACGAAGAGAAAACAGAAATTACACTTGTGACACGCCGTATGTTTCGCACAGCATTGCGAAATTTTTAAATGACATCTATATTTATAATTGAAGAGTTACAATAAATATCACGTTTATTTCGTTTATACGCATGTACCCACGAGCTGTTATGTTAAAATACAATCATCTCGTTAACGCGAGGATGTTATTAATTTACCGCAGAGAAATAAGAAGAAAACTACCTTTGGTCTCGGTTATTAGGAATAATCAATCTTTCCAATATTCGTCGATCTTGAACGTGCTAACAAACGAACGAGCTTCGAGGAAGCAAAAGAAGAGAAGTAGTATCATCGACTGTATAAAATGTGTTAAGGAAAAAAAGAAAACGAAGCATACGTGGATAAAAAGAAGAGAAATACTGGAGAGCGAGAGTGAATGATACGAAGCGCACAGAGAAACGATATTATTCCGAATGATTCTTCGGGTTCACTTTAGGTGCCGCTAAGTCTCTACAAAATTGACGAACACTGGTGAAACTAGGTCAGACGTTAAGCCTCGTCCTGATCGTAATCTTAATTAACGAACACAATTACAACGGGCCTGGACTGTCTTGGTCTCGTTATATATATATATATATATATATATATATATATATATATAACGCTGCAACGGCGCCGCGCCGGTTAATTGCTTAAATTCGAAACTATCGTCTCTCTTTCTCCCCCTCCTCACCCCTCCTTTTCATTGAAACGGCTTTTCTACCTAAGTGCATCTTATCCGCTCGTCCTAAATTTATTTTTCATTCGCCGTCGTCCGTTTTGTCCGTTTTCCAAAACTCGACGTTTTGTCGCTGAATAAAAGAATCACTATTCATGAAAGATTAGAGCTCGATCGTCGAGTAACTAGACTAAACTGTGGATTTTTCTGAACGTGTAAACTTTTGCACGGAGAGCAAAGTAACGCGAAGAAATATGATATAAGAAACATTATACGATATATAGTACGATATATTTGATACGCGAAATAATTCTCGACCCAGATTCTCGTTTAATCGTTAAAATTCGCATGAAAATTCTCAGTCTGGCGGTAACGTAACATTTTTGAATGTTACGTATGAGAAGATATATAAGATATCCAAGGTATAGTGTTCTCCGTAACATTTAGTACACAAAGGAAAGATCCAGTCTGAGAAATACGAATTTACATAAAAATTCGCAATCTAATAACGACGTTCGCTATTGATGTTTAGTACAAAGGATATTGGTATGAAAGCAAAATCCCAAGAGGCAGGAACTCGACACACCGTGGAGCCCGACGTTGTTCGCATAAGGAGAAATGAAGGGCGATAATTCGAGGGCCTGGCCCCGTCGCACGAAGGCACTGGCAGATGAGAAAAACGTGCTCGGCTTTTCTTTCGGTTTTGACTTCATCGCGGATCCCGAAGATCGAGTATGGACATAAATTTCATTCGGTCGCGAGACCGACGCAAGGAGAATTTCACGCCGAGACTGCGCTGATGTCCCCGCAGCGAGGCAAATCGATCTTGCAAATTTTCGCGCGGAAACGTTCGACTTTCCAGAAATTTCCTTTTCCGACCGATCGAAAAAGAAGATGCCTGCTGGATCGACGGAACGATCGGGAAAACGCGAAACTCTCTCGGCGAGACTTTCTCTCAATAATCGAGCGACTGAAAAATAAACGACTGACGTTTGCGACGCTGCTGCTCGACTTTGATTCGATTTCGGATCGACGTATCAGTCCATGGGTGTTGCTCGACTGACAAATGAACTTCCACGAACGTTCCTGCGTAAATGAAAAGAAACGGGAAGGGGGAAAAAAATACGCCGTGCCGGTTCTCTGGGAGTACGGCAGGAGAGAAAAGCGGGGGAATGGAAATGCTATAGCACTGGAACTTTTTCTCCTTTTTACCATGCCCGAAACAATCGGGGTCGTGGACGTTTTCCTCGTGCGAGTTCGAGTTTCAAGCGGAGTCCTCTCTCTCTCTCTCTCTCTCTCTCACTCTCTGCCCGATACGGAGGGATTGCCACCGAAGGGGTGAACGACTCGAACGACCCCGGCACTAATTTCTGGTGTGAATTCGGCTTAACTGCCATGCCAGGCCTCCTCCGGAAAATTCAACGGCGCCAAAACAATCCGACGGACGCGAAAACTGCATCAGACGCGGAATTCACGCTAATTGTTCCGGCGGTCCTTTTCGCTGTTGCATCCTGCTAAACGCTAAACCTGCACTCCTCCCCCCTTCTGTCTCTTCTTTCCACCCCGATGCTCTAGTTTCTGCTACAATATACCGATGATTACTGAAACGACTGCAATTCTGCCGTCCTCCATCGGCAGACGGTGTTCTTTCGCCGATGTTTAATAGCTGCTGGACGTAAGCAAGCACACGTGTGTTCCATTTTGAATTGTCGAAAAATTTAACGTTTGCAAGTTTAACCTGCAAATGTTCTACTCACTCAGTGTAGATTTAAACACGTGTTAACGTAAGATAAGCTTTCGTTGTAAATGTCGCGAGCAGGCTGCGGAATTTTCATGCAAATCCCGTATTTTAACGAGTCTGATTAAACAAAATTTCTCGTCCACTGAATAATAAATGTCGTACATTTTTACACATTACAGTGTGTTGTTTGTATGTTTTCATTTTTAATTTTAAATTTTCTAGTTTTAAATACATAGATCTTCTAATTTACGTTCTTACAACGTCAATAGTGATTTCTTTGCCTACTGTGTTTTAATACATTGTGTATAGATAATGAACATGTTTATCGCAGTATTAACAGCAAAAAATATCAACTCCCAGATAATGTTGCTGGATCATAGATAACTATAGTAATTTATCTCATTGTACATTAGTCGTCTATCCGATAGGCTAGATTCTGTGTGCAACAGAAATGAATGAAATCGAGAATTCTAAAACTGCACAATAATTACAGAACATAAATGCAGTAAAAGTGAACATGAAGTTTCGACCAGCACTTGTTTCTAGGTTATTTGTAGACGAATCGAAGAACGCAGGAAATTAATGACAACCCACACAGAAAATGTCATCATTGTGCGAACATACGGCGAAGTGATACTTCACACCGCGGGAGTTCTACTCACAACTTGAGTTTACGTCGTGAACTCAACCACAGGTGCTGCGAGATACATCCATACCAGAGCCGTACGTATTCTTTGATAAGATTGTGCGCACGGACCTGAGTATCGGGTACATCTGTAATCTTCTTTGCGTCGTAGAAGGGTTTCCGACGATAAAAAATTGCGAAGAAATATCGAGGATAGCATATCCTCGAGTGTAAATACACAGCGACGGAATATAATGGAGCCCGGTCCCGTTTCCAGCTCATGGAAACATCCAAATCCCGGAAGAAAATCGATTCTCTTATCGCGATAAATCATCATTACAATTACATCGAGACAGGAATATTCTCCGGAGCCGTAAAATAAACTCCACTCTGCCGATTCCATGCAATCCGCAGGAATTTATCTCCCTGTTTCTGCCCGTGCCCGTCCGCACATACATCCCCCAACCCTTTCACATAATTCTCCAACACGTCATCCGCTGTCTCTTATTTTCTCTCTCTCTCTCTCTCTCTCTCTCCTACCCGTACGCGGAAACTACAGGAGCTTGTTTTGTTGTTTCCCGCGTATTTCTCTCGCTCTTCACGTCCATCTCCAGAAGATCGTTTCTCTTCTCAATCGGTGGCCACGAGACGTCCTTTTTGCGGCACCGACGCAACAACGAGAGGAAGCGCCGGCCGCGTTTCATATTTATAAAAGAGTTAATATTTATCCGGCCCCCAGGTGGATAACGTTTCACTCACCCACTTTCCATCCTCGTTTCCATTTTCACCGCTCGTTCTCGCGTCTCTCCCTTCCCCGTCCGCGTGCCGCGGCCCTTCTTAATTTTCGTTTTCAACTCGGTTAACCGGAGCCACGACAGAAACAGAGGGATAGAGAAGTCCGTTCCGTTTTTGCCTACCGATCGAATATGATACAACATTGTCGTTCGTCGGCAAATTAAAAGAATCGAGTAAACACGGCTTCGTTTCGTTTGATCGAGGAGCTATCGATATCGCGCGTGGCACGACCAACGGTAGAATCTAAAATCACCGGACATCAAAGAGATAATTGTTTCCTTTTTAAAGTTTCCTTTCCGCTCGCTCTGGTAAACGAATACTCGATTCGCTGAGGCAGCAGCAAGCGCGATCGACAGTGGCCAACGCAACGAAACGACGAAAATTATCCCTGGAAAATAATAATAATAATTGTGCGGATAGGATCGGAGAGGATCGACGCACGTACACGTTGTACGCGTTGTGATTTTACCCTTTCTGGAGCGAGTTTAAAGGATCGGAACACCACTCCCAGTTATGACAACTCTCTGCATCACGCACGCACTTCAACAATTACGTTATTCTGCCGATTGATTTCCAATAACGCATTTATCCACTCGAACGCATCCTCTGCGGGTTATCAAACATATCAGTTTTCAAGTGCAGGCCGCGCATACGCAGCGAAACATTTCACCGATTGCGTATTATTCACCGTACAAATATTCAATCCCCCCTGCCCCCTCGCCGTCCCTCGAACCGTCGTTTCATCGTGTTTCATCGAACAAACCCCAGGACAAGATCCTATCCAATCGCTTCGACATAATTTACTATTTGTTCGTAATACTCTTGCGTAACCACCACCGCGTCGCTTTAACATTTCGAAATTCGTTCGATATCGACGGTCCGAGGCGGAAGTTCCGTAGTTCCGCGTCTCTATTATCGTTTAATTGCCTCTTCTTCTCGAAATACATACAGACGGTCATCATTTCGATCCACGTAACATCGATATTCATTTCTTTCGTCGTCGAGAGTCTGTCTTGCGAAATCTTCGAATTTGACCGAATCGAATCGAATCGAATCGAATCGAATCGAATCGAATCGAATCGAATCGGTAAAAAGCGGGACCAAGAGAGACAAGAAAAGAAAAAAAAAGAGAAAGAAAAGAGAAACGCGCAACGTGACGAGGAAACAACTACGCGAAACTGTTTCCCTGGTTGCGTGCAGCCGAGACGAAGAGGCAGCAATTACGAGAAATATTTGTCAGTCGGCGTTTGGAGCGGGGGGCCCGGGGATCGTTCGAGCAGAATGGCCGAAGGGGTGGAGGCTCGATGTCAAGACGATTTCGACGTTTCCAACCCTCCGCCATTTCCAAGCAGGATCACCGAACACTGATCGCCGATTGTTTCAATCGGCTTTAGCCACCGGCGCTTCTCCACTTCCCTCCTTTCTCCCTTCGCTCCCTAACCCCCCCCCTCACCCTTCCCCCTGCCGCACCGCTCTTCTTCTTATCCCGCCGCCCCCAAAACTCGATACTACAATTCGACTTCGACTTCTGTCCGACGAAGATACGAGAGCCAGCCCCGGATTGGCGAGGCACGCGAGAAAAGCCAGACACCGACGAAATTTCCATACACAGCGGCAACTTTCCATAAGTATCGCTGTTCCGAGTATTTATTGAGATCCGCTGTTTTCCAAATCTGTTCCCACGCGACACCAGCGTGCATCGATCCTTCAACTTCTGTTAATCCTTGCTGCGCGCGATTCCAGCCTCCGAGGATGAAAAATTTCAGCAATCACGTTAAGCAACAATAATATCGTGAATGTAATTATTATAGAATATTTGAAAAAATTCGATCTTACTCTGAATTAATTTTCTAAAAAAAAAAGAAGAAAACAACGTATGACGGATTGTGGATGATTCACGAGATATTTTGCAGGTCTTTTCTGGTTGACTTTAAAAAGGGTAATAGATTCACAATCTCATAGTATCATTAATCAGGTCCGTGGCACGAATCTATGATGTGAACCGTCTTTTCTGATTAGAGTTTGTTGGTTTTTTCTTTCATTATTCCCAAATATCCAACAATCTTAAATTCTAGTTGGGAACGAATCTTGACTAACGAATCTCGAAAAAATATCAACAACAAAATCGAGAGTATTTTTTATATTATATTTCACGAATCGAACACACGAGTTACGCGAGGATTCAGCCATTTCCCGAAAGAATCGCCTACGACGTGGCGTGCACCGATATTCTCGAAGCGAGATGTATCACGATGCGCAGTTCCAACGATGCATCAACGCGCTCTTACAGTCCCGCGACGGCAGAATTGAGGATTCGATTTACTCGGCCGCAAGAGCCTTTTATTCTATATACGCGCCCCTTGTACGTTTGCCAACGTTTTATTCGCGTCTATAACCACGTCGCGTCACGCGTATGCAGCGTTCGACAGCGAAACGTCTACGCGAAGAAAAAAAGAAGAAGAAGAAAAAAAGAAAAGAGGGTGCTGCGGGAGAGCCTCGGCGAGCCTCGAAGAATGGAATGGAAAAAGCCATGAGAAAGGGAGAATCGGTGAAACGCGCAACGAGATGCCCGGGTTTCTCGCTCTCTCGGTTTGAAATTACTTTGATCCGGAGGTCTGGAGGTTTCTTTTGTCTGGAGGATCTCTTGGTTATCAAGCCGAACGGCAGGAGAAATTCACCGGCAATTTCACACCGGTTCAACTGCCGGAACGAAAGAGGGGCGGTTTGATCCTGAAGTCACCGGGGTTCGGAGCTCCGAAGCCCGAGCGGTACATCGTCATTTCCGGCGAAGTTGGACCTCGTTAGCCGTTCATCGAGCACTTCGATTCCCTCTCCCCTAGTTTCATCCTTCTTCTCTCCCTTGTCCCTCCCCCCCTCTCCCCACCGCCATTTTTCTCTCTCCCTGTCTGTCGTTTCGCTCTCTCCTCTTTTTTTCAGAAATAAGCCCCGTTTCGCTTCTCCTCGACCAGGAGATTAAAGAATAGAAATCCTCGAGAGCAATCTTATTTTCTGCTCCTTATTCCCTACCGTCTCCCTTCAATCCCTCCCCCCTTCCCCGACGAAGAGATAAATTGTATCGGTATTTCATCGAGTTTCCGAAATAACATCTTTCCTCCTCGATGACACTCGTCGCTCGACGGATTCCGCCGTATTTAATCGCGTTTCTTTCGTGACTCTTGCCTATTCTTTCGTACTCCACGTGATAACCGCGAGTGCCGTTTCGGTTTCAGTCTCGTGCGGCTGTTAATATCGACGGAATGGGAAAAACAACGGGTGAACACGTGAACGGATGTGTCGTTGCCAACGAAACTAACGTTTTGGACGGCCGGTACGAACAATTTTCGCGATGCCTCTATGCAGATCGATTTAAATAGAATCGGGCTGCTACCGGTCTCGCGACCGGAAGAAACCTCGAGGAGGTATAAGTGGAGGGATAATGGCGGGAATAATTCCCGAGATAAACGATAGCGTGACGAGACAGCGCGAAGACATGAAAATATTTGGAAATATTCGTCTCTCGTTACACGTTACAGTGGCTGAAAGGAAGTTTAAAATTGATGTTTGTCCATGTATTTATGTATGAATAGTTAATAATTTCTATTAATTAGTAACAGATATAGTACATTGTATTTCTTGGTCGCTCCAATCGAATCTAATTCCATTTTGTGTCGTTTGCTTTTCAATTCCTTTTTTAATTCCTTTCTTCCTCGTTCTCCAAAAAAAAAAGAGAGAAGAAAAAAATATCAAAAATGAAACGCTTCGCTTTTAATTGCCGTGCGAACGTTCGTTAACTCGTCGACAGTGTATTGCGATGAAAAAAATATATAATGCACGCGTTTTACGAGATTAAAATGGTTAATCGAAACGCGTTCGGGGCTTGGCGATTTGCGTTTATTTCCAAGCGCGCCACCCCGTTTCGAACGAAGTGTCGAAAGAGCCCCGGCGACATTTGTCACGCGCGATCGTTTCGAGTATTCGAGGATAACTCGATAGCGGAACACACGGACCGGCCTGGGTCGATGGGATCCATTCGTTTTCAAACGTCAACTCCTTCGTCAGAGACCGACAGTATCGTCGACACGTCCGTAATTATCTTCGCTTTCCTATCCCTTGGGAAGTTCGTGGCAGTGCTAATTAACGTACACAACTCGGCCATTTCGCGCGGTGAATATTTTCGATGCAACGTACTGTGTCATGGTATTTCTGTTTGCCGACGCTAACGTCATTTTTCTTTCTCTTTTTTTTATCTTTTTTTTTTTTTTTTTTACAACGGCGAACATTCGCCGATTTCGTCGTTTCACTCGGAACGGAATGCGAAGCCGCGAGCCACTTGCAACTGTGCGTGCTTGCGCCGCCGCACAGTTCGTATAAATTTAATTTAAAAAAAAAACAAAAAGGGGGGAAAAGGAAGGCGAAAAAAAGAAAACTCGGGAAAACTCTCGATGCTTAATTACGTGTTCGCTGATGGCATTTTTCGGGCAGAAATTGATTTCACCCGTGTCGCCCGCTGGTTTCATTACTGGGAGAATCCGCCAGACAGACCGCCGCCGACTGCTCGGTCTCCTCCAACGCCATCCTTCGTTCCTCAACTTTGAAATTCCACCAAAGTTTCTTTGCCTTCCGCCCTCCCGGAAGGCTTCATATTGACATTCATTTTTTTTTTTTTTTTTGAAACGATCGTCATCGCTCACCTTCCATCGCCGCCTACGGTACTTACCGGCGCACCGAAATTCCAACATCGTCGAACGAAAGTTCACCAGAGCCAGACTAGTTCCTTGTCCGCCTCTTGTAACTACCGCGCGATCGATATAAGCGCGAAAACTTTTCCCTTCTGACTTGATTTAAATTAAATGTCAACAAGCTTGTACGCGACACTGTGCAACTTTCCTGCCGGTGTCCCTGTCTCTCCTGCCGTTTCCTTTTTTCCATTTCGCTTTATATGTGTTTATTTGATGCCGTTCGGTCGAGAGAAATACACGTTAACCACACGCCACCCCTATTTCGATCTTTGTCGATTGCCGATGTTCTCAACCCGAACTCCGAACTCTTCTTCGAAGCCACTTCGAACTCGCAAAATGAATTTCACGTTCTCTTTTGACAATTAGATCGAACGCCAATCGTATCTATCGTTGAATGCAACAAGGATAATCTCGAAATTGAAACTCAATCCTTGCAAATCAATCTTGAAAACTGACTCTTACTTGTTCAGAATTCGTATTTATATTTACATATTCATTTTTCGATCGACCGTTTTTTTTTTTCCTAGTCTCGCGATTGCAAGAACAGGAAGAATGGAATTTTCAGATAGTACAGTAGCACTCAACTGACTATAATGTATCATCATATTATGTTAGAGATTATATATATATATATATATATGTATGTATGTATGTATATATATATATATATGTATGTATGTATATATATATATATGTATGTATGTATATATATATATATGTACTTTCTTCCAATATTATGCAAATGACGAATAACGTTCAAATCCTTATTACCCGAGCTGCGTTAATGAAACCGTGAAGAAGATGAAACCGTATCAAATTTTCTACCACCACCATGCAGACTCGCAACAACTTCACTCCGAAATTGATTTTTGCCGGTGTGACTCTTCTTGCATGTCGCGCGATCGATATCTCAGAACAAGGGAGGGAAAGTTTTCATTAGCGCGTGCTGGGCACGGTATCGCCCGAAGCTCACCGAAGTGGTTATCTTTCGTTTTTCTTTCTTTCCTCCAGTTTCTGGGAGGTTGTTGCGTTCGAATCGCGAACCGGATCGCGCCACGGAGGCAGGTTTGTCTTCGTCAAGACAGACGAAAGGAGCTGGAAGTGGTAGCTTTTTAGAAAGCGCATTCTCCTGTCCGTCCTCTCGTAGAAACGATCCACTCAGCGCCAGAAAAGATGGTGCATTGCCGCTTGAAAAATGAATATCTTCGAGCGAAAGGAGCGAAAGCAAAGAGAAAAGACGGGCGAAAAAAAAGAAACGCCGCCCAGACTACTTCTGTCCGCCCCTTTTTAATAAAACGTCATACGAGAATTTATTTACCGAACTGTCTCGCCGCCGAGCCAGTTCGCCGCGCACTCGTTAAACCGAAAACTTCAACAACTATGAATATTTGAACTTTATTGACGCTAGGACGTACACGCGCTAAATGTTCCCTGAAGCTCTTCACGTTTGAAACAGGTAGTAGTTTCCTGCGAAACATCGTCGTGCCTGCATGGTTGCGTTGCACCATGATTCTCCACATGCCCAGATAACCAGTTAATAATCCCAGTCAAAATACGCTCACTCTTTATTACGTTGTCGTACACAGACAGGATTGTCTCAAAACTATCTCGCGATGAAAGATATCTTCTTAACAACATCTTTCTTGTTGTTTCTGCCGTCCTGCTCGCTTGTATCCTTTAATGGTAGTTGTAACGAGCAACAGTACCAGGCGAGGAGGAAGTAACGAAGGGTTAAAATCAGCTACTGTCTACGCCCGCGGGATCCAAAGTTTCGAGAAACACGAAAATGGATAGTTAAGCCAGGTAGATCAGCTTGTCTGGAAACCTCGATACAACTCATCCCGCTAATTAATACCAATTTCGATAATCCACGTACTTCTCGCCTCGCCGGTTAATGGAAAAATAAACTTCCGTCCCTCTTCTTCCGTTAAAAATTAATCCTCAACGCGAACGCCCAGAGGCAGAGAATTTTCACTCCGACTTCTCGAGCGTCGAATTTAACTTTCAATCGATATCGTTGAATCATTCGGCATGAATTTTTAATTTCAGCTGGATTTTATTGCCGAGCTGCTTGGAATTGTTTACGTCACCTATTTACAAACTACGAAAATTTCACTACGAGAATTCATGTAACACTCAACGATCATCTGAGATCATCTCGAGCAAGCTAAAATGCGACGACTTGTTTTCAATTTTCATCAAACAAGAATCAAAGGAAGATAATTTCTTCTAATTCGTCGAAATCGTCGTTCCATAGTAGAAATTAATTTTTCAGTTTCGATTAATTTCCCCTGTTGCAAAGACAAGTTTCGTTTCAGATCCGAGCGATTAATTTTTTGTTTATTATACTGCTGCATATACCCAGCGAAATGAAATTTCTTGTAGCAGTTTTCCCTTTCTCCAATCGCATTCACAGAAGAAATATAAATTTGCACATATGGAACCACATTTGCTATCGCGGAGAATATAAAATAAAATCAAACACGGATATTTTAAACGTTAATAATCCAGCCTGAATTTTTTAGAACACAACGTTAGCACTCTCTCTCTCTCTCTCTCTCTCTCTCTCTCGGGTTAATCCGCTCTAATCCCTCAACGATGCAACGTAGCGTGGTGGTCGAGCAACAGCAGCGTATCTCGCGAACCGAATGCTTGTCGCCTCTGACTGCTATTTTTGTCCCGTGTTTTCTTGCGAAACGCAGCGACAGTCTACGCTTCTACCAGGCGTAACGAACAACCGCGGACTTTACAACGGGGCGTTAATTAAATTAACGGGATCATTAATTGCGGTCTTGGCGTAGTTCTTGAGCCTTTCGAGTCCCGTATCGCTGCAAATTCCCAGAACACGACCGCGGCACCGCGTCACAAACGCTTTGCAAACCAAACAAAACAAGAAACGGGGGGTGTTGGGACCTCTCTCGTGGATCTGTGCGTCTGCTATCTGCTCCATCATATCGAGAGGACGCTCGACAATTTATTCGCGGAAATAAAGGACGAGATCGTGGCTACTAACTTTGTCGAATTTATTTTAGAGGACACTAGAAAATCGAGAAACTTTTCTCACCGTCGTCTCCTTCCCTCCTAACCCACCCCCCTCCCCCGCCCCTGGCGAATTACTCTACTCGCCGAGCAAACGACATGGAATCCAATAGTACACAGCTGTTTCGAACTTCTCCCAAGTTCGTACCGGAGCACTTTCGAAATGTACGTATATATATATATATTCCCCGCGAGTCGCGGAAGAATTATCATTTAGAGGAAAAATTGAAACTGTCTCGCCGTGACGGAGTTTTTGATCGCGTCCGACAAGCGACTTTCTCGCGCTCCGTTGTGGCATTGTTGATCGACGCCGTATCATTTCTTCTACCGACAAAAAAAAAAACGGACAAAAACCGTGAAATAATGAAAGAGATACGCGAGCTCTCTGTCACGCGTGTATTCTTTTTTAGAAGAAAAGAGCCGAGTTTCGAAGGATACTTCGTGCCCGTCGTCGTTCCGGTCCGTAATAATAAACTGAAATTCAATTCAACGTGCCCGCTTCGTAAAAGTAAACCAACCGGCCGGCGTATTTCTGATCATCGTCTTTCCAGTCTTGTTTCAATTTTCTCTTAATCTGCGAGCCTAGATCCCGGCAAAACGGGCTAAAGTGAAACAGATAACAACGGTGGGATTCCCGATTCCGAGGGAGCTCTTACAATAATACAACAGCTCCGGTGATCGTCGCGATATCGCGAATCGCGGGCCTCGAATCCCTCCGAGAGCGCATTCAGTATATATCAAAACTGTCAGAAATAACTCTAAAGGCCACGAGAGAAGGAAAACTATAGTATCTATATCGAACGATTAAAAAGAAATCGAGGGAAAACGCGATGGGACATTCGTTGCATTTGTCAGTTCAATCAACAGAATTGAAACGTTCGTAGAAATGATAAGTGATGTGAAACGTTGTCTCAAGGTAAGGCTTAAAGTTACTTTACTTTGCGTTCTTCTTTTTTCTTCGCTGTTTCGCTATTGTGGCCTGCGTCGTGTTGGAAATTCCTTTCCAACGACGAGAAACTACGTTTCTTTCGTAGGGAGAATTCTAAAGAAAAACAATCTCTCTTTGCGCAAACGTGTCTTTATTTATTTCCGTTCTGCTGACGAATGTATCTTCTTCGTAAAATAGGGAAACCTACTGAACTTTATAAATTTAGATTTACCTTTTTGAAGTAAGTTCATTTTACTCTAGAGAGATTTGGAAAATTGACCCGTTGCAGTGATGAAATACTATACAGTGGATGATCGGTTAACGAACATAATCCGTTCAAAGGCGATGACTCGCTATCCGAATTGTTCGTTAACCGATCATAGATAGAAACAAAATACAGTTCTACAAATGTTACATACTCGCGATGTGAGGTGTTCGTTATCCAAACATATATTTTTTGTCTAAATATAAAAATCTTTCGCAAAAGTAGTCCGAGCTGTTCGATATACCGATCACTCTCTATATAATCTATAAAACTCTCAATCTCGTACACCAATACTACACTAGACTGTAAACTTTATATTCCAATCGAATATTATACTGACTATCCATCCCAAAATGTGTGTGACTAGTAAACCCGAAGCTCATTATTTTTATTAATCCTTAAATAATGTTGAATTGTATGACAATTTGATCAAGTTGAATTAAATAAAATTGAATTAAGTTGGAAATCAAGTAACCTATTTTTAAATAGATCTTGCCGACAAGAATAGTTAACGCTATATATTTCACACAATTGTCCGCTGTAAAATGTCTGCGCGTAAATAAGTTAAATTAAATCAAATTAAACGTCGCAATTCAGCCACGATCAAAACGAATTCTGTTCGTCGAGTTATTGTTAGAAGCGGCGTGTGCCGCTGTTTGCTTAGTATCCCCGGTAATTCTTTGTGCTACTGTTAGCGAGCGCCGAGCAAACGTCTAATTAATTTTAGCTCCAAAAATTCGAGGAAGGCGAATCCCTATTCCGTTGGATCACCCAGCGAACCTAATTTTTTTTATATTTTATCGCTATTCTTTTCAAGCGAAAAGAAGTTGTTCCCATTTTTGTTCCAAAAGTAATTTATTAGCAAGCATCCTTTGTATGATTTTTCGTATTATAGCAGTGAGAATAATGAATACTTCCCGCCTGATTTTTTTAGAAAGCCCCGCGAGAAAAATGTCTTACAACTGTCGTTTAACCCTTTCACGACCATGAGGTTGCTAAGAGTAAATATTAGTATGTAACTGTTTATTTCAGTTTGTTTAGACGTAAAATAAATAAAAATCATAAGAAAAATACATAACAATGTGTAGTTTTTTTGGAATTTTATGGAAAATATTTTTCCCAACGGACTATAAAGATAACACAAATTACGGTTAGGCTTACTATGCAATGTCTTTTATTTATTGGTTTATTATAACAAAATGTTAACTAAAATAATACAAAATTATGAAATAAAATTACTATACAAAATGATGTGCCAGTTATGATATTCTGCGAAGCAATTTCTTTTGGTTGTGAAGCAAAGATGGACATTGCACATAGTATTTTTTTTTTCTAAACGTTTCCGTTTACATAATTGCGTTCGGCATGCGTTCTATTTAGACATTCTGTATAAAAAATGCAGATAAGATTATAATTAAATACGACAATCACCAATTTTAAAATGGGGAAAAACGTTTTCCTTAGTCGTGGAAGGGTTAAGGACTAAATCAATCAATGTATTCGCGCCCAACGTAACCACTGCGAATATCATAGATAAGGAACAATTCCTGGATGTTCAAGATGTAAGCTTTGAGCAGTAAATTTGAATGGCCTTGAATGATCCTGGAACACCAATATTATCTAAGTCGCTGAATTCGTTTCGACGTCAGCTAGGTAAGATCGTGAACTCAAAAATATACAGTTTCATTTAAAAAAAGTCTCGAAGACTATCTAGACAAGATTGTAGCCATCATAACATGTCCCCGATGTCGATACAATGCAAGTTTTATCTGAAATATTTTTCTCTACAGCGAATAGTTTAAGAGAAAATTACGTGGTTAGCTTCAGGTTAGCACCTATATGGGGCACTTTGTACTTGGGGGGAGAAAGGGCGCAAGGGAGAACATACGCGTCAGTTATGAACGACGAAGGGCTTACGGCGTTTCCACGAAGAAATTACTTAAGCGTTGCATGCAAAGCTCGTGCGTGGATCGGTCGTTTCGCGGAAAGTAACTTCTGGTATTTCCACGCCACTCGCGAGTTCACGTTCGTTTTACCGTCTTTTCACCTGTTTCCCTAAACATCGTTTTCCCCTGCGCCGCGCGAGGCAAGCCTAGACAGAAGCAATTGATAACGACAACACCATCGTACTCACGAGTTGCTAGCAGTCTTTTTTCGACGAAAACGTTCGCTTTTCGAGACACGTCGTGCTTGCGAAATCGCTGTATATCGCTTCGACAAAGGACATCGTTATACCAGCTTCTTGCTCACCGTCTAGTACCATTTTTCGAAAATTGAACGTGACGAAACAGTCACAACGATGAAAATAGAGCGAAAGAAATGAAATAAGTGCAAGCTATGAAACGCTCCAGGTTATTAGTTTCATCTTCTCTCGACGAAGACGTCCGCTTTTCGAGACCGTTCGAGACGAACTATGCATCGCACTTAAAAATCGTTATAATTGTCACTTAGTAGTTGTGACGGTGACGTTCAACTATAAATATTTTTGAAAGTTAGCACGCGAAGAGAGAATGGAGAGACGATAAAAATGAGGAAAGAAAAAAAATAAGAACGAGTGAAACTCTGAAACACTTCAATGACCATTTTGTTCCCTTCAATTTCATTTCTATCGTCGTCAATTCGTAACAAACGTGGAATAGAAAAGAATTATTTCAATGGAAAGAATTAAAGAATTGCAGTTTCATTCTCTCACCTCTGTTTTCCCTTTGCCATTATGTTCCCGAGAAGGTTCGATAATGGTAATAATCACATCATACAATGGCAGCGCGTCAAAGGATGAAAGTGACAAGAAAAATACGAGGCAATTACCAGAGAGGAAAGATCGTAAGGAGGGAGGTGCTCGTAAAGTTTCGACACGCGAGGAACTTCTGTAATTAAAAGTGTGTGCTCGCACACGCGCTCCCTCGTTAATGACTTTACCGCTGAGAGGGGAGGGGGAGGGGGGACGAGGTCGAACCGGCAAGGAAAAACCTGTGAAAACTGTCGGATCCTTCACCCGTGCTGAATCTTAGGGAAATGAGCGCGAGAAGGATAAGAACGTTTCTCTTCGGCTGTAACGCCTTATCGATTTCTTTAACAATAGGTCTCTTTCGGGAAACGATGCTGAGCCGAGGACTACTAAACGTAATATATTTGAAACTTCACTCTGGATTACGTAAGCTCACCCCCTCTTTTAGACTTTGAAAATCTAGAGTGAACTGCGAATGCATTAACGTTATGATGTAGATAAAGACAGATTAAGTTGGTGTATAAATTTTCGTTCATTTTCACGTGGTCGAGGCGTTGACGCGTCTCTTTAGCTTGAACTAATTTTAAACATTGAGTTAGGATAGACGCTGTAACACGTAGAATGAATGTATAAATTATACCACGGGCGGTTGTCGTCGCGTAATATCGGGAGAACGTATGAATATAATTATAAAATATCGTCGTAGAAAGAATCGCAAGCTGCGCGGCCGTGCCTTTTGTAGAACCGTCATGGCTGTGCCTTTTGAAATTTTCTACACGCGAAATAAGTAACCGAGGGCGTGTGTGCGTTCGTTTCAACGACCACGCAATTTCATTCAACTTTGAGTCGCTAATATCTGTGGCCAAAGGAATTTCAGAATCTTGCAACCGCAAGCGTATAATCCACACATGGCTCCAGGTGATCTACCGAGTACGTTTCTTTCAAAGATGTTTTTACTTGAACAAAGATGTTTCTTTCTCTCTCGAAAATCTTACAAATCCCTGCGTTATTGCGGGCATTGAACATTTTTTTTTCATAATCGAATAAAAATTAAATATAATTAAATTCACCATAATCTTGGAGATTGAAGCCTCCAATTGAGGTTTACAACGGTCCTTTAAAATTCGTCGTACGATATTTCTCCATGAAATTATAAGAGTTCGAAATATTGATAATTTTTCATACTTCCTGCAGTCAATTGTAATTAATTGTAATTAATCAGTTGTCATACGTGCATGTATTGTAACTTTCGATATTACCTCATAATTTTCTTTCTAGTATTCTTCTAATATTTGTAACATTATTTCAATGTATAAGAAATAACGTTGTTTACAATCTATACTCATCAACGTCGAATTTAAAGAAATGAAATTTAATTTAATTTAATCGAATTGAAATTTCGCAGAACTGCAACCTGCTTGTTCTTTCAAATCGAAACCACGACTTGTACATCGAGTGTGGCTCGATATTACAGGACAAGGGATTAAACCGGTTCGATCATTCGAACGACCGTGCAATTTTCTTCCACTTGGAATCGCCAATATCTACAGGTAAAGGGATTCTAGGACTCACGGAACACTCGCGCGTGTGTGATCCTACGTCGTCCCGCGATTTTCGATTTAATCAAGATAAAACGACCGTGGAAATCCCAACGGCGATGTAGCGCGGATAACACGGAAGCTAAGCAGTACGTCTAACGAGTTCAAAATTACATCAGACGGCGTGTCAGTCGACAACGGAACTTCATTTCCAACTCGCCGTTGGAAACTTTTCGTTGTTGGCAGCACGTTCGTCAAGATCGAACGTTCGCGGAAGAGACAGAGACAGAGACAGAGACAGAGAGAGAGAGAGAGAGAGAGCTTAACGTTCCGATTGCGTCACGTTGCTTTTCAATCTCGTATTCGCAGCCATCGAATTAATCCCGTCAAGCTTCTCAGCGTACACTCTCGAATATCGTTCGCCATCGACGAAAAAAAAGAAGAAGAAAAAAACAGAAGACGTCCGTCCGACTTTCTCTCTCTCTCTCTCTCTCTCTCTCGTTCGAATCTCAATTCGAGAGAATCGAGGGAGAAGCTTTAGATTCGACACGCGGTCGGTCGGCCGATACTGACATTGAGAAGAGAGGGGAGGTTGCTCCGTGTTTGAAAGTTGAACGGTGAATGAATAGCCGCCGAACGGAACGGAACGACTCGGCAGGACGCAGAGGCGCAATGAACGAAAATTCCGCGCGAGAGGCAAAGAAATTTGCCTCTTTGATTGACATTCAAAAGGGAACACTCGGCCGCTTTCTTTAACTTGAATTATGAATGAAAGAGGCACAGGGGGAAGCACAGGGGGCGGAAGAACCTCCCGCCGCGAGGGAGAACATTTTTGCGTGAGAAGAGGCAGACGTAAATATTGACTCGCGGACTTACTGGGACGGTCTCTCCCTGAACGTAGAACCTGCTCGGTGAGCAGAGGAAGCCGGAAACTCGTGGCGTGCACTCGGCTTCCTCTTGCTCCGATCGCCGAAAGTAGAATAAACTATGGTAATGACGCAACCGTTTTCACTCACCGGCTCTCCATCCTGCACTTGCCCTCCCGCGCTTTGCAGTTGCTTTTGAAGTCCTCGAAAATCTGGCTGCACGGTTTGCCGCGTAAACAGACGCTCAGCGCATGATTGCAGGTCGGCAGCGCGTCGATGGCGTACGGGTCCTTATCTGGAACGAGCAAGCCGACAGCCAAGCGTTAATGCAATTTTTCCCTAGTCGTGTTTCCTGGTCGTTGATCGACGCTCACGCTAGGTGGCAACGATGCGCGAATTTTATGCACTGGCCGTCGAGAAAAGAAGAAAGTTTCTCTCGGTACCGAAACTCTGCTCGACGTTCAGTTCATTAGAGCTCTAAACGACGACAGCCAAAAGAGAAACATCAAATGAAGAACGTTCTCTCTCTCTCTTTCTCTTTTTGTTCCTCGCGAGTGACGATTACTATTCGCGACAAGAAAGAATATGGGGTGGCAAGCAGTTTCACTAAAAATCCAAAGAGACTGGTTTGATAAAATGCGATTAATATAATACTCGAGAGAGAGAGAGAGAGAGAGTACAATTTGTAAAGAATTTTCACGTCGAAATGATTACGTCGGAAACGTAGTTTCACTTTGTATACGATTCTCGAGAAGTTCTCGATCAAATTTCATTGAAATTTGTATCTTGTGACGATCTTTACTTGCAAGCTGAACTCTAAATTGGACAAACTTAATTTTTCTGTCCGAAATTCCGAAACTGATACTGTGCATTGCTCGAGCGACGCGCGATTTCTCTTCCGTTCTCGGCCCACGGGTAGGAAATATATGAAAATACACTCGATAGAACGTATTATACCCAATCCATTTCAAACAGTTACGTGTACTTTGAACTGGCGTTTGTTAGACCGGCGCGATAATTGGCGGTGGGATAATGAAAAAAATTCCCTCGAATGAGCGAACTACCGCTCATTATTAGCAAGTGAAACGTTCGCGATATTGTTCGCGGTTCTGGGGGAAACGTTTCGGAAAAATAATTGAGACCCTGCGGACGTGAAGATATAATGGAAAGACGTGTCTGCCCGGCCGGGGCCCGATGAGGAATAAAACAATAAGAAGTCGTCGGGTCTCAAAAGAGAAGAAGCAGAAAATAATAAGGGTATTCTCTTATCAAAGGAAGAAAGAAAAATCGGACGGCTGTATTAAGAGGCGAGGAGAGATTTTTTTCGCCGGATAAAGAGAAGAGAGGATCCGGAAATTTCCACTGGAATAATTTCAAAGACTGCCCCCGTCCTTCTATCCTTCCCCCCCTCCCTCCACCCCCGCAAATTCTCCGGTAATAAAAACGATCACAATTAAACGGACGGGGGTTAATTCGTTTAGGAGCGACGATCGGAGGAAAACGGCGGAGATAAGAGCTGAAGAAAATAGAATCGCGTTTGTAAATCAGGAAGGAAGAACGAGGAACGAATCGGCGAACGCGCGTGTGAAAATATATATATGTGTGTGTGTGTGTGTGTGTGTGTGTGCGCGCGCGCGCGCGCGCGTGTATGTATGTATGTACGTATGTATACGTAGAGTGGGATCGATGAAGTAAGGATAATGGCAGGATAGAAGAGCAAGAGTAAGTCCGAAATACAAAAGATAGAAAGAGAGGAGAGCCATTCTTTTAGCATCAGCAAGAGTGAAAACGAAAAGAGAGAGAGAGAGAGAGAGAAGGAAAGAAAAAGAGAGGACGGGGACGGGGTAGAAGGGGGATCGCGGCTGGCGAACACATCGAGTGTGGGTGAAAAGAAGCGTATTGGGAATTATCCGTGAATCGTTCGAAAATGCTCAAAAGACTCGACGGCCCGGACGAGCGAGCCCTCGGGAAAATGAACAATGGAGATCGTAGGAGAAGCCGCAATGGCGTGGAGGTTATATAAGGGGGCCACAGTCAAAGATATCGCGATCCCTTTGTTTCTTCCACGAGAGCCCGCGATCGAGCCCTCTCTCTCTCTCTCTCTCTCTCCCTCTCGAAGGGAAATGCCCGACTGAGTGGCATGCCGATCAAATTTTCTTGTGTCGCGTCCGCTACAATCGCCGCGCTGCCTCCGACAACTTTCCGGATAACTTTCCTACGATTAACGCCGGTCTGATACGTCACGGCCAACTCGCCGCACCTGATGCTCGATAAGCCTAAAATGCTTGTGTGTTCTCGATGGATTCTCGCTTTACACAGATCGAAATTATTCAACGAACGGTACATTCGATCGAGCGTTAAATCGGATCTCAGATACTTGACACGTACGCCACGTCGGAGATACTTTGCTTACGATACGACTTTATAGAGAAATCACAATGTTGGACTTGGTTTGTTTTGCGCCGATGAATAATTAACGATTGCTTCGATCAGTGAGAGTCGGTAGCAAATCGGTGCGAGATCGATATTTTAATACCGAAACGAAGCTGGTAATCAAGACAGAAAATACAGATAAAAACTCACGAGTCAAGGTGAACTTTGCCTTTGGATCTGATATTAAAAACAGAATAGGAAACGGAAAATTGTGCGGTTGAAGTATTACGATTAACAGTGCGGACGGTTTAACAGCAAACAAATATTACGAATCGTTCGTCGGATCGATAAATGGAACGAAACTCGTACGAAACTTTAATATCGCGTAGTAATCAGTGTAACTAAAAATATAATTGCTCGCTTGATATACGAATAAGAGCGAGGGGGATCGATGTCGGGAGATGAAGGCCGGGAGAAGACGGCGATTCGCGAGAGGCCGTGAGGGGCAGAAATAATTTGGGAGTAATGAGTCGAGCAATTAGAAGAGTTTGGCCAGAATCCTTAATTACATTTATCCCAGTGTATAAGCCGGCGTGGTCCGGTGAAAGCTGGTCATACGGGGAAGGCAGCGTGGATAATGAAAGCACCGGGGCACCGGCGCCGCAGCCGCTACGAAAACCAGGAAGCTTCGGCACTTAATGAGATTAAATTCGCTCTCCTGCTTTGAAAAAAGGAAAACGAAGGAAAGGGAAAACCGGTGGGGCTGGTCGGCGAAAAAAAAAGAGGAAGAAAAGGAAAGAAAGAAAGAAAGAAAGAAAGAAAGAAAGAAAAAAGAAAGAAGACGATGGGAGAAAGGAGGCCTGGCAAAGGCACGTGTCTCTCCCCTTTTACCCTCGCCGTTAAACGCGCAAAGATCCGCGCGCTTTCCTCCTCTCGAAGTCAACGCCAGTTGGTAGAGAGAGAGTCCGATGAAAAGCAACGCGTTGCAGCTCATGCAAGCCTTTGAAGCTTTCGGAGGAGCCACAAAAAGATGGCAAAGAGAACGAAGAAATCGGTTCCAGGCTCTCGCCATGAGCGTGATCTAAACTCTGCCACGCCACCGTTTCGTTTCGCGATCGCGATCGCTCTTCCAACGCTGAGAATTCTCGCTGAACTCTCTCGAGCCAAATCGCGTATTTTAATACTGGATTGGAGATACAAAATAATTAAGTATATCTCCGATACGGTGAAAAAAGATTAACACGGGAGAATTCTCCGTTCTCGTTGAGAATCATTTAAACGAAAAGAACAAAGCAGTGACACGGTGATTCTATTTCATTCTAATCGAACGAAGACACACATACACACACACACACACACACACACACACACAGATGTGATTTTGTCACGGCGAATGTATTAAAAAATTGAATGACCGCGGATGATGAATTAAAAGTGACGGGGCGAATATACGACGCGAACACCGAGCGCTGGAAAATCGACCTTACATGACCCAGTTGCGAGCGTGCGAACCGAGTGACACGCGAACACAGCGCAAAAAAAAGTGCAAAAGATAAGAATAATTTTATTTCCAATTTTTCTCCCTCGCAAGTTCGTACAAGCGCGATCGAGTTGAAATAGAAAATAGTTGCGCCAGCGGAGCGATCGTCACCGGGAGAAACGTATTTCTAAACGGGGTCGTGGTAAAAAAAATATCCAGACTGCAAGCTGGTCGAGAAAAAGAGAGAGAGAGAGAGAGAGAGAGGCATTCGGATAATCTTCTCCGTGCAAAAGGGGAATCACGGAGAATGCGAACAGCAAATATCGCCAACGATTTCCGAGGTAAAAGGCGAACGAGAACGGATTCCGGTTCGAGGACGCTCGAAACCGGTATAGACCCAGCGTGTTCTCGTTCCTTTCGTTGATGGCTGCCCTCGAGTGCGTACAACGCCAGACGAAAGTTAAGGTTAAACAAGAAACGAACGACGGGGCAGATTATTGGAAACGTTACGCTATTCGCGACTCGTTAAAAGTTTCCGAACGTAGTAGGTGGTCGAGAGAAAAAGAGAGAGTGCGGGAGGGGAGAGGAGAGAGAGAGAGAAATCGTGTACCGTCGAGAGGAATTTCCCCTCGACGCTCGGCTCGGAATCCCTCGTTACAATCACGACCTCGCGATTAAACGCTTGTTAGAGGATTAACGCGTGTCCAACTCGATCCCTTTTTCACGGCGACTAGATTGATCTTAATTGACTTTCCCTGTCCTCCGCCTATCGATCCTATTTTCCGATAATAGAAAAAACGCGACGAATTTATATTCCATTGCGAGACTCGCCCATCGTATGCCATTCTTTGACCTTTGAATATTGGTTACTTGAATAACGATCGAACACGCCGACTGGCGGAGTCATTCATGGTGACCCGAAAATTTTTCAGATTTTAGCCATTACATTTTATCAATAAAAATATATATATATGTGATAAAATAAATAATAGTAGCAAGCAAACATCAAGACGATTAAAATACGCATAAAGGTCTGACATTTTTTGTTCGAATATTCACACATGTCGAAAGACAGGCGATTTCACTCGAGCGGACACTTACCCTTCTTTAACACGTAGATGCAAGGGTGGTCGAAGAGGAAGTTCTGAAAGCTGTTGCAATCCGGATCTACATGCGGTTCCCTGCAGAGGCACGTTGGGCGGAAGAAAGGGAAAGCTTGCAGAGTGTGCAGGGCCGCTTGACACTTTGTCACTGTCACCGTCGAACAAGCCACTGGAACAGTTAAATTATTATTAAGCATGCGTGCTCATTGCCGATGACAAATACGCCTTCTTAACGAGGCGCCAGCGCGAATAAATTTCTCGTAAACACGGCCGTGTTACGTTAAGGAAATGAAATGCGCCACTTAAACGTATGTAAATGACGCCAGGCGATATATTAGCCCGCTGCCGCGCGTACATACTTGAGCAAAAACGAAAGAAAACAAGCCGATAAATTCGTAAATCCGCGTGTTTACGTGTTCGCACACAATGGGCGTTTCGAAGAATTGCGTTTCGAAGAATTGCGTTTCGACAATAATAATAATTGACGAAGAACACCTGGGTGAACGTCGATGCAATGCCCAGGTATACGAAAAGATAGTACGCTCCAAAAATTATTACATTTCTTTTTATTAAACGAATGATTAAATAATAGATCGAATGATCGAAATAATAGAAAATGTGGTGCGATATTTAGCGCATAAAATGATAGCATATTTCGTGAAAAACAATGCCTGGAAAGAAAAGAAATTTGATAATTGCTTAATACCTAGTACGATCTTCTTTGCACTTAATGGCAAAGATTTGTATAATTTTTTAATGATCTTTTTGAAACTCTTAGTTCTTCCCACTTCTCCACAGTGCATTCTTTTAAATTCATTAATATTTACGATTTGTCTTTCATTCTGGTGTACGGCCCTTGTCAAATAATTTTCTGTAATAAAAACCTGGTCATTCTAAAATACGAATTTTGTTATTTGCAAAGTATGGTTTCAATGCTTTCACACTGTGCACGGCCCCGTTATCACGTTGAAAAATGTACTTGTTTTCGGCAATTCGTGTCGCACTCGCGTGTTAATTTGTTCGTCGATCGTTTCAATCTTTTACTATTTAATTTTTCTATGATAAATTTTATTTTCATCTTACCTTTCATCGCCATAAGTCGACGACTCGAAAATTCCTCGTTTCGTAAATTGTGATAATAATAATGGAGGAATTTTCATCGATAAATAGAACTCTTCACCATTTCTCATTCGTATAAAACGGCACGCTCTTGCTTTAATCATGGTTTTTGTTGCAATTTTCGTTGTTTCGTCGTCATATATTCACAATATTTTAAAAGACGTCGAACGTTCCTAAAATTTGTCGTAACAGCTTTCGTCTGCAATCGTATTGAATTTGACGCTATACGTATTACAGAACAGTTTATCCAGAGCTATTAAACACTGCGATCGTCCACAACTATTTCTTTCCCCATAATTATCGTGATCATTTAGTAATTCACTATCATTTCTGGACTTCTGTTAACTGTTTTGGTAATTCTTGTCACGGAATAACGTTATTCGTTTAATTTCAATATCGTCTGTATTTCAGCTGAAATTAACTGTTCTTCGCGGCTCATTTCTACAAATGTTAATGCGCACTTCAACTGATCGCATATCGCACGAATGTTACGCTTTAGATAGCTTCCGTAAGCGTAAATATTCACGAACGTGTTCGATCGCGGCCGCGGGATATTTACATTTACGTTTCTGTACCCTGTGAGAAATTACGTGTCTCGGTAATAACATTCAATACATCGCACAGAAATCCACGCCCAATGTTACTGACGTTGATAATCTACGCATTCTCTCGTTCTTTGCGATATACACACGATGCAAGCATCTTTCGTTCCATCTTTTCGCCCCGGAGTGCTGGAAGATCGCACGGAGATTCGGTGTAACGAGAGCCGAAATTCTCGACAGAGAGATTATCGCGCAAGAATGCGGCGCTTTCGTTACACATTACAGCAAAGCAATGGGAAGTGGCCGTAGTTGGAAAACCGAGTGTAACGTTCGAGTTGGCTCGATCGTTTCAGCAACAGCGGTTCAACCTTCTCTGCGGGCTTAGCCCACCCTTTCCCTCGTCGCCGCAACCGCAAGATCCACCACCGAGTGTCGCACCACCGACATACACGCGACATACAGGCGATGTATTTACGGTTAGAAAAATTTCACCCGAGGGAGGAGAGCATAGAGACCACCACCACCACTACCACCGCCACCAGCCACCGTTACATTACGGAATTGTAGGGAACGGTGTAAACGCTCTTGGTCGCGATATATATTTATGTCCTCGCAACAGTGAAAAATTAATTTCTTGCCTGAGAAGAAGGTGATTCGATCCGCGGTCTGCGTCGTAAAGTTTGCCTAACCGTTACTTAACCGTCAACGGTCGAATCCCGATCGATCGCAGAACACCGGGTATAACTTTCCTGAAAGATGGTGGAGAGATGGCAAACGAAGAGCCCCGGTACTCTATCTTAAATTAAACATTAACTTCTGGCTGCCAGAGAATTTTACTTTTCGCTTTGTAGCTCGAGCCCCGGCTCGTACGTATCTTTTTCTCCTTCTTCTTCTTCTTCTTCTTCTTCTTCGCTCCGGTACCGTTCTTACCTTTATTTCTCTGCCGTACCAGCGCCAGCGCTCTTATTTCCTCGTCGACGGAGCATCCGAAATTAGGTCACGACCATCCCGATGCCGGCGATAGTTAACGTCGTTTCTATCGGCTCGCGGGGAATCTACAGATATAGCGACGGTCGTCATCGTCGTAGTTTTCTCAAAAGAAAAAAAAAAAAAGAAATTCGAACGAAAATCGTATCATCGGTGTCCTTTGAACGAATAACGTTTAAAAGGCTCGTCACGATAAAGAAATGGGTCGCCTCGCGGGTTAACAACTTTCCTCGGCCGCTTCGTGTCGTGACAGACGCGAATTGTCGTCGAGGTAAATCGAGATTATTATCGAGGATGAACAGTGAGGCTTGCTAATATTCCAGTTGGCAGATGAGGAAAAAGCGCCATTGAAACTTTCAACATCTCGGCCATTATTTTTCGATCTGACATTCGACGATGACGACGACATCTGGATTCATTACTTATGCCTCACCGCCGCCGCCGTCGCCGCTGCTGCTACTCGGTTATTACGAAACTTACGGCACCTTGGAATAGTAATTAAGGCGCACTCTCTCTCTCTTTCTCTTTCTCTTTCTCATTCCTATTCTTTTCTCCGAACGACGCTGTACTAATTAATCTGCGTACGAGGGGGATCTCGAGCGAGGCGGAAAAAGAGAAAGGAGAAGAGCCAGTTGAAACAGCTTTAACGAAGAAATATTTTAACCGTCGTTAAAATCGTCGTGCGAGTAGCTGATATCTCTCGGCCGTTCCCGGTCTGTCCCGGTAAGGAACAGCGTCTCTCTCGTTGAATAAATGACGAATAAATTCCACAGGTAAGCGACGCACAAGGTTATTTCCGCTGGTTGAAACTACGCTGTGACGTCTCTCTCGCAAGGAGATCTTTGTGTCCGAGATTGGAGACGCCTGGCAGGCTAATTTACAAAATTGAAACCGTTCTTGTACTTTGTACCTCCAAGGATCTGACCGACGATTCCCTGATAGCATTGTCCGTTTGTGTACCTTGCCCGTGCTTTGATATTTAAATCTAACAATTTAATACCATTATTGAAATAATTGTACCTGCTGTCACGCAACAGCACCGAGATTTCGCGCATTCTCACAACGAATCGGGGGTACCGAGAAATAGACTCAGCCCCGAAAATAGACTCAGCCTGGGAATAACAAGAGAACTGGGTGGTGGATTCGCGTTGCCGTCAATGAAATCGATCGGCAACATTCGATGCGAAACCGATACGACTCGAAAAACGACTGCCAAAACGAAGACCAAAACGACGAAACAGATTTAATAAAACATAAAACAAATCAACCGTGCCGTAAATAAAATGTATATATACGGGCCGATATCGACTGGAAACGACACGGTTGAAAGATTGATTGTTCCCTGAAAACAAAAGGGAGCTAATAAAAGAGAGAGAGAAAAAAAGAAAGAAACGAGGAAAAAGAGAATGAAAAGGGGAGGGAAAAGAAGAACAACGAAAAAAACAACGTTGTAAAACTTACAACGACGTATTATCCTGCAGGGGAGGATGGGTGAGGGTGGAATCGATAGCTGCGTAGAAGTCGCGAACTCACGCTCGAACCATCACACAATGCACGATATTGCACAAACCGGAGGATCTGGCAGCTTGCAGTTGCAACTGCACCGACGCTGATACCGTCCGGCCTCTCCCGTTTAATGCTATCCCGTAGCGCGCCTATGCACCATGCGCTGCCAGAACTCTCTCGCATGGTCACTGTTAGATAGTGGCTTCAGGGAACGACGATCGGGAGAAAGCGGGAGAGAGAACGCCGCCGAGAGATCATAGCTACATACGTTTGTACAATTGTACACACCGCCCATCTGCATTCTGCCAGTTGGACATAGCGCCAACCGCTATCCGAAACATGTGCCCTTGTCTCTATGGAAAAGCACCGGTGATACCGCTACTTCTCTTCAAACCTATCTCCTCTCCCCCCCCCTCGATTTTGCCTCTTAACCTTTTGATCGCCGCGTTTTTTTAAGGACCGCGCATCAGCTTTCCGCGTATTTTCAATTTTAAGGAAACGTACTAATAAATAAATAGATTAAATATTTGTTACTTATATAATTGGTGAGCCACAATCAACTAGGATATAATTTGCACAAAAAGAAAAACACTTGATTTTCACTAGGGTTGCCACACAATAGATCAAATACTAAATATTAAGAAAATTAAGAAAGTTATATGCATGTTTGTTAAATTTGAAATGTTATAAATTTATAATCTAAAAAATACACACACACACACACATATATATATATATATATATATATATTATACACAATGAAACTAATATTTATTTACGATGTGGCATGCTTTGAAGTAAATAGTTGGGCAGAGTGGAATTTTACAGTTTTCGTACGCGAATTTTGTTTCTTGCCTTTTCTTCGAATAAATCTAAAATCAAGGAAGAATATATATATTTTTCGATTTTTTTTAGTGATAGAAAAGGATTCTATATGTCACTGTTAAGAAATCGAAATTAATTTCGCTTTTATTTAGGGTATAGGGATTAGCGCGCATCGGTGTGCGCACGGCGATCAAGAGGTCAACCGAGTTCTATCGAGGAACTTTGACATAGATTTTTCCTTCCATAAGCTAAGATTCTGGCGAACTTATACCAATTTCAGTTGTTTATCTCGTTATCTCGATATCGTAGATACACCTTTCCTTTGACTGTTCCCAACTTTCTCCTCAATTCAATTCTACCAGATTTATTCTTCGCTGAAATCTATTACTGTTTCTTTCTTTTTTTTTGCACAATGACACTGTATTCCATGCAGTGTTAGATAAACGAAAATTACAATCAATAGACCAAAGCACCTGGTGGAAGTATAAATATGTAACTGCATGTACGTAGAAAGAGACATTTGGAAGAAAAATATTGAAGTAGAAACCGTTGATAATAAAGCTTACGATTTCCCATTTCCGTAGTTGCTTGCATTTTTGCATTTTTTAATAAAGTCCAGCGAATTTCCAACGTTTTCGGAACGTCTTGCAAGAGTCGAGCAAGTTCGAAATATAGAAAACAATTTGCCACGTGCAATTTTTTCGGTGGAAATAATTTAAGGAAACATCCCTTGTTCGCACTAGCTGACTACGAATTATTAATACGATTATTCAAACAATCAAAATACAGTCGAGCTTCTCATAACTCTGAAAGACTGGCATCAACCTAGTTTTTGCATCGGTTCCTTTTCAAATGGATGAGAAAAGTGATGGACGAGATCGACGGTTGAAAATTCTGGTTCTAAACGATTCAATTTATCGATACTTTCTCTCCGCCGAAGTAAAAGGAGAGTTTTTCCTTTGCTTCTTTGAGCTCTCGATCAAGCGTTTCCTTCGCGAGCAATGGCTGATTAGTTTCGCCGAATGAATGAATCTTCTTTAACCATACGAAAAACGTAGCTCCTTTACGTTTCTTCCTTCCGAATCCCAATGGAAATCGCTCGCGAGAAAGGAAAACACTCCTCGATGGAGTTCCATTAAATCGGCCGAATTATTTCGTAAGTAACGGCTTTAATTCGGGATGATAATGTCCCGATTTCTGCCGGAGATAACGATCCTATTATATCGAAATCCTGGTTAGCAACTTTTTACCAACACTCTCTCTCTCTCTCTCTCTCTCTCTCTCTCTCTTTCTTTCGTCTCTATGTTGCAGAATGTTCTCCGCAATACTCGCTCGGAGATTTGAACGCGATAGTTCTGCTTTGTATTCAACGTGAACCTCCATATTCGTTGCACGGCGCTAAAAAAAAAAAAAAAAAAGAAAAAAAGAAAAGAATAGGAAAGAATTACCGTCTTTTTTTTTTCATCTGGCCCTGTCAGTTTTTTCCTCGGTTTCGTACTCGTACGCCAAACCGGCTATTAATTTCTCTTATCCATTATATTATAAGCGCCTGAACAGTTAATTAGATCCTCTCCTATCGTGAAATTGATGACGACAGCGTCCGTGCACCGTTTCCATTCGCTCGTCCTCCAATTTCGTTCGAAACGCGACGGCGGAATAAAAGATCGAAATTCAATTAAAGCGACGCGCAGATATTTTTGTAGAATATAAAAGGCGGAGCGCGGAACATAACAAATTAGTTGTCGGCGTTGGAAAAACGGTCGTTGCGCGCGTTCCAAAGAATCGACGTAGATGCGATTGTAGAGACGAAATTTATCAATACAATCGCCGACGGAACGAATCGGTTTTTATCGCACGGCAGTCGACGATATTCCGACCAGCTAATTTACCGCGGTGCCTGTATTTCCAAAGTTGAAAACGGTAGCCAGTAGAAAAAAAAAAACGCGTATCCTGGAGGAAACGCGAAAATCGTAGAACTGTATCGCTGATCCCGTTGGAGATTCGTTACGTCAAAGGAACCATGGAGATCGAACCGGTACAAAGCGATATAAAAACATGAAAAACCGGCAGGTTCAAAGGGTGATAGCCGACGTTCGGACGTCGAATGGTAAAAACGACGCGCACCGCAAATGTAATTGCAACGTTTATTAGATTCCGGCGCGATCGAACCCGATCTTTTTTAAACAGTCCGAGGTGGGGATGAGGGGGGGAGGGGGTGAAGCTCCGATCCGCCAGATTGCGGAACGCACGACGTCGGCTTTTGAGATCCATTTTTCCTATTGTTTCTCGATTCTCCATTCTTTCTCGTAATGATTATCATAAAATCCGCGCGACCGGCGCGCCTCCCACGCTGTGTGTTCGTTCCTCGAACGGCAAAAATATTGCCTGGCTCGGAGTAATGTTGTCAGCCGTGCAAAAGAAGCTACAAAAACACGCGCGCAGGGTCGAGTGAAAGAAAAAAAAAAAAAGAAAAGAAAAGAAAAAAAGAAGGAACTTTTACGAGGGCATTAAATTAAATCGCGAAAATTTTTATCCGCGTATTATTCCCGGTTTTTTTCATCAGGATATTTGTCATCGTCGACGCGCGCGGCAGCTCCCTCCCTTTTCGTTCTCCTCTTCGTTCGACGTCGCGCTTTAATTATCAGAATACGTTCCGGGAATACCGGTGTCGTGATGAAGAGGCTCGGGCGTTGATAAAAAGCGCAGCCGATCGTGGCCAGGCTCGGGCCGGCTTGGTTATAATTCATCGATAGCGGGGAAGAAAGGCGAGTCGGAAAACGAAAAGCGGGGAAAATATGTGCGCGAACAGATAGCTCGCGGATCTCGAACAAATCCGAGGCACGATACGCGCCGCCGAGTTCCCTTTTGCTCTCTTCCTTCCCTTCCTTTCTTTCCTCGCACTTTTTTTTTTATTTCCGTCCGCTTTTCTCCGGCGCATGTCCACCAGGGAACACAGACGCACACAGTCGTGCTCTCGCTCGTAACATACACACACAACCATACGATTTTCCCTTCTCCGTCGCTATCTTTCTCCTACCTGGGCCATTGTGCTCAAGAACTGTGCACGCCGCTTTGCCGTAACAACGTACATTGTATTTCCGAACAATAGAAGGATCCTTCTGCCATCCCCATCAGCCATTTCCACCCTCTTTGCCACCTTATCGGCGCTTTTTTCCCAAAGGCAAGACCACGCTTCCCGCGCTTATTAATGGCGGCGAGCGGCAAGCGACCGTCTGACGCTTCGACTCGCGCTTTATTCCGGTATAATCCCCTTTTTTTTTTGAATTACTCCTACCCTTTCTTCGATCGATACGCTCCTCCCGGAGATTGTTTGTTATTCGCGGACCGATGAGCACCGATTCGTTTCCACGTCAATGAAAACCCCGCGCAGAATCTCTTCTTCTGCACTCTTTTTAAAGAGCTCGGTTTTATTGCCCTCGATTACGTTGATCGCGAGACCATCGATGCGTGATACACTTTTGCCGATTCTCCGCTTTGTTAATTAAATAACACGGTGATCCTGTTATTTACCCTCCTTCTTTCTCTCCTTCATCTTCGTCCCCCTTGTCAAAGGTTACGCTGGAGGTAAAAATCGGTATCGCAGGAAGGAACAGAAATCCTGACGATCGCAACGCAATATCTTCACGGAACTCTCTCTCTCTCTCTCTCTCTCCCTTCGCCGAAACGATTAAAAAGTTACGAAGCGTGAAAATATAGAAAAGCAGACGAAAGATACGTCCGTGATGTTTCACGACGATGAGAAGAAACTTGCAGAACTTTTCCTCTTTCGGATTTCCTTCGGATTTCCCCTTCCCCTGATACCCCCAACTGGAGGTATCGCGAATCCTGCGCCGCTTAAAAGTAACGTTTCCCCGTTCTCTACTAAAGTTCGACCGGCGAAATAATTAACCGTTTCATTCGGAGAAAAACTGCGCCGCGGATTCGAAAGAAGCTCTTAAGTCGCGGCAGCAACCCCTCTTCTCTTCCCCCCGATCGGTTGCGCTCAAGGAAGAACGGAGTAACCGGTTTGTTTTCTTCGTACGGGCCGTGATTTGCAACCAATGAACCAATGGCGAAGTTTGCGCTCCTTAATCGAATTGCAGAGTCCTCGAGAGAAGAAACTTTCGCTAGAAGTAGCGTAACAATAAAACCTACCATTCAGGCACATCCTCTCTTCTCCTCTCCACTCCTCTCCTCACTACTTCTCCGTGCCAAAACAAGCTGAGATTTCTTCTTTATCCGCCAGTGCCAGTAATGCTTCTAACCGTAAATTTTCGACGAATAGCAGGCCGCGACGACTAGGACAGGATATCGCGTGTACTTTGGCCGGCAAGTTATTTCGCCGGTGGAGAAATTAGATTGTACGCAACGTCCCGACGTGAAACGATATTGCCGCATTCGTTCGCAAAGTGATTTTCGTTCGTGCGCATAATAACCAACGACGAGGCGGAATTTTCCCCGTCCGACGGTACGGGGTAGAGACGACCGACGATCGAGGGTTTAACGGAAGGGTGGTTTGTCTACCGGTTGCCATAACAAGGGACGAAGGGCCGAAGCGCGCTCGTATATTCCGGATCATTTTACCGTATAAACGTTTAAGCAGCAAATTGATTGCCCCTACGGCTCATGCTAAACCCAATAAATGTAATCGTGCTCACCGATTATATCGTTGCGAAATCGTGTGCGATCGCGCACGTAATCAAACGCATAAATTTCTACGCGATGCCGCGTACAATTAAACGAACCCTAGCTGGCCCATACTCGAGGATAAGCACTTTTAAGTCGCCTCGTTATCGCCCCGATCGACGAATTTGTACGGATATTTCGTCCAGGTGGCGTTTCGCACTTTCGCGTGAACGATCGTAACCACAGTAACTACCAAAATGGCCAATTTCGTAAATATCGCGATGAAAACTGTATTCGTCGTTTCTCAAAATATCTGAAATTTTATAGAGATTTCTAAAAACGTAACTTTTAAAAATTTGAATCTATATTTACCGGAAGATATGTACATAAATTGGAACTTGTACTTTTTGTCGTGTTAGAAATTGTTTCCCCGTCTCTTGCATTTTCACTTCTTTGCTGCAAGCATTAGTACTCGATAATCCTACTAATCACTTTTCGATCAACCAATCGAGATATCTTTCACACATCGTCATCTTTCGACAACCTTATTTCGCGATTTTCGCGTGACAATTTACAAAACAATCAAATCATGTCTGATACTCTTTCGTACAAGGCGATTCGCGCCAAGAGAAACTTGCAAACTTATTCGAAGTTTGTAAAAAATAGCGAGCGAGAAAGGAAGCGAACGAGCACTGCCAAGAAGGAATTAAGGCGCCATTTTCTAAAGCAGTTTCCCATCGATACACTGTTAACGAGATAATCCCGCCGGCAACGAAATTACGTTTACAGGAGATTTTTACATTAAA
This sequence comes from Tetragonula carbonaria, assembly GCA_032399595.1. Lineage (NCBI taxonomy): Eukaryota > Metazoa > Arthropoda > Insecta > Hymenoptera > Apidae > Tetragonula > Tetragonula carbonaria. Next base: position 1,312,707 of record JAUCRC010000012.1, on the reverse strand, counting down.
GCGTCTGGCTAACGATACTCGCTACGTCGTGCGCCAATCTTTTCCCCCTAAGTTTCTATGAAAGCTGAACGATCGTCGGAACGTTGTGAAAAAAGGTCCTTAAAGTGGAAGCCCTCGATAGGAGGTAAATGAAAATGGCTTCCTCGTGAGTCGAGCTTCGTTTCTCACGAGGAAAACTCGCCTCTCGAATGAAAAACCTACTGAAAAGCTTTCGCCTCAAAACGACGAGCATCTGCGATTCGGCGAAACTCTCAGCGGACTTGGAATAAATTTTTGGAAATTTCCGTTCGAAAATAAGGGGATATCAATTGCGATTGGCGCGAAATTCGAAGATTTCCAGCTGAATGTTGCACACTAGACGTCCTACAACTTCACTTTGTCGCGCCGGTTTCGTTAAAAATATCTGAAAGTATGGATAAAACTCTCGTTGAGACGCGAACGTTTCCGAGCTGAAAATTTTCCCGGGAATTCCTCTCAGCTGTCCTCTACTGCCCTTCTTGATTCGAGGAAAAAATTACACTCGAAGCGCTCTGGTTGCTGAAACGTCAGGTTAAAGGTAACGAAACACGCTGGCCACGCGTGCGACGAAGCCCAGAAGCTAATCAAAGAAATCGTTTGAAAAAGAGCCTGGAAAAGAATTCTAATCGCTTCGATTCAAACGAGAAGCAATCGCCTCTCGTGTAAATTTCAGCTTGATTGGCAAGGAGAGACGAGCAACGACTCGAATGGAGGAAATTCGTCAACTGCCCGAAGAAACGAACACCCGACTCGATTTTCCACGAGATAATCGAGCATTATTTCGTTTCCGCGGGATTAATTTGCACGGCAGTTACAACAAGTAAATTTGTTTATACCTTCGGGCGTAATCGATGATTTGGCACGAGCTCGAACGATCAATCATTCGCTCGGCCAACTGTTGACCAAATGAAAGCGTTATTTCAAATGACACCGGGGATTCCCGCTGCGCGGGCTCGGTTTAACCTTTAACCAGATTGTCGAATATGAGACAGGGAACATAAACTTCGGCTTTCGGGCGCAGTCACACGCGCCGCGATTTGTACACCGCGGTATTTACTGCACGGTATAAATAGCACGACGATTTGGCGTTTACGTTAATTATGACAATCATTTAAGCTTGCCAATTGTTTGAACAGTCGCGTGTCATTAAACGGGCATTTCTGCGATATTTGATTAAAAATGTACTGGCGTACAGATTGGTGTTGTTCGATAGCTTGTTAAAAAAGAAGAAGAAGAAAAAAAAAGAAACATTCAAGAAATCAAGCAATTCTAATTAAGAGTAGAGATCCACGAATCTCTGTGCATTTATAAAAAATTTCACACTGCGAAATTCCGCAGAATTTGTGAAAAAAAAATAATTACACGGTGTCTTAATCATAAAATTAATTAAAATTTATTTGACAAGTTACTTCGTTCAAGATTAATTTAAGACGACTAATTTCCTCATACGGTATCGTTAGAAACTAAATAATTTAAAACAGCAAATCACTTGATTTTGATCTGTCACTAATCTCAATCAATGGAGAACGTAAAGTACAAAGATAAGATAATCTTACACTTCTGTAATACAATGTAGATTCATTCATAATCTGTCGATGTTATTTAATATTTTATTTTCTTCGAAATATGAATTGCCGTAGAAATCGGCCTTTTATTTATTTACCAGTATCTGATAAATTATTGCTACATTGCTCGCTTTTAAAAGGAAACTACGGTATATTCGACTATCGAATCGATTCTATTATAAATTGGCATCGGCTGGTTAAAAAGCCAAAAGGCATTACCTGGCGGACTCTGCTTTTAAGTTTCACGCATATTCACTGGAATCGATCGAAATGGTCAGCGCGTGTACCTTCCGTGGCGTCGGCGATAAGCCCCCGAAAGCATCGGGATTAGTACACGACGATAAATCAGAATTAATTTGAACATCGACGGTATCCCTTTTAACGTTGAGTTTTACTTGGCCGACGAGGCGGAGAATCGGAAAGAGAACGAGAGAGACAAAGACGGGCAAAAGCGAAGGAGAAACCGACGAATGCAAAGGCGATGAAGGCAACAAGGCGAACAAGGAGAAACAGAGTGAGAGAGACGGAAGGGCGAAAAAGGGACACGATGAGAGAAGTCCACGAAGATTCATAAATCCAAATAAACGTTTGGAGCCTCCTCTGCCTTGCAGATTTCAAACAATCACGATTCCAAAGCGAATTCGAATATATCCCTTCTCTATTCGGTTAATATTCCTTTTCACGTTATTCATTGTCCTGACGTATGATTCAGTGCCCGGACGCAGCAGGACAAGGGTCCTCCGACGACGACTTGACATTTGAATTTTAAAGTAAATCAAGCCTGCCCATTAGCGCACGGTCGACAGGTAATTTTGTGCACCGCTCTTGACTGAAACTGTGCGCGCGTGCTGCCTATCCAAACGCGGGATAATTTCGGTGAATATGATCGTTTGATTATTTACGAGATGCGGACGAAAAAGGTATTTGGACAAAACTGATTCAGTTCGATCGACAATATCTTCCGATATTTCGAAAGATTAATGGCGCATTGGCATTGAATTTTTCGCCAAACTTGGAAAAAGCGGATTAGAGATCATCAACGTGAATGATGCATGGAGAGAATGGCTACGAAATAAGCGACTGTTTGCGAACTTCAAAAGAGAAAATATAGATGTCGAGAATAATGGGCAGAAGAGAATCAACGTTCTACGTCACACTAATGACGTTAGACTAATTACGTATATGCTAACAAAGTATTTGCTAACTGTTGTCAAAGATGAATAATCTCGATGAAGATGAAAATTGAGATAAACGATTTTCACAAAAGTTTCCTGCGAACTTCTTGTCCGCGCATCGTATCTCGAAATACGCGCTACTGGTCAAAAATTTTGGCACACGTTCTGAGTGTACGATACATAATCTTACATATACAGTTCTAACATCAACAATACGCCCAGAGTATTTCAATGAAACACGTTTGTGCGAAATACGCAGACAATATATTAAACTAAGTATGAAATACAAATACAAATGGTAAAAACGGACGGAAACTTACTAGTCAATGCTTATAGTCGTGCAACGAATAACATTTTATAAGACCAGTGTTCGAGGAAAATTTATTCATGGGCGGAAAACATTCGCGTAAAAGTATCTTCGAACGGAAAACTAGAAACGGAGATACGAAGGGATTAATACTAAGCATAGTAAAGGCGTATGCTTGAATAAAAATCTGCACGTGCTGGAGAACATAAATCTCGGAGCGTACGTGATACTTCAACCGAGATCGGAAAGCTTAATCTTGCCACGGAAAACTGGCCCTTAACAATGCAACCGCGTTTCTATCCGCGATTCGGCTAACAAGAGCTGAAAATCGGTGAGCTGAACCGATTTGTCAACCGATAATTTGTAGTGTATGGAGGCAATTTCGGTTCGAAGAATCGCCGTTATAAAAGTTATACGCGTCATTTGTAAGTCAATTAGAAATTTTCCAAGTACAGGGCAATTTGCATAGTAATGACTTCTTGCGGAGCGCAAATAGCTTCGAACAAGCAATTAGCTTAGCAATTATAATCCGAAGGAATCGCGCTAATCCATTTTATTCGATTACTTATTCCGTTCGAATTGCAACGATCAATATTTATTATGTCATAACTTGCGTCGAGTTTATTAGGAAATCTCTTACAATTATATCGTGATTGTCAACTAAACTTTGACAAGCCAAGCTTCATTCTCCTCTGACAACTTTGAAATCAGTCGTGCAAGAATTCTTTTCGCATTCATTCTCAAATCGTATAATTCGATTATTCAATCGAGGATTATAACAATTTAAAGTTAAAATTAAAATCGCACCTGGACTTGGAATGACTTGATTTCATATAATTTCATCGCATTACGATCTCTGTCACGCAGAGAACGTGAATGTAACTTAACAGGTCCAGTCGCTTGCGAACCAATGGTATTACTCGCGAGTTTGAGCACCAAAGATGAAAATAAAAAAATAAATTCCTACCGCAGTGTCCGAGTTGCAGAACAAGATTTTCATTCGTTCCACGATGCAAAAGAGAGCTGCTTCTCGATAAATACATCTCCTCGAATATACAACGCGACGTCATCGAAAGATTACAGAGAAAAAAAGGAGAAACCACGAGGGAAGGAGGAGGATAAAATATAGAGGGGAGTGCTCGTTATTTATGGACGTAAATGGTACCGACCGCAAAGTGCCTCCGAAGCCTTTTAATAAGGAAACCTTCCCGTACCATATTCCCTGGCCGACACGTTATTACTTGGGATACTTGCATACTTGAAACGACTCCGTTCGCTCCTTCATCTTTGGAGGAGCAACCCTTGCAGAAGATCGGAGCATATACACAGAGTATGACACGGCGTGTAGCTGCGAATGGATAGAGCTCGGAAAAGAGTCCTCGAGCCCGTATAATATAAGGTTCAGTAGTCGGTTCGCAAGTATCCATACACACGAGCCAGACATTTCGTGAAGTCACGAAATCCCGAATCGACTGGCAATCCCCTACCCACACGCATCCTCTATCGACCGAGTTCTCTGGACAAGCCACTCTGGCGGGCCGGCTGTCAAGCGCACAATCCTCGGCGAAGCTCGGGTATACGTACGAAAGCACGAAATTTGAACGGCAAAATGGAAACCGAATCTTTCTTGCCCAATGGCAATGTCCAACCCACTGTTGATTCGTCACTTTCTAACGCGGCGACAAAAGCGCAACGTTATTGGCAACTGAATCTGATGGTGATTTTCGGTGATTCTGGTGTGACTTTTCACTGGCGACTCGGCTGGCCTGTATATTTGTAGGAGAAATGAGAAAAAGTGAAATAACAACATTATCCCGTTCAAATCGCTCGGGCATCGTCCATTTGCTGGGCCAAATTTTCAATTGAAAATCCGCGCTCAGCGGATAAAAGCGGACACTCGAGGAGACAAGACCCGCCGGATGAAACGATTCGGGGCATTCTTTGAATTTCGCGGCGGTTAAAGGCAAAATGGAAACGATGATTCCGCGATACGTGACAGAGAAATATTGAATTTAAGCATTCCATCGAAGCGGGAATTGTTCCCCGCGCGACGTGAAAATCAGTAACGAATCGTTGTTGTTTTCGAATAAAGTAAAAGCGTTTATTAATCAGGTTCGGCGCAGCAGCAAATCGATTACGTAAATTAAAATAGAGCGGGAGCGCACGAGAGAGCGAGTCGTGCACAAAGGGAACCAGGCGGGCTGTTCAAGTTGCGCAATTAAACGATCGTTCAATCACAATTACGCGAGCGATATTGAATAAACATTCAATTGGAAGCAAGTTTGTTGGGAAATGGATAGATAAGGTCTTGAAGTGGAAGATCAATGCTGAAAGCCAGTGTGCGAAAATAACAGCCTGCTATCTCGGGAGATTTTCCTGGAACGCAACGATCATTTTCATCGATAAGGCTAATACGAAATGGAGGTCCGCTATGGTCGACAATATTCATCGTATGGGGTACTAGCGCGCGAAATAAGGGTTGCGGATAAGATTATGGTAGCTCCTGTGCAGTTGTTCGGGGAATGTTAACGATCTGGAAAACCGTTCATATCGATGTTTTCTGCACCACGGTTCTTATCCGCTTGCTTCCAAATATTCGACAAATCGGTTCCCTCGGTCGATTTTACAAGTTTCTTTACAAGTTTTTCTATTATTACAGAAAATATAACTTCGTTTCGAGAATATAACTTCTTATTATTATTGAATAAGAATGTTATCTTACTATTATGATAATTTTATTTTATCTTATTGTTTCATCTTTTTTTACCTATCAGCCACGTATAACGAAAATTCCTTGGTATAAGCAAACAGAGTAAACAATTATTACCCACGTAAGTTTAACGCGTGGATTTTTTCGACTTCGAACGAGTGGAGGTCGCAGTTATATCGCGAAATGGAAATTACAAGAAATTCCAGTAAATTTTACGACAGCGATTTTCAAGACACTGGCTGGCTTCTTCGACCTCGGCGAAACCTCTTTTTTACGAGCGTAATTACGCCGGCGAAATTGCGATGCGCAGTACCGTCTAAGAGACAACAGTAGCGCGGTCGGAAATGCGCCGAGTGTATCGACAACTTCCGGTTGACCTATCCCTGTGCGTTCCGCAGCTGAAATTCGGACTCGCAGCGACTGTGAACAGGAAGCCTCGCGGATCGATATCTCGATTCGTGTTCCGGGGGCCGCACTGTTTATGGACGGATGATTATGAGCTCGATGAATGTCCATCGGCGGACCCGACGAGCCAACGAACGCGAGAATAGTAGTGTAAATGCTGGAATATTGCGATCGGCGAATTGTAATTTTAGCGTAATTTATGATAACCTCGATCGCCACGGGAATCGGTGCCGCGCGTATAAATAAAAACCTTCTAATTACGCCAAGCAGAGCCGCGTCCACAAGCAGGGAGCAATCGGGTAACAAGAAGACGACCAGACTGGCCGTAAAAATAGTCGAAATAAATACGCGGTAAAGCAGAAAACGTTTCTAAAACGTAAAATGCATATCGATACCCTTTCGCCCGAATTTCCTAGAGGTATTCAGAAAATTATCAGAGACCCGGAATTTCCAAGCCAAAGAATTTACACGGCGAAGAGCGACACCTGGTCTACTTCCTTCTTATCTGTTGAATCTCTCCGCCATGAAATATCGAAGTTACATGACGTCGTTCTAGCTCAGATCGGCACTGATTGTCGATCTGAATCGACGAAATAATAGAGCACTGTTAGTAACCGCTCGATTCATTTATTCGTATTACTTATCTCTGCTGTTAGCATAATCGACGTAAAGCGCGGTCAAATCGGTTTTTGTCGAACCTCGCGGATTCCGATCCGATGCACAATAATCCATTTCCCAGGAGGAGGTGAATTAAAATTTAATCGACGAGCGTTCGTTTGTGATCTCTGAAGCGAAACGCAATGAACGCTTCATGCTTGAAAAGACACTTTCGCCAATTATATTTCGAGCGCGTGTGTTACGTAGACTTATGCGTGCACGATACCACCGGAGATTATTATTTCTCGACGATGGAAAAGCGACTTCGCCGCCGGTGAGGCGATTTACTCGCAGTGAAAATCGTTCGGCTCGACACTCGATAGTTTTCGAAAGTCATTTTTTCATTTTTTTTTCTTTTTTTCAAAAGTCGATGCGTCAGCTGAATTGTTAATTTCGGGGGGGTTGGAACCTTTCCGACCAACTGGACTTTTCCAAGCGTTTGCCCCGAATCGCGAGAAAACGCGTTAATTAATTCACCGAAGCAGTCATTCGGGAAATAAACCGATTTTGCTCGACAACTGCTGCTACTGCTGTTGCCGCCGCTGCTCTCCCGCTTTAGCTATCGGCGATTTTTTTTCCACCGTGTTTCGTGTACTTCGTCAACTGTTTTGTTTTTTTTTTCCGACGACGATTGCCGTTTCGGGGGAGGAATGGTTATCCCGTTATAATTGCGAAACGAAACGAAACGAAACGAAACGAAACGAAATTTTCGCACCAATCGTGGATACGCTGATCAATTTTCAAAATTACCGCGAGACATACTCATTACTCATCGTGGAAAATATATAGGGGCTCTCTGTTGGAGAAACAAAGATCCGGCGATTCGAAACGCAGCAATCATGTGATACAGTGTTTCTTTTTAATTACACGCAATTCGCAGGAGGAGTTCCACATGTTACTTCGCTTTGCAAAGCGTTTCCCTGTTAATGCTCGTGGTCGCACGTGTACCACCGACGATATCCAGCCTCGTTTACTCGGTAAATTAAATACGAATTAATCCCATTTTCCCGAGACGCATATGAAAGAGCTTGTTTTAACAGCTCTTTTCTACATTTTACTTTTGTTAAGGTGAAACGCATCTAATTCCATTATTATGTAGACGAGCCGCGTCCTTCTGTTTATTTTAATTTCCGAGGCGACGTTACGCCTGTATTTGCCCCGATTTTCGGGGTCATTCATTAAATTTAAACGTAATTCCCCGGCGCGTAAACTTCGTAATGCAGTTGCTCCGAGTTGTAACTCGCGCGGCGTGTAAAAATACGAGCACGGGCAACAAGGACGCGGTGAGAGGGGGAGGGAAAATGAAAAAAGAAGAACAACTGATTAGAGGATACGTAATATTCGAAAAGTTCGTGATTTAATCTGGTAACGCCACGGTTCGAAATTTAATTATTCGCGCAACACGACCGAGCATTCTATTCGGGGAGAAAGATTACGGCGAGAAACGGAAACGGAACGGCATCGCTCAGACAACGTATCATGAATACGAAAACCATGCCAGTAATATTATAATTATTTGTATTGGATTTCATGTAGCTCTCAGTCGAGATTCTTATTCAGGTTACGCTGATACCACGGATTGGTTCTCGTTAAGCAAGAGACACCGCGTGATTGATCCAACTGTGTCTCCGACCATGTATAATAAAATTGGGATGCTAAATTTTAAGAAATTAATCCGGTACAATCCGTTTATAACTTGCGAACGAATATGCCGATAAATAAATGCTTTACTTGGATCAATTATACAAGTAAGTCACATGTTCAAAATACTAAATTAGTCATGTAACCTTTTCTGAAATAAAATCGAGAAATATCATCGTTTATAGTACACTATGTTTATTGATACGTTCCGCAATAAGATAAGGAAATTGACACGGCGCAGTGTACAACAACCTGATTTCCATTGCATTTCTACGAATGCAATAAGAAGAGAGAAGAAAAGATTTGAAGAGAGAGACAGAGAGAGAGAGAAGAAAAAAGAACGTGATTGTACGAAAGAAGAGAGAAAGAAGAAGTGCGAAAAGTACGAGGTCGTCGACCGTATCCCTAGTCTGTCCCGTTTCTTTTTTTTTTTTTTCACTTCTCGTTACATTGGATAAGGGAATGCTGCCTTCCACTACTCGACACCGTTCGACTTTGCGAGCCTCTCGCTTGATCCAATCGTACGCTCTCGTCTGTAATTATTTAAATCAGGAGAAACAGAGTAGAATCCGATTCGGAAATTGATTCCGTCTCTAACAAAAGCCCTACAACGAATCCTGTGCCTGTTTGCAACGTGTAAAAATGTTTGCTTCTTTCCGTTACTCTAACGTCGGTTAGAGAAGAAATTTGAAAGAGTAGTTTGCTTGGCACTCACCCAGTTCTGGACCACAGACCCTCGGTATAATCTCGAGAATGGCGCTGCAGGATGGATCCTCGAAGCACAATTGACGCGCGTAAAGACAGTTCAGTATTGCGACCGGTACTTTGATGTCGGATCCTGAAAGCAGAAATATCGTAGCAGATGTTAGCAATAAAGAAGAGATAAAGTGGCATCTTTTCCTTTTTTTTTCTTTTATTTTTACGAGGGGGTAAAATTTTACAGGAAGGGTGAGCGAACTAGGCTTCTATCGCGTGGAAAATCTTTAATAATCAGCATTGCGTTTCTAAGAAACCATATGCGTACATATAATACGGAACGTCAACGTGTACCGCGATTATAGGAAATCGAAGATATTCAAACGAATCGACCGAAACAATTAGAAAAATAAAAGGACAGAAAGAGAGAGAAAATTATCTCGAGGAAAACAATGGAAGGTTGCGACTGTAATTTAATACTGCATTCTGGCAAAACATTTCTATTATTTATAGACAGTAGTACAATATTAGCGGAGTAATTCCGTCACGAAAAATCGCGTTTATTCAAACGCGACAAACAAAACTACAAACGATCGAGATGTCCTTCGCGAGTGCTTTTTTTTCATCCGACATCGCTCGATAACGCGCGGCATGAATCAAGATAAACGAATAATCGGAATTACAATGGCGGACTAGTTTGATACGAGCCAAAGATCCGTGTGGTAACGCAGTTTCATTTTTCACCAACATGAGTCAACAACACGCGGGAAAATAAAATATTTATGTAACTTCTGTTCGTGCAGCCCCATTATTAAAAAGAAGTGTACGTTTTCGTTGAAAACGAAAGCACGGAACGCATTAAAGGCAAACGATCGAGATTTTCCGAGTGGCTTCGCAACCTCGACGTTCGAAATTATTCATTCACTTCTTACGTGCATCGTTGCGAACTGATGAAAAGAAGAGGAAGAAGAAAAAAAAAGAAAAAGAAAAAGAATTTAAAAAAATTTTAAAAGCGGCGACCACGGGGTTGAGAGCGCCGGGGAAACGGGGAAAATGGAGAGGCACGGTCACACGCGGGGGAAAAACGAAAGCCGAGGAATAGTGGAAAGCGAAGCACGGGAAGAGACAGGAAAACTGCACGGAGCCCCGCAGATTTTTACGAGCCACTCGCGAAACGGTAGTCGATAAAAGAAGAGCGCGCTCCGCTGTAATTAATTACGAAACGTTCGCTACCGCTGGAAACAGCCATGAAAAAAATGTACTATCTCGTATATGTGTGTGTGTATGTGTGTATATATATATATATATATATGTATGTATGTATGTATGTATGTATGTATGTATGTATGTATGTATGTATGTATGTATGTATGTATGTATGTATGTATATATATATACATGTGTATATATATATATATATATATATATATATCCTCTCTCTCGTGGCAGTTGTCCGTGCGTACCCTGCTGCACTGCGCCAGGAAGATAGACGGACTTTTCGAATCGTAAATCGAATTCAAACCTTTTAACACGGCTCCGCTCTTTCGACTTCCACTACGGTAAGGATCACCATTTCCGGCCCCCGTTTTTACAACTTCGCGGGCGCCATTATTCACCAGCTGATCTTTGCCTCGATGCACGGCCAAGATATTTCGAAACGAACCGTAGTCGACAGATGCCGGCTACGAGAGTATTCAAGAGTATGAAAAATGCCTTTGCTTAATGCACGCACGACGTGATACGAGACGCTTCTGGCGAACGTCAGAGGAAGAATATATACGACCGGTGAACAAACAAGAATTAGGCGGCCATTACTGTGTCACGAATTATTAAGACGCAATAACGGTTCAGAAAGATGCGCCCGCCTGGCTCAAACGCTTCGCTGTCCCTCTTCTATCTCGTATTCCGCCGGTGTATCGGAGCGTACTTCGGAGAGAAAGCAAACGAGAAGCCAAACAAACATGGCAATTTCCTTCTTTCTATTGTTTTCAGTCGCGAAATGAAAAGTAACGCGGGCCACGGTACGCTAAAGGGAACTTGCCGCGGAGTATCTCATGCGTGCGAGAAAATATGAATGTTTAACAGCGTATACGGGCATGCCGTTGGAAGTTTACAACGCCCCGTGATGGAACGGCGCGTTCTTTTTTTTTTTGCCGTGAATGTAAATTTGTTTCATGTTACTTACATGAAGTAGAACGACGCTCGTACGACTGTTTTCCACAAGCCCGGCACGAGAGACACTCGTCTATCCCTTTAAGATGTTTCAAATTTGTAGCGCAGATGGCGTCGCGGTCACGCCCGATAAGTCAAATGAAAGCTTTTATTTGTCTAATCACGGTACTCGAAAAATATGTTTTCAAATCGTGAAGATGTCGATGAGCATTCTGAGATACTTTTTGCTCTCATTTGTTTTAAATTACTAGAAATATGATTTTTTTTAATGAACCTTTGCAATGTATGAATTTCTAAAATAGTTGCTACATTGGACCTACATGTATCTCCATATCATTTGAATATATTTCTTCTATAATCAATCATTTTATTCATGTTTGGACAAGTAGTGAAGCAGAAATAATTGAGGATATGAAATGATGGAACTGTGCATTTTGAACGTTGAGATTTCTTTTATATTACTTACATGGAATAAAATGACGCTCGTACGACCGTCGTTTTCCACAAGCCCGGCGCGACTCGTCTATCTTTTTAAGATGTTTTAAATTTACGACAGAGATGGCGTCGCAATCATATCTATTATTACCGTAAATCAAACGAGAACTTTTATTCGTCTATCGTGGTATTCAAAAAATATATTTTCTAATAAAAAAAATGTCGGTGAAATATTGTGAGATATTTACTGTTCCTATTTATTTTAAATTGCTAGTAATATAATTTCTTTTTTAATTTTTTGAGTATATGAAATCTAAAATGGTTGCTGTGTTTGATCTGTATGTATCTTCATACCATGTTTGAATGTATTTCTCCCATAGTTCATCGTTTCGTTCGTGTTTCGGCAAGTAGTGAAATCGAAAGTGGAAATAATTGAAGATATAAAGTGTCAATCTGATGCAAAAGCGCTGTTTCTAAAGCAATACGAAGATTCCTACGTTCAACGTCGTTCGGTGAATAGAAATGTTAATCTATTTCTTATTCTAAAAATCATTTTTTAATATACTAAAAATCATTTCTTAATATTCTAAAAATCATTTTTTAATATGCGAGTGTACGTTTTAAATTCACTTCTTCGAATTATTTCCATACATTGTTATATACAGTATAATATGATGTACACACACACACACACACACACACACACACACACACACACACACACAGTAGTAATAAGTAGTAATAAGTAATAAGTAGTATATATATATATATATATATATATATATATATATATATATATATATATATATATAGTAGTAATAAATTATGTATTATATTATATAATATATTATATTCCATATTATATACAGTATATATTATATTATTCCATATTATATATCCATATTATATACAGTATATTATTATGTTTCATATGCGCTATATCACAGAATGACGTAACCTAAAAAATAGGTTATCCCGTTAAGATATTAAAACAACAGCAGAGACACAGCCATTAGATTTATAATTCGTCGCGGCTAATTACGTTGGCGGAACTAAGTATTTAAAAACAATTTATCGAAACGATGAAAAGAGCTAAAATAATAGGAGTCTTTAAAAAAAGAGCAGCAGAAGAATGGTTAGTAAAACGCGCGCGGACAGAGTAGAATAATATTTCCACTTAACTTTCGTCGCTCTTGAACTCGCTACTTTTTCCATTTCGCATCTTTCAGTTAGATAATTATTCATCGCTACTATGCCTTTTCTTTCTTTTCGGCGCCGCCTTATAATGAGACGTTTGTTTTTAAGCGCGCCATGCAGCAGCTCGTCTCTCTTTTCCGCATTCGCTTTTTGCCACGTTCGAGCATTCGTGCCCAACAAACACACAAGGCAAATAAACCGGTCGAGCAACGAAAAGGAAAGACAACGTTCGAAGGAAAAGGCGAAAATATCGCGGCCAAAGCCGAATCGTTCGGCTTGCACAATCGTGCCTATACATACTTTCGATGACCTAGATATCGGTTCTCGATGGTAACCCCTATTGATCATCAGTCGAGTGTCGATGTCACGAAGGAGAATTTTCCCAATGTGTGAGAAATGTTTCTCATGTTTTTTGGGGTGAGTAACAGCTCGCGTGGGTTGGATAGCATGATATCGAGTTACGCGGAAGATGCGCATAACTCCTCTCTAATTGCGTAATACTCGGCGAAACGATATAGGTACGAATATCGCAACGAGTATATTTCTATCGAGGGCTGGCACTCCTTATTCCCTAGTGTATTCGCGGTTTATAGCCACGCGATAAAGCATGAGAACAGCCGCGTATTGCCGGGTGTATATTGAACTGGCCGGGCTAACGGTAGCAACGGTAGTAAGAGGAGAGATACGCGGCCACGTAATACGTAATCGCGAGTTATACCGTTACATTAATTTCATGACTTACGCGGAACGTCCATGAAATTGCGATTAATCGTGATTTACTCGCGTCGAAAGCGAGCACCGCCAGTATTGCCGAACTGACTACGGAGCACATTGTATCTCGTCCAGCCGAAAAATCTATAGACAATGGATGATTATTCGCTCGATTGATACACGTCGCCTAACAGAAACTAACATTTGATAATGTTACTAATATTCAACGGTAGCGCTGTAACGCGATATAATCGCGTTCATATCCACTGACGTTATTATCAGTGACGCGCTAATATAATCTTCCGAGTAATTCTACCAGAGACTCTGTTAATTAAGTGTCGTATTTCCTTTTCTCGGCTAGACGATTCTCTCTGAACTTGAAACCTGATCTGGAATTCTCGAAAATTACGTCGTTTTTCAACTTGGTGTCCCTAGTTTTCGAATACGTTTGATAATCTCGAAACGAGATGTGCGACAGAACGTTCTGAACAGAGACGGGAAAGACACGGCGTTCGAGAGGCAAGGGTCCGAGAATCCATGGGAAACGATACGAACAAGGGGAAACAAAACGACGCGAAGTAACTCGCACGGCACGAGTAAACACACTTCGTCAAATCGATACGAAACCGAAGTATTCGCTGCGAAAGAGTCTCATAGCCAGGTCGAGCGTTTTATTTCCGTGAGAGTGAAACACGTGAACGAGTGAGAAACGAAGGGAGAGAAAACGAGCGACACGCGAGCATTACAGAACGATAAAGCATTGCCACGGATACAACCATAATCCAGTTCGCCGGCATATTGACGAACCCACTCGGACAGTAATGCGTTACGAGTGGCTAGATAGGGAGGCGCGTAATGTGTAATCGCGCGACGCATTATGATTCACGATAGCACGCGACCGCGATAAAGTCCAGCTGTGCGAGCGCACGCGTACACCAGCGTGTACACGTCGCGAACGCGGTCACCTGGTGGCTTCGTTTGTTCCTGCTTTCGTTTGAAAATCAGCCTTCCGTTACAATAGTGACCGATGGCCCTGCAGATTTTCACCGTCGTGTAAAAACGTTAGCCGATCTTGGTTAATTGTTAGCGGAGACTCGTTGAGATTTATCGACGATATCCTGATAAATATAATAGATTCCCCGGAGAGAACGAGTCACCGGCTTTTAAGAAATTCAACAATCCGCTAGGAATATGTAGCAGCAAGCTGTTTCGTAGATAAATTCGTTCAGCGTATGCTAGAGATCGCTCGTGAAGAATATTTCATTATATCGTTTTGCGCTCGTGTCTTATAGAAGCGAACGTCTCAGGGAAAATGAGAAAGATTTAATGGAACGGAACGGAAAAAATAACAAACGGTGCATCTACTTGCTTGAATAGTCGGTCGGTATTCAGGCGAAGATCCTGAGGAGCCGGGCTTCGAACTGCGCGAATTCTGGCGAACTTTTCTTGAATAAATTAAAAAGTCGTAGACATCGTAGACGAGGACGGGGTATACTAATTTCTAACCGACCTCACTGGCTTTAAAATACGTGCTTGGTTTCCCAATCGGTATGATTTCAACATGCCATTCCCTCCGACAGTTCCAGAAAACCTCTAGTCATTTCTGAAGGCATCAACTTTGTTTACCTCTGTTGCATAATAACTCGTCAGCTTTGGTCTCGATTTAAAAAAAAAAAAAAAGGAAAAAATTGTTTTTCTCTGACACGTTTAATGAAGAAAAAAGAAAAACGCGCTTTTAAATAACTCGATGGCAAGACAAGACAATAATAGAAAGAAATAGTCATGAATTGTAAATGATCGAGCGCAGACAGATGGGACAACACACTTTCCACACGAGAAGAAAACAGTAGCATTCTTACCAAAGATGGTTTCGCGAGTAAAGTGGACGGGAACAAGGTCCCAAAGCACCTAGTTGTCGCAGTGCCGTAGTCGCGCTATGCGGCATAATAATTATCGTCCTTCGGTGGTAGCTAACTTTATGGAGTGGAAGTTCGCGCGGCTAACCCAATTGCGAGAGGGCGAGGAACGAGAGAAAAAAATGAAACTTAATGGCTCCTCCCAAGAGGACTGCAGCCTCTGCAACAATTTTCCAAAGCCACACTCTCTTCGTGCCATGGTGCCGGTCCGACGTACCGCTACCACTATACCCGGAAAATTTCACCGCGTTCCCTTGAATCAGATTTTTCGAGGCACTAAATTATCGCAGCTTTGAATTACCGCGAGCGTTGAATATCTTTTCTGAAATCGTCGTTTCCGTTTAAGTTGGAAGAGGTAATTGTTGTTAACAGATTGCGGATTTCTTTGCATTTATGGTAAAAAATATATATATTATTTATACTTGTTATAATATTTGGTATAATATTTGGAATAAATTCTTTAATTGCGTTAAAGAAAAAAGATATGAATCTATAGTAAAGTTATTAAGTAACATTTATCCAGAAAGCTTCAATGTCTTCGTTAGAAACAAGCATTAGAATTCCTTCTTTACACGCGTAAATATACACACTATAGGATCACTATAGGATCATTGTTACAATGTCATTCGTGGTGCTAAGGCCATTGAAAGTTCGAGATCGCATCGCGGAAGTTGCACTTCCAAGTTAAATACAGCAAAGCCTCTCTCCTTCGATCGGCAACGACGCGAAACGATATTCCTTTAAGCTTTAATCGTTATTTCATTGGAGAGAGAAAAGGCGCTACAGGGGATTGGGAATCAGACTCTATTTGCTGGGTTTCGAAATCGTGGGAGAATGTGGGTCTAACGCAAAAGGACAACGCAAAGAAAAACTTTCCCCCTTCAATTCCGAGTTCCGCCTCGGCGAAGAAAATCCTTTATCGTAACCGGCTTCGTCCGGAGAAAATCCGTTTGGGCATTTCAGTGCACGGATATATTTAATTATCTCGACGATGGTGGACGAAAGGTGCTAGAGATAATTCCGGAAGGGTGCCGATGGAACGGGCCGAAACTTTTGCACTCGAACTGCGTTACGACGTCTGAAGCAGAAAGTATAACTCCCCCTGTCTTATTATATATAGATCTAGCTGGCAATTGGAACTTCCGCCTGAGCGGTTACTTCCGCCGCCTTACGCCGCTCCTCTGTTCTCGTCGTTCTCGGCCATCTTTCCACCCTTCTTGTCCCTTTTCAAACTAGCCACGCTTAAGCGAGTCGATATTACACGTTCTGCCCCGTTCCTTTCTTTTCTTCCTCGCGAAATGGATTCTTCTCCATCCGGAGAGACGACTATCGGAAACACGAGGCTATACTTCCGTCGTTTGTACGACGCAACGATAGCACGTGCGGCGCAGTAACATTCCTCGGCATGTTCCTTTTAGTTTGATCGTTTTTGACAGCTTGGACATTTTTCGTCATTGTGCGGAGAAATATCGGATTAACCGATGATTAACCTCGTGAAAATTAACCACATTGTATTTCCCAACGATATTTCGAACGCGAACGTGGAAACGATTATTATATCGTTGCTTACGCAAATGGCCCATTTTACCAGGTTAAGTCCATCACAAACGTGCGGCAAAGCGACAAAATAATAGATATCATTTAATAAAACCGCGCATGTTAATAATCTACAATCTACAAATTGCGAATTATTGTCATACCATTCCCGCGATACCGGCGACCCGTCACCGTGGTTTTCTCGCTCGTCTCTGCAAAATGAATCCGACAGAATGGGAATTTTATATTATAATCAACATCGAACTGTACTCGGTGCGTGCATATCCAGCGAACTCGGACCGATAAATACCTCAAATACCATTGGCAGTTGAAGTGACACTCTCACGGTTCGATTAATTTCCGAACAATCGAATTACTGAGTTAATTCACGCCGAGGAACTTATATGATCTTTTTATTTCTATTTCCACGATACTGCGATCGATTAATTAATTAATGGCTGCGGGAAGAATTTCCAAATATACGAATTCTAATAATCTCGCACTTGCGTGTCCTTTGTGACTTTCTGTGGAAAGTTTCGACGAGTGGAAAATCTTTTCACAGGGTAAAATAGACTTTGCGAATTATCTTGAGACATTTAAATCAGTCGCGTAGAGTAGAAGCGTGCCTTTTCATTATACGCCTCTCTCTCTCTCTCTCTCTTGCTTTGCTTTTTACCTCGCAGAGAAAGATACCGTGATTTTTTAACGCTGTTATCACGCAAAAAAAGAAAACGCACAATATGTAATTTTAAAAGTTCTTCTAGCCAGAAAGCGACGAAAGTCCGCTATTTAAAAAAGACGGTTGTTGCGTTTCGAAGAGATTCACACGCAAAAAAGAAAAAAAGAGAAAAAGAAAGAAAATACATTCTCCGGGTGCAAAATTGCGTTTATTGTTCACCGATGGCGAGAACAATCGCAAAAGGTGGGGGAAAAAAGCGAAACGCTGCGAAGTGCACAGCACCGAAAATTTCGAAATCCGGGAAATGTTCGCGCGAATCAACGGATTGGATTTCGTTCTTATTCCTCTCCGCGAATATCGAATTGACGCCGGATGAGAAAAACTGTAGAAAAACGGATGAACGTCTAATCTGCTTTCGCGTAGTTACAATCTACCGTCCGATGCTTCCGTCCGTTTATCCAGCAAACAGGGATTCGGTATCGACTGGAACGGTCGGAGAAAAGAGAGCAAGAATTTACATCGGCTAACGATGCAATTTTGCATCTCTTTTTTATAATCTTTTAGCCGAGATCGCCGTACAATCTGTCGTTCCTTTGATCACATCACCGTACAGAAAACTCTCCCTTGTCCCCGAAAACTTCGTTATTCCCATTTTCATCCCCCGCTTTTGTCCTCGTTTCCCTGTCTTTCTTTTTTTCTTTTTTTTTTTTTTATCGGACGTGATTCGGGGTTTGTAACCTTGCAACGTCGTGTACTACGTCTCGCCTCTCGTCCGGTAGCAGCAGCAGCAGCAGCAGCAGCAGCAGGGCTCTGTCGTCCGTTTAATAAACAAATAAAATCGACGGAAATACTCGACCAAAAATTCGTAACCTCGTTTGCTCGCGCGGCTCGACAGTCGATAGGGAGAAAGGTGGAACAACGAAGAGTAATAGAGCAAACGAACGGCGGAGGACGGAGGTAGAGGAAGGAAACCCGGCTGCGTACCATCGGACAATCCTGCGAATCGATATATGGGACAGTGATTTTCAATTATCGGTTCGGCAGGGAACTCGTGCGCCGCTGCTGTTCATCCGTAGCTGACCAGCAGATCATGAGATGTTATCGTTTTCGGGGCGCAGCCGACGACGCGGACGGTGCTTGATCCTCGTCAGGAATATCAGTCCGCGTCAGAATTTGTTCGGGAATTTTCCCTCGAACTGGTTCGTCGATCGTTCGTTTCGGTCACCATTAAAATGTTTCCCCCGTCTTCCTAAGCACGGATTTTTCCATCAGCTGTTACTTGAGCTCGAGCTCATTTCATTCTTATTTCATTCGCGATGGCTTCTGTATTCTCTACTCCCATTGCATTTACGAGACGCATGCATATGCGCAATTTACGAATATCATTAATCAATCTTAAAAATTCGTCTACGAAGCTTTCACGTGTATCGCGTTAATCAAAGCCGATCAAGCATTTTCGTGGACGTGAAACGCACATCCTCTGTATACGTTTCCCAGATGAAAACGGATTCGAAACGGTTCGATTGTTGTCGAACGAACGAGAAAGGAATAGGATCGCGGAAAGTCGCGTTCGACACGCTGCCGCGAGCTCTGATGTCGAAGGAATCGCGTACAACGGGAAAATCCGACAAGAAGCATGGAGATTATCGTTCGGACGCGTGCAATGGCGCGAAAAATCACTGTTCCGTCGGACAATGAAGTTCGCGGCAGCTACGCCTCAGGGATTTGCAAGGGATTTCCCGTGGAATTCGATGGAACGCGATTAAAATGTTCGCCGGCTCGCGCGATGGACACACACACACACACACACACACAGATGGATAGTGATGCGACGGAGAGGCAGAGGGGAGGTGCGTTGACGATGTGCACGCGTGTACGCGTAGTAACACCAGGCGCGTGTAACACGAACGGAAAAGGGGGTCAACAGGAACGCGAAATCCCTGTTTAATTTCGATAGAAGGTCGTGTAAGCCCTGCTGTCTCGCCGGAATAAATCCAGATCCTGTTGCGAAGTATGATCGCCGAGCTGATGATGTTATCGTGCTCAGCTAATCATTCGGCATAATCGTATTTCGCGAAACAACAAGGATTCTTCCGCGCGGAAAAAAAAAGGATCGAAAAACTCGTTCGTTCGTTTAATCGGCCCCGTTCCGCCGGCGTTCGCCGCGGGTAACCAGAAAGGAACTAATACTCCTTTCAAACCGATGATAGCTATTAATACGGTTTGCCCGTTTCTCACAGAGTTTCCATATTTCCCCCTCTCTCGTCGTTTTTTTTTCCTCCCCCGATTTCCCGATTCCTTTGCACGACGACGATTCTCGTTATAACGCGGACAGTATGAATTTGTTGCAATTCTTCTTGTCAGCGTGCTGATACATTTAACTTCGATAAAGGTTTCGATTGCCCCGTGCCGGCGCGGTGTACAGGCCGAATAAATCAGTACGAGATGAAAGAAGCGCGGCGGGCACGCATTGACAATGATATTCCGCTCGATTTAATTAAACCGGAAGTATTCCGCTTTTCTCCTCGCTCTTTGCACGGGAGCGTAGCGCGCATCGTAATCTTTCTCTTTTCCTTTTTTTCCTCGTGGCAAACGAGATCGGATTCTATAAAAATGATTGCTTTATTTTCAAATATTTGACAATCGTTCGATCGAGCCGCCGATAGCACACCCACTTCCAATCGCAGATTCCAACCGGCAGATATACGCTTTTCGAGCGTAAGTGTCTTTGTTACGCGCTCAGCTACCGCATCGCCGGAGTAATCAATGGAACGACGATATATTATGTATCGCGAGTATCAGCTCGAATGCTTCGAAAATCCAGCCTTCCATTTTTTCTTCTTTCTTTCTTTTTCTTTTTTTTTTCTTTCTTTTTAACAAATGAAACCACCATCGTGTTAAGTCGTGAATACTCGCAATCGAATCAAGACACTTGGAATCGGGTGATTTTTCAGGACCGAAAATTCTCACACGGTCGACGGTTTCGAACAGATCTCCGACAGCGCCGACATTATCCGAGAGGCTCGACGACACGAGGTGAAAGACCTTTCCGGATAACGAAGGCACGTGCAAGCCTCCGCTTGAAAGGCATCCAGCCGTTCAACCGAGCCTCTATCCGTAATATCTCGCGAAGTTAGGTCGGCCTCGGTTATTATTCCGACGATATAATCGTCCAGAACTCCGCAGCTATTTATCGATAACGAGAGGCATTACACTTGAGCACCGCGGTTGCGCGTCATCGCTCCCGATGCATATCAAATTGCCCTTGATAATTAGTCGACCTTCTCGAGCGAGTTTCGAAGAAATTCACCGGAAATTGAATCTCTGCTAACTGCGGTTGAAGATCTGTTAAATCGGTAACGAATCGCGATTCAGCCTGGCCAATAACTGCATTTTAAAGCACCGTATAGTTTCCCGTCCAGTCGAACATCAAATATTCAGGCAGATCGAAACGAGGTTTTTGTTGAAACCGACGAATAATTAAACGCGGGCCTGTTGACGTTATACAAATTGGGAAGGTGGCTAAAATCACGTTAATCGGAAAATGGGTCTTTCGTGTGTACTTTTTTTTTTCCGTATCGAACCGTACGCGTTTGTACCCTTCAAATCGTCGAACAGCGAAACAACGCGAGTCGCAATGAAATTCTCGAAATCGTGCGATAGATGGAATTGGCGATGCGGGACGTTAGATCAAGGTGAAAAAAGAAGGCCGCGGGCCACCGATTTTCACTTATCGGCGATGAATAATTGTAATTTCAGAATACCTCGGTGTTGGCGATGCATAACCTATCGCACGATTGATCGAAAGATTAAGTAGCTACCGGTAGCGCGGTAGAAATTGCTCGGTGGAAAATCTAGAAAAATAGAGGACGAGCGCTTTCGTTGTGTTCGGCTGTGCTCCGGTTGGCTTTTAAAGTTGCAGTTAACCAGCGTTGCCGTGACTTTAGTTTCACCCGGGAGGGCAAAAATAAAACGAGCTGCCGCCACGGGACAACGATCTTCCTTTTACGCGTGCATTTCGTTATTGAATCAACGGATACGCTATACGTGCGAATAAAAATCATTGTGCGGGGTTGTTTGACGGCAGAGGGGCCAATCACGACGCAGATAATGATCGCATCTAGGTACACGCCAACGTGGAAGACTTTAATTGCCAGGCACGAATCGATTTGTCGCCGACGCCGTGCCACGGGGGAACCTATCGTGTGCACGAACGACTTTCCACCCTATTTTTACCCTCTATACCCTTTTTTCGGACTACGAACTCCCGCTTATCCTCCTCCCGCTCTTCCATTCTGTTAGTCTCTTGAATAAAGGGAGAACATATCGTATAACGAGCGGAGATTTTCTTACGTTCATAGCTGTTATCGGTACGAATCTAAAATAATCGCATGTATGCCGTAGTAAAAACTCCATCTCGTTTCTCTCTTCTATTGATTCTCTCGAGCAGAGAAATTATATCGTAGAAACAGATTTTGTTAATGGAAACATTAACACTTTCGATAAGAATCTAAAACAGTCGCGCTTATCGAGTAAAAGATAAGTCGATTTATTCCTATGAATTCCAAATAATATAATCCGAAAGTAGGTCACCGAACAACTACAGCATGTATTTACGTTTGACTGTTAACGGAGAAGTGCCGTCGATAAGAATCTCAAACAGTCGCATTTGATGTGTTTTCCCTCTCGCTTACTCCGTTCTGTCAGTCTTTCGAGAAGAAGCATATCGCAGGAGTACAAGTACAGATTTCTCTTACGATTCGATTGCTGGCAGAAACGCCGTCGATAAAAACCCGAAGCGTGGAGCGGTTCTACGCGTTTGTCAAGTGAAAAGTGGAAAAGTGGAGAAATCGTAGAAGCCTCATAGGATAATGCATCGAACGTACAAATGGCTGAGGCGTTCGCTGGGGAAAACGATATCCGGGACGAAGTTGCCATATCGCTATCGAGAAGTCGCTGGAGGGCAAGGGTGGCGAGGCACAGAGAGGGAACGACACTTGGGCAAGTTAGTTTCGGTCTGCGGGGACGTTTTTAAAAGTTCGGCAGCGTCCGGAACTCGAGCGAGCCACGAGTTTCCCGAAGAAGGCGCGGTCCTTTATGGCGCGGCGCCCTTCGCTGGTTCGCCAACTATCGGCAACGCCACGTCGAGGTGAACTCTCTCTCTCTCTCTCTCTCTCTCTGTCTGTCTCTCTTCTATTTTTCTCCGGCTCTCTACTTTGTCTCCTTAACAGCTTTTATCTCGCGCGACGATTCGCGCACGAGCGTATCCCATTATCGATTTCGTTTCATTTCACGGCCGCTGTTTCCACAGCCGAAGGAACGAACGAGGAAAGAACATGGAGGAAACGGGTTCCGAGCGAACGCCAGGCATTCCAACCGAAGGAATCGGCCAACGTCGCCGGGACGATAGACGGTTATTCGAATTTCTTCGGGGCTGCAGGCAATCTTCCAGGCCGATGTCGACGAGAATCGTTCGCGTTTGCAAATTACACGCGCGATAACCAAATAGTAAGGGCGTTTCTCCCTTAATTTTCCTCCTAGGTGACCTAGTCTGATTCTTCCGAGTTTGAAGAAACATATAGTCTGCGTATTAAACGTGATACAATTTACAATGTACTTGCCAGTCTCTGATGAAAGTTACTCACGAAAGAAACCAATCGTTGTAGCGATAATCTGCTTGGCTTTTGTCAAAAAAAAAAAATGAAGAAACAAATTCTGTCTTTCGGTAGCTGTACGATTTTCAGTCTGAAATTCGTTTCGTTCTGAGCGGAAGAAGACGGACGAAAGAAGAAAACATTTTGAGAACTGACGGTTCTCAACGATAAACGTCCATTCGAATCCCCCCGGAATGACGGTAATCCGAGAATCAATGACAAAGAAATCCAACCGTTCCGAAGGATCAGCCGACCCAGCCGTTTCGCGACGATGCTCCGTTAATAATAAAATTCTTGAGCCACGGGTCATTTTACCGGATGGAAATCGTCCTCCATCAGAGACTTCGAAAGCTTCTTGCTGTCCGATTGCAAATCGGAGTTTACGTGTAAACCAGAGATACCTCGCAGGCGTAACGTCGCGCTCGGATCTTCGACAAAGAGATTGTTTAGTTAAATTACGCGAGAAAAATTGTAAAGCTTGGGTTGAGGTGTTATTTTGTTTTCGAGTCAGCTATTTACGATGGATCCGAGGTAATGCGTCGTGCCTCTTTCAGTGGCAAGTCAATGAGTCTTAAACTTGACGAACAACGTTCGCTCCCTTTACGCGCCGACATCTTCTTTTGACCATAATTCTGAACGTAATTTCCCTCTGACCCCCGTACACATTTCATCGATGAGAATCAACCAAGTTTCGCGCAGTAAATTTCCAGTTGCTTCCAGTTATTTTCCACTCCTCTCTCTCTCTCTCTCTCTCTCTCGTTTTGTTGGATCGCCATGCGATTTACCTTCGGCAACTACTTCTGTTAACTGGCTTTTAGCCGCGGTAATTTTCATTCTCGATAGATAACACAAGTTTGACGTTAACTGGCGCATAAACCGGCTGAATAATTCAATAATTGGCTTCGATCTCGCTTCGTACTAGCTGATGACTCGAGCAGGGGAGACCGATCGGCAGCGTGTTTGATTATTCAGAGGTCAATCGACGCTCGCGCGGCGGGTTGCTCGCAATCTCTCCCTCTCCGTGATAGCCGGCTATCGAAAGGCCGACGGTTTTCAAATGGCGGTGATCGTGCTCTTAGAGCACGCGCCCGCGCCATCAGAATGCAGACGCGCCTCGATATAAAATTAATATGTACGCGGCCGTGCGCGTATCCGTCCGTCCCCGGCAAATCATTAATTACGATGATTAATTCGCTCGTATAGAGATCGAGCCCCGACTGATTTATGGTTACCGATTAATACCCTGCAATTGCGAACCGTTATCGAAAAACAGGCGTGTGTTTTCGAAAATGACCGACGAACGTCGATGCGATTGTTGTGAACGGATTGCTAAAAAAAAGAAAAATAAGTACACGATCGCATCCATAGATCGTTCGTTAGAGATCCACGTATGGATCGAACAGAGGATGAAAGTTTGATTGCTGCGCGATAGCGAATAAATTCGAACGTCGAAACGGAAGCGAATAGGTCGATGGTGTGGTCGGAATTATTAACCGGGATCGGGTTCGACCGCGAGCTGAAACCATCCACTTTTAAAGAGTTCAATTTGTAAGACTCGCTCGAATGAAAAATAACAAAAAAAAAAAAAAAGAAAGAAGAAAGAAGAAGAAGAAAAATCGAACGAGAACGAGGATTTTATTTAATTCTTCGGGACGGAGTAACACACGCAATTGCGACGGCAACGATTTCGTGTTGGCTGTGTCTCTTCCTCGCGAAACGGTCTGAAGAAAAACGTACTAAATCACTCGAACTAATGAACGACGTCAGCGCAAGAGCGAACTCTTGCTTTCTTTCGTGTTTCGCTCACTCGGGGAAATATAAAAACAACGAAGAGCCCGAGCAAAATCCTGCCCTGGTGTTAGGGGCTGGTGACGGGAGGAGGGCACGAAGTGGAGAAAAAAACGAAGGGGAAAAATGGAAAGAGGAAGCAATTTAATTATAGCGCGACAAAGGGTGGAAAACGCTCTCGCGTTCCGATGTGTGTTTGCGAGGCTCGCGAGATTTAATACCGCGTGATGAATCGCTCGCCGGGCTTATTTTAATCGGAAAAAAGTACACTAGCCGAGGAGGAGGGACGGAAGGGATAATGAACGAATTTCGACTTGAAAAGCGGTGGCGGTTGCAGGCTCCTCGTGGAAATTACACGGGGATCCGTCCTCTCTCGGATTAACTTCATCCAAGGATTGAAATTAATTTGTCAAAATGGGAAGAGAGAGAGAGATGGAGAGTTGGACGCGCGCGCGTCTGCGACAGTGGGAAAGAGGGTTGTGTTTGCAAGGAATTTGCGCACGAAAGAGGGTGAAAAGGGCCGGCGGTGTGGATCCACGGTGGCGTCTAAGTAAGGGCGAGAGACAGCGAGCTGAGTCACTTACAACGAACTCGATGAGAATCCTTCTGTGGACGAGTTTCCGCAGGGAGGAACGATTTGCGCTTCTTGCCGTTTAAACGACGCTCTTAACCCTCCGAAGGCACTCGGTGGCGAGTGTGGGAAAAAGATCGATTCTGAAGCTCTCGCCTCGAGCGAGATAAGGCGTTCGTGGACAGTTTCCGAGCAGAGCTTGCGACGAAACGCGCCAGGCAGTTTAAACGAATTTGAATGATGACCAGGACAATTCGATCCTGCCGGATAATACGTCCTTGTCCTCTACAACGAGGTTCGATTTTGTCTCCTATCGCGCCACAACTTCCTGCTCAATGTCATCGTCCTCAATATCGCGTTCGGGGCAAAGATCCTAACGCTGTTTCCCGTTTTTTGTCACACGAGGATTTTTTATCATACCTAGTCCGTCTCGTTGGATAAGAACGATCCTCTAGAGAAGACGGGGTTGATTGACATGGAACAAAAAGAACAGTTGAGGGTGCTTTCCGATGGACTGTCTTTCTGATAAGTAACGTCAGAAAACGACTATTTTTTCTGGAGGATAACTCCCAGCCGACTAGTAGAATTTACGAATAAAATTCATCTTCTTGCAAATCAGATTCACCTTGAAGGTGATTCAAAAGTGGAGTAATGCATTTTATTATTTTTACTATGATACTCTTTAACGATGAATCATTAAAAAGGTTTTTTTCTTTTTAATTAAATTCTGTGTAAAAAATATTTTCTTTCACAGACTGATCCTTCAAACCAAAGACTGGTTTTACTGGATGTTATTAATCATTCTCTTGCAACTATCACATACAGATTGTAATTATTATTACATGAATGTATATAAAATTACTTGCCTCGGGCGAAGGCAGGCTGTCACAAAAGAATCTATACACGTGTACATAAATATTTCTGTTTAACTATTATTACATACTATTACAAAGCAATAGAGCTTTTATTTCGGAATAACAGCTTTACGCCGGATTTTATTTTGATTACAACGGCTTGAAAGCACAAATCTGCAGAAAAAACTTGATTTGATTTGCAAAAGGGTGTAGAAAAATGAATATGATTTACAAAAGAGTTGCACGACTCTGTTAAAAAGTAAGGTATATAATCTGAGCTTATTCTTTAACGTGCTGAATACGACTTGTTACAGCATTAATTCACTGCGATAAATATCTACCTAAAACGTGAGACAAGATGAACTGCAACTACGTCGGAAATTCATAAAGACACTTTTTCACGTGATACACATATGTATCAGATTGGCGAGAAAGCAGAGTCGTGAGAGGCGCGAAAGTAAATGTAGAACATCCTTGACCCGGGGAAATCCATCTATCCAAGATGGTCGGTCACTCTGCCGAGTTTTTCGCCGCGGAGCAAAGTGGATGTGCAGCTATCGCTCGGATAACAATCCGAATCGTGTTTCCTATACAACGAGACAGCAACGGCGGAAGTTTTTTGCGGCTCCAGGCACATCAGGCCTGCGGATAACAACCCCGAACGTGTCGCTCTTTTTGTTAAGGATTTCGCGGTGACTGAGAAGGACCAGAAGAAAGACACGTCGGAAGAAGAAGGGATGAAAGATGCTGCTGCTCGAAGAGGTGGCAGATCGGGGGTTGGATCATGGGTGGGAAACGAAAAACGAACGTCAGAGAATGTGGATATTCCTCGAGCATCGAGTGGGCAAAGAGATGGGGTTTGATATGCCATAAGATTGATTGGACGGGGGTTACTTTCGCACTTGTCTTACTCACGTCGATCGACACTTCGCTTAGGCGGCTGTCCCGAAGAGCAACGACGTGACCGACCGACCGACCACCGACCGGCGCCTGGAGATTTCCGAAGAATTGCACGCGAATCTTTCCTCTTGCGGTCGAACGTTTCCCTCGAAGAGTTTCCACGAAAATGTTCATGTTTAAAAGGAAAGGCGAATTAAGGAGACGGATGTAAAATCTCAATTAACTGCGAAAAAGGTATCAAGAATCGCGTGATAGATTAATTCGCGTGGTAGATTCGATCGTGAAAAATTTCCACTCGACGACGTTACCTTTGCCGCGAAACGCTCGCCTCGCATCAATTGATTTTGAACGTATCCAACGAGAGCGAACTGCCTGTCAGATGCACCAACCGCGGAGGAAATTAGGTGAAAGCGCATCAAAGTTGCGAGCATAGGCTGCACAGATGGTTTCGAAAATTAGTGGAGTGTGCCAGCTCAAAGAGAACACACGATGTAACCAGATTCCTGGAGACGGTTGGACGCGTCGTTCTCTCGTTAGTATGCGGGTTGCTGTATGTTCGAACAGCAGTGTGGCCCGCGCCCGTCGAATTCGTACGTGGAATTAACCTGTGTCTAACGTTAACGTATATTCCCGAAGAAAATATAGACGGTCTTAAATCGTCGCGAACGTGCATTGTTAGGACACGAGAACGCGAACAGTATCTTTTCCGCATCCGAACTTGACACGATTCACGTAATAGGCCTTGTCGGTTTCCTCGGCGAACTTTATATTCATTGACGAACGTCACGCGTGAAAGTTGGCCGGGAAAGTTTTGAAGTATCGCGAGTGGTACACTTCGGTGGAAGAAAGAAATGGCACGAGTGAGGGGCGTTCGCGATGAAAAATTCCTCTTCCATTTCTTGCCGGCGGCAGTAATGGCCGGCTCTAGTACTCAAAGTCTCGGAGGAAACGTCGAGACAGAGGTGTCCCCTCAGTCCCAAGAATTATTACCCACTTCCCTATTTTATTATTGTCGTTCGTGACGCCGAGCTTTTCATAAACGTTCACCGTGACCACTTTCGTAATTACTTTTTGACACCGTACCCACCGTTCGGCTCGGTATCAGGAGAAATTAAAACGAGTTGAAGAGAGAGAGAGAGAGAAAGAGAGAGGACGTTTATCCGAGTAAAAGGAAAGTTAACTGGAGTAGCAGTTTATTGCGATTTTCTTCATCACCGTGATATTTTCCACGACGATTGCATCGTCCCAACCGCGTTACGCTCCTTCTCTCTCTCTCTTTCTCTCTCTCTCTCTACGTCAGATATTGCGAGCAAACCGTACGTGCAGAACATTCTCCTCGACTGGCGCAATCAAAGTCAGAAAAATTGTTTCTTCTCGTTAGCGTCCGATCATTTTTCCACGACGACGCGCCGCTCAGACGCTTGGATGTCGTGAAATTTTTTATAGTTTCTTCTCGCGTAAGAATCCAGATATATCGCCAATATCGGCGATGCTGCTCAAAAGGAAATAATCGAGCCAGGTTTCCTTTTCAGCGAACGGTCTTATAACGATTTCACGACATTCCCTTGGGAATACTATAAACATACTGTCGGCTAAGAGTTCGAGTTTCGCGTTCTGTCTGTGAAATATACAGACGACACATAATATTTCTTGAAACATAAAGTGCTTGCAGCAGCGTGTTCTGCTCCCGATTTGTAACTCGAACGATGAATAACTTTCCCCAGCGTAGTTCTCTGTTTCTTCTACTTAATTTAAAATCCGGAACAAATAGATATGGATCGTCTAATGTAAATGGTGGATTTGCTTATCGTTGGACGGTGTAACCAAAACTGCAACGTGCTCGGTACACAGCGATATAATCAATTAACTAAATAAAATATCGTAACTTGTGCGTTGCTTTCATATTTCTATAGCGTCCGTGTCGAGATTAATTTCCCTCGATCGTTTAACAGTCGAATTAGTCGCGTTTCTGTATCAACGGCCATAAAGGTAAAGGAGAAAACGGCGTTTAATCGAGTTACCTTAATTAATTTCGCTTACGAGACTCTTTGACACGCAAAGAAATTGCTCGACAATACACCGCCCGAAGTCGCGGGATATTTTTCAACGCGAGCCGGCCTTTCATTAAAGCGCTACCCTTTCGGGAGAAAAGGTCGTGCACCGCGGCGCCGAGCCTCGTTTTAATTACACGCAAAAATTGTGCGAAAAGCGACACGTCGCCACGCTCGATTTCCTCTTTCAAATACGCGAATGAATAATTACAGCGGCGACTCGCTCGCGTGTTTCACGTGCCCACGTGAACCTCGAGATCGTTAAACCTTCCTTCCTCGCGTTAGCAATGAAACGAATATCAAAATTTTCTTGCGATCTATAGTGCCGTAAATAAAATTAACAACCAAGTTTCGTCAAACGTCGAACAGGTATTCTAAAAATTGTGGAGCATAAAGAACTACGTGATTCCCTGAACTTTATGAAGCGTAAAACCTTTTTAGAATTTCAAAGTGACTTCCTCGTCGAAAGTGTTTCAAATTTCATTTCCTCCCTTAAACATTTTTTTTTTTTTTTTTTTTTTGGTAAATTTGATTTCTTAGTTTCTCCTTTTCTTTTTCAAATTTTCCCAGAAAACGTGTTCGATAATATTCGTACCAGGACTTTGGATTATCTATATGGACTTTTTGCTTCTTGTCGTTAAATTTTTGCAAAATACAGTAGCTAACAAAGAAATGTTTAAAATCGATATATAACTCTTCTAAATATGTTTCTAATCAATACTACATTCCGAGATATTTGTCATACCGTATTCGCACTCCACTTGTTAAATGTTCTATAAATTCAATGGCATACGTCCAGTCCGGTGGTCCGAATTGACTTTTTGAACTTTCCTCCGTTCTCTATATTACATAATATTACATAATAATTTTCCTTCTCTCTCTTTCTTGAGAACAGTAAATCGCCGTCCGTATCGAAACGTAATCGTTCTATTCCGAGAACTGTACAAACACATGTAGGTTACAGAAATCTACGGGGACAACATTTGTAACATCTTTGACGGTTTCTAAACGAGATCAACCTCGTTGTACTTCAACCGCCGCGGCACAATTTCGCAGTTATAGCGGAAACTAATTACTTAATTCATTTCGCGTGACAGGAAATCTTTCGGAGGCATTTTATCAAGATAATGATTGTCTCTCGGGTGGGTTTGCATTTTCCTAATTACACAGCAGGCATTGATCCAGCGCGACAAATCTCGCGCGACACGAGCGGGTTCCTACGGTCCGCCAGCTTTTCGTCGAGTGCATTTCCGGCTGGGAGCTTTTGCACAGAGCAAAAAACCCCCGGCCAGTCTGTCCAGTGTTCGCCGGCGTGAATCCGGTAAGGTCGCTCGGCATATTGCCATAAATGTCGCGTCGGAGGAAGCTTGACCCTGCGAGACATTGGGGACAGAGAACTCGAGGAGAGACGAGTGGGAGGAGAGCTTCCTGTGTGCATCGCTGTGTGCTTTCAATCGTGCCCTGGAAGCGGCCAAAGAAAGAACACGCAAGGAAAGATGCACAGATGCACCGTATCCGTAAATATCGGGTGATTTGGAAAATTTATAACTGTACGAAATACAGACAAATATTCTTTGAACAGAGTAATATTTAAATTGTCTGCGAGTTGAATAACAATGGGAAATTGTGTGAACGCGTGTGAGACCGAAAATTCGATTTTAACTAAGATACGGAAGATAGTCTTTGGGAGATAATACTGGATGAATTCAACATCATGTTGCTAGGATTCTGTGACTAAACACCCGAACGAGTGATAAATAATAAAGTAAAAAGTTCGACTCAAGATACGAGCTTTGGAAAACCTGCAAGAACATAGTATCAGTTCATTCGAATTCCAATATCGAAACCAAACTGACGAAATGAATGAGAAACTAGAAACTAGAAAGTTCGAGTTCTTCTCTGAGGTCTAAATAAATCTGACGATCCTAACACACTACAGTGGCAAAGAATTCGGACAGCATCGCGATAAAATCAAACTATCCGCGAAAGCCGATCCGAGTGGAGTCGAGCGGAAGAATTGAGAACAGAACGGGAAATAAATAATTTCTGCTTAACATAGAAACGCAGCCTCTATCGCCACGATCCGCCGAGGAAGACCAAAGCGCGGCAGTCAGCTCGGTGGTAATTCGGGATGAATCCGAATCTAGGGGAAAATTTTATCGTATATTCGGGACGTGTTTCGACTTACAAATGCCGCGATCGCTGGCGTAAGGACGAAATAGTGAATGCAAGGATACGGGATGGCTGGATAAGAAGAAGGGACGAGTCGGCAGGACGAGTCGTAGCCTGGAAAAAAGGATGCCACCACAACGGGGCTGCGGATGCACACATGACGAAAATCGTTGGATTTTATTGCCGGCTTAAAGGGTTTGCAGTCGAACGCATAACGTGACTGGATATTACGCAGCTCACGTGACCCGGAGTACCGTGCCATTTGGCATTTTCTACTCGCCCGCGTTCCACCGTAATTTCCATATTTCAGTTGCTACCCGTTTCCCGATGCTACCCGTGCGTCGCAGACTCGGCCCGGCAGGCGATGCCTGTTTTCCGGACGTTGACTGCACCCTTTCGAGGAGATTCGTCGCTCCTCCTCTCACCGCTGTGTCTGTCTTTAGTGTCGGGGGCGAGTCTCGCGTTTCGTTAGGAACATACAGAGTTCCTTCGTCGCATTCGTCAATCCTTTCGCTTCCTTTCACGGTCAAAGTGATGAACTGCTAGAAAAATGTGCATTTTTCTTTTTTTTTTTTTTTAGTAAAATGACAGCGAAATAATTGATATCTCTAATAATCTAAAATAATCTAATAATCTCTAATAATCTCTAATAATCTAATTATTAATGTCTAGCGACATCTTTTTTCTTGGTCTGAATAAAGATTCGTTAATATTCTTCTTCAATTTTGCTATGAAATTTTCTCCTCTTGAGCTGGATACAGTCGGAAACGCAATTGAAAAACTCGGTTGCTCAACTCGATAGGGGAAGTTCGATTCGAACTGCAATTTCCAGCACAATATTTCACTACGCGTTCGAAAAGTTAACGACCACCGTGAATCCGAGGATTCGCGTCGTCACCGCGTGCTAGATGCAGAAACCTAAGAAACTGTCAATAAACAGAGTTCCTCGAGAAACGATTCGTCCGAACAGTCGACTCACCTCGATCGAATAAATTCGAAACGCAGAAGCAGAGTTACAAAGCTTGTCAGTTTCCTTTTACGAGGCCGTTCCGAGCAGCTTTTTACGAGCTAACGCAGACAATCGTGTCATACGTGTCGCACGTCTCCGCAGTAATTTTTCTCGCTGTAACAGGCGTGGCTGCGTTTTAAAGCGTGGCTCTGCATTATATTGAAACAATCCGGTACTTAACGCACGGGAACGAGCACGTGTACGTCTACGAACGAAATTACACGGTAAATATTCGTTACAAGCGTGTACACAGAAATGATGAATGTATTCGTGAATTCGAAAGGATTCGAACAGCGACACGTCGGTTTGGTTAGACTTTCAGCGCGAGATCACTTAAAAAAAGAAAAAAAAAAAGTGTCAGAACCGTTACGGCGCGGCGAATGTAAGAGAAATATTCGAGGTGCACGTTGGACGAATTTTTTCACAGCGAGCGAAATCCATATTTGACAGTGTGTGAAATCGTATATCGCGCAATGCCTGTGTATTAACAACCGGCGATAAAAATACCGATGGGAATGAAATAAAAATATTTCAATTATCGGTGCTCAACTATCTCCGAAATATTGGCAATAATACAAACAATACAGATGAGTTTCTGATTTTTTCGCGAATCGTACCGCGGTGTGTTTGCACGCGCGCGTACTTTTGCATGCTCGATTACGTTGGCAGGCCACAATGGGAGTGAGGATTCGGCCGTGTACACTTCGCCCCGTGCCAAGGCAAACGTCGGTAATCGTTCTAATAAAAGGCATTATGCATGTGAGGGAGGGGGGGGGGGGGCACGGGTCGTCGCTTACAGTCTTCTGGCCCGGGGCTTAAATAATCCACCCCGTCCCTGCAGATGTTGCCGCTGATATTTCATCGATTCGTTTCATCGTCCATCCCTCTCGCTTGGTTTCAATCAAAATCGCCTCACTGTACTCCTCCGCGCGAAATTGCAAAGCAGAAATTGAGAAATTGCAAAACGCGAGCAAGTCAAGAATTGGCTGGAACGATCGTCGAACGAGTTAATCCCCGGGAAAACGGGAGCAAGAAGTGGTTGAAAATCTTACGACTCCACGGCGGTGGGGAATTCTCGCAGCCAGCGAGAGATAATTGGTGGCGGTCGGCTGAGACGCCGTTTCGAAATAACGCCGCATGGTTGGCTCCCCAGGCGGGAGGAATTTTTTCATGAATTTCTCTCGAGCCGGCAATTCGCCGGAAACAGCATCTCGTATAACCGTATATACATGCTGACAAGCACTTGGCTCACAACAGCGAGCCACGACATTGTTCTTACGGCGCTCGCCGACGAGACCCACGAGACGTACCAGACGACGACGACAACGCGCGCATTCGACGACACGAAACGCCGCCACCGGTTTCGGTAATATCGCGGTTATTTTCTCCTTCGGCACCGATCCGCCAGACGTTTCTGCACATAAAGCGAGCGGATACCGAGAGGATCGAGAAACGACTCGCGCGAGACTTCGTATCAACGCGAAGAACTTATAGTAATCGGGTAATCTCGTTGGCGATTGATCGTCGAAGAACAAGAACGAAGAGAGCCGAAACTGTGTTTAACACTCGGCTGATGAAATCTTTGTCAGACTCGCGGACAGTTGCACTGGATACCGTTCGCGCGATCGAACGAAGCTGAAATTGGAGAGGCCGATCAAAAAGCGATCGGAGAGATCATAAAAAAAGAGAGGAGGAAATGGTGACCGACTGGCAGAAGCAATTACGCGATAAACTACCGCATGAATGCGCCGTTTGAGTCGATCGCACGCCAGCTCGGAAGTATTCACGCGAGGCTCGATACTTTATTGCGTATATATGCCCGAATATTTAATATCGTCCCCTCCCCCGGCGTCTGTTATCGCGAAATCTGCTCACGAAGGATACAGACGATTACGTCACTGGCCTCCGCCGAGGCTCGGAACGGGAGCAGCAATTTCCTGCGCGACGTGTGCCATTCGAGGGAAAACAACATTCGAGAACAGGAGGTCTCGAACTCCCGTACGTTGCCTTCTTCGTTTTGCTTCGCTTCGTTTCTCCTCCCCGTTCCTCTCCGATCACCGCTCGCGATCCGGTAAACGGAACACGTGTCTCCCGTGTATCGAAAATCGAGATATTAACGTCCGTCGCGAGTCAAAAGTCCAAAATTCCCGCGTTTTCAAAGATTAAATGGGAAACGAGCAGCGCTGCCGATGTTCCCATTTTCACGTTCCGTTTTCGCTCCTCCTGAAATCCGTTATGAAACACGTCGATGTGTAACGGAACTATCGATCGTCGCGTCGGGTTAATACGCAAAGACTCGTCCGTCGATGCAACCGTGTTCTAGCCGTTCAACGACCGAAGAATTATTATTTTCCCCCTCCGAGCGGGGTACGAGGGACTTGCAAAGAGGGACGCGATCAAAATCACGCGACGCCTGCCACTTTCAGGATTAATGGCCGAATAACGGCCGGCCGTGTGCATCGAAATTTCACGTGACCGCGGAGGCTTGAAAGTCCGTGCACAACACAGGCTGCACCGGTTTATCGTAAAACCGACAACCGGTATCGAAGTTCGATCGTTTCTTCGATATTGCCGTGCACCGCGGGTTACGTGCACAGCGGGCTCGACGCGAGCATTGCCAGCCGGCAAATGCAAATTACGCTATTAGATTAATTAAACGTAATTAGCGTTTGAGTGATGCGGGTGATATTCAAGTCGCGATCGCAAACTGAAAAGGCTCGCCGTCGAAACACGAGGAAACAAACAAAGGCCACGAAAGCCACGAAATTTATCTGCGTTGGAAACGTTGGCAAATACACGCGTTTGAACGCACGTAACTGATCGATGGAGGGTTGACGATCGTCGCTTCAACGACCCGAATTTTAATCACCGTTCGGAGACGGAACGGCTCGCAGAGGCGTGTGCGCGAGAATCTCTCTTCCTAGCTAACGGCTGTCTTCTAGAATTTTTATTTTCACCGCAAATCCCCATCTAACTTTTCTAATTTCCAAAACGTCCGAGAGACGCTCTCCGGCGCCTCGGTCTCGGAGCAAACCGGAGACGGGGGAGATTTTGCTCCCGTTTTCCGGGAACGAGCGCGGAGCGTCGAAGCGAAGCTCGGTCGTCTTCCTCTTCGAGCACGTATCGAGGAACGTCCTCGAGAGCCCTCGGCTGGGTAACGAAGCGAATTATTGGCACGGTCGCCGATCGGAACCAATTCCAATTTTCTGGCTGCCTGATCCGACCTATATATAATCAGTCTGTCCCCGATATATCATCGTTCGCGCGATAATTATTCAAAAGTTTATCCATCTTTAACCGGGTCAACGGGCGCGCGATCTCGATACACTTTGCGGGTGCATTCCACGCGAACGAGCCGCGTCGTAGCTCCGGATGGCGCGGCTGCAACGCTCCGACAGTTAAAGATAATAGAACAACTTTGCGCCGATATATATTTCCTACGCTCTCTCTCTCTCTCTCTCTCTCTCTCTCTCTCTGCACCCATTTCTAAGTTACGGCCAATTGTATCGGTGCAATTGGATGCGCCAAACTAAACCGGCCACCAATCCCCCTTAACTGTTTACAAACACTGTTTGATCCCGCTGACTATTGTGTAAGCACGCTCTGTCCACGCTGTCTCACGGCCAGCTGTTCGTCCACGGTATTACTACAATTTTGTGGTACTTCTCGTTTGACGGTTGGCTGAATAATTCGCGCGATTTGCTCGCTGCCGAACCGATCGAACCGTCGGCGCCGTTTATCGATCCTTCTAAAGTTATTTCCTTGGCCGTTCAAACGGAGGACCCGGAGTCGGACACGCGGAGTTTTATCCTCCTCGGAGTGAGGAGTCGGCCGATCGTCGGAAGAGGTAGTCGCTCGGTGAATACGTTCGATGAAAAAGGAGTCCGCGGCCGGGGAACCGGGAATCGAGGATTTGAAAGGGACGATCAGCCGTGAATCCCGCCAGCGGTCCTTGGTAATTTTTCACGGCAGCCAAACGCCAGCGTCGATTTCTCAGCCGACCATGAAACTGAAATTTTTCAGGGCGTCGTTGTCCGATCGTCTCTTTCCGCGATTAACTCTCACACACGTGCCTGTCAACATTTTCCCACTTTCTCGCCGTGGATCGGTTTCTTTAAAACTTCTCGACATATTTCCGCGAACACGATTTATTTCGGAGACGACGCTTGATGTTTAGCTGGAAATGCTCTTTTTCCGACAGATGAACGACAGATATCAAATCTACCAGACACTCTAGAAGAGAGAACAGGCACCAGGTATCCTCGCGGATCCCTAAATCAGCTGACACGACAACGCGAGTTCCCTCACCCTCCTCCCTTATTCGACTTCTCGGTCGAGTGGCACCACTAATCCTCGAGAAGCTATCAAGCCATTAACTATCTTCTCCAACTTGCCGATACTTTTCCACCGGAATTTTCCATCGTTTTCGTCGGACGTCTCTCTACGTTGAAGCGAAAGGCGCCCTCCGTCCCTCTCACGACGATTTATGTCGGCTCGTTTGAAAGCCACCGGAAGTTTTCGCATAAATTTATCGGCGATTGGAGCGTCACCTGCTTCGACACCAGCCGAGCGTCGCCGGAACACGTCGCTACAAGAATTAGATCGCCCGACAAAGTGCTATCTTCCGTCGACGAACCACACTTTGAATATCTTCAACTTCCGGCCAGTTTCTTTTTGTTTTTTTATTTTTTTAACAACAGTTTTTTGGCGAGCGTTTGGGTCGAAAAGATTATGTCCTCCTGCGTTTCGTTCAGCGTTAAAAGTGGAGGGCAAATCGGTGTAGCGCGGTAGAAAAAATATCTGCAGGATCTTGTTACGGATAAGTAGCTGCGATAACGGGCTCGTTAATCAAACCGTTAATCAAACTTTCCCAACTATCGACGAACGAACGCGCGATTTTCGCTCGTTCTTCTTTCTTTTCTTTTCTTTTTTTTTCTTCTTTCAAGCTTTTTCCACTAAGAAAAATTGGAAATCTCAAATTTATATCTCAATCATTTTTAGTATTTTCTCTTTCTTCCTTTTTTTTAATGAATTTTATCTACTCGTAGCCACCGAATTTAATACCCTCTTCCCCGAGGAAGGAATGAAATCCCCTCAACGATCGTGATCGGAAGCTGTTC
The DNA here is from genome assembly GCA_032399595.1 of Tetragonula carbonaria. Lineage (NCBI taxonomy): Eukaryota > Metazoa > Arthropoda > Insecta > Hymenoptera > Apidae > Tetragonula > Tetragonula carbonaria. The sequence goes on along the minus strand of JAUCRC010000012.1, from coordinate 1,274,768 downwards.
GTAAATGAATCTGTTTTGACAATGTTTTGCAAAATTGTGCTGTATTAATTATATTTCATTGTCTACAAGATATTTGACTATATCGCAGCGAGTTCTCTACAAATCAATTTGTTTCTATACACTTTCTTCAAATATTATTTGATATCTTCTGATACCTGGATACTCTCGATCGTGTTGCGCGTCGAACAATAAATTATAAAGTCTTGCGCGTTCTCTCGAGCGAGAAGTGTCGGAAGCCTTCATCCCTCGGTCGCAAACGATCAAAGTCGCAGACAGGAAACAAGGACGAGAAGAATTAAGCGGATGGAACGGGCGGAAATAGGAGGTTGTTTGGTAGTTACTTAGCCGGAGTCAAGGATGGGGGACAGAGTGAAAAGGATCGGAAGAACGGGGACCGTTCGCAGGGGCTGTGAGCGGAGCAATTAAACGGAATTCCTTCGATCGTTTGTCTCGGGGCGAATGACTGGAAGCGAAGCCCTCCCCCGGAAAACAGAGGGAGATTCTTAGCCTCGTAAAACTATGATGAAACGTATACGTGGAAGGCTATGGAAGGCTGTGAAAGGATCGATTATACGCTGTCTGTCCGACTCTGGTAAGTAACAACGTCCCCGAGAGCTCGGCTGCCTTTGTCGTCGTGGTATTTAGACGTTGCCTCCTTAGCTCGAAGGATTGGTCTCTCTACCTTGTTTCTCCGACGTTTATCTTGCCACTGCGTCGCTTCGTTAGCAACTCGATTTCAATTTATCGTCACGTGTGAATATTTCACGTCCCATAAAATGACTCACTCTCATTGAGTGTGTCAATGCATGTTTATTTCTTTCATCCTCTCTCTCCTCGCGCGTGGAAGATACGTCGCCTTCGTGCCTTTTTTCAAGAAACCTGACTTCGACGTTTGATGTTCCTATAATCGAAATTTACTTGCAAGAAGGAACCATTATTAATTACAACGCTGCAACAATCAGAATGATCAAAATGACCGATTTTTTAATGGAAACTTTATATAGTTTTAATAGTGTATTGTTTAGAGACTCGAATGGTTTTTAACGGAATATACAAACAGAAGCTTGTGTCCTTCGTCGTGCTATAAATTTTTTCCTGTTCCCTTTCATTTTCATTTCTCTGCTACAAATTTTATACTTCAATCGTCGGTAGATCAAGCGTTAATTGCAACTATTTACTACAATGTAAGATTCGAGAACTACAGATTGTCATAGATAAATCATCGTTTGTAACGTGGTATCGATGAAGTACAATCGGCGAAACAATAAGTAGACACGTATGAATCGACTTTTAAATTTGGATTATAAATGACACGATGACTACAGTAATTTATATTAATTCGATAGCGTAAATTTAGAGATTCGATCGAGTTGATTGAAACGTGACAAAAGTTTGAAATTAACAAGCTGGAGGAATCGCACGCGGCAGTCGAATACGATCGTGGAGATTGTCGCGATGGCTGTTGATGATAGATCGTCTAAGCCCGATGGCTGATTAGACATTAACGACGAGAGGCATGGGGTTGGGCTAGAGAGGTAATGGGATATTAGTCAACGAATTGGAACGCAAGCAGTGGAAATTAGAAAATTAGCCTAGCAGTATTCATCAGGACCGGATCGAGCCAACGGCGTCGTAATATCGACTCCTCCTCTGACCTTTCATTAAGACCTTCGAGATTATCGACAATCGTCCGGTACTCTTGTTTTCTCGTTCACAACGCGTTGGTAAAAGTTTCGATTCTACGTAGAATAATCGATAATTTTCTAACGACAGTTGGTAATTACAATTTTGTATTTAAAGTACACGTGCTTTTTAATTACAGAGGAACCAGAGATGGCAATCGCGACAGAAAAATTCGCCGTTTTAAATTTAATTCCGTTTAAAGCGAGAAACCTAATTAAACCTAACGAAATTACTTAAATATAATGTAAACCAATGTAAACTAATGTAATGTAAACTACAATTGAATGACTAATGGAACTATTGATTAATCGCATTGTAATTTCAGTGTATTTAATTGATCATCAAAACGGACAAAAGTACGGGAATTATAATTGTCAGAATTATTTGCGTGTATCGCGATTAAATTAATTTCGAAACAGCAGAGAAATTGTCTTTGTCCCAGATAGAAATGAAACTTTTCACTTATTACGAGGGGGGAATGATTGTTTCCTCGGAATATTTTCCTCGGATCTCGACCTCAGAGCCGAGAATCTCTACCACGGTTTTAACATGGCGATTATATCGTTGATTAACGCCTTGACGGAAACCAAATTAAACGCAGAATTTCCTCGGATTTTTCTCGCGACGTCCAAGTCTCGAATCTCTTTTTCGAGAGTTAAAACTCTCCATTCTCCACGCCGGCCTTCAACGCTGATTAAAAATTGCATTATGTTTATACCCATTAAAAGTCAATTAGTCTGAAGTTAAGGAGCCGAGGAAAGTTTTCGCGTTCCTTCGCCGAGAACGAGAAGAATTCCTCTTTACGCGTAGCGTAGAGCTTCATTATGACTTCAAATTCAAACGCGCCTGGCACGGAGAAATTTTTCAAAGGCAAATGTCTCGAATCGCGATCGATCCTCCTCGATGTCGAAGCATATTTTCCTGGCGGTTCCTTCGCGCTGTCGACGTGCTCGTCGCCGTGCCATTCGACTCGTTGCCGTCAGCGTTCTTGTTCGCCTACACCCTTTTTCACCGCGATCACGCGAACGAAGTATCAATCAAAAGCGACCGTGCCGCGATAATCGCGGTTTCGACGAATATGAATACATTTACTCGGTTTACACGTCGTCGTTAGCTCGTAAGGGTTACGTTCGGTCAACTCCATTTCGGTCAGAACCGAACAGAAAAACAATAAATTTCGACGAAGAGTCTAGTGAAACGTTTCCTATCAATTTTTTTTGTTCTCGAAGACAATAATACGTGTACAACAAAAATATGGTAAAATATTATTACAATGTAATATATACATGGTATATCACGTTGTAAAATCGAGAACGACTACGCGAAAAGGCTTTTAACAATTCCTAGATTGTTTTAACTAACAATTATCTACGCGACATAAGTAAATTTCTGATTGTTTAAAATAAAAACATTGCCTACGGCAATTACTAATTCCCAGATTTTCATCCAAAGTAGACTGTACAATTGACTAATGATTATCTACACGACGGGAGTAAAATTCTGATTCAATTTCGACCCCGGGTGAAAACCGAGTGCTTTTTACGTTCGTACCTGCTGCAAGATCGATCCCTGACTTGAGTATCCGCGCGCGCCAACTAGATGACCAAACGTTTCCAATTAGCCAGCAGGTACAACGGCTCTAATCCCGCCGATAGGGATCTGTAATCCCGCGATTAGTTTTGCGCCGACTTATACGGCACTGCTCGAGTTCACGCGACTCATCGACTGCAATTCCGGCGACTGGAAACGCCTCGCCGAATTTAGTCCCCGTTAACGATCCACTCTGGATCGTAATTTCTAGCAGGCAGCCCCAGCCAGCCAACGGGTACGCACCCTTCTCGTTCCCGAGGAGGGTTCACCGAGTTTTTGCCAGCGTTTCGTGACACCGTCGCGAAACGACCGGGGAGGAACGAAACTAAATTGTTGGCGTGAGTCACCTGGCAGTTTCGAAACCAGGCAGGGCGTGTACGAAAGAACCGCAGAGTGCTTCATTCCAAACAGTCGCCACGTGTTTATTAATCGTTGCTCGCAGTTGGCAGACGCAGGTGGCTCTGCGATCGTGAAGCAGGATTTCACATTAATCTCGAATTAACGTCGTTCGTGTCGCTTCTTTGGATAGAGGGGACGATTAATTGTCCATGTACACGGAACAACAACCACACGGGACGCGGGAGCGAAGAGCGGCTGTTAATTAAAAACTAATCGCCGTGTTTGTTGTATAAATTATGCCGAGCCCGAGGCTGGGATCGTCCATCTTTGTTGATACGCGCGAATGAACGCGTGTCAGAACACGGCGGCATGCTTGGTGGAAAACGTTTTCCCACCGAGCACTCCTTAAATTGTTATCTACGATCGATTGTCCACAATGGTGATATTATCCGCGAAAGGGGACACGCCATCACGGGGTCGTGAGTCAAGTGCATAATACGGCCCACGCGCGTTGATAAACGACCATCGCCGTAATGGTTTCTTTTGCTCCCCGCTGGTCTCGCGACCCTCGTTAAGATTCAAAATTTGTATAATCGAACGGCGTTTGTTTGCTCTGCGAAAAAACCTTCGCCCTCTCTTCCTCCTCCTCCTTCTCCTTCTCTTCCTTCTTCGCAGGGATTGGCTGGAAGGACCTAGGCCGTTATTCTCCTCGTGAGAAATGCAATTTCAGCGAGCGCCAAGCCGCTCACGGAACAATGATCGAGCAACAACGAAATATTACGCCTCCAAGACTACATTTCAAGCATCGTTTCGCAAACGAGGATGGTCGGTCGGTCTGTAACAACGAGAATCGAATTAACCGATCCGAAATCGACTCTAAATCGACTGCTCGTCGTTTACAAAGGATACGCCGAAAACAAGTTAGAATCGATCTTAGCTATGGTCAACCGATAGTTGAAAAATTTTCACGATGCTATCGCATCGAGTAAATTCGACCTCGGCGAACCTCCTGCTCTCCCCTCCCCCTACCCCTATTTAACACCCCACCTGCGATTCGATTCGCAGGAAAAATACGGTAACTCGTTGGTCGATCAAGAATTTCGTTCTGCTCCAGCGAGTCGAATTTCTCCCGAACCACTCGCGTTCATTTTTCAATCCTCCCGTCGAAAGCGCTCGAATGGGAGGAACCTAGAGAGAGTGAGAGAGAAAGAGTGAGGAGAAAAAGACAAGAGAAAGAGGGGAGCAATCGTCGAGTATGTATATGTGTGTGTGTGTGTGTGTGTGTGTGTGTGTGTGTGTGTGTGTGTGTGTGTGTGTGTGTGTGTGTGTGTGTGTGTGTGTGTGTGTGTGTGTGTGTGTACATATATATTAGTCGATCGTCGACACCGCTCGACTTTCCACCGAGCAAACAGCGCTCACACGTTTAATGAGGAGGTCACACTTCTTCGGCTCAGGGTGTGACGAGCCCCATTTTCGCTGCAACGAACGTACACACACAGTTCGGGGGCATTTTGCCTGAGAGAGAGAGTTCGCCGCGGCGTAACCGAGCGAGTCGCTCTCTATCGTCTCGATATCCTCCACTTGGGATTTGCCCCAAGAACAGGGGAACTCCATCCGGAACTCGGCGAGTCCTCTACCATCGAGTGGGAAACGAGTTTTGCTGAATTTCAACCGAAATAATACCACCGCCAAGGTCCCGGCGGTTCGTTTCTACTCGGCAATTCCCGAGTCTAAGAACTCGGCTCGACGCGCCGTTCCTTCCATCCCTCTCGTCTTATCCCGAAGAAACTTTAAGGCCGTTCCAATTCGATTCTCGTATCGCTCGTCTTAAGGCGACACGGCGGGACGGTGCTTCGGCTGTTTGGTACAAATAGAGCGAACTGCGACACGAAGAGATGTGGAACGATAGCTAGGAACACCACCGTTGCCGCGTACGAGAATACAAATTGATACTCGCCGGCGATGATGCTCTGCGACGTAAATTGGTGAAATTACGATTCAGCCAGTTACCAGTCATCTTCGAAAGCCATTTTCTACGCGCGCGTTTTAATTCCTACACGTGCCCTCTAAATCTCATTGTTGCGAGTGCTGACGCTTACAGGAGATTCCAAGTCTTAAAACCTTCAGAGTTCAAGCTGGTGGTATGCTTTGAACCAAGGGAGTTTCATGTCATCGCGTACGGCCCTATCAAGTAAAATCAGTGTCGCGTATCCTAGCCACGAGCACTCGCCTCGTCTTCCTCTGGACGAGGTATCATCTTCGTTCAGGAACGATTCGTTCAGCAGCGCAATTCCGGTTAAACAATTAAGAGCGAGACGAACTTGCCGTAGGTCCGTGATTTCACTACAGTTCCGCTGGTAGTTGGTGGTTCTAGTTCACGGTACGGGGAACCGCTCTTCCCCGCCGGGACTGTAGATGACCAACAGTTTAACCAGAAATTCGATCGGTTTGTCGTCGTAGTTTAGAGCCACTAGCCGGCGTACCGCGTCGGCAAATATTAGATTGCACTTCCGCCGTGGCTTAAGTACCCACATTGTTTATGTTCGCCTTTTCATCCGTAGTTTTCCCACTCGATTCGAGTGGACCAAGATCAACACTACGCGTGCAGGCACACACGCACACGCAGACACACGCGTATGTACGTTTTATTGTATCAGCCGGAATCGATTTCGAATTATCTGCCTTTCACGAGAGTGATCTCTAATTGTAATCGATGAGCGTTGTAATTGTTGAGAATAGTCTCTCTAACTTTCTGCAAACTTAACTCGAGTTGAGGTAGAAAAAACGTAGGAAGAAAGTGTAGATCACTCTTCGGCTGATTACAGCTTGGCCCGTTTCGAACGAGAGGAACTCGAGTACACTTTTCGAGTTTCTTCTTCTATGGCGAGTGTTCGAACACTTTTGTGAGTCACCAGGCAGCAAAGACAACACCTGTTTTGGGTGAAAACGTTTTACACTGTCTTTTCCTTCATGCTTGTTTTTCGCTATGCTCCACGACGGAATAAAAACTCGATTCGATGTTGATATCTTGATCGAAACGAGTTACTTCCAATTAGAAATTTCTCTCCCTCTCTCTCTCTCTTTCGGTTAAGACCGATTAAGATCGATACTCGAGTCTCCTCGTTTTCATCGTTCGTGCATCGAGGAGGTAGATATCTCAGTCTCGATTTTAAACGAAAGATGAATCTCGATCGAATATCGAAACGCCGCAGCGTTCGCCTATGGAAATCCATAGGACGACTTTGTATTTCGCGCGCCATTTGGCAGGGCTGCTTTTACCGTTGCACCTTCCGGTAAGTAAATAAGTGGCTAACCCGCGTGTATGTCGCGGTGGGTCACACTCTGACTAGAGGTTAACGAGCTTTGGTCTGCTTCTGGTTAAGCCGGTAATGCGCCGGTCTAACCTGCGAGTTTGTAACTGCGAGTTTATCGGCGCTTTGACGGCTTGGAAAACCTCCGTCACGAAGGTCCCCCTCGTTTTCCTCTATCGATCTGAAGGGAAAAAAGTCTGCTCCTTTGAGCGTTAGACTCTCTCACCTCTGTCGAATTTTCTCGCTGCCACGTCAGTATAGTTTCGTGTAGTCGACGCGGATACAAATATAGATGCTGGTCGTCGTGTCGAGTACACCAATTCATCGTCAATCGATCAGTGTGATCTTGTTCGGCATTTATAGTCACCTAGAAGTGACTTCGTCTCTATCCTAGATTGCGAGGAAAGCCTTTACATCTCTTTTAATCTCGTAAATCTCTAACCATTGAACGAAAACTCTCTCTCTCTCTCTCTCTCTCTCTCTGGTTGACCATTTTATTAGCCAATTAAAATCCAACGGAATCGAGCTGGAAGATGGAACGGCCAAAGCGGGCTCACGGGAATCGTCTCGAACTTGGAATTAGCACGTGAAACGTGACTTTCGAGGAATCCGAGGCATTTTGACTATGAACTACGGCGACCGTAGGCTCTGAGAAAGCGAGGTTGAAACGCACGATCGAAATGCCTCTGCGACTTGGAGTTAACGAGATTTAGGTCTAGTCTCGGTTACAGTTACGGTGTCGCGGCTACCCCTCTGTCAGGCTTTCTGGCTTTAACCGAGCGTGGCCGCCCCTTAGTGACATTTTAACTAGAAAGACAGTTTGAACATTCATGAACAAGTTTCATCGAGTGGCTCGGCCGGCCAGTTCCGCCCGTACGAAACTTTCGTCTTATCGCCGCCAAGACAATTCCAAGAGTTCTTGACAGCGTTTTCGCGAAACGGACGGATTTTTACGAACAGATTTCGCTCACAGTTTTCCAGACCCAGCGTTTCGAGTCAAAGTTGGATCAATTAGAATTTCATCCACATTCGTTCGTTCCGTCAATTTGTTACACTTTTTTTTAATTATTTCGTGCCATCTGTTTTTCCGAACGTGTAACTGCGGATTTTTATGAAAATTGTTTTCCTTGTTCATTGTTATGTAGAGTAATTACATTTTGGATATTTTATATTTTCTTACATGTTACATACAAATTTGTAAAAATCTACATATAAATCTTTATTCTTCAAATAATTCTTGTGAATGCATAAGAATCCGCAGTGTACGTGTAACGTACGTTTCTCACGTCTTTGATTAGAAAAAAAAAAGAAGAAACTATCGCCAAAAGTCACGGATAATATTCATTTTCATATGTACACTGCCTTGTAATTTATACAAATTATAACACATTGCCTCGTAATATTATATTCGTACAACTGAGATTCCACAGCAAATAATTATAATGTTAGACGAAATTAGAGAAAATAAGATCATGACATGAAATTGATACACGAGAGATAGTAATTATCAGCTTATTTTTTTATAATATATATATATACAGAAATGCGAAGCAGTCGATATAATCACCAACTACGAACGATCAATTTGAACGTACATGTATTAACACGAGCTGGACATGTTTTCAGTTGTTCTCCATTTCTCTTTCGAATGTCACATTTTTAAAAGTGCAAGGACGATTGATATCGACTATCTCGAGATATTAATCGCAATTAAAAAGTAGGTTTAATCCCCAAGGAAGTTTCGTGCCGACGAAAATCTCAAACCTCGCGATGATCCAGCGTAACCATCGAGCAACTTCTGCGAGATCGGACGATACGGTCCGGTGATTTTCAATTATTCCTAATAGCGAACGTGCAACTTCTCATATCTGGAAAATACTTTCATCTCTTTCTCTCTCTCTCTCTCTCTCTTTCTCAAGATCCCGCCAACGCTTCAATTATTCCTCGCTCACGTGTTTAATAATTGGCCAGGTTGGCTGGTTCCGGTTTTCATTTCAACTATAATATGGTTTATTCCGGCGCGGCCGATGGCCTCGTTCCTTGTCGCGAGCCTAATTAAGGTCATCCATTGCCGTGCGCGACGATCCGAATGATTTACAATCGTGCCAAACGAGATACATACGCGATAAATCTTTCTAGCCACGGCTGGCTCGTTTCGAATCTCAGTTTCGAAACGATCTGATTTGTTTTTTTTTTTTTCGAGATCCTGGAAATTCGAGTGTGATACAGTTGGAGTCCAAGTCTACTTACTACCAAAAATAACTAGCTAGATGTTGATCCTGGACTGGATAATGATTTTACTCTAGCAGGTGCAATGTCCAAACAAATCTGTCTAATGTTTGCGAATTTTATATTTAATTTGCGTATCAATCATATATTTGTTAATGAGTTTTGCCCCAATTTTTTCGAGTATATTATGAAAATAATTATAGATCTTATAAAATAGATAATACCCTGTCTCTCTCCGCGACGAAGTTTCTCGTTGTCCCTACCTATCTTTACGTTGAACGCGTTATGTAAATAATATGGAGAACATTGGGAGAATTTCGTAAAGACGCGTGCAAGTTTGAATGTCTTCAAACAACATTTCAGCCGACGCTGAGTACGAAAGTAGATCGAGACAAGGGCGATTTTCTCAAGAGAAACTAACGAGATCATCCGGTGATAATCCGGTCATTTTACTTATCCGTGGCAAGATCAAAGGTGCTCTGGCGAACTTCGGCCGAGATGTCGGAATTTTTTAGCGGCAGCAGAGATGTAACAGTACATCGAACTCGACGGCTCATCCCTTCCGGCGTTTCCGTCTTCAATGGCCAATTAGCCAGGTTCAATTAAATCGCCGTAAACGGATTCAGCGTCACGAACAAAAGAGCCGAGATGCTCGGTTCGATCAACCGTGCGCCCCTGACTTTGTAGATAGACTTCTGCCACTCCAGGCCAACCCACTGACGAAGATACTTCTTACACTCTTTTAGTACTCTTTTATCCCGGTTTCTGTTGTGGAAAGTTCCCCCCGGTAGAAACCTTTCCTCGCGCAGTCCAATCTTCCACTCGTGCGCGTTTAATCCCGGTTCGGATCCGAATGGAACGAGAGTTCATCTCGCAGATGAACAATACCGGTCGTATTGTTATTTCTAGAAAGGAAAGCAGCCAGAGAGATCGTCGCTAATTTATTCTTGACCGGCGCGGCAACAGGCTGTTTGCTCGGTTGTTCGGACTTCGTGCGGCTACGAGATCGGTTTCGAAGGAAACTCCAACTTCGAAAAGCTGTTTCGAAGCGGAAGAATCGGCGAATAATCGTGAAAATTCGAACGGCGATGGATTCGAGTGTCACTTCGAACAGGATCCGATGTACCTTCGGGACTCTCGGAAGTTTTAGAATACCGAACTCGAGGTGACACGAATTTTCATTTTTTCGCGTTTCGGAAGACGTCGAATCGCCTGTGTCCGTTCGATGTCTTTAATCTTGGCGAAGAATCAGCAGACCATGCGTCGACGATCGTGTCGCTGCTCTTTTTAGCGATCGATCTGAAAACTGGATTGAAATTTAGTTACATTCTACGGATACGATGACGAATTCATGATAACGAATACGAACTTGTCGGAATGCAGGTATATATTTAGTTCACCTCCCTAATAATAACTTTTCGTAACAATAATTTTTTCAAATGACAGGATACACAATTTTCATTAAAGTGACTGAAAGTTTAACTGAAGAAAAAAATAAACGATATTAAAATCTCATCGCAAGTCTCTTCGATAAAGAGAGCGTATTTAAGCTAAAATCATCCGTCACGTTCGAGGATGAAATGTTTAGAATATGTAATATTATTCCGAGATTATATTGGCAGCGATAAATTCGCGAAAGTATTTCTAGAGAAACGCTTTGAAATCCGATTAGAAACGGCGAGGCGTCATCTCCGAAATCGGTCGTTGAAACGCGCAACAATGGCTGGCATTAATTCCTCGTTAAGTAATCGGAAGGGAAAAACTCTGGACACTCTTTCTCGTTGGCAGCGCACAACAGGTTCCACTGATGCAATTTTAATTAGAGGAAGCCGTCGCGCGTAATCGTCGTGCGTATACGTAGCGAGACGCCGTCACCGGGATGGCATCGCGGCAATTTCCGCCGAATCCTGCCTTATTATGCAAGCCGCTCGCGAATCGTCCTAGCCACTCGTTAACGTCGATTCGCGCGTCGTTTTCCTTCGCGTCCGCGGAAATTTCTCGGGCAATTGGAGCAGTTGGCGAAACTTGCCCGCGTAAATAGCTTCCGTCTTTGGTAATCACGCGCCGGGACGTGACTCTCGCTACTAGCTAACCATTCGTGCGATAGAAATGGTACCGTGCGCGCCTCTCTGTTCCACTCGGCTACTGCGTGCCAATATCACTCCATTTTCTTTAGCAATTTCTTCCGCGAAAGACAATACGAGACCAACACGCTTGATAGACACCTCAACACGTCGAGAATCAAGCAGTAATTCATCTATTCTTTTTCTTTTTTTTTTTTTACATTTCACAGTGCGTATCTACCTTGTCTACAATTGCGGGATTTAAATCGAAGGCACGACAATGAAAAAAAACGTGAAACAAAATCCTTGGAAGTTCATCAACAGTCACCATACGGGAAAATATTTTTCATATTTGTATATTTATGTTATTATTATTAATTTTGAAGTGAAACGCTGAACTGGCTCTCAACTCAAAGATTAGGGTGGAATCATCCTGACTTTTCGACTGGACGTTTTAGTTTCCAACGCGCGATCTTCAAGTTCGTTCGTTACATGAACGTTAGATGAACATGAGAACGGAATTGAGTCCGAAGATGGGAAGTGTCATTCAGAAAGAATTGAAATAACAGATACATCCGTTTCGCAACGGGGGTTTCATTAACAAGCGCAGAGGATGCGGGAAACAAATCTCCAATATTGTAATTAAATTAATTAATGAACAACAAATATCCATTCGGGACGTTTTCAGAACGTATCATTCAATGTAAATGAAATCGATCATGACCACAAGGATCTTGAACGATCATTTGAAACGAAGCTTGTATGAAAATTGCGATTACCGATTTGATTCTATCGAATAAATCGCGTAATTACAGGATTTATCTCTTCGAAAGTGATTCGTGTTTATTTAATGAGGAACGCGTGGAAAGCTGTGCAAAAGAGGACGGGAATTTCTTTTTATTATGCCATTCCATCCTCTTTCGCTGTGGTTACGTAGTTAATGGAAGATTAATATCGGATCGCGCCTCTCGTAAAACACGCAGAAAATTATCAGAGATGTTTTTCTCTCTTTTTTCTTTTTTTTTACGAACTTAATTCGCAGAAATGTTCGATTTTTCGTCGATACCACTCGCCCCTCGGACACAATGTTGCTCGTCGTGGAATTTTGAAAAAAAAAAAAGAAAGTCACGGTCGCGTCGCGAATCCACTAATCGACCAACACGATTAACGCCATCCCGTTTATTTCGACCGGCGGCGAAATCACCGCGGAGAATAATTAAAATTTCGGCGTGGATCGCGCACGCTCGTGACTAAAACCGGCCGCGTCGGAAATTATGTCAGGCCAGCGGACCGCGGCCAAATAAATCGCCCCGGCGATCAACGCGCCGGTCGTTTCAGCCCGGTGCGTTTCAATCCTTCCGCGGACGTGGAAAAATTTCGCGGCAGAATATTATCGACAGCCGCGTTCCCTCCGTTGCACCATTTTTTTTTTTAATGTGTTATGTTGTATAAATTTCTGTTTTTTTTTTTAATTTAATGCATTTGTGCCTAAGATATGTAAAATACTGAATAGTTGTCGTTAGACTTGTGGGACACTCTTATGGGACACTAGACTCTACGGAATCATAAAAAAATTTGAAAATTACGTCAGAATTCGCATCATTGCAGTAGAAGAATGTACAACACATCAAAAGTATGCTTTCTATAGTTTTTAATTACATTCTCAAAAATATTACTTTCAAGATGATTGACGTTTCGATATCTTTCACAGCGTCACCTATAGATATTCCTTCATTCCAAAATAGCTTTTCCATTTCTCGCTAATCGGCATATAATTAATGTAACATCGCAAAGCGATCGTTATATAATATGAAATATAATACGACATGCAGTTGCATCAATTATACGGTAAAACGAGCATTCACATACGGATGTAAACAAAAATTTTACGCACAAAACTCTAATGATAACCGCAGAGTGGTCCAATCGGTGGTAAAGGTCGGGGAAAATCAGTCAAAGGGGAGGAAAAGTGGTGACCGATCGTCGAGCAACACTCGTCGACTTGTTCCGGCGGAACTAGTATCTAGTCTCACTCAATTGCGTTGTACTGGAGCCCAGTATCTCACAGCGGGTCACTCGGTTCTTTAACGACTTCCGCGAACTTTCCTCAAACTGTGCCCGGGCGTAAAGCCGAGGACCTGACGCTATCTGCCCTGTCAGGGCTAAAACGAGGAAGATCCCCTCTCGAGGCGGTGCACACACTAGTTTCCCCGTCTCGCGCTGAAACTGTGTCGACTTAACCGAATTGTCTTGCTCCGGGACTCGTTTAAGATACGAATACGAATGTACCCGTTTGTTTCCCGATAGCCCATGCGTTTCACGGTAAACAGCTGAAACTCTCGTCGCTCGAAGCTGCCGTCAAAACGTTAATCGAAACGTTCGACCAATTGAAAATGTCGACGGATTTCATTTTATAATGTCGCGTGTATCTTTCGCTAAAATGAACAACATTACACAGAGTGATCATTTTTAGCGGGCGAATCGATTGGAACAGCTTTTGGAAGAAAGAAATAAAGAGAAAAAGAAATTGTGGAACAATGGAGATATGGAACATATACAGCTAATTAGTATTAATTAACGACAAAAGTGACCTTACTAACTATTAGCATAGTTAAGACAGATATGTTATAATTCACAGATTCCAAGACTCTGAATCCTTTTCACGTTTCTCGATTCTCTTCCAACGTTCTACTCGAAAACGTTGCAATTGGATAAGTACAACCGAGTTTTATAAACACGTTTTGCACCAATTTGCGTGCGAATTTTCATTTCTTAACAGATCTGTACGAATGCAATGAGTCGGAAGACTTTCGCGATCGACTGATAGACGAAACGAGCATCGATTTTTCCCGTTACTTTCGTACCTTTTACCTGGTTCCGTCTTTTTATCCGGACGTCGCGTCGTGACAAACGATCGCCGAAACGGTTCGAGTTTACGTTTCCGGAGTCTCGAACTCCGGCAATCGGTTAACACCGAGGCACCGACAAAAACAAGACAGTCTGCTGCGGGTGTAATGAACCGTGAGCTCTCGCGGCAGTCATCCGAGAAAAGTGTCGCTCGCCCAAAGTTCGTTCAATTATGTGAATCGGGGCGGAGGAATCTTTCCGGCGCTCGCCGAGTGTCACTCATCTCCGGGCTTCGAGCAACTTTGTCCATCAACGAAATTGAATCCATGGAATTTCTTACTGCGACCATCAAAACTGCATACCCGCCGCGACGTGCTCCACCAACTCGTCGGCGGGGATCTTGCCGCGTCGAACGCGGAAATTAAACCAGACAAACTCTCAGCAGACTCTCGATCGCTTCCGGCATTTTCTGAATTTTCATAACGCTCGCCCGCCTCTCTAATATATAGCGAATATTTCCGACCGGCCAGAGTCCGAAAGAATTTCTCGAATAAACTGAACGGTTGCTCGACTGGGACGATGGCCATCGAGATCGTGCGAGCTCGCGATCCTCGGCCCTTTAAGACAGTTCGTTCAAATAGGATTCGAGCAAGTAGATTGTACACGCGAAGAAATAACCTCGACGGTTACTCCGACAGTTAATTAACTCGAAATCCGCGTGTTCCATTTAATGAAATTTTGAGTGAGGTTCGCGTTTTCTCGAAAACAAAGTGACAACGATTTGTAAGTATATATATATACAGATACTGGGTGTCACCTAAGAGCGGAAGTTAGGAGATTTATCCTATCTCGAGGAAAAGATCATTGGTTATTTTTTTCAATTAGAAATCTGGAAACAGGTAATTGCTATAAATGATGTATCGATGAAACACAAGAATGAAGCAACAATGAAATAAAAGTTACCCCGTGTGATAAAGATTTAAAGGTTGATCGATTAATTAGAAGAATTATGAATTTCATCTCTTTTCAACAAAACCGTGTATCTTTTAATACGTTAATCGATCCATTCTCAACATTCCGTATAAAAGAAGCATTAACCCATCGTGCCACAGAATCTTCAATGAAACTTGTCCATTATACGGCTTCGAGTCCTTGTGTATGATAAATTTTAAAATCAGCACAGGTTTCTCTTCGAAGAAACCTGATCTTCGCGTTCGCTGGCACAGAAAAACGCGTTAATTACATTTAGTACTTCCATCGAAACCATTCGACTCTCGTCTAAAACATCTGCCGGTACAATCGAACAGTTCGAATAGTTTTGATAATATTTTAGGTATTACGTGTACACACGTACCGGAGAGCGGCTGGGAACATCGTCGAGCGTTCGTGACATCGTCGATTTCCAACTTTATTCAGCGGACGAGATCGCTCATAAAGCCACGTTTCGAATCGGTGCCACGAGCTTGATCCTGCGAGCCCCTCGTAACTCGCGCGTCGCGTCGCCAGGTGGGAAAGTTGGCCGAAAAGTTGGCGAAAGGCGTGCACGCGCGCGTTCCAATAGGAAATCTGGCGAAAACCTGTCCAATTAGACGATACGAGAACTGGGGTAGCGAGGCGACGCGTGGAGAAACATTTCGCTCGATTCGGTACATCGATTACACGGCGCGCCATTTCGGCCGCAACAACTCCACTCCACTCCGCTCTGCCGTGTAATTTAAGCTTCCGGCTTTTATTTCGATTTTTCCACCCTCGTCCGCCCTTTTTCCACCACCTTCATCCGCCCAATTTTCATCGAGCGACTCCGGGGGGGAAAAAATCGTCGATTCGTCGACGATTTCCTTCCCATTCCCCTCTAGGTCAGCCTATTCGTTGCCCATTTTTACGCGCGAAATGCACCAGCCGAGCATCTTCAGATGGAAATTAGAAGGAGCGAACGAGTAATTCGAGGTGATCCCTCTTTGAAAGTTTGATCAACTCTTACGTTACTTCGAATTTTTGTGTTTTAATCTAACAGTCGGTCTGGCAAACACAGATTGCGATTGATTGACGAGATAATCTAATAACAATTTCCAAGATTCGCTTGTCTGATACGAGTCTGCCACGTTAGGTTTAATCTGCCTTCGCTCGGCAGCACTTAGGACTACTGCAGCTACTATTTTCCCTAAAATTATTGTAAAATTGTAAAAACAACCTAATTAACAACAATAACGTATAGATAGAATATTTGTATCCGTTGTTAATAGCAATTATCTGGACTATTGATCCAATTTTATTAATAAATTCGTACATCCTTATCAAGCTTGCTGATTAATAATTGACGTTCTGTTCTGAATTGACGGTATTGTATATTTCGAATAAATAAATAAATAAATAAATAAGTAACGTTTTAAAAACTGAAACAATAATAATACGAATACCATACATTTTGTTTAAATTTGAGGTATTATCTTTTGATGTAAGAGAATGTGATCGAACGAACGCAGCAGAATTGAAACACGCTCGATTCGAGGACGAGGCGATTGATTAGCAGTACCCCGATTGGGTTCCACGTCGAACACCTCGTTCGTTCGACAACTCGGGCCTCGTTCCCGATGATTGCCAAACGAATTTTCCATTGGCTCGCGTACATGCCGATCTTCTGTTCATCTTTTCGAAATCAGCGATTTCATGGGGGGGAAAAACGTCGCGGATTTCATCGTGGAAAACGCGCCGGATTGTAAGGTGACGGATATGTCCCTGTATGGAAAAACTGATAACGAACTTTTCGCGCGCGTGTGCAGATTACCTGTTCCTCGTTACGATAGCCTTCTTTTTTTTTCTTGCAAATCAACCGGATTAACCGGCGCGGAATTAAAAAATAAAAAGAGATTTCAGCGTGTTTCGTTGTGTATGTACGAACGTGATCGTTACGAACGGCAGGACAGTGACGAGACGAGGATAATGAAATCAAACAGTGAAACAATGAAATAAAAATCGGGACGTTCGGAGGAAGTAATCGAGCACCCTTTGTCGTGCCAAAATTCGAAATGTGAAATATTATTCGAAATGGCGCGGCGAGTTTAACATCAAAAGAAATGTCGCAAAGCGACACACGCCACGGCAATTTCTCGCCGGATTAGCTTCACTCTGGTCGTTACACTCCGCTACTTATCACGAGTAACGAACGCCGTCACTCCGATACATACCTCGTTTCCCCGTTCGATGTCTGATTTCTTCATTCCGCTTTAACACGCTGCGTGTATTATTGAATTTAAGCCGCGGAAAGACAAATCGCGGCGCCAGCCCTTATCGACAGCCTCGACGGTTCTCGCTGCGCTCCGACTGCGAGAGACGAGGCGGCGGGGTGAGGCAAAACGAGGCTGGGCGAGGCGAGCAAAGGGCAAGAGGCGAGGCAAGGCGGAAAGGGGGCACCGCGGCGCGCGATGGAAATCGTTAAGGCAACGGGATCAAAGTGACGCAACATCCTGCAGCCAGAGAGGAGCACGAATTAATTCATAATGCCCGCTGCAATTAAGGTTGCTCGCGAATTCAGCAGCGTTGTTACCGGTCGAATTCGCCCGGCGAGCTCTCCCGGCCGGGGAGTGCCCGCGCGCGCGGAACTTCTTGACACAACAGAAACTTTAAAGTCAGCTTAGTGCTTAAGTCTGAAGAAAACTCCGCGCCCGTACCAGTACCCGTACCCGTTCCCCCGTCCCTTCTGCCCCTTCTCCTTTATCTACGTCCCGTCTCGTATCTCCTCCCTTTGTCTCCCCTCTGGCCTCCTCCTCGTCCCTTTCCACCGTTTTCCAAGCTTCGTTTCCCTCCCTTCGTTTCCCAACTGTCCAAGAACATCTTCGCCGGAAGGCTAAGCCACGACGCGAACGCCAGAGAGGAAAAAACTCCGGGAAGCTTTATAGGCGACTTAACGACGGAACTTCCCGCCGGCTGACGTCGGGAAAAATTAGACTTGTTCCCGCGCCTCTGCGATTTCCCACCGCCATCCGCCGGGGAAAACTCCGGGGTCTCTCGTCTCGCGAGCCACTGCAATTTTTAACAACAGGTGTGCATTCCTGTCTCGCTCGTGTATTTCCACTACAATTTCCACTACAAAAGTAGTCCACGCGTGAAGTTTCTCTCGTTTCCTCATCGAAGAAATCTTGATCTCTGATTAATGTGGCATTTCCAATAAACGCCAGGCTCATTGTTTCAACGAGATGCAGGTCGAAAACAAATGTATAAAAAGTACACATGCAGCGTATTATCAAGAACCGAAATCCCCAGCTTCCTGATACGCTAGTGTATTTTAGCACACTGCCGGTTTCTCGCGCGCATGCAAGCTGGGAAATTTACACTGGCAGAAAACCGGTTCCAAAGAGACCGAGTTCCGCGCGTTCGAGCCACTCGGGGAATTTCAGTTACTTAGCAGGCTGCTAACACCGCGAAACAAAATATTCATCGGCAAATGTTTGGCCTGGTGTACGCGTAAAATTGTGTATCGAGGTTACCAAGCCGTTGGAAAAGAGAGGGGAAGCCGCGATATCTCGAATATGGTACCAGGGACTGGAGCAACGCTCCCGAGAACGAACGATCCCATTAATCATCATTTGTCGAAGCGAGCGCCCAGGCACGGCAGATCGAATCGTACTCTCGATTAATCACGATATCAGCAACCCGCCGTAAGATAAAAGCTCCAGGTCTGGGGACTCCGCAACGTGGAAAAGACCGTTTTCTTCCCTATTTGTCGGCCAATATCGAGCCAACGAAATTTATTCGTTCGCGTTCTCGCCTCCGTTCCCACGATTCCTTCTCGAACGGTTTTTCTTCTCGTCGAACTTCGTTGAGTCGAGCCCCCTCCCCCTCCCCTCCACCCTCCCCCCGTCCCTCGATGATTTATCTTTAAACGACGGTGACGCGAGTCAGAAAAAGTTCATTTCCGTTTAACGAGAGATAAAATAAAATCCCTGAAAACACGACGATCCCTCTTTCGCAAGGTCGCTTCTGCGCAAAGTAGAACGAAGATTTTCAAAATGTTAAGCCAGCAAAACTGTCGCTGGCGTTCAAAGTGAAAAATTCAAACAAGTGTCAAACTGTTGTACAAAATTCACTTTGTACAAAATTCTATAATACCGCCGTATTCTACCACGGACAGTTTCTCTTAGAGGACGTGTGCGTTTTACGTAGCACACGTATGCTTTTTATCTCGATGCACGGCGTATCGACTTCGATCGGCTTTGATCACCGATGCGACGATTCTCGGTCTACTGCAACGAGAGGGAAGCAGAGCAGACGCGGAGGATCTCGATTCGGTCCCCGAGAACGAGAGAGAGAGAGAGAGAGAGAGAGAGGAAAAGATACGTTGATTTAGTCGGATGCCGTCAGAAAAGTTTTCATGACACTCGGAAGTAATGTCTCGACGGAGTAGCAAAGTAAGAGGAGCGCCCTCTGCGCGGCCGACGTTGATCCGATGGGATGAACTTTTCAGCGACGAGATAAATCATGGCAACGAGGCGCTCTCGAAGGACGAACCGGACCGAGAAGAGCAGAAGCGCGCGAGTACCCATCTAGAGTGGCAGTCGACGCTGAAAATCGCCGAATCGTTGAATCCCCGCTTCGCTCGGTTTCGAAAACCCTTTGAGTTTCTCGCATTTTCCGAGGGACCAGGCTAAGGAAGGAAAGGGAAAGGGGCTAAGTCGTCGCTTTCCGATCCACTTTCGGGAATTTCATTTTTCAATCCTGGCCTTCTTGCACTACTACGTGCCGCCGTGTATTTCAAATTCGATTCGAAAGAAGTCACGCGGGGTTAGGCAAATGGGATCGCAGAATCGCAACCCTTCGATCGGATGACGACATCCACCTCTACTGATACCTGTGATCTCTATCAAAAATTATTTCGAACGCTCTGCGAACGTTGAACTGTACGATCGCGTATTGACGTTCGACAATAAAGGATTGCTTTAAATAAATCACTCGAGAAGGAAATCTTCCTACTTTTCGATCGATTCCCTCTGTCCCGAATTATACGAAACTGACGTCACTAAACAGTCTTCGTCTGTTTCTGCCGATTATAATTAACTATCTGGATCAAAAATTTTCCTTTTTTAACCTAGGTGGTGAAGAAATTGAAGATTCCCGCTATTTGCAATTTTATTAGCGTATCGTTGCAAGATGTAGCTCAGCACAAGATCAAGAGATCGGAATGCCATTTCTTTTGTTTTTGACATTCGCCGTGATGGGACGCAAAACTTCGCGTCCTGTTTCTAAATGCACGTGAACATGTGAAGTACACAGAAATACTCGAAAACACTACACTGGTTAGGTTAGATTAGGTAAACTTACACAATCTAACGTGCACGCGTGTCTCTCCTCAGTCTCGACGCACGCAATCGAAATCGGCAAGACGAAAAGCAAAGAAAGAAGACGAACAAACGGAGGATCGACTACGAGCAGGCAAATAATTATCGCTAATGGAAACGTCATTTCCAAACTGTGGTCAACATTAGCCGGCCGATCGTACGCGATATCGGCTGCTTGGGTATCGTTGAATCGGTCGGTGCATTTCGGTAAATGCGGAGCGGCAGCAGGATCGATGAAACGTTACCGCCTTCTGTCTTGCAACCACACGTTTCGACTGTCAGGTTATGGGCCATTCAGTAACCGGGTGCTATTCAATCGCGATGCTATTTTGCCCCGGACGGACGCACGGGTCAACGGAATCGACCGAGCGATCGTGCATTCACCGTCGAGAAGTCCCCGGCGACGTGGCCAAACAAAAAAAGGACAAGCAGCCGGCAGCAACGCCGAGAAAGAGAGAGAGAGAGAGGAAGAGAGATAGGGGGGAGGAAAGGACAAAAGAAGCGGTATTGTTCGATTTTGATTAAACCTCGCGACTGTGGAAACGCGGCGGCCGGTGACGAAACGAGCCTTCTCTCTATTTGTCGCTCTGTTTGATTGTGCCGTGCGTCGCGTTCACTGCCGGCCAGCCATTGTCAGGGAATAAAGTTACGATGCTTATGATTTTCGGGGGCTATTGTGCCGTCGTCGAGGGTGCTCGGTCGTAGAGATCGCGGAGATAAAGCGCGGACTACCGAACGACAAATGATTGGGAGCGAACGCTGCCACGATGCCGTGGAACGTAGAACAAAGGATCAGAAATATTTAGACTATCGCACGGTCGTTTCTACGCGGTGGATAGATACCGCGATGGTTCACGTGGTGCGTGTGTACATATGTACACGAGCACGTATTTTTCCCATCGAAGGAAAATACGAACTTTCTATGCGAAGCTTACTGCCGGGGTTTCGGGGGCGTGTGCTTCGCAAGAATTTCAAGGGCGAACCTAGGCACCGTATTTTCACTTGCTCAACTTTCCTCCTTTCTGCGAGTCTCGTATCTGCGTTTCCCCTCTCCCTTTTATTACGTTGTTTATCTATTGTTAAAGTCTCGTTTTGAGAATGGCTGCCACTTTGGCTGTCGTTGCATCGATCGGTACAACTACGATGAATGCCTCGCTCGTTTAGCCTAGCTATGGTTAGCTCACCGTAGTACAATGCAAACAATTAAATCTAAATGAATCGAACAACTGCAAGTCAAATGTAAGACAGTGGATTTTTCTAAACGAACAGCGAGTACATCTTGGCTTGACGATAGATAATATAAATCTCACGTCCAACTATTGTTAACGAAGAAAAAATTGAAAACTTATTCTCCATATTCTCTGTGCGTTAAGTGAGGGAGCAAAAAAAAAAGGAAAAGAAAAAAAATAGTTCGTCGTTTTTCCGCGACGAAACGTGGCAAAACGACGAAGGCAGTCGTCGTAGCCGGTGAAAACCATAGAGAAAGCTGAAAATCGCTGGCGTGACTAATCATAATCCCCTTTGTCTTTCCGCGTCTGTCCCCGGGTTTTCGAGGGTGCTCGACGGTGTCGCGATGGGGGTGAGACCTTTGCCCATAGAAAACCGTTCGCCGCTACGTCGAACAATGCTCATACCACGATGTATGACACTCCAGCCGATTCTTCTTCCCAGGAGTTCTTCCTCCGGTAGCGTCGTGCGCCTCCGCTTTCTGCGAGCCCTCGAACCCATCCCTCTGCTGTACGTACAACCCTCCCGCCTCCACCTCAACTATAGACCTCCTGCTCGCTCCCAGCGAGCGCTGTCCGTTGTCATCGTTGGCCGGCATCGCCGTCTGGCCCTTTCTTCACCCCCCTTCTCCCCCCTCCCACACCCTGCCATCCGGCGCGTCTTTTCCTCTATTGTCTGCACAGCGCTGCTTTGATTCATCGTCATCGAGAGGGTTGTTCCGCGGCGCGCACTCGAGCATCGGCCAAGTGATTTTCAACCCCGTCGCGCGACCCTTTCCAGCCTCTTTGCTCGTTTCTGTATACACCCCAGACACGCCCTTTACTCTCCTACTCCTCCTTCTGCTCTTCTTTATCCTTCTTCTTCTTCTTCTTTTTCTCTGACAACGATGCGCCGAGACGTTTCAGTCTCGAAGAGGATTCCTCGCGAGGACCGGACAACCTGAGCAAAAACCGAGAAAAGGGATTCCACCCTCTTGTTCGCTGCGCGAGGATATTTCTCTTGCTGCGTTGGACAAATTTAAAAAGCCCTTTGCTCGACTCGTTTCTCCTACTTGAGATTCGTTCTCTTCCTCCGGGCAAAAGACGCAACACGCGCGCGCGCGCGCACGAGCTTGGATTTCGTATAGCGATTCGAATTGAACGAAACTCCCGCGAAAACTCTGGCTGCTTGTCGATCGTACGCGGGTACGAGGAATGTATCTCTTCGGAAGCTCGCGAAACTCATTCAGCCGGCTTGGTTTTAATGGAATCGTTACCGCGACGAAACGTGACCATCGAAACCGCGCAACGTCGGTTCAGCGACGCTTTCAGTTCACGAGCAACGAGACAAAAAGCGTAGCGCTGTACCGCTTCTGTCAATCGAAGACAGTAGCCACGTGCACGTTCGAGCATTTTGACAAGTGATCGATACCAGAAAGGGTGAGGAAAAGAGAAAAAGTCACGGGGAAAGTTTGGAATACGGAGCGCAGACTGATGGACTCGGATCGAGAGTCGAACCCTTCTACCAACGAATTATCCGCGTAGCGACGTATCGACAAAACGATCGAGAGACTCTTCCGGTTGCGAAACTTGGCTGAGAGACGTACGACGTTCGAAATAAAAACGCCGGAATAAAAACCAACGTTTGATCGGAAGTATGTAAAAACCCCCAGGGACTGACCCAGGGAGGGTCAGTGTTATCTGGAGAGGAAGAAACTCCTCGTTTCGTGCGGGAGACGTGACGCGATTTTGAGGAACGCGCGATCGTGGCGAGGAAAAGGCGAAAACGGTGGATCCGAGGATCCAAGGGTGCAGCAAAAGTGAGATGCAAACGGCGCCAAGGCAAGAGAAAACAAAAACACCCGGAGATAGAGAAAAAGGCAAATGAAGTGTTTGGTCGAGAGCCAGCTAGAAAGAGTAGGGGAAAAGGGAGCGGAGAAGACGACGCGACAGGTCGAACAAAGAAACGCGGAAAGAGCTGCAGATACCGAAACGAACGAAGAATAATGGCGAAGAAGAAAGGCGAACCGGTGAAACCGGAGAGAAGAATCGTGGCCGTGGGAGAAGCAAGAGCAGACTGGTTGGATTGCTGCTTGCGAGAGCGAGAAAGGGAAAAGAGGAAGAGATACTGCGTCTCTCGAGGGACGGAAAAGGGGGAAGAAGAAGATGGTCGGCGGCGGTGAGGCTCGCTCGAGAGATGGCAAGCCGCAAGTGGAGGAACGTGTGGAAGGGTGGCGCGCAAGGACGGTAGCATCCTCGTGGTAGTTGATATGCGAAAGGCTGCCTCTGGCCCGAGCTCGCGTATCCATCACGCCTGGTTCGAACCAGGCCCTGTCACGGCCTCCATCCCTCTCTCCCACCGAACCACCCCCCGTTCGTGATAGGGCTGAGAGAAGACAGATGCGACTCGTGCCTCGTTGTTGAGCCACGAACTGACGCGAACCAATCTCTGACATCGCCGAACGCAGCCGGTTTCCTCTGCCGTGTATCCGCCACCGCCGGCTAGGAACATCGTCGTTCCGATGTCCAAAGCTCGTTGAAGCGCTCGTTGCACATCGGGAAACCAGCTGACACGTGCTAAAAGGACCGTCGACTGAAATTTTCTTTAAAACGAATCCTCCACGTTTCTTGTGTGTGTGTGTGTGTGTGTGTGTGTGTGTGTGTGTGTGTGTAAACATTGGCTGGATTGGAATCTCATTGAGGTTCGAGACAACTGTTAAATTTTTAAACGAGCACCTCTCTGTTGGAAAATTTCTTCGTTTTTTTTTTTTTAAGATTTTTTAAGAATTATTTAAGGTTTGTCGTATGATCTCGCGCAACAGGCAACATATAAATTGGCACACGAGCTGAAACATCTTCGTCGCTCGATATTTTAGCCCTTTCGAAGCACGTGCACACTCTCACTCGTAAATCTTAGGGCACTTGCTACATTTGTATTAAAGTTTTAAAAAAATGAAATAATCGTTGACAAGTGTGAGCAAATTTCTTCTCGTTAAAAGGCGTATGTATCAAGGAAAGAATACTGCATAAATATTTTAGAGACCTTATCGAAAAATAAAAAGATATTTGTAGTTTCTTTTTATCAAAGAATCCGTCGTGATTTTTCATCATGGTTTCCACTATTCTTTTGCCTATTATTCGTGCGGTCAATTTTTTGAAAGTTTCTACTGACACGTTATTCCATTCTCGCTGCAGAATGTTTCATGAATTTATTTTTGAAGTTTTTTTATCTCCCTATCTAGTTCGTCTCAAAGTTTCTCAATGAGATTCAAGTCAGGAGATTGGAGTGGCCACTTCATAATTTTCAGTGAATTATTACTTCCAAGTTGGTTTAGATAATTTTTGCATATCTTTGATGTGTGTTATCATGCATAATTATCATTATCGTGCATAAATATAAAATTTGATCCAATTAAACATTGTTTAGATGGAGTAGTGTTATCACGCAAAGTATTTGAATATTCCTCATTGTTAAGACAATAAAATTAATTAATTTATTTATTTGAACTAAATCGCCACCTCACACCATTTCCCTTCGCACGTGTTTTTTGAAAACTACACATCTTCGAAGACCACCGTGTGAAGTCGCCGCTTCACAGTTGCAACTCTTAAAAACTCTGAGTTTTCTGAGACTCGAAAGAGGGAGCATACGTATACGTTTTTTGGTACAATGAAACAAAATAATACCGGCTGAAGGATCATGTCTAATAACGTTATTCTAAAACCTTTCGACAATCGATCACGCGTTTCTTCACGACGCAGAAATAAGACGAGCATCGATCGATGCGAGCAAACAAATCTAAGCTTCGATTCTTTGTTTCATCAAGAAGAAAATCTCGAAGAAGAGCGGACCGACGAGTAGATATTAAACAGATTCTCGGAGGTCAATATAAGTAAGGTAACCTAAGAGCAGCCACTCTCTCTCTCTCTGGTTCCTTTCTTCCACATCATACGACCGTTTCCCACCGCTCAACTCCATCGTACGTCCGTTTCCCTTTCCGTTTCCGAACTTTTCTGGCCACTCGTTCTTTGCCGTCGTTCTTTGCTCCGCTCTCTGTATCCTATCGTCGCGACCTTACATACGATCGTCCAAAAATCCACGTCTCATCTCGTTGGTAATGAGGTGAACGAAATCTTTCTTGAGCCCCAGTGTCGATCAATCGATAGTCATAAATGAAAAATAAAAGTGTCTTGTCGTACAACGCGTTAATAGTGATGTGTTTTGCTTTCGTCTATATGTCACGAGCGTTATGTAAGACAAACTGAAATTTTATCAACACTATAATGAAATATAACTACTATAATTATATTAGTGAAATTTAAAATCGATCGCATATAAAAATATACACAAGATATTTATTTAGATACTCAACTTTGTCTACCTATAAATATCTGTAAATACTATAACCTGTACCTATAATACTACATATTTAAATACCTATATATACCAATAAATTACTTGTAAATATTTTTCATTAAATATCTTGTAGTCTAATTCAAACTTGATATAATCATCATAGTCGAATCTCGCTATAATACTAGTAAAATATCTCAATGTTTTATATAACGTCCCTGATATGTTCACAAAGAGTTGCTAACAACTATCTCGAATACTTTCGTGAGCAATTTGCAGAGAATTCCATCGATCGCGAGAGACAGAGAGGGAGAGAAAAATAATTATAATAATTATTCTCGCGTGATTCGTGCGGTCAGTTTGCTCGATGAAAATCATTCACGAAGCGTTGTGCAGTTGAAAGTAGTGTAACAACGTTTAACGACGCCACTTGTCTCGCGCGTTGCCCGATTTCGTTCGATTTAGCTGCGTGCTCGCTGAGATTTGCCAGTTATTGCACCTCGCCGCAATTCTTCTGCTCCCGTTTTCCTTCTATATTCCTCGGTACCTATCTTCGCCATTGTTCCCTATTGTGCACAGTGTACGGAGAAGCGAGAACGGAAAACGAATTCTTGCCATTGTTAGATACGCGGCGAGTAATTCGAAACACGAAGGGAGAAGCCGCCCTGCTCCTTCGATCGGTTCCGAGAAATCGAATTGTCACAGTCCGATATCACAGTTTCTTCGTAGAAATTATTTTGACAAAACGCGATCGTATCGTAATTATAATACAGTCACTAACAGTGCAATACACGCTCGATGACAAAAATAATAATTACGATTTAATAAGATCCTTTTTTTTTAAATATCAATTTACAAAATGAATGTTACAATACATTTTCAGATACAAGTGCCTCAGCATTTCTCTGGCCAGACTAAATCAAAGGGCATTAATTGATATAAAATAAAAATATATATTCTTCCATCTTCCAAATGAACTGATGATCCTGATGATCTTGTGAAAAAAGTGATTTTTAGAAAAAATTTGGCCTCCACCATAGATAGAGTGTAACTTTGTCCTAAGAAATTTTTTCTCGTAAAACTATGATTGTATGTACATACAATCTTTGCAAGAATTCGTTTGCTTCTCTGTCCATCGTCGTACGCGTCTAAAAACGAATTCATAATCATAAAACCGCGGCGAATTCGCGAGATACGTGGCTGAATGGCTTTTCCGCTGATCGACGAAATCACCGAAAGATAATTTATGGCCGAAATGGCGTCTAACTGGCGGATCGCGTCGCGAAACACAGAAGCGGAGCCGCGTTATCCCGTTCGAAGATCTTATATTTCCCAGCGCGAAGTTTCAACTGCGAGCTCGACTCCGGCTTATCCACGAAAACGTTTGATCCTCGCCTCACGCCCGGTCCTTCATCCCTTAATCCGGCGGGT
Organism: Tetragonula carbonaria; assembly: GCA_032399595.1. Taxonomy (NCBI): domain Eukaryota; kingdom Metazoa; phylum Arthropoda; class Insecta; order Hymenoptera; family Apidae; genus Tetragonula; species Tetragonula carbonaria. The sequence goes on along the minus strand of JAUCRC010000012.1, from coordinate 1,247,384 downwards.
TAAGCTGCTTGCGGTGACGACAAAACGACGAAAAGGATCACTCGCGCCGCTGTTGCCCGGTTTAGTCGCCTTAACCGGTTTCGCTTTGTGTACGAGGATCCCTCGTCGTACCCTCTTGAGAGTCTCGATTAAAAACTCATAAGGACCTGGTTAATGAATGAAATCATCCGTTTCCGGAACGAAAGCACGAGATTTTCCGAGAGACAGAGACAGAGACAGAGAGATAGTACGTGAAACATTTCAGGATATCGCGATCGCAAAGCAAATTCCTGGGCTTACAAAAAATCAACCTTGTTCCGAGTTTGTTTGCCCTGTCATTTTTTGTTTCAGGAGTCATTTGTATCTCCGTGTGACCTAAATCGGCGAGATCCCTGTGTTTCTCCTCCTCGTGGAAATCCCTATTTCACGCACATGTGTGTGTGTGTGTGTGTGTGTGTGTGTTAATGCACATGCAGTAAACGATCCCAAACTTCAATCCGTGTGTAATTTTTAATACACGAGCACTCGCGTATTCTTGCTCTATGAATTTCTACTCTATCCGATCACGTGCATTTAAATATACATACGTAAAACGCGAGGTTTCACATCGTATGTAGATTGACGAAACGTTTCAACGCTCCAATCCTTTTTTTCATTAACTTTGCATCGACTTCGATAAAGAAATTTTGCATTCTATTTAATGGAACGTTGACAGAGTGAGAAACGAAATTCGTCTTTTCGTCTGTGATTTCGTTTATTTGCAGAAACCTAGTTTCTTTGTACAAAGCGGAATCAGTGTTTTTTCTACTCGCGAGTACAACGTTCGAAAATCGCATATAGGGAAACATGTCTTGTCAAATCGACGTCTGTCGCATTAAAAATCGCCCTAACGATTCAGAGATTCTTTGAATTGAAAGACATGTTGTTACGTACAATTATATAAAATTATAAAATTATACATTTACAGTTTCACAGACTACTTTTTACTTGAACAAGACAAAACTTCCACTCTGGAACTTGTGGATGTAAAAATATTATAATAAACTCGTTTGTGCTAGCTGCAATGTTAAACTATTTCTGCCTGTGGATTCTTTCTCCTACACTTATCTTTTCCTATTCGTACTTTGGTCAACTCGTACATGACTGATTCTTAACAACGCATTAAGAAGACTATTCGTTTCCTTAATTACGTGTAGTTTCAGTACACGTTCGAAACATCTTCGGTCCTTCGTTTAAAGCGGAACTTTTCTCGTCTCCTAAAACAGAGCCGGCTAATTGATGACCCTGGCCCTTACTTTTCTGACCGCTAGCTCTATCCCCTCCATTGCATTGATCTCTCGACTTGCTTAGCAGACTGACAATGAAATGAAGTGGGGCTCATGCACGCTGAGGAAATTTCAACGTAGTGGGGAGATCGATGCAGTGGCGGGGGCAGCGCTAGCGATCAGAAAAGTAGGGGCCAGGGTCCGCGGGCCGCCAGTTAGCCACCTCTGTCCTAAAACATGCAAATGACAAACGAAACGACGCTATAGGTGACTTGAAGGAGACTCGAGTCGTCTCCGTGGCCGATTCAATTTTAATTTCGATGTTACATTAAGGCGCGAGTCTTGCGACGTTCTTGCAGACGCAAATGGCGGCTCTCTGGTGGAAGAGGTTAAAAACCTTTCGACGGGACAAAAGGCGAAGCTGCGTGTGATCGCGGTGCACGCGACAAAGGCTGTCCGCGCCCGGAGCCGGCCGCTTTGTAACGACAGAAAACGTTAATTAATACGGTAATTAATTTTGTGGTTTCTCGCGCGAGAGCTGCTTTCTACGAGAGTCTGCCTTTCGAATCCGGCGATCGCCAGAGCTAAACGATCTCGGTCGTGTGCAATTTCCGCCGAGGAGGAAAGTTCGAACGGTGGCGATGGCTCCTCGTGAAATGTTTATGAAATGAGAGAGAGAGAAAGGAGGAAATCGGCGGGAAGCGGAAAGCCACGGGAACTCAATCCAGACCGCTTAAGCGGATAAGGAACTCGCGTCACGAAGTTACAGGCCGACGCGAGCTAGTCGGCGGGATCAGTTTCCAGAATTGAGGTGTTCGTAAACGTGCTCGATGTCTCCTCTTTATCCGTAGACGCGTTTCTGTCCCGATCGACGTTTCTGTCGTGGAATTAATTTCAGGAAAACTGAGGTTGTTCCAGAATCATTAACCACTCGCGGAATAATAATAAAAATCGGGAAGTACAAATTGTAAGATAGATTTTCCTTCGACTTGTCTTTATTATTATTGTCTAATTATTATCAATAATGATACTTGCTACATGTTTCACTAAAATCACCGGGTGTCTACGATAAAAGTTTAAATTCACTGTCTCTCGTGACTCTTACATTAATGCGAAAGTGGTGTAAGTTTTTTTTCTCTTTTCTTTTCCGCCCATTTGGTTTAACACCGCGTTTCGAAAGCTTAATCTTCGCTGTTTTATGCACAGGTGGCACAAGGTACGGCTTTACAATGAATATGGCGTAAAAATAGCAAGAGACGCGAGGTAACGTTCACTGATATTACTATATTTCACAAAATTCTCACTTCGTCGTTCGTTATTACGTTTTTGGCTTACACCGCGTTTACATATATTACTTCAGTAACGAGGCGATATTTCCTTGAATCGTGACTATTTGTTTGATTGGTTAATTTGCTTGATTAATTATTTGTCGATCTTTCATTATCGCAATCGAATGAGCCACGTTTCCCTTTCGCTTTTGCGAGACGATGCACGTATTTTCCTGCTACGTGCAACAGTTTGAGAAACGTAATGATCGTACTAATTGAAACAGATGAATTAATACTGAATATTAACGTGTCTATTGGCTCTCTAAAGATACTATGAAACTATGTAATTTCGAAACGAAATCACAGAGTCAGAAAGGATTAATCCGAGGGAGACGGTAAGAAAGAAGAGAGAGAGAGGGGGGGGAAGGAGCAAGCGAACGCGTTACAATCTTCGTTTCCGCGTGGAACATCGATTTGAATTCGATTCCGGGATCCTGGGTCCACGCACGTAAATCCACGCTCGCGTGTTACGTCGCCGCGAGTTAACGTAATCGGTGCACTGACTGGAAAATTAGCAAAGCTGAAAGCTCACGCGCCTCTGAGACATTCTCTCGCGCCACGTATCCAGTCGATTTTTCCTTCACGCGTCATTCGCTCGCCGATTTTTCCTCCCTCGCCTCGTTACCCTTCGCCGCGCGAGTTTCCATGAAATCTGGCAAACACTCGCCCCAATCTATTCCGCCCTGTCGCATTATCTTTACGCGCGACTATCGTTCACAAAATCACGATCTCGTTGATTCAATTTCTTCCGTACGTCCGTTTATTCCGAAAATTTGGCGCGCAATGTTGTAATTTAAAGGAGAAGTAACATTTCTAACAGAGTGAATTTTTTATTTTATTATACACGTGTGTATTAAAATTGTATCTAAAGTCGTATCTAAAGATGAATGTTCTTACATTCCTCGGATGAAATATTTTTTTCCTTTGGGTGCTCGAATAATTTCGGACACGAGTAATTTAAACTTGGTGCCAAATATGTAGGAAGCAATCGATTTTTGTAAATGTCGAACTTTTTCGTTTTCTGTACTCTGTATACATGTATTTAAATTGTAATTGTATCTAAAGGTCGATGTTATTATACACCTCGAGTGAAATATTTCTTCCTTTGAGTAAAAAGAAAATTTCGAATGTAATTTGAACATGGAACGAGGTATATAGGGAACAATCGAGATATTTTGTAAATGTCCAACTCTGTTTGCTTTTGTACTTTGCACTGTATCTTTACGTGTATTTAAAGTAGAATTGTATCTAAAGCTGAATGTTCTTATACTCCTCGGCTGAAATATTTTTTTGCAGGAAAAGCAAATTTCACATGAGTGTGATTTGAACCTGGGAACACGAAGCACAGAAAGCGAATTCGAGGTATTTCGTAAACGTCGAACAATGTTGTTTTTTTTTGAAACGAGACGAGAAACATCGGTGACTTCGACCGGGGCGAGAACCATTGAGGATTGATCTTGCAGATCGGTGTGCAGATGGCATTTCATCAGAGCGCGGGCCATCGCATCAGCCCCTTAATCGGATTAAACGCAATTGCAACGTGGCCGTTATTATCCGGATGCGTTCCCGTTATTGTCGCCAGCAACGGTGGATACAGCACGATTTATCGCGCGGATCGATTTCGTCGTTTCACTCGCGGCTGTAAACAAGAACCCTGGTTTAATTAGTTACCACGTCGCGCCGTACCGGGTAATTAAAGCTCTCCGTTGCGTCGTGCTCGCGCGATACTTTCGCACGTTACCGCATCGTAATATCGATCGACGAACGCGCGAATCGAGGATCCGCGGAAGACATCAATTTTCATTTCTTCTATCTTATCGAAAGATCGTTGAACCCTTTGCAATCGGATTCTTTCTGGATAATTCTCGCTGTCGTAGAGATTTTTGTGATTTAGAGTGTGTCGAACGTTTTAGCCACGGGCTATTTAAAAATGTTGGATAGCGCGGCGCGATAGCACTTGCTTGTTGTAACTATGTAGAAGTGTCTGTAAATAAAAATAGATAAAATTTAAAAAACTGTTTATTTATGCAATAATGTGGTTTAAGTTCAATTGAAAAGAAAGTAAACTTAAGTTCAATTGAGAAAGGAAGCTTCAGTATGATTGATGACGATATGACGCTATAATCGAAACCGAGCGCATTGTAAATTAAGCATCGCGACCAATCACTTCGACACGCGATCGCGCTGCACTACACGCTGAAATGTGGCGACGCGTATTTTTAAAAGCGAGTTTAACAGCGGCGACGCTGGTTTAAAATGAAGAAAGAAGCAAATAAAAGAAGCAGAAAATATGTTGTATTCTCAGTTGTTAATAATCAATCAAAGCAAACGGTCGTCATTAAAATCTGTTAATTACAATGAATAATTAAAATTTATTATTAATATTATAAATGTACCATTATTAAATTATATACCATTAATTAAAATAAATAGTTATTGTCAAATCTCGTAAAATAGTTATTTAAAGGAGTAAACCTTCATAGAAACGGTAAATGAACATTCGTTTCACCTTCGAAACTAACGTGGACCCAGCAGCGTCGATGAACCTTAGCTTATAGTTCGCTAGATCCATCGCAATTAATCGTAAAAATCACGCAATGTGTGGCGATCCCTCGATGAATGCAAACAGTCGTTCACGCAAACAGCGATACTGAAAAACTGCCACACCATGGTCAAACGACCACGTGATGAACGCGAGTTCTTCGCCGCGAACCGAATGATTCTATGAATTTTGGATACACCGTGGATAACGTCACGCCGACTCGCCAGACCGACTGAATTATGAATTTCGAAGAAAGTAAGACGAACGAATATCCTCAAGTCTCCGACAAGTTCGACAGACTCGCCGCGGATGGTGAAGCGAGAGGGCGGACAGCCAATGGAGAAAGAGAGAGAGAGAGAGAGAGAGAGAGAAGCGGAGCACGGTCGATCGGGTTCATAAATATCGATGAAAGTCCTGGGATATTCCTGAAGGATTTGCAATCTCCCGTCTAGCTGGAAGCTCGGTCACCTCCTGCAATATAAACGTTCCACGAGATCTGAAAGAAGTCTGCCGACTGACAATGAGAAACGGGGAGAGGTGGGCGGGAGAAAACGATCGATTTTCTCCGGATGGAAACGCGCCGGGGCGAAGATAATCCGCCTACGCAGTTTCCCACGAAAGGCACGAAACGATGATCTTCCGTACGAAACGGCAAAAAACGTTGTTTGGTAGAATGTATTCTAATCGATTTCGACGCAACTTCTTAAATGTTCCTTGTTCCGCGGACTTCTATCCTATATCCTTCTCCTCGATTATCAGCATTAATACAAATAAATCGAGCCAATCGTTCGATTTTCTTTCAATAATAACGTAGTTTGACTACTAGTCCGATTACCGGTCTAAGGATAGTTTCAACTTCTTGCTTCTCCGTTCCTCTGTAATTAAATTTCTGCTAATTTTTCTTGGTTGTTCGTTAATCATTGCTAACGTCGTGCATCCTTCTATCAAAAAATTTAACGCATCGCTGTTGTCAGATCCAATAACACATCGCAAAGCAATATCCCAAGCCGCGTTCGTCTGTTCGGAAAGTTGTGAAACTGCTCGATATCAAAACGATCCGGCTAATTGTTTCGAGCTGTCAACCTACGAGACAGAGAGAGAAATTCGATCAGGTTTCGGGTTCAAGTTCCCCCTAAGAGATTGGCCATCCCGCAAGAGCGATTCTCTCGTCGGCGGTCGCAATCTGTCGGAGGGACTTGGCTTGGCTGAGACGCGCGCGCGGTCGCTTGTTTCTCCGGAAGCGCCGGCATTTCCGGTGATGAACCCCGCGGACGGACTTGTCAACGCCCGCGTCCAACTTCCATCGATACGTTCCGGACACTGGAAATTTCGAAAGTTTTGCTCGAACACTCGCCTTCGCTATCGTGACAACTCCATCTACAAGTTTTCCAGGTTCACCGAGCCGAAGACTCCGCGCCATTCAAAGCAATTTTCCCCGGAATACTTCAGCAGCTTCTCCCTGACTGGCGGATTCGCTCTCTTATCGCCTCCTTACGATGAATAATTTCGTCCGGCCCGCTGCACCGAGATCGTGAAACATGTATCAAAGAATTAGGGATCGGTGATCTTAATACACTCGTACACATGTATCATTTTCGGTAATATATTGGTCTTCTTATGTACATTACACCGTGTCTTAATATTACGTTTTAGTATTTTTACATAGTATACACATGTTGCGGTACAGTCTTTCGTAGAGACGGTCTCCGGTTCGGGAAATTTCCGAATCTTATAGGCGATTTGTTTGTAGTACATATGTTCTATATACGCAACGAGTAGTCATTGACAATGAAGTAAATGAAATTCTAGCTACAGAGGATTAATTGCAGCTATTTACTCCGATGGAAAATCTGACAGCTAATAACCGTTATAAATCATTTGTTTTGTATTTTTGCAGCGATTAAGTAAAACCGTGGATATATAAACTTTTTTTTAGATTTAAGTACATTTAGGTTAGGTACATACGCTGCGAGGACCAATTTTCTAGTTCAAATCTACCTTCTCTTCTCCCTGTCTCTTTGTCTTGCCCAGAGAGGACGAACGCAATTTTCTTCGCAGAGTAATACTTCTCAGGCCGCTTAATTAGTTTGCCATGTAACTGCACCACCGCCGGTGGTGCGCGATGATCTCTGCGCGATGATCTCTGCGCGAGAGACATAACAACACGGCGAAGGGAAAAAATGTTATTCCACCGCGAAGAAACCGAGGTATTCTTTAATCACGCGACTTGAACGAGTTTCGCCAGCCGAACGAGCTCCGACCGGCCGTGAAATCATTCTTACGACATGGAAATTGATATTAAAACGCTTCCTTTTTCACGGACTTTCGCGGTGAGGTTTCTGGTTTTCGGTGCGGAGCGCAGAATTGCGAAGAACTGTTCTAGCTCGTCCTCCGGTTGGCCGGCACTCGACGACGCTTCGATAACTGCGATAACGAGATGGAAATACAAACAAGGAAAGTTCTCACGGAGCGGAGAGGAAAATCAAGACGAGAGTGAAGCATCGAAACGGAGGTACCTCGATCCGATGCTCCCCGATTCTTGTTCGATCCGCCGCTTCGTTTCGTTTTAGTTCGCCGCTCTTGTTGTTTGCCTTAGTCCTTTGGTTTTCATGGTTCGAAAATTTCATTACCGTCCGCATGGAAATATCGCCCACGGGATTGGCCGTAGTTACAACCACGCTTCGTTCGTCACAACCGCTGGTAAAATTCTTCGAATTTCGTATACCTCCTTAATTCTTTCAGTTCCAATGTGAATCGTGCGCGTCACACGCGTCCAAAGAAAGTTTCAATAGGAAAATTAAATTTTTGATTCAACTGGAATTTCAATAGTTAGATAGTTGATACACTTAGCAAAAGATTTGCTTGAAAAGCAAATTGTGAACACCTTTTAATTTCTATGAATTAACGCCTTTAACAAAATTTTAAAGTGTAGATTATATTCAGCCTTAGTATGTCGATATACATGTATCTTGTATGATATGTTCATTGAATAATTATCTAATTACACTTAAACGCACGACTATTATTTCAATTTTTATTCCATAATTATGAATATTTTTTTTTTACATACCTAACATGAAAGAAATACCCACTTTGAAATTAAATCGTATAATCAAAAATCAGGAAGTAAAACTGAAATTGTTCAACTGTCTTCACTTCTCCAATTACACTTAAACGTACGACTTATTTCAATTATTATCCCACAATTTCCAAAAACTAGTGATATTCTGAAATCACCCAATGAACATTTTTCACTTTGAACGTGTATATCTAACATGAAAGAAATTAAATCGTGTAATGAAGGAAGTAAGATTAATCATATATATATCAGAAAGTAAGATTAAAATGATTCAACTCTCTTATTACACGTCCTTCTAATTATATTTAAACGTACGATTATTCCAAATATTCTTGTCTCATAATTTTCAAAAACTGGTGATATTTTTCACTACACTATCTAAGAAAGAAATTACGTCGAAATTAAATCATACAGTCAAAAATCAAGAAGCAATAAAACCGAAACTCTCAAAATCCCCCTCGACCGATCAGTCGATTCCGTTTGTTTCGTGCTCGAAAGACAGAAAATTCACTGCCTCGTCGAGATTCTCAGCCGCGGGAGAGAGGCTCGCGAGCAACGATAACCTTTCGATAAGACCGAGAAGATGGAACAAAAGGCGCGGACGGATGCTCGGCCCGGAAAAATCGCTCGTACGGAGTTTGGCAGATCGCCGCCGGTAGATAAAATAATCGCTTAGCGAGCCGCACCGGGACGAGAGTCTGCGAGTCTCGAGGATGCTGCGGGCAGATCTCAGGCTAGGATACACCTAGAAGAGGTGCACCTTCTGCTGAAGATTAGGCCGCGACCTCGCCGCTCGTTTTTCAAGCGTTCCCTTCGACCCCGGGGTCAGCCTCGTCCTCGATCCCCTTTCCACTCGTCTCGGATGAAAGATTGATAAAGTCGCTGAATAATGCGCCTGCGGGAAAGCTGCGGTCCAGCGCCGATCTAGAGACACCGAGCTAGATCCTCGACTTTTCTTTTTTCCTCGCCTTTTCTCGAGAGAGAACGCCTCTCGCGTCCCTGCAGAATTCTCAACGGGCGAATCAGCTCGTCTCGTTGCCGTTCCGTCATATCGACTTCATCCTTGATCGAGAACTTTTCCATTTTTTTTTTTCTACGGGATGCATTCTTGAGTATTCGCTGAGTTTTTACCTGTTTGTTCGTTTATTAATAATTAACGAAGTGAAGTAACGATATTAAAAGATCGTTAATCTTTCGATCACACCGATTCTGAAAAACGAGCATCGGGAGTATAGCGCGAAGATTGCAAAAACACGAGTTGAGGCTTGTAATTTGGAAGGGCGGAGGGCAGATAACAAAATCGCCACTTTGAACAGAAATAACGCGTCGGTAATCTCCATCAAGTTTTCCAGTATAAACAATTCACTTACTTCGACAGAGTTAATAAATGATCACGATTACGATCAGAGTCGCACGTTTGACAGCCAAACGCCGTCCGATGCAAATCAGAGCGTAGGGAATCGCGTGCTGAATTTTTTCACAACGGAAAGCCGTTATGTATAATTTCGCAAAGTTCGTCGAATATCCTATCCGGCGGATTATTTACGGATCCGCTGGTTATATGTATCCATCAGGAAAACATTAACCTCCGTTGTTACTTCTCCTTGTTGGCCCAGTTCTCACTTTCCTCGCAAAGATTTTTCTCAGCTTCTTCTTCCTCGAACTCGCTTTGCCTTTCCTCGCTTCTTCAACCTGACTCCGTGCTACTCGCGGCTGAAATTTTTATAAACGAGCCGGCTCTGTATCGCTACTGTGCGCCACTATTTCGCTTTAACAAGTTTCATCGCGCTTTTCGATATCCAGGATTCGCTGGACCAGTCGTTGCAGCGAATCATGCGCAGATATTCAGAACGAGGAAGAAACGCGACTACGAGGAGATCGGCGCTCGAATAGGACGAGTCTCGAAATCGAGCGTCCTCACGGACAAGTGGTCTTTATCGGTAGAAAGGTCTCCGCAGGGGTCTCCACTCTCGCGACCCGCTGCAAATGAGTGAAGCGAAAAACGAGAGGCTCTTTGATCAACTTCGTGATCCAATTTCCCCCCGGCAGAGAGCCGTTCGATGTAAGCCGATGAAACGGCTCGGATGTGTCTTGTCGCTTTGCCCACCGTGAAACACACCACGGAACATCAATCGTCCACTGATAACAATTCCCTTTGAAACAGACTTCAACATCACCGGCCAAAGCGAAGAAACGTCGTTCTTTCCGCGTATAGAGATGGTAACTTGCTTCTGTTTCGACGACGGCGTTGAAATTTTTATCTCTTCCTATTTTCTCTCTTATTCTTCCCCTCTTAATGCGAAACATTCTCAGACGTCGTGGTTTTGGATGAAACGTGTATCAAAGAATCAAAGATCCGTGTTCTCGATACATTTCTTCAGTATAACTTGGTTAACATAGTTCTTGGTATAGTTTTTACATCAGAGAACCCTCGAATATTACTGAATGGACAACTTTCAGTGAAACGGAGATTCTATTGGTCGACTTGGCGAATCGTTAATTTGTTTTTGCAACGATGTAACTTATGAAACGCATCTTTCAAGTTAGCTCTCTACCCTCGTTCAATAGGTAACGAAACGTATCTGTAACAAAACTTCCCAACGTAATTTTTACAAAAATACCGTCGTCGACGATGGAAATAACATTTAACATTCAAGTCCTATGAATAAAGGCATTTCACCAAGTGATCAAAGTACTTACGGTGTACGTGAACACGCGTAGTAGAATGGCGCGAGTGTCCATGAAACAGGAGTAGACGGGATCTGGATTCGTTTACTACACATACGTTATTAATACACACGCCTTAACTCGAAAGCTGCTACCTCTAGCTTCGCCGTTTGTTCGTCGTGGCGTGTGACGTGCGCGCCTCGCCGCTCGAGTTTCCTTTCTGTTTCTGCGTTGTCCCGGGGATCGTCGTGTCAAAGTGCTCCCGTGTCGTCTCTTGCCGTTTTCAAAGGCCTCGGTACGAGCAAACCAGAGCTCGTACAAAACGTCACACGATAATGCCAACTATCAGCTAATAAGCATTCCTCGTGTATCAGTTTTTCAAGATTTAAATCGCTTTCTGCTTTAATTGATCCCCTCTTGCCCTCTCGTCGGGTCCCGGTTCATCCCGGTCTGCTATACTGTCGTCTCTTTCGTTACGTTTTGTATCACGCTTCTGCCCTCCCCCCCTTTTTTCTCTCTACTTTTTCTCTGCACTTTTTGCTCTCTGCACTTTTTGCTCTCTGCTTTTCGCCTCTTTCACTTTCGCGTCCCCTCCTCGGTTACCGCGTCACGGTTTCATCTATTCTCGCCACTCTCTGGTTCCCTTCGTTTTGCCCACTTGTTCTTCCGCTTTTTCCTCCCTTTTTCATTCTCTCTTTTTCAGCACACTTCGCGAGATTATTCCCAGAAGAACCAAGAGACAACCAGATCGACGTTCTCTCGCGTTTCTCTTTCGATTTCGACGCGTTCCTTTTGTCTCGGATCGTTTGACAACCCCGCCGTCAACTCTTCCAGGTTCTTCGCCAGGTCACCCGGAGAATCGTCCCTGACGTTCAGTTCGCGCGATTAATTTATCCGTTTCTTCGACCCTGCTGACAACCCCGTCGATCTTGCCTCTTCCTCGTCAATTTTCCAACCTGTTCTGGACCTGGAGAGAGATCCCATTGGTCAGCAGCTCGTTACTCGTATTGCTCTGTCAACTATTGCTGCCAGCTTTGTCCTTTGTAATCGACGGCGATCGAGCAAAAAACGTCGACGTTTTTTCAGTTTCTTTTAATTGCGTCTGTCGCGGTATCGCGAACGTCGATTCGATGGGAAAAACGAAGGAGTCGAAGAAGGAGACGCGATGAGATTTATAGGCGAGCTGAGGAACGACAGTCGGAACGAGAATTGACGGATTAATGGCGGACACGCTGGGGACGTCGGACGAATAAACACGGCGGCGAGCGAATTATATTCCCCGTGGCGCGCTCTTCCCAGCGCTAGTCATTTCTCGTTTCCATCGACGTCACCGCGTTCCCTTTAAATCGAGACTCTTCCGAGGGTAGATGCGTCGACCTGGTGCCCAGGTAAAAATATTCACCCCAACAAGGTGAATTCCTTACGGCCACCTAAGTCAAAATCAGACGGATGATATCATCTGTGTCGGAATTTAAAACTGGAACTACCAAAATAATCAAAATTGAGACCGATTGATAATTTTTTTAGATATTTTAAGTATTTTATAGATATAAAACAATGTATGAGAGATTTAAATGATTCTTCGTAAAATACACAAATGAAAGCTTGTGTATCCTATTGTATCATAATGTTTATCTTCTTTCTTTTACTTTACTTTTACTCGGATGGAAATTTTATGCTTCCTTTGACGATAATTCTAGTGTTAATAGTTTACGTGGAAGGGAAAAAATTGGATATTACACCCTCCCAAGTGTCTGCGTTTAATTGAGACAAGACGTGATGGTAATCATGGTCAACATAAAATTTTTTTAACAATTTGCAGCGTGTGAAGAGAGATATTCGAGATAAATATTATATAACGTTCGAAGATTCGAACTTCAAACGGCATGTCTGAATCTTTAAAATTTGTAATCAATTCCAACGAAACACTTAAATAGGCAGCTGGATTTTTAGATTTACAATTAGATCTATTGTATAGATTTATTCTATGCGAACCTCAATGTTTTACGTCTTGCAGTATTAAAAGATTTTTACTGTATACCACTGTTGAAATCGAATCGAAGGTCGAGTGTCTCTCAAAACGTTTTACATAATGCAAAATCCTCGTCTCCACGTATTCAGTGGAAGTAGAAGTTCTAATTTCTTCGCTTAATTTAGCCGAAAACCAAGCCAGAGATAACCGCTTTGCAAACAGTTCCATCGAAAGTGAAGTTTCTTTTCGGCGGCTTTAGGGTCGCGCGGATTCGTGAGGGCCCAAGTTGGAAAAATGGCGTGGGGAACGATCGGATGATCGATCGGTGCCAAACGTCGAAGCGATACGTCGTCGGGAAATTGGAAAGCTCGAGCGCGTTTAGTCATTGGCCCAGGCCAACGCTCGAGTCCGATTTATTTCGTTGATTTGGTCGGTGTGTTCGTTTTCGAGAGCGAGCGGCGGGAATTCAACGGATCCAACAAATCCATTAACATTATTGAACCGTAACTCCGAAAAACGAATGGCCGAATGGAAATGAAATCCGTCCGCGGAACGAAGATCGAACGGCGCATCTTCCGCCGCGAGGAGCAATTTTTACCAAACATCCGACTCTAATTAACTATTTATCGAGCACTCGGGATATTCGCTCGACTCTTTCGTCGTCGCTAGTGAGACCTCGTCGGTCGTCACGGACAAAGTTCGAAAGAAACGAAAGCGTATGTATATCGTCGCGTCAGAGATCGATAGTTCTGTCGTTTTTCGATTGAATTTCATTGTTAATTTCTCACGTGTAAAATTTCATATAAATGGCTCTTTTGAGACTTTAATGTAAAAAGAATAAAAAATATATCATCGTTGCGTAATTACGGTATTAATATTCTCAAGAAACGAATAATTTACTTTAAAAAAAAAAATGGCACAAACAATGATGAGTTTCGAGACACAGTTGAAAAAAAAAAAGAAACGATGCTCGTAATATCATATCGTCTTCGTGCGCTTTTCAATTTACGAAGTTGACTCGATACGGTTTCTGAACGGCTCGATTCTCAGTTCCTCTTGAAATCTAAATTGCACAAAGCAATACACCCTATTAATCTGAACTCGTACCTTATCCAATTTACTTAGATCCAATTTACTTGGATTCAATTGTTGTATTGTCTTATATGCGTGCTGTATTTTCATTGTTGTATCGTACTGAGCGTCGAAGGAAATGAACAAACAGAGGAATAAATAATTAAACAGAGGATGATCGTTGAAATTTTCAAGACACAAAGACCAATCTGTTTCGAACGTCGTGTCTTTGCTACGTTTTCGACTCGACGAGGCTCGCGTCGATTTCCACGGTACCGAGTGCTAACGAGATCCAATTAAGAAGTAGCGGTAGCGAGCATCGATACGAGGAAGTTGTCGATGAGTTGATGGAACTCGAGTTAAATAGAAAGTCCGGGGCTGAAAATGATATCGAGAGAGAGAGAGAGAGAGAGAGGAGGTGGCGTGGCAGGCTAATCCGGGAAGAATCGAAGGTTAGTTTAAGAGCCTTTAATTTCGTTGGGATAAGTGGTCATCAAGGAACAGCACGCGTATCCATGATTATCTTGAACGGCGCTGAAGCAATTTTGCCCCGTAATGCCAACGAATCTAATTCCACCGGGAAAGATCTTTTCGCTGCAATTCCGCCTTTCAACGTGTTCCCTGCAATTTCTTAATCTTTCCTATATTTCCCTAGCTTCCCACTATCTTTCTTCGATTTCTCTTCTCTTAAGACCCTTTATTCCTTGTCGCCTATCTTGATGTCTCTCCAACTTCTTTCTGGTCCTGGTGATCCTCGCGCGACTGCATCGTCGCATTCTAACTTGGAAGTTACAACGATACCGTTCGTATATGCAATTACACTTAAGTCTGCACGCCGTTACAAAAAATGGAGGATTCTCGATTGCTATTCGAGCGAATGGCTACTATCTTTATAACGAAAATTTTATTCAAGTTCCACTCAAGGGTGGAGAGGGTTATCGATTAATCGTGAAAAAACAGGAATAGGTCGTCGAGTGAACACAATACAAGAATCGTTGCAAACGTATCTACATAATAATATACAATATTGTGCGATTCGTTGTGCAATATATACATATATAGAAAATCGTTTATTACGAACGTGCACACGTGTGCAGAAGAACACAGATTTTGAACGTCTCGATGCACGTCTGACGTGCATTTTCGAGAAACCGTAACGCAAGCAACCATGAAAAACGGGGTTAAATGCCGGCCGCAAAGATCTCAAGTCCCGTCGTCGTCGTTTCTCTTTTAACCGGCGATCTAATTAAGCGGCAGCTTTGTGCCGTGCATCGTCGACCTCGTCCAGGATCGAAACGATCGAACACGCCGGATTTAATGTTTAATCGCTGACATATCGTTCGACGATTTTCCCGGCGCACGAAGGAGAATTATGTTCGCCAGAGTAAATAATTAACGAATATAATTAACGTGGACGATCAACTATTTATAGGAATAATCGCGATGGCGGCGAGCTGGTTGGCAATTTGGTCGATAGCGATTCCGGCCGCGCGACACGTAACAGTTTCCCATTAATCCAAGGGATGCGTATCCATCCAAGAGCGGGGCCAATTTACATTGTTCCTAACCGATAATCTCGCATCGAGCAGCGTCGTAATCTGGAGAGACAGTCGCGTCGATCAGCTCGAGGGGACGCGTATCGATTAAGGGGCCGTTTCAATGGCCGCGGCGGATAGACGTCCATGATAGACGTCATTCGCAGAAACCGGTCCTCTTTCGTCCTCTTATTCGTATCTTCGTTCGATCTTCCTCGTTATCGTTCGAACAAGCACGTCGCAAAAACAATCGAACTTTTTTTTTTTTGGCCATAATCACGGTCTTTTGAACATTCGAGAATTGAACGAGAATATGTATTTGGCTCTCTCTCGGTGAGAAAATTTCTGATACGATCATTGATATTTTGTCCCCTTTTTATTTTCTTCTCTTTTCCGTGAAAACGCATTATTATTTTCAAATCAGAAAAGACAAATGTTCGCTCGATCGCGAATATCGACGTGAAAGCAAAATTAAAAAGCAAACGTACGTTGCAAAACCGAAACGATTATCGGTGTACTTTCGGAATAAACTGGCCGAAGGGATTGAAATATGGGCCGACTAATGTTATTCAATATTTAAACCAACCCCGGTGCGTTAAATATTGACGTTCGAATGATTCGCGGGTGAAAGCCGAATGTTCCGCGCCGCGCTCTCTCCCGTATTAAAACATGTAAATTGGCCTTTGTTGCAGCGCCGTGCAATATATATATCCAAAATATCGGCGGGATAGGGGATCGGTCTAATCCCGTTCGCAGCCAAATGAAAAAAGCAAGCGAATCGAAACAGGCGAGCATCGGTTTCCGAAGCGGCGCGCACCTACCTACATTCACCTATCCTCTTCATTCGTTCGCCGCGAATTTTCTCTGCGCGCCGCCTATTTCGCTTGCGCCAACACACACACACACACACACACACACACACACACACACACACACACTGTGTGGCCTCCGGTGACGATGTTTCGCCAGCCAAGGAAAATATGCACAACCCTGGACAAGGGATGCATCGTGCATATCCACATGACCCAGTTTTGTCCCCGGTTTGTGCCTCTCTTTTCCCTTCTTTTTCACATCGGTGCCCGAACGCTACGAACAGGATCAAGTAAAATACGTACGTAACTGTCCGAGTCCGAGCGAACTTATCTAAGTTTCGTTTTCGCGGGTTTCGAGTATATATATATATATATATATATATATACATATACACTCGAAAGTAAAAATATTTCAATGAGTACACGCTTTTCGATTATTGAAAAATGTATTATTCCTTGCAGAGAGAGTTATCAGATTCTCATCTACGTTCGTTTAACGACATATGTCGTATGAGAGATTTAATCCTACAAATTGTAGGAATTGTATGCGTCGACAACTTCTGCAACAAAAGTGATCTCTCTCTCTCTCTCTCTCTCTCTTTCTCTCTTTGCCGCGACTGTTTCGAAGCGTGCTATATTTCAAAACTTATAATTATGTGTATCTGCTTTGTCTTTTACGTATAACTGTTGTCGTTCGTTCTGTTCCTGTTTTTCACTGTGTGTGCCCAGAGTGTATCCCATAAATGAATACCCCTTTACGTGTACGTAAATTTCATGCAAGCTGGCTTTAAAACTCTATTCAAAGCAATCAAAACTTTCGAGAATTTTAAGCTTCGAGTCATATTCGAAACGACTCGAATTTGTCGTCGAAGATGTAATTTAGATCCGAAGCGATTCGCAGTGTCTTATCGTTAGAATTAATTGCTAAATTCATCGAAGCGAATGGAATATTTTAAAAAAGTAACGGGCTTCGTCGGATCAAGAATCTCTGATTTAGTACACATTTGAAGATTAATAAGAACAAGTTCAATATGTCTAATATAATGTTAAAGTAACTGCGTTCTTTTTTTCATGCGAAACGAAAACTTTATTAATATACTTTATTAATATATTGACCATTCTGTTTATCTTTCGCCATTTTTCAGGTAACTTTGTGATTCTGCGTTCGAAACAGTTCTTACCATCCCCAACTTCCAAAATAGTTTCAAGAACGATTTGATATCTTCGTCAGTAATGAAATTTAGCAAACTAATTCTGCCATAGTTTGGAGTTAATTTTTTATGAATTTGCAGCGTTTTCTTTTCCTCCTCGAAGGTAGTACAACAATAAGACTAAAAATGTTCCTTTTTAATCGTTCCATTTTAAAAATCGACAACGAAAAATTACTAACGAAATCGTGCGTTTTCTTTTTCTAAACACAATGAACGTGCAGTTAGATATGCATACACGTCCATCTGTTACAAAAAAAAAAAGAACGCAATTACTTTTTAGCCAATCCAACACAATAACTAACTAATAACTTTACTGCACAAGATTGAAAGGAAGTCCTAAATCAAAGGATTCGAAGCAGTTTTTGCAGTACTCTACGTCCATCAGTGTTCGAGTCGTCTTGGAAGTACATGCTATTTCCAATTTCGAAAGCACTCGCGAGACATTCGAAATACTATCGAAAATACTAGCGAGTGGTACGAATCCGACTGATCAGAAGATTCGAAGCTACTTGTGAAGTACTAGTATCCCCTCTCTACTACGATGCGGGTCAACGGAGAGAAAAAGAGAGGGGACGAGTCGACCGAAGCTCGCCTCGCCTTTTGGCCATTCCACGGTCACCCCGAAATCGAATTTCCATTGGGACGGTAATCACCGAACTTCGATTCGGATTCGTCGTTATCCTGAACGATTTGTTCGCTCACGACCACCTGTTGCACCCACCGCTACATGCCAGCAAGAAAACCCCCCGCGATAATTATTATGGCGAATTCGCATCAGCAGCCCCGTCTACCGCGCGCGCCCTTGCCTTTTTTCCCCTCTTCAATGTTTATCTTCTCTCTCTCTCTCTCTCTCTCTTTCTCTCTGGCCATTGTTCTTCGTTGTTTCGTTCGTACTGTAGTACAGCTACAGTAACCGCACTGTGCTCTTTCAATTGTTAATTTTGAGTGATTTGTATCTCGTTGCGACAAAAATTTTCAAATCCTTGTCCAGCAATGATACTAACTAGTTAACTTTAATTGTTCTTGTATAATTATCGCGAGTGAAAAGCTATAACTGAATGAAAATCGGCAATTACATCTATGGCTCACAGCGAATTTCATGGTGATGTGTCTAACATTGATTCGGTTCGTTGAAAAGAGATCAGTATTTCTAATAGTATCTGATAATATCGTTGAGATCATAGCGATTTACATGTACCGATATTTGAAGTATTCCACATTCGTAACAAAATTAAATCTGTCGAAAAATACTCGGAAACTTAGTAACACGAAATTCTAAACAAGAATAATGCCAGTTAAGGATCAATGATAAGATATGCGGAGGGAGAAATCTGTATAAAGAGCGAGCGGAAACCGCAGGCTTTTACGACTTTTAGACGAACTCCTTAAGACGCCAGTTTTTCAGCCTCTCGGGAGAAACGCGTCGTAACGATAAAAACGCAGTTTAACACAGTTTCGCCTCTGCCGGGCAGCGCGAAGACGGTCGTGCGTACGCAAAATCAAGAGAGTTGTTAACCGCGAGATGGAAGCAAACTTTCTCGATGAACCCCTGGTATCGCGATTTTTTTTTTTTTTTTATTCAAGCCAGAACAATTTCTACGACTTTCGTTCATTTTTATCTCTGTCACGTGGTAATAACAAGTTATTTTATTATATAAATGAAAAGATACGAACGTTATAAACTCCAGCGTTGCAATTGTAGTTATAACGCTGAGAACATGCTCAATTTTCATGTAGCAGCAGTACGAAACTTGACAGTTTAATCAAACCAAAACGACCTAATGAAACAGTTTGACAAGGAGCATGGAACAAATTAAAAATACATTCGTATATTGAAATATGTATAGTTTGACGCATTTATTCAATAGATTGCAACACGTTATCCTCTTTGAATCTCGGACGAGTGAACTAATCGTTCGAAGCATCTCAAATTATTCGAACGACGCTCCAGTACCGATTAAACATTCGAAAATATAAGAAAAGAGTTCTCATTTAATAATTATTTGTACAATTTAAATAGAACATCTTTCGAAGAAATGTAAATGTAAAAGTTCATAAAAAGAAAACAAAATTGCGTACGCAACATTATAATTTTAATTCGTGTAATGCGAATCTCACACCGTGGTACTAACTGAAATGAAGGATGAACTCCCTTTTTCCACGCATTATTTCCTACAATCGGTACGATACGTGAGAGAAAAGGCGAGAGAAAAAAAACAAGTGAGAGGAAGAGTTCTTTTAATTTGAAACGAACCGGCCAAGCGAATACGAGCGGTCACCCGCTGAAAAATCACCGAAACCACCTGCTATTTATCCGCCTCTGTTAAATGAAGAACATTCCTCGAAGTCCGAAGGCGGCGCGTGCGCCATCGAATTCCTTCCACGTAATCGCGCCGCACTTTCGCCCGTGCTCACTGCCCCGGAAAATTCATTTGTCGTTAGAAAATGCCCGGGAAGAAAATACACCGGCACGGAGCGCGTCTTCCTTCTCACGGGAGCGGAACTCCACCCTGTCGCTTTGTCTTCGCCCGGTTTCACTCAAGTCAGCCCCCCCCGTGCAAACGAGCAACGCGCGGGCAAAGGGAAAAAAAAAGGGCCGCCTCGGGGGCGAAACCAATTCGTCGATTCTTCTCCTTGCCAGTCGTGGAAATCGATTTAACCGCGTCGTCTTCCTTTCTACTGTGTAACGAACCGACGCGGATCTCGTCCGCGGCGAGAACGCTCGCGAAAACTCGACGACCGATCCGTGAAAACATGGAACAAGAGAGAGACAGAGAGAGAGAGAACTACTACTCTACCCTAAGAACTAGCCTAAAGACGAAAGAGAACTACTCAATCTTCAACCAGTCGCTGACTGTACGCGTTTACATTTTTCTGGAGACACGGCGTTAACGTGATAAACTTTATCGAACAATCTTTCATTGTACAAAATAATACATATAAATTTAAACGATAAAAATGATTGAAATTCTGTCCAAGCAGAATTAACGAATATTGATATCGACAAAAATGTGATTCGTTGTAAGAAGAGGAAACCTGAAGTTTGTTCCCAGTATCAAACACGTGCTAACTCTCTCTCTCTCTCTCTCTCTCTCTCTCTCTAACAGGCAAATTACTTTGTTATCGATTCTACGATTCTTACAATAACTAACTGACAGTTGATTCTTCTACAAGAGATACTATTAGCCAAAGTATTTCCAAAATCCATCAATCTCGTTATCGGACGTGTTAAACGCAGCGATGTAGTGTCGACGGAGTGTCGATCGATAAGAATCATTGACTGCATAGACAACAACGCTCGCGTTTGAAAATATTCTCACCGCGGAAATGACGACGATACACGACAGAGGATGTAACTAGGGTTGCATAGCAAGGAGAAGTAGGCGAAACGAGAAACGAGATACGTCGCGAAGAAAGATCGCGACGGGTGAAATTGCCGGCAGCGGGCCGAGATCGATCACAACGTGGCTGGCAGATTCGACGTGGCGCGGCAACATATCTCGTCGATGTATCGGAGCGCGCGCGCGCACCAGCTATGAATATTGCATTCCGATATCTCGGCCGCGCCAACTGTCCACGCGGATGCCTGCGAGCGGCGTTAATTAGCTGCCAGCCGGAATTCGGAATACGCCACGCACGCGTACGTCTGTTGCGTGCGAGAACACGTCGTCACGGATCTTCTTACATTTCGTTCTTTCTTATCGTCTTTGACAAGAGGCTGACTTGGAGAATGGTAGGGAAATCTTCCAGTGCTAGATCTGTGAAAAAGTACTTGAAAAGTATAACGTGGTAACGTTGACAGAGAAATTTAGGTAAATTGAAAAGATCAGAGTGCGACGAGTTTCGAAGATAGTATTGGGTTATTGCGGATGAAACGGCGTGTCTCTTGACACTTAATCAGCGAGTAAGTGAATATTTTGAAGTTTACTCGAAGCGCGAAAAATCGCCCCTGAAAGACCATTCTACGCGCGCAGGTTGTGCTAGTAATTTCCTGAAATCTTGAAGAGGTGACGATTTATGACATTTGTATAGAGAAATTCACGTGGATTATCGTTGCAGACGAAATGGCGAAATTCTGGATAAAAGTTTCCACTTCGGTGGAACATTCTTGAAAACAATTTATTAATGAAATTTCAACGTACTGTGAAATAAATTTACGATTCAACTCAATTGCAATTGATTTCTACGAGAGTCTACGAGATAAAAAACCATTTTCGGGTACAAAAGGTTAACGTACGAGGCAAAAGTTCGTAGAACAGAGAACGTAGCGAAAAGTGAGCGAGAATAAAAGTCGTCAGTTGTACAAACGCAGTAAAACTAGTAATAATAATTACAAATAAAAATCGACGCTCGATTATCGTCGATAATTCAACGTGGCTTTTCAAATATCCGTATTAATGCTGCGAGCAACTGCACGGAGCTTCGAGTTCTATGAAAAATGCACTCGAATTCGAACGCATTCCCGTTCATATTCCGTTTTAATACACAATGGTGTATCTTTTTGTAACGAAACGGCTGATAAAACACCGATCGCATTGCGCTTTCCGCTTCAAGCTTCAACTTTTAAACACATGTTTCGCAAATATTATCGCAAACATTATTCCGTAATAATTATTTCACGAACATATTATTTTATTTCATAATCGAACCAATTTATAATCATGACTGAATCATTGTACACGCACGTAAAATTCATCGTTTCAACGGATTACAATGTTAAAACTTTGGTAAGGCGAAAAAGAGAACGACATTGGTCAAATGAGAGGTGTTTCAAGTTCGGTGTTCCGCTTTCTTTTTCTTTCGACAAAAGGAAATCCGACGGAAAGTCACGATGAAGATATTCCTTGGAAGGTATACACCAGGAGGGAAAATCACGAGGTGTCTTGGCATTCGAGCCACGTAGGGACAGCTACTCGTTGGCGAGCTTCTCGTTAAGCCCGGCGAATTTCTGTCGGCTGGGTAGAAACGAACGATTTTCAATCTTGCGATGCAATGCATGCGTGCGTCTCTCTTTCTCCCATACTCTCGCGAGAAACATCTTCGTTACAATCGTTATTCAAAATGTTTTTTTTTCCTCGGTACGTTTCGCGGAAACTCGCGTAGAATACGGAAACCGACGATCTCGGCATCGAAGTGAGAGGAGTTATGTAGGTTTCCACCGGAGGATCCATGGGAAATTGCCCATGCTCGAGAATCCCTCGACGAATTCGTTCTCCGTGGAATTTACTTATAGCGTAAGGTAATAGCTTGGAAATTCGTGGTTTTGCGAGAAACATCGGAGACACAGGTCATCGATACAGGTAGTAGAATCTAGATTGTTCTCTCTCCGATTCTTTCCGTTATTTCTGGTTAAATTCAATCGAGACCACTGCCGCGAATTGTGTCAAGACCGTGTCGACGAATTGACAGTCCCGATTGATAGACCTCGCTTTTCATCAATTTCTCAATTTCGTTGGATAGATGCGTGATTAATATTCAGTTCTTGTAAAGGAAATTACTCGCTTCCATCGGCTTGTTTGTTACGAGAAGATGACATAAATAATTGGAAATTGCAATGTAAATTGATCGAGGCACACAGGCCCTCTGATTGAGAGTCACTCTCAATTTTCACACGTTTCACAGGATTTTTAGGAAAATCGAGGTCTAATTGTAATTTAATAATGAATTTGATTAACTGCAAAGTATACACATGCATATACATTGTGTAAGGGTAAAGTACACACATTATTGTACACATAAACACCAGTAGTTTGTGTTTCTCCCCTTTGCTTTCATTGGAGCACATAAGCTCCCAGCATAATGTGTGTACACTGCTTTATCATATCTGCTTTTTCTTTCGATTGTCCTTTCTACGATACAAGACGAATTAGATCTAATAGAAAATCCAAATAGAATACTCGTTAATAAATTAACAAATAATTACAAAATGTGTAATGTTTTAAAATTCTTCTATTCTTTTAACATATTGTTAGTCAATCAACAAATTACTTCAATCCTAGTTTCTAGTTCAATAAATCAGAAAATCAAATATTTTTTTTATATCAAGGAATTATACTTGCACTAAAGACAGGTACACAGTAATATATAATAGATCTCGCGCATACTGCAAGAAATAGAAATTGCATTAAAGAAAAATCTGTAGCAAGGAGAAATTGTTCAAACGAGAGATTCTTAATTCGATTTAATCTTTTAATTTTTTGTTGTAAAAATACAAAATTCGATTCTCCACGTAGACCTGGATATAATTTCATCAATTATCAATTTAAAAAATTTTTTAACAAACATTCGTGAAATTGAAAACGAGATTCGAGGCGAACGTGATTAAACGACGATGAAATTACCGGGGCTATTTCAGAACAAAGTTGCTTGAAAAGGGACCCGAAGACGAATTAAAAAACGTAGTCCCGCGCGGTGGCAGTGAAACGAGTCAATAACTAGTCAGACATACGCCGCAGTCACCGAGAACTTTCAGCCGCGAGTCAGATTTAAAACGAAATCAACAAAATCTGACGTACTCGAAAAGTTCACGCGCTAATTAGATAAATAGTTTGTGCACACTCAAAGCTCAAAGGGAAGTCGAGAAACAAAATACTGCGCGAATCGGGTCGAAAAGAAAGAAAAAGGAAGACAACGTGAAAAATAAAAAAAAAGAGAGAGAGAGAGAGAGAGGGATAGAGTGAGGCGATAAAAAGTCGACAGATGGAAAAAATATACACAGAGGTTGACAAAAATATGTGAGAGACGGGCCAATTTTGTAAATAAAGAAAAAAGAACGTAATACAGCGGATCGGTGAAAACAGTTGCGAAACGCGGCGTGGAGTGATAAAAAAGAAAATGTTGTTATTAATTGGTAAAAAAAAAAGTGACATTCGTACAGTGGCCATTACCTGTAAAAATGTAATTGTAATTGTTCTGACGAGTGTTCTTGGTAGTCTTACTCGAAGTGTGAATTAATACAGTCGAGCTTTATTGAAAACGAAAAGAAATGCGTGATGACGATGAGATAATTTGTTGGGGACATTTTTAGTTTTCGAAAATTGATTAAAAATTGACTGAAAAAAGATTGGAAATTATACATGTTGCCAAAAACATCAGGTTATTAAAAATACAGATAAAGTATCTGAATTTTATTACCAGTCCCGTGGTATTAATAGCACGTATGGTGTTTCTCAAAGTATCGAGATAAATCATATTTCTAAAAACTTCGCCGACAGTGTTTCGTCTATCGTTCTTTATCATTAATAAAATAAAAAAGAAATATTATCACAATCAATATGAAACAAGCGACACGATCAAAATTAAAGCAAAGGATTAAGGAAACATACAGAGAGATCTTAAATTCTCCAAATCTTGAAAGTATCTACCAGATAGGTTTTTTTTTTTTTTGCTAGACTGTAGAGTTAAATTTCCATGAACATAATGGTATCTAAATAGAAATTTGTTTACCGTGTACCTATATATTAATTAATTTCACTCGAAATACTTTTATACTTTTGCACACATTATGTACAGTAGTGTGCATTCTCGCGATGTCCAAAAATATTTTACAGAGGCTGACGACAGGTTTTACGATGGCTTGACGCAACGAACTGATCTCGGACCTCGGAGCAATTTACACGTTTGCTATGGGGCAGGGGATCCGACGACAGAGCGGATAGGTATATATACGGCTCCGGTAATTTCTGAATAACGCAGCCGCAGTTAACTCGAAATTCTCTCGTCGCCGGTGTATATGTGCATTATACCTAATTGATCCGAAGCATTAGATGGAGCGTCGCACGTCCGTGGTGGGCAATCGGTGACTCTTGACGAGGTGATTTAATTAAACGCGTACGTGTAATTATGCGAGAGAACGGCATTGTGTCCAATGCGTTACAAGCAGCTACCGTAATTAAAGCGCAAAGTTATTGGAGCATATTTCTGGCCGGCCACGCAACTGTTACTACAATTAATATGATTAACGATCCGCGCGTTCTAATAACACGGCAGGGTGGTCACCGGATCCCGAAATCTACGCCGACGATAACGTCGCCGATCCGGCCTCCCCCGACCCACCCTCAAACGAAACGGACTAATAAAACTGTCGCGAATAATCGATAATCTCGTGTGGCTAACTATTCTGTAATTCTCATTGTAAATTTCGTTTGTAAATTTCGCTGGCAAAAATAGAGGCTGTACAATTTGATTTTTATAACTTCTTCGCCTCACGATTTGCTTTTCAATCTTCTTAGGTAGACGTTAATTATTGTAGTTCGTCACTTCGTGTCAGAGGAATTATACGTATAATTTCTCTGAGAGGTATGAATATTACAACTGTGTAACGTCGGTAAAAAAGGAAATAATATTACGAATAAAATGTTGATTTACATTTGTTACAAATAAATTTGTTATCTTTTTTTTTACTAATGTTTCTATTAAAATTTTGCTATTAATACCAACTATAATATTACAAATATTTGTCTGAATTAAAATCGTACACGTTTGCTTCACAGTGAGCTAATTCCACAACGAGCGAGTAAATAAATGAATAAACGCCCGGATGAAATACGTGAACCGACTGATAAAGATTTCCAATTCTTGATTGGATTTGAAGATTGAATTTGATGGCGAAACTTACGTAATAAACTTCCACGGAGCAATTTATATTATTTCTTCTTGTATCTCCCGTGGTATGGCGGGACGTTAATGCGCGTCGGTTATCTGCAATGACTCGGCTATTATTCCATTGTAACAAGCTTGAATTCCAATAACGCCCACGAGCATAAACTCGCAGCTTACGCAACGCTGACA
Source organism: Tetragonula carbonaria (assembly GCA_032399595.1). Lineage (NCBI taxonomy): Eukaryota > Metazoa > Arthropoda > Insecta > Hymenoptera > Apidae > Tetragonula > Tetragonula carbonaria. The sequence goes on along the minus strand of JAUCRC010000012.1, from coordinate 1,221,133 downwards.
GCCTTTAACGAGCGGAATTCTAATAACGCTCGAACGGCGCAATTAATCGAACATCCTTTGACACGCTATTAAGGTGGCGTCCGACGGCGAAGAAAAAACATCTGAAAGATACTTCGATAACAGATATTTTTTCGAGTCGGCCGAAAACGAAATCGGCTACCAACGACCAAATCCTACGCGAACGATATCCGTGGTCGTGGTTTCGATCGTGAAACGTGTATCGAGAAATTAAGGATTTCTGTTCTGAACACGGATTTGCATCTTGTAGTATAGTCTTAACACTGGATATGAACATATGTTTAGTGTGAAAGAGATTTTATTGATGACTCGATGTGCACGATTTTCAAACATTGCGTTCGAGAATGGAGTTACTTTGCACTGAATATCTATAATTAACTGAGAACCTTCTTCTTTTACAAGTTGAAACGAAATCCTGGGAATCGAGATTTTACTTTCATTAATGACCATATCTAGTAAAACGCAAAATTCACCCAATTTCTATTAATATAATTAGGAATATTTAATATAATTAGGAAGGAAATAAAACGTCTCGTCAGTTATTGTGCCATTTCACTTCATTTTCTTCAACATATCGCGTCGTATTTGCTAAAATATGCATCTGATTGACGCGCCGATTGACGATCCATGCGAAATGTCATCGTAATCGAAACCGAGATGTTCTTTTGGCAGAGGAAACTTCACTGTATATTTGAGTACAATACGCGAACACACGTGTAACAATAACGCTAAATAAATTTCGAATTCACGGATCATTCAACGGTGGCAGAAAGCCGCGAGCTTTCTTCTTCAGGCTGGAAAAATAAACTGAGCGAATTCGCGGCTTGATAGTCGGAGAAACGACGTCGCCGGCAAATGGAGGGAAACCATCGAGCTTTTAGACGGAAACCCGAAAAACGTATCCGATTTCGGCTGGACGTGCAGCCCGTTATCGCTTTTACGTCCAGTTTACTCTCGCGGCGAGTAAACATCCGGCGAGCGGCCGAGTAAGTTTCCCGTCGTGTCAGCCCGACAGGAAGCGTTTCCGTCGGGCCGCTGACCGTGCCCTCTCCTCCACGAGGGGCGGAAGAAAGCCATGAGAAAGCGCATCTGCCCGACACCCTCGCAGGAATATTTCACACCGGAAATCTCTCTCTTCCGTCTCGTCTTCTTCTCCTCGAGTAATAAACATTATCGTTAATTCCACCTATTTAACTGCGAAACCCATGATATTCATATTTTCCTTTTTTCTTTCCTCCTTCTTCTTCTTCTTCTTTTTGGCGAATAAAGCGAGCTGAACGCAAGCAATCCAAACGCTGTCAGAAACCAATTATATTAAAAAAGAAAACAATTAACAAAAAGTCAACGATTTGCTCAACAACAAGTCATTCTGTATCTATCGTATCTAAGAGAACATTAAATTATCAATTATTTCGAAGCGTTTTCTATCATGAAGAAGAAAACGCCTTCTCCCCGTATCAACGTATACGGTATCGATCGGTTCGCGTCGAATCTCTCCGGTAAAAATCGTTGCAAGAACCGGTCCCCTCGCCGCAAATGAGAAAATAATCTCGTTCCGAGGTTCCACGGAGTTATCCGGGTCGCGGTTGAACTTGCCGGATCTTTTCAGCGATATCGATTCAGCCACAAAACACACGCGGAGTTAGTATCCTTTCGTCCCCCTTGCTTCGCCATTCTCTCCTTTACCTTCTTGTTGTCCATGCGGTCGGTGAAATTCTCCTTCCGTTTTTCATCGAATTTTTCCTTTTCGCAGTTGAACAGAGAGATGGTATTATTGAAGAGACATCCATATTTTCCGTCTTGCTCGTCGTCGAAAAGGTTTCGCGCAACGTTCAACGGTAATTGTTTAATTGAAAACGACGACAATTAACTTCGTCGCCCGAAACAATCGATGCCATTGCTTGAAATCGTTGCTCCACAAGTTTTAAACAGATCTCAACTTTTAAAATATGCGCGCGTTATTCGAATACAGGCGAGATCTAATAATCTTGCACAAAGTGTGACAAGTCTCGAAACAATATGTACACAATTGTAGAATACACGGTGCTTCTTACATTTCCAAGTAGTAATTCGCTCTATAATTATTGCGTTCTGCACATTTTCTTTGACTTTGTCTCGATTCACACCTCTCGTGGAGATATCTCTTTAAAAACCAAGAAGCGACTCGCGTGTAGCGAGAAAGATCGATCGAAACCGACTCGTTACGTCCGCTCTCAGTTTCTCCTCCGCCGTTATCGTCGCGTGGAGACGTCGCAAGATCCATCCAAGTGTCTTTTATCACTTCCAAGTGTCGGTGGAAAAGGTGACACGTGTGTGTAACACGCGTGGAATTTAGGTTGCGAATCGCGTCGGTAATTGCTTAATCGGCAACGAGGGTAATTAAGTGAACCTGGCCGCTGGCATAGCCCGTTATATGATTACACGATTGCTGCCATTCGCGCTACTATTTACATTGCCGCACACGCTTCCATTTACTTAACCGGAGACGGTGCACGTTACCCAGAAGCGGCGTGTAAACGATTATGGTGGCAGTACGGGTTATAACGGTATCGTAAAGAGTAGCGGCGCTAATAGCACCACCGCTGGCTGAAGCAATAGCCCGCGACGATAACGGGCGTCGCTCCTACCCTTGCCGGAAGTAATAGCGCCGCTGATGGCATTAAAAACACGCTTTCTGTCGCGCGATAAGTCACCCTTATTGGCACTCTTTGTCAATAAAACTCGGTTTTGAAATATCTCCTCCTCCTGTTTGGCTGTACGTCTCTTCTGCGCGTACGTAGGCACTCGTCGATTTAACGAGCACGAAGCGACGTTTTAAGCAAACTTTCGCCCTCGGACAGCGGATAATTTTATAGCCGCACGCGTAACCTGTTTACGTTTTCCTCTTTCTCCATATGTGTTGGATTTTTCCTTCTGTCGAATATTTCTTTTCTAACCCTTTGTATGAAATTGGGGACGCGAGTACGTTTACTCGATATATTTGTTTTTGTTTTTTTTGAATAATGCGCGTGAATAATTTTTGAACGTTTCAGATCATCTTAGTATCGACGAATTATTCTAAGCTCAGAAAAATAACTATTATTTTCGTTTTTATTCATTACTTGTTTTCGAGTTATCCCAGTGTTTCAACAATTAAAGGGAAAATGTTATCATTATATTTAGATCCTGCCATCGTCGTTCGAGGTTCAATCTATAAATTTGCTCAGCACCAAGTAAATTTTTTTTTAAATAACCAAGTTTATTAATAACACTAATCGAAGGCGCGCGACGTCGCACCTCGATAGAATTTACCACGCATTCCAAAAATAAGGGGAACGTTATAGCTCTCTTGAAATAGAAGATAGATCTTTCTTATTCATGTAAAGACTCATCCACGCGATCCATATTTGGATCAAAAAAAGTCTCGCATCTATTCTCTGTCATCCCCGAGTAATCGTTACAGAATTATGTTGGAAGAAGTCTCTCATTCTTCGCGTTCTTTTCTTTTCTATCCATCTATACTAATATAGAAAATAATTCTGACTTGAATACTGTCTTCATTACGCAATAAACCATGATTCTCTGCTGAGTCTGACTTTGAACGATTAAGGCACTAAAGACTGACGTGTTTGAGGGATTCACTTAGCCTACTACTAAACTTGATTGAGTACTTGAACTTGAATGGAATCACTGAATTATTACTGAAACTGAACTTGACCCTGGATGATTGATCAGTCGCTAGACTCGTAATCTCCTCAGAGTCTTCTTACATGTCGGAGATCTCGAAGATCTTCTCTCTGGCTCTTTCCAAAAGACTTTCAGGAGTCGTGGAACGAAGGACCAATCAGGAAGTACGGAGAAACTTTCCAATTACTAGAATTTCTCATTACCAACCGTGAGAATGATTCATGTGAGATGACAGATCTGGGAAACTGCCCCATCATTTTCTAGAAATCATCCCGTTGTCTACACAATATTTCTGGCCTTTGTGATCCAGCAATTGCTATCGCGCGAAAAATTTCTTGCACGCTCGAAACTATGGAACGTCTTGTCGAAAATTCTTTAAACGATCTATACTTGAGAGCTGCAGAAAAATTCCTAATTTGACACGGTGGGTTTAGAGCACGTTCACGTCATGAACAGTTGGCCTTAACACGTTCAATCCTCATCCAATTGGACAATAATTACAATAAGCGCTTGTTTTGACTAATCATTCTACAAAATTCGATGACTGACGTATTCATTGGAGCACGTGCCCGCTGTGACTATAGTCTCTCGCAGAAAGTACACGAGTTTATCGATAGGAAATACAATTTGATCGTAAAAGTTTCTCGTAATAGTGACGTGGCAACTTCCGGAGTACAAAGTGCTCCGTCATCGTTGATTTTACAGCGAGCAAACAGACCGCTAATTTTTAATTGCAACAATGAACAAGAAACGAAAATTGTTACGATGCAACGCGACTGAAGAAAGTGAACACACGAACACGGATACGCGAGTCGAGGAGAGTGAGAAGAGAGAATGAAAGAGGACGTGAAGAAAATTGCGTTTTGCCGGGTATCGGATTATCAGAAAACGCTCTCAGTTCGAAGACGAGAAAAGTTTCGCCGGGAGGCAACAAAATACGCGGCCGTGAAAAGAAGTCTGGCCGCAAACGACACTCGCGAACAGTACGGTAAAAGAATCGGCTCGACGCGTCGCGACGCCGATCTTTCCAGCGCAACGAAACAACCGAACAACTCATCTACAATAACGTCTACGATGATCTTTCGCCACGCTGTTTTTCGATTCTTATTTATTTCATTCAAGTTATATCTTACGAGCAGAAGCTTCAAAATTTGTTACAAGATTTTATTACCCCTTCTTCAATATTTTATTACCTAGAAGAGTCGACATTTGTATTTCTGATCAAGGCATGATTATCAAGGCTCGAACATGTAATCGAAGAGAGTTGTACATTCCATAGAACAAACGTGCCCTTTATTACATCACTATTATTTCTTCCTAGTAAAGCTCGTAACTTAATAACATCTTGCCTACGAGATTCTGCTGCGGTTCATTGAAAATTATCAAAACTTGGTAAGTCTCGAGTCTTGATGGTCTCGAGAGTTTTGGTCGTCTTAAAATCCTCTAAAGTCTTGAAAGTTGCAATGAGTTCTGATAGCGTAACGACAGCGATGAGCGTTCAGTGTCGTACATGAAAGAAAATGTAGGAACTTTCAGTTATTATAAATACAGAGTGTCCGGCAACTCGTGGCCAACCGACTGTGAGGTGATTCTACATGTAAAAATTTTTCACTTATCTTTGCGGGTAGAATATTCTTGATTATTCGCGCCTTTCAGGTATGGAATCAAATTCAAATGTAGTTGATGAATGTTTAAACCTGATTTTCTCGGAAATGAACTTGATTTTTTCCATGAAAAAAATTTTATTTTCCGACGCCCTGTGAATTTTCATAATTTATTAAAAATAAATTTATATGTATAAATGATGTCTAAATAAGAGAAATATGATAACTCGAATTTTCTGGACTTTATTTAACTAATCGAATGCACTCTCATTCCCAAATTTTCTCAGACTCGCGCGTTTCGAATTTGTCGCCAAATGTACAAATAGAGAGCGAAAAATCCAGACACGGTAGGTTTTTGAATATCGAAGGAGGGAATTACACGTGGAATAAAACGGCAACGAGTATCGCGTTACCGCGGCACGAGACGGCTAGTTTTCGGGAGGACGCGGCCGTAAATCGAGCCTGCGTGCGTAAAACGCGTACGCCCGGCTGGAAATTCATTTCACTCGCAGACGCGATTTCTGGCCATGTTGCTAGATTTAATTATTTCGGCTGACGCGAACCAGCCCGTCAAAATATTATTTTATTTCGCCACCGCGAATAAAACCGTATCGTTGACTTTGTTTGGATTGATTCGCCAAGCGTCCACGCTTAACGGTTATCCGCGCTTAAGCCCGATTATTCCGCGCTTTCGCCGGTCCGTCAGTCGCCACCCAGTGTCATCGAGAAAACGATATCGCATGGATTTTCTCGATCGTCAGGAACGAACTCGGAAAATCACTCGATTCCCGTGTTTTCAAACGACGATTTTCATTCGTGGATCGATTTCTAGGAAAATCGATAAGCGAGAAATAGATTTAATTGTAGGATGAATTCTTGTCGTTGAACATTAAAAATTCGATAAAATGGCGGGGAAAAAAGTTGTACGATAAGTTTTAAGGGTACGTTGCGAAGTGAAGACTTCACTCTTCAAGACTTCACTCTTCAAGACCGTGGTGGATTCAGTCGTAAAAAAAATTTTTCAGTATGTTCTTGGAAACGTTCGAATTCTCGAGAAAATATCCCGACTTTCGCCACGGGGTATAAAACGATTTACATGATGCAAACTCATGCGAAAGTATTTTTAAAAAGAACGAACTCACACATACTTTGCGTTCTAGAATAAAGTCAACCGGATTGTTGCATAATTTTTCTTTTCAAGTTAAAACATCGACAGTTCTTCAACAGCTGTTCACGATTCGAGACTTGGAAATTCTAGACTTATAACATTTATCTTATTGCGAAACAACCGAAGATAAAATAATTACAACATCGCGATATTTTTCGAATTCTGAACTGAAGATTTCTAAACTATAGTACATGTGTTCTTGAAACTACCAGCGAATACCAATGAAAGAAATCAAGGAAAGACACGGTCGCAAGACCTCTTCGTTCCAAGCGATATAACACGCGTCAGAAACAACGCGGCCAGCTGTGCCCATCCAACAGGCGCGACATGTCTCGAAATGAAATTATGCTCAGGAATAATTCAGGACAAATGAAGCGAACTGTATGCCAGTTCGTTCGGCATTGGCCGTTCGAACGCGATGTCAAATGGATGAAGCGCGTCATTTAGCCTATTGTAAAACATCCGACTTTGTTAGTAGCGACGACGATGACGAATAACGAGCGTAAATCAATGTAATTCCGCGAATAATAACGCTTAGTCCTCAGCAGCCGGAATCCTTGCATGTTGATTCGACGCCCGTACACGGAAAACCTTAATCCTTCTTTGTTTCCTGGGACGTTGCGCGCTCCGAGTTCCCAACTGTCTCTCTCTCTCTCTCTCTTTGCCTCTGTCTTTGTCTCTCTCTCTCTCTTGCCACCGAAATACGATTTGTACTCTTCCGACTCGGCGCGTTACACCGAGGAACCGCGTCGCGACGTTCCAGATAGAACGATCTACAGTCTTACTCGCGACATGACAAACCGGAACTACTCGAACATTCGAAACTTTGATTCAATGTTCTTCAAAGTTTGTCAAAATTCGAATCAGTTTTTGATTCAATAGGATTTGATACGCGCGAAGTCTTCAGTTGTCTTCGAAGTTTTGACAAAGTCGTGAACATCTTGGAAAACATGGCTTCGGAACATTTAAGGATTCGATCTTCTGATAGAAGACGAGATTCTAGATCACTGTCAGGTAATTGACTTGATTCGAAATTCAGTTATTGAAAACGAATCGATGCTGTTCGATGTCGCGAAAACTCGAAACTATTTTCGAACAGGATTCGATGCTAAAGTAAAGTTTTGGAAATCTTTGAAGTCTGGGAGGACTTGGAACTTTTGTACTAAACTTTGGTCATGTTGATAAATCTGTGTGTAGTCAATACGGTATCATTAAAATACATTATTATTCGTCTTTGTAGTTTACAAAAGGCCACTCAGGGACTGATGGAAAAAATATCCAAAATAAAAATAGATATTTATTATAATATGAATGAATGAATTTTCTACATGGTAAATAAAATAAAAATTTAAGAATACATAAAAATCTTCTTATACAAAATGTTTCCAAAATCATGGTACAACCAGAAGAATGATTCGACGGGAAAAAATAAATCGGAAAGAAAGAATTCTTGTGATTTAAGGAGTTCGTTTTCGAGAAAGTCGAGTTTGAAAATTATTCAATTCCAGACTGAACATTTCATAGAAAAGAACAAACGATAGAAGAGTACCCTATATTCATATAAATAAGTAAAAACCTTTGCATTTACAGCTTCGTTTTGAACAAAATGGACTGAATACGACCTGAATAAATTTTCAAACTCGATTCTCTCGAAAACGAAACGTCGTGTGCAAAAATTTTATTTCTTCTCACGTTTTTTTTCAACGTACAATAACATCCTGCATATCAAGAGATTTCAAGTATCGAATTCTGTTCGTCGAGATTGTAATTGTTCGCCGCGTGAGCATATTCTTAGCAATTCGACGCGCTCGGATAATCCACCGCCATCTCGGCATCTCCGCGCGACGAGATCACGTTCAATTTTTCCGCCGCGTCTCAACCATTCTCGTCGAATCTTCGACGTCGTTTCCGAAAGGTTCTCGTGGAAAGTCCTCTTTGGTTCGCTCGCGGTTCAAAGGGCCTGGGCCACTTTTCCTGAATAGCGGCGCGCAAAACACGTCCGAGCTGGGATCGCCTTCTTTATTACGAGCGGAGCAGGCTGCCGCTCGGTTTCTCTTCTCTCGTTGAATCTCAATCGTACGACGCTGAAAGAAGCGCAACGCGATGCAACAACGTACGCGGAATCCGATAGCTCCGATAGCCAAGAACGAGAGGCAAATTTTCGAATCGGCGCCGTGCCGGCTTTGCCAGTCGACTCGCGTCTCGTTCTTCGAGGCAAACGAGGCGTCCTCGCCGAGGGAAACCAGTACAATACGATCGCTGTGAGCGATTCCAGTCAGATACGGACACTTTGTCGATTTGCACGATCGTCGGACGACTCTGTGAACTTTCGGACAAAGTTTCAGAGAATTCTCGTGAATGACGAGAGGCGCGATGACACTTTGTCCCCTGGTAAAAATTAGCTTTCGCCTGGATCATTTTTGCAGGAGAATCGACCTCTTAACTTCTTAATAGTAAGGTGAAGTTCCTCAGCTGTTATAATGTCACTCTTTCGTTTGTCCAAGTCCCAATATTTTTTCGGTTATTTTTTGCAATCGTATTTGAAAGAACATGAATTTTTCCAAAAAATCTAGTCGCGATATTTCTTAATATTGGCCTGTCACATATGAGATTCTGTTCTACTTTATCACAACAGTCGCTTAAAATATGCACTCGCTAATTCCTCCACAGTATGACGGTGAAGACAAGATCTGTCAATAGACGTGCGACATCGAATAATAGGAATAATGACAGCGATCACGATTACATGTGTATGATTACATCAATAAGCCGCGCGCACACTATTGCCGCGACACGTACACGCAATCTCACAATCACATTGCGTAGAAACAATTACCCGTTCGAAATGTATCCATTCCAACGCAGACAGAAAAATATCCCCCCCGGTTAAGAGAGAGAGGTTAAACCACCGAAGTAGATCCCCTAAATTATTCGCCAAACGAACTCGCCAAAGCATCGCAGACACTCGCGTTACATTTGTTCAGCTGTTACACAGCATGGAGGCGAACAAGGAGTCAAGAGCGATAAAAACTCGCGGTTTTCGCGGGTGTTACACGTTTCGCCCGGCAATAACCGGCAACTGCGTGCAAACGTCCGTATTATACGCTCACTCTGTTAACGTGGCATGTGTACCGCGTGAAAGACGACGTGACGAATGGATGAAAAAAAGCCCCCGATAAAGCCGTGTAATTATTCCTACTCCAACCGGTGCAGAACTTTCGAAGGTTAGTCTTCACGCGGTAACTAACCTCGTAAAAACTTTGTCCTTACTGTCGAACGTAGTTTCGGGCAAGTCCACGGTGGTGAAAATAATTCTACGAAGTTAAAGCGAGGCTGAAGAGTTGTTTTCAACCACGCGTTAGAAGAGATACAATCTCGTTCCGTAGAGAATCTGTGGCGAAATTGTTCGAAAAAATTGGTCAAAGAATGGTACCAGTGTGTATGAATGTATTTCCGAATGGTATTTCAATCGGATTCTCGAACTATTGCAGTTGATATTGTTTAAATTTACCAGGAAGAACCAATGTGAGAATGAATGAAATTGTTTTTGGTGGCTTCTCTGTTTGAGCTGCAGTAAACTTTGTGCTCGATTCCCATTCGCCTTAATTATATCTTCGTTCCCCTGGATATCTGCTGATGGACATTTGAATCTCAACTTCGAATTATTCCCGGCATAATTCATTATTCGAAAACTCTAGAGTTTCGAAAGTCTTGATTAGAACGTCGAGCAGTTCATGTTTGAAGTGCTTCAACGATTCGTCGCGTCAATGATTGTCAAATCGTTCACGAATTACAAATCGCAAGAATTACGGATCTACGTCAGATTTACGTCACGTCACTTGAAAGTACATTCCATTCAGCAACTGAATGGAATGTGTTGCAACTGAACTTAGCCGGCTTCGTAACAAAAACTGCACTGTACCTCAAATAACGATTCCTCAAATACGTGCTCTGCGTATTTCTTACAAGTGTAAAAGATTCAAAGAATTTCACTTCCGGAGAAAAGACAAAGCAAATTTTATAGTTTTTCCAACACTGTTCTATTTTAATATGCAGTACATGTTTCGATACATTCAAATACTCGGATTTCTGGGGGTTTTATTCTTTTTCTCGGGTCTCGAAATTTACGTAGATCTTCTATGTCATGTTCTTTATCTACCCCTTCGATTATATATTTTCATTCGATTAAATTTTGGAACGTAGACTTGTACCTTGCTATTGGTTGTCGTTAATCTCTGGCGAGTCGTATTCGAATCGTATTCGAAGGTTAGGTCTAAGAACGTCCAGCGAGAAAGATTCGAAAATAATAAATTTCCTCTCGAGATTCCAATTTATCCGTGTTTTTCATAAACGAATATCGAAGGAAATTTACTTTAAAAAACTTATAAAAAATATATTGTTCAAACAAATGATACGCACCATTAAAAAAACACTAATTTCACCAATTTACACAAAAACTGTATCTCCGAGTAATTTCCGAGATATTTGACAAAACATTTATGTCCCGGTCCCGCAACTTTGAAAGTAGTTTTCACTCCTTCGACATCAATAATTGCCGATTTAAAAATAAAGAAATACGTGTCAAATATTCTTTCGAGAACTACATTTATGTCAAATTTCATCAACATCGGCGACTGACACTTACGTTCTCTCATAAGAGAATAATGAGCACCAATCACCCGGGACGTGACGCATTCGATGACACAATCCCCGGCCAATTTTGCATCCATGTTATGCCGCTTTATCTTATCTCAGCTCACGGCCGTTTATTGCGCGACCATGTAAAACTTTCCCGGTGGCCGTGAAACTCCTCCAACTGCCGATAAAGCATCAGAATCCGAAACGTTAAGGCGGATCGTAGCCCGGGGGGAGGAAGGGGGACCAAGAGCAGTAAAAGTCCCAAGAAATTTATCACGTTTCCCCGCCGGGCTCGAGACCGACCGCCATCATTCCACTCGCCCGACTTTCTCTCTCTCTCTCTCACTCTCTTTCTTTCTCTCTTTCGGTCCGCGACGACGACGACGACGACGACGATTCTCGCGCAAGACCGCGGATATACATCGTCAACATCGCGATGCTCCGGGCTACGCGACTTCACGATGAAATTTCAAACTGCCACGGCTGGCAACTTTGTAGATCAAATCGAATTTTCCGGCGCTTTTGTTCCGGGGAAGGGCGCACGGGCGACGATCACTCGGGCTTTTACCCGGGGACGAGCATTTCCGCGCGGTTTAAATCCGCCTCGCGACCGGTAGCTCGCGTATTATTCCGTCCCGGCAACGGAACGCGGTTTTTCGCCGTAGCGTCCTTTGAGATAACCTCGAAAACGAGCTGTTCGCTGAAATTTTCAGCCCCGGGACACGGTTGGATGTTCGCTGGTATTCCCACGAGCGGATGGAAACCGGATTCCTTCGGCCACGCTGTAAAGACGCTACTGGAAAGTAGCGTCCGCCGGGTGTTGCAAAATTCACGATCGTTCGTTGGTGCTCTGTGATTTCGTAGTCGAGTAGCGTCGTCGGTTTATGAACCGAGTGTGACAATCGTTCGCGTTACGTTGCCAAACGTTTACAGCGTTCCTGTCATTTTACGTTCACCGTGATTGTGATTAATGATACACAACGCACAGTGGTGGAGAATAGGTCACGCGGACGTGTAATTTGCACGTCAGATTATGAAAATTTAAAACATTCAATTTCGTGTCCTCTCTACTTTACGCTGCGTTCGATTAAAACGAAATATTTTAAAACTAATTTCACTGTGAATTATTGTGATTATCAATGACCCAGTGATACTAATTATCCGAGTTAATCCTCGAACAATATCATTTGTATGAATAATTCATACGAGATTGCCGAAATTATATACCTTCTATCTAACCATTGTATTTTTTGTATTTTAAATTCTAGATTGAGATTAAGATTGACGATGCAATAAATTGTAATAAATTGAGCTAGATAAGACGATAGTTAATCTGTCACTGAATCTATTCTATTCGTTTATGTTCTCCGAAAGGAATCTTTTTTGGAATTAAAACTATCAGCCGTTTAGAATTGTTTGAAGTTGAAACTATAAATATAAATGATAAAACGACACGATTCGAGATTGTACGATCGATCGACTCTATACTGAGTTATTGGCAGCGAGTATCAAAAAAATCGATAGCGTGTGGCTGATAGAGATACGAGGGATGATGATCCCACTTGTTTCTAGGAGTAAAACATGAAATTGCGGACACTCGATTCGTGCGCGAGCTTTTAAATCCGGGCAAGAAAAGCTCGTAAACGCAGAGGGACTCGACGAAGAAATCGATGGTCCATCGAGCACGATGGTCGTCGACCAGCATCCGAAATCACCCGAGCTTCGAGCCTCGTGATAATAAATTTTCACTTTGTTCAATTACCCCAAAGCCCTGTAACATCCTCCTTCGCGCTAACGAGTAAAGGTTAAACTATTCGCTCAATCTGCGAGAATCAGTAAACTGTTACAACTTAAGTAACAAACAATTGGAAATTGACTCGTCTGTCGAGGGATCTTGCGCGATCCCGAAAGGAAAGAACACGGTAATAAGGAAGAACGGAGAAGAGGAAATTCAGTAGTGTAAGCCTGTCGCTAGTCAGATTTGGCCGAGCTGGCGCGGCGTAACTACTGATCGATGAACTAATCTCCCGGGCCGATTCGTTCGGTTCCAAGTTCCGATTTCAAAAGATGAAAAAAACAGAGTTTCTTCCAACGTATGAAATATAAGCCGGAATAAAGAAAAAAAAAGTACAAAGTGACGAAGCGTAGAACGGGGACGGGGATAACGGAAGGGCGTTTACGCTATCGGCGTAAAAAAAATAAATGGACGATCTCTTGGCAAGAGCAAGCTCTCTTTTCTTCTTCAAATTGACAAGATAGAACAAAGGAGAAAGATTGCAAGGCGCTCATCGCTCGAACAAGGAACTCTAGGAAAAGAGAACGAAAAAAGAGAAGGAGGGCACGTCATGAAGTATCCGAGAAAGGGTCTCTCTATGTACATACGCAGGTATTCGTTTCTAGGCACGTTTTGGCAATACCGTGCCAACGAAGCAAGCACGGCGTAAGAAAGAACACGCGGAAACAGGTCAAAAGGGAGGAACAGAGAGGAAGCGAAGGATAAATGGTATCTTTTATCTGGTCGCGAGTTACGACCGGCTGTTTGGCAGAGGCCATTGTGCCGGCGCTATGGTCAAGACACGTAAAGGTCCTCGCGGCGAGACCAAGCCGATCTTCCTCTCCACATCGCATCCACCCACGACGAAAGACGAACGACTCTGGCGTTCAAGCAAATAAGATCTTCTTCCCGCCTCCTTCCTTCGTGTTCCCCGGAACGGGAAGAAGAAGAGCGTCGATCGTTCGCGTTCAAGCCTCCCCAAAGGCGAGTAGAATGGCAGATTGCATCATTTGATATTTTTTATTCTAAAATGCAATTCGCTGGAGGCGGAGAAACTGGACACGAAGAACACGTAGAGTCGCGTCGAAGAAGGCGGACGCCTCTCGTGAGAAAAGTCTTGCTGTGCCGTGCTGTCGGTGATCCCGTAGCGCTTCGACGTCGCGACTTAGCTGGCATTAAGGGGATACTCGAGCCGAGTTCATTTATTCCGCGACTGCCTCGGCTTAACAACCGAGCACCCGAGCAGATGCGCGCACGCGAATGCAAAGCGAATTATATATCGGCCGCGGAGCAACAACTTCCGGCTGCTAATTAGCGACGAAGACAATGCCGGAAGAAGGGCCGCGCGCCCCCCTTTGTTCCCATTGTCCCTTCCGCCGTATTATTCGGCAAGTATAATTGTAACCGTGATTGTAATCGAAGCGTGCTGGAAAACTTCGGGGGCTGTAATTTGTCGCGACGAGAAAGGAACGGGGAGAGAGACGAGCCTAACGTCCGCGGTTTCGTCAACATCGACCGAAGACGAACGCCCACGTCACCGAACCTTCTGTATCTCGCCACCAGCGAGAACTAGCTGTTGGAAAAGTCGTGGAACTCTCGGAACTCTCGGAGATCTTGAGTGATCTTCTTTTGATAAATCTTTGACGAAAATTCATTACGTTACGTTACTCGATATCGCTTTACGCGATATTTATTATGCAGTTGATTGCGTGAATCTTTCAAAATTCGTTCAATGCCCTCGAAAAGACTTGTCAATAGACTGTCAAATTTTTACGCATTTTATGACGCATTTGTATATACTAATGTTCAAAGTACAGTCAGTCGGGCCCCATTTCTTTGGTCACGTTTATAAAAATTTAAAAATCCGCGCTCAACTTGTCGAGACGTTCGGAAGCTTCGACTATTTCCAAGAGTATCAAGATTTCGAAACGTTCCAAGAGCACCGAGACTCTCTCGAAAGCTTTCTAGTTCCATCGAATTCTGTTCAAAGCGATTTGAATTTCGAACATTCGAAACGACTCGAAGCGCCGAAGATAAGTCGGACCAAGAGAGGTTTTGGAAAAACAGCGAAAGGATCGAGAATGATACGATGGTTCGAACTCTCTCGAATAAATACGACAACGTATCCGTTCGATCCTCGAGAAGCCAGACAGTCGACGTCGAACGAGCTCGTCGGTGGTGGATTCCCGAATTTTCAACGTACGTGCGCCATTCGTCGGGACCGTTTTCTATCGAAGAACACACCGACGAGCCAAGTTTCTACATCACGCGAGTTGCTCGCAGAAACGTCAAGAGATTTCACTCGCGTGAATTTTCGAAAGAGCTCGTCTTGAATCGCGTACGTACACACGTAGCATCGACTCGATACAAAGAATATACGTTCCACCGTGCGTTTAAATTTCGCGTGCCATTTTACGGAACCGAAAAAAGGAAAGAGAGCATTTCAAAATCGTCGTCATGTTCGAAAAGAAAAAGAAAAAAAGAAACACCATGGAGACACTCCTAAACTGCTTTCAAAAAGTACAGGGAACGAAGCTAAACGAATTAAACGGGGAGGATGGCCACCCTTCCCGTATCCACTCGTCGTTGTGGAAAAAAGGGAGAAGAGAGAGGAAGAGAGAGGGTGAAGTCAAAGGGAGCCGGTCGAACAAAAAGAAACGGTCGGCCGACCCGCGTCCGACAAACAGACTTCTTTGCCGGCTGTTTTTCCCGCTAATTAGCAGCCGGAAGCGGGAAGCTTCAAAACCGATGCATATTTCATTGGCGGAGTGACGCGCGACCGGTTCAATCGTGCCAGCGAGGCTTGGAAAATGGTTCTCCTGGCCCTCCACTCGATCTTCCTCTCCTCCTCTTTCTCTCTCTCTCTCTCTCTCTCTCTCTCTCCTTCGCATCTCTCGACGCAGCCACAAGATAGGTTGGGTTAGTTCAAGGCTTGTCCCTTGTCTAAAGTCCCGGGAATAACAGTCGGATTAGCGCGAGAGGATGCAGCCTTAATGCGACCCGTTGCTCTCTCGGCCCTTATGCAGCCATACACGACGACGACGAGGACGACGAGGACGAACAAGCGCGCGCGCGCGCGAGCGAGCTACCCCGATGCACCTTGCCAAGTTAAACTACTACCAAAGAAAACAGTGCTACCTTCCGGAGATCAACTTCCGGATTAAGTTGGTCCACCGTTCCGGTTGCTTCTATTTTCCTTGATACCCACCTTCCGATTTCATCTCCGTAACGCGATAGCTACAAATTCGAAACCCTCTCTTTTCAAGTCCCTTCCTTGTAATCGCTGGACGTTTCTAATGCTTTCAATGGACGAGTTCAAATATATATGTACGTATATGTACATATATATATATATATATATATATTTCTTTTTTTATTTTTTTATTTTTATTCGTCTGGCAAAGGAGCGAACAAAAGAAAAAGCAGCGATAGTATTTCAAACAGAGTGTAAGATTTCAGGCACGAAGGTTAACAAGATGTTCTTTTGAAAATGATAGTTTGTAAAAAAAATTTGACTTCTACTCCCGTTTGCTTTATCTTCGCGTCGTCGCGGAATCGCTTACCTGCTTGTTGTACTATCGGTCACGTGACACTCTGTAGTTAAGGCAAACTTGCAGAAGAAAATTGCACGATGTCTGAGATTCCTAGACGGGGCGTGCAATTCAAGCAGAGATTGTATCTCGGGACGATTAGCGAGATTGTTAAGAATGCGAAAAAATAAATGACGTCTTTCTTCCAAGGACGTAAGATCGAACTGTAGCGGAATACTCTCGCAGTTGTTAAAAAACGTCGTCACGCAACAAGCAAATAAATCCGACGTTTCCTATCCGCGAGGATTGTATTCTCGATTCGATATCGATATATATTCCTGCCATCGACTGTTGGGCGACGAAACGATTTCAATTCGTTCGGGAAATGAACCTAAGAGACACGGTGAGCGTACCGTTTAATTGGAAAATCGGGGCACGAAAACAAGAACGTCGTATATAGAAACGAACATACGACGTCGATGCATTTTTAATGCGAACGCGAGTTCAGAGGAATAGAGAGAACAGCAGAAAGAGAGAGAGAGAGAGAGAGAGAGCGTGAGAGAAACTCAACTCAAAGAAAACACACCGTGTGCCCGTGGAGGAGAAACTTTCAAGTCAAGTGCGGGCGACTGGCCGCGCATGCCTTCCGGTACTCGAGAACGTCGTCGTTGCTCCGCCGTCGCTACGACTTGGTTTAGCTTTACGAAAACAGGATTTCTCCCGTAAGCTCCATTACGCGCGCCCTGCAAATACCATTCGGAAACGACGCGTCGCGACGCGGTTGCTCCGCGAGAATGCTTATTTAACGCGACCTCGCAACTTGTCGCCATGTAAAATTGAACAGAAGCGAACGACGACGTCGTTTCTCGGCTTGCTCTTCTCGCCCCTCTTTGTCGATTCGCTGGTGAACACAGAGAGATCCTCCGTGAGAATTCAACTTCCTTCCCCCCCCCTTTTTTTTGTCAAACCGGCGACTAACTTTTTTCTTTTTAGGTATACGTTTGGTGTTTAGAATCACCAGTTTCAGGCACGAATGATACAGCAGTTGAAAGCTTAATCCTTTGAACCCGTGAAGGTGACAGTATAAATGTTCTTTGTCACACTTTAAGAAATTATATTATAATGATAATAATAAATAAATAAGAAACATTGGATTTACCTAATTTATTGTAACATAGGTACAAGCAGACGCGCAAACAAATCGAAAGAGTTCAAAATTTATATCTATCTATACCTGTGTTAAGTAACTTTTAAGCTAGACATTATTGTTTTATCGACATTAATGAAATCTATTTTATTTGTTCATTTTTTTCTTTTTTTTTTTTTTTTTTTGATTAAATGTAATTTCATTTTATAAAACTACAAATTATCTCGTGTTCAAACTTTCTTCCGTCCATCACTGTGTTTACAGTAATTTTGCACCATATTTGAAACAATTTTTCTAATAATAGAGAACACGAGGAACATTTGTTGGGAAATATGGCCACAAGTCACGAAAGTTTCACCCTCCCGTGCGTTGCCTCGAGTCAAAATTGCCAACGCAGATAACGCAGATTCGACAGATTATTCCTGTGATTGTCTCCTTTCGAGCCAGAATACTTGAATACCTTCGTGACGATGTAATCGTACCGTTGTATCAGTTTAATCCAACGCAGTGAAAAACAAATTCGAAGGATCGATTCTCCGGCTTCGTTCTTTTTCAACACGCGCGCAATGTTGGTAATAACAATCTTTTTCTTTCCGCCAGACTGAATCTCCACCATCGTCTACGTAAAATCAAAACTCGGAATCCTTTTTCGATGCTTTCCTGTATACCGTAATCGGTCCGTCGTATCGATTTAACCAAACAGAAGGAAACAAATTCAAAGGATCGATTTTCTGGTCGTTCTCCTTCGTTCAACACACGATTGTTGATGATAATCGAAAATCCAGTTCCAAAGAAATGTCTCCGCGGCCACCTGTCTCCACGTTTTTTATCCAAAAAGAGCCAAGAAGCAAAGGCAGACAACGGAAAATCGTAACGGATTGCGAAAACGAGCTTCGACTTTTTGTTTAGCAGAGGAAGATTCTTTGCTCGCTCTCTGGACGAAAATTGAACACGTGTGTGTGTACGTGTGTGTGTACGTGGAGAAACGTTGTTTCTATCTTCGTTCCTCGTACTCGTTCGTCCTTCTCCTTCGCTTCTTCCTTTCTTCGCTGGTTTGCATCTCTCGATATCTCTCCCCGGTTGTTCTCTTGATTACCAGGGTTTCACTCAGCCATCGATTATACCGTCTTTATTCCGCGTTCTAAGAAGAGAATTTGAGACGTTCCCCGTGGTTCCTTAAAATTCACCGATCCATGTCGGAAAATGTTCCCCGAAGAAGCTCGTCCGATAAAGATAAAGACTCGAAATTGAAAAAAATTTCCCCGGAAAGAGGAACTTTCATCCACGGCACGAACTAATCCGGGCGTTCCCGAGGTAGAACGTTCGACTTCGAAATTCGCGCGATTCAATAACCTTTCGACTTTTCGACGTTTGAGAGACATTTATATAATTCACGACCCGTATGGAAAATCCTGAGAAGGTGCTCGCCCATGGATAAAGACGCGAAATTTAAGAAATTCTTCTGAAGGAATCGTCCAGGAATTTCGTTCTCTGTATCACTGAAGTAGATCTGCGTTTCATGAGAAAAGGAAAAAAAAGAAAAAGAGGAAGGAAATCCGAAAATTCACGGATTCATATTCTGAATTTTCGTGTTTGAGATATGTTTCTCAAAAATTCACGATTCGTATGGAAAATTCTGAGAAAGAGATCGTTCATGTATAAGGGTTCGAAGTTTAGAAAATTCCAAGTGGGACGTGGAAACTTTCCAAGAGGTTACCTTGTACATTGTACAAAGTTGTCCTATTGTCCAAGTCGACCTGAAAACTTACGCAATCTGATAACTAATCTGTCTGTAACGTTCAACAGCCGTCGGGAAATTCAAAATCTTGACTGGAGGCTCGAAAGATTTCAAGTAAACTATCCAAGAATACGAAATAACTCTGAGAGTTCTCCGAAAAGAAAGAAAACCGGCTCTCCGGTAAAAGAACAACCGTGCTTTCCTGAAAGAAACTGTAAGAAACTGTAAGAAACTATAAGAAATAACGTCTTGTGAGTAACGTTTGAAAAATTAACTCGCAAAGAAAACTCGCGGCCTCTTATAAATAATTTCTCCCAAAAATGCTGCCGGACGAAGAAGAAGTTATCTGCAACACAAAGTGAAAGCTCACCTTATTCGGAGATTTCATTTTCTTCGTGCTGGTCGAATGAACGACGTTCTACAGGGAGCGAAACAGTTGGGACTGTTGGACGACAAGTATCAAGGTATCGAGGGAGTGTCGCAGAAATTGAAAGAGAGAGAGAGAGAGAGAGAATTCGAAAACATCGTTAGAAAGGCGATCGGTGGCCGGTGATCAAAGAGTGTCGGTTCACGGAAGACGCTCATCCGTCAGCAGCGGTCGCGATGCGATACCAAGTCTACCCTGACTATCGATTTTCATCAGGGCCCTCCACGTTTCCTGTCCGCTGTTTCGCGCGATTTGTTTCCCCAGGCACCACCGAGCTGAAATTATAAACGAAACGACGGGATCTCGTGACCTCGACGAGTTTCGTGCGGGCGCGAATCGATCGAGCCGTCTCCCTTCGACATTTCGTCGCCAACTTGTACTCCGTCTCGCTCTCGGAATATTGAAAAAAACGTCCGTTGTTAGGAATTAGTCGTGCATTAATCGTCCTAAGGTAATCGGACCACGAACCAACGAACAGGGAAGGATATATAAGCGCAGCAGAGAGAGTCCGCAGACAGAAATAGTTTAGCATTGCAGCAAGCATAAGCTAGTATTGCAATATTTTTATATCTACAAGTGAAATTCCGGAGTGAAAGTCTTCTCTCGTTCAAATAAATAATTCTGTGAAACTGCAGAGTGTTGTTTTTAATTATACTCATACAACGTAACAACATTATAAGAAAGGAACGATGGTATTTAAGCTTGCCGATCGATCGATCGAATGGTCGATTCGCGCTGATCCACGAGGTCTCTGACGTTTAATGGTGAAATTTATTTACGAGGTTAAACGAGAGATGGCTAGTCGTCGACTAACGGACGCTAATACCATTAATGTGATTCGTACTTTCACGCGAACAAGCAATTGACTCGGTACGGAAATTTATTGTTTACTGGTACTTGTCGCTTACTGGTGATTAATTTCTTTGTGAAGGGAATTGAAGAGACAGGACATCTCGGTAAAGAATTGTTTCGCGTGCTTGCTAAATCAAATAAGAAACACTCTGAATATTTTGTATATTTCTCGCAATGTCTACGGTTTAAAATTTCCTACAAATGCATAAAAATCCGCCGTCTAGTAATTAACATTGGTCCTAAAAGAAAATGAGGTCGAGAGTTGCGAAGCTAAACGTACGGGTGACGTGAAGAAAGAAACGGAGAAATATAACATGATAGAACGAACAATCAAGTTCAAAATTGCACGTTCCCGAAAGAAGATTAACTCTGATAATCGACAATCGCTGAATCTACACTGAATCGTCGCGCAAAGTACACGAACATGCATCGAAACTTATTATAACCGGAGCAAGGCACAGAGAGAGAGAGAGAGACTTGTCGATGAGATGGTCGATAACTTCGAACGAAGAGAAAAAGAAAAAAAAACTTTAGATTTAACGAGCAAGTTAGGTAACACCGTCCCATTCTTTTTTTTTTCTGAAACCACATGAAATTGCCAGCAACAGACGCAGACCACTCGAGCAGGACTCGCGCGCGAGAAAACGAGAAAACACGAAGAGCGTGGGGCGGTTAAGCCTGAAATTAAGCCCGACCGTAGGTATCCGGTGAGCTCGTCAAAACGAAGCTTCGGCTAATTGCGTCAGTCTGAGGGTGTCTGGCGTCGCGCCATGCCCGTGACACAGATTCGTCGAAACAAACTCGAAGTGTTAATTCGCTGGGCAGCCGGACCCTGCAGCGTCCTCAGCGTTCCCCTCATCCTCCCACGCGGCACGAAAGAGTGAAAACGAAGCAGGGGCCAGGGAAGATTAATTTTATTTGCATTTGCATCCCCTTTCGCAGCGGTAATCCGTTGACAAGCCGCTATTAAATAGCTGCGCTGCGGCAGAGTGGTCAGAGCTTGTCGGGCTCGTCGAATTAACCGAAGAACAACGCCAAGCTTTTATTAGCGGTCCGGCGGAACTTCCGTACTTTGCAAATCCGACCTAAGTCTTGCCCGACCGCCGTAGGGATGCCGTACTTACGAAAGTCAAGCTCAAGTCGATGCCTAAATTTCGTCTCCGTGGAAAACTGAGTCTTTCTAAAGTTGTCAAACAACGTAATTCATTCTCTCCGAAACGATTCCGAAACTATTACGATTCGAGGCATACACTATTACAATTTACGAGACTACGTCTATTCTGTTCTTTGCGTTCTTTATCTGTCCCGTCTTTCTATTTCACTAAAAGTGTACATCTAGATGACATCAAAGTTTCGAGCTCTATCCAAAACAATCAGAACTTCGAAACTATCGAGACTTTCAAGAATTTTAAGCTTCGAATCGTGAAACAAATTCGAAGCGATCCGATCCACTGCGTTTTTTATCGAGTTAAACGCACACATCGATCTTCAAACTAAAGATTAATAAGACCAAACTCATCACTGTACGTTTCAACAGTGTACGACTGATATTACATAAAAATTACAACTAACGTTTGTCCAATTGTAAGACGATTGAAAAGAGACTCGAAAGACGAGAGATTCTAAGGTTCGAGCCTATTTGCGAGGTACTCGATCCCATCTCTACCGCTTGTCCACGGACGACCCGATTAACACTGCCGATTCTTCTCGTTGGACTTACGATCGAGTTGGCGACGCTTGCATCGTTAAGTCGCCACTCGAAGAAAGTTCGAAACTTAACGTCGTCGCAAATCGATCGTTTACTGTTTCGAATCGACGTGGATCGACGTGGATGAACTCGTTATGAATAGCACGGAACTATAGTATATGGTTGTACGCTGCGTGAGTATATCGATTCGAGCTCGAGGAGAGTTTCATTCGCTGCTCCTCGCCGATTTCGGCGATTCGAGAAAACCAAACACGCGTACGCTGCAAAGTATTTTGGGAATACGTTGATCTAACCGAAGATTATTTATAATTTCTCGGTACACCTGAGACTTGCCATCGAACCAACCAATTTATCGCCGGTCGAAACTGAAAAGTTTGCCCGTTAGCGAGCGATTAACTCCAGAAAGCCTCATTACTTATAGAACTAACAGAACTATCGGTGATTAAAGTATAAAATTTATACTCGGACGAATGGCAATGCAAGAGGCGGGGAGTTATGACACAACGAAGAATGTAGTTGAAGTATTTGACGAAAAATTGTATCAATTTCTAAAAATTCATCGCTGGAAATGTATGGAAAATGCTACGATTAAAATCACTACGAATCGAAAATTACTAAGAGAAAGCTAATTACTTAGAACCTTGATTTGAAATTGAAAAGGAGTGCCTCATTTATTTCAGAATTAACCAGCGAAAATACGTATTTTGTCTGTAGGAATAATTTACCCGAAGATAATTCGTTACGCTACGCGTTGATTTTCGATAAACGAAATCGAACGAGAGGGACGATGCATCGACGCGCCGTGAAACACACGCATCTGACCCGCGTGTTTTTTGCGAGAAGTTGACTCGCCGCAAATCAATCCGCGCTCCCAGTTTAATTAATTACCGATCGCGCGAGGCGGACACGGGGCTAACGAAACGCTGGGATTTCTCCCAACGTAGCGGGGGATTTTTCAAAGCGGCAACGGTACTCGATACTTCGTAGTTCGAACGAATTTATCGAGGAAAAACGAAAGAAACGGACGTTCGATGGACGTCGCGTCGGCTCGCGGCCCACAGTAAGAACGAGATAATTATCGACTGATGTTATACCATCAGACGATAGTTGAAGCAACGACTGTGAGCCGAGGAACGAGCCGATACAATGGTGCTCGCGTGCTCTCGTGGCTGCCGCGACGCTAACAAGAATTAATTAAAACGGAATAACTAAAAAACCAGAAACCGCCGAATAATTGTAGCCGGCTTCCAGCCGTTTTTACAGCGGGTCAGCCATTTCATAGCTAACGCGAAATTCCCAACCGGTTCTGACGCGTGTAAAAAGCATCGAGTGAGAGATGGTAGGAGGGACGAGCAACGGGAGGAGGGGAAGTTTGAAACAAAAAAAAAAAAATGCGTATATTTGCGTAGAATTGTTTTCCTCTCGTTGGTCGAAAAATCGTGGGCCAACGGCCGCGGGAGCCTGCTCGCGAAATATTAATAACGGACGCCGTAAATTTTCAGCGAACACAGCCCCGCCTGCCTCTCCTCTGAAAAAAGCAAAAAAAATTGCAACGAACATCGCGAAAGAACGCGAATCGAACGGATGTTTAGCGATGCTTCCTCTTCGAGGGTCGCGTTCTCGCGATAAATCATAAATTCGTCTGTTTCTTCCCCGTACGATATATGTAGGTCGTCGTCGATTGGAAGTAGAATTGAATAGGACTGGTCAGACCACACGCACGGCAGCTCTTTCAAGCCAATCTGGCGGACAAATTTATTTATTAAGAGGACACACTTTGTAGAAATTTTATTGTTTAACTTTATTTACTTTACGCTTTAACAGAAATCTATTGTTCTTTGCCTTGAGAAGAGACACAAACATATACAAACGAGATTGAAATATGATAAAAAAGAATAAAGAGAAAAAAATACGTAACGAGATAATAATGTTGCTTAATACTTTTTTTTTTCTTCACTACTTACGTTCGAAGGAGTACGCAAGCACATTAAAAGCACGTTAAAGAGACAGAGTTGCGAGAATAAGGACACATTGTACAATTAAGCATTCCTAGAATATTTATTAAACGAAATGGTAAATGATGAAACTTGACGATTTTCGTCCCCCCTCGTGCCAGATAAAGTGAAGAAACTAACCTAATTGCAAACTACATATTTTACATTTCGCTGTAGAAACGTGGAGAGCAAAGATTGTTTGATGCGTTACAACCGGTTACCTTCGTGTTGTGGTACCCTCGGAAAGCAGTTTCGCGCAGAAAAATGCTTTCAAACATAGCATTTGAAATGCAATTTTTTACATAAAACCATATCGTACCGTTATACTGCACATGCAACAAAATTGAAAAAATTATCCGCGCTCTTTATCGTTTACAATCTTGCGTTCGTTCAATGAAAATGAATTCCAATCAGCGTAATATTTTTCGCGCAGAAACTTGGATTCCGAATTCCAAGAAATCTTTCGTTTCCATCGATATTTCTATTTCGTTCAGCTGGATTAAAAAAATTGGCTGCCGCGCGACGCGACGATCCGCCTTCGTCAGCCCTCTCGTCCGATTGACAAAATTCTTCATGCGCGATATGTCGCGCTGCTGTTTGCAAACGGGCTTCCGTATTTGTCCCGATGCATATTTGCGAACTGATAACGCGCACGTACAGCGAACATGTGTTCCAGATTACAGAACACATCGCCGCCAGTCTAGAGCGTGGCCGACGTGAAAGAGAATTCCAAATGCGTTCTCCATAGCCACTATAGTTGCACGGCTCTTCGGAAAGTTCGCGAACCTAGATTCAATCGAGACTCTACACGTCATCGTAAATAACGTTTCGAGGTCTGCGAAATTTCGCCCGAGAGAGAGAGAAGGAGAAAGGGGTGAACGAGTCTTTGAATCGGAAGGAACTGCTGCGTGTCTTTCACTTTCCTTTCGCGTGAGCATGAAATGAGCGGAAATCAGGTGCCTGTGATCGAATTTTGAAAACGCGTATCGCGTGCAATTCCGGTGATATTAAATATGGAAATGTTAAACACAGGTTTAATGACGGTAAAATGATCGGTAATATCTATGCGACGAGACTTTATTTATTCATTTATTTATTCGTTTTAGCAATTAATGGGCATTGATCTCTTCCCGCCTTGGTTTTGGTTTTGATTGAATTAATTTGATTAAATTAATTTGAAATAAATGTTGCGACTTGGTCAAATTGTTTTCACCGAGAAGAAAGAGACTGTTAGAAACTCGTTGCTTCACCGTGATTTATAACATTACACAGTTGCGGGAGAGGAACAAAACGAGGAAATAAAGTTAGGAATTACGAAAACTAAATTACAGGCAACGCGAAGAAAGAAACAAAAACCAATAATGGAATGAATATTTAAATTCGCAATGCTGATTCCGGGAAATTACATGAGCACATAGTTGCACATTCTCCACGTACGCGTATCGTTATACGCGAAATCTGTTAAATTCGTACGTATATTATCCAATTTGTCTACTGTGTATTTATAAAAACGGTTTTGTTTTACGCCAAATAAACTAAATCAAATTAAATTTTACACTCTTAGAATCGAAATCGAACTTCTCAAAATTTTTCCAACTTCTCACTGGTCATCACAGAGCATCCTCAAAGCGATTCCATTATAGAGAATGTAAAGTACTCCAAATTTTCAGCAACGAGAAACTTCGAAATCGTTTCGAAACTGAGATTCGAATCTCCGTTGCTGATCGCTGGCATTCTTCTCTCTCTCTCTCTCTCTTTTTTCTTTCCCTTCTCGCCGGCTCCTTCCAGCGCGCGTAATCATAGTTGACCGTTTACTGCCAACCAGGGAGAGCGATGGCCCGCGCTCGATGACGACGAATTTGCACGCCACGCGACCGCGGGCACACGCGATTCCTCCGTTGCGAACATCGTTATCACGGGGTTCGACATGCGAACGGGAAATCAGGGGGACTGCCCACCTCTGTGTATCGAAGGAATGCGTTTACGCGAGACTGCCACGCGACTCCCCTCGCTTCTATCGCCGCTCATAAAGGCGCCGGAATTGCGCGCCCGCCCCCTGCCATTTCTCCCCCTTTTTTTCTTTTACTTTTTTCTTTCTTTTTCTTAATCCTCCCGCCGACTTACGGCTGCGGCAAATCCCGCGAAAGCATGCCTCCACTCCATTCGCGGTTATGCACACGCCGATGCGGAAATCCGTGCTCGAGAAAAAACATTGTACAAGAGCGTGAGAAGGCGTTCGAGTCTTACATCGGTCGGTTTATGTCAAGTCTTCATTCACTGTGCAAACACAGTGCACGATAGTTTCCAATTACAACGTGATTGAGACGAAAGTGAATTTCTAGGAAAAACACAGTGTTGCTAATTTCATTTTAAATACATCTACTTTCGAATCGATAGATCAAAGGATAATTTAAGCGGAAACAGTTTAACAAACAGTAACTGCGGTCGCGTGTAATGAAATTAGTTGCGACGATGATACTGAAGAAAAAACGAATTAATTTTCGTCGGGAAATATCGTCACGGAAATATAATCGTACAATTTGAAGGAAGATCGTATAAAAAAATTGACTAGAGTGCAAAGGATTAATTGTAGTTTGGAAATACCAAGAGAGTAACAGCCTTCGTTCGTGTCTACGTGATTTGCCAATGATGTGACGAATGTAAAAGCGTGGCCGTACTGTAAATTTCTTCTCTCGTACGCCGGTTAATCGTGTTGCTCGAAGCAACAAGGGAGGAAAAAAGTTATCAGAGTAAACTGTACACTTCCGAGCTTTCTTCCGTGTTCTCGCAGTCGCACGATGCTTTACTATACTGGAGATTGGCGCGGGAATTCGTTATAGGTTTCAAAGAAAAGGCTGTTTGTTGTCGCGTGGTAGATCGCATTGTGCGCTACGTAACTCGTATTCGCGGTGGTTCCATTGTGAACGGCGACGAGATCGATTTCTTCTGCGAATGTGCCTGACTCTCGCTTCCACTCTTCCTTTAATAACATCGTCGTACGTTTCCGCCAGCCTCTTTCTTTCATCGAACGCGCCTAACAGATCATCAAGCACGCCTTTGACGAATAGATTCACGATAATTGTATTCGCGAGAACTACGAGAAAATATATATTACGAAGCGACTTTTCATTAATTTCGACAAATCGTCGTGTTTATAGAACACGAATCACAATGTTTCTCGTTCGAATCATAATGTGTATTCAATTTCTCTTTTGAATCGCTGAAGCGACCAGTGCCACTTTATACAACTATGTCATTGGATAATTTTTGAAATATTAGAAACTCTAGAGAGTTGTGAAGATTCGAACTGCACGATTCTTCTCCATTTCATTGTACTTTATAGTAACTTTGAAACTATTTAGTTCTAGTACTACTTATAGATATAGGATTGAACGAAATTCTAATTCAAGAAATTCTAATGTTCCAAAGTTCAATCGAATGGAGAGGAAAAAGAAATTTGTAGAACAAATTCCAAAATGTTGTTACAAAAAACGAGACTTCAATTTTCAAGGTTAAGGTGGACCTAGCGATGAAAAAAAATTTTTTTTTCCTTTTCTTCAACGTTTTCAGAGACGTGATATGAAAATTTTACGCAAGCCAGTATTTGAGCACCGTCAAGACCTTGGAAAAGAGTTAAAGAAATTAGTCACCCAATTAGCCGCGAATTAATATAATTGGAGAATGCGTCAAGTATGCACCAGCCATTTCTGGTCTGTGATGTCGCGCTCTTAAATAGAACCTGGGAAGGCGGAACGTATCGACGCGCGTAAATTCGCGGCGAAATCGGCGACGAGGAGAAGAGGTGAAACGGGTGGCACGAGTTCCAAGAATATAAGAGGTAACGGCACGAGAACGAGCAGCCGGCTGCCGAGCGAAGGAAACCGGTCACGATTAGATCTGGCGGCGCGGCGAACCCTTCTCGGCCAAGCTAGCCCTTTTCGCGATAAGGCCTGCGAACGCGCTCGCGAAACGAAGCTTTCGTGTCGAACATTGGCACAGGAACATACCACCTTTTCCCCTCCGTCTCTTCTCCCTTCTCCACCCCTAGAACTCCTTTTCTCTCCGCGATTTCCTGCCTATCGCGACCAAACGAGAGCGAACATTCTCAGTTTCTTTCGTCTCTCTTCTCTCTCAATAATTCCTCCGCGATTCGCAGCGGGCCAAATTTTTATCAACATTCATAAGTGGGACACCACTTACTTTTGAAATTTCTTTTAAGTATGGTAATAGTCCATAATCGCTAGTGCCTTTGAAAATAACCATTTGGTACTCTACTGCTTTGTCTTTCGTGGATTTTGCACCGGGAAAGTAAGCACCTTCGAATTATGTTATTCTTGTAAGCAGCGCATATTTCTGTAAAAGAACAAACAAACCGTACTGTGTTTGTAATAAATATGATCTGACGCGTCAAATCATTCACAACTCACTGTGCAATAGTGATTCTGCGAAATTACGCGTCGACACGTTCATCCACTGAATTTTAATCGGCACTTTAATCGATCGCCTACGTCCGCTCAGTGCCTAGAATCGTTCCGACACAGGTTCTATCCGTACCCGAAAGCGCAAGATGCCACCGGAAATGGCGATTATCATCGAAATGCGGCTGCTAGCTGACGAAATGGACTCGAACAATCGACCAGAATCCGAGAGTTAATTGCGCGAACGTTTCACGTCCGGTGTAATCGGCAATGAAGATTCCAAGTCGTCGGGCAACTCGCTACGAAAAGCTCGCGGCGTTATCAATTGCTCGTGGTGTTACACGGGGATTCAAGGGGGGAGGCGGGGGTGGTGCGTTTCTGTGTGGTTAATTGGCGCGGTATACGCGGCTCCGGCGGCGTAGACGAACGCCGCGCCGCCTAAAATTTCAAAGCGGGCGGGTGATTTAATTGCTCGCCCGTACGGAATCCTGGCTTGCGGCGGATCCTGCGATCGGCAGCCCGCGAATCCCGCCCGGGCATAAACAACGGAATTTCAATAACGCGCCGCGATCCAGCTACCGCAGATTGTTCAATTTTGCGCAAATCCTTCCGTCACGGCGTAACAACGAGCGCCCTAACAACGCCGAGATTCGCGCGGGACAATTTGAATTTTCAAGAGGGAAAGAATCGATCGAAGAACTCGGCGACTAAAACGGATACTTTCGGTGCTTCGACGAAGATTCGTCTTTAATAGAATCCTCGATCCAACCTTATTCCTTATCCGCGCACAAATATTTTGAGATATTTCCTGCACACAGGAAATTTTAAATATAACAATCCAAGGTTTTCTATCGCAGCGTTCTTTAATCGCACATCCTCAGAAATACGAATTCGTGTATAACTATAACTATGGAAGATTAAAATCCTTGAAGACTAAAGTTCTTCTTTGAGTCTATACTAAAATTGGACAAACGAAAGAACACTTTATATACGACACTGATATATTAACAATTTTAGTATTAAATATAATGCTGCAGTTTAAAAATTTGATCATCCACAATAAGTATCTTGAATACTTGTGTACTAGCAAATATTTTCATGAATAAAATTTAGAAAAGGAAAACTAGATGACAAACTAATTTTCTATATTATGTTGAGTACACAGAGTATCGCACATTGGATACTTTATACTCTTATCCATATTATTCTCTACAAATCCTCAGTCTATTAATTACAAAAAAATCAATCCTCGCAAGACCTTCGAGCGATATCTGCGTCGATGTCTTCGATATATTTTACTTTATCCACGTTGAACCATTTTCTTCCAAAAATTATCTACCAATTTGTTTCGCTGCAGTTTCAAACGACAAGGCTGCCAGCGTCATCGCGCGTTGCACGAGTTGCTAGGGCTCGTCACCGCGCGCGAAACCGCGTGCACGCGTTGAAATATTCAGTTACGCGGCGCGGTTACGTTCGTCGATCGGGCGTGGATGATCGATTATTAAATCCGGTTGCAAAACGAACCCCGCCGAGGAGAAAGATATTATTGATGCAGCTGGCGTCGATGTATGCAGATCAAGACGCGAGATAGAAAGGGGTGGTCTCGCGCGCGCCTGGCAAACACATCAACACACGCCCCACACGGGCACACAAACACGTTAGACACTTGGGTAATTGCGTTACATAGCTGGTGCATGTAGCCGAGGCCAGGCACGTTCGATAAGTCGCGCCGAAGGGCTTGCGAATATTTACGCCCTGTTTACGCCGAGCTTATACGAGAAATCCCTCGGCATGATTCATAATTCGTTGTTCCGATGAGGGACAGAGCTAGCGAGGAATCGACTTTTCCCACGGCGTTTATGTTCGGTTGCCTTTAACCGTTTCGCTCTAACGTGCCTATAGCGAGCTAGCGACGGCTATAAATGAAATGCTCGTCAGTACACGTGGAGTGTATACGGCATACTACTTTTCTAAACTTTGCGATCAACGTGCGCACAAGCATCATTTAGTATTATATATATATATATATATATATATATATATATATATATATAAAGTATATAAAATATCCCAAACACAGTGCTTTCTATAAAGTTAATTTACGGAATTTTCTATTTTTTAATTATAATATTAAAGAAACTCTGTGTGAAAATTCGATCGGTACTGCGCGAATTACCCTTTTATGGAATCAGCCATTCGTAAGTTGAAATTACTTGAGAAAGGTGTGTGTAGTAAGGTAGTATATTTTACTATTTAAATTGCATTAACTTTCTATCAATTTAGAATAAGCTTGAGCGAGTTCAGAGATGGAAGAGATTCGAAGGTAAAAGTAATGGTGGTAAAACAATTCTGACTAACGATGGTTGTACCGAGGGCGACTTCTACCGCTACACGACGTGTCAGTCAATTCAGGTCGCGTAGCTATTTCACTCTTTCTTTAGCTATTTTACTCGATCTGTTAACCGCGACCTCCTCATATTGGTAAAACGAGTGAAAAATTTTCACAGAAAGAAAATGGAGAAGTTTAATGACCGAAGTACTTTGCGATCTGCACCGTGTCTTTGTATTTAACTTCCTTGGGGAAAAATAATATTTGCTTAAACCTGCGTGTTGTATAGGCTAATTTGTAGACCAACGATTCCTCATTATTTTTAACTTACGAAAATTAATCGATCTACTGAGAAGAGAATTCATCCATATTGATCGATTCCTAGATTTTCGAACGTGTTTAAAAAGTATCCAAGCTTACGGGGTTGGTTTTTCTTCGTGAATTTTTCTATCTGAAGATTAAGCCTTTCTGACAATCAGTCAGCGATGAACATTTGAATCTTAAATTCGAAGTGGCGAAAATTCGAATCACTTTGAATGTATCATATCTTAAGACTCTTAAAAACCTCTTGGTCAGTCTTGAGTTTTGAGAATCTTGAAGATCTCAAAGTTGATGAGTATTCTGTATTTTACAAGCGTCTTTTACTAAAAAAAAAAAAAAAGAAAATTGAATTTTCCGTTCTCGAACTTTTGTGACGATAATACTGTACAATGATCGCGCATAAAATCAAAACTTTCACCGCTCAAGACATTTCGAAACCCATTCAAAGTCCACTCGGAATAAAGCGTTGTTTCGGAAAAACAACGTGGCCTCGCGGAAACCAGACAGTGGTGTTCGACGAAGCGGCGTTGCACAGGGAAAACGAAAATTTCGAAAATTAATCGCGTGCGGCGTGGATACACGCGTAAAGAACGTCAGAGTCGGCGGCGTTTCAGGGCAAGCTCCACCCCCGAGCGGCGAACGGTTAATTAAATGTACGGCCGCGTATGTCGAGTCGTTGTTTATTCGTGTCGATAATTGCGATGCTAATTACATTTCATAGAAAAAAACGAGAACCAGAGGCTGCCAGAGGCGAGCTACCGTTCGATAAATCGCGTCAAAGGCCGAGGATATTCATGCTCTATTTATCCGCTGGATTTATTTAAAAGTCGTGTCCGAGCACCGAGCGTTTTCACCCCGCGAAGAGGAAAACACCATCTCGATGCTCAGTGCCGAATAATACCGACGATTGCGTTAATTGATCCTGGATCCTACCAATGTCATGGCTTCCGTTATTTTCCACGGCGCGGTATTAATCCTTCGACTAACCCAAAAACCTGATAACCCCTGATATCCGATCAAAGGATTATCCGAATCGTATATGAGAAATGGAGGAATCTCTATTTCCGAATGTCTATATTGGCCTATGTCAAACTTTCGTCCGTACGCTATTTTTGTTTCCATGTTTGTAAAGTTTGCTTTCAGTTTTGCAAACTGTTGTTGTAAATTAATCGTGCATTGCATCTTATGGTTGGACCGCAACTAGAATATACTTCAGTTATTTCGTTCTTCACACGTGCAATTAACTTTCTCGATAGTCCATACAAATTAGTACAATCAATGGCCGATTGAAATCGACAGCCACGGTACAACGTAATTTTTTTCATTGCTTAATCGAGCTTTAAAAGCTATTTCTCTTGTGTATTAGAAACATTATTACATCCATATATATACACGTGTTTTAATCATTTCAGCCTGATCGAACTACTGTACATGCACGCAGCGTTCAAATAATTTCACTTTACATCGGATTCGCCGAAACGATTTCTCGTTTTTCATCAAATGAAAGTAGCTGTTCGAAATTCAATCACCGTTTCCTCGCCGATCGCCAAATCCAGACCGCCTCTCGCGTTTAACCAAATTATTTGGCCGAGACTGGGTTCATTATCGGAACCCAATTTGCCCCGACTTCTCCCTTTTATCAGATCGAAGTAACCCACTCGAAATTCAGCATCGTTTCTTCGTCCTGGATTACCAAATCCAGGCATTAGCTTCCGCGTTTAACCAAATTATTTAGCCAAAAGTGGTTCATTATCGGAACTCCCAGAAACCACGAATTCTCCGGGTAACCGCGACCCCGCGCGTGCTAGTACGCGCGCGTCAAAGAACGCCCTTTCCCAAGAAGAAAATAATTGCATTGTGCCCGAGCAACGAACTAAGAGTAGAGTAGAATGGCAAAGTCTCTTTGAGCGAGTTCGCGTCAAAAGGAAGGAGACGTTTACCTCGCGTGGGGGAGGGGGGGAGGGGAGACGTTTATCGCAAACTCGCGGCGAAACCGCTCACCCGTGTAAAGAGCAATCGTTCCTCCTCGCGAACCTCGCGAACGTGAGGAGGTTCGCGCGTGCCGAACGATGCTCGCGCGTGTTTCACGAGCCGTACGTTCGTATAAATTCTGTCCGGGCTTCTTTCGTTTATACGACCGAGACCTTTCTCGCCCTCGTATTTCTATCTGTCTCGAAGCGCGTTTCACGGGCCGTTCGCGTCGTGAAGCACGTTCACGAGCATACGAATCAGCCGAACAGAAGGAATTATTGAATTCAAACGATGTCTAAACTCCTTGTAAACATCAACGAGCTGGCGGTGAACGAGCGGTTGTATCTACTTATCGCGTGGAAACGACCATTCGACGATACGTGAAACTCTGGGCGAGCGACGGAGGGATTTCGAAACTTTGATTCGATTTCGATGCTTTTTGATGCGAATGATAACGGAGTGACAAGCGTTAATACACAAATTGAACCTCGGTGACTGGAACTCAAATAGTTTGAGAAAGTTTACTTCTTTTTATATACCAAACACACATATATATATAATGTGTAAAGTAGCAGAAAAACAATCTTTGATTACAATGTACGAAAACTAATTAAGAAACGACAGTCGAATCTTTACAACTGGGAATCGTCAATCATTCGTACGTACTCGTAAGAATAATACACGAGGGCAATTTACCGTGAAAGATTAAACGGCAATACTTTCATTTTTCACTCTCCTCTCCTCCGGTTATAAGCTTGAATAATCTTCTTTGCAAAGTTGCTCACGAAAGTTATTGGATAAAATGAATTCTAAACGAAATCATAAAAAAAGAAACTTTCTTCACGCTTTGGCGAGTCGAAGAATTAGCTGTTGCGCAAAGCTCTCTCTCTCTCTCTCTCTCTCTCTCTCTAAGTCGAATTTTTCGTTTTTCACCATGTAAAACGAAGTTTTTCTTCTCTCTCTGTGACGATAATGTAAAATTCGTTCAACGAACACCTTGGTGAAGATGCCTGCCTCTTAGGAGGAGGCGGAAACTACAATGTGAACACTCCCTAGTCTAATTTGTCAGTAGCTCGTGCACTGCGGTCCTAATCCTATTAGTTGAGGAGAGCCAGAAGTCGACTTAATTGCAAACGCTATTTCCGATATTACCGAAGTTGTCAATAACTATTGATATAAAGCAGATGAAATCTGGCGAAATGTAGCCAGGAGTTTGTAAGACTCTTAAGTTTCAACCCCCGCTGGTCTACGTCTAGGGAAACGTTTAAGATTTCCTACCGAAAGATCGCGTCTGCCAGCGTTGGTGAAATATTGAGCTTAACCACAATCGGCTCAAAGTTATAATACCCGATGCTAACGACGCGAGTTCGACGTGCACCGCGAATTTACAGATTTCCCGGCTTAAATTCTACAAACAACTCGACGCTCGATCGACCGCAGATAAATATCGCTCCATTTCTTCCATTTTTTTTTTTTCACGTGCACTTTGCGATTCGATCTTTTTCTCGTCAACAAAAGTGAACAAGCACAGAGAATATTGATAGAAAATAAATCAAATGTAGCAAAATACATTGGTACACGAAGGTACGTGAAATACTCTATTTCATTAATTTAGGTTCGGTTGTGCATTGGAAAAACAAATTCTTCTACAAATTCCTGTGGTGTCAAACAAGCGAACGGTTCACACACGTTGTTATATACGATCTCTGAACAATTCCAGTTCGACCTGTACCATAGATTCTAGGATTTCAAGTGTAAATTCTATAAGCGACTCCGATCAATCCACCGTTGATAAATATCAATCCATTTTTTTCTCTTTTTTTTTTTAGCTTTCGTATCCTCCTGATTTTTTTCTTTTTTTTTTTTTGTCATCCACGAGAATCGCGTTACCGAACGAGGAAAGGCCATCTGTTCCACACGAACGCGCATCCGAAGCCAAAAGTATCCGATAACGGGTGAAAACAGCAGGACCGGAGGAGAAAAAAGAAAGCAACGATTTTAATTTTACGCCGGTTGCAGCCGAAACAGGGCACTGAATTCACGGTATGGTTTTCAAAATCCGGCGAACAATGGTCAGAATCAGATTCGTTGTCAATCTCTGTTCAGCCCCGGGCAGCTATAATATGCGAGGAGGGTTGAGCCTCTGCTGGACGTTAAAACACTCGGCTGCTCGCGAGCCGAGCCATCGCCACCGCTCTCGCGTTTTAAAGAGGACCTGTCGATCTCGATCGGATCTCCTGATCGATCCTCGAAACCAGGCTCGGTTCTCACGTTACGATCGCCCGAATCTGACCCTCAGTGACTGAATCGTGAGAGGCAGTTTCGTTGAACTCGATTACCCGGTTCGTTGATGCCTCGTAAACAACGCTGCCAAATTCATAGCGATCCGCGAAGGCCGTGCATCGTCGACGTCATCCTCTTCACTCTCTCTCTCTCTCTCTCTCTCTCTCTCTCTGTTTCTAGCTGTCTTTGACTCCTCTCTCTCCTTTCATTCTCTTTGATTCTCTGTATCTTTGATTCTCTCTTTGTTTTTGACTCTCTTTGTGTTTGATTCTGGTCCTTGCATCTCGTTCCCGATGACATCTATCGTTGAACAACGAACGATCAACGTTTACGAGCGTTACGAGGAAAGTTTGGCGCTTAATCATCGATAAAGGGGGAGACGAACGATCGAAATTTCCCGCGAGGGGAGTCCCGTTGAAGGTATGATATTTTAAAAGGCGAACGCAACCGGAAGTCCCTTTTACAAACTTGCCGGCAACTTCTTTCGCGACGAAAAGGATTAACTTCATCGGTGGTTGATGGATCGATCCTCCTGCGAGCGGACTTTAAATACATGGCTCTAACCTGTTGTAACAGCTATCCGAACGAGGCTCGTCGTGTAACTACGCGAGCCGCCATTAAACTTACTTTCTTTTTCCTCCCTTCGATCCCTTCGGATCGAATGGCGACTATAAATAGTATATCCCCTTTGTGTTAGAAATTTATAGCGGCCCCGCGCTAGATCCTCTTAAATTAAAGCGTCAAACATCCGATCGAGCCGATGCCGTGTTCAGGACCGCAGAGCATCGTAGCTTTTTCAACAGCCACTGAATCAAAGCCAAAGTGTGCTCGACGCGTTTATGAGCTTCTGGATCTCTGTCTGTACACGGTCCGCCTTGTTCTACTAATTTGCCTATTCGAACTATAATTTGTTTACAATTTGTTCGCGACAGGAAACCTTCAGTCTACGCGAACTTTGTTCGTTCGAACGGAATCTAACAGCCGATTAAATGCGTCGATGTTGAGTCAATTTCTTTGAATGTAAGATTTTAATGAAATTACATGGTGGCAATTAATAGCAAGTATAAGCAGTGGTAAAACCTGTGAATGATCGGAGGATCGATTAACCTTCGAAAAATCGACGGTCGGTTTGTATAACAGACTGTGGATTTTAAGATTTTCATGAGCCTGGAACTAGGAGAAACTGAATTTTTGCAGAAACTTGTTTCGTCTACTCGTTCCTTCGCTCTTTTCGGCAAATCCTGAACGTACGTGAACGAATATGACGGTGGAAAGAAGGAAGAACGAATGACTCCAATTATACTACACGAATCTCATCGATCAACTCCGCAAGTTGAAAAACAGAGACAAAGTAACGCTCTTATGAGCGCTATTGTTCTTTTAAAATTGATTGTCAAACTCCTGTCGTAACAAGTAACCTCGTAAAGCACCTAATTGATTTTTTGAGAATTCGGAATGAAATTGAAAGTAAAGAATCTCGTGACAAACTCGCGTTGTCCTTCAACAAATTCACCCGAAGGAAGTTCCACTGAATTGCGAAATCAAACGAACGTTCATTATAACGTTCAGTTCGGGAAGTGAAATTGCGCGTATGTTTTATCAAGGAATAACCAAGTTGAGTGGAGCACTTGCCGACAAGCAGGTGCTATTCCAGGTTAAGTGTCGCTTGCCCAGGGCTCACGGAACAGGATAGCTGCCCATCGACAATTTTCACGAGGGATTCGAATCCATTTCCACGTTTCTCGAGTAGAACCAAGACGTCCGAGGCTATCGAGCGTCCCTTGGGCGAGTGTCTGACATGACTGACGTATACGCTCAATGGTCAGTCGATAATTTGTGGGTGCAGTGGTGCGACTTCTTTTCTAAAATTGTTCGTCGCGCCCGTGCCTCGAGGATAACTCCGTGGCGAATATTTCTGAAAATTGGCTGCATTAGCAACGTGTGTGTATCGTCACTTTTAATTGAAATCCTCGATGGAAGTTAGCTAATTGCCACGAAACTAACGAAACCGACTCCAACAAAATTAAGAGTTGCGAAAGTTTCTTTCGCGGCTTCTAATTACTCTGAATTTTTTCTTATATATTTGCAGTGCAATTATAATTTAATTTAATTCTTAAAATATGATCATAAATGTAAAAATCCGCTGTCTAGAAATCTCGAAGTAATACAACGGGAACGTACAAAGAAATACACGTCGTATCAGCTTGAGAGATTAATGTACAGCTTTGTACCTCGAAAATATTTTTCGGACGGGCTTTGAAAAATTTCAAATTGGAAGTTTCAACAACAAGTCAACCACTCAATTTTCCACGGAATGAATTTCAGCGATTAAAAAAGAGAGAGAGAGAGAGAGAGAAAAAGAATGCTAGAACTTCGAAAAAACCAACGCTGGAACGGGGAAAAAGAAATTACTGTAACAGAAAAGAGAATAAAAAATACATTCAACCATCAAGTAGAGTTAGGTTATAAATAACTGTAATAATTTATAGTGAACAACTAAAATTTAGAGCCTTTGAGGTTACTTTGTACATTTCATAGTTCTCTGACAGTGACAGAGATTAACAACGTAATAATACAAATAATATAAATTTTATTTTTAAAACTAACTGCGAGTAACTTGTCCCTGAATTAAACGAAATCAAAACCGAAAATTCTAAAACCAACAATAAGCGATTTGTTAAGGTAAATTGTTATCGTCCCGAATAATCCCCCTGATTGAGAGTCAAGAAAGAAACCAATATCGTCTAAAAGGAAACTGTTAGAAGAAATTTACGGCGACGAGAATATGCACAAGAAAAGAAAAAAACCAACGCGGCGAATTCTAGCTACTGGACGTAAGTTGTCGATCAGACTATACGACGCGATACGCGGTGAACTATACGAGCATCTGTTACGATACCGACGACACGGAATATTCGGGAGGAAAAGGAAGCAAGATACCATGCCTTACAATCTCGGGTATTGATACTCGCTACTATAAATACCATTCGCGATTTACAAAGACAAAAGGCTGCTTTTTGCGCGAGCAGCAACATTTTCCGAACATAATATCTGCCCGGATGATCAATGGCAGTTACGGGGAACTACGGAGCTCATTCTATCCCATTTCCTTCTCCCTGGGCAACACTTTCGCCTGGGAGGTTGGCTCGCAAAGCCGTGTTTCCAGCGGAAAACTTGTCTCTGTTCGACCCCTCGACGATATTGATTTCCTTGCAATGTTATTTACTACTCTTTTCGCGCCCCTGCGACGACGATCGGTTCTCTGTTACTTCGTTACGATCATTCGATGACCAACAAATCAACTTCTCTTCCCTCCACTCTATCCCCCCTTCTGAGAAATTCGTCGAACGATGGACATATCACCTCACGAAAGTACTTAAACACTCGCTGTATTTGAAGATTTGAACGCGTGTAAAATGTATTTTATTAACACCATGAAAAGAAAGAAAGAAAGATGATTTTTATGCGATAAAAAGAGCAGCAGCTCGAAGATTATCTCATGCATTGGAAATCTGAGAATACAAGATATTTAATGCAAATATATATTTAACAAGATTACCAAGAATACCTGATTGTTGAAACTATAAATAGAATTAACTGTAATACAACTGATTTAGATTGTTGATACTGAAACATTTTATAACATTTTGTAATTGTCGGATACGGTAACACCGCGCACAAAAGTAAACTGAAAAGGGAATAATAGCTTTTCCATTTAAAGCTTCGTTTACCAGAAAAAAAAACAAAGTTTGAAAATGTATCGAGGGTACTTGATCTCGGCTAATTCCGCAGTGGATAGGATTGAATAATCGACAGGGAAGTTATTCTACGTGCAAAATGAAAAAACATGGGATAAAATTTTTCCCATTCAGTCTTTTTCAAGAAAATGGAATTTAAATTTGTTTAGTTAAAAATTGCTTTGGCGCACGTGTGTTTGACAAATTAATTTCCCCGTGAACAAAGCGTCTTATGGAAAAAAAAAATTTCCAACGTCCAACATGTCAATTAGCTCCCGTCGATTATTTTCGCATTTCACAATCTCGCCAGCGTGAATCATAATAGCCGCGCGAATACAGTGTTTAATAAGATTTCAAAGTGTTTCACATCGCGTACAAGTTCCCGAATTTTCGCCAGATCGAGTGTACGGAACGTAACCAACGATCGAACGAAGAAAATTGTTGGAAAGCTAAATCGCGTGGAAAATCGCGAGGGAATGAAACGTTATTCGTAAAAGTTAGTCAACACTTTTCATCGACCTGGCGTGACGCTTTCGCATAACATCCACGGTTAAACGCGACGCGTGCAAAATACGACAATAAAGTGCGCGACTACGGCGCGATCCGGAAATAGTCGAGAAAACATTTTTCAAAAAATATATTTCATCCGGCACGTCGTGTCGCGGCGACTCGGTCCCGAGTGGCTGACCGTAACCGAGCTCTTCCACTGGCAGCGCTCCGCAGTAGTATAGCCCGACGAGGGGTCAAACGCAATCCGGCTAATTTCCATTTCTGTTAATCAAACGCAAATTTCGTTACAGAAAAAAAAAAGAACGAGAGGTGAGTT
Source organism: Tetragonula carbonaria (assembly GCA_032399595.1). NCBI lineage: Eukaryota > Metazoa > Arthropoda > Insecta > Hymenoptera > Apidae > Tetragonula > Tetragonula carbonaria. The sequence continues at coordinate 1,180,984 of JAUCRC010000012.1, read as the reverse complement.
ACACTCGGGCCGAGGGAAAGCAAAAATCTGCCCAATTAAACGAAGAGAGCGCGCGATTTTAATTGATGCTTTCGTACGTACGGTATTGGCGAAAAGTCTGAATTTTATGTGTGAAATATGTACTGTAAATATGTATACTGTAATATCGGTATACATTTTTAATAGTGGAGTTTCCTCGTCTCGAGAATATTTTAGTATAGTGTGTATGGGAAATGAATACGTCTATCATTGTATGGTGCAGCGAGAAAGTGTACGATTAACTTTCAGTCCGGCCAGTTGAATTTTTAAAAATTCAATTTGTGCCTTGCTATCAACGTTGAAACAGTGGTAAAAAATTAATACTTGAAATGAAAGGATAAATAGTTAAATTTGCAAATTTCTCTATTAATAATAAATCGATTAAATTTTGATTATTTAATTGCTATCAAATTTCTACCAATTCTCTCAATAAAAATACATGTTCAATTTTATGTCATATTTTTCCCAAATTTTTCGACAGAAACATGTCGAATTGACATAAAGCGGAATATTCACGTTATTAGAACTAAATCATTCGATGTTAGATATATTCTGTATCTTACGTAATATGAATGTCACTGGAAAATACGGGATAAAAATTACAATACAGAATTAAGTGGCACGGAGTGTCGTAAATAAATTGAATTAACTTTGAAACGGCGAAGATCGTAGTTTAAAGTGTCGTGAATCATCGTGTAATATCATTTGTGGGTTAAACCAGGTATGAAATACAGACGCAATAAAAGCGTACCCAAACTCTTGGCCGCTATTGTAGGGTATTTTATCGTGTTGCCGCGTAATATGCGATTGTCGATTTCGAGCAGTTTTCCTAGGAGAAACGAAGGTATTCGTTCCGGGCCGGAAGGTTCCGCGCTCCTATTTTATTTGACTCGACCTCGTTTCCTTTCTTCGGGATGAACGATTCTCCTCGGCCTCGCGACGCCGCGCCCGTTGCAAGAAGTCCCGTTATTACTACTCGTATCGCGGGCAAAGGAAACACCTCGAATTACGAGAATCCTCGTCAAAGAAATGACTAATTAATTGGCCGGCAAGCTCGCCCTCCTTGACCCGAAATACACGCGGTTTCTCCCTTTGAACTCGCCCCTTCGCCGTGACCTCGATCGTCGAAACGGTTTCGCGAATCTTCTTATCAGCTCTCTGATCGCATGGCTCGACTCGTTTCTCGCGCGGATGCGACCGCAAATCGTTCACTGATGTGAAAATACGAAACGTCGACCTGACGCTCGAGCCTTGCGAGTTCGAGACAAGTTGCAACAGGAAGATTGAAAAATTTGAAAATTTCGCACGGATGTAGTTTACGCGATGGTTAATTACGGAACGATTTCTTTTTTCTACTACCCTTATTAAAATAATGTATTTCATAACAACGTCGCTTCAAACGTGTACTGCAATTTGATCTGACAATATTGAGAAACAATTGACGATATACTCAGATATATTCAGATTCACATTTGTATACGTACACTCGAATAAAGTGAACGAAATTTTATTTCTACTTGTTACTCAAGCTTGGTATTACGATAGTAAAATCCTTTTTTTTTAATGCATATATAATTTAATCCTCACAGTTCAAAGACTTTACATTTGTATGCATTGACGTTTATAACGGAAGAAGCTAGACACAAAAGAAAAAGATAGAAAATACAAGATAGACCAGAGTCACCAATAAATATGGCCACGTTTTGCACTCGATGTCAGATCGCAAACTCAGAATCAATATGACTCCACCGTCTTGGATATTTTTGCATTTCCGGGCTGCCGTGCGTAGGATTAATTGTAGAAGGAAACAGATTCGAAATCTCGTTTGCCGATATTATTAGAGAATTACAGAACTGTCTCTGGAGGGCAAACAGGGCGAAGAAGGTATGGGGGGAGGGGAGGAAGTTGACCCGATAAACTAGGCGGCTCGATTTGATTAAACGACCGCGTTTGATTAATCCTCCTCGATCTTGAAGGCTGCCGGCGCGTAATTTAACTCGGCTGCCGGTAAACCGGGACACGCTTTATATTTCATACGGAGTCCCGAACGGAAAAACAAAGACAGTCCCAGGGGACGGTTAATCCCCGAAGTATTTGCTCTGTCGCTGCTCGCGAAATTAATTCCGCGATCGTTAATCACCCAGGCGCGACGTTCTCGCGTACAGCTCGCGCGCGAGGAATTGACTTTCAACGCGCTCGCGAGCAACCGCCGCATTCCTTCAAACTATTTCTCCGCGACTGGAGTCCTTTCTCACCTTCCTTCCGTATTATTTCCCCCTTCCTTCCATTCGCGCTCTTTTTCCAGCCTTTTTCTCTCCGCTGCGTCTGACTTTCGCCGAGCCGAACTTTCCAAACCAAAGTCGATTCGCCGCATCGTTCGCCGCTCCTCGGCAATTCCCCTCTGCGAAACTACCCTCGACGTTTAGTAGGAGCTTGCAGCTATCGAGCTCAACTTTCTCTCTGTTAAAGATTCCTTCCTTCTCTCTCTCTCTCTCTCTTCCTCTTTCTCTCTTTGAACGATGCTTAAACAGCGATTAGAAAATCAATAAGGGGTGGAAAAAGAAGACGAAGAAACTGGTAATAGACAATACCGGTGGATCTTTGATTTTTATCGGTTGTAATTAATTCGAGGCGTATCGCTCGTTTCGTGATCGATTTTCCACGAAGAAGAGCCCGTTAATAGAGCGCGTCCGATCGATGAAATTTGCTTTTTCTTCGGTTCTCTTCGCTTGGTTCGGTTCTCGTCTCGATTACTCTTCCCCTTCGGGTGTAGCGTATCGGTGTAGAGAAAGTTTGAGTCAGTACACTTTTACTGTGTATTTGTGTGCCTGATTCAATATTTCGCTATTATTTATTCATCATCTAAAATACAGTAGCTTTTCATTCCTCGACTCACGTTCCTTTCTCTAATTTTCTAATTATCTTTTCTTACAAAACTTGCTAGATTATTCTGTAACACGTAAGTACAGGTATAAAGGTAATGTGACTCTGATCTTTCTCACATGTACATTTTGATAAAACAATCCTCAGAGCTGAAGATAATATTTCCTTCCTACTTGATTTATAATTATTGTATCATAATTATGCTCATTCAAATGTACCGCCATTTCGAAAAGAATATAAATCGTTGTAAGAACCAAAAATTTAAACTAAACAATTATAAACGAAACTAGAGGAAGATAAGATCTCGGTATGAAATTGAACACTTGTATACGCGAGGCACGTGAGATCGTGCAAATCTCACACGCGATTCAGTGGAAATTTAGTCCATTTATCTTTTCAATTGTGTTTTTATTGTCCAATTTGTCAATTTGACGTCGAGATGTCGATCTGACCTCATCAGTTGGAAAATTGAAAAAACCCGGACGAGTGTTCAACTTCAAAACCGAGAAAAATTGAATAGCTCCAAGAGCTCGTCTGGGTGACGTCACTTGGGTGATGTAAAACCTGCGGCCATCTCGCAGAGACGTCATTTCAAGGCAGCCATTGAATCGCTCGGCATAAAGAGCAAAAAACGAGAGCTGTTTCCTCGAATCTTGCGCGAAACTTAATATTCCGCGTGAACTATGCAGCGCATAGAAATCAGACTCGTCGCAACTCCGAGTTCGTATTCCCTCTTTCGTTTTACCCTTTCAGTAGCTAGCCGTGGAAAACGTATGCGCATATTTTCGCACGGCAACGCCATTAGTCAGACGAGGGCGCGATTTAAAAGAACGTTGCCGATATCGCGGAAAACCGGGGGAGGGGGGAGGGGGGGTCTCGATGGCAAACCCGTTCGATCAAATTACGGAGCAGTTTGATTTCCCAGCCCCCGCTGCCTCCTACACACTTCCCGTAATTAATTATCCGACGAAATTTCATTATTGGAAATAAATTCGAATGTCACGCTCTTGCTTCTATGGGGAGGGGGATCGTTTCAGTTTCTAAACATTCTGCAGCCGACCCGCTCGTTGCACAGTTTGCCGTATTGTGATACGTGACTTACGCGACAAACGTGCTCGCGAAAGAACGGTCGTATTTTGTTGGACTGAGAGGGTGGTTTCTACCTCCCCCTCCCCCATGTCGTTGTCACGATTGACTTTCAAAGAAGACGGAGTTACTCGATGAAACTCCGGCGTTTACAGGGTCGTTTCCTCCGGTTCGTTAGCACATTCACATTTGACAACTCGTATAAATATTTATACACACGAATCTCGACTGAAAAAAATTTTCGACAGCGAACGTTAGAACGTTGTGTGAAATGCGTAGATATTAGGCTGTGTAAAAAAAGAAAAAGATAAGTTCGCACTATTAATGATGAAATTAACGCGTGTTATAATATACGAATTAAGGAGTTTTGAAACCTTTTTGTAAAAAAATTGAATATATATAATTTTTTGTTCTTTGAGTTATATAATTATTATTTTTCTTGTGTTGAAACAATTAATGTTAATAATACATGTTAATAACGCAATCGTTCGTCAATTACAAGTCTAATATTTTCCGTAATGAAAAATAACTCTTTTAATATTTTAAATATTATACTTGAAAAATTTGTCGCGCTCGTTCTCCTTCTATTTATAATTATAACTTTACTTATCGCACTTTGTATTTTATTTATTCACATGACATGCGCCTTTATTCGACGTAAATGGTTAATGTAAGTCCGCTGTATTTTCTATAATGTATTTAATATATTTAAAAATGTAACATCAAGGAGCAAATTTATTACACAACCCATTACTCAATAGCGATTTCCTTGCCTAGCTCTTTTAGTGTCAACGAAATTATAATCCTGGGTGAAAAGTATCGCGAAAACTCGAAGTGAAGCTTTGCTTCGTAGGTAAAAATTTAATAACCAATAACCAAAGCTAAAGAAAATGAATCGTTCGGAAGAAATTTGCGTAAATTTGCGGAAATTTGTGTAAAATCTCACAGTTTCACGGAATGCTGGGATCACTGCCGATGGAAATGGATTCGCGCCAGCGTAAATAGTGCTCGCAGATCTATTCGATCACTCTACCGCGAATAATTAATCACGCCGGGCTATAAATATCTACCGAGGTGTTGCGGTACTCGAGACTTTCTCGCGTAGAAGCAGACACACGATTCTGTCGGAAGTTTAGCTTAGCCGGAGATACGATTGGCCACCAGGGATGCTCGAACGAGCGATTGGCATTAGCGATGGACATTCGAATCTCAGTTTCGAGGTGTGTTTCAACGCTGCGAAAATTTGAATCGCTTCGAGTATATGTGATCCGATATACGACGGTTAGCTTCCACTAAAATTCAGACTACCTGTGAATACCTGTGATCAGCTATTCCGCGAAATACAAGAAGATTACAACGATCGATCGCAGTTATAAATATATAATATTTGTCGGTCATGTGTCAAAAGAGACCAAAAAGAACTTGTCAAACACCACAAATGCTCGACGTGCCATCGAGCTTCGTCAGGACCTTCGAAGAATCTCGAGATTCGGGACTAATATCAAAACTTTCAAGACGCGAGACCAGCCGCGAGACTTTCAAGATTCAAGGCTTCGAGGTAAAAAATCGTATTCAAAACGGTGCTCCCCGTGTACTCGACGTGCTTCGCCAAGCGCGAAGAAGAAAGGGAAAGACGTGTGCGACGCGGTGGTCGCGCCAACCCTCGATTTCGCTCGACCAATGCCAAAAATTCGTGAATCGCGACGGAATAAACGAGCCGGGGAGTTGGAGGGAGAGGGCTCGGAAGAAGAGGGACTCGAAGGCACTCGGAATTTATTCGAAAGCAACCTCGTTACGCCGTCGTGAGGCTGGCAAAGTAGGTCGCATGAAAATAGCGAGGACGTTTAAAAGCGCCTCACTGTGCGATTTAACGTCAATGGGCCACTTCTCGTTCCTTCCCTCCCCCTCCCCCTCCCCCTTTTCTCTTTCTCCGTGGACTTTCTGCGCGCCTTCTTTTTCTCGGTCGCGGCTTCCTGCCTCCCTTCCACGAGCCGCAGCTCGCGCGCGAGTTTCTTCCTTTTTGCGGGGGGACCGACTCGCGACATTTAAGCCAGGAGTCGCAACGCGACAGCGTTGACGAGCTCTTGGAAAAATCTTTGCCCGCTTTGCGCCACCAGCGAGCCAGCGAACGAGCGAACGAACGCGAGCTTTGTGCCGGCGTTTTTCTTTTTTTTTTCTTTTTCTTTTTCTTTTTTCGGAGAAGGATTCCTTCTCGACGGACTGTCGCCTTCTGTTCCGCGCACTTTCGTGCCTCGACGCTTTGCAAGACGTTTCCCTCTGGCGCCTGCCCCTTTTTTCCCTTCTATCTCTTCTCTGGATCTTAAATTCCGTTTTCAACTCGGTTGCACTCTGTAGCGAATTCAAAGTGACGTTCGTTCCGGGCGGTTAATTGGTCCAGTGGTGTGTTTAAAGCGTGCCCGCAGCGGGACGACAAATTTCGGTTTGGTTCGATCGACTTTACTAGGGGAAAAGCTTGGGGAGTGTGCTTGAAAGAATAGATGGCTACAATGTATTGCACACGCCACAGCGTGTTCCTGGCTTAAAAAAGTGTTTGAATCGCATGCACTTTTTTTAAATATCTCTTTTTCCAGAAAAATTTAAATATTCGTGGGAAGTTTCGTGTCGGATACGTACAGATTTGTTCGTTTTAAGATTTCGTTAACACTGTAATGAAACATGACAATTGTATTGATCATAGTTGTATTGACCGAGTTTGAAACGAGTCTAAGGATGTGTATAGAAACGACAAAGTATTTAATATATGTAATAGCATCTTAAAAATTATTGCAACATTCTGACGATAAAAATTCACTGTATTCTCGCCTTTTTTTTAAAATTCTATATAGTCAATGACAAAATAAAGACGAATTTTACGTAGAATCTTTGATCATCTACGTCGACAGAGGAAGAAAAAGGGAAATATTCCAAACCTAACCTAAACCAGCATATCAAACGTTGTTTCTAGAAATGTTTCAAAATATAATTAATTTTTCCTATACGAGCAAACGGACTTCGCTGCAAAAACAAAAATGACGAACTTCACAAAAGTGATTCCAACCACTGTAGAATATCTACTATGACACAGTGCATACAGTACAGACCGCAAGAGGTTAACACGCCTAGGGTCATGCGCGGTAATTATACATCCACGCGTATAAATTAATTCGACGTTCGTTTTCTATATTATTTGTATCGTGCGATAACTTTGCAATTGATCATCCCTAAATACGAATAAATTTGATATGTATGTATCTACCGACGTTCGAATGGACGAAACGCAACAGCGAACGAGATGGTAGAAGCAATTACATTCATTCCCGACGCGTTCCGACGGAATTGAAAACCATCGTTTCACTTGAATTCCAACGTTAAGGTTAACACCGCTTTTTTTCACGGTTACGCCGAGGTTACGTCGAATCAAATCTATCACGCTCATGAGAGACTTCTTCGAGAAACATCAATGGGAAAGGAGCGATTTTTATTCGATGAAACGAGACGAGGGGTTAGACGTCTCACCCTCGACCTTTGAGAGAAATAGAGAGACAGAGAGAGAGAGAAAGCTGGATTATAAAAGGCCGATAAAGCCGATCGTCTTTCATTACTAACGCTCTATGAGCACGTACGCGATATTTCGCCCACGAGGAATTCCGCGAAGGGGTATAAATGACTTCCGTGAAACTTACTTGCCGGCTATAGACGCTGCCGGATAACCTTCGATCGTGGCCGACCTCGATCGAACTTCCTACCGTGTGTGCGGTGCCTGAAATGCCCGCAGACACCGCGCTTCCTACGACAACGCCGACCGCCAAACCTTCGCGTGTGTCCCTCTAAGTACCGTTGTCTCCATTAACCTAGCCGGAAACCGGGAGCCGGGAGTAGATTTAAAAGAACGGAACCTCGTGATTTTAAAGTTGAAGCGTTAGCTGCTGCTGCTGCCTCTGCGCTAACGATAAAATACCAAACAACGATCGCAATGTTTTTCTACTTTCGAATTAAATCGAAGGAAATCTCCGTTTGGACAAAATTCAAGTTCAAACGAGCATTCGTCCAAGTTATAGTTACTTTTGATGACAGTTGATAGTAAGAATTTTTATTAGGTCATCCTACAAATATTTCGTGATCGATGGTAATTACTCGGAAATTACTTATAGGAAATTGACTGGTAACCTTTCTATGAGACCTTGTTGCATAATGAACAAATATTTTTTTACAACTGTTTGTTTTACTATACTAATAGCAACGTTATTTGAAACGCGGTTCTTAAAAAAAACACTGCTTAAATAGATCGAACGTCGGAACAATCGATTTTAAAAATAAATACACAGAATATATAGAAAACGTAGTAGCTCGATAAATAAGCTCAAATTTTCAAAGTAAGAGATTTTGTCGAATAAGTTTTCGTTCTGAACGCAAAAATCGTCACACTTATTTCGAACCTCTCTGCCCTCTTTGTCTTCCAAAGAGAAACAAGAGAGAAAACATACATAATCGAAAGGTTCCTAGTTTCAAAATACATCAAAAGGTTTCTAGTTTCTTAGTTACCAGAGAAAAATTAGAAATCGTGGATCGATTGTCATTTACGCTAAATTATTCCGAATTTTCTCGAAACGAGAAAGACATGTAGATCTTTTATCATGCAATAGCATTTATTTCAAAATAAGAAGCACCAGCTTCGTTCCCGACGAGAAACGAAAGAACAGGAATAAATAACCAGGTACATCGACTGTTTAGAGAAAATTTCTTGAATACCGAGGGAAAGGAGGCGGAAAAAAAATCTGAGGATGCTTCCCAAGCCGGTTGTATAATCCGCAAATATGAATGCAGAGGCGGGGCAAGGACGGAGAGAGGGAGTATCAGGCTGAAAGGAGCGTGGCCCATAAATTCAAGTTAATTAAAGATATCGATCGAAGTGCTCTAGTCCGAGGAATATTTTCGAGCGAGTTCTCGCGGACGAAAAGCCCGGGTTGGTTTCGATGTTTGTTCGGAGCATCCGCGACGCGGACGAAGATTAATATGTGACGGAAACGTTGGTCGGTTAATTAGCGGAAAATTGGATACGTCCGCTCGCTTCTTCCTTGTTGTTCTCCTCCTCGTGAAAGGAGTTTGAAGGAAGTTGAAGAAAGTGGAAAGGTATTTGAAAGGAGCCACGAGCCAAAGACAATGGGGATGGTCGAAGAGGGGTGACTTACGTCCCGTGGCTTGAAAACAGGCCACTCGATTACGCGATTGTTTCGCCACTTAAATTACCACCGCATTGAACTCGCGCCGATAAACCGTCGTTGTTGAATTAATAACTGATCCTAATTGAATTAATAATCCGCTCATCCCTCCACGGAAATTGTAAATAGCTGCTCGGTGGCTAACAAAATACGGCCAAGCTATACGTACAGTTATTGGTTCCTGTTCAATTATTGACTTCCCTTCTATCCCGCTTCTCGCCCTATCCTCCCTCCTCCCTATCCCACCGTCGCTGTGTTCGAACGTTCTATCAAATCATCGACAAAACGAGCGTTTAAAAAAAAGAAGAAGAAATAAAGAGAAAAAAATGTACTCGTGCCTGGTCAAACACATTTCCCCGATACTGCGAAATGTATCTTCTTTGCTTACGTTAACAGAGCGGAAGTACAACTCCACGCGAAATATCGTAACGCAATTCACAATCACGTTCACGTGCGTTACTTTACCTTAAGAGAGACCACATTTTCGGTGGTGAAACGATAGATGATCTTCCACCGAATGAACACGGGTTAGATCGAAGGACTCCGTTTACGAATCTTGGCTCTGGTCGCCTAACGTCACTAACGTCACGCGTATTCGTCGAATGCCAGGAAACGCAGAAAAAAAAAGAAAATACATTGCTTAAAGAAAAACGAAAAGTATCGAAATACGTTTACCAGAAAGTTTACGATTTATTGCGTCGGGAGACAAAAATGTTCCTTGGGGGCAAATTTTGCGAATCTACTTACCGCTTCTGCCGGTTGGCGTCGGCGCGGACGTGGATCTTCCGGTTGGCTCCGGGATCGGAAATATCAGGTCGCAGCACTCTCTCTCGGGGAACTCGCTGGCGCGAGTGCACCTGCAGCAGCAGAAGAGCACGACGAGGGCCGCGGCGACGCTCGTCAGCAGCGTGGACCGCGCGAGCAGCGTCCCGACGACACGTGACATGACTCGCCCCATCAGATCATGATACAGCATCGAGGACCGCCTGATCCTCCTTAGCCTCTCCGCAACGCGATCCTCTTCGGCGCTATCAACGTTGGCCGCCGGTCGGCCGCCAGTCGGACGACTGAGACGAATCCCGCGGCGTCCGCGCGACATTCTCTCGTCGTCCGTTTCATCGTGCGACGTCTCCTCCACCTTCGACGCGATCCAACCGAACCCAACACTCGTCGTTGTATCCACGCCGGAATTTCCGCCGGCGATCGTGTGCTCACACTGCTTTCTCCTCCCCTCTCTGTCTTTCTCTCTCTCTCTCTCTCTCTCTTATCTATCTTCTTCGTTCTCCTTCTTCCTCTCTTGCTCGTACCAGAAGAAAGACGCGCACACGTCTTGCAAGATTTGACAATCTCCTAATTCCACGAATTCTTCGCGGTCGAACACTTTTCTCGCGGTTGCACCGTGTCACCGATCCCGTGGAACTCGCATGCGAGAGCAATCCCTAGAAAGAGGATCGAGGGACTAGCTCGCGTTCCGTGAACCGCATCCCGACGCACCGAACATCCGGTCGAGACTCTCGACTCGATCGAGATCACACGCGCGAACCACGACGCGAGAATTACGCGAAACTGGACGGTGTGTATGCGTGTGTCGAGAAACGAACGAATACTCCACTGTGCCGCGATCGCGATACACAACCGATACGCGATCGTCGTACTACGTGCCGAGTATACACGCCTTCGTATGTGCGTGTATGTATGTATGTATGTATGTATATGTGCGTGTGTATGTGTGTGTAGGAAAACGCGCGACGGACTGGCGTACGACGCGGCGTTAACGCGGCTGCAGGAAACGATGCGGCAAAGCTCGCGCACTCGGTCCTCGTGTCGCGTTTCGAACACACTTGGCGCGCGCGTGCTCGCCAACCGAGCGTGCCTTCGAGCCGAGACCGCGTCGCCACGGCGTCCCGACGCCCAATGACGAACCGCACCGCTTTGGACGGACGGCCGCGCGACTACCACCGCCCCGCCAACCCTCTGCTGCCTTCTTCCACCGCCGCCGCTACCTGCTCTCTCCGTCTCTCTCGCTATCTCGCCCTCCCTCCCTCCCTCTCTCTTTGCCCTCTGCTCCTTCTCTCTCCCGTCACACTTACACACGATAGTTTCTGCGCGAAAGTGTGCGCGCTCTTCGCGTTCCGAAGCCTCCGAGAGAGCGGCGTTCTCCCGCTCTCGCTCTACGTGTCCTTGCACGCGACGCTCGCTCCTCGATCGCCCTACGCTTTGCCCGAAGCTCGTGTGCGCAGACCCGCGCTGGTCTCTGCTCCCTCCCTTTCCTCTTCTCTATTTCCCTCCCTCCCTACCTCTCTCCCCTCTCTCACTCTCTGTCTCTCTCTGTCTCTCCGCGTGTTTCTCTCTGTAGCCGCTCGTAACACGGCGTTCAGGTGTTCGCAGGGGAACGCACACCTGGCAGCGTGCACTGGTCTCCGGGGTGCACGCGCGAAACGCGTACCTGATTCGCGACCGCAACCCTCGGTGGCTACTCTCGTCTATCTGCCTTCACGTCTACGTCCACGCTCTTCCATTCTGTTCTCCCTTCTTTCAATTTCTATCCACAAAAGCGGCTCTCTCGCTCTCTCTCTCTCTCTCTTTCTATCTATCTATCTATTTATCTTTCTTTCTTTCTGTTTACTTTTATAGATTGAGATAAAGATACGAGTAGATTATTCGTTGATTTTTCCTGTTAACTACGGCGCATTCTTTTTAAAGTATCGTCAAGAGTTGGAAAAATGGTGAGGGATACCTCTCCGTTCTTTCTCTCTCGGCTCACTACCGTCGGTTCTTCGTCGTCTGCGCGATTTTTTATTGAGAATGTAATAATTGTCAGATGATCTAATAAATTACAATCAATCACAGCCGAGTTTTCAATCTACGATAGTGAGCGGTAAGATTGCAGAAACGCGTAGCGCAACGAATCTTTAATTTAGGTCAATGTAACGTTACGTGTGCCTACGATGTCTGATGACAACTGATGATTTTCCTCTCGCACGATCGAAATTCATCGAAAAACATCAGTCACTAAAAGATCGCGTTTAATTTACACGTATTTGTATTTATATTCATTCGAACGAATTATATCGAGAAGAATCTGAAGAAGGCCAGGAACAGAGAAAATAGAAATATTCTTCGTAGATCCCTAGAAATATCAATGTCCGTTTTTTCCTTTTAGAAAGACCGCGAAGCGCAGAGAATGAGAGTAAGAACCAACGGAGGCGCTGCCTCCTCCGGGAATTCGAAATCGCGCGTGCAGTGATCCATCGGATCGTTAAAAAATCCCAACGAACCCGAGTATCAATTATTTCCATCCTGTTCCTAAGAGAATACCCTTTCCCCCATCGGTAAAGAGGGATGCCACGACGTACGAAAAGGAGGGTACGCGCGCTCCACGTGGCGCGTGTGGCATAGGCGCGCTCGTATGCGTTGCGTGTTCCTTCGTCGTAAGTTCACCTCAACGGTGATCCTCAGCATCACCCGATATCGGTGTCCGTAGTTATTGGACCGGCGTGCACACGCACGTCGGCCGTGGGTCGGTGTGTCGGGATCGAGCACGTACGTACATGCATTCGAGCGTACGCCGGTGCCACGGAGCGATGCGCGTCGTGCTGCTGGCTTCGTACGTGTCTCGATGTAACACGATTCCACGGGAGTTGGTGGAAACGACAACGTCCGAGCGGATCCGAGGGATTCCGAGCGGGGGAACATCCCCTGGCCAAGGGGGTGGCCAGGCGGCCGACCAGCCAACGGCCCACCAACGACCCTCGTTCCTCGTGCGCGTCGTTCCTGACCTCGTTTCGCTCGGTTTGTCGAGGTCGGTTACGCGGAAATGCCCGCCGGGCCCCGTCGCGCACGCTGGCCAGTCCATCCCTGGAAACCCTAACTTAACCCTAAACAGCGACTAAGAGCTGAGTGCCTCTTTCACTCCGGTCCGTCAAACTGAAAATATACGAGAAATAACTTTTTTTTCTTATTCAGAGAGATTTCGTGAAATTGTTCGTCGTTGTTTAAGATCGGTGCAAGATGGAATGGTGGAAATCGTAACGCAAGTTGTGTATTAATCCTACGTTCGATACGTTTCATTGTCATTGAAAGGCAATTTTATAATCGTCGTGATTTAAAAGTCTTTGGCCGAGTCTCACTGTCGAATTCGAATTTTCTCACGTTTAGATTTTCTAATTTAAATTTCTTACGCGACTAGCTGATCGTCTGTTTTTTTTTACTGATTGTATTAGTATTAGTTCTACCTCGAAGTTCCATGTTTTATAAAATACGTAATCACAAGCTTCTTATAATATTTTAGTACTTTTAGATCTTTTAATTTCAAACTTACTTACTGCTCAACTTTGAATTCGTCAAGCTTCGAACTTTAATCAGTATCATTTTCGAAATTCCAAATGATTTTATACATTTTCGCGTTCGATCATCTAATATATTAACCAACACTTTTCAAATATTTGCATTTAAAAAACATCTTCCAATCACAAAACACAACGTATCTATTCCATCCAGGCCTCCTTGATCCTTCAAGTAACGACTCAGAGCTTAATCCCTCTAAGAGCCAACCCTTAACAACTCTTAACGTCGCCTCGATTCCGGTTGTTCGCGATCGTCCAACAACTACTTTCGAAAATTATTTTCCCGATGCGGAATGATACTTCCTGAACCACGGAGTTTTTCCACGGAGATTTGCGAGCAGCAGCCGCTCGTTCTCCATCCTCGACCAAGTTAAAAGCGTTGGGAAAACCAATCTACGAAAGGTCGTGAAATTTGCATGACCGCAGAAGAGAGAAAGAGAGAGAGAGAGAGAGACCCAGAGTCAGAGAGGCGCGCTGAAAATTTCACCGGTGCATCTTGCCGTAGTTTCTCGGTCGCGCTAATAAACGATAGCGGTCGTTAAGAATCCTGACCGACTCGTTAAGGGACCTCCGCCGATGAATATGAATAGCAAACAAATTGACAAAGTCGAAGATAGACGGACGGTTGTTCGTCGCGATGGAGAGAAACCGAGTGTCTCGTTCGGCTCGATATTTTCGGCCAACTGGCTTCGTGCGTGAGTCAAACGTTATCAATTAGGAAGGATGATTACTGGAATTCAACTGACGACGAACGCGATCGAGTCGCGCCGCATAATGCACGCGGGGCAAACAGTATTATTAATTCTCATCGCGACGTCGGGAAAATCCGATATTCAAGTCCACCGATCAGAAAAACGTGGCCGGCTGCCGGTGCGGTCCGTGTTCTCCCGCATAATCGCGATTCGATTGGCCGCGTTAAATAGAACCGAACTAATATTGACGTGTAATATTAATCGAGTTTTACGACTGCGCGCGAGTGTAATTATTTCGTTCGGAGGCGAACGCCCGCGTCCTGGACTAAATCACGAGACTTTTACGAAATTTTCGCGTCGTTAGATGCTCAGTGTCATTTAGTTTTACCGCGTTTTCCACGAGAAAGAAAAAGAAATTTCCTAATAATCCTGTAAATCTCTATTTGTCGAAAATATTAAAACAATCGATGGGAAACCAGAAAAATTGTGACGCAGCGTTATGCAAGAGCATGTAAAAATTATTGTATCATTTCTTCAGCGATTTACAGGATATCTTTTTGCTTCATTTTGCCACTTTTTGTTTTTTCGCCACATTTAAGTGATTTAAGCATTTACATCGTCGATTAAAGAAAAACTTCGTTGAGAAACTAAAAGGACTTCGTGTCTCAGAAACATTGACCAGGAAAAAGATCACTGATTTTTTAGCGCACTCTAGCGCTTAAGCACAGACGAGGTGTACGATAAAAAGATTCAAATAATTAATTAATTGTTAAAATAATTAATTAATTATTATAGATGAATTATTTAAACTATAAAAGAATGCTTGACCATTCACCGACTTCTACCACTATCTACCACTATATAAGGGAATTTAATCATTGATTCAATTGTCGTAAGTAAATGGCTAAAATTGTTAAATAATATACAAAAATATCATAGAAATACATTATTTTATAGTTTGAATAATTCATTTAAAATTATTCAATTAAATTATTTTATTTCTACGACATTCCTAAACGTTATTTAATAATTTTCACAATTTTTCTATTATAATTAAACAATTAAATTAATTATTTCATTCAATAATTTACGTCATTTATCTTAAATAAATTTCTCAAGTCGATTGTTATAAATTATTAGTTAAAAGTTTGTAACGCTGCGGTGTAGAACCTGTCTAAATCGATATGGTAGAACGTGACATGAAAATAGTACGGGAGTCAGGTTAGCTACTCCCGAAACATGGGACACGAAAAAGCATTGGTTGTCCGGTCTGTCCTAATTATAAGTCAATGTTTATACAAACCGATGACTTTTGAACGATTAACACGACGTGACATACTCGTATTACGTTGCCACCGCGAAAACGATAAATGGCAAAAATCGACGAGGAACGACGTCACGAAGTCCCCGTACGTCAATGAATCGCAGCGTGTTGCCGGATTTCGGAAGGTTGCACTTCGACAGGACGAAGTCGAATCGACTGGCTGGAGCCAGTGGTACGAGCGCGCCACTGGTCAGACGAGACTGGTGCATTCGATAGTGGTAGAAGTCGGTGGATGGCCTGGACCATGCCGGTTGCAGACCGAGTCTGAGTCAGCACTTATGCGAATAATCAACCAAGAGCTGCTGGTATACGGCCGAGGGATAAAGTGCATAGAACCTTATTCGACGTTAATTGCCGTGTAATTTGTAGAAAAGTTAATGAGCCCCGGCGAAGGTCGAGGAAGAGAACTTGAGATTACTGAACGCTTCTTCTGGAGTAAAGTGAGTTACTCGTTGTCGGAGAATCGTTGAGCGAGTCGATAGTCGAGAGTTCGATCGTTTAAGACGAAGAACATTTACTCGGAAAACATAAAGCGAGAGACCTCGAAAGAAGTCTCAGAGGTCGGAGGAGTTTTAAAATATACAAAAAGAATTAAATTAAAGATTATTTTGTTGAGCAATATTATTATAAATATTTACACGATATAATTTTTCACCACTACAACGTAAAAAACACAATCTTTCAATTGAATCTTTAATTGAACTTCTCTTCTACGTCACAAATTTCGCAAATACTCGATAATATGATGTCTTCTCACTCCCCGCCCCCCTTTTCCCAGAACCGTTTTTCAGTAGAAAAAAAGAAACTCTTCTCTTGTTAATATCAAGTTAAACTACGTTTGCGCAAAGTTTTCAATTTTGCACACTTTGCCAATCTTGCTTTGCGGTACGTTTTATTTTTATCTTGGTCTTGGTTGTTCCGAGACAGCCGATCGAATAACCGGAGTTTGCGTCGGGTTTACGACACGAGGGTCGAGTACAAATACAAACGTTACATTTCAGGGAGAGACATCGACAGTGATTAGAGGGTAAAATAAATGGCAGTTCGATCGCGCGCAGGGAATTACAGCGAGCTGCTACCCTGTTCCTCGCGGCTAGATCGCGCCGGTCGTCGGATATCGCTATACCTTCGCGTGATACCGATGCACAGCGGCGGTCTCAGTGTTCCGTTAGCACGCGACTAACTTCGCGTTTCAATCAGAGGCGTCGCTTCGGAACCACCGTCTAATAATCGTCGGCATGCAGAAGAATAATATAGAATCAAAGAGAATCCGATCCTCGTTCCGAAAATTGGAACGATTACAGCGACCGTCGTCCTCGCCGAAATTCATCGCCGCGAAATTTACGATCGTACCGATCGCATAATACTTTGCTCTCGTTCTCTTCCATGCCTAGAATTTTCATCAATCATTCATTCAGTATTCGCGTTGTAAGTCTGAAATCTGTACAACGCAAATTTCTTAGACTGTTCACAGACTTGGTCTCACGTTATTATCCATTTTTATAAAATACTCGACATGTACGCTGTTGCAAGATTTTTGAGAGAATTAATATTGATAACACAGCTAAAAGGGAATGAATATCAGAGTTCGCGAGCCTGAAAAGAATTTTGGTGAATTTCTTAGTTTAATGGCTTTTGCCAATTTTGGCTTTCAACGTTCTGTGTTTTTTTAATGGAATATGAACAAAAACAAAAATATTAGATTTCATATTCGTCAATATGGAAGATTAGAAGAACACTGTAAAATTATCTGATGCAAAAGAAAAAGAAAAAGAGAAATAACTAAATAACCAAAATAGAGAAAAGCCGCTAAGCTAGAAATTTACCAAAAATCTCCAATTAACATATCGAAGCACTAACTTTATACTAAATTTATACAATTTCGTAACCATTCATGATAATATGAAAAGTCGAGATTTCTTTGAAGAAATCATTTTCATCTCTAGTACCATCTCATTTAGGAGGGAAAAATATTATTTCATTATTAGCATCGAGTGAATTACGTTTATGCAAAGTTTTTAATTTTACAGTTATCGAATTTTTTTTTTTGTTAGTTATTAGGAGAACCGGCGCTGGCGTTTGCGCACTTAACTCCTTCTCGAAATCAAATCGTGTCTTGCGGGGAGTACAAGAAGGCACTCGGCTAATTTCGGCGATCGCTAATGCTAATTTCTCATTCTCATTCAGCTATACCAGAACTTATTGAAAAACCAGGAAGAAATACCAGGAAGAAACGTAGCACTTCGATACTTGAAAAATTTCAACGGCTACCGAGGTATGAAACTTTGAAAACCACGCATTCGCGATTTCAAAGCGTGATAACGAATTGCATTCGCGATTTTTACAACTCGACAATCGTATGTTGGTGATCTCGGATTTTCACGTCGTTCAGCATCGTGCTCCATGAATTGTAGAAATTGGAGACGTTCGTGGAAACGCTCGTATGTTCGTGATTTCGAAACGTGATTAACAATCGAATTTCCAATTCCCGTTTCTCGATTCCGATTTCCAAAACACGGAAGTCCGAGAACTTTTATACATTCGCTATGTGATTAAAAATCAGATTTCCGAGATGTGAAAATTCAAGAACCACGTGACTTCGAGCTACGATCTAGTGCCTCGATCGTGTCTCGATCTTTAGTACAGTTCGCTTCTAATCACCTGTGTAAATTATATTTTAGTGGCATGTTAAAAACATTCATTTTTCTTCTAACGAGAGAGGAGCATAAAAATTGCGTTTTTCCGTTCATCGCTGTTGCGAGCTGAAGATTTTGAATCGCTAATGGACTGCGCGAGTCGGACGTTTTTTTGCATATTTGTCAAACGTGCTCGGTCGATTTTTTCTTGCCGCGTTTGAACGATCGATCCTGTATTCCCTAAGTACTAAGTCCTAAGTACATGTTGTCGAAGACGTTCCGTCCTTAAATATTAGGTCAATTGTTACCGGTTCCGTTACATCGGTTGGAAGGCTGATACCCTCACGAGGCCCAAGAAGTTCCTCATGAGAGAAACATAAGGGGAATACTCGATTACTTCTTGCGACTAACGTTAGTGCTGGTAATCGAGTCGTTAACACCGGAACTCTCTGAGAAATCTTACAAAACCGGGAACGAAAGGAACCTCATTGAATCTGCAACAATTTGGTACGCGCGTTCGCGATTTCGAATCGTGATTAAAAGGACTTCCGTGTGTTTCAAGATGAGAATGCAGTTTCGTGTGTTCGCGTGATTAATTTAATAATGATTATTATTCATAAAAAAATTAGAAACATGATAAAATTCATTGAGAGTTTTGCACAGTATAAATCTTGCAAGTTCTTGCGTAATTTTTTATCAAACGCGCGACAAGAAATTGCGCTTACTAATAACGTCAGAATCGAACGAACAATTTCTATATTTAGTTATTGGCAAATCCTCTTCCGCTATATCTTGAATTTGCTTGCGATTTATTCGACTCGTGAGTAAACATTAAAATTTCTGCGTGTTCGATGAATTCAAAAACCATGTGTTCGCGATTTCCAAATGCGATTAGCAATCGAATTCTGTGATTTTATCATCCGTGGACGACATAGTAATTAAATTTCCAATCTACGTCGTTGCGAAATAGAAATTTCAAACCGAACCAGATGTTTTCCTGTTTCCACCACGTGTACGAAGTGACTTTGATCGTCTTCGGTCGAGTTTGTATTGTACTTTCGAAAATTCACCTTTGAACATTCTTTACCGAAATATTTTCATCGGAATATTTTCATCGTTTCAACTTTTTCTATTCTTCCGTTTTTTCCTGTTCACTTTCGTTCACATGTTTACCACTTTTTGTTTCCTTTATTATTATACAAGATATTTCTTTTATTATTACACAAGATCGCTCGTACTTATTTTCTATAATGGGAATTATACTTGTTTGTACTTATTTTCTATAATGGGGATCGATAAGCGCATCTCCCGCTTTGTGACTAATTTGCGGAAGATGGGGAAGAACAAGATTACCACGGTCTCACGTGCAAATATAAATGTCTCCAGGTAATCCGAGGCTTCGAGAACTACGCTTAATCGACTGCTCGAGCTGACAGCCTTCGTTTACTACAGTGTTAGAAGATCCGGCGATCGTAATAGCTTCTATAAACCTCATTGAAAACAATACTGGATCGTTATATCACATTAAAAAGTTACATTGTACGTTATTGTTACGTTACATAGAATAGTTAAAGCGGATAAAATCGTTATAATATATTGATTCAATGTATGTCACATTTAAAACATATCTTATACCGTCCGTACCTCTCGAGAATCAAAAAACTATACACTGGATCGTTATATCATATTGAAAAAAAAAATAGGAAATAGAATTAATTTAAGTGCGCCAGCAATATGATCTTTGAGACCCATTACAGTGTTGTCAAACTTTCAATACCGAAATGTAAATCGATAGAAATTCTCGTAGAAATGTACATACATCATGCTCTCTGAAACAATAAACGAGCAAAAATTGTTATATGTAGCGCAATTATTTTAAAGAAACAATCACCGCTTAATATAATTTTTGACTACATAACATTTCTCTACATAAATTTCTATTTAATGTACATCAATGCAGTTATAATATAAAAATTAATATCACGAAAACGTAAATTCAGTTTTAGCCGAAAAAAAATTAATAAATTATTACATTTAGCATTGTAACATATTCATGAAATTGTAACGTTATTACAATTAACATTGCAACATTTTCAAGTGTAACTTTGCGATAGAAATGTAAAAACTATTAAATTTTTGATTAGTATAACAAAAAAACTGTTTCTCGAAATATCAAAAAAAGTTATCAATTGTTCCGGAACACTGACGACCAAAACATTAGATTAACCTTGAGGGTAGGGAGACTCATTACCAATTAAACTTCCACCGTGTTTTAGAAGCTTGAAAAAAAATTATCAATTGTTCCGATCACTGACGACCGAAACATTATATTAACCTTGAGAGGTACGGAGACTCATTACTAATTGAACTTCCGTCGTGTGCACATCGACACAGCGACTGCGAAACTTGGAAACTCGACTCTAGTGCAACGAACAAAGTTGCAATAGCAACAACGGACGAAAGAAGAGAGGAGATGAGGGATTCCTAATTTCGTCCCAAGCTCTATAAACGTGTCTTTGTACAGAATGCGGAGGTGTGGCTGCGAATTATTGTATTTATTGTATGATTGTATGTATGGATAGGATATATTGTATGATGTATTGTAAGCCCCGGGGCGGGTCTCGTGCGTAGTTACCTCCTCGTGGTGAGGCCTGGTAATTGATATCGTTTTACAAACTTTAATGTTTGCAAAACGATATCAAGCTAAGAACTACGCAACCTACAGTTCAGTTTAGATTGTGAAAATGTCTTTCCTGTTGTTATTTCATTATTGAACTGTAGGGACAATTAGTTGATAAGTAAAATATTAGACCCCCCAGCGGGGCACCGTGAGACGACGAGGGATATCGCTGGGACATCGTGGGATGCGTGCGTCTTAGTTTTAAGTTGCGTGCGAGTTAGTTTTTAATCTTTGTAAAGTCATTGTGAGCGCATTCTGTACAAAGACACGTGTATTGAATTTAGGCAGGATCCATGTTATTCCATCTTTTATTCATCCATTTGGAAATTGTAACAAACAAATTAAATCTGTAACAAACTTATTTGTTGGATTAGTAGTTTAAAAAAATTCCACAAGAATTCCAAACCACTGAAACAATCTCAACATTTGTAGAAAAAATATCAAATGAATAGCCAGAAGGGCTAGACTACTGAAAAGGAAACTGCGGTACAATAGCCAGAAGGGCTATTAAAAAACAAGCATGTCCTACTCAGCAATACAAGAACCAGAAAGGCTACTGTACAATTATCTACGTTAGAAATTCGAGCAACAAACCATGTTTCGCAACACTGACTCACTAGCACTAATTGTGTAATAGGAAATTTTCAAAATCAAAAGCGAAGAGAATACGCAACGTTATTGATCAATGCCTCATGTTTAAAAATACGTGACACTAATTGTGACGCGTCCAGTACAACTCTGCTGGCGGTTGCTGATGAATGACCACCTCTGTACAGCTGTTGTACCTGCATGAGGTGATCCAGGAGCAGGAAAATTGCCTTCCACGAATTCAGTGGAAGAATTGGGCATTTTGTAAACGCAACGCTACTTCAAGAAACGCGATTATTTGTTATGCTCGCAACACTAACATGAGAGGAAAATTAATTGAAAAACACGATGAAATAACGTCGCAACACTAAGTCTAAAAACAAATTCAATCAAAATTATTATCAACAATACAGAAGTTACTGTATGAACCAAAAACTACTTCAAACTTCTAATACACTAAAATTAATTAAAAAAAACAATGACTCTGTATTCTAATTTCAGACAGGACAAAGTAAGATAAATTTTACTATGCATATCATTCAGACTAACAATAAAAATTCACAATAAAAATTGCTAAAGACAATCGCGATATCATAATTCACAATTCTGAAAAGCAAACACGATTATCATTTCTTCGCAACTCTAATTTAACTAAACCGTAATTAATTTCTCGCAACACTAACAAGAAGATTCGCGATTTGCCCAAAATTGCACGATGACGAACGATGATGAAGAAAAAAAAAGAATACAACTACAAATACTAAAGGAGCATAGTGACAGAGAATGACATCCCATGCCCTGGAATCATTTAAATGATCCAGAGCATGAGATGCCATTTGTTGTGACCCTCTTCGTGACAGTTTGCCGGGCCTCTTCGACTTCTAGCCTCTTCTTTCTTCGAGCGCAATGCCCGCTGAAACTTACGTCTAGCTCGAGTCTTTCTATTCGCAAACGAAAGAATAACTTCTAAATGATCGTGCGCACGTGCGTGCTCGAGCAATACCTATATAAACATTCGTTTCGGAACCTATTCGCGACCGCGACCGCGATACTAAATTCGAAAAATCGAAGAGTAAAACCAAAAGCAAGTGGCATGCTCCACTTGTACCAATTTCACTGTCGATTTTTCAAATTGCATTTCCAGAAACAGGTTGGACACGCGACCAGAGACTGTGCCAACCTGCCCGGCCCTACCTACTTATAATTAAACACAGGCACACCAGAAAGTATGCTACCTATCCTAACCAGTCGCCCTATATTTAAAAAATGGCAAAACAGGCACACCAACACACCCACTCTACGATTCTTACACATACCACTCGGGCGCAGACCTAAACTAGAGAGGACGTCCCGGGACACCTCCGACACCCGAGTTTAGCATACAACATTCACACTCTAATTTACGTACCATTTTCCTGAAATCGACTGACAATGGCTAGCGATGATTGCGTAAAATTAAAACACGAATGAAACATATTTATATTTACTGCTAATATTAATAACTGAGAAAAAATACGTATAACTTCTATAGAAATTATATGTGCAAGTTGACTTGGTATCACTATTATAACTGATAGTATAATAATAATAACAGTGTAATTATATTAGGTATTACGATAATAAATTCATAATTCTATAAATTAGTGCATAAATATTTTAAATATTACTTATAATGAATGAGACAACAAAACCGACGCAATTCCACATCCTAACCACACACACACACACACATGCGGAAAATACGTCGTGCACGATACGCTAACACATTGTCAGTTGCTGAGAAATTTTTTATAAAATTACAAACTATGGTCATCGTTCCCAATGTCTTTCACCCACCCAAGTAGCGCCTGGGCACATGAGTGAGATCCTGACAATGAACACGGAACGGATTAAACCTGAAAATCCTAAACTAAAAAAATGATTAGTTTATATAATTTGTATCTAACGGACTATTGTATTATTTTGTTTTAAACTAATAATGACTCTACTCTTTCAGAAATTATTCAAATTGCAAGAGAATAAAAACAATGAACGATTATTAAAAAGATCTATAAACAGTACATACAATTGCGACACACTTGCCCAACTTGAAACGACCGAGAAAATTATTTTCAAAGGAGGTGCGCACGAATTCGATTCGACATGCCAAACTATACACCCTTACTTGCGCCAGACACCGGTGTTTTTCATTTCAAATACAAAGGAATATCGCGAATACAAAGGAAAGATCGCGACGCGACTGGAACGAACAAAAAACTCACCATCGCTCAAAAGTACGTACTATCGTGCGCCCAAAAATTCGAAGCTCCGATGATGGGCACTCCCGGAGGAGCCAGAGAGCGAAGCCGGGCAGCTCCAGCTCAAGGCTTAGAGCGTACTCGTACTCGATGGAGCCAGAAATTGTTGTAAAAACACCATAATAATACGTCGTGTTATTAAAGAACGATGGTGAGTAAAACGCGCGAACATACTTTGTCACGTATTATTTGGGAATAGTTGGGAAATATTCGTCCAGGTTAGGCAAGTGTTACACAATAATGGTACAATTGTACATACAGTTGCGAATGAAACAATTATACAGTAAATTAAATGTTGTACATAGAATAATCTCAGGTGACTTCTTCGTCAAAGCACATTTTCAAAAATGTGAAAGCAAATGTTCAAACTTGTTGCTTTGATTCGAAAATCTGCCTGTCGCGAAATACCTTCTTGCACATAAAATCTCATACATTTTTCTACGGAAATAATTCTAATCTATCATAGTTCAAATTTTACTAAAGTTCACAATTATAAAACAATTAATTAAATCATTTAATACTATTATAAAAAAAGGGAAGATAAAATTTAAAATTATTAATTATTATAACAAAATAAATTGCCAGTATAAATAATTGCATCTTTCATAGCAACGAATTCGGAAGATAAATCGTTTTCTCTATTATGAAATGCTCAAACAAAAGCGTTTTAATAATTTAATTATTTATAAATATTTATAATTTATCTATTCATATGGATACTTTACTTTTGCAAACATCTATATTGAAAGTACTTTAATTTTATGAGTAATTACTACAAATGTATATATTCTAATTGTTAACATCGCGATGTGCAAGAAGCCCTATCCTGATCTAATACATAAAAAAATCTGAAAAAATGTTATTACTCACGGGTACCAAAAATACCCGCGGTCACTATGCTCATTAAAAACTCTATGTATACACCAGTCACCCGTGCCGATTCGGACCTTTCGTCCTACGACATGGTTGAGTGACCGGAGGAACATAAATGCATGCGACTCACGGGATAGATGTGACGAACGTTATCACCGGTGCAGCACTGAAGCACGGAAAGTTATCGTGAAGATCCTCATCAAGTAGATACCACTAAGAATCCCGTGGTGGAAATGAACGCCATGAAAAATTTCTTAAAAAACATAAAACATTTCCTTTCTAAAGACACAGTGTTGTTTGTGAAAATTTAAATTTTAAAAACAATAATAAAAATTGGAATAATTTGAAGTGTTTTTATTTTACAATTATAGTTTGACATTCAACTTCAATAGAAAGAGAGCTATAGAGAATAAAATTTGAATACAACATGCTAAAGTACTTACATTTTTAGCTTTTGAAGCATCATAAAATTCTTGGAAAGTTAGGGAAAATGGAGACTGTAGAAGATCTGTAACAAAACATTAAACATTAGAATTTATATTTAAAAGCGAAGCAAAGTCTTAAGTTGGAGATAATGAAAGATTCTTACATTCTTCACTTCAGAGCCACCGTTGGATTTTCCGCCAAAAATGCAACAGTTGATGCTGTGAAGCATCTGTAACAAACATCAAACATTATACTTTGCTGTTAAATTAGTAAAATTGAATAAATTGAATAAATATAATAAAACTATTTACGATGTTGATCTCCAGGAGAGGCCTTATCCTCTTGACCACTGACTCTACAGCGAAAACGAATATTGAACAAAAGAAAATACAAAAAAGAAAAATAAAAGACTTATCGCACATTTAAGTAACAATCGGCGAACTCACTGACTCTATCTTCGCGAATTGTAACTTGAATGAATTAATTATTTGATTTAATAAGTGCCATTTTGCTCAGAAAAATATTAAAATATTACGCAACAAACACTGACTCTACCAACCGCATTGCGCACAGTCACAAAAATTCTCTGAAAATAAAGCTCTGATTAGTAAAGGCTAAGAATATGTTCATTTAGAAAGTATTGCTATTCTTCTAGAATACGATTATAAAGAAACTTGAATATGAAAATTAAAAGTACTAGTTGTAAATTATAAAGTGTTTCTGAATACTGTAAATGAAAGACAATTACTGTTTTCCGAAATTGTATTCTGAATATTTCTTATTGCAATAGGAAGTATGCACATTAGTAATATATCATAACGTATGTACGTAAAAATGTACATTTTGTCTTAAAAATTCACAACACAAACATAAATCTAACAATTATTGATTTATATTTTTACCTGAGAACTTTTGGATGATACTTCTGGATAACGCTTCCTTCTTTACAGATGACGCGTGCTCCTTTCCGCCATTCTTCCCGTTTAAAAATCGATCGTGAGAAATATCGATTACGTTCGAGAATCGTAGGAAGTATATTGCGTATTTCACCGTTAGAGGCGCTGTAATCCCGCGTTTCGCAGGAAATGTTAACTCAGAATAAAAAATAAAAATCTCTAAATCAAAGACACATAATTTATGAGAAATGCTTAAAAAAGAACGAAAATATTCATACACTAAATGAAAAATTGTCAATATCTTAAATTGAGAAATGAAAAATTTTATTATATGTCGCAGTAGAATTATTATTTTAGTACATTAAATACGTATATCCTTAATAAATTATTGTTGAATTTAGTATTAGAATTGTTAGTAAAGAATTACGTAGTATGAATTTAAAGAATCAACAAGTAAGTAAAAAATGTTATAATAGAAGTGTGTGTGTAAAAGCATAGAATAAAATACATGTATATACAATAAGTTAGTCAATTATAAAGTTACAATATTTGTACTGGTTGGAATTGAAATTAAATTTTGGTATAAAATTATAAATAACTTTCAGCATACTATGTCCTATTTAAATGTTTATATGCTATTATTTCTTTAATTGTTGAAAATTATATGTAACAATTATCTGGTTAAATCTTACCTTAAGTTGTAGCCAAAAATGCACGTTTTATTTCAAAAATATACAATACATACACAAATCTAACAACTATTGATTTATATTTTTACTTGAAAACTTTTGAATGATACATCTTTCTGGATGATTTTTCTGGATAACGCTTCCTTCTTTACAGATGACGCGTGCTCCTTTCCGCCATTCTTCCCGTTTAAAAATCGATCGTGAGAAATATCGATTACGTTCGAGAATCGTAGGAAGTATATTGCGTATTTCACCGTTAGAGGCGCTGTAATCCCGCGTTTCGCAGGAAATGTTAACTCAGAATAAAAAATAAAAATCTCTAAATCAAAGACACATAATTTATGAGAAATGCTTAAAAAAGAACGAAAATATTCATACACTAAATGAAAAATTGTCAATATCTTAAATTGAGAAATGAAAAATTTTATTATATGTCGCAGTAGAATTATTATTTTAGTACATTAAATACGTATATCCTTAATAAATTATTGTTGAATTTAGTATTAGAATTGTTAGTAAAGAATTACGTAGTATGAATTTAAAGAATCAACAAGTAAGTAAAAAATGTTATAATAGAAGTGTGTGTGTAAAAGCATAGAATAAAATACATGTATATACAATAAGTTAGTCAATTATAAAGTTACAATATTTGTACTGGTTGGAATTGAAATTAAATTTTGGTATAAAATTATAAATAACTTTCAGCATACTATGTCCTATTTAAATGTTTATATGCTATTATTTCTTTAATTGTTGAAAATTATATGTAACAATTATCTGGTTAAATCTTACCTTAAGTTGTAGCCAAAAATGCACGTTTTATTTCAAAAATATACAATACATACACAAATCTAACAACTATTGATTTATATTTTTACTTGAAAACTTTTGAATGATACATCTTTCTGGATGATTTTTCTGGATAACGCTTCCTTCTTTACAGATGACGCGTGCTCCTTTCCGCCATGCTTCCCGTTTAAAAATCGATCGTGAGAAATATCGATTACGTTCGAGAATCGTAGGAAGTGTATTATGCATTTCACCGTGTAATGGCGCTGTAATCGTAACTAGTCAAATCCCAATGCGCGCGCTTTTTGAACATACACGAAACTAACTCTGGATAAAAAGTAACAATATTTATAGAAATGTTTATTTGATACGTCCAATCCTTTATATAAAACAAAATAAAAATATATTTTAATCAACATTTTTCTATTTTTAAACAGATGTAAATAATCAAATACATAAGTTTTTCGTCTTATTACCATCAAACCCTGATCCGAATCGTTACTTTTTTTTATATTCTTATTTTATATTTCATATCCTTATTATATTTTTATTCTTTTACTGATGAAGCATCACTGTATTCAGTTCAATAAATTATATTATGCCTATATTGTCTAACTTTTCTCGTAATAGTTCTTACTTACCTTAATGTTAAAACAAATAAGGAAGTGATCAGAACCCTGAGTCTCATACACAACAGTATCAATTTTGTCACAAATATTCAAAGTTGTAGGGAATGACAGATCAACATTGCAATTAAAATTTTTGTGTGCCTTAATATATGTACAAGAGTTATCATTGTGTAGTAGAAAATCAGCATTTTCCAAGGCATTATGAAATCTTTTACCATTGCTATCTCAATATTTGCAATTCCAATTAGAATGGTAAGTGTTAAAGTCACCTGCCAGAATGCAGTTACATTTAATGTCAATATTTTGAACCAATATTTGAACAATTAGATCCCACTGATCTCATGTGAAAGTGAAGCCTGGAGTTCTATAGCAAACATATATATTCAGTCCTGGCTTTACATTATTTAAACAAAGAGTTATAGTTTAATATAATTTAATATATAATATAAGTATAAATAATGTTCAACTTCACATAGTTCAATAAAGATGTCAGGAGATTCAAAGTTAGTAATTTGCCTGAAAGTCATGTTTTTACTGATAAGAATTAGAATTTCACCACCTTTTAAACGAGTTCTGTCCTTCCTGAACTCTATGAATTGTGAGAAGCTGAAATTGTCCTTGTGAGTCAGCCACGATTCAACAAAGATGAGGCTATCATAATTAACTAAGATGGACTGAATTCTTCAGTTTCAGAAGAAAACATAACGATGTAATAGTTGTAGCTATGAATAACTTTAATCTAATTAGAGTCTTCTTCCAGAAGAGAGAAATCCTCACTCACATCTTCGGGATAGGAACTGTTCAGACGTTTGACAATTCTTGTGATGAAGATTTATTTTAAGTTCTGTAAAGAAGAGGAAAGCATCTTTATGATATGCCCCAGGTGTGGTTTAACGCTGCTCCCAGGATTTTGGGATTGTTGTACGTGTCTAATAGGAACTATAGACAACTTTGAAAATTCACTAGGTGAATTGTAAATAGGATCCAAGATGTAATCCTTGACAGACAGCAATAGCAAGGAGATTTCTTCTAGAAAAGTCTCTGCTCTGTTAGCTATTTTGCGTTTCTTGATTTCTTTGGTAGAAACAACTGCTTTATGTCTATTACATGTCACCTTTGACAGCATTCAAATCACGGAGTTAGAAAAGCTGAAATCAATAAGCTGTCTCTTGATGCATTTTGGTGGTGGCAGGAGCATGGTTCAGCTTGCAATTTATGTATATGTGATAACGGTGAAACAAAAATCTGAAATGAAAGTAATACAGGAAAAGATTTTGTCTGTTCAGATTGAACAACTGGATTAGTAACTAGTTTCGTTGTAACATAAGCTAGAATTAAAAAAACAGCAGCTGAGGATCAAAGTTTTTGCAGAATTTAGTCTGACTTTCTTCCCTGCATAAAAAGCTGGTTACTTTTTCTGCTCATAGATATATCCATTACGATGTATTATCATAATTTATTTACATGAATTTCAACATGTTATGTACGTCTTTAGATTGGATACACATCCGACAACAAAAGCTCAAGGTATATGCATATCCTGAATCATTTAGACCTGCTCTAATGAAGGTGATCTGAAAGATCACACTCTAATATTTCATCTAGCAAGCTTTTCGAAAATGACTGAATGCAAAATAAAACACGGAGAATATTTCGCATTTGGATTTAGAAATGATTGGTTGAATTTCCAAGGAATGAGATTTAATGTTTACTTCCATATGATTGTCAGCCATGAACTTACTATCCTGATATAAGCAAACTTGACATTGAAAAATTCTGGATACAAATCTGACATTCGATGGGCCAATAAGTTATCAGTTTCAATATTAAATTCTTGAATTGAAGTACCTTTGATAGAGTCTAATATAACTGCTTGTTTTCGTGTATGAAATTGTGATTGTTAAGCAGCTTGAGCGTAAGACGCTTTGAAAAAAAATATTTTGAACGAGAAAATCCATGGTTTAAGGTTAAGTACACTGAGGTCAAGTGCCTTTGTAGAAATATTTAAAGAACAATAGTAGATCAGGGATTAACTAAGAACAGATGTTGTTTCCAGGCAAAATGAGAAAGAATAATAAAGAATAAAAAATACAAAAACAAAATATTCGTATAAGTAGTAGCTAGCAACTTCCTGAGTTATCTTATTTAGAAATGATGAATACTGAAATTTTTTATTAATACATATTACACATTGAAATGGAACATACAATAAAAACTAAGAGTTTTAAATGGATGACACAATTTCAAAACTTGACACATAACACCACTTAATTAGATTTTGTTTTAGCAATTACTGCAAATTGACTCTTGTTTAACATGCTGGCGCCATCTACCACCAGTAAATTAGATGTACTACTTATTTTCAAAAATTTTTATTTGTGCATTTTACGCTTCAAATAGGGTACAAAAAGAAAGCTCCAATCAACAGGATAAAATTACAAAAGTTAGCAATTTAATTCTCTAAAATAATTTTTTACGCAAATGAAAATTTTTCTGTTTACGGGATGACAAACACTAGCGCTGCGCTGTAGCGAAATAGAGGAACTAAACGTTATAATAAAGAATATAATCCGTAATAAAGAAAATAATTAATTTTAATTATTTAGACCAATAATTTACATTTGTTACGTATATATTTCGAAGATGATGTTATCGATTACGTTCACAAACAACCATGACTCCAATATTCAATGTAATTTGCGAGAAACTGCACTTCACTAGCAATGCATTTTCGACTTCTTAAACAAATTTAACAATTTTTATCGATATACTTTGAGAATTAAATGGAACATAAACTGAAAGCTAGTGGTCTTCAAAGGGCGGCACAATTTCAGAAATTGACAAGTTATTCCTCTTGATTAGAGTTTTCATGCTATTTGTACAATCTGTCAGTTTGGATATGACACAGACGAGGTATATGAATAAACATTGCACGACTATGTATTTTCGCAGCCGGCAATAAAGTCGACATAACCTTACCATTTTCATGTCACATCCTTTTGTACAAATTTTGCGAGCATTACTAGTGAGAAAAATTAAAATTAAAAAAATATGAACAGTGTTGTTCAGATCTGTTTGAACAGATCTGTTTAGAGAATTATTTATTGAATTGAATGGTACTTCATTAATGAAGGAATATAAACAGCGACTAATGGAAATTGCTGCTTATACCAGGATAGTAAGTACACGGCTGACAATCATATTGAAGTAAACATTAAATCTCATTCCTTGGAAATTCAACCAATAATTTCTAAATCCAAATGCGTAATATTCTCCATGTATTTTATTTTGCAGTCAGTCATTTTTGAAAAGCTTGCTAGATGAAATATTAGACTCATCTTTCAGATCACCTTCATTAGAGCAGGTTTAAATGATTCAGTATACACACGTACCTTGAGCTTTTGTTGTCAGATATATATCAAATCCAAAGACATTCTAGATGTACCTAAATCCAAATGACTTCTGATAATACATCTTACTGGATATGTCTGTTGACAGAAAAAGTAGCCTGCTTCTTATGCAAAGAAGAGGGTCATGTGGCTAAATTCTGTAAAAACTTTTACTTCTAACTACTGGTATTACACAATTTTAGCTTATGTCACAATGAAATACTTACTGATTCAATTGTCAAAGATGAACAGCTAAAATCTTTTCCTGCCTTATCTGAAGCTTAAAAGATTACAAACCGTCCTCTTGCATCATGAGGTGGCTTATTGACTTCAGCTCTTCCAACAACTCTCAAGTGATTTGAATGCTGTCGAAGATGATAGTAGACGTAAAGCAATTGTTTCTATGAACGAAATCAATAAACACAAAATAGCTAGCCTGGCAGAGACTTTGCTAAAAGAAGTCTCTTTGCTACTGCTGCCTGCCAATGACTATGTACGTTCCTACTCACTTAGTGAATGTTCAAAGTTCAAAGTTGTCTACAATTCCTAATAGAATACGTACGACAATCTCAAAATCCTAAAAGCAGTGTTAAACCACACCAGCTTTGATAAAAATATTTTTCTCTTATTTACAGATCATAAGATAAAAAGCGAAGAACTGTCAAGTGCCTCAACAGTTCCTCAACAGTTTCCCAACCAAAAGATAATGTGAGGGAGGATTTCTTTCTTTTAGAAGAAGACTATTAAAGTTATTCATGGGTACAACTGCTACATCGTTACGGATTTTCTTCTGGAACTGAAGAGTCTTCACTCTAAGCGCTGGAAAATTCAGTCCATCCTAGTCAATTGTGACGTCCTCATCCTCGTTGAAACATGGTTGACTCACAAGAACAGCTTTAGCTTCTCAGGATTCATAGAGTACAAGAACAGAACTCATTCAAAAGGTGGAATTTTAATTCTCCGTAATTCTGATTCGTAAAAATGTGGTTTTCAGGAAAGTTACTGACATCAATCGATCTGACATCTGAGTTGAACTATGCGGTTTTTGTTTAAATAATATAAAGTCAGAACTGGATTTATGTGCTATAGAGCTCAAGGCCTCACTCTTGGGATGTAAGTGTTCAAAATATTGACACTTAACGGAACTATATTCTTGTAGGTGACTTTAACACTTATCATTCTAATTACAATTGCAGATATACAGATTTCATTATGCCTTGGAAATCGCTGATCTTCTACTACACAATTACAACTCTAATAAACGTGTCTTTGTACAGAATGAGTTCACAATGAATATATAGAGATTAACTAAAACTAAACGCGCGCAAATTAAAGCTAAGACGCACGCATCCCACGATGTCCCAGCGATATCATTCGTCGTCCCACGGTGCCCCGCTGGGGGCTCTAATATTTTACTTATCAACTAATCGTCCCTACAGTTCAGTTCAGATCGTGAAATAACAACAGGAAAGACATTTTCACGATCTAAACTGAACTGTAGGTTGCGTAGTTCTTAGCTTGATATCGTTTAACAAACGTAGGTTGCGTAGTTCTTATTTTGATATCGTTTAACAAACGTTGAAGTTTATCGTTTTACCGTTTAGCTCGATAACGTTTAACAAACGTTAATATTTGTAAAACGATATCAATTACCAGGTCTCACCACGAGGAGGTGACTACGCACGAGACCCGCCCCGGGGCTTACAATACATCATACAATACATCCCATCCATACATAGAATCATACAATTAATACAATAATTCACAGCCACACCTGCGCATTCTGTTCAAAGACACGTTTATTGAGCTTGGGACGAAATTAGGAATCCCTCATCTCCTCTGTTCTTTCGTCCGTTGTTGCTATTGCTACTTTGTTCGTTGCACTAGAGACGAGTTTCCAAGTTTCGCAGTCACTGTGCCGAATCGAGGTTCGCGCATTTAGAGTCAAGTGGTCTAGCGCTACCCCCAACGACACAGTGGGGTTCCCAGGAACCGCTGAGTTGGGGGTTACCAAGGACGCTGGACTACAAGAATCTCACCTTGCCCTTTCGGACGAGGCTGCAGTTCCCCGATTAGGCGCACTGACTGCGAGATTTGGGAGCTCGACTCTAGTGCAACGAACAACGTAACAGTAGTAAAAACGAAGGAAGTAAGGGAGGCGATGAGGGATTCCTAATTTCGTTCCAAGTTCAATAAACGTGTATTTGTACAGAAAACACTCAAAATGAATTTACAAAGAGTAACTAAAACTAAACGCATACAACTAAAACCTAAGACGCACGCAATTTAAAAGTAAAACGCACGCAACCCACGATGTCCCAGCGATATCCCTCGTCGTCCCACGGGGTCCCGCTGGGAGGTATAATATTTTACTTATCAACTAATTGTCCCTACAGTGCAGTTCAGATCGTGATATACCAAAACGAAAGACATTTGTACGATCTAAACTGAACTGTAGGTTCCGTATATAACGTATATAACAACATATATCACGTATATAACAACGTATACAACGTATATAACGTATATAAATTATATAACAACCTATATAACGTATATGACGTAAATAACAACGTATATAACGTATATAATACATAACGTATTATATAACATACATAACGTATACAACGTATATAACGTATATAACAACGTATAAAACGTATATAACAGCGTATATAACTTTATACAACGTATATAACGTAAATAACAACGTATATTACGTATATAACAACGTGTATAACATATATAACGTATACAACGTGTATAACAACATCGTGTACGATGTTCTAAACGTCGTGTACGATGTTCTCAACATCGTGTACGATGTTCAAAACATCGTGTGCGATGTTCTTAACTTCCAGTACGATGCTCTAAACGTCGTGTACGATTTCCTAAACGTCGTGTACGATTTCCTAAACGTCGTCTACGATTTCCTCAATGTCGTCTACGATGTTCTAAACTTCCAGTATGATGTTCTATACGTCGTGTACGATGCTCTAAACATCCAGTACGATGTTCTAAACGTCGTGTGCGATGTTCTAAGCTTCCAGTACGATGTTCAAAACGTCGTGTAGGATATTCTAAACGTCGTGTACGATGTTCTATACGTCCAGTACGATGATCTAAACGTCGTGTACGATGTTCCACACGTCGTGTACCATGTTCTAAACGTCTTGTATGATGTTAGAAACGTCCTATGCGATGTTCTAAACGTCGTGTACGATGTTCCAGACGTCGTGTACAATGTTCTGAACGTCCAGTACAATGTTCTGAACATCATGTACGCTGTTCTGAAAATCCAGTACGATGTTCTGAACGTCACAGGACGATGTTCCAAACGTCGTGTAAGATGTTCTAAACGTCGTGTACGATATTTTGAACGTCCAGTACGGTCTTCTAAACGTCGTGTACGATGTTCTGAACGACCAGTACGACTTTCTAAACGTCGTGTACGATGTTCTGAATGTCCAGTACGGTATTCTAAACGTTGTGTACGATGTTCTAAACGTCCAGTACGATGTTCAAAACATCGTGTGCGATGTTCTTAACTTCCAGTACGATGCTCTAAACGTCGTGTACGATTTCCTAAACGTCGTGTACGATTTCCTAAACGTCGTCTACGATTTCCTCAATGTCGTCTACGATGTTCTAAACTTCCAGTATGATGTTCTATACGTCGTGTACGATGCTCTAAACATCCAGTACGATGTTCTAAACGTCGTGTGCGATGTTCTAAGCTTCCAGTACGATGTTCAAAACGTCGTGTAGGATATTCTAAACGTCGTGTACGATGTTCTATACGTCCAGTACGATGATCTAAACGTCGTGTACGATGTTCCACACGTCGTGTACCATGTTCTAAACGTCTGGTATGATGTTAGGAACGTCGTGTACGATGTTCTAAACGTCGTGTACGATGTTCTGAACGACCAGTACGACTTTCTAAACGTCGTGTACGATGTTCTGAATGTCCAGTACGGTATTCTAAACGTTGTGTACGATGTTCTAAACGTCCAGTACGATGTTCAAAACGTCGTGTACGATGTTCTAAACGTCGTGTACGATGTTCTGTACGTCCAGTACGATGTTCTAAACGTCGTGTACGATGTTCTAAACGTCGTGTACGATTTTCTAAACGTCGTGTACGATGTTCTAAACGTCCATGCTGATGTTCTAAACGTCGTGTACGATGTTCTAACTTCCAGTACGATGTTCAAAACGTCGTGTAGGATATTCTAAACGTCATGTACGATGTTTATACGTCCAGTACGATGTTCTGAACGTCACAGGACGATGTTCCACACGTCGTGTACCATGTTCTAAACGTCTTGTATGATGTTAGGAACGTCGTGTACGATGTTCTAAACGTCGTGTAGGATGTTCTAAACGTCGTGTGCTACATTGTAAGATAAGTTACTACTCTGTCGTCGCCACAGCAACGACATCAAAAAAAAACATTGTTTTTTTAATTTAAATACTTTATATATTGAATTTAAATATTTGTTAGTTTTTCTTGGAAGTCTATGCTGTTAGTTTGTATAAATAATTGTTTTAAAATTATTATCATTTTTTTTGTATTTAACCTCAGAATGGAAGGAAATAATAACTATGCAAGAAATGAATTTTCTTAAAGTGAAGATGAATTCGAATTTAACATATACAGCGACTGAAATTAATATAAATGAAAATGGATATAATGATAGTGATAACAGCGATATAATAGTTCATCGAAGTCTAAAAGCACGGCCAATTGAATCTGACACCTCAAGTACTTCCTTGGAAGAAGATTGGGTCAGTATTACAGAGAATGGGTATATGTCCCTAAGACTAAGTTTTCAATAGGACCAAAAGTAACAGGCCCCCAAATTTCCTCTAATATTTCTGAACCGATTCAGTTTTTCAAATTATTTTTCTCAGACCAGCTTGTAGATGAAATAATAAAGGAAACAAATAACCATGCAACATCTGTATTGGAATCAAAGAATATAGCTAAAGACTGTGTATGGCAAACATGGAATGATGTAAATAAAGATGAATTCTGGGCTTTCATTGGGCTTATCCTAAATATGAGTACAATGCCTGTTTCTAACATACAAGAATATTGGTCGACTAAACACAACAGTAGAATCTCTTTTTTTCGGATATATTTACAAGAGCTCGATTCAATCAAATATTTTGGATACTCCATTTAAAAACTATTTAGATTCAAAATTTTCTGAACACTTTATTCCTGGTAAAAATATTTGTGTAGACGAAATCATAGTAAAATTTAAAGGGAAAATTTCTTTCATTACTTACAACCCTATTAAGCCAACGAAGTGGGATATAAGAATCTATACGATGGCGGATTCTGAAACTATATATCTATTCTATATTACCTTATTATGGAAGTATTACATCAGAAAATCTTATTCGTCCAGATTTACCAGTAAGTACTAGATTTCCGCTGCATTTATATCAAAAGTTGTTAGATAAAATCCCTGAGGCACAGAGTTATCATATGTTTACTGATAGATATTATACCAGTATTTGGCAGAAGAACTAATGAAATTGAAATGCCACTTGACTGGTACTATAAAAGCTAACAGGAAAGGTATTCCGACCTTATGAAAAAAACCTAAGTTTTCAGATAAGAAAACTTTTATTTATAAAAAAGGAAAAATCATGTTTTTAGCCCTGAAAAGACAAGAGGATTGTGTCACTTTTGAATACTTGGAATGATAGAGTCAAAAAGAATTCTTCGAGAGGGCACAGAAGTAGACATTAGTTGCCAGCTACACAAATTCCATAGGCGGTGTAGATCGAGCGCTGATCAATACGCTGATCTATTTTCTGAGAAAGTTTCTTAAGTGGTGGAGAAAAATGTTTTTTTGGGGCATGGAAGTGTCTGTAATTAATTCATATATCATACATAAAATTGAAAAAACAAAACTAAACGAAAAACCATTGACACGCATGAAATATGTTAAACCACTAGTCGATCAACTGATTAATAATTTTCGACGATCTAGAGCTTCTACGTCATCTTCTGAGTTCGGGTTAAACGGGAAACTTCATGAAATGCGCAAAGGTAAAAAAAGAGATTGTGTTGTTTGCTCCAATGGACAGAAGAAAGGTGAAAGACGTGAAACGAGTGAATACTGCGATACTTGTCCTGATAAGCCAAGAATGCATCTTGGTGATTGTTTTTCAAGATACCATAAAATGAAGAAATTCAAAAAATAATTTTTTTATTTATTGTATTTTTTTATTTATTTATTTTATACTTTTTTTAATTATATTGTATTAATAAAACATATTTTTTGTATTAATAAAACATATTTTTTAATTATATTGTATTAATAAAAATGTATTCACATTTTTTTTTAATGACAAAGCAAGATTTTCAATATTCCACAGAATATTGTGGCTCGCGCCTTTGTAAATAGTCTGGAGTAGCTGGTAGCCGATAGTAAAAATGACTCGGAGATCACTTGCTGAAAGGTTATATTAAAAATTGTTCGAAGTGCAAAGGGTTAATCGGTGCTTCTCATCTCCGGACGACCGCTTATCGCCCTCAAGCAAACGATATGGTGGAAAGATTCCATCGACAATTAAAAGCAGCGATCAAATGCCACGAAACGGAGAATTGAACAGAGACGTTATTCGTCATCGTACTCGGTATCCGTACGGCAATAAAGAAGGATTTGAAGACTTCAGCCGCAGAATCGTCTATGTCAGGGAAATACGATTACCTGGGGAATTTTTCACATGGCATAATGGCACCACAATCCACTTCATAAAGGAACTCCGAGAAAACATCAAAAAAATAATATCAGGTACTCAACACGCACTCTTTCAAAATCAGGATCAGACTCCCTGAACATGCATCTGCACATACTTAACTGGCAACTCTACACACACAAGGTTCACTCTCAGGACTCGCAGGTTTTTTGAAAGTTTTTTCCAATCTTTAAATCTTCAAATCCAATAATCATATGTTAAATGTAGGTTATAGCGATACTCCATCCCAGATTGCACGGATAAATACTTAAGGAAAAAAAAAATTGATCAAATAATGAATGCGCCAGAAACACGATATTTGAAATCTGGTACATCACTGTCAAATTTTCAATATCGAAGCACAAAGCTAATAATTATCCGAAATCATTCTACTACATATCACAAAGAGCTCTACCTCATATCAATGATTTTTGAATGTCTATATCTCTATGATACGATATAACGTGAGACTTCTTAAAATATTCTTGTACGAAAAATAAATAAACAAATTCGGATGAAGTATTTTCCATACTAACAAATTAGTTACTCATAAGTCAAAACTATAATACACGTTATTTATTTTTCATTGATCTAATAGCTACATCTACACAAACACCTACCCGAAAGCGCAGCCAATCAGCTCGTATTACTCGCCATATAATTAATAATTGTATACATTATTAATAATTGTATACATAATACGCCCATCCACTCTCCTTTTGCGAACAAAAATTTACTAATTTAAAACGAATTTATGGACAAATAGTTCTTTTACTGTATGTTTGCAAAACGTTCGATACCTTGATCGTTGTACAAATCAAACAATAAAAGAAACTGTATAGAAAACCGACGCGGAAAGCTAAATTTCTATGAAAATAAAAATTATATAATATAATATATAATATTATATAATATATTAAAACTTAAATTGTAACTAATAAACTGTATATGTTAAATTGTAACTAATAACTCTACATGCGGCACAACGCCGACCATATGTATAGCCGTAATTAAAAAGCTTAGACAAATATGTGTCTCATATAGAATTTTATTTTTTCTACTTAAATTAATATTAACTACTCTTAACCGTGCATTTAGATACTAGCTCATCTTGTATACCTAAATATCAACTTAGAATTATCATGCTTACCTCAATCTAATAATTACCTTTAAAACTATCACAACACAACAGTACAACATCCAACTTAAAACTATCTGTAATCTAGTTAAGTCAAATTTAGCCTAACATCATCACAAAAAATTTATTCATTCTGATTTTTATTCATTCTATTTATATAAATACATAAACATAATTAAAAATAAATGAAGTCTTTTTTCGATCCTTTCTTTCTCAACTTGTTGTATAATATGAAAGCTTTTGTTGATTCTGTGAAATAAATCTAAAAAACTGAAGATTAATAAAATTTGTAAAATTAACAATTCGATGAAACATCATTTTTAAATAGCTTCTTACTCTTAATCACTTCCTTTAACTCATACTCATTTTTCTATACATTTTAATACTATGAAATTATAATCATTGACTCAAACAATCAAAACCAAATAATTGACTCTAAAAATTGACTCAGGCGACTTCTTCATAGAAACACATTTTCGAAAATGTGATAACAGTATTCAGTTTTGTTGCTTTGATTCAACAATCCGCTTGTTGCGAAGTATCTTCTTGCAGTATTTTTTTGCAAAATATCATATATTTTTCTACGAAAAGAATTCTAATCTATTATATATATAATAATATATATTATATATAATCAAATTGTATTAAAGTTCATAATTATAAAATTCAATTAATTAAATCATTTAATACCATTATAAAAGGGAAAATGAAGTTATTAATTATTATAACAATTATTAATTGTTATATTTTTATAGCAAAATTATTATATTATTATTATCACGAAATATATTATCAATATATCAATAAGTAATAACTACATCTTTCATAGCAACGAAGTCGGAGGATATCCGTTTTCTCTACTACGAAATGCTCAAACGAAATCATTTTAATAATAATTATTTATAATTTATCCGTTCATATGGACATATTTTGTTCACATATTTTGCTTTTGCAAACATTTATATTAAATATATTTTATTTTATAAGTAATTACTATAAATATTCAAACTAACTGTTAAAATCACGATGTGCAAGCTCTATCCTGATCTAATAAAAAATCTGAAAAAATATTACTAGTCACGGGTATAAAAAATACCCAAGGTCACTATGCTCATCAAAAATTCTACGTATACAACCAGTCACCCGTGCCGATTCAGACCTTTCGTCCTACGACATGATTGAGTAACTGGAGAAACATAAATGCATGCGACTCACGGGATAGATAAAAAAGAAATGTTATCACCGATGCTACATTGGAGCAGGGAAAGTTATTGTGAAGACCCTCATCAAGTAGATACCACTGAATCCTATGGTAAAAGTGAACACCGTGAAGAATTTCTTAAAAAACAAAACATTTTTTTTCTAAAGATACAGTGTTATTTACAAAAATTTAAATTTTTATAATGATAAAAATTAGGACTAATAATTTTAAGTTTTATTTTATAATTATAATTTTACATTCGACTTCAATAAAAAATATAGAAAATAGAATTCAATAGAATACAAACTTACATTTTTAGCTTTTGAAACATCATAAGATCTTTAGAAGATTAGGAAAAGTAAAGAGTGTAAAAAATCTATAACAAAACATTGAACATTAGAATTTATGTTTAAAAGCAAAATCTTAATTTGGAAATAATGAAAGATTCTTTTATTCTTGGCTTTAGAGCCTCCATTGGAATTTTCCCAAAAGATATTTTCACAAAAGAATTGTTGCTGATATGAAGCGTCTGTAACAAAACGTTATACTTTTTCGTTAAATTTAAAAAATTAAATAAATTAAGATACAATATATAAAACTATTTACGATCTTGATCTCCTGGAAAGGCTTTATCCTCTTGAGCACTGACTCTACCGAAAACGAATATTCATCACAAAGAAAATGTAAAAAAAGTAATGTAAAAAAAGAAAAATAAAAGACTATCATTAAGTATCAATCGATTGACACATTGACTTTAATTTCGCGAATTATAGTTTAAATGAATTAATTTGATTTATTAAGAGCCATTTTGCTCAGAAAAATACTAAAGTATTGCGCAACAAGCATTGATTCTACCGACCGCATTGCACGCGATCACAAAATTTTCTGAAAATAAAACTGATTAGTAGGAGAAGAGCAAAGAGTACGTTCATTTAAAAAATATTGCTATTTTTCTAGGAAATGATCTATGACGATATAAGGAAACTTGAATATGTGTTAAAAATATTAATTGTAAATTATAAAATATTTCTCAATACCGAATACTGTAAACGGAAGACAACTATTTGCAGAAATTCTATTCTAAATGTTCGATACTAAAATATATAGTATGCACATTAGTAATATATTACATATTGTGTATATAGTAATATATCATGCATGTTGTATGTTGTAAGTATTCGAAAATGTTTTGTACAAACCAACATTTCACAGTAGAATATATTTAAGAAATAACAGCACGAAAAAACGCGTGTGAAATCTTGCTTTGAAACATTTCAATTGTGTCTCAACGTTTGGAAAAATATATAAATCGCACCTCAAATATATATAACTTGTATACTGCAAGTTATTGTAAATGTTACCGAAAATAAAATGTTACTAAATTTCCATTAATATCCATTAATAATCGTGGCTATGCTATCTCTATGCTATCTTTACAAATTAGAACAAATGTGTCAAATGAAGGCAAATAATCAATTTCAAATTCTATCAAAAAAGTGTACGAAACAAGCTATCAGTAACCGTATGAGTGAAATCAACGATTGAAGAAAATTCGGTGCGAAAAGTTTCAAAGCACTACACGATTTCGTTATCGTAATGCTTAATAGAAGAGTATCGAAGAAGCAACGCCATAGAAGAGACGCCACCGATAGTTTCGGAAAAGTTAACTTAAACTTGTGACGTAATATGTACGTATTATTATCACGAAATTCGACACAACTGAATGACTCCTTAAGACAAGTCTCGACACACAAAGTCTTAAAATTCTAAGTCTCTAAATTCTTAATAAATTATTGCTGAATGTAGTATTAGAGTTCAAAATTACACAGTATGATGTTAAAGAATCGACAAATGAATAGAAAATGTTGGTACATAGCATATAATAAGATACGTATAATAAAATATATGTATTTATGTGTCATAAAACTCATATACGTGTATGATTATCTTCGAGAACTTAAATATTAAGTACATTGATTGTACAAATTTCTAAAATTCAAAAAAAATTTTTTAAAAAGAACGAAAATATTCGCACACTCGCTGAAAAATTGTCGACACTTTAAAACGAATAAGATAAACTTTCCAATTCTTTGATTACACTTTCTTTAAAAGAATAGAATTAATTAAAATATATACGCAAAGGTACTTACATTCTCGGCTTTGAAGCTGGTTTTTCTCTAGAGGACGCAGACAAGCGGAAGTAAAAAACTGTGAAGAATCTGTAATAAAGCGTTAAATATTATAATTTATTCTTTAAAACGCGAAGTTGATTATTCAAAAAGTTCGAAATAAAAGACGGAATTGCGTTAAAATTTGAAATTTTAATAACAATAATGATGAAAATTCTAGTAATAATAAAAATTAAATTCTGATATTTAAAAGCACAAAGCACGTTAAAATATATATTATATTTCATATATCTCATTATATTTAATATTTAATATTATATTTAATATTTAATATTATATTTAATATTATATTATATTTAATATATTATTAATATTAAATTATAAAATGAAATCATTTTATAATTTTATTTCAGTAAAAGAATGAAGACTTTCAACCTTCCAATTTCAATTACAGAAAATAAAATAAAATCTAAAAGTAACTTCAGTTTCTTAAATATAATAAAATTTAATAAATCTACATTCTAGGTATTAAAACTTTGGTATATTCGAA
The DNA here is from genome assembly GCA_032399595.1 of Tetragonula carbonaria. NCBI lineage: Eukaryota > Metazoa > Arthropoda > Insecta > Hymenoptera > Apidae > Tetragonula > Tetragonula carbonaria. The sequence goes on along the minus strand of JAUCRC010000012.1, from coordinate 1,137,744 downwards.
CAGAAAATCTAAATCGTTTTAATCGTGTTCAGTTTCATTTCAGACTCTTAATAAAGTACAAAATTATTAATTATAAATATAGCATCATGCTATATATGTATCAGTAAAATAAGAATGCATATCTTTATAATGAATCAAACACTACCAAATTTGCACAGAATGTTAGGAAAATTATAACCCATTATTTTAGAATTCCTCGAAATTATGTCAGCATCAAATAAACAATCTGCATAAAAAAAACCAAAGATTTAAAATTAATGTACAAAATCAAAGTCAATAATGTTAAAATAAAGCAATAACTAACCTATAATTTTGTCTCAGAAACTCACTACGAAAGTCTAATAGTCAAATAGATAACCAAAGACAAACGAACAAATAAAGTTCGGCAAATTATTTAATATCGTTAGAACCACATCTAAGAAACTATTAAATAAGAAAATATTGGTTAAATGAACCTATTAGTGGCTCGTAGAAAGTGGCAGAATGGTAATAGGAGTATTAAACAAGGAAAATAACATATGTTCATATCAAACGAATTAATACATTCCAACATTTCTGACAAGTGACTGAAGGCAGCTCCCGCCAAAACTTAACCTAGCCGCTTCTCTATTGGCTAGTGCTTTATGATCACTTTCCTATTGGCTAGCCCAGTATGATTCCTCTTTCTCTCAATGACGCGCAAAATCAAATATTATACCCGCGTTATTCAAACTCCGATCAATGCGCTATGTTAGTTTCGCAACAAATAATCAGAAGAAATCTTTGAAATCTTACTTTCTACTAACAAAAGATATATATATGGCAATTTTAGAACATAAGTATGTATCATGCACAAAAATGTAGGGAAAAAATTACAAACAAAATACAAAATCTTATACGCTTGATATGATACTTATACGTCTATTCATCTTTATCACAGATTTAAAAAAATAAATGATCGATTAGAATAGTAATTCTATGCAGGAACTATTATGATAATGAAGAAGGAGAAACACTTGCAGATTAAATTAATTATTGCAGTTATTAATTAATAATTTGTGAAAATCAGACTAAATGAAAATTTGACAAGAAGTTTGGACACTACTATACAATAGTTGATAAATAATTAGAAAAAAGGAGCTAAAGGTCATTAGCGATCTTCTCATTCATGTCAAAAGGAAATAGAACAATTCTAGAAGTTAATAATATTTTAAATAAATATTACACATGTAATCAATGATTTATTCTGTATTTCGTTTGCGATAGCATCGATTGTATTTCAAAAGTTCAAGACAAATTCCGAGCTTTCCACTGAACGGTAATTACAAAACGAGTTATCAGTCGATATCGAGCATCGAATAAACATGTTCCACCAGTAGTAAAAATGAAATTTAACAACAGTAGTTAAGGTTGAATATCGATGTAGAGCGACATTAACAAACGACGGTTCCAGAGGATCCTTTTCGCGACAACGAAGGAGAGTCGTTGTATGAATTGTTTTATATAAAAGCCAACAATTGAAAAATCAATAGCTGTTCGCATTTCAAAGTTCGCTTGATCGGTGGTGCCACCTTCTGCACTCCTTTTCATCATATTCACAAGAACGAACTTCCATTAACGAATTATACAGTAATTATTAAACTTTGAGCCGAAAAATTTTTGTTCAAACACGGATTATTGCGAGTCACGCGAAGCCCCGTTCTAAATCCAACGTTAACCGTTATAACTGGCAGGCACGATTGTTTGAACTATTTGAGAAAATATACAAAGAAGCGGAGAATGGAGTGCGGAGTAATGAACTCAACAGAGCCAACAAAACTCGCTAACAAACGGCAGTTTATTAAGTTCGACATTCAAAGGGGGAAGAGCGAGGAGGAACCGAGCGATACATAATTACGAAAACCGTTCCTTCAGAAACAACAACAGAATTTTCTCAACAGATTAATTCTCTGATATTCGCAGACGTGATGGAAAACAAAATTCTCCGGTTCGAGCGAGAGCTTTTACCGTTGAGCATCACGGATTGAGGATAGAAGGAGGGGAAATGGGAGCGATGATAAAGATTTACGCTACATTTTACGGGAATTAAGGGGACACGAAAGAAAAAGAAGACAGAGAACCGACAAGCCGAAATAAAGTTCGAACTGCTGCGAAGCTGATATTCGCTGCGGTAAGAAAACAGGAGAAGAAGAAGCAGGAGAGTGAAACGGGTAGTGACGGGAGGATGGGAAGAAGGGAGAATGGAAAGGAGAAAGCAGAGGCGTTTAAAAAGGGAGAAGATTGGTAGAAGGGAGACCAGGGAATTATGTGTATTCTCGGAATGATTCATAAATAGTTTATTTTCGTACCGGGCACCGGAGAATCGTTAGTTACGAGGCGAGGTTACCGTCTTCATGTGGCGCCGCTCGTCTCCTCGTCCGCACCATGTGCGTGGCAACGGCAACTGCACTAACGCGGATCAATTCAATATCCAATATTATGCATCGTATTTTTTTTCGAAATTCCCCATAAATATAGATGTAGAAAAGAGGAGAAAATAAAAGATAGCCGAGTAAAGACGTTGAACCGCAAGCAACCGTTCATTCACCATTGATACCACCATTTAAGAGAACAGAGTGCAAGTACGACAATAGTTGTCGCTGTTGGGAAGATCAAGATCGTGAAAAACGAAGGAGCGAAGGAGCGAAGGAGCGAAGGACGGGATTTCTCTCGGGTCTTTATTGCATTCTTTTAACATTCCGCGATGAAAATGAAACGGCGGAAGCAATACCAGAGCGACGTTGAATTAAGAGATGAACGAATACATTTTCAACTTGTGTTGCCGCCGTTAACAGGTAACAGTAAAATTCATGGTTAAATAAATTCGACGCGCGAATAGTTGCGCAACAAAGTGCAAAGAGAGTGGAAAATAAAGCCGAAATCCGGATTAACGCTTCAAAACAACGACCGGGTAATAAATTCCGTTCACCAGCTGGGAAACAGACGATACTCTCCATGATACCACGCATGTACATATTAAGCGAACAGTTATTTCGATAATCGTATTAGCAATATTTTATGCTCTCGTTAACGACGAATCTTAACCAGATCGAGTAATATTGACCGTCTCGCTCTAGTCGATATAATATCGCTTCTTTCTCGTCCTTCTGGTTTTGTCGGTTTCGGTCGATCGGTCGATTCGATTCTCATCGAATCGCAGAAATTATTTGCATCGTTTGATCCGTCGTACACGAAAAAATGTGAAACACTTGTTGCCTTGATGTTCGGGGCGGAAAGCCAGCAACCAGAATTTTTGGGGCGTTGAATTTTCAAAGAGGAAGCAACTCGCTCGCTTCCTTTCCTCGGTCGTTACCTCGAAAATCGAATAAGCAACATTTTTGCAGGGAGCCGAGGCAGTCGAAGAATTTCAGCTTGCGTACGGATCAACGCGCGACGAAAGAAACTGGAACGAGTTTAATTTGCATATTTTCCGAATGCACAAACAACTCGGTCAGGCGACACGTAACGGAATTTTATATTTCAGCCGCGATAAAGGGTGACGAAGGGCAGAAAGTAAGAGAGGGAGAGAGGGAGAGGAAGGGGCGCTGCGGGCGATTTTTAGTCTCGTCAAAAATTCCACGACGTTGAAACATTTAAAAGGTAACGTAAGTTTTCTAATTATACCTTAAAGAAGGTTTACTTTTTCGCCTGTAACGCGCCGACAGATTTACGCGCACGAGAGGGGAATTTCCTTCTATTTTTTCGTTGGTTTCGCGCGTGTACTCATCGTCCGAGGAGTATTTTCCGGGCCACAATTATGCGCAATTTATTACAGTAAACAACGAAATAGCTTTCAGAAAACGTTGTTCAAGGTTTCGAAATTACGACTGCGCCACATCTTTTGGCTTAAATAGTGGCAGCGAAAAAGAGGTGGCCAGGAAAGGACAAAATGGGAAAAAAGCGCGAAAGAAAAGCACGCGGAAAGAAAAGAACGAGAATGTGCCGATGATATAACAAGCATTGTCCAATTTTACAAACCCTGCGTTGCTGTTAACGAATGAAATAAAATAAAAACGGGGGAAAGGTGAAAGCAACGCGAGCGTAGTTTTTTCGATGAAACAAAGGTAGGAGAGTGCCCGCTGACGGGAGGAAAATATTTTCAATTACGTTGCGTTCTCCAATTATAACTGTCGGGACGACGATTGAAATGAAAGAAATCGTTCCGGACACAAAATATTCCTTCCTATTCGTAGATTTTTAACGATCGTAAGTTTCGTGTTTTTCTTTCGCCGTCGAAGGAAAGTTCGAGGTTGAAAAAGGGAGAAGAGAGCGTAAATTAAGCTCTATCGTCTGTTTCTTCCACTACGTTCAAAGGATATTAAACGGGGTAACAGTAATCGATGCAAGGGAAATTCGCAGTCTTAAACGACAGTGTAACTGTGTAACACACATGTCACATCGTATCGTCGATCGTAACAACGACACATCACGTACTGTAAACGCAGGTGTACACGATACTCGTACTTCCGGATGCGGTTACGACTGTTCAAAACTAACGTACAAATCTACGCGCACGGCGTAGGCAACAGTTCGCCACTGCTACTAGTAGCTCGCGGTTCAGTAACCGACTTCCGTTCCCATTTTCCGACATAGACGCTCTCGCCTCGTGATTATATCAAAATTATTACCAAGAACTGCTCGAGAAATCCTGTCCTTCCTTCCCTCTGGATTCTCCTCGACCCACGAGCTCGTGCATAAAACGGTGAAAATAAACGCAGCCGGCTGTAATCTCGGAATTATGACTCATTTTTCGCTGCGGAGATATTAAAAAACGCATAAAGTTTTCGATCAAACGGTACCACTCGAACAGCCACTTCCGCAGCCGGCTTTTCTCCCTTTGCCACTTTCATCGCGATGAATGCTCGAGACGCGCAATAAACCAGACAGTAATTGAATCAGTTACACGAGAAAACGCCTGGTATCCAATTTTCTTGGCACAGTCGAGCTAACTAAGGATTTTTGTTCCGCCGGGATACATCTTTCAAGAGATGAACAGCCGCGTCTAGCTGTCGCTTCGTCGCGTTTACGCGCCAGAGGGAGAACACAGATAAAACACGAAAAATGTACCAGATTCCGCTTGGTTCGAAACAAAAGTTTTTTTTTTTCGTGGAGATATCCAAAGATCGACGATCGGAAGAAGAAACGTCTGTTCAATATCGAACGAATCCGACGACGATCGAACAGCTGGCCAAACAATGCACGAGCCGTGCACGCGTGCTGCTTTCTGCCGTGCTCGAAATTTGTTTATCGATCCCGAAAGGGTTGAACCTGCTCCATGGCTCGCCCCCGTCCGAGCAAACCTCTCTCCAGACATTATTTTCTAACGCGCGGAGCTGAGAGGGTCGCGCTGTGAAACTGCGAAATATTTATAAACTCTTCTCCTTTCTTTGAACGAGAGGTCGACGAACAAACCATCGAGCTGGCGCGTCGCGACGCGGCTCGGCTCGGCACGCGCGTTATGTTTACGTCGGCGTTAAAGTTGCCCAAAGGTCCGATTGACGAGTGGAGAATCACGTTAGTATCATTTCAAATAAAATGTTTGCATCTCTTCGAGACGCTGGAACATTCGCGATCATAACCGTGTCGTAACAAGAGGAAACCGAGGCGGTCGAGCGAACGAGAAAAAAACTAGCGAGAGAAAAAGTTCGAGCTGTGGCAGAAAGCATCGCGAGATAACGCGATCCTTCGACGACGAAAGACCCGCGCGTCCATTAGCTCGAGAGGTGTGGAAACACGTTCGATAATTTCCCCGATTCGAATTCGAAAGACCGCTTGTTGGCCAGATTGGTTGCGGACGCGCAATGAAATTTAATAGGGAGGGATCGAACGTTGGCGAAGGGATGGCGGAGGTCGCGCTAGAATTCGGAAGCGGAACGTTACGTTAAAAACAACGCAAACCGTAAAAATAGATAAAATGGAGCGTAACAACAGTTTCAACGGAAAATAAAAAAAAAAAAAAAGAAGAAATAAAAAGAGTTGCAGCGAACGCGACCGGACGAAGTCATATCTCTCGTATCGCGGAACGTATTCCGTGTTCGACGCGTCGGTTTATATTGCCTTGTTCGTCTTTGGTCGAGACGATGCATCCCCCGGGGCGAGTCAATTTCAGAATGAGAGAACGAAAGTATCTGTTCTTTCGAACGGCGAGAAACTAGGCACGGTGAGAAGCCACGGTATATAAATCAACCCGTTATGTAGCTGGTCGACAGCATAAGGAGATCCCTGGATCTGTTTGCATGACGAAAGTTTCATGAGGATCAGTCGATACTCTCCTCTGTCTCTGGGAGAACCATAAGAAGAGCAAAGGGAATCGATATAGACGTCGGCAAACGACGTTTGCGAGCTGCGCTTTCTCCGGACAGGCAAATTTTCGGCTACGCAGCGAAACGTGTATGGCGCGTCACGAACAGCGTATTACAGGTTTCGAAACATGCTACGATCATATTCGAAATTGCCAAATATTTGCAAATCACTTTGTTCCGCGTGCGACGTGTTAATTACGGGCTCGGGTGCAACTGCCCCGGAACGCATTTAATAGCGGTCGTTAATTTCCCGAAAAACAAGCCGTCGAGTGACTACACTCTCGTACTTTCAACCTGCGCGTCGAGAGATGAATATTTGAAATGCCACGGACGATCCGAGCGTATTGTCAAATACGACACAGGTCGTTTGCTACGTGCTGCGGCCGTGATTCATACGGAAATACAGCGAAATTCGACCGATCGATCCGCCAATAGAAATACAATAAATACCTGGCCACGAGCTTGCATTTCGAAAACATTTACGCTTTACCGAGTCACGCTTGACGTTCAATCGGACTTTTTAACAATGTGGCACGCGTGTTCGCGAACGCATTATGGGCATCTTGAGTAATTTACCACGGGATGTAAACCCGTCGGAATACGCGACGATCAACGAAACGCGTGGATCCCACGACCAGCTAACAACCTTTGTGCAACAAAGAGGAGCAAAGCACTCACAATAGAACGATCTCCGAACTCGAAGAATTTCGATCTTCGTGGAATATCATCGCGGTGCGAAGCGAGGCGGATAAACGCGTTTTGAAGCGGTAATAGGCTCGTTTGAATCCGCAGACGGTTAGCTACAAACAATTTGCCTGAAATTGCCGTACGTGCGCGATTCGCGAAGATAAGCACTCGAGAGAACGGAAACGGCCCTCTTGAGAACGCGAGCGAGCGTCATCCACGGGTAGCTCTTTCCGGGTTTTGCAAAAATTTCCCACCGCGTGTACTTTATACACTCGTAACCGAGAGGAAGCCTTGAAAATTCGCGGCTCCCTACTTTCTCTCACTTTGCCTGGTAATTGTCGAGGTATTGTCTCCCGCGATTCAAGCGCAAACGGAAACTCGATTTATTCGATATTTTCGCCCTCACCCCCTTCCCTTCTCCCCTCGTCCGCTTTCCCGCGGTTTGCTTTCTCCCCCCTCACCAGTAAGTTCTACTGCACGCTTATCGAATCAGGGAAAGATCATTGGGCAACTTTCAACAAGTACGGTCTCGCCGCACGGTACTTGATTTGGCTCTTTCTCCATTTCTTCCTCGGCGACTTTCCCCATTCGTGTCGTGCGATTATCTCATGAGTATGACGAGAATCGGATGGGGAAAAGGAAAAGGAACCGCAATTGTTTCGCGACACGTGCCAAGTGTAAGTGTAGATAAACGTAATTTGAGCAAACGCGCACGAACGAGCACGGATACTTTTTCTTTTTCTTCTTCTTCTTCTTCCTCGTCGTCGTCGTCGTCGTCGACCCTCTTTTCGACTATTAATCACAGAGGAAGGGTCGAGGAAGGAGGGAAACGGCATAAATTTTGAAATAGTAGAAATTCATGGACGACCTTTTCATAAAAAAGTACCGCTGGTATTCGGTGTAACGCGGCTAAAAATTCCAGCTGCCTTTGAACCCGAGATAAACGCGTCTTTCTACAAAGAGAAATCCTAAAAGTTAGCAGCATCCCTATCTGCCCCGTAGTTCGGCTCGCCACCATCTCCGCCGCTACTTCCTCCACCCACCCTCGTACCCACCAACGTCGCTATCTGCTCGAAAGGTGGTGGACGGAGAAAGAGACGAGACAGGGAGATGAACGAGGGAGAGAAAAACAAACGTGAGGGGCAGGGATGGGAAAAGAGAAGAACGAGAGATGAAGAAATCGAGAGAAAACCAGGAAACAAAGGTAGGAACGGGAAAAGGAAGTAAAGAGAGAAATGCAACGATGGAGAATTCAACGAGATAAGCTACAAGAAAAACAAAAAACAGGTGAGAACGACGCAGGAAAATGAGGCACGTAGAAAAAATAAAAGAAGAGAAAGAGAAGAACGAGACCGGGGGGGAGAGGAATTGGTCGAAGAGAGGAGCAACGTGAGGCGAGGCAAGGGATCGACTCGTTTTCACGATGCTGTACGCAATAAATTTCGAGAGGCTTTGAATTCAATTCTATGCAATTAACGTCGAATTTACGAATTTCCACCGGGCCGCGGAATGAATTCCCGATTTAACAAAATATTTGGAATCTCTAAATTCTCGTCGAATTGGCCAGACGGTAATAATTTCGGCGTGTGTTCAGCGTGCCTCCGTTGCAGTATCTTTGTGCGAAATAATGTATCAGAAGTCTGCAAACCTCGCAGGCTATGTCCCGTCCATACTTTCACAACACTGCAGTCCTTTCACTTGGCTGAGAACTTGTCAACGCATCTACAAATGTCTTCGCGACACTATCAAAAAATGCGTAACGCAGGATCTTCATATGTCGTTAGGTAAATGCTTAAAAATTCGCGACAGAGGGGGATCGAACACCCACCCATCGCTTGATAGGGAAGAAGAAATGTCAAGCAGATGCGACTGAGATGGTCTAGGAAGAACGACGAAACGAGAAAAAGAGGAAGAGAGAGAGAGAAAAGAGAGATAGGGAGAATGAGAAAAAGAGAGAGAGAAGGAGAAAGAGAATACGACAGAGAAAGCGGTAGAGAGAAAGAGTCAGGGTGCCGGAACGAGCGGGGCCGACCCTGCGCGCAGCCTCCCCAGTCCACCCCGAAGATTCAGTCGTCGTGCGGCAGAGGAGGACCGAGGAACGCCCGGTCGAAGCACGCTGCTCTTCTCTCGAATTCCGTCTCTCTTTCAACCCTCTCTATTCCTCCGTTAGTCGGTCGGACGCACGCTCGTTGTCTCCGTTCGGTGCGGTGCGGTGCGGTGCGTGCCACGGACGGCTACGAGTGAAAACGGAGCTACGAGGACGCTTGCTGGCGAGTTCCCAGGTCGCGCGACGAAACTGTTACGTCCAGCACGGGTAAAATTCCCGGCGGCGAGCCGGAAGCGGGCGAATATTCGGAAGAGAAATGGATGAAACGCCGAAACTCCACGTCACCACGATGTACGAAGCTCGATCATATCCGTAAATTCTGCAACCGTTCGAAACGAATCGACGCCGGTCCGGGATTGACGTTGTCAACCTGTCTCCTACGACTCTTTGCTTGTACTCTTGCAACCGTCGGCCCTGTGTTACCTCTCTCTTTCGCGACACCGTGAAACGGCGAAGGGTGGGTAGTGATATTGCATGCCGCGATACCGAACGCAGTGGTGGTAGTATTGGCCAGTGGTGGTGGTGGTGGTGGTGGTGGTAGTAGTAGTAGTGGTAGCGGCAGTGGTGGTAGTGATGGTGGTGGTGGCGGCGGCGGTGATACTAGGAATGCTGGTAGTAGTGACGGTTTAAATTTCAGCCGCGTGCTCGGGTTCACGTACGTGAGCCATTACACGGGTCCGCAGGCTTTCTCGTCAACCGGGTAGGATATACGAGCGGTAGTCACGGTTCGCGGATGCAAATTTCCGTCCAGCTCCTCAAGGGGAGCTGCATAATTCTTTTTTTTCTTTGTTTTTTCTTTTTCCCTTTTTTGTCGGTCGCGCGTATCGGTACCCGGAGCGGTCTCCGCTGCTGCTTCTCTTCCGCGAGAATTCCCGCGTGCGTGGGCGCGTGCCTCTCTCCGTATGGATTTTGTCTCCTCGAAAGTGTCCACGTCTCTCGAACACGACGTGTCCATGCATGTCTGTTTCGATCGAGCTGCCGCGAGAACGAAAGACTCTCTCGATCCCACGACACTTCGCTCGAATTCTTGATTCTATGCGATACTTTCGTACGCGACGAGGCAGTCGCCAGTTGCAAGGCAATCGCGATTCACAATGAGAAAAAGAAGTAGATGCAGTCCGACGTACGACGAACGTCCCATTGTTCGACGATACGAAGTTCAATTCTTCTGCGGTAAAAAATCTACTCGCTCGAGGATGGAACAAGAGCGATATTTACGTCGCTATGATTTATACTTCCAACTTTCTCGACTTTCCTCGAATATCGCGATCCACCGCGAGCTTCGAACTATGCTACGAGGAACGCTCTGTAGATGAGAATCGTACCTCGTAGGCATTTCATTGGACAAAGGCTGAGCGTTCATCATCTCCGAAATCGGTATTCTACCGTTTCCTACAACGTTCGCGTGCTTTCAACGTTCGCCTACTGCGAGTCCTCTCTCGCTGTGACAGAATGCCCGCGGGCAATAACTTGTTCGGGAAAGGGTACGTTTTTATTACGACGTCAAATCGTTCTCTTTCTTCGTTCTCTTTCGGTTTTTCTTTTCTTAGTACCGCGTTAAATTTCTATACCGGGGTTGGTAAAAGTTAGATTAGAACGTAACAACATGATCGATTGCACAACGCTGTCGACAGACACTATCATCTACTGTCGCTCGACGCTGTCTCCTCCTCTTTCGATATTCCTCCAGGGAATAGAATAGAAAGAGGTGAAACGGGGACTATCTTCTTACCGAGAGCTGGTTGCCGGTGCACGAATAGACGTATCGTTCGAAAGCTTGTTACATTAGACGAAAGTAGAGCGTAGGTACTATCGGTACTAGCGGCGTTCCCTCCTTTCTGATTCGTGCCCCATCACCGCAGCGCGAGGAAACGTAAATACACTGTAAACATTACCGATTCTCCGATATCGGAACTTGGGAGGAGGTTCGGGGGTGCATTTCCTTCCCCCCGAGAAAGAGAAAAGAAAAGTATGGACCGCGGCGTGTGTACGCGTATGTGCACGCTACATGTACACATCGGGCACGTTTACATTATGGAAATCCACGGACTTTACGACTTTTCGAAGATATCGCGTACATTTCCTTATCTCGGTTTAAGGCTCTCCGGAAAAACGTTTATCTCTGCGGCGTAAAAAGGATAGATAGACTCCGTAAAATCGGCAATGATCTCACTTCGCGGTGAGATACACCCCCGTAAGCCCCTTCCCTATTCCGTCCCGTGAAATATTTATATTCTTCGGGGGAAGGGAAGAAGAGAGGTGGAGGAGAAAGGTCGAGAAAGAGAGAATTTTTCGATGAAAACGCAAACGATCGTTCGAGTCATGTGAGCAGGAGACAGGTAGCGGCAGATTCTCCGGGTTTTTTGTGGATTGGTTCCACGGAAGAGCGCGTATTCCTGGTACCATTCGATCGCGCGGGAATGAATATCGGTAACCGTACAACAGACGAGCACAGAGGGGTCGATGGTTTCCCGTTGTACTCGAATCTTTTTTTCGTTGAATAGAAATGCCGACTACGGTTTTTTCTTTTTTTCTTTTTTTTTCTGTTCTAGCTATATTCGTTGTGTCGGAACGTACCGGGGAGAACAAATCGAGGGAGGGTTCAGGGTGGGAAAAATATGGCTCGGGTACTACGTCGATCCAACTTTCTCGTTCACTTTTTTTTTCTTTTATTTTTTCTTTCTCTTTTTTTTTTTTTTTTTTTTTTGTTGGCCCGACACTCGAGAATTATCAACCGTGTCCAGTTTCGTTCACTGTAAATGAAATTCCGTAGAAACCAAAACGCAGCCGCGCGAGGATCAAACAACCGGTCCGACCCGGTGCTTTCTTCCTCCACTTATCGTGTCTAGCGAGAAACTCTTCGCAGCCTGAAAGTAAACTGAACCACGGCGGAAGAAAAACGGAGAAAGAGCCGTGAAAGAGAGAGAGAGAAAGAGAGAGAGAAAGGCGACAGCGTAGAGAAGAGAGTGGCAAATCCCGGATTAACTAGCTTGTTTAAATGTTTAGATTGCCAGGTGGCAAAGTCTTTTTCCTCCCTTCCGATGGAATTCGAATCGATCGACCACTAAAAATCCGCTCGCGTTCGAAGTTATCGTCATCAAGGAGAGGCTTGGAGTTTTTTCAACGGATTTAATAAATACTCGGCGATCCTAGAAGCAAATAAACCGGCGAGAGAAATCAGAAGGAGATCGTTAACTCTCCCAGAGTGATGTGATAAGAGTTTCGGTTCATAATTTCAGGTTCAGGTAAATCTCGTTCGCGCGGGAGATACGTGCGTTGATACTGGTTGGAGAAAAAAAAAGATCGCGAAAAAAACATCGACCGCGAGCGGATTCTTCCTCGAAAGATGAAATTCCAGTAGTGAGCGTGTCGTCGCTCCGCGAAGAAAGCGACGTGTCCGACGGGAATTAGACGGTTCGACGAACACGAAAAGCACGGTCGAGATTTTGATGATTCGTCCCTTTTTGTAAAACATTCCTCTCGCGAACGAATGTCTACTTCCGAGAAGAAGACCACGATTCCCATTCGAAAGTACGAGTTTCGTTGAAGAGGCAAACGCGATCCGACGACCAGACGATCATTCTGTGTCCTCGAGCGACAAAAACAGCATCGACCGTGGAGTGTCGCTCTCGCGGCGCGGCGGCGAGTCGAGTTGAGTCGAGTCGAGTAGAGTCGAGTCGAGTCGAGTCGAGTCGTCGAGACCGAAGCGCACGGATACGTGTAGCGCGATGCGAAGCCTGATCCGTTTTGCTGATCAAACTCGTGGCAAGGCGGGACACGTGCGCGGCTACCGTTTTGTAATCGTGGCCCTTGGCTTGTCCTTTTAGAAGCGAACGGGCTCGCCGGTACAGGAAACGAAGAGCGTACGTGCACGATGCCAGCCAAGGCCACGTCAAAGGATAAAGCGCATTCCCCAGAAGCAAGGGGAACCAAGTTGGACCGATACTCGCAGCAGCACCATTCAATTTTACACTTTTATACGAAACGAGTTCCAGCGGCCGCCGTTTCCGCATTGTTCCGGCCTGACGGTGGTGTCTTTTGACTCGTGCCCGAAAATAGAGACCAGTGGATGTTGACTGAAGCGCGCGACCATCGCCAACCGACGATAAGCGACGGGGACACGTCGAGGAGACACGTCGCCGTCTGACTAGACGACGCAGTCGTCGGTGAATCAACGTCGACGGTGAAAACCGACAGGGGGAAGACTGGTCCACCGGTCGTTGTGGCCCGTGTTGTGCGCAACGAACGACGCTGCCAGATGGATGGAAAAGGGCACACTGGAATCTTAACCGGCCTGTAAATAGCCCGTCGTAATTCCCGTCACGCGAATCCGATATCCCTTAAGTGGCGATATCCCCGGCTGGGCCGTTTGAAAGCGAGCGTACGTAAACTTTCTTTCCCCTTTCGCGAATCGAGGAACACGAACCGGAGGAAATCTCTCTCTCTCTCTCTCTTTCTCTCTCTCCCCCTTTCGCTGCCGAAGTGCGCAATTTCGCGACTCCAATTGGAAACGAAGAGAGAATTGGACAAAGAAACGGAGAAGGAGAGGAGACGAGAAAGGATATAAAAGAGAAAAGACGTCCACGAAGGTGCCTAATGCTTCTCAACGACATGGAGCTGCTAATGTTCTTAGCAGTAACGGCCTCCCTTTTGGGCAATTGCCAAACGGACGAAAAAGGTAATGTATAGACGTCCCTTAGACGGTGACGAAAGAAACGCGAGCTTTACTTTCGACCGTTGCCGACCGTCGCGACGATCGTAAATCCAGGGATGCACGTTGGAAAACCGGCAAACACCGACGGGGATTAACTTTTATGGTTGGTGGGAGTGGGAAGGGGGAAACGAGTGTATGGCCGCAGCGAACTTGTATCCCCGATAACCGACCCGCTTTTCAATGACCTAACCATCTACCGTCCGTGCTTTTAATAACTAACGAAAACGCGTCAGTCGTAAACACGAGAGATACGACGTTGCTCGTTCGAGAGCTGACGTTCGATTCGACAATTCATCCCTGGATCGACGAAGATCCCGCGATGGCGACGAATCGCCGCGATTTTCGCTCGACGATAAACGCCATCCCGTTTGTTTGCTCGTTTTTTTCTTTTCTTCTTTTCTGTTTTTTTTTTTCTCTTCTTTTCGAACGGTCGAGAAATTTCTGCGATACAATACCGATGGAACGGACAGAAGGAAAGGAGAAAAAGAGAAATTGCACGAGAAAAAGAGAGGGAGAGAGAGAGAGAGAAACTCTGCGCGCGGAAAAATGAATTGCCAAGCTCAGCCGAGCTCACATCCCCGTGGATAATATCGCGAGAGAAATGGTCATTTTGATGGTAATTCAAAAATCACTGAACGTATCGAGGAAAAAGATAAACGCGCCGATTACGCGCGGAATACGCCCGTTTTAATTAGAGTCATCAATTGCGCTAGAACCAAGAAGTATCTCTCTCTCGACGGCGCTCGATGCTTAAAGTAAACAAAAATAGCAAACACAGGAAGAATCCGTTGCAAATATTAATTACAAAATTAGCTTCCCCCTGGTACCATTTCGCTCCTCGAAAATAAATTGAAGCGCGGAGAATTGATATAATAATATGAGATGGTTTTCTAACGGGGTTCCCTCCGGGTGCAATGATACAGACGAGAAATACGAAAATATGACATCTGCCGCAGCGGTTTTCGATCGTCTCTAATTACCACGATACAGTACGTGATTCGGCGATTTTCGTCCCGTGTTCTTGCCTATTTATAGCTGTCGCTCTTTCAACGGCACATTAACCGCGTCAGATCGATATCGACTTGTTTAAGTTCTGTACTCGAGTGCCAGTTCAATTCGAATATATTCTTTTTCTTTTTTCTTTTTTTTTTCTTTTTTTTGTAATCAAGATGTACACAGTGAGAGTCGAGTGTAAGTATGTATCTAACAAAAATGAGATTCGTATAACACTTATGGAATGTAAATATCAGTAAAACTGAAATGGTACGATAGTATGCGATATTTGTTTCAAGAAGTATAAAACTACATGCAACAAATCTTGTTGTTCGTTAAACATGAAGATGGAGGTAATATTATGGTGAAAGGTAGACTTCCTTTGGAGTCGGAGAATTGTTGAGAAGTCCGTTTCTCTTAACAGTACTATGAACAACCTCGGATATTCAGATATCTTAAAACCGAATTTAACTGCAAGCTTTAGTTGCAAAAGTTCAATCTTCAAGATTCATGAATCTTACAGCAAGCATATTGCGAAAGTGATTAAAGATTGGTTGTTGCGGAACATTCCGAATCAATTGACTCTCCACTTCAGTCTCCAGATCTTGACTTAACAGAAAATTTCTAGGAAATATTAGACAAATGTCGTCGAAATATATTAAATATTTTGACTTTCATTGTATATACGTATGCGTGTTATTGCATTTATAAATAAAGAAGATTTATCAAAGCAGATTAGATCGAGTGGGCAATAGCCCGTTTATCCCGTGCAATATCGGCTCTTCGTTTTATTTCCCTTCGAACGATTTCGAGTTAATGATTCGACGTACAGCGATAGGGAGCACACGACAGTTTATAAATCAACCGATCCTTTCGGAAAATTTAGTTTTAACGAGATAGAAAGAGAGAAAGAAAAAGCAGAACGAGCTGGAAAACGTGGAATCGTGATTTTTCATCTTGACAAGACCGCGTGTGATGGGCCACGTTAAAAAAAAAAAAAGGAAAAAAACGAAACTAGCTACCGTACTCATCTCTCTATTCGAGACTCTACGCATCGCTAACCGATCATCGATGCATCGATAAAGCGTCAATTAATCCCCGTATCAAGCATACACGCCGGTTATTCGACGAACAAAGTACAAACTTGACCGATTAGCAGATTTTCAAAATTTCCTATCTGAAACGGCGTTTCCCCGGGGAGAACGGACGGATTTGCGCGTAACCACCAGCATTTGCAAGTGTTATCAGTTTGTACGTGAACCTGTATTTCATCAACTCGGTTTCGTAACGATTTCGATCCGAGCATTCAATTTCAACGGAGGGAGGGAAAAAAGGATACGAGGAAGAAACGAAGAAAGGATAGATAGAAGTTAACCCCGCCGACCCGACAAGGCTGTAATCAGTTTTTCATTTAGCCGGCTAATCCATCGTTTAGTGGATATTGCGAGCGCCAACGATCGAATTATACGAGGTAGAAACTTTCAGCCAAAGCTTGGAAAAACAATTATCCGGTATTTTTCGGTTGTAGCCGAGCCAGGAGGAGAGGGAGAGAAACGAAATTTATCGCTATCAATTTTACATAAACCATTTTTGATTCCCGGCTTCGTATCTATGTAATAGTCGGGACGTCGAAGGCAATCTAACCGAACATCGAAATACCACGGATGGAAACGGCAACGGCAACACGGAGTTTAATCAATTTCCCGTTTATCTCGCGTCCCATTTCTCTAATCCATCATTTTGCTCGCAAATTAATGCTACGTCGACGCGGTCGACGCGGGAGCAAAGGTTTCAAAAGCGGTAACATTTTTGCGAGCGGAGCGGGCTCGGAAAACTTTCTCAGTCGAAAGTAGCGTATCGACAGATTTTGTTAATTAAACGCGGCTGGACGCTTAACCGGCCAATCGTCGGTGAAAAGCCAAAATCTCTATTCAACGCGGGTGTTTCCCCGCGCGCGTCGATCCAGGAGAATGAAAATCGCCGGTGAATACGGTTTGGAAACGTGCCGTCTTAATCCACCTCGTTTCCCGCGCCCCTCTATTGAAAATCAGAATCCGTCGATACGACAGAAACTAGATCGCGATACAGAGACCGACATGATCGCGATCTAGTCATCTTCCCGTTTATCCAGCTGGTTTGTTCTTTATATATACATTCTAGTTACTCGCTGAAAACCGATTGGTACGTCGCCGTACCTTAGTAAAATTGCACCAATGGAATGCATCTGCTACGACGATTGTACATACGTACGTACGTACACCGTGTGTTTAATAACGTGGACACCATTCCTCTGAAAGAGAATATTCTTTTTGTAAAAAATTTTGCAATACCATTACGCATTCAATTAGCAATATGTCCAATCTCCACCACTAACGATGATTGCTTGAACATGCTTTCCAGGAACTTTTCAGCACACGAGACAGGTAAAGACGCAGTAAACATTTTCAAATCTTATCAAACGATGGTCTGGTCTTATCCATTTGTCCAGAGAACTGTCAAACAACCAATAAAAGTGTAAAGTTTTTTAGAGCTACTTTAATGTTCGCGTGTATTTTACGCGACTTTGTGCATCTTTACAAACAATCAAATTGTACGAAAGAGGACTTTTAAAGTCTGTGAAACACCGGTCTGGCGAAGGAAACCAGTCTTGGATACTACTATTAAGAAGATAATGATCCCGAGCATCGAAGCCGCGTTTGGACGCAATAGAAAAGAGAAAAACGGTAGTGTGTTTGTTCACTCAGTCCGATTGAAAATGTTTGGTCAGTCATGAAGTACAGACTGCGAGGGACACATGTCTTGGAACAAAAGGAAAACCTCGTCGAATTCGAGAAATATGGACTTGTTCATATGGTGAGAAGTCGGTGGACTGCATGTCTAAGCTAGTGATTGAGATTGAACACGCTGTTAATTGAGTGTACTTTCGATCTGTGCAAAATTTTTTGCAAAAAGAATATTTTCTCCCAGAGAAATGACGCCCACGTTCCTATTAAACACATTCGTACGTATGTTCCGCGTGTATTTTCTCATCTCGAGCACCAACGAGGGATCAGTTTGCCGAAAAGAAGACGCATACACGCTCGTTGCTTCGTCATCCGTGATACGTGAGTTACGAATAGACAAGACCGTGTTCCGTTTAATACCGGGAAACGTCTGACGTCAGGTAGTTAAGAACGGCGTTCATTGATCCGATCTAGAGTTGGTCTGGCCTGGGGCAGAAACCGGCTGCCCCAGGCCAGACTGATTTTGCCATTTCTCGTGCTCTATTATCTTGGTAATTAGCGCGATCAATGAACATTTCCGATAGGAGAAAATCTGCTTGTAATTGGATAAGAACCTCGACCTCGTTATTTCTGGGCCGTGCCTTGCTCGCGGATATATACACCCGAAGCATGAAAACAATAAACCGTCCCTGGGTTTAGGACAAAAATCCACGCGTTGTTATCATATGATATCATTTCTACAATGTTCGCGATTGGGAACCGTACTACGTACGTTTAACCGCGATACGAGGGAACGTTATGCCCGAATACAAATATTACAATTCGCATGGTAACGCGAATCGATTTTATCGATTCGCGGTCGAGGTTCGCAGGTTCGTAGCGAAATTCGTGTGTGGCGTTCAACGACGCCACTACCGTTGGTGAAACGAAAACGAGAAGAAAGAAAGAGAGGGAGAGAAAGAAGGAAAGAAAGAAAGATGAAAGAACGAACACGAGGGCAGAGAAAAAGAAGATTCTGAGTAGTTAATGGCCCGTGCGGTTATTCGTACGTACTCGAACGCTTTCTTAGATCATTTACACGCCGCTGGGAAATAAACTCTTTACAAGACCAAGCGCGTTCGGCGGACGGAGGACGCCCGATTTCTCGGTATACAGCTAGATGCGAGATCTCTCCTTCAACGGTCGTTTAAAGGAGTTGAAGTCGTTCATTCATCGGTCTTGCCTGGCTTTTGAATCGTCTACTGTGGTTTCTTTCCTTTTCACCGCCTTCTCCTTTATACCCATCGTCTCTCCCCTTTATTGCGTTGACTTCTTTTCTCCGCGTTCAAGCGATCGAACGTGCATCGAACGGTGCGATGAAAAATATCGAATCGTACCTTCATAAACATTGGCGAAACGTCAATTAAACTCTTGCCCGCGACGCCGCCCGTGTCGCTCGTTCATTTGTCGCAGCGATGTCTTTATTTTTCCATTCGCGGAAAAACAAAGCCATAGCCGAATTTTATTTTACCTCGAACTCTTCATTTTTTTTTCGGGGCAGTGCCTGTTTAACTCACGACACCGTGAGTTAAACAGGCAAAAGTTTATTTTGATACGGTCGCGAACATACGGCAGATGAATATTTCACATCGATAAAAACTTCCACTGACCTTTTTACTCCACGACCAGAAGATAAATAATTTGCAAACAGCAGCGTATTGCATTATTACAACGGTATAAAACCGTGTAAAAGTCTGTGCGAGCGAAAGAGACGAGAAAACGGAGGTTAACTGCGCATCAGATACATAATATCGTTTTACCTCGACGCAAATTATTTATCAAGGTTTTAATCACGTTTCAACGCGTCGAATTTTTATTCAACTAAAAGGACAAAAAAAAAAAAAAAAAAGAACAGGACAAAAACCGAAACGCAGAAACGTAAGGCTCAATAATTCGGAATGTCAAATTCAATCTGACTAAATTTCGAGGAATGAAATCGTTTAAACATCTACGATATCAAGCGAGAAACAGACGCGACATTTCGTCGATAAAATGCATAACCGCGCACGTGCGTTCCGCTCGCGAAATTGAAAAAAGAAGTAATCGACGGTTTTCGTTTATGTCCTTTTTGCAAAAGGGAATCAAATGAACGGAAAACTGAATGCGCAAATGAAGATGACAAGCTACTCTTCCATTTGGTTAACTTGGGCTTTAACTTGACCGATCATAATAAACGACTTGATGACCATTATGATCTTCGAACGATCGTGCCATTAGTAGACTGTGGATTTTTATGAATTTTTAAATTCCTACGAACACTGATGATTAACATTAGAGCTAGCGACGACTTGAATATAAAAATCCATTAAAGATATTCATGCAAAACAAAAATAGAGAACTTTATAATACAATAGAATACAGAAAAATTATTTGAATCTTTGAATGTTTTGCATCTATGAAATTTTTAAGGAAAATTTCTAAGAAAAATTGTAAAATTCGTCAGTTTGACCTCGACTTTGATCTCGTTCTAGTGTTAAAGGAATAGAACTTAAATAGAAATTTTTTTATTACTAATTTTACTTTTTTTATTACTAAATTTGTTTTATTTACTATTATGATAAATACTTTATTTTAAATACCTTGTATATTTTTACTCATTTTCTACATTACGTATATTCTTATAATTTACAATCTCACAAAATTGAGAAAGTGCAGAAAATGCAGAAAGCAGGTATCAAACTACGTGTCACAATCCCACAAAAGTGATTATATGCGGTCTTGAAAAACATTTGAGATAATTATACTACCGTTTTTTTATCGCATCGTTTTCGTTCGTTTCCATTTTAAATCGTTTTCAAAGAACGATCAGCGGAAACTGCATCGTAACGATATTCCCTGGCAATTTCTCTTTGATAATGGATATGGATTTTATACACGTACAAGATTTATACGATGTTAATACGTGTGCAAAAATATACGCGACATTGTATAGCTCATTTTACGTAGAAATATTGACCCAACGTAGATTTATTCCTCCCTGTGAACGTTTTGAAAGCTTCTACACGTTTTAGATGACCTAGCCTAAAGAAACGAGCAAATATATATTTTGTGTGTGTGTGTGTGTGTGTGTGTGTGTGTGTGTGTGTGTGTGTGTGTGTGTGTACACACGCATACACGGCACTCATATTTCACGGATCGATAGGTGAACAATTGCGACACGAAGGAAGAATAAATTTTTCAAATTTATTACAGTGTCATTTTATGGTGCGAGCTACATTCATCTTCCGGTGCAAGAAGCTAAGGGTGCGACTGACATCAGCTTCCGGTTCCGAACTCATCTCGCGGACGCTATGCTGCTATTGGCCGCTGGCAAGACGGATTACTGCCTGATCAAACTCGAAGCTGGCAGATTGAAGGTTCGTTTGCCCTCAATGCTTACTTCTATTAATAGGCTTTCTGTTTGGAGGTTCGTCGTCGTTAACCAACCGCACGTGCTACGTCGGTCCAACCGACGCGACAGTCAGCTTTACGTTTCTCTCTCTCTCTCTCTTTCTCTCTTTCCCTTTCCCTTTCTCTCTGTCTGTCCATCTTTCCACAGCCGAACTGTCTCCTCGCTAAGAAATTGGGTTTACTTCGATACGCAAAGGGAAGGGTGAGAAAAAAGAAAAGGGGAGACGCATCGAGTTAAAACCGTAGCCGCCGTAAAAGAAAAAAAGGAAAAGAAAAGAAAATGGAAAAGAAGAGACACAGAGGATTTTCAAACACACGACCACAAACGACGACAACATTCCGCCGGTCGGTTTTATAACTTCGATAAAAACCGTGTCGTGATTTTAACGTCGCATCGTTGGCCGGTTTTATTCGTACCATTAAAACTCCGCAAATAAAAACATCTTATTTATGTATGCCGCTGCTCGCGCGGAGAGCAAGCGATTGGTCAAACGAAGGAGATACAGAACAAATCGATACAGCTCGTGGATGAATCGAATTTATCGATAAAGAAGCGAACAACGAGCTTTCCCTCCCCCCTCATCCCCTTTCCCCGTTTCTGTTTCACTCTTTCGTTTCCTTTTTTCCCCTCTTCTCGTCGCGCAAAAAGCGCTCAGAAAATTCACTCTCGAGCAAAATTAACGCCTCCCTTTGACTTTGTTTAAACCAATTGCAAGGCATTAAATTCCTTTTAAAATGGCGAGCCAAACGTCAAAGCGCCAGGCCAATAATGAGTTTAAACGTAAACGTTGATACAAAATACACGGCTGCGATTCAATTTTATTGTCCTTAATAATCCGTCATGTAACTAACGCGTTGACGAAATGATCGCTTTATAGAATAGACGAAACAAACACAGCGTTACAACCGTATCGATCGGCGTTTCGCGCGCGAGAGAAAGAGAGAGAGAGAGAGAGAGAGAGAAAGAGCGTTTTTTCGTCGTGCGTTTGAAAAAATACAATCGCCCGGCTTGCGGAGCTGGCCAGTATTTTTAATTGAATTAAATATGACGCGTTCAGATTTAACTTTCATACGCACGCCAGGTGAAATAAAACATTGTAATTTATTTCCAAGTAACGGCTCTCTGTAAATTACCGTGAAAAATTCTATTTGCGAATAATCGTGAAAACCGTTCGTGCATAATTCCCATTAAAATGCGATCGAATCGACATTCTTTTTTTCTTTTTTTTTTTTTCTCGTTTTAAATGCCACGCGCGAGAGAGTAAAAACGCGGAACGCTGCGATTTCAAATTCCCCCCCCCCCAAAAAAAAACAGCGTAGTATAGGTACTAACGTGAAAAAAAGACGCGGAAACACGATGCTGCGAAGCTCATTTCTTTTAATTATGTCAGGTCAGAGGGTTATTTATCATAATTCTTGCCCGTGCGCGTTCTGTCAGAGACATTCATACGACCTTTTCGTTCCGAATGGTTTTACCGTAACATGGCGAGGAGCGGCTCGATCATAGAGTATCGTGGATAACGCGAGAGTTTCAACCACCGGTTCTCGACGCTCGAATTAACGAGCCACCGGTTATTAACGATCACCAGTGACACCGTGACGTCGTACTCGGAACGAATACTCGTTGCAACGGAATTAAACTGCTGCAGCGAGCGTTCGGGCAGGTTGCATTACGAGGAACAACGACGCACGGGGGACAACGCGGAACCCAGATGGGCCACTTTGCTCTTAGATAGTAATCGTCGTCGAGCTCTACAAATTACGAATCCGTGAGAAGAATCGCTGGTACAGCGAACGCTATATATATATATATATATATATATATATATATATATATATATATATATATATGTATATATACGTAGGTGAGACAGAGCCGATGGAATGTGGCGCGCACCAACTTCCTAACGATAAATACATAGAAATATAGTTGTTTATCCAGCGAGTCTCATTACGCTTAATTCGAATATATTATATCCGATGCTCGCGCTCATAACACGACAAATGCTTGGTAAGTAGAAACAAACACGATGCACCAAAACATTTACAGAGTGCTCGCTATTAATCGCCAGTCAGCGGTTTAACTCGCCTCCCGTCGCTCGCCTCGTTAATATTCTTTAGCAAGAACGGATACGCCGGCGCTTTGAATCGGTGACGCGCAGCTTCTTGATTGAACGTTTTAGACTGATTCTGGCATTAACTTGGAGGTTAACGCGATTAGTTGGAATCGCGACTCCCCTCCTTCGCGAACACGTTCGAACGCGAACCGATAGAACGCAACGAGGATCCGCGGCACCATCCACGGTCTTCGCCGTGGTGATGAATCTTCGTTAGGGATTGCGAGCGTGTAACTTCCAATTAAAAAGATGGGCCGCGTTAGTGTGTCTGTCTGCATTTGTGTACGCTCTGACATTAACGCGTTCGCAGCCGATATTTTCGCACTTAATAGAACGATCGTAGAATTATCTTCTTTTCTCTTCCCTTTTCTCTTCGTTTCTTCTCCCTTCTTCTCTCTATTTCTCAACGTGCTTGAAAACCTCTGAACTAACAATATGATAGTTCAATGGTGATAAAAAAATAATTCACGTAGACGACACAGAAAAAAGAAACATGAGTTGAAATGATACGAATTGGCGTCAGTGTTGAAACAAATTGTAAAAATAAAGAGAAGTATCGAAGAAGTTGAAAATTTGTTAAAAGTATTTCTTTTGTTGGAATTTAAAATTTATTTATGCGCTTTCGTGTGATTTATTTTGAATCACACACGATGGTACGGACGAATTAATAACGTGCAAACAACCAAACGAACAAACAAAAACCTCCTGACTGAAGATTTCTCAGATTTCACTGCCGATGAAAAGATCTCACAGCGGCAAAACGATCGCACGGTTACACAAATATGGGAACGGAGGCTCCCGAATGAACCTCTAATTCGATCTAATTCAACAAACGAAGAAAAACGACAAAAGAACGTCGGTCTTTGCGAGCTCTAATAAATCCAGAAAATTGCGGACCAATCAGCCTATTCAGCTGACCGAACAAGACGTCGGAAACGAATTGATATAATTCAGCTAAAAATCGAGAATGTCGTGAAAGCAGTGGTAGCCGTCTCAAATCCTTCGAAAACGTAGAAAATTACGAAGGCGACCTATTAGTTTGATACTATTACGCGCGTGATTAATGCGGCATTAATCCAGCGAAATTTAAACCGTCGAACCGTCGAGGCCTTTTGCACTTTAAGACTATAACTAGCCAGGGCAATCTAGTATCGCGATGGAGTGTTAAAATACCGTCTAAGTGCATTAGGGAACGAGGGGAATGCCGTTTTCTCGACGGTGCGCTAAGATCCGAGGTGAAAACCGCGCGAATCTAATTTCGCGTAGGGTTAAGTCCACCGGTCGAGCCATGAGAAGACGAGTGGGTGGTGTCTGGGCTTAATTAAATTTGTTAAGAAGATCGTTAAGGAGGATGAGAAGGGGATAAACGGCCGAGCAAAAAGTGCAATGGAATCATTTCAGTCGCAGTCGTGCCTCGGTTCGTCTGTCGAGCTTCGTCTCTTGCAGTAACACCGATTTCGTGGTTTTACACGCTCAAAATCTCCGTCGTCACGATTGTTCAATTATTCGAAGGCATAAAGCTCTCGTCGACGAGAGGCATCGTTTACTCACGATCGTTTAACCAACGTATTAAATTCACGCGGAAGTTTATTCCATTGCTGTAGCGCGTATTATTTCCCCGGCAGAGACGAAGGAACGTTTCCATCGTTTCCATCGTTTCCATATTATTCCTAGATTAACACATTCGAGACTGGTGTGGATTTGAAAAAGATTATTTTTCCACTTATAGTAGGGAATTTGCAACAATTAAACGTGTTGAAGTAAGACGAGTACATTTCAATATGACTTTTTTATTAGAAGAACATCGTGTGCATCATCGTCATAAAAACTCATTTCTCTATTACATGGCACCTATAAAAAAAATAGCAACTTTCTATTTAACGAAATCAAGAAAAATAACGATATTTATCGCAAAAATATAACAATCATGACTCTGTAATCGTAATAAATATCACTTGAAATTTTTAGAATATCGTACGAAACATGTGTCTAAATGTAAATTGTCTTTTCGTTATATACACTTTCTCTTTTTACTAAATTGTTCTTCTGTTTAGATAACACGTATTCAATCTATCATTGTATCGTTGATTTTATATATTAATGATCGTGCTTGTAGCATATTCATTTTTAGTGTGACGCTAAAACCAACCGTCGTACAAATGCTTTAGAGACTTCATTCTACAGTTGATCACTAGTGGAATGACCTTCTCAATGCAATTTAAGAATTGACGTAAATATTATTAATCTTTGGTTATTGATAGTAAGCAAAGATATTAAACAACGCAATATCATCAGTCTCAAAAATGTGTTGATAACAATATCCCGTCGAAATCGCCTCTTTATCGATCGTAAAATCCAACAGTCGAATATTTGTCATTGTTCACTTTCCAATCACCCTTGGTGCATCGATAATGCACCAAGGGTGATCATCTCTTCCGACCTTCGGAATCGTATAGATCCGCGTTTACACTCGGCGAAGTGTCGTGTCTCTCGCGCTTATACATATTAATGGGGTCCTGCATAGTCATCGGACATCACGCTACTACCGGCTGAACTTGCAACTCGCAAAAGCTCACGCCTTTATTACGAAATCGATCGCGAAACGAGAGGAGACCCGTCCGAAGGCCGTCGATGCTACGATCGGGCCTCGATGCCAATCGCGCTCTTCTCGTAATTTCGACCGGTCTCTGCGAACGATCGACTTTTCATTAAGACACGATTCTACCAACGGTCTGTCTCGCTGGTTGGTTCGTTCTTCCGTGATCAACGAGCAACAGAGGCAGAGAAAAGAAAGGATCGTGGAAGTTACACGAAGACGTCGCTATAAGTCTCGGTCGGTCGATTTAGGTCGCGATTAAAGACTCTTTATCAGAGGCTGCCGCTTCGTCTCTCGCTAAAACGCGTCGTGTACCATCCTCGATAATGCATTACTCGAACCCGCCTCATAATGTCGGCCCAAGACGTCGCAAAACGAAGAAAAGAAGGAAGAAAAAAGAAAAAAGAAAAAAGAAAAAAGAAAAAAAAAGAAAGAAAGGACCTGCGCGTAATCCCTTCCCCGTTTGTGGCGTCGTACCGAGGATCTACGCGAAGGGGTCGAGGCTCTGGATTAATAAAATACACTAGCTACTGTGTCAACCATTTCTTTTAAACCAGTACCCGGATTACCCGTGGCCATTCCCCTTTTTCACCGGAACCGACTGTTCCTCGCGGATTTTAAATGAAACAAATGCTGCGTTAAATAGATGCTAATTTTTCTTCTAATTCACTTAGAAGTCGGCTCGAGTAACTTTGCTAAATAAAAGGGAGGGGATTATGAGGCGAGCTGTTTGCCTGCTACACTGTTCTTTGTGAGTTACTTTTCTCTCTCTTTTTTTCCACTTCTTACGCTATTATGTTCTTATATTGCCCGCTGCTTCTCAGAAAAAACTCGCCGAGACGTTCCAGCGGATTACGCGCTCTCTACTTGAAAGGAGTCTGATAATCGAGCGATAGGAAAGGTGATCCAGGAAAGATCAACATTTAATACGTTCTCGGAGTGCCCTTTTTACAGTCTGCATACATGAATGAGAAATAGCAACGTGTGAAAGCACAGAGTAAAAAAAGAAAATGAGAAGATGTTGGATCATCAGTTTTCTTTTTTTCTTTTTTTTTTAAAGAAAACATTACTTCTAGATGGAATATCCATTCCGAGATTTCACACTGCCAAAAGGATAATTTTCCCATTTGTGCGTCAGCTTATCTAAATTTCCGACAAGAAGCAATTATCTCGAAGGAGAAGTTACGGCGAACTTGCATAACTTTGTCAAGGCATCAATGTCGCTGTAATTCCATCTATCATAGTCGGGCGGCTTATAAGATCGTTTGTCTCGATTTTTCCGCAGGTGCACATAAACTTAGGCGCCGGCGAGAGCGAGATGGCCAGCGCCCGTGGACTAACACTGAACGACTTGAGCTGGCACGAGGTGAATCTGACGAGACGGGAGGCGAATATCACGCTACAGATTGACGTGATACACACGACCAGGTCTCTTCTGCCAGGACGTTTCTTCGAATTGAATATACACTACGGAGTCTTCATCGGGGGACAGGGTGACTTTAACGAGCTATTTCTAGGTAAGACCCGTACCAGCAAGCTTGACTCACTCGGATAAATTGTCGCGCCACGTGACTGAACTCGCTTACTACGTTCTCACTTCGAACACGAGGATCTCTACCTCGCTACCTCGCGCGTCGATATTGATGAAGTTTCATGGTTTGATCAAAAGAAGACAAATGTTTTTTTCCTCGAGTCGTTTCATAATACCTATTGCGATTCCTTTATAACGGTTTGAGCGAAATCATTGTTTTTTCTCATACCGGACAAAATTATGATTTCGTCCTTTTTTGGTTTGTCGAAGGATAGTAATTGTACTGTCGGATGCAGCAATCGAATCCATATTTTCGAGAAAAACATGTCCAAATATATTTAAAAGTGAAATTGTTTTTATATGTAGAAAATTGTTGCAACGCTACGTATACTGTTAAAAAATTTGATATCTTCTCTTCATATTTTTCATTAATATAAGCTAAATAATATATTAGTGAATATATGTGAAATAAATGAAATAAAATTATATTTCAATATTTAATCTTTAATGTATTCAATATTTTTTTAATTAATATTTAGATAATATTTGGTGGAGATATATAATAGATACTAAAACAATATCTATTATAATAAGAAAAAATTAGTCTCTTTCATTGGTGATCTGACAAATGGTTAGTATCTAGTTAATTTATAATTAACCAAACAACAATTGAATATCGCATTGAAATTTATGTTATTCAACATTCGATCTATTGGTGAAACTCCATCAATTTTGATAATGCTCTTCTTGCATCCAACGGTACAATTGTTCTCAATACACCATGTTTGATTCCAGAATTATTTATAAATACACATGGAACAATACGTTTGGATTTCGAAGATTTAAAGCTTTCTCTTACTTATTCTATTACTCATTCAATTTATTAATCTGTTAATATTTTACGCGAGTAAGTAATATTTTATAGATTTCTATCATTCGTTCACGTCAACATTTTATATGCTGCAGTTAAAAAATTAACTTTCGGCTAGAAAATATGCGCTGTTTACATTGTTATACAAATCTGAGATTCATATGTGTAAAATTTAAGGGCGTTCTGAACGAAAACCACCAAGATTTTCACTGCTAAATTTTTACCGCTGCCCCGACGATAAAAAAGATCCGTCACGGTTTGAATTGAAATCGAAAAACAATATAAGGACGTTCGACAAAAAATATTTCATTGACGCAGTCGAACTAGATTTGACGAATTTCACTTCGATTTCATCACCTCTCGTATATATAAAAATTCATATTTTCACAACTGCAAACGGATTATACAGAGACGACCGGAGGTACGTGTTCACGGCCCGGCAACAACTGGATTCGAATTTCGTTTTGCATGTGTTGCGGCGGAATACCTACTCCATTGGAGAGATTTTCTCGCTTGCGTATAATAGAAACAACGAAGCCCGCGATTCGGCAGCTCAATGTCCCGATTTATTATTTCGAATACGATCAAATTTGCAAGTAGCGTGTACTTAATTATTAGTTGCAAACTGTCTACGCAATTACATCGTCTGTTATAATTATATCATCCGTAAAATGGCTAATGCAATGCGAATGAAAGGAATTTCAGAGTGAGAAACAATGTCAATAATTTTCTTTGTCATATTGATAACAGCAACTCATTCGGAAAATACATTTTACATTTATTCATTACTCTCGTCAAGATTGTAATTTTGCTTTCTAAAAATGTAGTAAATTTTCTTGCTTGTCTCTTAAATTTTCTCTTGCCCATTACGTACATTAAAAAAGAAACAGAATTTTGGAATGACAAGAAAATAAAAAAGCATATTCTTCCACTATTCTTCGACAATAATCATTAATACACAACACGAAAGTTATTCGTCTTCGCTTTCTTCTTCTATATCTCTGAATGATTACGAACATACTCGGACTGTTGTTATACGTACGTTATTAAATCCCGAGAATAAAAAGATAGAGTATCCCACTTAAAGAAAGAAATACAACGATAACTTAATTTCGTTTCCACTCCCATAATTACGTTTCTATAATCTTCCACTGGAATCTAATATTTTCCTTCTTAATAACAACGAAATATAATTTGATCGACAAGTTCTTTCCTTTCCGATCTCGAACAATATTCGGTGTACAGCGATACAAAAGCAGATACATATATGGCTATCATTTTTAATACGAGGTTCAAGAATAACAAGACCAATTTCGCGCCGTATATTAAATGGCCAGTCTGTATCTTTCGACATTGATTTAGCGAAATATTATTTAGCGTGCGTCATGGGGGATATTTACTCCATCCATCACTGACGTGAACCATCAGCGACGGTCATTGAGCAAGATTAACACAGAGAATATTCTGATAGCAGGGCACCACGACACTGGATGTACTCTCTAAACCTAATTTCTAGTCGCTGACGAATCGATCATCGATCTCCTTCCCCGACAAGATGAAATTATCGAAGCTTACCCGGGATGGCTGACCCGTTAATCGTAATCACGAAATCGTAAATCGGATGTACAGTGTATAACTGCTGGCTGGAGAGAAACGCCGATTTCGAAGATGGAGAACGAAATTTGTGTTCCAATTGTTGATCTACGCTAAGATTATACAAGTTTTTAAAAATAATACAACGCAAGTAATTCTTTACGAAAAATGTATACATTCTTTTTGCAGCGACATAGCCAATTTTACCGATCGATCAATGCATCAAATGACTTTTTCATATCGTGAAAGCTACTGAGAATGCTCGTCATAGCATTTTTTCCTTTCAAGATTATTTTAATTTTTGTCAGATCTGATGAATGGTTCGATACTTTAATCTGTCTTTTTACGAAAGAAACGCTAACTAGCGTACGTATGAAACTCATTTCGTGACACGTATACAAAAACTAGAGTCATTCTAAATCTGAATGCTATAATGATCAAAATTTCACAAAACAAAGGGTTTATTTCTCGATGACGGAATTTTGGTATACACGTCTCTGTTAGTTCCTTTCTTTTCATTTCCGTACAAAGTTCGATTATTTTTTAAACAGGCCTCGTTCCCTCGATGAGAATCAATTTGAGCGAAAACTGCATTAAAATCGCAAATCCGAAATGAGATTCGGCTTTGCCGGCCGCGAATTTTATCTAACTTCCGCGCGGTCGACCTCTGTCTCTCGCGTATCTCCGCTTGTGTATCTTTCGCAGCCACTTTCGCGAGTTTAAATCACAGCGCGCGGATGAGTGGCGCGACTCGCCTCAAGCCAAAACGGCAATAACTCTCGCGTTGCGGGAGTACCGAGCGATAGAGAGACGGCAAGTTCACTGCAAAAAGCAAAAATTCATCGGAAGGCGACCGAGATGACGCGTACCAAATTGAATACGATCAGTACAAACAGAGAGTGTACCGGTGACGTTTGTTCCCCCGGCTCTCCCCCTGTTATTCCCCCGAGCATCTCGCGCAACGCTCGACGACCAGCTCGAAATTCAATTTACATATTCATGACAATTCATTTGTACCCCATGGTACGACATAGCCGTGGCCCGCCAGCCCCTCCAGAATCTCTTATTAATTCCTGCTGCCCTGCAGAAGCGCCGCTAAATTTCTCGAGTCGAGGAATAAAGAACGAGGAAAAGGAGCGAACGAACCGTCTACGCCGCGCCACTCTCTGACAATTCGTTCATTCTTCGAATACAAAGTCATCGCGCGTTCGTGCACGATGTTAAAAAAAGGAACCTACGGGACGATCCAACGAATTCGTTTCCGTGCCACGACACCGGAGGAGAGGGAGAGGGTGATGGTTTTGCGTGAAGTTGGCGGCAACTTATTCATTTTCCATCTCGCTGAAATATACATAAGACCGGTATAGGATGTTAATTTAACTCCCGAGACTCGCGGATGCTTCGTTCGGCTTTTGGTGGATTAAGCCAACCGGTGGCTCAAAAAAAAAAAAAAAAAATGGAAGCAAACAAATCGAAGTAGCTAACTTTTGATTAAAACTTCTCGCCCCCCTCCCCGCCGTTGTACATAAGTATCATTAAAAATGAAATCCGTTTATCGAATAACCGTTTCCGTTTCCGGCGCTGCGTAAAAATATCGAGAACACGCGACACACACGCCAGACATACACATTCGACATTAGAAAATCAATAAAAGTATAGACCCGAGACGTCGGTGTCAATGTTCCATCGGCGGAACGTTCGATCACGGTTACGTTCAAATAAATTGAACAGCCTCGAATGTGGCGACATTCGAAAATTATTTATTTTATGGCCGCTCGGTTTCACGGTCGCAAATACGCCGAATCGTTTTCATCGGCGTATGTTCCGATACAACGCCACGAAAGAACAACGGTCGTACATCTATCGATCTCCTCTCTCTCTCTCTTTCTCTCTTTTTCTCTCTTTTTCTCTATCTTTTGTCGATGTTGCTTCCCCCTCCGAGAGCCACTCGCTCGCGCACTTCCCGCGTTCTTCAAATTAATACGAATACGAATTGCTGAATGATTACGCGAGCAAAGTGATAATACTCGTCCGGTATCTGGAGTCTGTGCGGAACATTTCATTCCACGTTTCGTTTCAAGTTTCATTCAGCGGGCACCTGTACAAAACCGCCCAGCTCTCCTTAAAATCCTACAACAGCAGTTCGAAGTTTCCAACCCCCTTGGAACGGGGTCATTTTCCAGTGACCTCGGTCCATTTAGCGGTTATCCTACCGTATCTTCAGTCGCCTGTAGGAAAAACCGTCCTCGAAACTTCTCCAATTAATATAATCGCGAAGCACGCGAGAGGATCACGTAGAATGGTAGCTGCGGCACGATTGCGGGCTGAACGATTTACCGCACTGTGAACGGCTGGCTTTACTGCCGTCAGGGGTTTATATACGCCACACCGGAAGATGTCATCGCGAACCACTGATGCCCGTAAACACCCATACGGTTTCGCGTCTTTATGCGTCTCGCGTTAACTTGCCGCAGCTGCGTTACTCGTCGCAGCTTCCGTAAAATTACATCTATAGCACGGCGCCAACTTCTAGCCCGATGACACGAATCGAATTCGTTCGATCGTGCTCGCAAGCTCACTTTTCATCGGGAAAATAAATTGCTTTTCGTCGAAGTCGCCCATTTAGATCGGCCTCGTTGCAATAAACTGACCGAGTTACGGGCGCGATTATTTCGTTGAATTGTATTTAGCGAGTGTACGGAGGGATAGGTGGATTCGATAGCCTAGTTCGTTTCTCTCTGGCAGTCAACAGGACTGAGATTATCTGGGCATCAACCCCGGGTGATGCGGTTTGCAACTGACGCTTTCATTACACCACTCTTTCAGCAAGACCTCTGCCGCTGAATAATACCTCGTGAACTGGTGCCAAAGGGAGCCAACCGTGTTCCCTTCTAACGTTTCGCGAAACTCGTAAGAATCGTCTGGCCATCGAGTTTAATATCCGCCCGTTTTTGTTATTCGCTCGCGCGAGCAGTTCGCGCAAAGGAAATTGCCAGCGTCGCGATTCGAAAAAGAAAAGAGAAAAAAAAAACGCCAGTCACTTTAACGACTCGAGAGGAAATCCTTTGAATTGTCGTT
The DNA here is from genome assembly GCA_032399595.1 of Tetragonula carbonaria. Taxonomy (NCBI): domain Eukaryota; kingdom Metazoa; phylum Arthropoda; class Insecta; order Hymenoptera; family Apidae; genus Tetragonula; species Tetragonula carbonaria. The sequence goes on along the minus strand of JAUCRC010000012.1, from coordinate 1,104,985 downwards.
CCACTCGATCGCGGAAAATCCCGTGAATTTTTGCTTCCAAGAGTCTGACCACCCCGCGCGCGTCGTAAATTTTTCCATCGTAAATTTTCTTCCATTCGCAGGACACACGGATTACTTGCGGGGCTGCATGGCTGACATAATATACAATGGCGCCAGAGTAATAGAATATGCCAAGTCGAGAAAAGGCCAGTCAGAGGCGACCGCCGTTACGTGGAGCTGTTCGCCGGAATTCGACGCCACGAGAAGCACGGAAGTTAGTTTCGTGGAGGATGGTGCGTTCACAGCGATCCCAAGACCTATTCCACGCTCCGGCTCCAAGTACGTAGTTAAAACGTCTTTTCACCGTGTAAATTAAACATCTAAGCGCGCGCGCGCGCGCCTTTCGAGACCCGACCCGCTCGAAAATGGCCTTAAATCTCTCGTATGTTTCAACTAAATTAATTAATTTTCTCGTGAAATTTTCACTTCAACGGAAACATTGTCCCTCCCCTAATCGTTAATCGCTGCTTTTTCGCGACACGCGATTCGGATCGCCGATGTAGAATGTGAAATGTAGAGTCGCCCAATTGAAATATATATGCGTGCGTGTAACCATATTCGATTTTGTAACGGGAAATAAATCGATCTAACGAAATTATGGCCGTACGAGCCTCGGCGTGTGACACTTCGTCAACTGAACGGCTGTTATTAGCGGTTTCAGAAATTGTCGATAGACAGGCCAAACCGCTATGGATACAAACTAACGACAATATTTGATGCGTTCCTGTTTAAAGCATCGAGTAAATATAGAATCCAGTTTCCAAGTCAATTTTAGTGCCAGTTTGCAATTGTCCGCGCGCTTATCAAAACCAACCGGCGGGTATAAGTTAGCGAGCGCGTCGTACCAACCGTTGGCTAATCGGATAAACGATTTTTATCAGAGACGAAACGGAACGACTTAATTTCCTTTAAATTTAAATTGGATTATATTTCAAGCGATTTATTCGTATTCAAAGAGGTCAATTGGTTCTTTTTTCCGCTTTCTCTCTTTTTTTTTTTTATCGAACGTACTCTCGTATTCTTTTTATGGCAGACACTATGGTCGAGTGGAGTTCTTAACTTCGCAGCGAACCTTTGACGAATGCCGGTGCTACTTCTAACGACAAAAGCCAACGAGAATGCTCGTAAAACGTCTTCGAAAGCATCAAACAAAAACTGCAATCGCGTTACGACAAAGACGTCGCAGCTGGAACTCGGACTGATACGTGTCCTCGTATCCTCTAAGAAAACACTTTGATCTCATTTTTCGGAATAACAAAAACTCTTTCGGGGATAAAAGGTACGACGAATTAATTAGTTCGACGAATGGCACCGAGGTTCCTTTCTGGCTAAATGAGATGTAATGTTTACGTAATGAATACACGAGAAATCGATTCATTACGTTTAATTATGTGTTCGTATATATGGATATATGGATATTTAAATCATCGCCGAAATGAGCCCCGTCGTCAATAAGATCGGATCGAGTCGGACTTTTTACGCGGTTATTTTCATTTGAATTTTAATCGGCGTCGCTTTGCATGAATTTGGCACGATATGCAAAAGAGCATACCGTGCCGAATAGCGGATAGAATTCCTTTGACACGATAATATCGCGAAAATCTCCCTCCCCGATAATTAAAACACGAATCATCGACTTATCTTTCTCGATTAACAAATATGCAGTATTCGCAGCATTTACTCGAGCTCGATACTCTCTCTCTCTGTCTCTCTCTCTCTCTCTCTCTCTCTCTCTCTCTCTCTCTCTCTCTCGCGAATGGAGCGAACTTCATTCCCCCGAGGGATTCGAACAACGGTCTCCCGCGGATTCTTCGACTTGCATCGCGATACACGGGACGCAGAGAGCGAGCGGACGCTGCAAAGCAGAAGTCTTTGTCCCTTCAAATTAAAAGCGTACTTGTCGCGATTCTTAATTCGACGCTCGGTTCAGAGAATAAAGGTGGCACGGTACCTGTTGCGTATCGCAGCAACGCTGTCGAAACAATGCCAACAATCCTGTTCCCTTCGCTTTTATGTATTGCACGTCGAACATCCTTGGATATCCACGGCTGATGAATGCTGTCGGAGCGGCCTGAACGAGCGGCGTCCACGGCAAACATACCAACGGAAATGAAAGCGCCGGTGTATCGTTTAGACAGCTCTCTTAAACATCCCTGGCCAAATTCAACCAGAAATGTGTAAATAAAACGTTACTCTTCCTCGCCACGAAATCCAGCGATCTAGAACGGCCATTAATTCCACGTACCTGTCGTTCCGTCGCTTTTGTCCATGTTTTTCCACGTTTTCCAGCCACGTACCGGTTTAATACTGGGAAAATGACTATCCAAAAAATCTTACCGCAAGTGCCTATATCTGAAATATATATAGAAGCTCGTATCGTGGAAAACATGATTTCCTTTTTCCAGAAAACATTTTTGCACAGAAAATATCGGATACTCACGGAATCCACTTAGAGTTAACTTTGTCTAACAACGGCCGGTTTAATTCGTTTTCATCCGATCGTAGTTATAGCACGTATCAGTGTATCGTGTGCTATATTTTGAACGATACAGATCAATTTGCAACCGTGTCCCGCGCAAGGCTGTCGAAACTTGGCGCGCGATAAAAGATGCAAACGGTCGGTGGGTAATTTCGCCTGCAAGTTGCAGCGAAGAAGGTGGAAATTTCGCGTTAACGGTCTCTCGACGCCAACCGGGTTTAGCCCATTCACAGACGCGATCCGAACGAGTCAACTACGAAATTCTAGCTTGCTGTGTTGAATAGGCAACCGGCAATGTTGTTATTGAAGTTTTAACATTATTGTCTAATACCGCGGTTCGACTCCGCGTACATCCAGCTATACAAAAGCATGCTCGGTAAACGCAGTTCGACGCGAGTTGCAGTCGCGCGAGGCGAAGTTGGCGGACGATAGTCCCATTCGACGAACGACTTCCTTTCAATTTTGCCCGATTCGATCGATCCTCCCCTTCTCTTCTTTGTATCGTAGATGGGAATTCGAGTTGAAGACCGGCGCGGAGAGCGGCCTGCTGCTGTACAACACCGGGCAATCGTCGTACGCCGATTACCTTGGGATCGAGTTGTTCGAGGGTAAAATTCGACTTCTGATGAACAAAGGGAACGGGCCGACCGAGTTGATACACGGCACGCCGGTGGCGGACGGCAAGTGGCATCGGGTGGCCGTTGATTTCAATCCGAGCGGAATCGGGATCACGGTCGACCGTCAGGAAAAAACGATCACTCTGCCGTCCGGTGGAAATCGTTACCTCGATCTGGCCGACACCCTGTACATCGGCGGCACCGAGCTGAATAAACGCGCCAGAGCACTCGGCAAGGGCCTCAAGTCCGGTGACGTGAGTTACAAAGGCTGTCTACGAAATATGCTGCTGGATAACAAGGAGCTCGGTCTGCCGGACGTTAAAATCAGTCAGGGTATCGTTGTTGGCTGCGTTTGGGGATTTCCCTGTATCGAGGCTGATCCCTGTGTTGCCGAGGCAGTTTGCTCGCAGCTAGGTGTCAGCTCGTTCAAATGCGACTGTGATCAACCACTGTGCATCAAGCCGAACTACGCCGAGGATTACAAGGTAAACGTCGACCAATTCCCTTCGACGAGTCCTCATACTTTGCAGCCACTTCTTTCACACCTTTTCCTGAAACGAAGCAAACTCGATACACTTTCTCTTTCGTTTTTGTCTTTTTCACATTTGCCAGTTTCATTGCGCAGCTTTTCAAATTGCCCCGATTATTAAATTCGGTAGATCTACTCGAGAGCAAATTTGCCGGTGAACTTGGAGATACTCTCGCTGAGTCCCCTGGTGCTGTCCGAAGGGGGACACGTGCTGGTGACGAGCGATAACATAGCCATGGTACTAGACATTGCTAAATATGGGGTGGAAGAGGACGGTGTTATCTTCACCTTGGTAACCCCGCCTACGTATGGTACTCTGGCCTTGGACTTTTTAACGACCAGAACCGACCATTCCTTCACTCTTCAAGACATTAATCGAGATAAGGTAATGTCTTCCTGCTTGGGCGTAGAATACTCTGCCAACATCCGTAGGATCGTTGAAAACGATCTAACAGGTAACCGATAAATTCGAGCACAAGCACAAAGGAACATGGAAAATCATATGTTCTTCCAGTTTGTCATAAGGCCACGAGCTATAGATAGTCCGCGACACAAGTACTAACTTTAGACTCGTGGGGGGGCCGCGTGGCGGACTCGTGTCGTCAGAAATCTCGGTTGTCTGTTCCTCTTCTGCATGCACCCGATTTATCCAACGACACCGGATCTATTTATAAACACCACCACCGTTTATTAACAGTTCCTTTCGGAGGTGGAAACTTTTTATCCGTTAAACGATCCCCTTCGAGGTTTAAGTAAGCGGAATTTTATCAAAAAATCCCGGCAGTCAGAACGAGAAGAATCCGCGCGTCGATTCAGTATGCTAATCGCCGATTTATAAACTGTCCCCTGGCCGCTTTAATTAATTTTAACTGCGAGCAGACGGCAGATTTAATACCGACAATGATTCACCGACCGGGGAAAAACGCGAGGGGAAAGTCTTTAAGGAAGTTTAATTTTAAAAACGGCAAGTCACGCGGAAGATACGAGTTTCGAAATATTAAGGGAATTTATTGGTTCGTTAAGAATATCGTCGGCGTTACCGCGGCGGGGATTGGAAAGTTCACCTCGCGAACGCATCATCCGCTGGTCGTGAATAAATCATGAAATAAGATGAAATAAATGTCTCGTTAACGGCCAGTCTGCCGACGATTTTTCCTTCGAGTTTTTCGCGAAAGTTAGCATGCTCGATGAGTCGTAAAGATCAACGACTGCCGACGTTGTTATAAAGCGTTGTCGTTACATATTTACACGGCATCACGGTAGGGAGACATACATATTCATAAGTACTAGAAACATTGTTTACCACGCGCTACATTGTCTCATTATTGCGATGAAATTCCTTGGCAGATACAATACATGCACGACGGCAGTGAAACCACAGAGGACAGTATGATCCTGGAAGTGACATTAGTGGCAGGAGCTGGTTACACATTGCCAGGCTATCTACAAGGACGACTTAGGTTTCCGCTTCATGTCAACGTTACGCCCGTTAATGATCCGCCGTTGCTCGAAATATCGACCGCGAAAGTTCTACGTCTCGCCCAAGTAAGACACAAAGACCTTTATAATTCCTCTATCGAACGAGCCAAGATTTTTCACTCTAGCAACCAATCGCCCAATGCCGAGGGCTCGAAAGCACGTGAACCTAATTGACGCGAGATAGTCTGAATGCTTCCCGCTGCCTCGCTAAATCAATTAATCGGAGAATTGGAGAAATTGTGGCCTGTTTGTAGTGTTCGTATCTTTGGACGAGCGTGGCGTCCGAGTCGTAACGAAATCGATTTAAGTCGCTCAAGCCGTTGCCCCTAATTAACCACTCAGAGTTGCCATCCTCTTAAATGAAATAATTTCTTTTCATCGTGAAGATCGACCCCCGTCCCCTGTAGATCCACCGGAAAATTCATTTACGTTTCTAATTCTTTTTTTATTCGATTATAACAAGTATAATCGAATTGTTCCTCCTTTTCTTCTTTAGCCGAACCCGATTATTATATTAATAAATATTTAATCGACTTAATCGTTCAATGATTCGTAGGGCACGAGGAAAATCTTGACGAAAGAATTAATTTGGGCGATCGATGCCGACACGTCGTCAGACATGTTGGTTTACACGGTCTTACGTACCGACGCGGATGCTGGCTATGTGGAAAGAGTAACTTACCCGTCGCGACCTATCGACACGTTTACCCAGGCTGAATTGATGCAAGGATTAATTGCATACGTACACCGTGGAAATGGTAACAGCTTCATCGATATTCGCTATACAACACAAACATTATTGCCGTTTAATTACCGTCTATTCGGTAGCTATATCAATGGTTTGTCAATGATTGAACCGTTCGCTTGAATTGCGTTTTTCAGCAAAACCGAACGCGAAGCTCGATCTCCGGGTGAGCGACGGTATAGAAAGCAGCCAGCCAGCGAGTCTGAGGGTGGCGGCTCATCCCTTGGAAATCAAGTTGATGCACAATACAGGACTGGTCGTGGTGCATCGGTCTTACTCGTACCTGACACCGGCGAATCTCTCTTTCACTACCAATTCCGACGACAACACTATTGATATACGCTACGATATCGTCTCACAGCCGCAATTTGGCACGATTCAAAAGCTGAAGGACGTCTCGAGTAGCTGGATGAACGTCGATCATTTTACCAGCAGGGATATCGAACTGCACGCGATACGCTACCTTCACAACGAGGGCAGCCCGAACCAAGACGAGTTCAAGTTTCAAGCGAGCGTCAGAGAAGTAAGGGCGCAGCACACCTACGATTTTCGCATCACCTTCATCGATCTTGAGCTGAAAGAAACGAAAAGAGTACCGATTAACTTCACCAACGTGGCGGAGGTGACTGTTACCGGGCAGAATTTGCGATACCAAACGAATCCATTGATAACCGCGTTCAACAAGATCGCGTTCACCGTAACAACGGGACCAAGGTACGGTAATCTGTTCCTTTCGAGTCGGAGATTAGAAACTGGCGACACGTTCACGCAAGAAGACATCGACTCCGGTAAACTGCGATATCGACTGTTCAAAAGAGCCTATTCCACTATCCTGGACGAATTCGCCTTCAAAGTGAGCGCCCCGCAGTGCATCGATTTACACTCGATCCTGAAGTTTAGGCATTACCTCAGCAAGAACGTAAAACCTTTGGACAGCGTAGAAACTCTGAGGGTCGACGAAGGTTCCAGAGCGCCTTTAAGAATTCTACGAACGAATCCAAAGGATTACGGAGTTACGTCGCTGATGTACAACTTGACGATAGTTCCGCATCACGGTTGGTTGACCGTCACGAACAACTCCAAGTCTCACTCTCGCAATAACACCTCCTATTTTACTTCCGAGGAACTTTCGTCCCAAAAAGTCTACTACGTTCACGATGACTCGGAGACGAGGGAAGATTCGTTCCAGTTCGTCGCTATTGCCTCGGACGCGGTGGATTTTATGTACGTTAGCCTGTTCCGCGTCGAGGTCACGATGAAGAACGACAATGCTCCAGAACGAGTGGTTCACAAAGTGTTCCACGTGGTCTCGAAGGGCGAGAGGTTACTGACGAACAAAGATCTCGCGTACATAGACAAGGACATCGATACGAAGCCTAGCGAGCTGATCTACACGAGAAGAGATACGCAGAAGAACGGAATATACAGGGTGACCAATCCCACGTCGCAGATACACGAGTTCAGTCAACAGGACATCGACGACAATCAGATACTGTTTAAACATCAGGGCGAGGACCACGGAAAGTTCGAGTTCGGTGTTACCGACGGTCACTTTTACACGGCTGGCGTCCTCGAAATTCAAGCCAGCCCTCCTTACGTGAGGTTGAGAGAGAGCAACGGGTCCGTGGTGCAATTTAATCGATCGGTTTCTCTTCGACCGAACGAGTTGGATGTTGAAACGAACGTGTACACCTCCGACAAGGATATCAAGTACGCGATCTTAGAGAAACCAAAGCACGGAGTGTTGTTGAAGCACGGCAGGGAGACGAACACGTTCAACAAAGAGAATCTGCGTTACGGTATAATTTTGTACAAACATCTCGGAGGATCTTTGGCGAAGGATGACTTTAGATTCAAAGTGTCGGCGAAAGGAGCAGAGGCAGAGGGAACATTTCTAATTAAGATTTATCCTGAAAGCTACTGGCAGCCGTTGATCGTGCAAAACAATAAAACGATGTTCGTGGAGGAGGCTACTAGTATTTTATTAAGTAGAATGAGCCTGGAGATCATGCATCCCAAGATAGCTGATTCTGAAATAGTTTATTTTCTGAAAGAGTGGCCGCAAAATGGATATCTGGAGCTACAGATTCACGACGAGCACAGCGACGAGACTCGAGAAGATTACATCGGAAACGCGGTGAAGTCTTTCGATCAAAGCATGATAAACGAAGGTCGCGTATTCTACGTACAATCCGTGATAAATCAGACGAACGACAAATTTGTCGTCGACGTAACGAACGGGATAACATGGCTGCGTGGCCTTTGCGTGAACTTCGTGATCGTTCCGGAAAAGCTTTACGTCGAAGCAAAGGGCGTTGTCGTGATCGAGGGGAAAAGTACCATTCTAGACGAAACGAATTTCTCCATTCTAACCCCTTATTATTCCGGCAAAGTGACGGACTATAAAGTTCTGGAAAAACCGAAACACGGTATGATTTTGGAATCGACCAAGAATTCTCAGGTGAAGAAGTTCTCGCAGAAACATCTAACCGGTGGAATAATATTGTATAAACACAACGGCGATGAATCTTCGAAAGATTCGTTCAAGATGGTGCTCGTTGCCGGCGATAAAACCAGCGAACCCTTTGACGTTTGGGTCACGATACAACCCGTGAACGATGAAGTACCTCTACTCGTTAACAAGACTAAATTAATCGTTTGGCAAGGTGGTTCGATCACGTTAACGCCCGATAAATTAGCGGCCGTTGATAATGATACCGCGGCGCGTGATATAACGTACAACATCAGTGGAGTTAGAAACGGATTGATTTCGTTAAAGTCCTCTCCGAGGATAGACGTTTATAGTTTCACGCAGGAACAAATCGACCAGTCGAAAATCATGTTCACCCATACGAGTAAGTGTTGCGCATTTTATGATGAGAAATTTTCTACGACTTACTTCAATCTCTTAAAAGATTTTATGTTTCAGACGGTTCCGACGCTGAATTCAATTTCGTGTTATACGACGGAGTGCACACCACGGAATCTTATACGATATTGGTAGCTACTAAACCTGTTCGACTGATCATCGAGCAGAACGCTGCACCAAATGTTTTTCCATTAACGAGAAAAATGATAACGAGCAAATTACTGTTAACGAGATGTTCGGACGAATCTCGAGAAATAAAATACACGGTACGAAACGGACTGCATCTCGGTAGGATCATCATGGAAACAAGCGAGGGCGCGTGGTTGAATGTTGATCGGTTTACACAAAAAGACATTAATAATAGCAAAGTTTTCTACGAACACACCAAGCAATTTATGGACTTGACCGCCAACGATTCATTTACGTTCGACGTGGAAGCACGCTTCGCGGAATCCTTAACCAATCAGGCAAGATTATAATTTTAAAATTCATTGAGCGTAACATCCGCGTGTGAAATCTTCCTTGTGAACCGTATTTGTATTTTTCATTTTAGGTGTTTCAAATAGATATTTCAGTCTCCAGTGGTGGTCTAGACAGATATATCTCCGTAAAGAACGTGAGAGTCCAAGAGGGTGGTTCGGCTCAAGTTATCATGAACATCAGCGGGATCGTGTCATTTCTTCAAACTCACGCTGGTATCGAGAATCCAGCGGTACTCTCGCGATTGGTCAGTCAACCGAGCCACGGCCACGTGATGATTCTACCAGATTTGAATGTTACCACTTTCTCCCAGCCACAAATCGAAGGTGGAAAAATCGCGTATTATCACGACCATTCGGACACGTTGGAAGACCGCATCAATTTTTCTCTTTACCTGACTCCTGGTCACATTCTCCTATGCAACACCAGCATCCCGGTAATAATCGAGCCAGTGAACGACGAACCGTTCAAATTAAACACGAACGCGCCGTCCATTACAGTGGTTCAAAATCAAAATCAGACGATAACCAAAGAGAACTTACTGACAACTGATCCAGACACGCCGCCAGAAGAAATTGTATACGACGTGATATCTAGGCCAACGTATGGTCGCCTATTACTTCTACCATTCAACGAAAATATCTCGGAGGTTCGTCAAGTGAACAAATTCACCCAACACGACGTTGATTCCAATCGGCTAGTATACGAACACAATGGGCCTCTTCAAGCGGCTTCCTTTTACTTCCGGGTATGGGATGGTCGTTTCAATCCAGTGTATACGGTGTTCAACGTGTACGTTTTGCCTATCAAACTGAATGTTACCGTTCCAAGTCCCGTGAATCTGCAACAAGGCTCCAATGTGGCTCTAATCTCCGAGAGTAACGTAAAACTCGACACCAACGCAAGGCAAGATCTAGTCATTTACGAAGTAACGACGACTCCAAAGTACGGAGTGTTGTACGTACGTGACGGAGCGGCGGCTAGCTTTAAGCAAACAGATTTGCTGTCAAAAAGCGTGATGTTCATGCAAACAGATATGACTGTATCGAACGACAGTCTCGAATTGACCGCGCGACTGAGCGGATTCGAACAGAAACACATTAGAATCGAAATCAAGGTAGTACCCCTGATGATTATGAACTCTATGGTTGCTCTGGCAGGCGAGAAGACTAGAATAACGTTGCAACACATGGACGCTACACCATTGGCTAAGCTAACGAGCAGCAATCCCACGTATACGATCATAAAAAAACCGAAATTTGGTAAGATAAAGAGGATCATCAGAAGTTCTTCGTCTTCCGGTGAGAAACGAGGAAATCGTGAGAAAGAAGTGACTAAGTTCTCTCACCAGGAAGTGATGTCGGGCGTGATTTACATGGTTTGCAGAAAAATTCCAACGATGGAGTATGAGGGAGTATTAGATAGCTTCGCATTCGTCTTAGCGGCCTCTATTTTTCAACCAGCCGTCGGTGACTTCGAATTTCGCGTGAAACTCGACATGGACGAGTATAATATCACGCTGGGTGGTCCAATGGACCCAGTGGGGCACGAAGGTGAGATGGCGATCGCACCGAATATGAGCAACGATTATTTGTTAATCTTAGGGATGCTACTTGGCGTATTTTTACTCGGTGTAGTAGTGATCATTACCATCAGGTGTAGACAGAACAAATACAAACATGCCGAAGAAGAAAAGCCAGAACCGACTCCGGCGGTCGGTGTAATGCCTCTTCCAAGACCTCCGGATCACTTGATGCCTGTAACACCTCATGTAAAACGTTACGCCAACGATCACAATAGCGTGGCAGCCAGCACGCCCTTACCAGTTCTACCAACGATGACGTCCACCCTACCTCAATGCAAGGTGATACCTCTGAGTCCCTTGGAGAGTATCACAGGATCTGAAGTGGATGTTTCAGCAAAGTATCCGTACGGCGTCGCGGATGGAGACGAATGGAGCAGCTTCGACACGTCCGATCTACCTTGTCAGTCGGCCACCACACAGCGGACCAACAATCCCTTGCTAAGAAGAAATCAGTATTGGGTCTAGCAAAAGGAGGGCTGTTCGCGATTAAAGCGAAACAGGCCGTAACACTTTCTCAAACTTGAAGACTGTTTTTGTTACGAAACTCTTGAGACTAATCGTCGATTAACTATGGTCTTAATGTGCCTAAAGAAATAATAATTGACTCTGCGAAATGGGAATATTACCGAAAGCCTCGATTTTATACTGATACCTTGACGGAAACTCTTTTTCCCGACGCGCTCTTGCGTAATACGAAGCCTCGATAAGAACACGTACCCAATTACGTTGTTATATAAATAATAATAATTAATGATTATTCATTGCTCCGTATATATTAAGATTGTACGTGATCATTAACAATAAGTCGAGCATCAGAGTTTCCATCGATTCTTTTGTTCTTTTTTTTCACATCATAAATTCTGACAAGAACACTAAATAATATATTCGGACTAGTAAAAGAATATCTTTTTGCGTGGTTTACACGTAAAATGTTTCGCAATGTATCTTGTTAGTACTGCAATCCCTGCGATTCTGGGTGAACTCGTTAAATATAAAAAAATACAAACCCAAGACTATCATCGCTATTATGGATCGAATGTGCCTAAGATATTATCTCTCAAATCTTGTAAGAATTTTTCCACGAGGCCTGCACGATGTCGATTTCACTGTCGATTTCCTCGGTTGGATGAAAAGAAAGTTCGAGATTCAAAACGACCGACGTCAATCCGGTCGATGATCGTTTTCGAAGCTCGTTTACTTTCAGCCAAATCTACGTCACTCAGGATATTTCTCTTTCGATGCTTCGTAGCGTCATCCCTCCTTCATCGATACATAAGTATCGTCCTTTTTTTTACGAAACCTAAAAAAGAAAACCATCGTTATTATACACAGTCGATAGAATATCGAGGGTAAATGAAACGGGAAATATTAACTCGAGAACATCAGAGGTATTTAGAACTATTGCGAAACGCAAAACGTTGCGCATACTCGCTCGAAGAGATTTTGTACAGAAAAAAAACTACAAAAAGGGACTGCGCATTTCAGGTTTATATACATATGACAAATATATAAATAGGAGTATTCGCGAATTTTCTAAAAAACAAAAAAAAAGTATATGCACATTCAAAGCACGCAGTACAACCAGAAATACTCCAGTTTTCGCACATATCTTTTTTACATGATTCCCGCGTATTTGTACTGATCTGCGTCGACGTTTTTGAATTTCATTATTCATTACATCGTATGAGGTCGCTCCCGTTTCTTTCCGATACACTATCTTACCATTCGAGCAACAATTTTGCACACGATAGAAGCAAAAAAGATTCGTCATAATTCGAAGAAAGAAAAATGACTCGAAAAAATATATGAAACATCTTTTTCTGTCCCTAGGAAAATAACGATGTCATTTTCTGCATACCAAAACACTTATATTTATCTCGTCGACGTCGTGAAGATTAAGTTCATTGAAACTGGTCGATCGAACATGATCCTTTTCGCGAATCAATTTTTCAACAGCAACGACAGTTTTGTTATTGCAGTATTCGTAACCATCGGCCGACGTATAGAACGCACAATAACGATTCGCAAATTCTCTTCAGTATTAAGATAAATTAATAAATCACTTGATCAATCGACAACAACTTGTTGATTCGCGCGCTCGCCGATTTTTCGAGGGATATTTAAATGTTTGTGTCTCTTAGAGCTGCGCAAACTCACAGTGACCTTAACCATGATTTCTATTAAAAAAGAAAAAAAAAAAAAGAAAAATCCTAGGAAACGTATAATTAAGAAAATGCTCTAACGTCGATGTTAATATAGTGATAATGATAATAATAACGATAATTATTATTATTATTATATATAAATATATAAAATATTTACACTCCTACATAGAAGACACTGTTTCGTAAATTCGCAGACATACGCATTAATATGATAGTTCCGATCGTGTGGCGAAAAGAACTAAGACATTTTTAACAGAGATACGTGTGTTGATTAATGAATATGTTAGAAACGAACAGTTAGGCTTTTTTACATCCTCAAAATGAACTGATCCGAGTGCCAAACTTCCATATTGTGTAACATATAGTTATATAGGATTGTATTTTCCCTGCCGACTGAATGCATTACTCTTATAATTCAAATAAACTGAATGTGCGATGTTATACAAAACGTAACGAATCATAATCATATTTATATACCTGATTGTAGTTAATTCATCCTTAATGGTAAATGAATCTCGCGTATCGAAGAAAGTAGTATAATTTCACGTGCATGAACATTTTTTATTTGCCTCGCAGCTCTTCTCAAATATATCATATTTTATAATAACGATACTCCAACTAGAAACATTATACAAAAAATAGATACGTCATATCGTTTTTAGCCTTTATCCCTAATTTTAATGTAATTTCCAAATTTACAAAGTTAGGAAATTTTTGAAAAGTAGCAAGATCTCCGGCACAGACGAGGAGATGAGGTATATGAAGACCGAGCATCTTATGGAATTTTGTGAGCAGTGATCTGAAATAATAAAAAAATCACTGATTTTTTAGTCACTCTACCTTTAAACAACGGTAAGTTGGGGAACTACTGTATCATAAAACGACCGAACTTGGTCAAGAAGTAAATGCGCCAAAAACATGATTTTTAAAACCCATTACAGTGTTGTCTACGCGAAGTCTTCTTCGATCGATTCTATAATTGTACCTGAAACAAATCTAAGAAACTGAAAAAGATTAGTAAAATCTGTAAAATATAACTATTACTTGCAGTTAGATGAAACATTTTGTTGAAACAATTTTTTCCACTTAGTTACTTGCTTTGAAAGGCTCATATTCCATCATTCTAAACCTTCAGTGTTTTATTACACATCTTTAGTGTATATTCTCAGTGTATATCTTCAGTGTATATTTTCTGTAACTAATACTCTCTATAAGTTAATGTATCTGAAACAAACTTATATATTGGATTAGTGTTATATTTAAATAAAAAGACAAAATAAAACATCTGCAATGAAGACATATTACACACAAAAAAAAAAATCAGATTACCGTCAAAATACTATTTCAACTGAATTAAATTATATTTTTACTCAAAATTGTGAAAATTGAAAACAAGAAATTCTAGTGATTGGATTTAAATTAGACTGAGTAAATCAAAAATTGAAGATTTATCTTTGATACAAAAATGAAAGAAGATTTGATTAAAATCATTAAAAAATCATTTTGATTAAAACATTTTGATCTATTTTTCAACTTTTATTTATTCGTTATATAGCATGAAAAACAGAAAGAATTGCGAAAAATACGTTCATTGCAAGATTTTTGTTACAAATAAACGACGATCGCTAATAAACTTTGATTTATACATATGAAATTCGAATATTTATAAAATTCTACTTTATTGTTAAAACATTTAAAATAGAGAAAATAAAAAAAAATAATAAGAAAATAACTCTGATAACAAACAATCATTATTATTAACTCTAATAACGAAAAATCATTACTATTGACTCCAATTACAATAAATTGGATATTAACTCATACTTCAAAATAGACTAATATTCTACAGAGAACTATCGATTTAATTATTTTGTGAAAAAGAATTTTAAATTTTCATTGTAATATTTAAATATTTAATTATAATACATTTCTCACTTTATTTTATATATACATGTGACTCAAATCAGTTACACTTTCACATATGGGAACATATTAAATTTATAATTTAACGAAGTTATAGCTAATAAAAAATATATATTTTTTAGCAGTATTTTCAGTAATAAAAGCAGTAAGAAGTGCTGAAAAAAGAATCTAACACAGTAACCAGAAGAGCTACTGACAAAGAAAATCTAAAACAGTAGTCAGACGCAAAAGAAATTATAATAGCCAGAAGGAAATTTCCTCATCAACAATACAACAACCAGGACTACCACACAATTATACCGTAACACTAATTCACTAGTATCAATTGAGAAGTAGAACATTTTCAAAACGCGAAGAGACTAAGTATCGTACGCAACGATATTAATCTATGCACTCATACTTAGAAATACGCAACACTAATTGCGACGCGTCCAGTGCAAACTGGAGGTTGCTGATGAATGACTACCTTTGTACAGTTCTTATAGCTTTTTTTGAGCATCTTATAAACGCAACGCAACTTCAAGAAACACGATCATTCATTATCGCAACAGGAAGAGAAAAACTAATTGGAAATCGCAATGGAACAATATCGCAACATTATTATAAGAGTAAAAGTAATTGAAAATCGCAATGAAATAATATCACAATACTAACTAATCACAAAAAAGCTACTTCGAATATTCCAACAATATAAAATTAGTTAAAAGCAATGACCTATAATCTAATTCAAAATGACAGGAAACGAAATAAATTTTACTACTCTAAATTTTATAACTCCAAGGCATCTATAAAAATTCATAATCAAAATTGTAAAAGACAATCGCGGTATCATAATTCGAAACTCTGAAGCAAACACGATCATTTTTTCGCAACTCTAATTTAAACCGTAATCAATCTCTCGCAATACGAACAAAAAAACCGCGATACGTCCAAAACGATGATGAACGATGATGGAGAAGAAAAAAAAATACAACTACAAATACTAAAAGAGCATAGTGACAAAGTAGTAACAAGAATGACTTCCCATGCTCTGGAATCAATTGAATGATCCAGAAGATAAGAAGCCATTTGTTGTGACCCTCTTCGTGACAGTTTTCCGGGCCTCTTCGGCTTTTAGCTTTTTCTTTCTTCGAGCGCAATGCCCGCTGAAACTTACGTCTAGCTCGAGTCTTCTAACAGCAAAATAAAAAGTAACTTATAAAGGTGAAATAAAAAGATAATTCGCGGAAACTGACTCCAATATATGGACAACTATCATAGTGATCGTTGTCCGTTCGCATGTGCATGCTCGAGCAATATCTGCATAAACGTTCGTTTCGGGATCTACTCCCGACTTATCCGCGACCACGACTGCGATACAAATTCGAAAAATCGAAGAGTAAAACCAGAAACAAGTGGCATGCTCTATTTGTACCAATTTCACTGCCGATTTTTCAAATTAGATTTCCTGAAACAGGTTGGACACGCGAAAAAAGGATACGCAACCAGAGAATTTTTTTTTCTTTTTTTACGTGGAGGGAATCTTCAAAAGACACCTGACCCCCTGAGGAGGGGCCGGGTAGTGTCGGATTTTTACCGACTAGAACCTCCACGATGGCCTACCTCTTGCGCTTAGGAGGGAACGCCGGGAATCTCCAGAGGATCACGCGACGGCGTCCCTAACAGCGCCTTTGCTTATCGGCTCACCCTTCGGAAGGGAAACGAGGTCCTCTCACACATCCTATTATGGTTAAAGCAGCGACTCCAGTGGCCATTCCCAGTGTCGAGCCTCCTTGGGGTCGTTTGCTCGGGGGAAACGGCCCTCACCGACTCCCTCGACGGCCCTAGGGGGGTGGTCGTATATGCTGACTGGGCATCAGCTTGCGACCTCCCACCTTCGTTCTTTTTTCTTCTATCTTCTTTTACGCCGCCTTGAGACCATTGGGTCCCCTAAGTGCGACGTACAGTCACCGTCTTTCTCTTCTGGCCGGATCCGTCCTTTTCCGGCTCCTTTCCTTGTCTTCCTTGTGAGTCATCACCTCTTCATAGAAGGTGATGACCGCTTTCCGCTGTGCCTCTCCCGCGATCAAGGCTCGCACTAGTGCCGCTGGTGAGAGCTCTCCTCCTACAGCTCTCCTGAGCTCAGTTCTTCGTTCGATGAACACAGGGCAATCCTCTATGGTGTGCTGGGCCGAATCCACCTCGGCTCCGCATTCGAAGCATTCAGTTGAGTACTCCGCTCCGATTCGACACAAAAACTCACCAAAGCATCCATGCCCGGTGAACACCGGTATTGCGCGATACGTCAGCCCGGGCCGCCGGGTGCAGTCCTGCCACTGGTCCCAGTTGGCGAGGATCGCCCCGGTCGCCCGTTTGCTTCCGGCTCCCGATTCCTCCAGCTCTACTTTCCATTTCCGCAGAGCTCAGTTTCGGGCTGTCTTCCGCAGATTCCAGTTCGTCGGGTGGAGTGGAGCAACTACGGACAAACCACCGATCTTCAGGTTAAGCATCACTTCGTTGTAAGCCACGGAAGGTGGGTGACCGCTCCCTGGTCGTCGAACCCCCCCCCCCCTCCAGATGACTGGCTCCAGGTTTTTCTCTGCAGCAGACCAACTCAGGACACTACTAATAAAATACTTCTAGCCATCACCCAGAATTTTCAGGGACGTTATCAGTGAATAAATTAATCAAAAATTTCAGAATATAAGTAATCGAAGTTAAAGTTACAGACTATATCACCGAAGTGCATCACCGACACCGCGCAGTGAAAATAAAGTGCAGTTCGCGGACCTCGTGGAAGCGCCCATCGGTGCAAGACCGCGATGGCTTGCACCAGAACGCCTCTGCCGAAATTAGTGAATACAATAGTGGATCTTCAATCGGACTATTCTGTCACGTCATCAAGGAAAAGGAAAGACAAGAAGAGCGACGACAGCGACTCCAATTCCAAGGATACGAGGAAGAAATTGGCAACAACAAAAGACGGCGGTGACGATAGCATGGACTTAAGAGAATTCGTGAAGGAAATCAGGAACACATCATACAAGGACCTGACAGAATCCCAATTCGACGCAGTAAAAATACAAATCACCAACATGAGGATGATCATCAAGGACTTAAGGCGCGAAAACGAGACACTCAAGAAACAATTGAAACGGAGAAAGAAAGGGAAAACCGATGTCCAGGAAATAGAAAAAATCGTCAATAAAGCAACAAAGACGCTCGAGAAAACCATCATGGAACGATTAAAGCCGAAAACATTCGCAGAAAAGCTATCAAACCCAGGAACACACAGGAACGATCTAATGACAGGAATATCCAAGCGCCACGTGATTACCATCTTCCCGAAGAAAAGCAACGCAGAAATAAAATCCAGTGAGGACACAAAGGCAGCACTAATGTCCAGCATAGCACCAAGTGTTGAGCAAATACAAATCAGGGGAGTAAGGAAAATTTCCAATAACGGAGTACTGATAGAAACAACGACGGAAGAGAATATGGAAGTACTACTATTTTCCTCGAAGATCGACAAAGCAGGCCTAATGACCGACATCCCAAGATGTTGCCAAAAGATGCCAAGAATGATAATCTACGATGTACCAATACAACTCAACGAAAAAGACATCATATCCAGCTTACGACGCCAAAACTTCCCAGAAATGAAACCAGCACTTTTCAGAAATGAAATCTTCTCGATCGTACACAAATCAGGAAAAAGGGACTCAGACACCGTCAACTGGATACTTGAAGTAACTCCCGAAATCAGGCAAGAATTTCTGAAACAGGATAGAATATACATCGGGTGGAACGCACTTAAAATCAGAGACTACATCAACATTAGCCGCTGCTACAAATGCCAAGAATATGGACACATATCAAAATACTGCAAGGCAACTAAGGAGACCTGCGGATACTGTGGAACAGAGGGACACAATTACAAGTCCTGTCCCAACATCAACAAGAATCCAACATGCCCCAACTGTAAGAGAAGAAAGAGACCAAGCGACCACTCTACGAGATCATCCGATTGTCCAGCATACAAGATTGCAATAGAAAACCATGTAGCAAGGACAGACTACGGCAAAGTAAAAAGAGACAACCAGAACAAATAGAACGAGACACCTCGAACGACAACCAAAGAAAGCGAGACATGAAAAGTGGAAACAAATGTAAAGAACGATGAACAACAACTACACCGTGGAAACTGCGCAGGAACCGCCAAAACGGCGGTAAAGCGTACACGGTGGTCATCGCAACAACAACAGCGATGACGAACTCCCGGAAATAACTGGGCCTGCAAGAGATCGAGCTAATAAGCCTGGTGACCCCGCCTCCTCGTGGCCCCCGCTGGACAACGTTTCGCGCGCAACACGGCATTGCGCGCCAAACGGCTAAGTGGGTCACCTCTCGCAAAGAGACGATCTACCTCTCTGATGATCCTTCGATGGTGAAGAGAGGATTTTTTTAAGTCCGCCGTCCACAACACCTACGGACGTGACTCTTAGCAGTGGTTGTCGCACCCCAACACCGCCGGGAATGGACCTATGCGTCCGGTTGCACGGCAGAGCAGAAGCAAGTTCGCTTGCGGCCTCATAACGCTCATGTATAGTAACAATAACTGTCTTCCGCAGATTGTCGATTTCTTCTTTCAGCGGCGGATTGCCGCCTTGTTTCAGTCTCCATACCCGGCGGTAGACTTTGGCTTCTGCCGCGGCCTGGAGGTCGAGGGGAATCATCCCAGCAAGAGATACGGTCGCCTGGAAGGATACTGATCAATACGCACGCACAGCTCTAATGGCCATGACGCGCTGTATCCGGCGCAGTAGGCTCCTATCAGGCCCTTAGATCAGATTGGGGCTCCGTACAGAGCCATGGACTTTTGACCACCCTTGCATAGAGGTGGCGGACTCTGACTTCGGACCTCCCGATGTTCAGCAGGATTCGTCCAAGGAGAGCGGTAACTCGCTCTATCTTCGGCGCGAGTCATGCGAAATATACCTCGAAGCTCATCCGGCCGTCCAACATGAGCCCGAGATACTTGATGTTCTCTTGGATGCGTATCCGTTTTCCATCCACCATTAGTCACATCGGGCAGTCTTGATCGGGGAAGGCCGTGGAGCCACATCGCCTCCGTCTTTTCCACAACAACCCCCAGCCCTAGCTGGCGGATCCGTATCGTGACCGCTGCGACTCCCGCTTAGGCAAGCCTGAGGGTCCGCGTCCACTCTCTCTCGCCTGCAATTAGTAGGGCGTCGTCCGCGTAGCAGATTATCTGGACGAAAGAAGGAAGCGCTGCCTCTAGAACGTAATTAGCCGATGTTCCACAGGAGTGGGCCTAAGACCTCGCGGTTACGCTTCCCGACGCGTAACTCAATGCCCCCATCTGGAACTCAATACTTCGCCCGCTAAGGTAATGTAGTCTCCTACTACCCTTCTCAGGTAATGAGGGACCCCATAGCGAAACA
Organism: Tetragonula carbonaria; assembly: GCA_032399595.1. Classification (NCBI taxonomy): domain Eukaryota; kingdom Metazoa; phylum Arthropoda; class Insecta; order Hymenoptera; family Apidae; genus Tetragonula; species Tetragonula carbonaria. Next base: position 1,084,631 of record JAUCRC010000012.1, on the reverse strand, counting down.
GGGCCTCCCTAATTCTATCCCAGGGAAGGGAGTTGAACGCGTTCACGATATCGATAGATACTGCCAACGCCACTCCCCCCTGATGGACGACTCCTTTCGTCACCGTCCTGACGCGCTCAATGGCGTAAATCGTTGATCGGCCCACACGAAAACCGAATTGGCTGTCTCAAAGGTCGGGACCGACTAGTGACAGGTGACTAGAAATCCGGTTGGCCAGTATCCTACGCGACCAGATACTGTGCCAACCTGCCCGGCCCTACCTGCTTACAATTAAACACACTCACACCGAAGAGTGTGATGCTACCTACCTTAACAGTCGCTTTATATTTAAAAAGTGGCAAAACAGGCACACCAACACATTCACTCTACGGTTCTCACTCATACTCCCCGGGCGCAGACCTACACTAGAGAGGACGTCCCGGAACGCCTCTGACATCCGAACTTAGCACACTCTAATTTACGTGATCATTTTCCTGAAATACATATCATTTTCCTGAATCGACTGACAATGTCTAGCGACCATTGTGTGAAATACGTTTATATTTACAGCTATATATGAGATATTAATAACTGAGGAAAGATACATATAATTTCTATAGAAACTACATGTGCAAGTTGACTTGGAATCATTATTGATAATATAATTAGATATTATTGTGATAAATTCATATTTCAAATTAATGCATAAATATTTTTAATATTTCAATTTATAATGAATGGAACAATAAAAACGACATCCTAACCATGCACACACATACGGAAAGTACGTCGTGCCTCATCGTTGCCAATGTCTTTCACTCACTCAAGTAGCACGTGAGCACGTGAGTGAGATCCTGACAATGAACACAGAAGGGGTAAAACCTGAAAATCCTAAACTAAAGAAATGATAAGTTTATGTAACTTGTATCTAATTGCATTATTTTATTTCAAACTGTAATGGCTCTACTCTTTTAGAAATTAGTGAAATTGCAAAAGAATGGAGACAATGAACAAGAATTGAATTTATTTAAAAACATACTATAAAATCTAATAATCTACTCGAACAATCAAAACCAAATAATTGACTCTAAAAATTGACTCAGGCGATTTCTTCATAGAAACACATTTTCGAAAATGTGATAACAGTATTCAGTTTTGTTGCTTTGATTCAACAATCCGCTTGTTGCGAAGTATCTTCTTGCAGTATTTTTTTGCAAAATATCATATATATATTGTATTAAAGTTCATAATTATAAAATTCAATTAATTAAATCATTTAATACCATTATAAAAGGGAAGATGAAGTTATTAATTATTATAACAATTATTAATTGTTATACAAAATTATTATATTATTATTATCACGAAATATATTATCAATATATCAATAAGTAATAACTACATCTTTCATAGCAACGAAGTCGGAGGATATCCGTTTTCTCTACTACGAAATGCTCAAACGAAATCATTTTAATAATAATTATTTATAATTTATCCGTTCATATGCACATATTTTGTTCACATATTTTGCTTTTGCAAACATTTATATTGAATATATTTTATTTTATAAGTAATTACTATAAATATTCAAACTAACTGTTAAAATCACGATGTGCAAGCTCTATCCTGAGCTAATAAAAAATCTGAAAAAATATTACTAGTCACGGGTATAAAAAAATACCCAAGGTCACTATGCTCATCAAAAATTCTACGTATACAACCAGTCACCCGTGCCGATTCAGACCTTTCGTCCTACGACATGATTGAGTAACTGGAGAAACATAAATGCATGCGACTCACGGGATAGATAAAAAAGAAATGTTATCACCGATGCTACATTGGAGCAGGGAAAGTTATTGTGAAGACCCTCATCAAGTAGATACCACTGAATCCTATGGTAAAAGTGAACACCGTGAAGAATTTCTTAAAAAACAAAACATTTTTTTTCTAAAGATACAGTGTTATTTACAAAAATTTAAATTTTTATAATGATAAAAATTAGGACTAATAATTTTAAGTTTTATTTTATAATTATAATTTTACATTCGACTTCAATAAAAAATATAGAAAATAGAATTCAATAGAATACAAACTTACATTTTTAGCTTTTGAAACATCGTAAGATCTTCAGAAGATTAGGGAAAGTAAAGTGTGTAAAAAATCTATAACAAAACATTGAACATTAGAATTTATGTTTAAAAGCAAAGCAAAATCTTAATTTGGAAATAATGAAAGATTCTTTTATTCTTGGCTTTAGAGCCTCCATTGGAATTTTCCCAAAAGATATTTTCACAAAAGAATTGTTGCTGATATGAAGCGTCTGTAACAAAACGTTATACTTTTTCGTTAAATTTAAAAAATTAAATAAATTAAGATACAATATATAAAACTATTTACGATCTTGATCTCCTGGAAAGGCTTTATCCTCTTGAGCACTGACTCTACCGAAAACGAATATTCATCACAAAGAAAATGTAAAAAAAGTAATGTAAAAAAAGAAAAATAAAAGACTATCATTAAGTATCAATCGACTGACACATTGACTTTAATTTCGCGAATTATAGTTTAAATGAATTAATTTGATTTATTAAGAGCCATTTTGCTCAGAAAAATACTAAAGTATTGCGCAACAAGCATTGATTCTACCGACCGCATTGCACGCGATCACAAAATTTTCTGAAAATAAAACTGATTAGTAGGAGAAGGGCAAGGAGTACGTTCATTTAAAAAATATTGCTATTTTTCTAGGAAATGATCTATGATGATATAAAGAATCTTGAATATGTGTTAAAAATATTAATTGTAAATTATAAAATATTTCTCAATACCGAATACTGTAAACGAAAGACAACTATTTGCAGAAATTTTATTCTAAATGTTCGATACTAAAATATATAGTATGCACATTAGTAATATATTACATATTGTGTATATAGTAATATATCATGCATGTTGTAAGTTGTAAGTATTCGAAAATATTTTGCACAAACCAACATTTCACAGTTGAATATATTTAAGAAATAACAGCACGAAAAAACGCGTGTGAAATCTTGCTTTGAAACATTTTAATTGTATCTCAGCGTTTGGAAAAATATATAAACCGTACCTCAAATATATATAACTTGTATACCAAATGTTACCGAAAATAAAATGTTACTAAATTTCCGTTAATATCCATTAATAATCGTGGCTATGCTGTCTCTATGCTGTCTTTACAAGTTAGAACAAATGTGTCAAATGAAGGCAAATATGTAAAAACGAATAGTCAATTTCAAATTCTATCAAAAAAATGTACGAGACAAACTACCAGTACAAGTGAAATCGACGATTGAAGAAAAATCGGTGCGAAAAGTTTCAAAGCACTACTATTTCGTTACGTAATACTTAATAAATCGTTACACAAATATTAATTAAATGATACTATTAATAAAGTAGTAGAAATGAAAGTAGAAGAGTATCGAAGAAGCAACGCCATCGAAGAGACAATAAAGAAAAGTTATGAACCTAATATGACGTAATACATATTTTCACGAAATTCGAATGACTCTCCGCGATACATCTCATCGCGCAATTGAGGAAATAGAAGGAGGTAGAGTGAATCTGAACGAACAGGCACGATAATTAAGACGAACATAAACATTGTGTTTGTGTTGTTATTTTTTATTTCAAATTTTGAGCTTCAAAGCCTTCTACACTTTACTTTATTTGAGAACTGAACAATTTTATTATATTACGCGGTATTAAAATTATTATTTTAACTATTAACAAATTATTGTTTTTTTACTATTAGAATTGTTAAGAACTACGCGGTATAAAGTTAAAAAATCAATAAATAAGTAGAATGTTATAATAGGAGTATGAATGTAAAAGCATATAATAAAATACATGTGTGTGTGTGTGTGTAACAATAAGTTGGTTAATTATAAGGTTATAATATTTCTACTGGTTAGAATTGATATTAAATTTTGGTATAAAATTATAAATAACTTTTAACATAGTGTGTTCTGTTTAAATGCAATTATTTCTTTAATTGTTGAAAATTATGTGTAATAATTATTTGGTTAAATTCTACTTTATTTTGTACTAAAAATTAAACACTTTTGCGATAATCTGGCAGATCTCGATAAATTGAAGCCAAAAATGCAAATTTTAATTTAAAAATACACAACATGAACATAAATCTAACAGCTATTGATTTTTACTTGAGAACTTCTGGATGATTCTTCTGGGTAATATTTTCTTCTTTACAGATGAAGTATGCTCCTTTCCGCCACTCTTCCCGCTTAAAAATCGATCGTGAGAAATATCGATTACATTCAAGAATCGTATATTCCGTACGTTGGAGCGCTGTAATCGCGCGATTTCGCACAAAATGATAACTTGAAATAAAAAATAAGATACTCTGATCTAAATCAAAATTCATGAGACATTCTTAAAAAAGAACGAAAATATTCATACGCTTGATAAAAAATTATTAATACTTTAAACTGTTATGATTTCGTGAAAAAAAATTGTAGAACAATTAACTTGATTTTATTTTAAAGAATGAAGTCTCCCCTTTAACAATCCAGAATTTGTTCCGTTCAAAGATATTTATTTTTACATCAAAATGCATTGTATGCGAGGTCTGTTCATATACCTCGTCTGTGGTCTCCGACTTTTTTCACAATCGGTATTTCAGAACAAAGAATATCAACCCTCCATAAGGTGATGTGTCTGTTTTATACACTATCTATGGCAAAAATTACTTTTCAACATGGCCTCGTATGTACGGTAAGTTAATTACTTTCGGCTTTTTAACCTTCAAAAAAACGAAGCTAATTCTTGATGAACGGGATATACCGTAATACGAAATATTCCAGATTTAATTCATCTTGCTTATACAAAGTAACGGACTTTGTACTTTTAGTTTTATAATCCAATCATGATCACGCTGACGTGTCCCATGACAATATCGTGATTTGATTCGGCAGCATCGCTTTTCTCTGATTAATTTGTTTATAAAAATGTCGTTATCTATTCAGAACAGTTGAAAAAGCCACATTAAATAGCACACAATTGATTGTATTACAGAAGCAACGATAATAAGTAACAATAATGTTCTTTCCACTATTGTTCAGGAATAAAATGTAATTGATATCAACGAATTTAACGTATTTTCTGTAACAGAAAATTTTATAAATTTAATATTTTATATTATAGATTGGGATTACTGTTACTATTAGTCTGCTCTTTCCTTCTTATTGATGCAGTTAATAGAGATGTATTTAAAACGTGTGAACAAAGCAGCTTTTGCAGGTAAGTTTCTAATGTTTTCTTTAATTTTTTGAAATTAATTTAGCTAATTACTGCCGTTATTAATGTTAGATCGATGTTATTAGACGTTGCAGAAAAGTTGAACCTGGAAAAACACCATATCAATTATTAACAGATACATTAGTTCAAAATGAATCGAGTATAAATATAGACTTGTTTAATAAGGATACAAGAGTTCTTTACATATTACAATTAACTACATTAAAGGATAATACATTTAGACTCCATATCAATGAGAAAAATCCATTACATCGAAGATATGAGCCTGAATATGCTCTTCAGGATCAACCACAAGTATCTAAGTTAAATTTAATTGAGAAAACTACAGATCATATAACTATAACAAGTGATGAAAACAAAGTTATATTATATGCTAATCCATTTAGAATAGATTTGTATTCTCAAAATATATTGGTTGTATCTGCAAATGCAAGAGGTCTTATGAGATTTGAACATCATCGAACAAAACCTAAGTATGCTTCAGAAAAAATTATTTTCAATATATCATGTTTAATTATTAAGTATAATTAATGGTTTTCTTTGATCATTTTCAATAGGAAACCAGAACAAGAGGAAAATGCTGAAAATGTTGAAATAAATGTTAATGATGATGCACCAGGTGATGGAGCAGATGATGATCCAGGTGCTTGGGAGGAAAGTTTCAAAACTCATCATGATTCAAAACCTTTTGGCCCAGAAGCAGTTGCCTTGGACTTCAGTTTTCCTGGAGCTGAACATGCATATGGTGTACCGGAACATGCAGATTCATTTGCTCTAAAGTCTACGAAACAAGCTCAGCCTTACAGATTATACAATTTAGATGTGTTTGAATATGAAGTTAATGAAAGAATGTCAATTTATGGAGCAATACCTGTGCTCTATGCTCATGGTAAAGAAAGAACAACTGGTATCTTCTGGCATAATGCTGCAGAAACGTGGATCGATATTTTATCAAGTGCAGACAATAATGTTGTAGAAAGTATCGTTAACTTTGTATCTGGATCCACTAAAAAATCGCAAGTGGATGCCCATTTTATGTCAGAAGCGGGTGTAATTGATGTGTTCTTTATGTTAGGTCCTAAACCTCTAGACGTGTTTAAACAATACACAATCTTAACAGGCACAGCACCTTTGCCACAAATGTTTGCTTTAGGCTATCATCAGTCTCGCTGGAATTATAATGATCAAGACGATGTTATACAAACAGCCGAAAACTTTGATACGCATGATATACCGTTAGATGTTATGTGGCTAGATATAGAGTACACTGACAGTAAAAAATATTTTACTTGGGACGGACGAAGATTTCCAAATCCCATTGAAATGATACATAATTTAACTGCAAAAGGTAGAAAATTAGTTGTAATTATTGATCCGCATATCAAACGCGATCCTGGTTACTTCGTCCATAATGATGCCACAAAAATGGGTTATTATGTTAAAACAAGAGATGGAAAAGACTACGAAGGTTGGTGTTGGCCAGGATCATCCTCGTATTTAGACTTCTTCGATCCAACAGTACGAGAATATTACATGAGCCAATATAGTTTAGATAAATTCCATGGTACAACTAATGATGTGTATATTTGGAACGATATGAATGAACCAAGCGTGTTTAATGGCCCTGAAGTAACTATGCCTAAAGATGTAATCCATTATGGTGGTTGGGAGCATAGAAGTATTCACAATATTAATGGTCTTCTTATGTCTATAGCCACATATGAAGCTTTATTTAGAAGATCAGGAGGCTCGCTGCGGCCATTTACCCTTGTGAGATCTATTTTTGCTGGTTCACAACGTTATACAGCCATGTGGACTGGTGATAATACAGCTGACTGGGATCATCTACGTATAAGTTATCCAATGTGTCTCTCTTTAGCAGTTTCTGGAATGTCATTCTGTGGAGCAGACATTGCTGGTTTCTTCAAAAATCCAGACTCTGAACTATTTATTAGATGGAATCAAGCTGGTGCTTGGCTTCCTTTTTATCGTCAGCATTCTCATATTGAAACTAAACGACGTGAGCCTTGGTTATTTAATGAAGAAACTACTCAAATTGTCAGAGAGGCTTTTAGAATGAGATATTCATATCTACCATTATGGTATACACTTTTCCGCGAACATGAAGTAAATGGCACTCCAGTAGTGCGGCCTTTATGGGCTCATTATCCAAGTGAAACTGAAACATATGCTATTGATGATGAAATATTACTTGGAGACTCTGTACTCGTACGTCCAGTTTTTCAACCATCCATTACAGATGTAAACGTATATTTTCCTGGAGAAGGCAAAGTAACTTGGTATGATGTTGATACTCTACAACCACATCATCAACCAGGCTTAGTTAATATTCCGGTAACTCTTCATAAGATTCCAGTATTCCAAAGAGGCGGTTCTATTGTTCCACGTAAAATGAGAATACGTCGTAGTACAGTCGCGATGAAGAATGATCCCTATACGTTAATAGTTACCACAGATTCTGCGGGTAAAGCTAATGGTACATTGTACATCGATGATGAAGCTAGTTTTGAATATCGTCATGGCAAATATTTATATTTGAGGCTCAATTTTGATGGAAATAAATTAACTTCTACATTCATAGACAAATTATCTTCATATCAGACAGAAAGCTGGTTAGAAAGGGTAGATATTGCAAATCCACCTAAAGGAGTTAAATCTGCTATATTAAATTCACGTAGTAAGTATTATCCTAATTTAATTGAAAAATATATAATTTAATTCTGCAATATTAAATTACGAATTACTTTCATTTTAGGTATGACAAAAGTTAGTTTGGAAACTAAGTACAATCCAAATAATAATGTATTAACCGTGCGTAAACCAAGTGTAAATATGGGAGAAGAGTGGAGTATCGAACTGATCCATTAGAATGTGTTGTTCATTATAAACTAGTAATCATACATTAATGCCAATTTTCTATTATTCACGTTATCAATTGTATGCGATTAAAATGTCATTGTATAACGTGATGAGATAAATCCAACATAGAATTAATATAAATGATATATACTTCAGCAAATTAAAAATTACTTTTAATTAAACAATAGACGATGTGAAACTATTACTCAATCTGCAAAGTTTATAATTATGCATGTTAACTTTGATAAAATGATATGTATTAGAAGTAGGAGCATTAAATATGTTCCTAGAAATAAATATTTAAATACTTAATACATTGAATTTAACATTCATATATTTTGTAATTAATTTTTAGATCTATATAATATAATGTTGTCTTTATTTCTTTTTTCTTTAATCAAAACTATTTTATTCTGAAAATGTAATCAAAGGAACTGTAAACGCGAAGTTATAAAGAAACTTTTTGATTTCATTAAAAAAATATTTTATTAAATTAAATACGTTCTGCGGGTGCTTGTTTATGAGCTAAATATAAAAACACTATTGATGATAATGCAGATACCAAAAATATAACATCAAACCATCTATGGTAAAAATTAAATTGCAATTCTCCTAAAACTTGAGTTATTATAATCCGATATTCCGCAGGCATATTCATTCTCATTAGAAGCACAGATGATACAAAATACATGCCCTGCAAAAAATATATATTGTATCATCAAAGAAATATGAACGATCATTATTATTTTTACCCATATAAAAGAATCCAGAATAATCCAGAATAATCTTACCATTATTTGAGCAAGTATAAGTACAATAATATTCGAGGATTTGCTGCTTGATATCGCGTAAAAGAACTAGAACAAAATAATTGATATTTAAAAATTATTTTCAATCTTCGTTCCAAAAGCATTTATTTAGTATATACCTTCGTAAGTGTTAGTAATAAACCACGAATTGATGTTAATACGATACAACCAACAAGATAAAAGGAAATATGTTGAGACCAAAATGTAACATCGATATCAAAACCAATCCAATGTACTGCAATTTCAATTGCTCTAGTAACAGGATCCTTCTTACCCACACGATCGAAAACGATATTAATTGTTGACTAAAAACATAAATTTCAAATATATAGTTTTTTACGTGATTCTGTTGTATAGTTCTACTTACAATGAATATTTTCCAAGTACAATACACTGAGAAAAAGTATCCTAAAACGTTAAAATATTTTCCCTGCCAAGTAGCAGCCCATTCTAAACGTTCTCTTGCATTTTGAATGTCATGTGCTTCTAAAAATAATTGTCGAGATAATTCTTCCAACGCTGTAACTTCAATTTGTAACTGTTTAATACCTGTAAGTATATTTCATGAAATGTACATGCACGATTTTATGTCTTAAATATATCAAAGAATGCAATACGTACTTTCCTGATTACTTTTAGTACCACTTAAAGGGCCAAACATTCCCCAAAGTCGAGATCGAGCTCCGTTTTGCTCTACAACTTCTCCCTTTTTAGCTAATGCTATTCTCTTTTTTTTAGCTACAATCATATCCATTGTTTGCAATAATCGTTTTTCTGTAGCCTGTACATCAGCATATGTTACAGGTCGCATAAAATAAGCCATTGAGGTATATGGATAATTTACAGCACCAAATCCTGATAACAGTGCCATAACAGTGACACCAATAACTCCTATTCTACTAACGCCTTGTTCAATAGATAATAGGCCCTTTTTCGGACTTAAAATTGGAAATGGATCACCCACTTTCCAAAATAAGTAAAGATAAAAGAGATACACAACAAATGTTAATGGTCTTATCAATTTCAGTCTTACTGTAAAAAGAAATGATTGGTAAATGTATTATGTTATATTAAATACTAAATGTAGATGTATATAAAATATACTTACCAAATCTAATATTACTAATGATGAAATATGCTATGTAAAATGGAATTAGGACAATTACCATAAACAAAAGCATATAAAGACCAACATTCCAATGAAAATATCTGGAACTAAAGATACATTATGACATTAATGTTTGATATAATTAGAATTAGTTTAAAGAACTACTTACCTAGAGTCAAGAACTCCAATTATTTCAAAAATAATTAACTCGAACATAGTACAAGATAATGAAAATGTAGTGGAAAAAATTAGTTGTACTAATCTATGATGGACCTCATAATCTCGAAATAATTTTTTTACAAAAAATACCCATCCTCCCAAAAAGAAGATAATCTGCAACATGTAAGACAGAATAAGTAAGAAAATATAAGTAAATAATTAAATCTAATAATCTAGCTATGTAAAATTGGCAATAATTTGTTATTTTAAAAATAAATAATAAAATATTTGATTGCTACGTTTATTGTAAAATTATTAACATTAATACAGACAATACATACATAGCACGTTGTAAAAGTTTAATAACTAATGTTTGTGTATTGAAAATTTTAAAAAATTCAAAATTCATTTATTAATGAATATTGTGTATTTCGATATTCGGATAAATATGTTTCGAAATTTGTATTGCTCATAAAAATAATGTTTTGTCGAATTACATAAATTTTACAGTTTACAATCCTTTAAGAAATATCAGTCATTTATAACCTAACATGTGTAACATCTACGTGTACCGGCAAGATTCTATTTTTATTAGTGGAAATAAATTTCCACCTGTGTGATTAGGATCACGAATGTATCTTCCAAAAAACCCATGTTGTAATACCACACACACTTCGCATTGCGAAGCGTGAAATTGATTTTGTTACTTGACAGAATACGTCAAGAAAATTTTCGTCACACATAACGTGGCACTCATCACAAAGCTTCCCCCACTCTGCACTTTATAAACACGTACATATATATATATATATATATATATATATATATATATATAAATGATGTTATCAAAAAAATTTAAACACTATCCCTTACATTAATTAGATTACATGCTTATTTTTTATAATGATTATCCTTGGGAAGTGATATCAAACTAAGAACTATATATTACTGATAATTAAAATTAAAATGGAAAAAACAGCAAAGAAAAAAAATCAAGATCTATAAAAAAAATTTGACCAATTTTATTTTGTCGCACTGTTATATATGAAATACAATTTAAAAATTCATATTCAGTATATTTTCACATAATACATATGCTGTTGTAATTCCTTGAAAGGTTGCTTGTCAACTTGTATCCACAGCTTCCTTTTTTGGCGTGTTATGGGTCAGCAATAGCATAGGCTAATAGAAATATATTGAGTAAAGTATTTTATTGAATTTATTTTATTAAAAGTATTATACATCCAAACTTACCTCATTTTCTGTATCTTCGATGTCTTTAAGAGTTTCTCTATATCTTTTGAGTAATCGTTCATATGGAGATGTTTTAACAAGTTTTTTAGAATACCGAAAATCTTTCTTTGCAGGAGTTGAGCCTATTTAATTTGAAATATATAATGTTTCTTTAAATTATAAATATACAAAAGTATAAATTTCAATGAATAATTTATCATACCTGTTGGACTATCGCGATATAAATCTTGTGCAAAGAATTTGTCAATTTGATCAAGTATCTCTTGTATTTCTAAAACAATTTTACTATTCACATTTGCTGTATTAATATTTTCATTTTCAAACTTTTGACTTATTTCTAGAAATATATTCATAAATGCGATTTTATAATCATTTAAGCAATTTGTGTGTTTATTACTAGTGGTATAAACTTTCACATATACGTCCTGAAAATCACAATATTAAAAATAAAATAACAATCGAAATAAAATTAAATAATTTTAATATAAACTTACATTAATTGCTGATAGAATAAGACTTTTATCTTTTTCCATTTTTTGTTGTATTTCGGTAATATTACGTTCCACGCAATTTTTAAAATTTATTAATGTATCACAATTTTTATTCAAATCTGCTTGGAAATCGTTTATTAATATTTTAGCTTGTGCTACTGCATTTTCGTGTAACAACCGAGACTGTCAAAAAAAATGAATATCATATTAAATAATAATACGACAGAGAATTTTTCTTAAAAAGTTGGCATGTTTTTTACCTCATCTGTTACTTCAACAACTTCTTTTTTTATTGTATCTAAATCATTTCGAAATTTTTCTTGTAAATCGTGTTGTTTTTCTATATTTATTTTGCAAGTATCTGAAACTTGATTATTTATAACTTCACAAGTTTCATCAATAGTGTTTAATAGAGTGTATACTGTAAAATGATTTTCTTCCTCCTCTTTTTGTACTTCATTGAAACAATGTTGCAAATCATCCATCATCTACAAATCAGATAATATCAGAACCAGAACAATATCGTGACTTTTAAAAATAACGTACCTTTAAAAAATTTGTCCGTTTTTCAATAATATCATTTTGATCTCGTCGAATATTTTTAACATGTTCTTTAATTTCTAATATATTATTATTTAAATAATCCCGCTTTTCAGTTAAACATTTAGAAATTGATATTATTGATTCTTTCATAGAGTCTACCAAGTTGTCAATATTTTGAGAAGTTTCACGGTTTAATTCTTGTAAATTTTCAGTTAGTTTATTTTCTATTAATTGATCAAATTTTTGCACAATATGAAAAGAAATATTATTTAACATACTAATTTTTGCATTAGTCATAGTTATAACATTTTTATTCTCACTTTCTAGCCATTGTTGATAGCTTAAATACTGAAAAACAAGAATATTAATTTTATACTAATAACTATGAAATTTTATAATAGAGACATGAAACGTATTTTGTTACATACAGAATCATTTATATTTTTCTTCAATTTATGAATTATATTTTGTTCTAAATTAAGGAGATCCTGAGACATAACTTGAATCGACTTTTCAATGTCCTCACTAAATGAAGTATTTTGCGTATCTAAGAAAACAAGCTAGTAAATACATCTTTATTTTTATAAAATTCAATATTCTTATTGAATGAAAATTTTACTTACCAATATGATTCTTCATAGAAGTACAGAATTGAATTAAATTTTCAGTATGTGATGCAACATCAGCTTCAATTCTACTGATTTGTCCTTTAATATTATCTTTAAATTGTTGTGCAAGAGATTTATTTCGCTGTCCTATTTGTCTAAAAGTATAAAATATTAATTTTAAACTAACAAATATAATTTAAAATTCGAGATCAAAACTTAGAGAAAATGCTCACAATTTACGAAAAATTTTTTCATGAAGTTTATTTACATCTGAAGTAGCAGTATCAGCAACATCTAAAACTGATTGTACTTGTGATAAAAGAATATTTTCAGTATGTGCATGTTTCTCAACAAGATGTTTCTGTTCTTCTTTTTCTTGTTCTGATATTACCAAGCATGTTGACGTTGACATTAAAACATTTACTGTACTTTGCAATTGATTTTTCATATTTGATAATTCATTTGCTTGTTCAAAAGTTTTTGATTTTAATTCGTTAAATATTTGCTGAAATAATTTTTATTTCTTTATTATATAACAACAGGAATATAATAGGAATTATAAAATTTGAATCAATTATCACCTCTTTAGAATTCATACATTCTTCGAGCGCTTTAATATGACTTAATTTTTCCTCTATTTCTTTACTTTGAAATTCCATTAAAGATAGCATTTCATTGTAACTATCTGGAGTCAAATAAATACCATTTCGTTCGCGACATGCTATTAAATCTTTCTTTAATCTTTCAATTTCTTCAATATATTCTTGAAGTAGTGCCTTTTTAGAGAATTTCTGATTAATCTCAGGGCGATTCGTGATATTTTTAGCACGATGTGCATAATCTAATGTTGACAATGTTTCCTCAAGATTAATACTAGCAGGAGATACCGTAGCGATTATTGAAGTTCTAGTCCGTCCACCTAATGATTCTTGAAGCAATCGCGTCAATTTAGATTCTCTATACACAAAAAAATGAATAAAAAAAATTTAATATCTGAATGTATGTTATGTATTATAAATTAAAAATTTATATTAATTTCATCAAACATCAAAATTTATATTAATTTCACCTGTAAGGCACATGTGGAGTTTTTTCTGCAAGTGCTGTTATAACTCGACCTAAAGTTAATAGAGACTGATTGATATTGCCAGCTTCTCTTGCTCTTTTATCAACAGCACCAGACCTTCCAACATTCTCACTGCCAGCCAAATCAACTAAATTTAGTTTCCCTGTTTTCAATAACTCTTCACCATCAATAGTATTCTCCCTTATATGAATAGTAATAGAAAATATTGTATGGGACCGACTAAAACATAAACAATATTAATATTAGATTTTATGAAATAAAACAAACATAAGTGATTATTTAGGACATAAACAAAATATCAACCTCGAATGTGCATTCATCAAAGTAGCTGCAGTCTGTCGTTTATCAGATCCTTTCTGAAGAATATTAAATACTTCATTTTTAGTATGTATTGATATTTCTTCTAATCCATGCACTATTACAGCACCCTTTTTAGCTGGATCTTCATAAATCCTTTTAAATTGTTATATAAAATTTAGTATAGTTTTAATTTTATTAAAATAGCAGTACTTGAGCAAAAAAACACAGAACTTAAATACCTTATTTTCGCAGCATCATCGCTAGGAGACAATAAATCAAATATTTCTTCATTGTATAATTCTAAAAAACTGATCCTCACCGAGTATTCCTGTACACCTAATACACGCAACTCATCGAATAAATGACTCACAGCTCGTGGTATAATTCCAGCAGTGGTATCCTGAAAATTTTACACATATATACATATATATATATGTGTATTTGTATATATACGTATATATATATGCATACATTACAATATATAATATATGTTGTCTATTTCAAGACTACTATTGGTAGAAAGAAAAGTTAAACCAACTGTTTGCCAATGTAATGATGGATCATTGTCAATTCCTTCCATTGTAAAAGTTTTTCCAGTACCGGTTTGTCCATAAGCAAACACTGTGCAATTATATCCAGCCAAAACTTCCTCCAGTAAAGGACTGACAACCGCATTGTACACTTGAATCTAAAAATTGTATAACAATTGTTAATTCATTCTGAAATACTGTCTAATTGAAATACGCACCTGCTTCGAATTAGGTCCAAATACTTTGTCAAACGTAAATTTTTTTGTAAATTTATCATGAGGTCTTTCACGAACAACCACTTCTTTATTAGATGGTATATCAACAACTGTTATTGATTTTCCTACTTTCTCACTATTATTTATTGGTCTGTCACAAAATAATGCAACATTAATACAGGGTTGCGTTTTTAAATAAAATTTCCCAAATACTTAATATTTTAACGTGCATTACCTGACACGGACAAAGACTTGTATATGTTGCTTTTTCTCTTTCTTCATATTACGTGTGTCATTCATTTTTGTGAATATAATTCTTTTTTTTTTACAGTTTAATCGTCTTCACTCTTTCATTCAAACATTAATTTCCTTTTTCTACAGAATAGTTTACTAACTTTCACATTGTATATAAACGCTTCCTGGTGTTATTAACCGTTGAACAATTCAAAAACTGCGTTTTGCATACATTTCGGAAGAGGTCTCTTAAATCGAGCTGTACACAAAGTCATAAAAATTTGTCCTCAACTGAAAAAATTGGTCTTTCTCTAAATTATACCAAGGCAATAGCTACATTTTTAATTACATTGCATTGCGGTAAAATTAAATATGCTTGTCTGTGTAATTTTCACAATGAATAATTAGCAAAGAATCTTCACGTATAGATAATGCGTTCTAAAACTC
This sequence comes from Tetragonula carbonaria, assembly GCA_032399595.1. Taxonomy (NCBI): domain Eukaryota; kingdom Metazoa; phylum Arthropoda; class Insecta; order Hymenoptera; family Apidae; genus Tetragonula; species Tetragonula carbonaria. The sequence goes on along the minus strand of JAUCRC010000012.1, from coordinate 1,068,671 downwards.
TTCCAATTCTCTTGAATACGCAACATAGCGAAAAATTCAAATCAATTTGAACGTGGTTTGATAAATATGTGAAACTATATATTAAGAACAAAAATAATGCTTTTTTCCGTTTGTCATTTTCATAGGCTAGCTGCAATTTACAAAAATATCTTTCAAGATTTTTGAACTAAACGTAGTTTGTGAAAAATTACATATTACTTACATTAACAAGTGTTTCAATTTAACTATGAGTAAAATTTTAAAATCTTTATATATGCATTTTATAAATCAAATAGAGTATAAGAAGAATACTGAGAATACGCTGAGTTCACAAACTAATCTTCTTAATTAACTTTTTTTGCAAATGAAAATTTGATGGACAGTGGATATTGAAATACTAGCGCCACGTAGCGGTAAAATGATGGAACTAATCGCCATTGTCATACACCATTGCGCTCTTTGTTTTATCTTTGTAACATACATCTATCCTCATTGCATGCTATTGCTTTTCTTCTTTCATTACGTAAAATTGAAATTCAGATATCCGTCATTCAATCAAGCAATACAAATTTTTATGCTTCTATTATAATTTATTCAAAAATCAAACATCATAATCAATTTTATTATAATAATTAATCAATTTTATAATCAATAAATATACAATTTATAAGATGATTCCATTCGTGAGCATATTTACATAGAGCTTACTCTACAGTTTTTTAGATTTACTTCTAGATTTTTCCAAAAAAATAACATCTCTTCAGAAAATAAGTGCTCTGCTATACAGACGGTATAAATAGATTATTTTTGTAGTATCTTAGTTCATTTATACTTTCTTTAACATCAGATAGTGCTCTGTGCTTACAATTCTTTTTTGGTGTATTTTGATAAATTGTTGGATGCCATCTCCTAAAATAAATTTTGTGTTACTTTTGAAAACAATATAGATTAAGTATAATACTTAACTTAACACTAGATTTTTATGCATTTTTATATATTTATGAATATAACTTAATAAATGGAACCTAAATAGAAATCTACTATATATTAAAATAAATATTAGACCTTGCACATTATATTATATGTATTAGATGCATTTTTTCCTATTACAATTTCCTACAAATGCATAAAAATTTGTAATCTAGTTTTCATGAAATGTATACAAAATTTAAATGCAAGTACCTAACTAATTCCTTAATTGCACTAACATCGATAATTCTATAATGTAAATGATCATTGACTAATGGCATAAGTTTAAATAAAAATAAACGATCCATGTAAATTGTATTGCCAGCTAGAGGGCAGGTTTGATAGGGAATGTATTCTTTCAAAAAATTAAGTAACATTTGCTCTGCATCTTTTAAATTAATTTTACTATGTCTAGATTCCATTGTCAGGCCTGTCTGAAAAATATGATTTCTGTGATAAGTATCAGTTATAAATACAAATATAAGACTAAAATAATTACTATTAAGAAGCATTTAAGTGCTTAAGTTACCTTTGCGTGATGATTAATGGACCATTTATTCATATTTTCTAAAATCACATCTGGTTGATTAATTACAAGATTAAACTCTTTACTCACTATGTTCAAATTTTTATCAGTTATCAAACAAGCAATTTCCAAAATTGTGTCCTTTTCTATGTCAAGTCCAGATAACTAAAAAAAAATTTAATATTTTTGACTGCTACCATGTTTATTCTGATTTACGATTTCTGAGTTTATTTTACTGGTGGCATCTGGCAACATTATCATTAACAATTGAAAAAATGAAATACATATTGAAAAATTAGCGATTATTCAATTTTTTAATTATCAATGTTAATATAATGTCAGGAATGTATTATCCTATCAATATATTAGAACAAATAAATGAAGATCGTGGATCGTATGTCATGCTATGATGATTATATGTATATAATTGTTGTTTCGATCAACTTAATAGGTTAAAATAATCAAATATATAAACAAAATTTTATAAATATGATTTACTTCAAATATTTCATTCAGAACACCACCGTCATAATTTAAGGAAAAATATTATGAAATATATTTACTTCTGTGTCCATCCATACGATGTAATCAGCTAAGTTATCTGCCATATTTTCATTCGATAAAGTCTGAAAAGTAAACTCTGTTAATAATTATATTAAATATAATTATATATTATATTGTATTGTATTAATAATTATATTAAATATAAATATAATATATTATATTGTATATCATATTGAGCTTTCTCCTTCTAGACTCTATTACTACTGCCGTTTATAAATTTATACAAACTAAATTTTTATCTTCGTAGACATTATAAGCGTCTTCGAACAAACAGATATTTTAACGTATTTCTCATGCGAAAAGACTTAACCTAAACCTAACCTAAAATTTTTCTTCATAGCCTAAAATTTTGTTCAAATTGTTTGAAATATCTATATATATAATTAATTATACAAAATATAGCTGTAAATTGTAATTTCTATTAAATATTTAGTAAAAATAAATTAGCTACAATATACTTACTGCATATGAAGTATGGATGACTAAACAATTTTACCCGCTTTAATTGATCTAGAATAAATCGATTTTTCTTCTATCTTTCCTTTATATACAGTATCAATTATATTAAGAAAAAAAATTTTAAACTAGTCCAGTAAGAATCAAGAATATAATACACATATAAAGATAATAGGACATCTTATTGAAAATGGCGGGAAATTGTACTTCTGGTATTTTATAGAACATAAAATTTAATACTATAGTATATCTTTACATATTCTTTACCATATTTTAATACTACCGTATATTAAATATTAAATACTATATTTAATCTACTATAATGTACTGATGACTAACTATTTTACTCGCTATCTATTATTTTCGCCATAACTAAAATTATTGTAGTTTTATATAAATTTTATGTAAAAATTAACACACTTCAAGTTTTACCTACGACAATAGATAGTAATTTTAATGAATAATTCTCTTCGTATGAGTCAACAATAATCTCCTGTCAATGTATTTAAGTAAACGGTAACTGTATGCGCGTATTTTTCTTGTAATAGCATGTAAATACGGAATAGGACGAAATATTATGTATTATGTATAGAGATACACTATCAGTATATTGGAAACTGCTTAAATCAAAGATATTTAGTAGATACAGAGCGCTGTTCTTTCGAGAGAATTGTTGGCCCTGAAAAGGGCCGTTTTTTTTGTTATTGGAAGAAAAATTAAGCTCTCTCTCCGCGAATTCTGCGCGCCAATTGGATATCCTTTGGCATAATGGTAACCCTCTTAGCGTGAATAGCGCAAAGGTTTGTATCTTCGAACAGACCAACTAGGTATGCTTCGCTAGCTTCTTGAAGCGCCATAACTGCTGAACTTTGGAAACGCAGATCAGTTTTGAAATCTTGAGCAATTTCACGAACAAGCCGTTGGAAAGGTAATTTACGGATCAAAAGCTCGGTACTCTTCTGATATCTTCGAATTTCACGGAGAGCAACAGTTCCTGGACGATAACGATGGGGTTTCTTCACACCTCCTGTTGCAGGTGCACTCTTACGAGCAGCCTTTGTCGCTAATTGTTTTCGAGGTGCCTTACCACCGGTTGATTTGCGAGCCGTTTGCTTGGTACGAGCCATCGTATTCCTTACAGAGAGCCAACTCAAAATGCGATTTGCACTCTTAGTGGCCGATTTATATACATTACGAAATTGGAGTTTCGAGTGTCTGATTGGTGAATTGTTGAATTGAAGTGGGGAGCGGACGAGTGGAAGTGGTGCTACGTTTCGGATTGGGCTACGGAGTAGTAGTGGGGAGAAAAACAGTTTTCGTTATATATACAAGTATTTCGTAATTTTCGAGTTAGAATTTAGTGTCACTTGTGTCGTGCACGCTTGCATTCATTCAGAATGACTGGTCGAGGAAAAGGTGGAAAGGGTTTGGGGAAAGGAGGCGCGAAGAGGCATAGAAAAGTACTGCGAGATAATATTCAAGGAATTACGAAGCCAGCTATTCGAAGATTGGCGAGAAGAGGTGGCGTTAAGAGAATCAGCGGCTTAATATACGAGGAAACACGTGGTGTCTTGAAAGTATTTCTTGAAAATGTTATTCGAGACGCAGTTACGTATACTGAGCACGCCAAAAGAAAAACTGTAACTGCTATGGATGTAGTTTATGCTTTGAAACGTCAAGGCAGAACATTGTACGGTTTCGGCGGTTAAATTCAGATCAGTTTTTGCAATCGGCCCTTTTTAGGGCCACCACGTTTTTTTAGCACGTATGATAACTCTTTGTTCGTACAACAAATCACTGTACTTAAAATTACAAATTACTACTTACTACCTACTACTAAAAATTACTACTTAAAATTAAAAACCAAGATATGTTAATTAAATATTAATTATATATTAAATATTAATGTAAAAATCTGTGAAGAATCATTATAAAGTAGATGAGATTACTTAATACGATATAGTATTTTCAAATTTCTGAATCATTTGGAAGTAGAGAAAATCAAAAATATAAATACAGAAGAGCCTGAAACTTCGTAGTTATTCTAAATAGTCATAAATAAAAATTTGCTTATGTTACACTTACATTTCCTTTACATTCCTTTACGTTTCCCAACATCTGCAGTTAATTTTACTATTTATAAATAAAATCCCATTAATCGTAAATCGTTATCTTCATTTATTGCGTAAAACATGTACAATACAGCTACAAGCCTGAAATATAAGTCACTGTTATTATTTTATGAATATATATTCAAATACGTTTGCATTACGTTAGAAGGATCACGAATAACAGAAAAAATAACAGAACACGAGCAACAGTTCCAATAGAAAAGAGCAATTGGCGGCCCTGAAAAGGGCCGATTATTTTATGCTTGTGATATCCTTTCGTTTATTTCATACTTTTATACTTTTATACTGTTTTCATACTTAGTAACTGCCCTTATGCCTTCGGTGATTGCATATTTAGCAAGTTCTCCAGGCAATAAAAGCCTGACAACAGTTTGCACTTCTTTCGAGATGATAGTCTTTAGTTTATTGTAAGAGATTAAATGATACGGCTCTGAAGCAATTTTCTCGAATATATCATTCATAAGATTATTCATGTTGTTCATAGCTCTGTTCGAAATACTCATATCTGGATTAACTTGTTCAAGCACTACAAATATAAATTCCATAATTCTCCTTCTCCTTCTTCGTTCTTTTCTTCATATCCGCTTTCCCATTTTTCTTAGGTATGTTAGTCTCTTTAATTGATTTCCTACGAACTTTGGGTGACATGTCTGGCAGAAAACACTCGTCGAAATATACTAAATACACAGAGTATCTAGAGCCGTCAAAATATAAACACACAGAACATCCACATTCGAAATAAAATGTTTATATGTACAAACATTTCCTTTTATAGTTTTAACAGCTCAGCCTCATTGTAAATACATTATTGAAAACGTTAATGCTCGATTCTCATAAGGTTAAACGTTTAAAGTGAAATGGTAGAGACTAAACGCTAGAATTACCACACCAGTCAAAACGACTGGTTTACTGGTTAACGATTTTATTTTAAAATTTCTATTTCGTGTTAAAATTTTTTCCCCGCAACGATGCAACGACTTTTACAGCGATAACTAAAGAAATAATATCATGAATTTTATTTTATTTTTATTTGTTAGACATCAAAATAATTTTGGTAGAAATAACTTCGTTTTCCAACTGTCGGTAGTTCTAGTGTTAAAGATCGTCGTTCTTTCTCAAATTACGATCGTTTCAAAGTTTTATCATCTCCCACTTCAGTAACATTGCTCTTTCTTTCATAACCTCAAACCTTCCATTCTTTTCTCGTAATTGATTCAAATATCCTGCACTGTACGGTTTCCACTCTTTCTTCGTGTATCACTTTCTTTAAATCACTAGAACTACCACACCAGTCAAAACGACTGATTTTACGATTTTATTTTAAAATTTCTATTTCGTGTTAAAATTTTTTCCCCGCAACGATGCAACGACTTTTACAGCGATAACTAAAGAAATAATATCATGAATTTTATTTTATTTTTATTTGTTAGACATCAAAATAATTTTGATAGAAATAACTTCGTTTTCTAACTGTCGGTAGTTCTAATGTTAAAGATCGTCGTCCTTTTTTAAAGTTTTATCATCTCCCACTTCTGTAACATTGCTCTTTCTTTCATAACCTCAAACCTTCCATTCTTTTCTCGTAATTGATTCAAATATCCTGCACTGTACGATTTCCACTCTTTCTTCGTGTATCACTTTCTTTAAATCACTAGAACTACCACACCAGTCAAAACGACTGATTCTACGATTTTATTTTAAAATTTCTATTTCGTGTTACAATTTTTTCCCCGCAACGATGCAACGACTTTTACAGCGATAACTAAAGAAATAATATCATGAATTTTATTTTATTTTTATTTGTTAGACATCAAAATAATTTTGGTAGAAATAACTTCGTTTTCTAACTGTCGGTAGTTCTAGTGTTAAAGCAATCTACAGTGAGTCTGATTGAATGATATTCGAACATTGAATATTTAAACTATTATAATTTTGTAAAAATGAATCGTAACAATAGTAAACTTGGACCTATTTTAAACAACAATGAGCAATCAATCATAAATTAAAGCAAAAACTTGGTCAGCTAACGCGGCGCTAGTGTATTTACTTATTGTTAGTACGAAACCACTTTCTTCGAAAAATTTCTCTTCTTCTATGCAGCTGTCGTATCGTATAAAAAACGATGCAATCGTGTTGGAACAAACAACAATAGCTAAGAACATAGAAGGGACAGAATCCCCACTGTTCAGTGCCTCGAAGGATCGATTTCGAAAAATATTACCGATTTCGTAGTTTCTTCAGCCAATTTTTCAACGATCCTTAATTGCCTCCGCTTCTAGTACTTTTCCGTCAAAAACACTCGCATTTTTTTCAAGAAAACGCAGTTAAAGAAGTGGTATATAAAGAAAGATCAATTAGTGGATTTTACACAGTTCATCATGATTTCGATAAACGTGAAGTCTTTTTATTTTATTTTCTTTGTTGCTTCAGCTGTGAACCGCAATATCCTCTGCGCGTCAATTTCGAACGCGTTTGAAGTTAATCGTTGGAATACACGCTTCGGATCTAATTCTACGTACGGTAAGTGTGCTCGTTTTGCAAAAGAAACACACGTTCAACAGTTCTTTGCGTTTCAATACGTTTGATTAAAAAAAAAAAAAAAAAAAAAAAAAAAAAAAAAAAAAAATAGAAGAGATAGACGACTTGGACGCGAACAGAATCGCCGGTGGACAATACGCACTGCCGAATCAATTTCCATTCATGGCTGTGGTGCATCAACTGCTGGGCAATGGAATAGTGTCGAAATGCGGCGGAACGATCATTTCTTCCAGATGGGTATTAACAGCGGGCCATTGCGTAGCATCCGGTCCCTACAAATTTCTCGTCGTCTTCGGCACTCGTGACCAATCAGGCATTGGCTACAATTTTTACAACGGGCCTGGTGTAGCAATGCTAACGAACCAAGCTGTACTTCATCCCGAGTACCAAATCACCGTGAACGATATCGCATTATTATACATGCCGCGGAACATTCCTTTCGGACGTAAGATTCTATATATATTGCTGAAATTATTTCTACGTATATTGCTGAAATTATTTCTTGGATTTTTAGTCAACGTTCAACCTATCACGCTCGCGGCTCATAACTACATCGAGGAATCATTCGCCAACAAAATGGGCATAATTATCGGATGGGGGAAAGACGGACCTTACGGCACTGGGACGAACAAACTGAAGTATGCGATTTTACCGATTATTTCGAATTACGATTGCTCCATGTACTGGGCTATAACGGAGAAACATATATGCACATCGGCCGCATACCACAAAGACGCTTGTCAGGTAAACGAACACGTCGTTTCTCTTTTTAGTTTCCTTTGCAGCTGTTTCGCCGGAAATGTGAGACTCTAATGGTTTTATTATATTTCGGAAATACAGGGAGACAGCGGTGGTCCTCTGATCGTGTTGGTAAACGAGATGCCTCTTCAAGTCGGAATCGTCAGTTACGGAGACGGATTCTGTCCCAGTGACAAACCTGGTGTGTTCACTAGAGTTAGTCCATTCGTCGATTGGATTCAAGAAGTTACCAATCTTTAAAAGAAACTTGCACTTGTATCACCATATTTCGTACGGCCGACGATGGATATATATTTCGTGCGTATTTTATTTATACAAATAAAAACTGATTTTACTTTTCGATTTCTAACAATTGTTATTTATTTATTATTCTTCTATTGATTAATTCTGTGAATTTCACTCGAAATCGTGGGAAAATTACGATTTAACGATCTGTCTTTTGTTTAATCGGAATATGAGACAAAAATTCAAGCTATCGAACGTAGTAATTGGAAATTAATGGGTTTCTTTCATTTTTCCATTTCCCTGTAAGAATTCCCACGTTTTACGTAGCATTCGAATTTCGATTCAATGTACGTTAGAAGCAGCGTGAACTCGAATACCCAAAAGTAGTTCGATGGGATACAAGCAGGTCTTTTGTTCTCAGAAAATATTCAAGCATGCCTATACCTGGCCAGCTGCAAGGTAGAGGGGAGAACCCCTCGTTGGTTGACTGGCCATGTGACATGTAGTTGCCTGGGGAAGGGTCCCAATAGCATAGCTCTAAAGATGCCCTGAAGTTCGTATTTTAAGTTATACTATAAATTGCACGTGATACACTGTCGTAACTTTTACGTAAAATCATATTTTTTCTGTAGATAAAATTATTACGAATAAGTCATACCGTGCACTATATGACTCTCCAACGTTTATCGAATTCTAATTGGACAATTCTAATTGACAATTACGGCTCGGTTTTCGTACAAAAAAGAAAAACGTCTAAACTCGTTCAAGAGAATGGCGCGTTAAATACTTTACAACATTCATTGATACTGTAAAAAATATAAGAAATAGAAAATTTATGAACAAAACATAATTCCATCTGTAGAAAATATGTGGTCTCGTTTTAAATTGGTAGTGGTCCAAACTTTTAGAAGGTAGTGTACATATGCCGACCAAGCCTACAAAGAATATAACCACATTTAGAAGATGGATGAAACGAATATATGCGTGAGTGCTATATTCGTTTTCAAGGTAAATAACCTTGATCAAAACTCTTGCAAGGCGAATATTTTAGGATGCTAGCTCTTACTCCTACAATTTTTCTTCTCAATTAAAAAATTTAACTAGGCCTAGAAACAAGTTATTTTGCTTTAAATAAATAAGAAATTTTACTGAAATTTCATTAGAAATCGCAAGGTTTATCGTTAGAAATTAAAAGGAGAGACCGATCCATTGAAGATTTATTTATTACAAATGGCGAAGTTGTTACTAGTTCAACTAGTTTCGAAATTTTATGATCTTTCTATTATCAATTATAGCCATCGCTATAAAAGTAAGAGATTCTTATTACTTTACAAATGGAAGAATAATATCTTGATATAAATATTAGATAATCATAAATCAATAGGAATTTTTTACTTAAGATGTTACTGTTATAACGATGGCAACCAATAATCTAAGTTTTGAAATCAATAAATAATTGCGTTTCATTTCGATAGAAGTTTATAATTAACAGAAATTAATGTTGTAAGATGAGAAAAAAATCTGGTTTCGTGTCAAATTGTTTTTTTGTATACATAACGTTACATATGGTTCAGTTGAAGTTTCAAGTGCTGAAGTTATACAATCTACTTGTATTTCAGTCGCACCGGCGCATGTTTTATCACATTCCAAATACAATTCAAACGTCATTATCGATCTCTGGTTCTTATTAGCTTCGATTTCTGTCGATTCATTCCTTCAAATAATTTTCAAGGATCTTCTGAAACAAACTGCATCATTGTATTTTCAAGCGAAAAAAACTTTAAGTAATTTTATTATTCTGCTATTTTGTATTAATCAATGCTAATTGCTTGCAAATCAACTTTTGCTTCAAAAGCTCCTTCTGATGTCCAAAGAAAAAGTATCTACTCGTATATATAACCTCGTTTCGATGTGCTGTGGCCTCTGATTGGTTAATATGAAAATAGTGGGGAAGAAAGTATCGTAGAGTCGTGGTGGGGATACCTTGAACGTATAAAATCACCAATTTTCGTGCTGGAAAGCGTATTCAGTGTTGGGTAGTTCAGCGAAGCACAGGTTTTATAGAATTTTAAAATGACTGGTCGTGGAAAGGGAGGTAAAGGATTGGGAAAGGGAGGTGCAAAACGTCACAGGAAAGTACTTCGTGATAACATCCAAGGTATTACAAAACCAGCAATTCGTCGCTTGGCTCGTCGTGGTGGTGTTAAGCGTATATCTGGTTTGATTTACGAAGAAACTCGTGGCGTTTTGAAAGTTTTCTTAGAAAATGTCATTCGTGATGCAGTTACATACACAGAGCACGCTAAACGAAAGACCGTAACGGCCATGGATGTCGTATACGCTCTAAAGAGACAAGGACGTACTTTGTATGGCTTTGGAGGTTAAAACACGAAACGGTTTTGATTTGCGATTACCAATATCGACCAAAACGGCCCTTTTTAGGGCCACAATTTTCTCTCGACTTAAGGATACTCGTTCAACTTCATTTCAAATGTATTTTGATCATTTATTTTGCAGTACATCTACGAATATTATCAAATGTAGCAAATTGTGTAATTTAAAACACTAGTAAAAGTTTTGTACTCATTCTCTTCTTTAGTAGTGATTTTTTATTCATTATGATAAAAGTTCAAGTTTAACTACTAAAAATTAATTTATTCCGGTATTGATCTCAGTTTGGTTTAAATAAACAGTTTCATTATATTAATATAAGGTAATAGATCACTAAAAAACTGAAGAGTTTGAGAAAGTCATTTATTCGTTTTCAATTTCTTCCATTTTCTTTTTCAGTTTTTCACACAATACTGAAAAAATCCATTAATTATATTTCCAAATAAAATTAAAAAACGTGTTTGTAAGTTATTTTTATTTAATATGATTTAGTCTTTCAGTAGCCCTATATAATTTAATATATTCTTAAGCAAATATACAATGTTTGAATATATAACCTATTGTGCGATTTGAATATATAACGTAATACGCGAAACTGAGTTGTCGCTTTTGTTCATTTTATTACCTAAAATTTAAAAAAATATTTGAGAAATATAGCATCATTATTTTTTTACGTTCAGAAATTCCCTTTATTCGAAAATTCCTTTTTAGTGTTCGTATTGTTCGAAATCGTTCAGGTATCGTCTTTGACACACAAGAGAAGGAACACGGCACATGAAGAGCTTGATACTACAGCGTTGCCACATCTTGGCGTCTAATTATTTTTGATTTTTGTTGATTCTTGTTGAGCATACATTATTATCTAACCGTTGTAAATGTATAATAACCGTTGCAAAGTGATGTATGAAATATGATACGTTAATAAAACGTATGATTAAAAAAAAAAATTATGCGTTTAAAACTCTATTATCAAGCTTGTAAAAAAACTATACACATACTTCAGTAATTATACAATTTTATAATTAAAATATTTGAATATTTCTACAATATAATTTACATATAACATACATGATATATATATATCATATTTTATATATATATATATCTCATATTATATATGTATATATATATCATTATATATATATCATATTATATATGTATATATATATCTTATTATATATGTATATATATATATCTTATTATGTATGTATATATATATCTTATTATATATGTATATATATATCTTATTATATATGTATATATATATATCATTATATATATATCTCATATTATATATATATTATATATATATATGTATATATTATATATATATCATTATATATATATCTCTCATATTATATATGTATATCTCATATTATATATATATATATCATATTATATATATATATATATCTCATTATATATATCATATTATATATAACATAAGTAACATATAATTTTTGTATTACATGTCTCAACTCTCAAAATATAAATTTTTGTACGTTTTACGAACTATCGAGATTATTCCTTCGGTAAAGATTTATTGGTGGCCCTGAAAAGGGCCGTTTACAATGTTTGAAAAGACAGACTAAGCTTTTTTCTCAGTCTTCTTCGGTAATAATACCGCTTGAATGTTCGGCAGCACGCCACCTTGTGCTATTGTCACTCCAGAAAGTAATTTGTTCAGTTCCTCGTCATTACGTATGGCTAGTTGCAAATGACGCGGTATAATTCTTGTTTTCTTGTTGTCCCGGGCAGCGTTACCAGCCAATTCCAAAACTTCAGCGGCCAGATACTCCATCACGGCTGCCAAATAAACCGGCGCGCCGGCACCAACGCGTTCTGCATAATTTCCCTTTCGCAAAAGGCGATGAATGCGACCGACTGGGAACTGCAGTCCCGCCCTGTTAGAACGCGACTTAACTTTGCCGCTCTTAACTTTACCGCCTTTCCCACGACCGGACATATTATTAAGTAACAATGAATCGTTTCTGAAACGATATCGCTCGATCGCAAGGTTTCGTTCGATATTATTTTTTGAATCGCCGTTGCTCCGAATATATATTCCGAAACGGCGGCAGCGAAGCACCAATCACAACGCGTATGGAATTTACAGCTCTCCAATTGGTACGCTGTACACGGGAAGGGGTAAACCTCGAACGAATCTCCGGTTCCTCTTCTCTTGTTCTTTTTTGTAATTTTTATTTCAAAATCTACTGTAAAAAATTTTTCATTATTATTTTTATTATTATATATAAAAATTTACTATCTCATGTTTGTTTATTTGACTTGCAATTGCCAAATTCATGAAATATATTTGCGCGGGTTCCTAGATCTCTGGGTCTTTTGAAATGACAAAGACCACTCCAACGATCATTCTGTAAATCTAACAGTCCTAATTGTTTCGATTTAAACGCATATTTTGTAGTTAATTGTCGGATTTAGTAGCTGCGTCGTTCCATTAGGAAAGATTTATGTCTTACAGAAAATAAAAAAGAAAGATTTGCTGAGTTGCATTCATATGTACCACAATAGAAATATACATCATTTACCGTAAAATTTGAATAGAAAAATGTTTTGCCATAAATATTGAAGCCTATTATATATATATTCCACATTGAGACATATTAAATGTTACAGTTTACCACGGCAAAACATACCTGGTGGATCCGCAAATTCCAATCACATTATTACTTTAAAATATAATAGCGTAATACCATAGCCATATGGTAATTACAAATATGACTCTCTAAATAATTACAAAACACATTTTGTTTATGCAAACTGAATTATTTTTATTTATTAAACAAAGAAACATTAGGTAATGTATGAGATTTCGCTACCTTGTATTTAATATTATTTTATCAAGTGAATTTAGAATCAAAATAGATATTAACAAACGTGTTTAACGTTTTCGGATCATAAAATATAAATGTTATTGTTGAATATTAGAGAAAAGCTTTAATATAGTATACCTTTGTAGTATGATATACCCTTGGTATACCTGTAGTTTAGTATTATATTATCATATATTATTAAGTTTTAATAACGGTTAGATCATGTCTATTCTAATAAAAATTAAAGGAACTAATCTATAGATTTCTAAAGTATAACCTCAATAAGGTTTGAATTGTTGAAGAAGTGTATATACATATGTATATACACTTATATGTATATACAATGTATGTGTATATATACACTTATATGTATACAATACACTTATATGTATACAATGTATATACAATTAAATTCATTTTTTATTCTGAACAGTTTTTTGTTCTGCATCTTGAAAATTTAGAATTTTAGAGTAATAAATCATATAGAAGTAATTATGATTTATTGTAAGCTTATGTATTGTACGTTTTCAGATGACAGCACGAGAGCGTCAATGTGGAAAACTGCCTCTCTTTCCTGCTGCGCTCTGATTGGTGCGCTGTTGCTACACTGGTTTCCTATAAATACGGCGATGCAGGGCGATAGAAATCATTCGTCAAACTGCTCCGAACGAGTAAGTTAGTGAAGAAAGCAATACTGATTGTCGACAATGCCGCCAAAGACTAGTGGAAAAGCAGTGAAGAAGGCTGGTAAAGCCCAGAAAAATATTAGTAAAGCTGACAAGAAGAAGAAACGAAGGAGGAAGGAGAGCTATGCTATTTACATTTACAAAGTCTTGAAACAAGTGCATCCGGATACTGGTATTTCGAGTAAAGCCATGAGCATTATGAACAGTTTTGTGAACGATGTTTTTGAACGCATTGCGGCTGAGGCATCTCGCCTGGCCCATTACAACAAACGATCCACGATTACGTCTCGGGAAATTCAAACTGCAGTACGTTTACTTCTTCCTGGTGAATTGGCTAAGCACGCGGTCAGCGAAGGGACAAAGGCCGTTACCAAGTACACTAGTTCCAAATGAACAACTGACAATTTATTTCGACTGGCCCTTTTCAGGGCCACAAATGGTTTAATACATGGGAACTACATTCTCTTATGTTCAAATAGTTTTTATTCCTTGTTACATTACCTTGCAGTTTCTTAGGTATTGATAAGAAAAAACAAAGCACGATAAACTTCTAAAGAATTTGAGTTGAATATTTTCACTAACACTTTATTATTATTGCAATTATTGATATTATTACTATTGCAATAATTAATACTTCATCGAAAAATTAATAAAGTATTATGATTTTCTCAATAAAATGAACTTGGACTGAATTTAGTTTGAATACATTTTTTTAGAAAAATACGTTAAAATCATTGGGATGAAACTAAGAATATAAATTCACTATAAGTAATATTAATTAAACAATGAAAAAGAAAAAGCACAATGGAAATATAAATTTTTATTTTAGTATACTGTACAAAATGGAATATACTGAGTCGCCTTTGTAGAGTTCTAGACGAGAGGATTTAGGTTTTATTCAATTTCTTTGTTCTGATAACCGAAACATAATTGCTCACACTCAGCTTGAACTACTGACCTAGTGTGATTCGTATTAAGAGGCCTAGGAATTCTCAAGTTTTCGTTAACACGAAATATGAGGGATTTGCTACTATTCGGCGCATGAAAGAAAGAATGTAATTATAAAAATGTAATTACAAAACATATTGGCACGTACAAATAAGATCATATAACAATACGTGAGAGGGAGGAATCGCTTATTTTGCCGTTTCCATGAAACTTCTTTTTAGCTTCGCGTTATATATTTACATGCATTTGAACACTTTGACGTACAATTAGAATATGTAAAATAGTGTTGAAATTTAGTTAACTAACAACACAATAAAAAACATTACCGGGTTTCACGACAAGCTTATTAAGTAATAAAATAACATCGTATTTGCAGTAATTTTTAGAAATTCGGAGAAAAAAAAGACTAGTTGCGAGAATATAAAAAAAGTTTTGTAAAATTATGTTTTTCAAATAAACATCATATAATGTCTTCAAATAATTTAGAAAATCAAATTCGTAATAACGCATTCCTAAACATATTTCCCTCAAATTTTCAATTCGTTGTAAATTGATTTGCATTTTAAATGTGCCGTCTATCTATCTCTGTCGTGTAGAAAGATATAAACACTCATGAATGTTATATAAACAGAAATACGTCTGTATAATATTGAAACTCTATTTGTCAGTTTATAACCTTTTGCAGATGTAAACTTTCACCGAGTGATGAATTTTGTTTGAAAAAGCAATTCAAGAGTAACTCAATTCGAATAAACGATAAAAAAATATAGCTCTATCATATCATAGCTAATATCTAGCTCTAGATTTAAACGATAACTAACCTAGCTAATTTAAAAATTTTGTTAGGTTATGTTTTTTTTATTATCACGTAGAAAACTAATGCAAATTACACATTATAATATATTGTAAATTATATATCGTAATGTGTAAGTATATATAAAAAAAACTACTGTTTAAATTGTCTTAAGATATTGTTCCTTATTAGATATGAATTGTGGCCCTGAAAAGGGCCATTTGGTTTTAAGAATTCGAGAATTCTACATCTAGCAATTATTTCTTTGCTGCTGATTTGACTGCTTTCGATGCCGCGGCTTTCTTTGGTTTTGGCGTTCTCGTCTTAGCTGCTGGCGCTTTGGTCGTCTTCCTGCTCTTCGATATAGCTTTCGATTCGGTTGCTGGTTTAGCTTTCTCGACTTTTTCGGGTTTCGGTGCTGCCTTAACGGCTGATTTCTTTACAGCTGTAGATTTCTTAGCGGTTTCGGTTTTCTTCGGAGAGCTTGGTTTCTTCGTCGGCGCAGGCTTTCGTGCCGGTGTCGTTTTCTTTTCCACGGATTTTTTAGCTTTCTTCAGTTTTGATACTTTGACAGTTCGGTGAATCTTCTTCGTTTCGGATCCCTTAATTGTCGATAGTTTGAACGATCCGGAAGCACCTTTACCTTTTGTCTGAACAACAGCGCCAGATGTAACAGCCGACTTTAAGTACTTTTTGATGAATGGCGCCAATTTCTCTCCATCGACTTTGTACGTTGTTGCAATGTACTTCTTAATCGCTTGGAGTGACGATCCTTTGCGGTCCTTTAGTTCCTTAATGGCAGAATTTACCATTTCGGAAGTTGGTGGATGAGACGATTTCGGACGTTGCGATTTTGTAGATTTCGGCTTCGCGGTCTTCTTGACCGGAGTATTGCTCTCCGCACCTTCCACAGAGGTATTCCCACCATGTGCCTTGTCCTCCATTTCAACAATTATTAATGCAAATAATTTCTTCTTCGTAAAATGAAACGAAATTCAGCAAAAACCAAGTACACGATCAATATACTGATAATACTGAGGAATAATCAGACACCCCTGTTACGCGTATATAACCTGAGAGCGCCGACCATAGAGAGAGACCCGCTGAATATGTTGAGCGCTGGGTTTCTCTAAAAACGGTGAAGCGGTAAATAATCGTTTAAATTAAAGTATGATTATTTAAAACAGTGCGTCGATCAAGACACGAAAAGTACATGAACAGGTAGCCATGTGTATCTGGTCTTACTCAGTAGCTTTTATTTCCCGCTAAATATTATTCGCTTTCGTACACGGCATGATTTTCGAACGAGTATCTCTTCACTGCATCAGGATTGCTTGTGGAAAAATAACAATAATTCTTCAGTTATCGCAAAATTAATAGGAAATTTTCGTTATTAATCATTCTATTAGGACCGACGCTGCTAGCTATCAAGTATTTCTCGTGAAAATTTGATTAATGGTTGTAAAATTATAAGTTTAAAATAGGCACTGCAAGAATGCATAGTCTTCTAGAGAATGGACGACGAAGCCTGTCTTGATGTTTTATAACTCAATGATCTATGGCATAAAATTGATGTAATTTTAGCTGAATCGTACATCGATGACAAGGAATAATGGTAAAACAATTAAAATATATAAAGAATTAATCGAGGAAAAGAGCGATTCAGTACCTTTGCTTCGAATGTGATGCACAAAAGTCATAACCTCATTATTGAATAAAAAACCGAGATATTCATTACAAATCATGCAATATTAAGTTTGATTTTTCTTTTTTTGTTAGACTCAGACTATATTTTAATAAAAACATTAAATTTATCAAAATAAAATTGTTGTAGAAAAAAGGAGTTTCACGAAAAGGAAAACAATATATCGATGATGTGATTCTAATGAGCTTGCTGTCGAATAATTTTTATTTTATTTTAAGATGGCATTCATTATTTAAAATCCTAAAACACTGAAATAAATTCTAAGAACCGATAGTGGTTCTTTAAAAACAATTTTTTTTTTAATACATAATAATATAAATCATGTGATATAGACATAAAGATTGCGTTATAAGATGGCTACTAAGCATTTATTGCGCGTAAAAAATTATTACAGGTTTTATTAGAACAAAATATTGAATTCTCCTTATATACATCGTAATATAAATATATAAGAGATATAATAGTTATACGAGACATAATGTAAATATATAAAATAATTGTTTTAATGCAAACTATGGAAAATTATCAAGACAGCTAATCATCTGACATGAAAGCGATGCTTAATTGTCTAAAGTAGACATCTTGTTTTAAACATCATTTGTTATATAGCTATAAAATTTCATTTATTAAACCTTTATGCTTATAAAATGTTTTGTTTGGTAAATTGTTGATACGCTATAATACTTCGTAATCGATATACAGAATTTATTTTAAAGGAATTTATTTATTCCTTTGTCCTCGTCTTTTGATATTCTAATCTACAATTTTACATTTTTTGCTTAATACATTTTATTTAATATGCGACAATTGGAATTCATATAATGAATTATGTATATGTATATGATTTTATGTAATTAATCAAATTTTTTTCGCACATATACGTACACATATAAACATAATTTACATATCTGTAGATGAAGTTATAAAAGTATGATACGTTTACATAGGGTGCGCCAGCAGTTTGAGAAATTTCAACAATTTCAGCTACATCTTTCGAAACAATGTTATATAAAAAAATTATTCAATGAATAAAATAAGTGGTATTTTCAATTGTCGGAAGTTTCGAGAAGAGTGCTTTCATTTGGAAATAGCAATAACTCTTAAGAAACTATTTATGCTCATGATTCACACAACTTGCAGCATATACTGAAAAATAAATCGTACTTTATTATTTTAATTTAAGATAGGTATGGCAATGTACAAGTAGGTAGATAACAGTTTGTATAAATAGAAAAAGATTTAATTTTAAAAAACTTGGAAAGACTCTAAAAACAATTGTGTTTTACTAAAAAATAACAAAAATAAAATTAAACGTGTTAATTTGTTCTACTTTTTTTTCATAATTAAATTACCACTCGTTTTTGCTAAATTTTCATATTGAGGTTATGTCCTGATTATTTAAAAATTACATTGAGTTCAGTTTGAAATGACTATCTGAATATATGAGTATTCAGAATAATTCTCATTTTAATGAATTCATGATAAAATTTAAACGTAAATGTTCAATTTATGTTTCACTTGCATTTAACAATTGTTAGAAAGAAGAAAAAAAGATATGTGCAAGTGAATCTTACGTTGCCTTATTTTTTCTAATGTACATAATTTAATGTAAAAACAAATTTCAAACGAATAAGAACTGACAGGATAGATTAGCCGAAAACATAAGTGTTCTATGTAAGCGCGCGAAAATTTATGAAAACGGTGCGGTAATAGTAGTGACAAAACGTTTTGTAGCAACCAGTCTCTTTGGGTGGGGAAAATCAATAGGAAAACCGAGTTTAAATCGCAAGTATGGGCTTTAACGTTTAACGAATAAATCGTGTAGCGATATTTTTTAATACTGCGATATGCGTACGAATGTGCCTGTGTTCGTGAAATCTTTACAATGACGCTTTCGAAATGTGGCGTCTCTTGATAGACAACGGGAATTTGACTGAATATAGTGTGCACTCAGTTAACGTTAACAACTGTGTTCAATAAGAAGAAAATGTTAAAAAATTACGTGATTGATGCTTCTTGACATCTAATTTGAGGAACAAGATATCAAGTTACAACATAACAATGTTGATATTTCAAGAAATTTTGTTGGTCTGCTTTGCATTGTGTACTTTGTCGCAAATCAATTACGTTAAAAGTACACATATTTCCGGCACTTTTAATACAAAGGAATTTTTTCGTTTCCTAATAAAATTCGGTTTCCAAAAAACTGATCGTCATCGACAGAGAGATTCATATGGATATATTTTCGGCAATGTGACATCGAAAAGCTACTTTCCCGTTCCAATCACATTAGCAGTTTTGGATCGTGGTCATTTTTTAGAATACTATGGTAATCGTACATTAAAAGACAAAAACACTGCTTGCACTCTTATGTTTAACACTCTAAATCAAAGTTCTTATGATGTACACTGTAACGAAGAAGGACAAGATTTTTTAAGGTATGTTGTTTCCTTAAATTTGCTTCTATATTTTTTAAATTCTTTAAAGTAATATCCTGTAATTTTGTAATCTTTTGAAGTGATGTTCGAAACTTCACTTAATTTCCTCTTTTTTTTATGAAGGAGAATACCTTGTCCAAAGGGTAAATTATGTCCAGATGAAGATTCCATATGGAACATTGTGAAGGGATATCAATTTACATACGTCATACAAGATTTTTGGCAGCCACGTTTTTGGTATATGAGCCTAGTGGCATGTTATAGAAATACAACTACTTGTCAGTGGGAATACTATGATAAACATGACGAATTAGAATATGATATTTGGCTAGTAAACGGAAATCCAAATACTAGTGGCCTAAATAGCTTGACATATCAGTTTTCGTATGACAGACAAAATACTATAGAACTGTACTTGTTGTTTTTTATGTGTTACATTATACTCGTGCCATTGCAATTATATGCTGTAAGATTACAAAAACATCCTGTAACTAGATTATTCACAGCTAGTTTATTATTGGAGTTTATAGCAGTATGTTTAATATTGATACACGTGTTGAAATTTGCTCTTGATGGAGTAGGATATGAACAGTTAGAAGTTGCTGGAGATATTTTTGATATTTTATCAAGAGTGAGTTCCAACAAATAATTTTCTCTCTTTTTGACATAAGTGAGTTGTTCATTATACTGTAATTATGTAATTTTACAAAATTATTTTTATGCGGTTTAGACGTCATTCATGTTACTTCTTCTCTTACTTGCTAAAGGATGGGCAGTAACTAGAATGGAATTGACATGGAAGCCATTGGTTTTTACTATATGGCTTTGTTATGGAGTGGTTCATATTCTACTATATGTGTGGAACATGGTATGTTTTTATTCATATTTTTTCCTGTAAAAATATAATTGTACTTAAATACAGAAATAATAATTTTAGACTGAAGTTGACATTATTGAAGATATTGATGAATACCAAACATGGCCAGGCTGGTTTATACTTCTATTTCGTAGTGTAATAATGATTTGGTTTTTATGCGAACTTAGAAATACTATGACGTATGAACATAATACTCAGAAATTAAATTTTCTACTTCATTTTGGCGCATCATCGTTGGTTTGGTTCATTTATTTACCTATTATAGCACTTATTGCTCTACAAGTAAGTGCATTATGGAGGTTCAAACTCTTATTAGGCAAGTATATCATAAAATTTTAAATATGATATCATTTTTATTTATGCATTTTTTATGTTTATAGGTATTACATATTCTGCTGATTGTTTTGCATATTGTGTAATGGCACATTTACTTTGGCCAACAAGAAGCGAACAATATTTTTTACTTGCACAAGGTGCTGATAATGGGGATGAACTTGATGAATTTAATGAAGCGCCACATGTATTGAATAATTATGTAGAACCTCCAGAACTTACTAAAATAATTGCTTAATGTCCAGACACAAAAGGCAAAGCATCACAGATATGAAAAAACTCAAACTTATAGTTTGACACATGCTGTTTGCCAAATAACAAAAATTTTATAGAGTTGATATTACTCTGCTATATACTTGAGACTGACATACTCTGAACACTGTGTAATTAGAGATACACTAATAATCAAATTTACATTTGTGATAGGAAGTCAATGATTGACACAATGAAGAATAAAATATGTGAGTATGATGAATATCTCTAAGCAGTTTCTATTTAAAAAAAGTATAGACATATAATTGAGTTGTAATAGTTTCTAGATATAAATAGATATTGTTATTTTCTACATAGGATGTTTGGTAATAGATGGTAAAGAATTTAAAGGTTGCTTTTATAAACCAAGATAAAATGAAAATAAAGAGCAAAAAGAATTTCATTTGAAATTTTATTTAGAAATCGATATTTAAAAATCGACCAAATGGAAGTCCGGTAGAGTTCACTAAATGAATATAGAGCAACTTAAGTAATGCAGCAACGGCGTATAATTAAGAAAAAGGTAACAATATATATACATAAGCCAAAACAAATGAAAAGTGTATTCTGCAGTATATTCATATACAAACACGTATATATGAAATAAAAAATGAGAAAACAACTACAAAAATTAACATATAAATAAAAAAGATATCCTACATTATTGCGATAACTAGTTCTTCCAACACGTTTCGGTTTCATCAATCGAAGTCTGTTTTTCTGAAATTTTTCGAAGCAAAAAACTATTATGGTAGGAAAATCACTTTCAAATAAGAATACAAGTCCTAGATATATTGTCCACCAGATGTGTTTAAAGCATGTTTATGGTCATTAGGTCAATAAACACGACAATAGACATAGATATGTGTTGGTAGACTTGAGTCATTTTACTTTTTGTCACTTTGCCGGATCTTCGTATTTTATTTGATTTTTACTTGCCAGTAATTCATTAAATTATCAAAGTTGAATTTTTTATTTTATTTTGATTAATAAATATACTCTTTAAAATTTTTATCGTCTTTTGCAAAATATTCTATATAACTTTTATGCCATTGTACATAATAATAATTAGCATAATAATAATCAATATTTAATATCTAAGGGATTATTATGTTACATATAATGGTACTTGTATACATATAGCCTTTATTTATATTTTCTACTATTTACAATACTATTGAATGCAATCCTATCACTATAATGTAAAATTTCGACTTTAGAATGCTCATGTCATATTCTTGAATCATAAGAATTTAATACTAATTACTGATTTACTACCATTGTCTATTAATTATATGTAAAAAATTCAATAAGATAATCATACACAATTGTATTCATAAAAGATGTTAGTTCTTTAAAGCTTCTATTGCTTATTATATATTCTATACTTATGTACATTTCCTCTGTATGAAAGCTATTTTAGTGCACATTTTAGAAAAGTATGAAAGCTGAAAATAAATTTATATGATTTTCTTTATATTAATTTTATTAGTATATATTTGTAAAGACATGTTTGATTCTAATGTATATAAATGAAATTGTTCATCAATATATTATACATAAGATTCTTATAAAAAATATCCTATATGCATTAATAATTTTTTCAGCATTGCAGTAGATACTGTATTAAAATTTGAACCAATAGAATTATTATAAATATGTCGTTTATATGTATACTTTAACAATGTCATCTTAAAATTTTCAGATGTTGTCATCTTAAAATTTTTTTGATCCAAACCTATTTTTTTAAATAAATTTGTTTAAATAAATAGCGCCATAAAATATATAAATACATCCTATCTGAAACATACAAAGCAATGATGCTTTATGCAAAAGTTTCATTCATTAATATTGGTTTATGCCCTTACAGCCAACTATAACTTCTTTGCTCAATCTTGTAACAAATTAGATATTAAAATAATAAAACATTTATCTAATATATTCATAAATTGTGTATATGTGTATTTCAAGATACAATATACTAATATTTACAAAAATAAATTATTAACAATGAAAAAGTTCTAAAACCATAACATTTTCTCCACATTTAGTCATAATAAAATCTATTTATAATAAAATCTAAAAAGATGTAAATAAAATAATTCTAAAAAAATTGTTTATGCATAGCAATGCTTTTTTATTTCATAAAAAGGACCAAAATGTTTGATATTCCTAGGACATGTGTTACTAATACAAACGTTTATTCTATTTTTGGAGTAAAATTAATTACGTGAAAATACCTATTATTGATAGATACTTTCAAAAATAAAAAAACAAATGTGCAAATTATGCTGGCATAAGCTGCATAATCTGCTTATTCATCAATTCTTGCATCCAGAATTGTTATGAAATAGTGCGATAACTAAAGATATTCTAATTAAAATTATTCTATATGTATGTTTTTTAATACATAGAGTTTTTAACTACATTTTGTTGATATCCTCTTGTATGAAAACTAAATAGAAATACAATGCTTTAGTTATTAATAAAATATTAATTAAAACATAAGAGTTTCAAATCAGTTATAGATTTATTTAAATAACGTTACTACTTTTTATACACTTTTAATAAAAATAATTTTATTAAATAACTTTATAATAATTTTAAATGTAAAGTAAGATCATCTATTAAATGTTTTGGACCAGGTCCGATTCCAAGAGTAGATGTTGTACCAGGTTTTAATTCAGTTCTACCTGCATCTTTTATTATAGAAATAATTAAACCAGCTTTACGGGCATTATTAGCTAATGACATTAGTTTCTCTTCATTAGATATCTTCAATACAATTTTAGGTTGACCTTGCAATAACCAAGAATCATATATTTCTTGATATTTTTTATCAGCTGATATTTGACGATAACATTCTACTGCAGCATGGGCACATTGAGCAGCAGTCTTTCCCTTTCCCATAGTTATGTCTGATCTTACGACTAGTACCATTTTATAATGTTCACTTTTTAAGTATTTTATAGGATGAATAAATATACGTTTTATATAATTTATTAACGTCATTTATTTATTTGAATATGAGTCTTCCCTTTTTCTTTGATATTCTTCCATACACACTCTGAATTTTTGTACTTGCTCTTGACACTTTCTCCAATCTTGATTTTCTGCTATACACTCCTACAATTTAAAAATAAAAAATTAAAATTTTTATATTATATGATTCTAGAATTACACATGTTTAGGTTAATACTTGAACTTCATAATGAATTTCCATACAACCAGTCTTTTTTAACATTTCTTCAATAGGGTCAATAACATCTTGTTGATGCGTAGTTAAATTAGGAATCATTTTAAATTTCAATTATATACAAAATATTAAATAATTTAACATATAATAGAATTGATCGTTCTGAGGTTACTATTCTACTGCATTATACTATGATAAACTATATATATTATAGAACCTATTTTCATAGTATTATGTATAACTAATAAGTTGGCACATGAAATAGTATCAAATCAAAAAAAATTTATTTTTCATACTGTTACGAGATAACAAGCATGATTTTATTTGCAAATGTAAAACTTTCAGTTAATACATGAGTTTATTTTTATAATTTTATTTTTAGAAATAACCAGTTACACTCTCTTTGTTGCTCTATTATTCTATGTGTCAATTTACTAGCTTTACACAGTCAAATAATAAACTGGCAACAGTGTTGGGATCGTTACTTCGATGTAAACGTAACCTTATCAATATAATTTTCTCAATTTTGTGAAATGTTCATTTGCAATAGAATATGTTGACATACTAAATAACAATGAACAATAAGTAATAAGTCAGTTTATTTTTTATGTATATTAATTTTTTATTTTAATCTTTTTAGTGTAGTACATATAAATATTGTCCTATTTTAAATATACATACGTAATTTTTACTTTACTGTAATATCTACGTATAATAACAAGAGAGATCGGGTATATCTAAATTAATCTCCGTAGGAAAACGTTGATCGACATTACACGTTGTTTGCACATTACAATACAAAATACTGAAAGTAGGACTTCTGATTTCTGATATCTGCAAACGCAGTGTTGCCACGTTAAATATCACTATTTGTATCATAAGCCAGTGGAAAAATAATTATCACATGTACAAGGCACTAGCCTCGATATGTGTCTGCAGCTAGTGTCTTGAGTTCTCCACTAGACGACAATACGCCATGATACAGTAGAGTAAAAAATATGACAAGTGACATGTTTTACTATATATGTATCCAATATTCCATTCTTCGATTTTTATTCCCTACTATTAGTCGGACACATGAGTTAAATTAAAAATAGTGTCGATGATTGTGCACTCAAATACTGATCATAATTACGTCCACACTGAGGTATTAAGTGTTCTGCCGGCCGTCAACTACAACATTTTTGTAAGTATTTTTCGCGTTTTTCTTACTATGATGACTTAAACAACTTTCCTTTTCTTAAAAATATGATCATCAATCATGAGAAACTGTTCAATAAGGATGTTTCATTTATAATTCATGTTTTTTTTCATCGTAACTCGCAAGATGATATTAACAATCCCTTAATTCCATAGCACGTGGGTGACGCACGTTAACTACGAATCAAAATGAAATGTTACTATGTTTAGCTGATTTATGCATAGAGATATAATCACTAAAATTTTCATACTTGAGTTAACTTTGTGGTTAATTACATTGCTAAAAAATATTGGAGAAAGGGACATTCAATTATTTTACAAAGAAAACTTGTGCTTATTAAACATACTCTACTTGTAGATTTTATGTATCGTTACGTATTACTGCATTGCTTTCGTATTGATTCTGTCCGTAAAAAATCAAATTACGTCACGTACTAGAAAATGAATTAGCCTCATATTAGGGACATTAGCCAGACATTAAATATAATTGGTGATGTGGTTAGATAAAGTCACAACTATTTCAATTCAGATATGTTACTTTTGTCAGTCACGCTACAATTATCGAATAAATAAATAATTATTTTTTCTAATTTTTCGTAATTTTTATAAAGAATGTTTTCTGCGTTAATGTTTTCATTTCAACAAAAATTTCTTAAAACAGAATGTACATGTGAGCAGTATAAAGTCGAACAATAACTGTTACATAATCTAATCATGACGTCATGTAAATATTAAAAGAAAATCTGCTTTGTTTATGATTGCAAATAGTATCTTTTATATTTTCGCGCCAAGTAATACAGCGACCTCAAACGGCAGCAAACAGAAGCTTTAATACCAATTTCACCGGTAGATGGCTATGATGATTTGCTGCGTTCTCGCAAGTGCTTAATTTCGTATTTAGTTTCTATATAAGAGCAGGACACTACTTGTACTTTCGGATAGTCTGAAGCTTCCCAGGTAAAAATCTGCGCATTATGCGGCCATTTTACAGACCACATCATGTGTCCGGTACTTTTACGTACAGCCTTACGACCGTGTCGTCATCGAAAATTGTTTGTTTACTTTGTAAAACTAACTGTGGAAGTACCACTGGACTATCTTTTTGCAATTTTTATTTCAATGATTGTATGTATTTCGTTACTCGTATACATGTAGACATTAAATTTTGTTTTTTTGCTACTTGTTAACTCTCATTTCAGTCCTTTATTTATTGTAGTTTATATCTGGAATGTATTTGTTACAGGTTTTCATTGAATAACAATAACATCATCTGAAGTTCATCTTATTTATATCTACATATTTGCAATTTTATCTTGTATATTGATAATTGAATTATTATTAATAAGCCAAACTAAGTAAGTGTTAATTGCGCTGCAAAATAAAACAATTAACGCGTGCTTGTATCCTTGATTCTTGAATCAAATTTTGAACCAATCGAATCATTCTTTTATTCCGATGCATAAAATTGAACGTTCTTGGTAGAAAAGTTAAAACGATATATGCGCGAGTAGCTGTAGTTGAATTTCAGTAGCGAAGTTGAAAAGCGCGGGAATTTATGAAAATCCTATTGACGACGGATAATTTGTAATGTTCGCGGGAGCCGCGCGAATATCGAGGCAACAGGGTGGATTCAAACGATCGACAGTTAATTTTAGAATGTAGTCGTTGCCAGTGATGGCAACTACGACAGACGGACGACAAGCCTCCTTCTCTCAAAACAGATACGAGGAAGAACACGATTTGCGACTTGGGATGATACGTAATCGGTTTTAGGTAAGACGAAGCGAGAGGTAAGGAAAGCAGAAGGTGAACAAAGGTACGCCGGTGCCTTGCGCGTGTTCGCTTTGGTCGAAGCGTGCCCGATACATCAGAAAGATGTGCTAATAAGCACGATTTTAGTAACTGACTTTCTTTTTCTCTAGTCGGACGCTCGTGTAACGAATCATTCGACTTTGATCGTCATCACGGGCACAACTAATCGTCGTTGCGGTCCTGTTGCGTAAAAAATTGGCGCGCGTTTTGTTTTTGCTACTGCTGAATTATTAATCGACCGATCATGGAGGAAGAAGCTGTGGAAGGGATTTCAAAGAAAAACGGGGATCCAAATGTTAGTGAAAAAATGGAAGAGGACGAGGATGGGACATTCGGCGATTCCAGCTTCCCGGAGTTAGAACGCACGCAAACTGGTCGCAAGACGAGTATCTTCAAGTATTACTCGTTCAAAGAGAAAGGTGAGTCCTATCGATTTGTCTTTGATAAATTCTAACGTTAAAGGAGTAACTACCTTACGTCGTTATCAATTTTAGAAATTCACCAAGGAAATGTTATCTGACCGTCGCGGCTTTCAAGAATTATTCGATCAATGTTTTTCTTAAGTCTTGTTAGGTTGTTCGAATTCTTTGCAAGTTAATCATTTTAGCCGCAAGTTATACGTGGCGACATTATACGTGGCAAAACATTCTTATCAGGAATATTTTGTCTTTAACGCGCGATAAAGAAGAAATATCAACTTTTAATCCATCGATATTGATTGGCATTTGTGAACGTAAAGAAAAAAAAAAAAACAAAAAGATATGTGATAAAAATACACATGATAAAAATACACATGATAAAAAGTCAGAAATTTTAGAATCGGTTGAACAAAGTGTGGAAAGGCGCGTGTTTTTAATTCCGCTATTCTAATTAGTAGTAGCAAAATACAGAAAGATACGGATAATCAGTGATGCACTATGTGAAAGACAATCTCGTGCAATTATGTGTACACATAGTACGCAATTTGTATTTTATACTCGTATTTTATAACTCGTAAATATCGAGTACATATGCGTATATCCATAGCACAGGAGAGTTTGATAAGAAGATTTCAAATTCGATGTATTTTAAAATTGATTGTCCCCAATACTGTAAATGAAATTGTTTATTTTCAATTTTCATTACGATCGTAATCATTAATATCAGTTTATGGTTTATGAAATAATTATGATATTCAATGTTCACAAAATAATGCTAATACTCGCGCGAGGAAATATATACATTTGTATCGAAACACGAGATATCGAGTTTCGTAGTCGAAACAACGAGCATTGGCATCATGCAACGCCAGGTAGTGTATGATGCATCGCGTGAAGTATCACGAGATTGACGACCTCGTGTCTTGCGGACTTGCAGATTCCATTGCCAAACTATGTACGTGTGTGTCGAATAGACGTTCTCCAACTACACACATAGAGAGACCGATCGTTATGTTTTGAAGGTAAACATGATCAAATCAGGTTATTCAAGGTATCACGTGGTTCACGATTACTCTAAAAATAGTTTTTGGCTTCCTAAACGATGAAATTTGCGGTATGTACATCCTCTTTCATTACCGTTGAGCAATAGAGAACTTATGTTCACGAACATATGTATATATATATATGTATACACACACACACACACACACACGTTCATATCATGTTTCGAACATGATTCGTCAGCAATGTAAAGCAATTCATCAATTAGAACGAAAAGAAAAAAGGATTACAAGTATCCTAAGATGCATTTACGAATGTTAATTACGGTAGATGAGAAGCGAATCACGGTAGAGGATGTTAATTACGGTAATTTCACGTCTTCAAACGTTTGAAGACGTGAAATTAAAAAGTGGAAAAATATTTCAAAAACGATTACACATTACGATGAGCTATGTTCCCTCGGGACTTTCGTTCGCTTTTTCCCCATTAAAGAACAAAATCGATAACGTAACTCGGTCGAATGGCACGAACCTGTTTCACAGGCAGACAAAGTTAGGAAGAAGGCAGAAATACAAGTTAACAGCGTGTTATGTAACACCGCATAAACAATTAAGGATAAGTACCTTGTACGATATTAAGTGCTACTCGATAATAACACGTAAATGGACAAACACCTCTGCCACTGACCAATCCAGCCCATTTTTGCCGCACAACGTCACGATGAATTCCGCATGCTGAAAGGTGACTTGTTTCGCGCGTGTTACGCACTCCGAATTGTATTTCTGCACGTGGTGATCTCGATGCAACGAGATCGAGTGTCATATTTACTGTTATTCGAAGCAACTTGCAGGAGAATCTCCTGGACTTAAATTGGATTGAAAGTTTTAGATTTGAAAAGTATGCAGCAAAATTTACGATTGAAAGAAGCGTGGCATATTGAGCGTATTGGAAGAAAGTACGAGAGACCGTAATGAAAAAAGAGGAACAGATAGAAAGAGAGAGAGAGAGAGAGAGAGAAGAGAGAGTGTAAGTCCTACTACTCTATTTAATGGACTTATTGGTAAGACTACCACGTATAGATTCATGTGAAAGCATGAAACATTGGAAATTTTTTTCTTTGTATAGAATTACTCTATCTAAGAAAAGGAGATCCTTGTAGCTACACGAAATCTGATATTAGTTATGTTTGCTTTATTCTTACGATAAAGATTTCGGATTTACTATCAGCATATTTGTGTCAGTGTTCGTAGGGAAATTTTCAAAGAACTTGTCGGATGGTGCGCAACGATTTTCAAAAAAATATTTAGCGAAAGGTACAGAAAATTAATAACTGGATATTATTATATGTTATTAATTGATATTTTCGGAAAGATGAGTTATGTTAGATCTGTGTTATAATTGTACAATATCGAATTATTATAAAACGTATAGAGTTGAACAATGTTGATAATAATGACACTCAGATTACAAAATTTTCACCAGCTCTGTTACAGTTATGAATCTATTTATATAGACAAGCTACATTTACATTTACGTAACAGTAACGCTTGACTTAAAAACAATTGACTGTGACGACGATAAATGAAAAATTCTACGTTTTTTTCTGAAAAAATACAAAGAGGAAAACTTCATCGTACAATATTCAAATACTTATACAAATATTAATGTTCACACATACACGTTACATTACATAACATGTACGTTATATAATTTCGATTTTTTCTCGAGATATTCTTTTTTTTCTCGTGACCTATTTGCATATCTGTTACAAGAAAGTTTCGTTTCTAAAAATTCTATTGTCATTCTTTTACAACGGGTAATAGATAAAGACCTTCTTGAGAATCAACAAAAAAAATTGTTTCAAAAAAAAAAAAAAAGAAAAGATTGAAAAATCAGTTTAAAGTTCGTATGCTGTATATACATATGGTACCAATGGTACCAGAAGTTTACAAGCAAACCTTTGTGTCCTTTGACATAAATTTCTGTACGATGACAAGTGCGTTTTAGCCATATACATAAACACATAAGATTAGTAAATTAGTATATTCCTTATGTATCGAGACATCTTCTCTCGTGTGCTTGTATTACACGATTATCTTAAATTTTAATCGAAAAAAGAGGAAAAGATAATTAGCCTTCAGTGTCAATGAATTTACGTCTCTCTTGCTCTATTTCGATTTAAAAAGCCGTAACGATACGCATATGGACATTCCCGCTTCTTTCGCACGACTCGACACAACGAAGTACACATCTTTCGTGAAATTTCTACTGAATTTTTCCTTCTAAACTTCGTTCGAATTTATAAGTGGATTTTAAAGTAACAAAAATAATAATAGATTTTTTTGTAAGAAGATTTAGCAATTGAAGGTGTAGAGAAAATGACGATTCAAAAGTGTTTATTTCTTTAATCGAACAATATAGTGTTTCAGTCTGTGTTTCTGTTTTTTATCGATAAGTGTTTTTTTTTTTTTATTTTCGCACAAAGAAAGATGAACCCTGTTCAGTGAAAAGAGTTGAATTTAAAACTATTGTGACCTCGTACTGAGTTTACTTTAAATTAGTGAAGAAAATAGAAGGCTCGTATCGCCAAGTAATTTTTGTCAATCAGATTAACTGATTAGTAATTAACTGATTTGATTTGAGCAAACGATCGAAGAACAATCGATGAAAGTTCAATGTAATATTGAAGAGCTTACATGTACAGATACGTAGAAAGCGTACGGGAAGTTAGAGGAAAATAGGTTTCTAGATTTCTATAACGTTTCAACGCAGTATTCAGACGTAACAATAGATAAATTTAATGGCATAAGCTTATTGCATGAGAGTTACAAAATGCTTTTGCAAACACAATGGGAGATTAATAGTCAGGTTGTAGGAGAGATTTTACGAAGGTTCTCTCGCGAACCACGTGTCTGGCTCATCTCTAATCTAATTATTATCGTTTCAAGCAATATGCGGGTTATCGAAGAACACAAGACATGATAATAGAACATGAATATCTTCATTATGTTATCAAGTCTTCCCTTTGTAACAAGAGTAGGGCAAAATCGCTACATCCATCTCGATGTTAATAACATTGTTTGAATGAAATCGTATGACGTATATATTATAAGCAAATGTCGCGTTCTTTTTGCATTAAACTTCAAGATTTTGCAAACATCGATGTAATGTTAACGTAATGTTAACGAATTATAAAATATTGCGCTTGTCTTCCAGATACAATGCCGATCTCAACAAAAAAACAGGGTCCCCTTATCGGAGTAATTGATGTTGGCACGCGGACCGTTCGTTTTGTGGTGAGACATTGTTATAGTTGAATGTATGGCTGTCTGACGTTGATTCTACTTGAGTCGAGTCTCACGTTAGATCCTATTACTGTCAACGTATATGTCGTTCACATATATACAGTTGTTAACATTAATGACTTACTAACGTATATCTTTCTACGAAAGAAACATAAAATTGAATTGTATTGCAGGTGTTCAATGCAAAGCATGTAGCTGAAGTGGCATCTCATCAAATCGACGTAGAACAAATAAGTCCGCAGGAAGGATGGGTGGAACAGGATCCAAAGGAGATCCTTTTTGCAGTAAAAGCGTGTATTAAAGATGTTATTCGGAAATTAGATGTGTTTGGGTTAAAGGTGGAGGATATAGTAACGATCGGCATTACAAATCAAAGAGAAACTACATTAGCATGGGATGCAACGACCGGTGAACCATTACATAATGCGATAGGTCTGTCCTGACAATAAACGGATTGATCAAATACAAAATATTTATAATGCTTGTTAATGCTTCTGTTATTTCAGTGTGGTCCGATATAAGAACGAATTCTATCGTCGATCAGATAATAGCTAAGTTTCCGGATCAAAGTAAAAACCATATTAAACCATTATGCGGTTTACCAGTGAGCCCGTATTTTTCCGCGCTAAAAATTCGTTGGATGAAGGATAACGTGCCCACTGTTAGGAAAGCGATGCGGGACAGGCGATGCAAAGTGGGCACAATGGATACCTGGGTCGTTTGGGTATGTGAGTACTGTGTGCTTGGACGTAGAATTTGTCTAGGATACGAAAACAATTATTGTACCTTACAGCAAAAGGAATGAGTAGATGATGACATTCATGATCCAGAGAATTCATTGAAAAATGGTTACAGAACTTAACGGGTGGCAAAGACGGTGGATTGTATATTACTGACGTAACGAATGCATCAAGGACTATGTTAATGAACATAGAGACCCTTTCATGGGATCCCACGTTATGCAGATATTTCGACATTCCTATGCAAATATTGCCAGAGATTAAGAGCAGCTCTGAAATTTATGGAAATATTGCAGTTGGTCCATTGAAGGGCATCACTATATCTGGTGTAAGTTACATTTCTATGTATACTTCTAAAAAATTCTCTATATATATCTATGTCAAATATATAATATCCTTAATATTTTTAGATTTTAGGAAATCAGCAATCAGCATTAGTCGGACAAAATTGTTTAAAGAAAGGACAAGCGAAAAACACCTATAGAAGTGGATGCTTTTTGCTATGTAATACAGGAACAACAGTATGTAATGTAAAAAATAATATGATTCGGCGTAGTGTTTGATCAGAAATTATAAATTGTTACAATTTTTAGCGTGTGTATTCTTCTCATGGATTAGTTACAACGGTGGCATATCAATTGGGTCCAAAACGTCCAGCGGTTTATGCACTGGAAGGTTCAATTGCGGTAGCAGGTGCTGCTATTAAATGGTTACGAGATAATATGAAACTTATTAAGGATGTTCATGAAAGCGAACATTTGGCTCAAAGTGTTTTTAGTACTGGCGATGTATATTTTGTGCCAGCTTTTACAGGACTGTACGCTCCATATTGGAGAAAAGATGCGAGAGGGTAGATATCACTTTGTGAGAGCCTAGTATAAGATCCTAGCATATATATTGCTTATTTAGACTTCTGTTTTTACAGAATTATTTGTGGTCTTACTGCATTTACAACGAAACAGCATATAATAAGAGCATCATTGGAAGCTGTTTGTTTCCAAACTAGAGATATTTTGGAAGCTATGTATAAAGATTGTGGTTTTCCATTGACCAAGTTAAACACAGATGGAAAAATGTCAACAAATAATCTCCTTATGCAACTGCAAGCAGATCTTTGCGGTACACCAGTATGTAAGTACTGGTCTATTAAATGGTTTGAAAGATAAATAAATGTATGCATTAATGCTCATATATTTTAGTCAGATCAACAATGCCAGATATCACGGCGTTAGGTGCTGCAATGGCTGCAGGTCATGCAGAAGGTATAGATGTTTGGGAATTAGAAGGTGAAGATATAGAAACAGTACTTAGTGATACATTTTTACCAACAACAACGCCAGAAGGTAAAAGATTTTCAAATTTAACGATGTGATATTTTATCTTTCATAAAATGCTTTTTTTACTTTCTATAGAAAGAGATGCTAGGTATAAAAAATGGAAGATGGCAGTTGAAAGAAGTTTAGGCTGGGCGGCAGTAAAGAAATCTGATCAAATGACAGGTAAACTTTATAATATCACGCAAGAATGTCAGAATATATGTATTTAAAGTTATTCATAATTCAATTATTCGTAATTTATTTCATTATTAATTTTCTATCCGTTATTTGCATGCTCTTATTGTAAATAAAAAGAGCCAGTATATTGATGGTAATGCGATTTCTTTATAAAATAGTAAAATTAAGTTTTTAATTTCTTTTATCAGGTTGTTTAGTAATGATTTACTATTTTGGGTGATATTTTACATATTAGTATATTTATATACGAAATTGTGAAATTGTGTGAGAGGATATGATCAGTATTCAGAATTGAGTTTTAAATCAAAGCTCAATTATGTTTGATTTTTTAATGTTCCAGATGAAAGATATTACGTACTGGCATCCATCCCTGCAAGTTGGTTTTTAATGACAAGCTTCATTTTACTACGATTAAGTTACTATTTGAAAAATCGGTGACGACATTTATATTATAACGAAGGATTATTTAGATAACAGATAGCCTATATTGTATTGCAAATGCAAATAGGAATGTGGCCGTCAAGCCTTAATTATCAAGTAGATCATCAGGCCATCAGTAATTAAAACACAAAAAAAAAAATAGTTCAAGAATCTGCTTCGATTCAATAGAATAACTAATATTTCGAACTTTGCAAAAAAATCTATATAGTTCATTAAAACGCTCAAAGCAAAAAACTTTCAAGCCATTAATATTAATATTAAAGGAATATTTCAAGGAAGAAAGTATTAAAAACAATGCACGTGCATGCAATGACTTAAAAAATTCACTTATTCATTAGTTTTTATTAACTGTTGATGCAAGATAACGTGGTATTTCGCGAAGCAAGCATTACTGCCAAGGAAATAAACAAAGAATTAAGTATAGTTTTGTATAATTTTGTAGAATTGTAAACGTTTGTAATACTTTAAGGATTTACAATTAATTAAATTTTTATAATTTAATCTATTCTCGTCGCATTATTTTGTACGTTCAATTTGTCTGTTATATCGAAGAAAATTGTCTATGTATAATGTTAAAGCTATTGTATTATAAAGTCAACCATTGGAAATACACGTTCGTCTTGTTTTATTAATGCGTTCATTACTTCAATTTTAAACGGGGTATTACATTTGCTCGAACAACTGGGCATGGTGGGAAAAAAGGAAAGACGAGAGATGTAGAAACATCACTTGCCGATGTGTGTTTTAAATAGAGCGCGCTAAAGAAGCGCCACAAAGCGTCAAACGGATGCAAGTGAAACCATAATTAACGAGCTATGGGCACGCTTGGCCGTGTCAGTGTAGATTCGTTGTGGGTATCCGGTGTTGTCAGTACAGAGTAGAAAGAGTAGGATGCGGTATCGTGCAACGTTATGGTACATCTCGTGGTCGCGACTTCGTGAGAAGGTTGTCGAGGTAATGAACGTATTATTCCGTTGAGGGAAATGCAGTATATTGTATCACGCGAGTGCAGGACGGGCTAACCTAAAGAGAGGTGTTCGGTGGGTTTGGGGAAGGTGTAGTGTGAAAAGTGCGCGGGACTCGCATCACGAGCGAACACCAAGGAGTCCCGGTGTCGTGGGATATGCAAGCACACGTCAAGATGTCGTCGGGAGGACATAGCAGTCGTACTCGAGCTGTACACATTGGTTCGATTTTCCAGAAGCTTCATGGTCGCTTTGCTGATCCCATGACACTGCCGAAACTTTCGACCGACAAGCGAATGTTGGATAAGACGTGGAAGCTTATGGACAAGGTGGTCAAGTTGTGTCAACATCAAAGGATGAATTTAAAAAATTCGCCGCCGTTCATTTTAGACATTCTACCGGACACGTATCAGCGATTGAGACTGATATATAGCAAATACGAAGACAGGATGCAGGTGTTACATAGCAACGAACACTTTTGTGTATTCATCAACAATCTCATGAGAAAGTGCAAGCAAGCAATCAAGTTGTTCAAGGAAGGGAAAGAGAAGATGTTCGACGAGACTTCGCATTATCGTAGGAATTTGACTAAACTCAGCCTTGTCTTTAGCCACATGCTATCCGAATTGAAGGCCATTTTCCCAAACGGGGTGTTCGCCGGGCACAAATTTCGTATTACGAAAGCAGACGCGGCTGAGTTTTGGAAAGAGAGCTTTGGAATCAGGTGCGTATCATTCGACGATCCTTTTCCTTTTTTTTTTTTCTTTCCCCTCCCCCCGCCCCCACCTCTTTTGTTGTTTCATTTTGTTTTGATGGTATAAACAGGCCACCTGTCTCGTCGCGTGTGCTTTCCACTTTGACGTGCGTAAAAACGAATAATAAACGCGCGCTCTGTGACTCGCACGTGCGCACACCTAACCTAAAAACGGCCCTGCATTTCATTGATATTGACATTAGTATCGTGTGCCGAAAATTGAAACGTGTCTGGACTGGTTTGCACCTGACGCCATTCAACGAATGTATTTCGCCATCACCGGAAGTGTTCTTTTTCATATACGAACTCGTACGGAGGAAGAGCTATGTTCTCGCATCGTGACCTCGAATCGTGAAAATTACTTTACCTCTATTATTATTTCGACCATGTTACGTGTTTTGCAGGCATTTCTTCTTTCTTCTTTTTGTTAACATTGCAAGTAATTACCAGAAATATAACAGGCGTGAATGAAATTATTTTAAAAGAATGACATCGATGTTGGTAAAGTACGTAAATCAAAGAAAGCATTATCGTATTATTTTCTCTTCGACTATACAAGATGATCGAGGAAAGATGATTCTTCGTACTTGGCGCTTCCGATCTGAGATATCGGCTGTTTAAACAATGAAGCGATAAACGCGGTTGATTGATTTAGCAACAGTCGCATCGCTGTATCGGCACACAATTACTTCCGGTACGATCAAAATTTCATCTACACTCTGTTGCAGGCTGTCGAACCGTGTAAATTGTCAGAACAAATTACGTTGTCGAGTCAGCGAGTCAGTCATAGCTCATTGACAACGATCGAAGGTATTCTGCGACGCGACATGAATGAAAAGAAAAGGGAAGTGATCTGCAATGATTCGATATCTAGAGATATGTAATCGTGATGAAAAGATAAACGAGGGAGAGAAAGAGAGACGGAGGAAAACACGTATAAAGGTGGGAAGTCGGTGGAACGGGGCGGATCGATTGGTTAGATCCGTTTCCTGGTTACTATTCTTGGGGGGCCGGTGGTTTAGTATCGTTTTACAAAACTGATACACCTACTTCTACTGGAATACGTCATGACACAGTATCGGGAAGCGCGTGCCGTGCGCTCTGGGCTACGTGCCGCGTAGCGATTTATCAGCCGGTATAAATAAACGAGCAGCAGTTCGAGCCAATTCATGAATGACTGACTGCTATACGGTGTTGTGAGAGATCGTCACGATTTGTCAGGACACGAGACACACGAATGAATATAGCACACTTTTGTCACACACGCTCTGTAACTGCTCGTTGCCATGGATTTTGCACACTTTTGCTAAAATATACATTATGCATCTCGTTTCTTCTTTCTTTTCATTTGTAGAAATTTAATTTATTTTTTCCCGGCAGGATGTTTGTAATGAAGATTGCATATTATTTACTACAACTATCATTGTAGAAGTTTTACAAATAATTGTACAAATTTATCATTTTAACGCTATAACAATCGAATCCGTCAATATGATTGATTTCAGACTTTCGCTTTTTTACAAGTGCTTGAAGTGCTAAAAATGTGGATATTTTTGTTAAAATTTCTGTTTGGACAGAAACATAATTGTATAAATTTATTTATTTTAATTATCATTTAAATTATAATGATTTACATGCGTAGAATCATTTTGACACAGTTGTGTCCTAGTGTTAAAATTGATGTTTTCATTTATTTATTTATATTTAATATTCTTGTTACCTGACTAAAATCAAGTGTGCGATACCCACTATAAAATAGTTGTCGTTTTATATTCATACACGTATATACCAATACATGTGGCACATTGCGTATAAATTTTTAAATTGTAATTTATCTTCCTCGAAGTTGTAACGATTTTGCCATATAATTTATTTATCAATCGACAGTAGCAGACCACGCGCAATTGTTTTACCTCATCGCGAAATTAGAAAATACGCAGCTGAAAATAGAACGAGAATTTCCGAGAAACGATAAAATATTAATACTTTACGGATTAATACGATGCGGATTCTGTTAAACATCATGTCAGGAGACACCAAAAAAAAAAAAAAAAAAAAAAAAGATTCTAACAGTGGGTAGTACCTCTTCCGTTTTTCTCTTTCTCGGTTAATCAATTTCTCGAAATTCACTTCCGTCACCCGTCCCTTTTTCCCCTCGCATCCGTTCGTAGACGAAGCCTACGCGTCTTTTTTCCCCCAAGGAGACTAAACAGGAGCTTTCAAAGAGCTTTTATCGGGGAAGCGTTCTTGTTTTGAACGTAGGATGCGGGCGATTGCAGTATGATTAACATGCGGCGAGCCGAGTCGATTACGCCGATGCGCGAACTTTCAGTTTCCGGTCAAATGATCCGCGGACATCCGGTGGCCCCTGTATGTTACGCTCTTTACGCCGTTACGTTCTCTGCCTCTTTAATCGAGCAAAACCCACGGCTATTCCTGCGCATTTAATTCGGCGCCGATAAGATAAAACGTAAATCGTAATTTATCGCAAACCGGAAACAATATTTATCGTTATTACGACTGTACGAGATACCTTAGAAAATTATTCGTATCTCTCGGTGATTTTCATCGACCTTTTCTCCACGCGTGTAATACGTGGACGTCATGTTCGAAGAAAGCAATTAACATAGAAAATCGAATGAACCTTTGTAAATGTCGCTACTCGACATAACGCACGAAACAAGTGAATTTCTCGAGAAAAATAGATGCATCACGATAGATCAAACAATTACATTATACGACGATACGAAATGATATTTCTGGAGAAAATTTCACTTTGTTCTACCGTCCTTTTAATTTCAAATGCAGCATTTTCCTTTATTGGGAGCGTCGGTGCGTAATGGCACGGTAATGCATTCGAACCATTCGTTGAAATCCACAGTTTTCGCGCACGAACGTACGCCCCGCTCGTTAATGGGTGTTTTTAATGACGAACGTCACCGGAAACAGTGGCAAGGGGGGCGAGCTTTTATCGAAAAGGCGACCGAAGTCATCTATCCGTGACACAGAGAGAAGAGGAGACGGAACGATAGTAGTGGATTCGTTGTACCGGTCTGTAATCTATAGCCGCGAAGGATTGTACTTTGTTCTGGCGCTCGAGCTGGGGGGCGGAATCTTCTCTGTTCTTCCACCGCTATATATTGTACATATGTACACGTATAACGATATCCGGATGTGGGTTGGGAAAGCCATATGAGAAAAAAGTGGTGAAGCAGAATGGAATTCAACGAGGTTGAACATTCCGGTTTCTTCGTCTCCTACGATTATTTCATTAACGTGTCTCCGGTTCCCTTTTCCCTCCCCCCTCCCCCTCCCCCTTTCCTCTCTGTTCGAAAATAATTGAGAGACGTGAGAGTCTCTCTGTCATCTCTCTTCACGGGGGCAAAGTGGCCGATATTCACGGTGATTTTCGCGTGCGTTTTTGCATTTTACACGATGTCGCGGTGTGTCAAAGGTTTTCACAGAGTCACAGGGGAGAAGAGACGGAATCGTCGACTTTTACTATACTATACGGCATTCGGCCTGAAACTGAAGGCACAAAGAAAAGGAATTGAACTACGTTCAATTTCGAGCGACGTCGAAACGATCGATATATTTGGAATTCCGCCGGTAAGAATCTCGTCTGTTTATATGCCTCTGTTTATTCGTAAGAGATATATCGGGTATCAGGTGTACAGGGGATCTGGTGTCTTGGAAAAGAGGGCGTCGACGCGAACGCAATATGTCGCGTTTGCGGGTTTCGATCGAACCTTTGCATTGCGGTGCGCGGTATTTCTAATCCTCTCGGGGAAGAGATCGCTTGCTCCTCTTCCTCTCGAGGAGACCTCAATCTAACGGAACAAAAGAAAAACACCGTCGAAAACATTCGCGAAGAATGAAAAGCATTCTTCTTTTATGACCGATGCTAGTGCAAATATCTTTGCGGGGGTAGCTTTACGACGTGACCTTTCAACCTCTTCACGTGGAAAGATAAACTTGGAGGAGTTACGTGATATAACGTAGTCGTTAAATAAAATACATTTCCTGTTTTCTTATCTCGTAGCGTAGCGTAGACTGTAAAGTAGAGTCGGCGATGAAACGAAACGAGATCGGGGAGGAAAAACGAGAGGAAGTAAGGTGAACAGACTGAAATTTTAATTCAACAGACAGAACGCGTTAGCCTCGTTCCTCGTTCGAGGAAGCCACGTGAATGACACACGCGGGTGTATTGGAAACGCGTAGGTTGGGCAAAACTGTCGAAAAACATTAGCCCCGTTTGACGTGGCGTAAGTGAGAAAAATGGAGATGTATTGAGGAGGCAAAGGCGTGCTTGTACCGGAGGATACTATATTAATTCCGGTCGGCAGGGGTTGGAACCGCGTTGATAGAGATGGACCGATGCGTATCAGCTATCCGTGTCTGAAGAGTTACGAGCAAAGAGGCCGTACCCTCCTCTCCTTTCGTAGTCGGCCAGTTAAGCTCGCATCCGGACGTGAGCCGAAGCGGAAGGAAGGGGACGTGACGTCGCGATTAAAGCGAATTAAGCGGAGCGAACTGTACAAATCGGCGTGGCCGCGTCCACCGACCGGGATCCTATTCTTTGCTTACGAATTCCATTCTGTCTCGCTACAACAAAATACACAATCACAAGTGTTCGCTTGCATTTATTGGATGCTCGGAAAATCGTTGTCGGATTCATCGGGAAATAATTTGCTATTAGCAAATGGCTGTGGGAATTATTATTAGATGTATGAATTAATTTGTGGCCTATTTTTATGTAAATTTATCGTTCATTTAAGGAAAAAAGAAGCTTTTTTTATCTGCGGGATAATTTCCATCACTTTTTATGCGACAATTTTCGAATCTTCACTATCAGGTAACTTTTGAACACCCTCTTTAAACAAAGATGGCAGTTTTGAGTCAAGAAGTTCAATCATTGTTCTTCCAATCTCTTTAAATGTTTTAAAATGCTAGAGCGGTCGAAGTAAATGGTGATCTTCGTGTTAATTAGTTATTTCATGCGAAACGTACAAAGTACGAAAAATTAACTAGAATTGAAGTCGGAGTGAAGTTACAAGGGATTGCATTACTTAATTTCTTGAATATTATATTTCAGAGAGTTGACTGCTGCATTCAGTCAGCAATTTATTTTTATTTTCCCTTCGTTTTTCAAGCAAAATTTTCAGTCTCAAAGAGTCGAGTATCTTTCATTACGAAATGATCGTTATACACAATGTTAAAGATAAGCATAAGTCTGTAAAATAATCATCTAACGATCGTAAGAATTATTTGATCAGTTAATTCCACATCGGTCGGATATAGAAGAGTGCGTGGGCATGCAAGGTGTGATTCTCTGTGCTTTTAAAGCCATCCATCATATGGCTTAGTAGAGCAATGAC
This sequence comes from Tetragonula carbonaria, assembly GCA_032399595.1. Taxonomy (NCBI): domain Eukaryota; kingdom Metazoa; phylum Arthropoda; class Insecta; order Hymenoptera; family Apidae; genus Tetragonula; species Tetragonula carbonaria. The sequence goes on along the minus strand of JAUCRC010000012.1, from coordinate 1,026,537 downwards.
TGTGTGATGTCCAATAAAATATCGATAATACGGTGAACACACACACGTATCCATCGTCAAGGGAATCAGCCGACGGATTCACATGAGCGTGCAAAACCTTTGAAACAAGCGAACCATCCTTGAAACGCGTTGCTCCGGTCTGTTCCACTGACATTTTCCATGGGCGTATTTTCGCTGTCTGTTGCATAATTACGTTTAGCCATCGATGGCTAGAAACTTTACCTCGTGAATGTTAAAGGTCCAATTAAAAGTACCTGGTTAGCATACTAAATATCGAACTCGGATCGAGCTGCCCTTTTGCATTATTTCCATTGTACTTTGGCCTTTTATGATTTGAAACAGCTATGTGTTAATCACTTCTGTCCACTAGAACGCACAAATATTCATCTTTTCTTTTTTTTTTTTTTCCAACGTCGAAAAAACAGCGCGCTACATGTGGATTATTACGATCGTTCTGTCGTCCATCTAATCGTGTACTACCGGTACGATATTTTTAATATCTTTGACAAAATCTTTTGCAATAGTGTAGAATTGATCGCTTTGAGTCGATTGTTTTTAAAAAGATTTTTGTACTATCAGTCGGACGCTGTGGCAATGGTGAAAGATTCGTAGAGTTATTTGACGATTAAAGTCGATTGGATTTGGAGTGCTAGTTGCCGGAAATCGGAAACGTCACGTGGAAGACGAGACGGATACGTCGGAAAAGCAGCGATCTATGAATGGAGGCGAGGCTTGTACGATCAGTCGGCAAGCAAGGACGACTAATTATAGCGGTAGTATCTCAGCTTCGTTTTGTACGTTAGCCACGCATCGTCGATGTATATATACGCATGTGCATACAGATGTATCGCGGAACATTCAATTCCGAGATGGTATTCCTGCAATAGAGGACGTGACCCAGTTTAACGATGACGTAATGCGGCTCAGGATTGAAATTCAGGAAGGACACGAGACTCCATAAATCGTCGCTCTTTCTCCTTTTACTCTTTACTTTCTGTTGCATTCTCTTATTCGAATTCGAGCCAGGTGCCCGTTCTCGCAGCGATGAATCTTAAACGCAGAAGGAGAAACGTGGAGAAACGAACGAACGAACGAACAGGGGAGAGAGGAAGACAGAAAAATATTTCGCGGACCGGGTCGAGTATTCGCCTTGACCAGCTGGGGACTCGATGGCCTGTAATTATGTCATCGTGTTACTCGAATCTGCCTGGGATACATTGACCTATTTTTCCGAGCAAAGACACGTTCAATTAATTTCCCTCTTTGACTTTCGCTTTTACGAATCAGACAGAATCGCGTGACGTGAATGGAATCACGCCTGATCGTGATCTGATTTTCACTATACTAAAAAAGATGGCCGGATGGGGCTCGATTGATGGCTAAATAAAAGGCACTAATGATGCTAAAAATAGACAAGGTCAGGAACGAATGTAAATGTCGTGACGTAGTGTAAAAGCGCGCGAGACACACATTTTGCCACCATAAAAAGAAGCGAGAAAGAACAACACGCCGGAAAGAGTTTATAAAGAGAATTTATACGTGGGTAAAATGTAAGGAAAAGTTTTTGTTTAAACAAAACGCTTGAGAAATCTTCAATAATGCTTTCAATATATAAAGTATATTTTTTTTTTCTTGTTTTGTGGATACAACCCAATTTACTCGTTAATTTCGATGTGTGAAAACATTGATAGAAACTGCAATATCCGATAAGTAAAAATAAAAATATTTATAAAATAAAAAACTATCTAGAAGTTTATAGTGTTGTGTAGGGATATTCTACAAGACTAGTGTGTGTAATTGTTACATCATTTACGATACCACTTGATCACAAGGAGTGACATTACTAATAAAAATATTTACTATTAAATAATAGTAGTAGAATGTCTAAAAGTACTTTTCGAGGTTGCTTCTCAGAGATTGTGGAGATGCGGTAGGACTGTGGCGTTCCATCACTTTGCCCTCTTTATCCACAATGAATTTCGTGAAGTTCCATTTTATGAAATCACCGAAAAATCCTGCTTGTTCTTTCTTCATGTATTTCCACAGAGGATGGGTATTCTCTCCATTGACGTCAATTTTTTCAAATAGGTCAAATTTAACCTGAAAATACAACAGTGCGGTTGGTAAAAATTAAAAGGAAATGAATTTCCATTCTAGGTTCAGAGATTTATATACCTTTTGCCGATCGGCAAAACTGCATATTTCTTCGCTATCTCCTGGTTCCTGTCCATTAAATTGATTGCAAGGAAAAGCCAAGATTCGTAAGCCTACAAACGTAACAATCGTTTCAGAAAATAAATAAAGCACAGTGTTTTATATTTTACCTTTAGATTCGGCGTACTCGTCGTACAATTGATTCAGTTCCTTGTAATTTGTGGCTGTGAGGCCGCATTTCGATGCTACATTTACGATCAGGCAAACATGTCCTTTGTATCTGTAAATAGGTATAAAAATATACATATATTTACACATATCACACATCTCTGGATATTGATTGATGTATATACTTACTTGGATAGAGGAACTTCTTCGCCTTTTATGGATTTAGCAGTGAAGTCGTAAATCGATTTCGCTTCTTTGTAATTTTCGTTCCCACTCATGGTTGCTGCCACAACTGAAATAATTTTTAATTCAGTATTGAAAAAAATATCTTAATGTCATGAAAATTGACAAATGAAAATGTAATTTTCATGGTAAATAAATTCTTCAGCGTGCTAAAAGCAACTGCGGAGGAAATAAAATTTTTTAATAAATTAACAACATTAGAATAGTTGGTTAGCGCAAGTTATTACTACCAGGCTATTATTAACGAAAGAAATTACATCATAAAATCAAAATTGCACATTCGTGTTTCCGTTTTCAACATTTAAGTATAAAAAATAGTTTTTTTTAAGCTTTTGTTTATTTTATTTAATCGAGCATCGTAAACATTAGATATATATTCTTTCAATACTAATCTCGGTCAATACAATGATTACTTGCGATTTTATGTGTATATCGCACTGTCATCAATATGAATAGATAAAGTGACGCATACGTTTAGTGTAATAGTAGAATATATTAGTTTTCATGTTTTTTTATGTTTATTCAATTTTAGTCTGATTGTGATATAGTTACAATATTCTTACGTGACATTATTGCGTATTGTGTGATATTACAAATATTTAGCAAAAGTAATGTACGAGACATAGACCGGATTTTCTTTTTCATTGAAAACATATTTGGAATTCAATGATCAGATTTTTATATCAATTCAACGAGCAGAAATAACGACATTACACGGATGTATTTCATTACAAAAACGTGAACGTAACATTGTTTCATGCAATTCCGTCACACTTTTGAAGTACAAATTACGAATAAGTTTTTTGGTTTTTTGCAACAAAATCGGGGGAATAACGGGTGTTAAATTCATAGTACGTGCCTGAAAAATTTCTGATTTGAACAAAGCCCACCGGCAGTAGTAGTTTTAAAATACTCATTCTTCGTTGTGCAATGTAAGGTCGATAAAGACGTACAATTGTGTTCCTGAAATTTTTCAGTGTGAACACTATATTTTATCTCGTGGCAAGTTTTAAACAAATATTGTTTCTATCGTATAACAAATGCCAAATGCAAGATAATCGTTAATTGTACTTGTGATAATATCAAAAAAATCGAGAATACTTCGATTATCTGCAATAGATTAATTATTTTAATATCGTCGAGTACATTTATACTAGGTTATAATGTTAGGTCCATATTAGATTTAATACATACTAGCCGCTGTGTTAATTTCAAAATAATGTACAAAACAGAGTAAGGTAAAGGGAATGTAAAAAAAAAAAACACTTTTAAAATAATAGCGTAAGCTGTTGAATTTATTATGTACAGCAAATTCAAATCGATTGCCATCTGTCGTTCACCACGTAAACTTCACGTATTGCGTGATATTTTATGTCTAATCATTGCTTTAATTTCGTATTGTTTTACGCGATATAATGAAAATTATTGCGAAATAATGATTGTACTTGAGAATTCAGTGCGCGCCAAAAGAATTAAATGAATCTTACCAGTAATGTGCAAATATAAAATGTTGCGAGAAGAAAACCAGAAATACAACTGCACTGTAAGAGCTCTGTCTTTACACTGACTTGTCGGTTACGATTTTATGGAGTTTATCTACTCACACACAAACGCAATGTACACCTGTATTATGATATTGGTATTTTCTTGCAAGAAAATACGACTTCGAAAATATATAAATTTGAATTTATTTATCACTTAGATATAGCGTTCTAAGTTATAATAACTATGTATGATGTGGGTAACATAATATTGATTAGTTTTTAGGTTATAATCGTGACTGGAGTGAAGTTACTAACGACTTTTATATTTTTTTTTCAGTACGCTGGTTCCGTGGAAAGTTTTTAAAGATAAGTTAAATGAAGTTCATCCAATTAGTTCTGGATTACAGGCTATGGCATTAAAGTCAACAATAGATCTCACGTGCAATGATTATATCTCTAATTTTGAGTTTGATGTATTTACAAGGTGAGGTTATAAATATAGAAAGCAATTGTTTTATGTAATTACGATGAAAATTACAATAAATTTATCATTATAGGTTATTTCAACCATGGTCTACACTTCTCCGTAACTGGAAAATTCTGGCTGTGACACATCCTGGATATGTAGCTTTTCTTACATATGATGAAGTAAAAGCACGTTTACAAAAATATTGTAGTACTAGACCAGGAAGTTATGTATTCAGACTAAGTTGTACAAGGTTAGGACAATGGGCTATTGGTTATGTTACATCGGATGGTGATATCCTTCAAACGATACCTCACAACAAAAGTCTGTGCCAAGCGTTGCTAGATGGATATAGGGAAGGATTGTAAGCACACTTTTTTTTCTTTATAAAAAATATTAACGTAAAATTTATAATTAAAATTCATAATTCGTTTTTAGCTACTTATATCCTGATGGTCGTAATATAAATCCAGATTTAACATGGGCAGTTCAACCCACTCCTGAAGAACATATAAAAGTTACAGCAGAACAGTATGAGTTATATTGTGAAATGGGTAGCACATTCCAATTATGTAAAATTTGTGCAGAGAATGACAAAGATGTAAGGATAGAACCTTGTGGACATCTCCTTTGTACTCCGTGTCTCACAGCTTGGCAGGTATTAATTAACTAACTTAGTCTATACATTCTTGAATTATTTAGAAGAAAAGTCCATAAGAATACGATTCATAGGATTCTGAGGGACAAGGTTGTCCATTTTGTCGAGCTGAGATTAAAGGAACTGAACAAATAGTAATCGATCCATTCGATCCACGAAGAACACATCGGCCAGGCACACAATCAGCATCTGCTAGTAACGCGTCGACTCCCACACGGGATCTTGACCCGGACACCGAGGTATCCGACTAGGAGTAGCATCTACCTTCATTAAATGTGCTCTATGTATAACAATTTTTCAGCAACACATCTTATTTTTGAAGAATGCTTCATGCATTTCACGTGAGATCTTGACTTTGTACGATTGTCATGTCATTTCATGTTATTTACAGAATTATCATCAAAGTTATCTCTTGTGAGGTACACAAGTTTAAATATAATGACAAACTTATTAAAGTTAATATTTTGAAAAGTAATCAATGTAAAAAGGGACCAACTTTTTTGTCTCTATATGAGCTTCGTGTGGGTCGTATTTTTTCTTTTTCTTTTCATTTTTTCTTTTTTTCTTTTTTCTTTTTATTATCTGTACATAAAATGATTCGCAGAATAATTCTGAAAAAATTTAGATTTCCGATTGATACTGATATCTTTTATAGTTCATGTACTAAACCAACATGCGTTTTTAAATTATTTGTTTGTATATGTCACGATTTACAAAAAAAAAATCTTCCAATTTATGGAGACCCTAAGGTAGGTTTTTTTTTGCATTACAAAATCGAAGGCTTGTTGTACGAGTTATCGTTTTTGTTTCATTACTACAACAGCGTTTGCACTCAGTCCCATTATTTGTACAATTTAACATACACGTCATTATGTTGTACTTGCTGTGCAACAATTTATTGAATTAAAAAATAATGAAACTTATATTTTACTTGCAACAAACAGATAATGTTTAGAGATAACATTGTAGTCAATGCCCATATTAAGTTTACAATAATAATTACATATGGATCACATTTGTACAATAGAGTAAAGATTTTTGCTCGCGACTAATCAAGAAACCAATCATATTTTAAATGCATGTGCCAATGTATAGCTGGCAGCGTCTTTGTGGTGTATGCATACTATATTTGGAGTTAGAATGCTTCATCTCTACATACGATTGCATTATTTATTACATAAGAGTTTTGTAATGTCAATATTTTATCAACAGAGTATTAATCTGTTCAATTTGCGTTATGTCCGCACAAATCTTTTGTTGTAAATGAAAATTGTTTAACAAGACCTTGATTCGGTGCTCTTCGCTTTACGTTTTGTTTGAAATGAACTTAAATCCTTTGCATTAGTTGGTTTTTCATTAATATGTATATCAAATCATAAGAATGACATGGTAAAAGTATAGAACAGAAGGAAATAGTGATTTTGCTAGTAAACTAAGAAATAAGAAGCAGATACAATACAATATAAAACAAAATGATCTTCCAACGAAAATAACGTTGTTTACATCGAGCAATAGAAATACTATGTAGCTCATGAATGAACAATCGTTCATTCGTTGTATTTTACTAGAATTAATTATGTACCTGTTGGCGATAGAAACATGTAATAACATGCGACATCTTTACCAGGGAAAAGATGTTATTATTTTTCTTTATACTTAAAAATATTTATTATTTATTCTATTCACGCATAAAACGAACTTTAAAGAGTTATGTTACACCAGTGATTGTATGGTAGCACTTCATGTCGAATTTTGATGCTGTGGTATATACGTTATCTTCCCTTCTGTTTTTTTCCAATACCTTAATGCTATCAATCCTGTATGCATTAATGCATGTAAGAGCAATTAAAAGGTCGAATTCATTTTTAAAAACAAAACTATTTTTTAAAGATGTGAATTCGCAGTTAATGGTCTAAGAAAGGGGAGTAATAATTTTTTAAGTATATAGTATCTTTATGTGTACGAATTTATAGATAGTAGACAAAGTCTACTATATGTTGCATTGAAAAGTTGAAAAATTAAAAGATAGATTTTTCTACTGCGTTTACGTGTACCCATTAGCGTAATTTTGTACAATAACTAGTGCTGCTAATTGATCAGTCATTTAGATCCATTCATGCTGTGTACGTCCAGCAATGAAAGAGGTCTAAAATAAATAATTCATAAACATTACAAATTATAGCGTACATTTCTTCCTATTCATTGTAAGAGTAGAGATCTAAAAAACATTGTTTCCCTTTTGTTTTCTTTTTTTTTCTCTTTTTTTTTTAATTTAATAAAAATTGTATTATTATTACATTGAATTACTTTTGCATATTTTATACATGCATCCCTTTTGCTGGAGTCTAATTTTTACGCCTATTAAATCAGTGTTCCAGCAACAGGGAACTGCTGAAAGTGAACCAAAGTGTTACATCGTTATATCGTTCGCATGATCGTTTATCTTTATTTCATAATGTTATCTACTGGGTCCATTGCTCTGTCCGCTGCATGATCGAAAACTAATCGATAATGTACATAACTGAAGGAAATGTATTTTGACTCATTTAACGCAGGTAAGTGAACAAATGCATTATGACCCCCTGCTTTACAGCTTTGTAATTATGCTCGTTTTAAATTGTGATGTTCTTCTGCATACAGGGTCTTTTTTGTTTTCGCTACATTCTTTTTATTTATATTAATTTATACAATTCTTCGACAAAATTTTAAAAAGATTTACTACAGAATTTGATTATTCATTAACAAATTTATCATTATTTAAAATCAGAATTGAGCAGAAAATAATTTTTAATGCGATTAGTATGCATCTTTTTGTGCTGGAAATAAATATTATTAAGTTAAAACAATTCTGCTGCTGTTAATCGATGTCACAAGTATTAATTCATGCTTCTCGTTTATTCTCGTTTTAGGAAATTATGGATTTATGTAATGGACATTGTGGGCTGATGTGTTACGACTCGGATGAAGAAGAAGACTCCAGTCCAACAAATTCGCCAGTTTCGATACGGAGAATTGTGCCAAGTCCACCGCTACCTCCTCGACGACCTTCTCCATCCCCTACGCCAAACAGTCACTCAAGAAATGGTCGCCACTTAACTGTTCCAAAAGAGAATGCTCCACCACCGCCTTCATCGACAGCCAACACCGCATTCAATTCTAATACCGATAATCAGCAGAATAATAACAGTAAGCAGTAAAGAATAAAATAATCCAGAGAAAAGGAACTTGTTTCGACTACTTAATTACTTGTTCCTATTCTCTCTATAAAAATCAAGTATTCTCTCCATAAAAGCAATGTATGCTTTATTTTGCTAGTAAATTCCGAAGCAGGTTACGATATGCTACATCGTGCCTCTTCGCCGTCTCCAATGCCACCGATACCCCCCGCGCCGTTCACAATTGTCAGAGGTCACGTTCGTCGATCACAACCAAACCATTTAAGCACAACGCAACCGCCGTCTCTACCTGAGAAATCTAGCCGCGTCAGTGGTGGATCTTCATCGACGACCAGCCAGATCGCGTCCAGCAATAACGTACCACCGGTCCCGCCACCGTTGTCGGTGCCACGGCCTCCAAAAACAATCAGCAAGGAGCACAACAGACAGGATCATCATTACGAGAATACGATCGTGATACCTGGTACAAGACAACACGTCGTGAGGAACATTAATCTGGAAGCGAATACAGCTCGATTGTCCGCCCTGATGAGAGGTAAGGACGATCCCACCGGTTCTTCTAAGCCAGAATTCGCGGCATACGAGAACGTGAACGTCGAACACATTTCCAAGCTGACGGCTCTCGGATTCGCACAAGACGCCGTGATTAGAGCCCTCGGTATTACTAGGAACGATCTTGAAATGGCTTGTGACATACTACACGAATTTGCTACGAAATCGTCTTGACCAGGTATGCATAAAGTGCAAACCTAAAAAAAAGAAAAAAAAAAAAAGAAAAAAACAAGATTATCGTGTTATTCACAATTTTGATGGACACTACCTCATAATTTTATTCAACTACCCAATAATTTTATTCTTCTTAAAAAAAAGAAAAAAAAAAGAAGAATGAATAACAAATTAATAAATTTGATACGGTAGAAAAAAAGTAGTAACCGCATTCATCTTTTAATGGGCCAACAGATTTAGTCACGGTTTTTCCCTTATCTTTTGTGTTTCAGGATTAAACACTGAGGAATCGTAACTGACTCTACTTGCCGCAATGTAAAGTACATTATTATACGTAGAAATGTGTAGAACACTTGCTCTCGCTGATTACTGGGGAAAATTGTTTTACACTCCCAAGGTCAGGCATTTGGTAATTCGAGCAATACACGTACCAAAAGCTAACAGAGACTCCCTGTCCAGCTAATCGGCAATATTATCGATCATTTTTTTGCACGCATCACATGTGTTGATGTTTTCCAATCTCGTCATCCGACTGGACGATCTTCGTAGAAGATACCCTGAAATACCAGGGTGTATTTCTTTTCCTTATACGTATTCACATATACACACAATCAATACAAATAGAAGAAGACTGCTTAAAACTGCGAAAAGATGCGATAAATGTTACAAATGTAAGTAAGAGTTTTGAACTTTGCAAGGATAATTCGCGGCCGCTGAGTACAAATTCCTTCGTTTTCCGCGATCGATGCAAGCGAAAAATATTGCTATTACATATTTCCCTAAGTAGTTCTCCATCTTTCGTATAGATACATTTTTCAATCTACTCAAGGATTTATATATAAATTTTTAAAGAGAGCATGCAAATACACGATTGTACAGTGGCCAAATTTATTAATAAGCTAATTTAAATGATTCTCCCTTTTTTATCCACTTATATATTCCTCTTTCTCGTTGCTTATTCCTTGGGGAAAAGGAATATTCAGATCAAATTTTTACAAAATATTTAAAATAATACCTCATATTATATATATACGCGAAAGTTATAATCGTTTTAATTCGATGCAGAATATCTTTGAATACTTTTCATGTGCTCCATAGGATTGATAATTGTATGAAATGTTCTGTCGATCGCATGTAGTGATTAGCGTTATTTATCAAATGTGATACTTATGTTTTAATAATTTTCGACTGCACTGAATAGACCCATCGATGCATGAGATGTGAAACTTGTTACTTGATATTTAATTACGTTTAGAGAAGAAAGTGTAAAGAAAGAGAACCGATTATTAGATAAGGCGGTTTATTTCAAAACAAATTTTCAGTAGTTCTGATTTGTATGATCTACAGAAGTTCAAAAATAAAAATACTCATAATTGTAAAATCTCTTATAAGATAATTTGACGTATAGTTAACGACGATTTTTCATAATTCTATGAATTCTTTTTGTCGTATCTATTCATATCTTAACGATTAAAAAAAAGGCTTAGAAACATATAACAAACGTATAAATAGTTTTTTTTGTCATGTAATAAGTGCGTTACCACGTACAATAAAGAAAACGTTATATGCTTCAATATCATAAACAAATGCATTGGAATCGATTCTACCTCGCGATCACACCAAAGGAATATCGTTATTCTGTAATTAAAGTACATTATTAAATACCACCTGTAAAACAGGAACAATTCGTTAGATTGTATACTTTGCAATTATAATGTTTAAAAAAAAGCAATTAAAAGCAATTAAGACGTTTAAAAAAATAAGACAGGAGTTACAGTTCTTGCGAGTAAGTAAAATGCGAGACTGTGAATAGCGTTAATAAAATAACATTTCGTAAATACAAAACGGTCGTTCAAAATAAATAAGATTTATCAGTTGAACATACAAACGATTATTTTTAATAAAAATAGATATTTATTTACTATATTAATAATTGTAATAAAATAACCATTCAATTCCGATTATCACAGTTACAAAAAAGAGCTATTAATTACAAAACTTCATTGTCTAATATAGCTCAACAATAACTTAATAAATTCTACTATTCTATTTTTCTACATTGTATACTATTTTGATTGGTATATATTTTAAAGACCGTTTTCCCCCCTCCAAAAAAAAAAAAAAAAAAAATAAATCGGTATTACTACGTCCTTTGTCACGCATTAGCATGTAAGACGAACCATTTAGTGCAATACCTAGAGGATAGAAGGTAGATATTTTTCTTGATTATTCATTGTAAAAATTATTTTACATATTTCTCCAAATAAAATGATATGTCGTTTATAAGACTGATGGATACTTCACCTGACACGATTAAAGATCTCACGATACAGAAGACAATTCTATTTGCATTTTTCTGTATCTTTCCGCTTCTTCTTCACCGACTGAAGGAATCAATTCCCGCGTGGCTTTTAGAAAATCTTCCAATTCTACGGCAACACATTCGTCCGATCTAATTTCATTGGAATTATCGTGATAATTATTTAAAACCCTACGCGCAGCGTTCAACCATGCATTTGAACAGATAGAATATAAGTCAGCACCAGTTGTGTGCTCGGGTAGTTGACAGATTAACCGTTCTAACTCTTTTCCATTTTCGCAGAATGTGAATTTACGTGTCAGTGCCTTTAACACACTAAGCTGTGAATCACGATCGGAATGAATTCCTACGTATAGTAGTTTATCAAATCGGCCAGGTCTAAGAAGAGCTGGATCTATCAAATCCGGCCTGTTTGTAGCTCCTATAATGAATATACTATTGGAGCTATCAAGACCATCCATTTCAGCGAGTAATTGAGATACCACACGATCCATCACACCCCCGCTATCACCACTTCGACCACGATTGGGTGCTAACGAATCCAATTCGTCAAAAAATATTATACATGGTGCTGCTGCTCTCGCTCGCTCGAACACTATGATATATTGCGATTTTTATTTCTCTGATATATATTTAATATGTATCTTTATTACTTACCTTGTCGAACATTTTTCTCGCTTTGGCCGACATACATATTTAATACCTCGGGGCCTTTAACTGATAAAAAATGAAGCTGATATTCTGTTGCTACGGCCTTGGCGAGAAGCGTCTTTCCTGTTCCTGGTGGTCCATACAAAAGAAGACCAGACTGTCCAAACCCTAAAGCATTCATCAAAGGTAACTGAATTTGATGCATTATTTCGTGTTTTAAAGTCATTAAGCCACCTATGTCTTTCCAATAAACTTTTGGTACACGCGGCGCACCCGCGGTATCTGTATATACCAATTGCATGTATTCTGCAAATGAAATTATACAAATTAAATTGATATAATAACAATTACTTTTACAGCATTACAACTTTACCATAAGCTTGATCAAAGTCTTCTTGTGAAAGGATTAACGATTTTAAATTCTTAGCATTATCTTTGCACCGAAATTTTACGGCATTTAATATTAGCGTCGATAAATCTGAATATCCAAAGTCCGAACATATACCAGAAATTTTTGATAAATTAACTTCATGGTCAAGATTTCGTTTCATGAGCAACCATGAAATTAAATTTGTTCTTTCATTTTGATCTAAATGTTCCACGTGAATCGATTCGATGAAAATTCTGTTTAGTTCAGCTGGTATATCAGATTCACTTGTCGTAGCTACTATAATAATAGGAAATTTCGAACGTTTGTTATACAATGAATTTATTTGGTTTGAAAAGCTTGATATTATTCTTTCATCTTTTTGGCCTTCAGAATTTTTTCCAAATATCTGCAAGCATTATCTCAAAATATTTGTATAAATAAATTAATAAAAACATCTTCAAAATACCTCTATATTATTTAAACACAATATGCATGGCACTGATTGTTCAGCATTATGCAGTACAATACGTAGTTTAGCCTCTGTTTGTGCTGATGTTAAAGCTTGAACTTCAGCAAAATCTGTATTAAGAAAGTTTAAACCCATTTTCTCAGCTAAAATTTGCGTTAATTTACGTTTATTTGAACCCTGTGATCCCTTAATGAGAAATATTGGCTTTATTGGTAACTGAATATCTGTTAAAAGAATATAGCATTTATAAAACGTATCATTTATACTATTTAGATATAATTAGATATTTAAGCATTAATCTTTACCATATTTAATAAATGGCAAAATGCAACGTTCTAAATGTTCCAAAGGTACTGCTAAACTTGGTGGATATGAATTTACATATTTCTCCTTGATTTCATTGTAAACAAAATGTTTTTGAGGTAAATAACTATGTAGATCTGATTCTTGAATAAGAGTAGTTTCTGCATATAAAATATAACTACCATCACTTGTACAATCTCCATTGTCATTGATAACAGAATTGACTTTAAAGTATATTACAGACACTGAAGAATTCGTATGCAAATATATTTGATCTAGTATATGTTCCTTTATGTTAATACCAAATAAATCATTCTTTCTTAAAAATCTAGGTTCTGAGAAATAATTTTCCAAGAGAATATTTATTAAATTATCTGTGCTCTCATATGGATTACAAATCATAGAAATTTTGGCTTCTCTAGCAAAGCTAATAGTGTCATCTTTTGTTGGCACTGAAAAGAATTAAAAAAAAAATTATTTCTTATGAAATTTTTATTGTTAGTTGTTCACTAAACTATTCTTTTCTCTTTTGTACTCACGTAAAAAGTATTTGTTGGTAGTGCAATGCAATGCATTTTGTATATTATATTTCATAGTATCTGATATAAATATTTCATTTTCATCAAAATTGTTCAAAGGTACAACTAAAACTTTGTACTTTTTTACAGATACTATAGAACATATGTAAAACCAAGTTGGTTTAGCAATTTCAAAATATTTTATGTTCGCCAATAAACAAGAATTATAGTCTATGTAATAATTTTTCTTATCATGAAATTGATTTATTAAATTTTTTAGAGCAGCGTCAGACAAAACAATCCAATTGAATTTTGTATTAATTAATGTTTTCAATCGAAGAAGCGCATACTGCATAAATATGTAAAAGAGCATATAATTGTAGTTACATTTCATTAACAATTTTATTAAATCTCGTAAAAAATTTATATAGAAATACGAAGATTTCATGTTGAATTTGTCCCGGTTAAATTCGAAAATCAGAGCCGCAATTAGAACTGAAAAGCAAACGAACGATTGATTTTTATTAGGATGAAACAAGAACCAAAGTTATTTAATAACAATATTTGTAGTATAAAAACATAGTAAATTTTATAATATATTCAATGCATAAATATATGTACTTTAAATAATCTGTTGAATTAATGAGTAACAAACTTTTAACGAAACTTTTGTGATAATTTTTTAAACGAATCTTCATAACGTGATCGTAGAGAAAAAAAAAGAAAAAAAAAAATTGGCGTACCAATTTTGGACCAATCTGCCAAGTTACTATAGAAGCAGTGACAAAGTGGAGGTTCGAAGATCATGCGAGACCCCTCTGTAACAGCTGTCCTATTGGTAATTTTCAATAGAGATCCGCGTGAAAACTATATTAAGCACGGTAAATCTCTGGCCGCAACGCATTCTTGGTTCTTTCGCGTAGCAGATCCAATTAAAATTCGTGATTAGCGGAACGTAACTCTTGCATCATTTGAAACACAGCATAGCAGAAGACAGTGAAAAACCGTTGGTGGCTGTAGCCGTTAAGTGAAAAACTAACCTAACCTAGACTGATAGCGTCCTTATTGGAATTATCAAGACTAGATTTATTCAAATTTGAATCACGAGTCGAGGAATATTATGCAAAATTTTAGTACGTGTGAAAGGTTAAGTGTTCTCTAAAGAAAACGTCGTTCATATTTCGCTCTATTGTTTCATATCGCGGACGATTGTATGCATTACGTTCGACTGAATATACCTTGAAGTGCTTACGAATTTCACCTCTTGTTGAATTTTCCTTTACGTTCTCACGTGCAGTAACGATGAATAAACAGTAACGTGTCACATTATGCTTAAGCTTTTTAAAATTCCTATTGTTCCCATTTTCTGAACACGATTTGATATGTTGTTAGTAGAGATATTTAAAAAGTGATCTGCCAGCTTTTTATTATTTCAATATCTTTTTGCTTTTAGAATATAAGGTGATTTAATTAAGAAAGTATAGAATTAAGAATGGATCCTGCTACAGTCATAGCTCTTTGTAAGGAAAATATTCAACCGTTGCGTTATGGACGAAATGCTACACAGCTAGGAACTGCGTTAAGGGCACAAGAAGATACAGATGCTCAACAAATACTTTTACAAGAAAAACAGTGAGTCGAACAGCAGTTGATAGTTCTTTTGTAATGGTTGAACTCTTAGTTCACGTAATGAAGTTTTTCTGTGATTTAACGTGAATGTCTTGTTATATTCTAAAGTGATAAGTTTCACGTTACTTTTCTCTTTTTTAGGATGTATGAAGATGCAATACAAAATTATGAAGGCGATGATCCTTTGGAAAGTTGGTATGAATATATACTTTGGATAGAGCAAAGTTATCCAAAAAGTGGACACGAGTCACATATTGGAAAACTTTTGCAACAATGTTTAGCTATGTTTGAAAAAGAGACAAAATATTACCAAGATCGTAGATACATACGTTTGTGGATTAATTATGTAAGATATTTAAAATGTATCTTTCATATGTGAAAAGAAATATCCCTGTAATAAAATAAGCATTTGTTTGTTTATACGTAGATAAGCATGCAAAAGAATCCATTAGAATTGTATCAACTTTTGCATAACAATGGAATTGGGACTATGGTCGCAGATATGTATAGAGCATGGGCTTTTGAATTAGAACAGATAGAAGATTATAAACGTGCTGATGAAGTTTATTTAATGGGATTATCTGCATTGGCAGAACCACAGGAGGAACTAGATTACGCTCACAAGTATTAATCACAAAACAAGGAATGCTAACGCAATTATTAATGTAATAACACGCGCTTCATTTATTGTAGGAACTTTCAGCTCGCAATTGCACGTAAAACATTGGGACGTACAGATGATCGTAACGAAATGTCGCTACTTGAACAACGACAGGCTTTTAGTTCTTTAAGAGCAATAAAAGCTGGAAAAAGAGTTGCTAGTATACGTACTGGACATCGAGTACGCGAATATTTTCCTGGTACAGTTCCACAAATTTCATCGACAATGCACCATACTCGACCAAATTCCAGGATACAGATATATCAGGTACGCAGATCATATTCAAAATACAACAACACAGAAATATATTGAGATTTTTTTATAGGATGATGTGCCAGGTGAAATAAAAAATTCAAGCATATTAGATCATGTACCAGTAGAAGATACAATACATAAAGAAAATACAATTAAACCTGGCCCATGGAATAGCGCAAATAAACGATGTCCTTTAATAACATCTACTACAAAATCAACTTTCAAAGGTGCAATTTTATTCATAACAAAATAATATTACTTATAGATAAAATTGTTTTTTTTTATGCACTTTACTGTTATTTAAATTTTAGTTCACGAAGATCAACAAGATGATTTTAATACAAACAATTTAAGATTATTTTCAAATCATATATATTTTTTCGATGGCAGCAAATATCCGGAACATTTAACTGTGCCTGTATTTGTGCCAGATCCTCCAAATCCAAATATTATATTAAGACCACATTATCCCAAAGAATTAGTTTATGCTAATAATATGGATCAAAGTATGGAGGAAATAAGAGCTCAACTGTATTCACAAAGGTAATTTATTTTTATTAATAATTGTTTAAATAATAAAAATATTTCGAATAATCATGATTAGTGTTTTAAATTATAGGGCACAAGTTATAGATAAAAAGCACGACATGCCAAATATAAGAGGAACTGACCACCAAATTCAGCATAAAAGCTTTGAATCTGAACATCAAAGACACGATGTATCTTACAGAGAAGAATTACAAAGACAAAGGCGAGAATTACAAAGACATCAAGAATTAACAGAGAGACAAAGGAAAATCGAACAGCAACGTAGAGAAGCAGAACAACTTGAATTGGATAGACAAAGACTTCAAGCTGAACAGCAAGAGCTCCAAAGACAACAGTATGAAGCTGAGAACCAAGCTTTAGAAACTCAAAGACGTAAGGCAGAACAACATGAATTAGAACGATTAGAAGCAGAAAGAATCGAAGCCGAAAGAATCGAAGCAGAGAGACTAGAAGCACAGAGAATGGAAGCCGAATTAAATTCACAACGAAAATTACAATCCAGTTTTATGCATCAACATCATACATCATCGTTAAACGCTGAACCTGAAGAACATTTACTGGGACAAAGTATTACGGTTAATACGAAAGAAGCAATGTCAGTTGTACAAGACATGTGGCGCTCTCCTGATACTATACCTACAACGCCTAATTTTCGTACTCCTATGACACCTAGAATTTCAGATGTCAAGACTAAATTATCTTTTGACATACATATGGATGGTTCAATGACACAGCATGCAATGTCAAGTAGTAAACATCATTCAAGTTATAATATACAAACTTATAATGATCAAGAGAATCACCAAAATTATTCTCCTCATCAAAATTATTCTAATCAAGAACATCAAAGCTCTTATAATAACCACGGATTACATAACACGTACCAATATCAAATGCAGGTATAGTATCAGTCACGTGTAAAGAACACTTTTTAAATGTACAAAATTTGTGTACTAATTCTTAAAATAATTGATTACAGCAACAAATACATCAGCAACAAGTACAACAATCTCATTCTCGGCCGCATCATTCACAACATCATCAATTAATCCAAGCACATCAACCGGCTCATGTGATTTCTCATCATCATTCACTTCAGCATGTCTCTCATTTGCAATCTCACAGTCAAATTCAACATCAACATCAGCAACATCAACCGTCACATAATCAACATCTTCATCATCAGCCACACCAACAACCGCATCAACATATGCAACATATTCAGCAAGTTTATGGCAATATGATGCCTAATGACATTGCTTATCAGCAGTATCCTTCTCAGCTAGAATCTACGTTATTGCAACAAAATGTAGAATCTCAGAAACAACTTCATTATCCTCCATATAACGACCCAGACAGTAAACCGTACAGAATGCCACCTGAATTACCGTATATAAAATCTCCGGGGATGAATCGTAGAGACATTAAATATCTTGAAAGTGCCGAAGATAAAGAAAATGCTATTGTCGTTGATTATAATGGACCAATAGAAGAAAATATGACATCGAAAGCAGCTGACGAAAATAATTTGTATATTGATGAAAGTCTTGGTATTACCCCATTGACGGGAAATAATGATACTTGTTACACAGAAGCATTTAATACACAATTATTGAGTTCTACACCTATGACTAATCAATTTAGACAACCTTACAAAATAGTAGAAGGAACTTCACAATATCCAAATCAGTGTGCCGCACCTCAATCTCAACCGTATGTGATTTTTTTTTTAAATCATATAATTAATTAATTAATACAACAGCATATATTTACTTTGAATTTCATTTGTAGTTCCTCAGAGACACCTAATGGAGAAACTGAAGATAAGTTAAGTGTCATACTAGAATCTACTAAAGAATATATTTCAAGTAGTTCTGGCAGCAGTACCCATATAAGGAACACTGCATTAGGCTTTACATTAACAAAAGAAGATCTGGTTCCTATAAAAGAACAAAGTACAAGTAGAGGTATTTTAATTAAATGAATTAAAATTTTCTTATTTCTTGTAACATCATTTGTATATGAAAGAAGACTTTTTATCTAACAAGGTGATGAAGACGAAACAAAAGACATTACTCTTTCTGCAAACCAACCTTATGAACAAAAACTTCAAGCCCAAATTCAAGCTGTGCACGCTCAGAGTCCACGTACGGTGCAACGTAACGTGGATCAAATTACTTCTGAAATTAAAAAGAATTGCGATCTACGAAAATCAATTAATTTTAAGTTTAACGAAATAGAACAAAAAGAAAAAGTTGATACAATGGAATGTGAAGAGCACTATGAACCTATGGAAGAAGCAGAAGAAGAAAGTTTTCAGTTACCTTCAGAAAATATAAATCCTTTCGATAGAAATTTAATAGCTGGACTTTTAAAGAAAATTAAATTTCCCCAGCCACGTCATGCAGAGGGATATGTGAGATTAAATATTAACTTAAATAAGCTTGTGCCTTCTACTATAATTACGCTTGGTCAGTGTATTTCGATGTAGAAACATATATCTTTGTAGATGCAAATACTTTGTTGTTGTTTCGATATTTATTACTTTTGTTTATTTCACGTGTCTAGGTACTGAAACGTATGATTTGGGAAAGTGCCTTGGAAAGGGAACGTACGGTACAGTATTCAAAGCAGTGAATCTGCAAACAGGTAAAATAGTTGCCCTGAAAACTCAAAAGCCTGCCTGGGTTTGGGAGTATTATATCACTAGGGAAATAAAAAGTCGTCTTACCAATCCACATATGGTAAAGTATTTATTTCTTTATTTACTTATTGCATATCAATATCAATTCTAATAAATAATAAATAAACAATTTTTTTCTAGTTGCGTGGATTTATGGATGTTTCCATGGCATATGTCGCGAATAACAGTAGTGTACTAGTTTCAGAGTATTCCAGATTTGGAACATTATTAGCAGTAACAAATCAAATAAAAATTACTACGGGTAAACCGTTGTTAGAGCACTTGGCTATATTTTTCACGATTGAAATATTGCAAATTGTGGAATACTTACACAAATGTCAAATAATCCACGGAGACATTAAACCAGACAATTTTCTTTTAATGCGTTTGTACGTGTATTCATTATATATTTATTATATATTTATTATCTTGTAGATCAAATCTATAATATTGCATTTATGAGTATAATAATTTTAGACCGACGGAAGACGTGAGGCCAACGATACAATTAATAGATTTTGGATGTAGTATAGATATGAGTCTTTTACCAGAAAAGACGACATTTACTCAGGTCATAAAGACAGAAGATTTTACATGTATTGAAATGCAAACTGGAAAACCATGGACGTATCAAACTGATTTGTATTGTTTAGCTGCGACAAGCCATTGTTTATTATTTGGCAATTACATGAGAGTCACGAATGTTGGTGGTCGTTGGTTTATTACCTCGAAAATACCAAGGTATTTATTTTTAAGTAAAAGTATTTTTTGGTTATAAAATATTAGAGAAACTTTGAATCATTTATTGAAAAAATGCAGGTATGCCAAGAGAGCTGCTTGGGAACAATTCTTTACAGAATTATTAAACATTGAATCATGTGATAGAATGCCGGATTTATCCAAATTGCGCAATATGATGGAAGAAACGTTAGCGCAAATGACGGATGCCCAACAGAAATTTAGAAACTTTGTCAACATTTTAAACAAACGATAACACTTACTAAATATATTGTATCAAATGTTGTGTCCCAATGTGTGCACATATTTAGTAAAGAACCAACATTTATTAAGAAAAATTAATGTTACTATGCTATTTATTATCGAAGTTAATACTATGGTGATATATGTAATACACAGTTAAAAATACATAAAATGCACTTTATGGCCTGCTTCGTGGAGGCTTTAATGAACTATATTGCTTGCACATAATCAATTATATTAAAAGTACTAAATACTTCATTCAATGAAAGGGAGAAAAAAAACTTTCCAATCTGATGATATTACAGACATTTTATACTCTACAAGTTATAAAAATGTCTTTCAAGATACCTCGTGACATAGTACCTGGATGTTAGCATCTGTCACGTAAATTATGTGAAGGCAGATTTGTATAATAAAGTTGAGTAAAAATGAACTTCGAGAAAAACAAATATGTAAAAAAAAAAAAATAAATATTTATAATACAATGCGCGTGAGATAAATGCGGGTTGTTTACCTACAATGTTTTATAATTACAAGCGGAAAAAATTTGTGTACTGACTAACATATTATCAAGTACACCATGCAAGCTTGCATACTTTATTTAGATAATATGTATATGTAGTGTTTATATAATATATATGAGATGAAATAAACTTTTGTTCTCTACAAATATTAAATCTTTTTAGACGCACACACTTAGAGAAACTCTGAATCATTTTAATGTAATTATATTTAAGAAATTAAATTGCTCTCATATATTCTGTAAGAAAAGAGAAAAAGTAATAAAAACAGAAATGTTTCAATGATACTAATATTTTGTTTTGTTTTAGATATTCTTTGATGATGTTTGGTAACAAAATATGCAAGCTCATAGAATGCGAAGATTTAACATAATATGTAAGCAACTTTATATAAAAATTATATTAATATACGGTTTTCTAGTTTATTTTATATTTTTCAGTTTAAATGTGCAGGCTTATTTGCCAATATCCACTAAACAGGCCTTTATGTAATATATTTTATAAAATAGACTTTATCGTATTTAACACGCATACGATAGAAATTTCAAAATTTGTGTTCAAACGATTCGATTTTATAAAATGCACAAGAACGCTAGGTTGTCTAATATTTAGCACGATATAAATTATATGTATAGCATTACAAAACACATTGATAATAATAGACAGCCTATTGCTCTCTGATTTAGAAATTTCTGAGAATATGCCTTATCTTATTTTAATGGTGCAACGTAAAAATATTTATATTCATATATATACAATTATTCAATACATTCATTATATATATAAAAAAGAAAAAGAAAAAGAAAAAACGGAAAAAAATGATGAGTGGTACACATCGCTGGAATTAGATTTAATTATACAAATAAATTTATAGAGTATTACCTTAATAATAGGTGATATTTACTACCATTAGTTTACTTATTTTTATAAAATTAAAAAAAATATATATTTGTCTTTTCTAAAATCTTTAATCATATTTAGAAGCTTTTGTTCTATAGACTTCTTCATGTATTATTGTTAAATATATCTTCTAACATGAAATTAATAACAATTGAATTATTACAGGTCCGTTTTATATTATACATAAATTTGTTTAATTTCAAAGAATTCACATACTTTGTTATATTATACTGATCGCTCACAATAATACATATATTCATACTAAGAAGTCTTATGTTAAAAAATTTAAACTTTTATAAGTATAATTATTTACAAACATTAATTCTATTTTAAAATTTGTTGTGTGATAATTGTGAATTTTGTAAATTAAATCTAAAATTTTCACAGATTGTAAGAAATTAATATTTAACATATCTTTGTTCAAAAACTCATAATTACAATAGGTGCATAATTGTCACGTTGATAGATATATGAATAAGATAATTCAATTCTTTTTTCTCTCAAGTTTTACCATAAAATTTTCGATTTAATAAATACAACAATAAGTTTACGTTAACTTTTGCTTTACCAAACATATCCATAATTGGTGCACCTTCAAACTGTAATTCAAGTAATTTTTGTATATCGATATCAATTTTTTCCATTTCTACTCCCATAAATTTACAACGCACGCTAAAAAGACCAGTATGTTCTGTTGGACTTATTTCAAAAATTACATTTTTAAACTGTGATTGCGGTAGTCCATCAATTTCTAACAGTACTCCTTTTTCTTGCAGTTTGGCTGCAGAATATTTCAATGTCATTTTAGATCTTAACTTAACGTGATTATTCTTCTGACTAGCTTTAAATGCTCGCAAAGATCTATAAACAATTACACTATTACGTAATGTTACAGGTATGAAAGACAAGAAAAAAATTATATATGTACCCTTTTGCTGTGCGTAAATTTTCCAAACAATGTTGTATATATTCATTATAGTATTCTACTTGTTCTTGGTAATATTTGCATTTTTCTTCCAGTCTTTGTTTAGTTGTGCGTAAAGTTTGCAATTCTTTATTTCGAATAATTCGATATTTTCCTTTGTTACAAAGATCCTTAGCCACTGCAGTTATAATACTTTGATATCCATCAGCTTGACTGACCCAACCATCAAGTTCAAGTTTATTAAGATACGCCCGTAACTGATGTTTACAATCATTCAAGGATGAACTATAAATAAATTTTTTTATTTTTTATTTAATGGTTAATAATTTATTTCATTACTATACCTCTTATGAATAATATTTAAAGTAGGCGATAAACTAGTGCATTTTACGTCGGACAATTTTTCTTGGACAGGAGAACATACAGGGTCTGCTAAAGCTTCGACTAATGTTTGACCTTTTAAAAATTGCAATACAGAAACTAATAATTCTTTCGTTTTTATAAAAAGTTTGTTCAAACTAGCATCTTCCTCTTCGGGCACTTGAAATTTATTGGTGAGAACCAAACATACTTCTGTTTTTCCAAAACGTGTTAAATTTGTTTCACACGTGGTGTCAGCTAATAAATAATTAAAATATAATATCATTTAATTAAGTACAATATGATAATGAATTATTTCTTACAGATTCCAAGTAAAGATGCAACAGTCGGTGCAGGACCTAAATCATCCAATAAATCGTGCAACGGATCCATTGGATCTGGTGCTATTTGATCTTGATATTCTAACATAAGGCAATGAGTGTCACAAATTTCCTGTAATTAACACAAATTAACATAAATAATAGTTTGCAAGATTAATAATGAAAAAATACATGATGAATAATGAAAAAATTTCGTATTTTTATGTGATTATTAAAATTCTCTTACTTGTAATGAAATATATATCTCAGGTTTGTGAATAAGCGTAGCCTCCGTATATTCGTGAATACAAAAATGTTCTTCTAAATCTTCAATTTGACAACAATAACGGAAAAAGTTTTTAAACTTTTCGTGACATTCAATTATAAAGGAATTCAAACAAACTAGATGCGTGGCTTCTTCACCAAACTAAAAATAAAAATTTACGTAATATGCGTCTCTTGTTAGTTCGAAATGTTATGATTCTTAAAAAGCGAATGTAATTACCCCTTTTTTAGAAGCAGCGAATTGTAATATTTTGGCAATACTAGCTAAATTTCTTCGTTGATCATTTGATAATGATCTATCAATTGGCAATGTAATTATATCGAAAGCATCTGGAGCTACAATAGCTGCATTTATATAATGATAATAAATTAAATTTCCCACTACTTTTAAAATATCTTTCTCTGGAGCATTTGGAAATTTTTCAGTTAAAGAATCGTTTAAAATTTTAGCCATATATAACATTCCATATGGTATTAAATCACGTGATTCAGTTATTTTAGTCAAAAACTCTAGAACAGTACTTTGAAGTAATTCTATTCCCTTATTTAATCTGATTTGTACTTGCTCGTACTCTAGAGCTTGTTGTTGTGTTACCGTATAAGGCAGATTTCTGTTGAGAATAATAATTATAAAACAATGTTGGCTTGTATATTCGCTTTAAACTTACACTGTTTCCCCTATTTCCATTTCTAATTGATTTCGCCAGCATTTATAAATATCAACAGGATTTGTTTCTATACTTAACGTACGATCAGCTAAAATTTTTTCAATAATTGGTCCAACAATTTTTCTCAAAGCTCTTTGGCCATTTAATTGTCGTGCATAATTTACCACCATCTTCAGAACAAGAGGATTCCCGGTAACAACTTCAGATGGTTTTTGAAATTTGCATCTATGTATTGAATTATAATTATTACTTGCTTCATATTTGAATTTATTACTTTTTTATGTGTAATAGCATTATACCTGATTTCTTCTTGTAATGCGCTACCAAATAATTTTAATAACAAATATTCTTCTCTAATATTTGATCCGAAATTAAATAACGTTAAAATTACATTTTGGAGAAACTTATTTGTTTTACTTTGAGGTAAGAGAAATAAAAGTTTTGATAAATATGCTGGATTAGTTTGCAGTGCATAAAACAAATGTTGATATCCTTCCAACGTTTTTCGACCCTCTTTAGTTAATGATTTTAAGCCTTTGTGTGAAACAGCACCATCTGATAAAGAACTCCTACGAGGTCTGTTGGAATGCTTTTGCTTTGCAAGAGTTTCCAAGCTCTTTCCATGTGCTACAACATCCTAAAATTTTAGTCAGGTGTAATTTAATATTTTAGGTATAAATTTAATATTTTTTTTTTATTTTAAACATTACTTGTAGTGTAATTCTATTTTGTATAAGTAAACCAATTTTTATATCCATGCTATCCAATTGTTGAGATAAAACCTGATTGTGTCGTATACTTTGCACAACCTCATGTTTTAAATACTGCAACAGTAAATTCGCGATATAAATGATGTAATATAATTGTAAATGATTTAACTATTGTTTAAACATAAAATATTTATACTTGTAATTGTAAGTCTTTATCATAATCCTCTGCATTAAAATTTAAAATTGCAGAAAAATGACGAACAACAGGAAATGGTGGTTTTTCCATATATAAAAGTGAATGGAAAGCGCGTCTTTCGGCAAGACTCCGCCATAAAGCTTGTATTTTTATGATTTTTTCTTCCTAAAAATTAAGAATAAATCAATACTACTGTAGTGTATTATACGAAAAATTGAAATAAAAAGGAAACGTATTACTTACATGTTCCCTATAATAATCCAATATATTTGAATATTTGAGTTTCAATTTTACATATGTATTTTGAAATGCTTTCTTTTTATCTTCTAATAATTTCATGTATCGTTTACGCTGTATTATAGTTCTCCACCAAGCTTGGATTCGAATAATTTTATCTACATTATCATGAAAGTATGTAAGTCTATCAGAAAATTTCTTTCTTAATAAATATCCACGAATATAAGCTTGGAATTGAATTATTTTGTCTTTGAACAAATATTCTGCGTGTTCTTTTGCTGTAACACTTTTTATTAATTCCTGGAAATAATGTACGAATATAATTTTTAACATTTTTTTAGTTTAATTAGCTTAAATTTTTTAATTCTACAATACAATTATGTCTTGCATGTCGATATAAAATGTTTTTGAGGCATTTTTAGGTCGGTCCCAGGTGTAACTGAGCTTTTGTAAATCTAAATAAGATTCATTATCTTTAAAAGTAACAAATTGAACAAATTCATAGTTATACAGTTTACTCTGAAATATGAAAAAAAATTATTAAATTAAATACTTCATTATAATATTATAATATTATAGTACATACTTCATTATAATATTATACCTTCATATTTTTTAAATTGCACAAGGTTTTGAAACAGTCTATTTTGTATTGTTCTGGTATTCTGAAACCAAATGTTTCAAGGCATTCAACTGTAAGTGACATATCATTTTCCTGTAACTCTGAATTAATTTTCGATAAAAAGCTGCAGACTGCAAAAATACGAAATATATTATTCAAGTACTATAAGCATAACTACAAATGTACAAAATGTAAACGCATTATACCACGTTGAATATTCATAGATTCACTCGCAACAATTTTTGTTATATTTTCTACATCTTCTAGCCATAATTCAGAACCATCATTATGTTTTTCTTCAAGGCATTTTTTAAATAATTTCAAATAAAGAGACGCATCTGCTGGCAAAATAGGTTCCTTCAATTTTAAAGCAGAATTTTCCAAAGCAGCTATGATACCATTTCGGTCACTTTCTACGACAGCCGAGTTTAATTGACGTAGAACTTGTATCACTGTCAAAGCAATAAGAAATTTAAAACATTGTATAGTTTATAAAGAAGTTATATAGAAAATTTAAAGAATATACCCTCATCATCATTTTCACACTGTTGATTGATATTATCAATGCATTCTTGAACATCAATGTATGTTAATAAAGGACATTCTTCTCTAATTGTTTGTTTCTCAGATCGAACTGCTGCTAATGCTCTATAGTATTTTACTTTATTCCCTTGATCTAATTCCTAGATATGATATACATATATATACAAAAATAATTTTTTATTAAAAATGTATTTATATGAAAGTAAACCCACAGAAACATGACAACCTGGATTTGCCAACGCTTGATAAACTAAATCTGGATTTTCCGTGTCTACAGCTTTACTAATTTCTGCAATTGTCGATAAAACACGCACACTGACTACAATATCGCTATATGAAAGGTCGTTCTATTAAGAATATTGTTTGTATTAATACAGGTTTTTAACAAAATTTTATACTTTACATGTTTTTTATTTTTACCTGAGAGTCAATACGATCGATTTTCATCTCTTCATAATATAATGGTAGTGCAAAATCATCAATTTTTTCTGTCAACTCAAGATCAGGGTTTTTTAAAACTTTATAAAAATCATTTCGTTTATCATTTTGTAATGTCAAATTTAAAAGCTTTACACAATCATCACCTGTATTAAGAAAAATATTTTGGATAGTAATTATAATATATTTAAGATGATCTTTATTATATAATACTAACGCTTCTGAGATTTCAGTGCTATTTCATTTGCTTTATCAATTTCTTTTTGAAGTAATTGTTTACAATGATGATGATTATTTTCTGAATATGTACTGCTCCATTCAGTACCTTCCAATAATTGCATTAGTTGTTCTTTATATAATTGTGCGTTTTCGTGAATGACATTCTGAAAAAATTATAATAACGCTAATCATAAAATAGAATCATAGAATTGCAAAAAAGATATTAATAAAAATATTAAGTTAAAGCATACTTTTAAGTACAATGCAGGCATTTTTAATATATCCATAAAATCATTGTTCTTACAACGAATAGACTGAATTATATTTTTCATGGCACAGGAAACTAAAAAAGATGTGAATAATTAGAACGAAATTAAAAAAAATAATTAGAAAATAATAATTCTTCTTACAACTTACCATTAACGTAATTAATATGACCCTGAATTTCTGCTTGAGTTAATAATTCATCATATATATCTGGCACATAACTATCATTAAGAGACTGTTAAAATTATTAATATTTATTAGAAATATAAATAAATAATATTTTAATTGAAATAATCATTACTTACTCTATTAAGTGCAGCTTGCATTTTTGATTCCTTTGCTTCGAACAAAGCATCAGTGTATTCTTTATAGTAGCATGGCATAATATTATTCAAATTCACTACTTTATTTTGAAGAGTAGTTAATATTTTTTCATTGTCCTTAAAATGAAATATTCTTTCATTAATTATTTAAAGTTATTTAAACAAGATACTTAAACAAGATACTTTAAGTAACATCCATACTTTTTCTATAATAGATTTATTAATTGCTATTACAGCAGCATGAAGTGTAGCTGCATCAATCTCCATGCAATTTGCTAACAAACCACCAATTTTTTGGAACGAAGGCATTTGAATTCCATATTTTTTCAACTCTTTACTGACAGTATTTATTTCTTCCTCTAGAAAAAATGAAACGCTACTATAATAATACAATCAATTCTATACATTTTTTTTCAAAAAATAACAGAATCAAACAAGTACCAGTAAAATTCACTTTTCCATATAAGTCCTGAATTTGTGGTGCTTTACCTAGTTTAAACAAATGAGTACTCAGAGCATGAATACAATATATCACGCGAGGCATATTTTTCTTATCATAGATATCTGTAGTTTCTGGCTGAAAAGTCTTTCGAAAAATTTGTCAAATTATTTTAAATGCAAGCAAGTAAATGCAATTAAGTAAATGCAAGTATGAGAAATATTTTAATTTTTATGTAACAGACACATACTATTGGTAATTGCATAGATTTTAAGGCTTTCAGAAAGTGATTAATATTATCTGTGTGCCTAAATTGCAAACCAACTGCCGCATAGCGTTTTTGTTCAGCATCATATATTTTGTGAGCAGGCAAGGAGTCAGGTGCCATGAAATGGGCTAGTTTCGCCAAATACACTCCATTTCTAAAGTTTTCTTCCAATTCAGTTGTTGGTGGAAGTGTTTCTCTAAGACATGCTTCCATCCATCTATTAAATAAAAAAATCAAGTAAGGTAATCGTGAATTTATTAAAAAAATTTGTTAAGATATTTACTTTTTGGCTTCCTCCAAATGACAAAGGTATTCATAAGCGACTGTCTTGTGACGTTGTTCATCCATTTCCTCTGCTGACTTACGGATATCCATTCCTGCAAAATTTTATCTCCTAAATGATAATACTACTATAACATCCAATATTTACGTGCAATTAAACTTCTCGACGTTTGTGAAATTAAATGTCCATATCGGTCTTACCTCTTTTGTCACTGATTACTTTATCATCGATGTCGCTCATGTTAAACAACAAGAAAACATCAACTAACAAACAAAAATTGAGAATGATGCACGATAATATAAGAGTACGTTAAACTCTACGAATTCAAACTTGTTCAAAACTACGAGTACGATGCAACACTGATAAGTCGTACCAACCGTCATACCGAAGTGTTCGCGATTTCCAACATAATAACTAACTTCGTGTCTCTCACGGTTCGATTCGATTCGAGCAATTCGAACGAGAATTACACTGATTTAATTCTATGTGATGAAAACGAATGGCCGTAAAATATAAATGACACGTAATGTTCTTAATTAAAGCAAAAAACATAAAAAAGATAAATAAGAAGACAAAAACTCATTTCAGTTATGGGACATTTAAGGTACATTCAAAAAACTGAAGTCAGTCAAGGCATTATAACCGAAGGAACTTTTTTACAAATCAAGAATATGTTCTTAATTAATTACTCTATGAACAAAGGAAATGTAACGTAATTTTACATATTATAATAATAATATAACGTAATTTTATGATAATCTATAACGATAATGTGATGTAAATTTGCATATTATTAACGATTATATATCATTAACAAATGACATAAATTCTTAATTCTATCAACAATTTCAGATTTCATCACTTTTTCAGTTTTATTCTCTTTACTTTTATTATTTCTTGCAAGTTAAACCAGACACTTGTTGCACACAAGTTAAACCACGCAGAGAAATAAATTATAACTTTTTGAAATGCGGTAATACTTACATTCAAAAATACTTGCTGTGCATATATGCTAAATATAAGTTAAGGATAAAAAGAATGACTCGATATTAATTATGGAACTACAAAACATAATCCAACATGAATGAAATGGAAAAGACATACATACATATGTATGTATTTCTGAAATATTATGTATGATTTCTGAAATATTTTCGTATTTTATTTCCAGATTAAATCTTGCTGATAGGTTTACATTTACAGTCTTTGTGCTATATTTACTTTTCTGAGAAGGCAAATTTTGTTCGTATGTATTATTTGTTTACATTTGCATGCATTACTTCATTAACGAGATACACGAGATATATTGTGTATATACATACACCGATGTATACACGTGTTGTTTTAAGTGGTGTAAAATTAAGGGGAAGCTAAGGAGGAAACAACGCAAGAATAAGGGAGGGGGCAAGGGGGGTCAGATAAAGCGGTTGACCCTCGCCCCTTCAATGACCCGAGAGATATCGTTCCACTAAATTCATTGACGCACTTCTCAGTCGAATGTATGGACTCTTCTATTATACATCATACCGATCGCATACTTTCTCGTTATATACGTCCATTTTGATCTTGTGTCAGAACCGGAAATGCAGTTTCCAAAATTACTTCTTCTTCTTCTTCTTTGGTTCTTTGTCGCGATGGTTCAATGCGACATTGAAAATTCCATCGGTAAGTGGAACTCGATAATTTACGAAACGAAGATTTCCTCGTATTTGCAGTTATAGTGACACAAATCGATTGTTAATTTATGACTTATGATCATGATCTTTTGTTAAGCGACAGTGGATCAAGAGGATCGATGCGATCTTTCAACGCGGCAAAACGCGTATTCTTGTAATTTACGTGTTGTTTAAAAGATAACGCTTTCCAGGAAAAAATGATACCACAGCAGAAATAACGCTTGGCGAGAAACGACTCGAGGATCATATTCGCGCGATTCTAAAACACTATCAGCAAGAAGATCCAATAGGGCTACCTGGGGTGCCTATACCGGATCCTATGCCAGTACCGGATATGAAGCATTCATTCTCTATGTACACAATGAATTTCAAGAAAGTGAACGTTTACGATTTATCGAAGTTCCGGATAGTGAACATGGACTCGGAACTGGCGTTGATGCAAGTGAGACTTTTATCGAAAATTATTTACATATGTTCGATATAAGCGTTACAAGCCTGGAGCAAGAACTTTGGAGCACAGCCGATAATGCAGATTATTCAAAATAATCGACAACGAAATTTGCAGTTACAGTGTCTCGAGATCAAAAGTTTCCTAAGTCCGGAACAAAATATCTATCTATCTATCTATCTATATATATATATATATATATATATATATATATATATATAAATATTTTTTTTCTTTTTTTTAATTTAAGTCACGGCCAACAAGTGACATTTGTTATTTAAAGGACAATTACCTGTCCCGCCGATTCTTCTTTGAAAAACCATACACTGCTTCAATGTATAAGGACGTCTGTCATCGCGAGAAAAAAAAAGTTAATTATACGACCGTAACGTAAAACATCGTATCGATGACTAATCACAGAGGCATCGCGTCGTATAATTGAATAATCTTAGAACTTCTACTAAATTAGCAATTGCACGATTACAACTGCATCGAATTCGTAAATTCGTTTTTTTTTTTTTTTTGATTTTCATCTGAGCATATTTCTCTGAAGGTTTCAGTGACATTAAATATGAAAAATCTGAATATTCGTGGATTCTACACCCTCTCTTCTTGGCTCTCACGGACGGCTGGCAATTTTACTGTGAAATTGTCGGGGGTGTATGTAAAAGGGCTTGGTAGGCTGGAAGTCGCCAGCGATGGTAAACTACAGGCGCAGAACATCGATTTGGATTTGACATTTGAGAAGATAGACATGGACTTCAAAAATTTGGGCTTTTTAGGCGCTGTGTTCCAAAGCATGATTAATTCTATAGGCACCTTTATTTTCGACAGTATCAAGCCCTTTATATTGAAGGAGATAAATACTAAAGCTAGGTAAAGATCATTCGATTCTTCGACTTTTGTTGCACCAACAGACTGAAACCGTTGAAAAATTTTTTTGCATTCTAGGGGCGAAGTTAACAAACAAATCTCGCAGTTGCCACAGCATTTCCCGAATTCTATATCACCTTTTGATATGTTAATAACGGAGATTCGCAAACAAATATCTGAAATGGGCTACGATCCGTTCAAGGTGAAGGATTATAGCCAAACTGTTGGTATATTCACGGTAACGTCGACTCATACTTGGATCACCGGCTTGGCAAGCGTTTACCGAATGGGAAATGTTACTCTGAGCATACAAAACAGAAAGGTAAATAGCTTACTTTTCGTTATTTTTCAAACATAGTCTCTTTAATTTCAAATTTCTTCAATATCTTCTATAATCATATCATTCAATGCGAGAAAGTGTGATATCTGTCGATATAATTACAGCGTAATGTAGTACGATACCTGTCTAATAATTACATCAGTTATTACGTATTGTCAATCGGAAACACGCTGACTAATCAAATTTAATCACAATCCATAATTGTCTTGGCTCTGATGTAATCGATTTGTAGGCGTCGATGCATCTTAAATAAGTATACCGTTCAGTTGTTTGCGTTTAAAGGTATACGCGACAATTGATGCTGGTACCCAAGAAATCGAAGGAAAAACTCATTGGGAAATAAGCGTGATCGGTGGTTTTTTATCTAGAGCCGGTACAGTTTCCTTCACCACGCAATATTTCAGAGCTCAAGTAAAATTAAGCCAACCTCTGGACACGCGGGAGAAGCCAAATCTAGAAGGCCTTGATCTTGAACTGGGTAATATTCAAACTAGAGTTCATGGTGCAGGCACTATCGATTACTTAGTTGAAGCCAGCGTCAATATATTACCAAACCTTTTAAGGTTCGATCTTGATGTTTTTTCCACATTTATTCACGATCAACGCGTTTGCGTGTCGATCGATAATGTTATTGAAATGAGAATAATTTGTTTATTAGATATCAGATAATGGATGCGATAGAAGGACCGCTCAAAAGACGCATCCAAATGGAATTAGATAAAGTGGACGTTGAAAAAGAGATTTACAATCATATTCCACATATAGAAGAACATGCTATGAGACACATTCAAGGTCTGATTCCTCCGGAAGAGACAGTGTTAGGGGAATTAATGCCGCCTCCAGATCAAGATGAACAACCCTTTTCGGAAAGTGAGGAAAATCGAGGCCCTTCGTAAAAATTGAACGTATTATAAATTATGTCAATAATAAAATAACTCGGTATTTAAATTATTTAAATTTGAAAACACGATCTTTCATCGATATCAAAGAGAATGCTTATATCTAACAAGCATCGTGATAAATACACTGCGCAGCACACTGTGTTCTTTGTACATATTTTTGTTTTACTGAAATATATTACTAAAATATATCACTAAATATATTACTAAAACATATTTTTCTTACAGGTTATTGATAAAAAGATCTTAGTTTAGTATTTAACTATTTTTTATTTATTGAAAAATAAAAGGTACAATAAAACATAATTAAATCATAATTACAAGTTCAACAATTATAATAATATTATATTGTGAAATATCGTACAATTGAATTTCATAACATTGAACCGTATAATATTAGAAATATACATATAGTTTAAATGATTTTAATACGTATCTTTTGCAAAGAAGATTTATAAAAGATTAATTTCAATTACAATGACAATATTGATCAAAATTCATAAGGTATAAGTTACATTACATTAAATGTTTTGGTTAAACACTTCTCTAGTTCTTTTACCATGTTCGTAGTATAATTTCACATACCCAAAGAATTAAATCAATAACTAAATTAGTTAAGTATGTATGTTTTACACGTGACTAAATCAAATACATTACATAGATCAAATTACATAAATCGAGCGTGTTCGAAGACAAACGATAAAGAAACTTTTTCGGAAAAAAATGTTTCACAGTGAACCTCTGATGCATCGGTATAGATCAAAAGAAAAGCACAGACAACATCGTTTACAAATTACGAGGCCTTGATTGCTGGCGCTCTGCTTCGTTCGATCGGCACGATTCTTTCACCGGGTGCTGGCAGGGCAAGTTTTGGAGCAGTGATCGTGAGAATGCCATCAGACGACAAACTTGGTTTAACGTGGCCGATGTCATATCCCTGTGGTAACACGTATTTGCGCACGAAGTGCCTCGATAC
This sequence comes from Tetragonula carbonaria, assembly GCA_032399595.1. Taxonomy (NCBI): domain Eukaryota; kingdom Metazoa; phylum Arthropoda; class Insecta; order Hymenoptera; family Apidae; genus Tetragonula; species Tetragonula carbonaria. Next base: position 992,337 of record JAUCRC010000012.1, on the reverse strand, counting down.
GTAACCATGTTCATCCTTCTTCTCTTCGTGTTTACCCTCGATGGTAATACATTTGTCGTCTGTCCTGACAGTTATCTCCTCTGGTAAGAATTGCTGTACGTCGACGATCACCTGATATTTGTTTTGGTCCCGCTCAACCGTGGTCGAACCACCAACTTGATGTTCCAATTGTTCCATCATGTTCCTCCACGGCCGGAAGAATTCATTGAAAGATGGTATCGGCGGTGGATTCCAAAAGTCGTCCCTGCTGCTAAGACGTTTGAAATGCTGTTCCAGTTCTCGATGATAACGATCCATGTCCTCCCACCAGTTGCGGAAAAGATTTCTCGTTACCAGTGCCATGTTGACGCGATTGATCTGCGTGATTTTTAATGCGTCAGTTAAATGCGATGCATAATAACGTGTGTTAACGTCAGAAATAATCTCTGTGAGAGATCTGATAATCTCTGTCAGAATCGAAAATTCAAAAAGGAATCGAAATATTCGGTTAGAAAGGAGAAAGAGAAAAATTTAAAACTTGAAAGCGAAGGTGAACTTAGGATCGAACGTATTGTGGATACAAAAGAAAAAGGAGAAAAAATGGTTGACATAGTTGACAACGTTAGCACAACGTACAGGAATGTTGATTCTTCGTATCGTTTCGTCGAGAAATCAAGTATCTTGTGTCACGCGAGAAGCGAATATACCTAAACTTGCTGCAACACGAATCGAGTTACACTGTGTTTTTACGCGATTCGAATGTCTATTTTTAGATATGCGAAATGCACCTGTATTACGTTGTATCAACGTTGCGTCGATATAACGCAATTCCACAAAAAAAATCTACTTTCCTGCACTTCCTGTTGTAAAAATAGATGATGAAACATAATAGTTTCAAATATATAGTTTAAAAAAGAGTGGAGAAAAGAAAGAAAAAGATAAGAGGGAAAGTTCTCGATAAAGCGATCTAAAGTTTGTTTACAGCGAAAAAGAGATTTTAAATTAAATTAGAAAGGAGGTTAGAATACATACCTCTCGTTAAGAATCCTTTACGTTTAGAAATCACTCGCAGGAAGAAATAATCGTTCGTTTAAAATGTAAAGTCGTTCGATAGTAGCGGATTGGAACGTTACACGATCCTTTCGCTTCGAATTATAGTTTCTGACTGCGTAGTTCTGCTCTATCGATGATTTATATTTGTCGCGCGCTTTTCGAGATCTTTCGAACTGTACATGCGCAGTCGAATTCTCTGGCGTTCGAGATACCTACTCGAATTTACTAGCGACCAATCAACGTGTACCTTAACCTAGCTTCTCGTTTGTTCGAGTAATTTCCACGTAATTCAAAACACGTTGTTTTAAATTATCTTTTTCATACATTTTCCATACGTGTCTAATTCAAGGTTATTTTATGCACATTTTAAGCGCATTTTAACATTTTGTTCTTCGTAGCTGTTGAATCGTAAAATATCTTGATTTTTTTACATGAATGTGCGTCAAAATTATTTAAAACTATTACTGTTAAAACTATTGCAAAAGATTTCTTTATATATATATATATATATATATATATATATAAAGTAATATATATATATTACTAGTATTTGTTTATCGAATTTTTTATTATTACCGTATTTATTTATAGAATTTTTAAGACTTTTCTATTTCAATAATTGTAATGATACCTAACCGACGGTATCGATAAAACATCTCGTTTAATGAAGTCATCAGGGATAAATTTGAAATCAATGATGCACATGTAATATTTATATTCTAAAAATACTATTTGACAAATACGTTTGATTCGATGGCGAATTTTATCCTCAGATTATTTTTATTTTAGCATAGAAGCACAGTAAGAAGTCAAAAAATATAACTATTGATTCATACAAAAAAACATTAGAAAACAAATAGATATATCAAATACTGAATTATATATATATGAAATTTGACATTTGCGATCTAAAAATAGACAGTTAAATCGACTGGACGGTAGCGACCTCTCTATACCTTTACGAATACCATAAAAATTCACAGAATCGATAAAATAGAATGTTTTCTTACCATGGATTGATATAGTATTTCTATCACTGTTTTCTACCCGCATCATTAACAAACGCGGAAAATTTAAAATCTTTTCAATAACATAACAACGTAATCATTGTCTCCAAGAATAAAGTAATAAATAATTTCAATAATTTTTCTAACAAAAAGTACAAAAAAATAAATAAGTAATATTTAACAAATATAAAATGTACATAAAAAAAGATAAATGAATAAAAATATTATAAATTTCATATTCTTTCACTTAATATATTATTTATTTCATTTGTTTAATAGTATGTTACTTATTCTTAAATTTAAATATGAATACAAAAATGTTTCAATTTGTACTATATTTATACATATATTCTTCTTTTATCCTATTTTTATGCGGAAATTTCTAATGGATGTAATACTTTGTACGGATTGAGTATTCCATTTGGATCCATCACTTTTTTCAGTTCGTGCATGAGTTTGATTTCAGAAGAGGTTCTGCTCATGTGTAGATATTTTGTCTTTACGAATCCTATTCCATGTTCGGCACTTACGCTACCACGAAGCTTAGACACATATTCGAAAATGAAAGGTTCTAGCTGCGATGCTATTTCAGGTTCGTACGACGGTATCGAAACCTGTACGTGAATATTCCCATCGCCTAATAGATAAAAAAATATGAAATAGTTTAAATTGGAGTCTTCGGCTGAATTCGAATTAATTTCCAAATTATTTAGTTTTAAATTCAAGAAAATAGAAACGTTTAATAAGTATTTAATCATACCTAGATGTCCGTAACCACTGATTCTTATAACACGTGGATCACGCAATCGTTCTTTAATTACCTCGATCACTTTGTAGTAAGACGAGATAGGTATGGAAATATCATACTTAAACACATAGCCCTCCCGTAATACTCCTTCGCTAATGCGTTCCCTCAATGCCCATATATGCTATACAAAAACAAAAATCATTTTCTTTAATTTCCACTGAAATTACTAACTTTTTGCAAAAAAGATAGCGCGTCAGCGTGTAAAATCCAAAATATTGTCAGAAATTTGAAAAATGAAAAAGGAAAAAGAATTTTTATTATAATTGTCATTTTTCATTTTCAAATCGAAATTGATGTTTAAAACGGAGTATAGGAAGTATAGGAAAAGAAACAATAAGAAGAATTACTTATCACGAACAGAAAATATAATTACTAACTTTGACTTTGGTAGGATCTGAAGTAAGAGTACCATCTTCGATAATATCATCAGCGAGTGCCTTTTCGACAAAAGATCCGAGCTTCTCTTCATCGTGGTTCACGTTGCTACCGGAAGTCTCCAGCAATACATAAAAATCATGACCGTCGGTTTTCGATGTTAATGGACTTTTCATGCCGAAAGTCGTGAAAGAAATATCGATCGAATCTTTGTCCATCATCTCGAACGAAGACAGAATCTCTCCTAATTCCCTTTTCGCCAGACGAAACGCTTTCAACACTTTGTCGAAGCTGTTTAACCCTACAATAGACGACGAGTTCTTAGATAGAAATACAGAGGAAGAAGTTCACAAGAATTCGTAGAATACCTAAGAGGGCGACATTGATGGCCTTGGGAAGCGGTGGACATTGAATTGCGACTTTCGTTACGATTCCCAAGGTACCCTCTGACCCGATGAAAAGATGTTTCAAATGGTAGCCGGTGTTGTTCTTCTTCAGCGTGTTTAAACAGTCTATCACTTCTCCGTTCGCTTTCACCTAAAATAAAACGGCTGAGCACGGGGAACATTGCGGGCGAAGAAAATACTGCGATTTCGTTTCTGCGATTTCTTGAAATTTGAGAACTCACGGCCTCGAGACCTAAGATGTTTCCATGAAGATTACCGTAACGAAGGAGTCTCAAACCTCCAGCGTTTGTGGACACGCAACCACCGATCAGACAACTACCCTTCGCTCCAAGATCAATCGGCATCATTAATCCTACTGTCCCTAAATGATTATCCAGATCTTCGAGCACACAGCCAGCTTCGCAGGTCAACGCCCCTAATGCAAACAATTCGTCAGACGAAAGAATACCTAAGTTCGTTTCCAAAGTGGAAACGATCTTGTTCATTTCAACAAGATCTTTACAATACCGATGACTCGGCCTGTTCATTCGAGATCTTCAATTTTCCCACTTTCCCGTCACGAACATGCGGGAAATATTGCCGGTTTGAATTTCAAACTTTACCAACCTGCCAATTCATTCGTCTCGATGATTTTGTTCATAAACTTCATGGAAATGACGATCTCGTCGAAGACCGGCACGCTGCCGCCTACAAGACCCGTGTTGCCACTTTGAGGGCACACGGCTAACCGATTCTCGTTGCAAAACTTTAATATAGCAGACACTTCGTCGGTGGTTTTCGGTTTCAACACGAGTGTGCTCTTTCCTGTAAGTAATTCGTTTCAACGCCCAACAACCTATGTCCTATGTGTTAACGTCGATTCTTTCCTCAACTTGTTACTTTCATTCGATTCGTGGACAAGAAGTTGCGAGCTGTTTCACAACAGCGAAATATCCAGCAAATATCCTTTTTATCGAAATATATCGTAAAAATGTCCGTAGCAAAATTCGAAAGATCGACGGCCGATTGTTCCGTGCACTTACCTCTGACAATGTTCGCATAATCTATGTTATATCCTTCGCATTCCTCCGCATCCGCGATGACTCTGTTCTGTCCAAGTAGCTCGTTGAAGAATGCCACGTGATTATTAGAAATACTCGCGTACGGACCTCTTTTCACTTGGTACCTGTCGGACGTGAACGCCGGTTTCGTCGAGGAAAACCGAAATCCCGAGATGCGCTGGAATGTCCGAAGCAAGATACGAGGACTCATGTTCTGCAAAAGATTTCCCCCAAACGGTTCAAATTTGTCGCATCGACGTTTCTTTTACCAGCTACGAGAAGACTCTTTTACCGTTCCGTTGCGAGCGCACGAATCTCTTCCGGTGTCGCGTGAGTCTACTACTTCCGGTGGCGAATTCGATGATCAACGAGGCTCGATTAATTCACACAGCGACCGTTCTTTTCATTTTTAATAGGAAATTCATTCGCTTCTCAACTGCGTTCTCATCGGTGATTGGATAAATTTAGTGCAACGAGTATTTTTGCTCGCCGCGGTTAGAACCGCGGTAGATAGTGTCGCGATCTAATTGAAACGAGGTATTTCCGTAACCCGGTCGAAAATTTTACCGATGGAAATATCGAAGCGACACGCGAACGCTACAGTGCGATTCATTTACACGTTTATTATGTTTATGTCAAACATTATGTCGGGTGTAACATGCGAATCATACGTTCGCGCTTTTGGTTTAAACACTTCTCGATGTTCAAATCGATACGAACGAATGTTCCAATATTACCAATATTCGTTACTTAACGTTGCAACGTCGCGTACATGCTACCTATTTGTTATAAGATGGAAGAAGTCGCGTGCGAATTTCTGTGAATGGGGACAAAGTAGAAAAGAAAAGAAGAAAAGAGGGGGGGAGGGGATACAAGAGACAAGGACAGAACGAAATCTCTCGTGACTGTCAAATGATATCGTGATAGTACGGTGAAAATCAGACGTGGCGTAATTATGGGGCTCGGGCTCCTTCCATTTTCTAATTCGTCCCGATGCTCGATCGACGGACATCGAATGTTATAATTCACAATGAATGTTGATGGCTAATACCCCTCCTCCTTACGCACTACCATCGTATCCCCCCATCGGTCGTTCAAGAGGATTCGCGGCGGCGCGTAGTAGAATTACAATTGTACGGAGCGATGGGGAAAATAAGGTCAGGGGTAGAGGGGTCGAAAGAGCAAAGAGAGAACGCGAGGAAAAAAGAGAACGAATCGACTAACAGAGATGCAAATCTGCCGGGGCAGGAAGAAAGAGGAGAACGCGAATGGGAAAGAGAGAAACTAATAAGAGATTGGAGTGGGAAGGGGACCAATCGTCGCGGTGACTAATACACTCGCGTGTGCATGCACGAGCTTGGCTCGCTTGTGTACGTTTCCCTCGTACAAAAGAACACGAGGAGGACACTTTCTCGCTCGGCGTATACATACATATATACGTACACACATAATGGCGCGCCTGTGTGAACAAAGAACACACACAGAGGAAAGCTGAGCACGAACACAAAGAAATGAAAATGTACGCGTGACGCTCTCGGGAGGGAGTAGATGTAGTCGATATAGGTGTGAGATATCGCTATATCGAAACGTAGGATACGTAGCTACGAGTTTCTAAGGTAGGACGCATGCGCGACACCGCCAAGGAGTAAAGCTAATTTCTCAGTGGCGGCTCGAATCATTAACTTGTTACCTTGGCAACCCCGGTCGACCTAAACCATTGGCTGTCGCTGTCCCCCACTTTCCCGTCGCACGCTCTATCGGTCGAACAGCAAACTATATACGCCACCACACTCCGCGGAATATCGTAATTTTCCTAACCTTGCGTGAACGAGACTATAGACTGTCGCTGTACCATCCGACCTACACAGTCGCATTGGATATACTGTGGTATATGTAGGCATGCCACCGTAGAGACGCGGTTGCTGGGATTGGCGCGACCACGACTATTCCTACCCTCTGCACGAAACATTCTACTGTCTCGCTCTTTGCCGAAATCCACGATCGGTATTAGAAGATGACCGATAAATCGGCCGATTTCGCGCTTTATGGTACATCATTCCTTTATCTTTTATACACGTTATTAACGTATACATATTATTAATGTACGTTATATATGTATATATTACATTATACTTGTACATAGAAAGAGAGAGAGCTACACTAAATCATGGAATAAACAGTATCGAAGAAAGAATACATTTGCATTCCTCGAAAAAAAGTACATTGATGATATTAATTATAAAATAATTTTTATAATTTTGAATCAAATTATAAATAATAGCATTCAAAATTTCGAACTTATAATCGATACTAAACAAGAATTATTGTACGATGTAGTAGACCGTTCAAATCACAGGTTCAGCAATTTAAATTGAACATAAAATAATAATGTAAACTTCATATTTTAAAGCGAGTAAACGTTTCATCTGTTAGTTTCAAGATATAATAGTCTTTTGCGAAAAAGTATCATCCCTACGAAGGGAAAAAAAGCTAATGATAAATGAAATCGCATTACAAGGTTTTGAACAGGACAGTATGAAGCTCAACTTAGAAACAGCTGTGCCAGGAACGTAGCGCATATTTGCGAAATTGGGTCGATGAGTACCCCAAAATTGAAAAATTTACAAAAGTTATTGTTTACACGAAGCTAATTGTGAACTGATTATGTAAAATAGTTACATAGAAACCAATTACGTTTCTGGACACGCACATATATAAACACATTCACACTCGTACGCACACGAACGCACATTTATCTTTTTCATTTCACGTGTTTGCTTAACACATTTTATTTTATGCTATTCGTAGAATCTAAAAACTTCATTCAGTTTCAAAGTCTGTATTTTTCTAATTAATTACACCAAACTACCATGTAATTACTACAAATTACAAAGAAATAATTCCAAGAAACAATCTAGTACAAAACTATTTATTTTACTAAAATAATCATTGGAGACACCATAGTCGATGATCTTCAATATTTATTGTACATAAAAACGAAACAATAACTATATCAAAAAATGTGTAACTCTATTAATATTATACATTCCGTAATATTGATAAACATAACGATATATTATGTTTATCATTGATACTAAGTAAATTATATTAGAAATACAAAATCTCGAAAGTGCGTGTAAAAAGAGTAACATAGAAATTAATGGAAAATATTCTTACTTTTTACATTATTTGAAATCACGTGCAAATATTACATATGATAAAATATTCATCGATAGTTAGAGCATTGACATAGGTATAATAACGTAACAAAATCCAACGGGGAACTGCGTGACTAGATTCGTCCCTGATAGTATCGCGGTGTTATACTGCGAAATATTCTGCAGACTATAATCGCGTGTACATGCACGAGATGGCAAGTAATAGTATTAGTGAAGAACGTACGAGTGTGCGGGGTGTGAGTATGAGTACCGTTACGGGGCATGCGCCTGCAGCCACCATATCCAATGGCCCCGCCTTTGCCCCGCAAACGATGCCTTTGGGATTTGTCCTCGCTGGACCAATGAACGGGCGGATTGTCACACGCGGCGGGAGAGGTGAGGTTATAGGAAACCAAGTGGAGGGGAACAGACAGGAAGAAGGGCAGTGAGAGGGAGAAATGAGAGAAGCGAGGGGTACCGCAGATCGTGTGGGAGCAGGGAAGCAGCAACGAATGCGACTACAATTGCTTACGAAACCTCGCGACGTAAACGTATGATAACATTTTGTTTAAAACACTTACAGTGCATTTTAAAGATCTAACAAACACAGGCGTATATGACTGGAAGTTTGATCGAGCCAACAGTGGAATCGTGTAGTGACAGTGTCTACGGCGTGTTCGAAAACGTGATAGGTGTGACTGCGCAGTCGCCATGTGAGTACCTGAACAAGCATCCGAAATTCCATGCTATATCGTGTACTTGGCATTTTTTATATATCTTTGCTGTACATTGTTGATACATCGATGATAATCACGCTATATTTTACGTAACGTTTCATGATTACCAACGAATGTAGCAGATACACAACACACTTTGCATTATGTCCCGCCGGATCTTCGAACGTGCTTTATTTTGTAATCCAATATGTCGGCGTTAGGGACGCTGTTCGGTATTCACCGAGATTCAATTCCTCTACTGTGCGTATTATAATTTTTTTGATAGATCACCACTAAAATAGATGGTTTCTGGAGAAACGCGTGTGTTGTTATTTTATCGTCAAATATTACCATTATGGCGAAATCCATGTTGTCAACCGCCCCCTGGTACGATCGCTTCTCCCCTTCTCTTATTTTTCTTTCCCCCTTCCTCCTACTTCTCCCATCAACCCGCCTTCAATCGTATTTCCCGCTCAGTAAGATGTATTCCCTCTTTCTCTTTGAACCCCTCATCCTGCTACTAATTATGGTACTAGTAGGACGACATTTTGTTCGTTCTGTCCAAAACTCAAGATGGATGATATGTGTTTTTAGTTCGTCGATACTTTGATACTTATGCATGAATACAGGTTTCTTCTTTACCATCTGATTGTCGCATCTCAACTATTTTGATTCGTTCGACGCATTTACATGTCCTTTTTTTTAACAAATTAACTCGTCAAATATTTTGTATAGAATTAAATTGTATGTCACAATGCCACCAAAATACACTTAACTTGACATACTTTTGTAATGTTTAATAACTATTATTATTAATTATATGAGAAGTCAGCAATTTCATACAAGTAATTAACGATTGTTGTACATATATGAAAAACTTTAAAACGCATATATATATATATATATATATATATATATATAATCACAGGTCGGTTATATGAATATTATTAACATCCATTCCAATTATACAAGATGCCCATCTATTAGCGTATTCTAGTATAAAAACGATACAAAAAGTTCATAACATATGTCTATTCGACGTTGTTTTCAAGTTGTGTTGGTATAAGTTTATCATGATGTGAAATAATTTACTAATAAACCTCAATATATCCTAGAATCTTATATTTCTACTTCTTGTTAGTATCTCTTGTATGAAGTTAAAAAGTTTTATTAAGCAAATGTCTTCCAAAAAAATACTTTATACATAGATGTCTAACGTTATTTATTACATTGAGCAAGTCAATTCTTAATTAGAATAATTTTTCATTTTCATTCATTAATATTAATAGATTAAATTCTTTTTCTAGTTACTCAGAAGATTAATGTTGAGACTCACATAAGAGATATTAACAAGAAAGTATTTACAAAATAAAAATACAAAGTTCTGCAACAGATATTGAAATCATTAGTAAATAGATAGATAAAATTGATTCAACTATTTCCTTCATTTAATGAGTTATACCAACATAAAACTCATTATACTTAAAAACAAGCCTGAATAGAACATACATATATTTATATGAACTTCTTCATTGTTTCATATGCTACGAGACATTTTGAATTTCAACTTCATTTCACATTCATTGATTTTAAAAAAAATATCAAGCAACAAAATTGTATTAAAAACCTATTATTTAATATAATTTAATAATTAATATATAATTTTATATTTACAAAATAAAACATTATACCATAATGCGCGTTATATTTGCGATTAATTTTATTAAAAGTATCTTTTTCATTTTAAATTTACGTACAATTAAATTTAAATTTACAACATTACAATTGTAATTTATTTAATGTGAAATATGATAATTTTATTTGCGTTTAGTATCTATATGATGTATGATTTCTTAGTTGAGGTTAACTATCGTATCTAAAATATTGACCATTTACATATTTTAGAGAGAAAATAAATTACATATTATGTATCAAACAAATCGATAATAAAATGATATAATGTTATATTTTGTTTGTAAATTAAATATTTTAATATATAATTGCTGAAAATTACAAACTTACTTTCACGTGCATTGATACTATACAAAATAACTTTTTATGTTATAAATATATAATAATTAATTTTTTAATTATAAAATTACTTACATTGTAAAGTAATCTTTGCCACTTTATTCACTATTATTGATGTTTCACCTTGTAACAAACGAAAAAAATTCAAATTTAAATGCTTCGCATTCCACGTGTATCAAAAATTATCAAGGTTATGAGCAATTGCGTAATTTTTTCTTTTCGTAGGAAATATACTACAATTAACATTTCAATACATTAATTGATATTTGTATTATGTATAACTGGTTACTTACTCTTAAAAATTTACGAAAAATTTAAGTCAAATTTTTAGTTATGATTATTATGATTTATGCTTCGATAAATATTTGTTTGAGAGAGAGAGAGAAAAAGGGAGAAAAAAAAGAAAGCTATGTAAAGTAGAATTATAAATAAATTTATAAAATATAAATAACTGTTGTTTTTAATATATAATATCAATCTACTTAATACTTAATAAGTCTATCTGTATGAAAGGTATTAATTTAAAATAATTTTTATTTCAGGTGCGGCAAATTAAAAAGATTGAAAGTGATATTTTAATAAGAAATCTATATAAAATGGCAAGGAAAAAAACATTGAATTATTGAATGTATAAGTGTGGGGACACAGTACTTCTTAAAGGAAGTTTATTTAAAAAGGTGTAAGAAAACATGACAGATGTTAAACCAATTGGAATCTCTCAAAATCAGCCACAACAAACACAACAGTCACAGCAACAGCAGCAGCCACAACAAACGCAACAGCAGCAGCAGCAGTCACAGCAGCAACAACAACAACAACAACAACAAGCTCAACCACAGCAAATGATGATTGCAACCCATGATATCCAACAACAGCAAAATGTACAGCAACAACAGCAGCATGTTCAGCAGCAATCATCTCAGCCACAACAAGTACCACAACAAGCACAACAACAAGTACAATCTCAACAAGTTCAACCACAACAACAGATTCAACAGCAAGTGCAATCACAACAACAAATGCAAGTGCAACAGCAAGTTCAGCAACAAGTGCAACAGCAAGTCCAACAACAGCAACAGCAGCAGCAGTCTCAGCAACAACAGTCTAATAATGGACCTCATAACGTTGTTCCTACTCAAGTGCAGGTACAGCCACAGGTAGCAGCAATTATGCCCCAGCAGCAGGTAAAAATTTGCACAAAGGCATATTATTCTAAAGATAATTTTAAGCAATATATTTAAAAATTTTCATCTTTGAAAATAAAATATTCCAGGGTGCTGTTGCAGTATCGATGCAACATCAACAACAGGGAGTTGGAGGTGTATCTATGACCTTGTCTGGCCAACAAGGAGCAACAACTATAACTACTATGGCTGCACATCCACAAGCAGTGCAAGTTATTCAACAACCTATGCAAAATCAAGCATATCATTTACAACAACTTTATAATACTCAAGGAACTCCATTATTGATGCCAGGAAATTTAGCTCTCCATCCTGCTGGCATCAATCCTTCATCTATACAAGTACTTAAATACACTCATGATGTTTACTATTATTAAAGTATATAAACCTTTTTCTAAATAGGCTACATTGCAGGTTATAACTGCTGGGAAGCCATTTCAATCTGCTGCTCAATTGACACCTCATATGCTAACAACAGCATCAACACCAGGTCAAGGGGGTGGTCATCCTGCGGCTGGAGGAACTAAAGTCCAAGGGTTTCCTACAGGTTACTTACCAGTACCTACTTCAGCTACACCTGGTGCAGGACAAACTCTGGTATTTGGTCAACTTGGTGTACTTGGTTCTCCTCAACCACCTCCGTCTATACAACAACAACAGCAACAATCTGCAAACAAACAGGATCAAGTGCAAAAGGTATTATCTTAATTTTGTTATATTCAATTCATATTTTATATATATATTGTTTCCAAAATGTGTAGTACACTACGTGTACAGCGGCTACTCCATCTGGTGGACGAGGTGGTATGCAGTTTGCTCCTTGGCAATTTACACCACAAGTTGCTTGGACTGGAATACAACCACCAGCACTTCTAACCAATCAAATATTCATTAGAGGCCCTACTCAACCTGATATGTTTATACAAAGTCCACAACCAATTCAAGCTCATAATGGTTAGTTTTTGTATTTATAATGAAAAAATTTTGTATAATTAACTGTAATCAGTTAATTGATCATCATATTTGACCAGCACTAGCTACGCAACAACAAATTCAAGGAGTACAACAAATTGCTGCAGCTAGTGGAAAACCAAAGGTAATGGATATACAACAACAACAGCAACAAAGTAAACAAAGTACAGGTGGACAACGACCTCTGAGTATTTTGCCGTCCTCTTTACAAGCAGTACAAGCTGCTAATATACGAGCTGCCAGTTCTGTTTCAACACAAACTGTTCATGGAGTGCAAACTATGGTACATGTACAGGTTACTATAATTAGTAAAATTAGGAAAAATAATTTCAACTGTTGCAATTTTTCGAATCACGTGCAAAATATATAGAAGTTTTCTGTTTTCATATAATGAAGAAGAAGTTTTTCTTTTATGTTTTGTAACTTAGAGTGGAAAAGGAAGCGGTAGTAGCGGTAAAGGCCGTGGTAAACCACTACAATCGCCGCAACAACCGCAACAACAGTCACAGCAAACAATGCAACAACAACATCAACAGGTTTTTATTCAACAGAAACAGCACACGCAGCAGCAACAGCAGATGCAACAGCAGTATCAGCAACCGCAAGTGCAGCCATCGCAACAGCAAATACAACCGAAACCAATAATGAGTGAGACGATGTTTCATATATTATTTACAAAGAAATGATATGTTTTTGTAAGTTTTTGCATATCTGACTGCTACATTTTTTTTATAGCAAATATGGCTCTACAACAACAACAACAACCAGGTGTAGTTCTTGGTGGGGAACGCCCGATTATGCCTGTAGTTTCGGTGAGCGGAGTTGGCGTTGCTACATCTCAAACGAGTCAAGTACAACAATCTCCTATGTCTGCAGTACAACAATTACCATTACAGGTACTGAATCTTCTTTCAGTAACATTTGCCTACTTTAAAATTAAATATCTCTATAGAATATGTAATATAATTTCTTTAGGCAATCAATTCGACAATAATTGGTAGTCAAATAGTTAGTGGGACATCACAGGTACAAACAATGTCTATGATAAATCAAACAACGGATCAGCAAACACATGATAATAACAATTCTACAATAATGATCACCTCACCTGATCGTCAAGCCGAATGTTCTTTAGTATTATCACCTGCTACAAATACTCCTCCAGCAAGCGAAGAGAATTCTAAACCAGTGGTGAAAAAGGAGGATTCAATTCCAGTCACAATAGAAGAAGTTACAGTATCTCAGCCAGAAACTACAGGTTCATTAAAAATATATACTCGAAATAAATACATGTGCGCATTTTGTATCAGCATTTGGATTTTGTTTTACTGTCATAGATGGGGACCAATCTAAAGTAGCTGTAAAAGATGAAGAAAATTCATCAGTAAAGTTAGAAGAGAAATCATGTAGCAATCCTTTAGCAGGACTAGCGAATACAATTAATTCTATTACAAATGGTGTAAATAATGAAGATTCAACAGCAATTCCTGTTTCTGTACCGGTTAATGCAAATAGTAAACATGTACCACCAAAGGCGATGGTTAAACCACAAGTTCTTACGCATGTAATTGAAGGCTTTGTTATTCAAGAAGGTATAATGTTAATATTTTTATACATATGTTTCGACTATTTTATACATATATATATATAATATATAATATATTTCAGCGTCTGAACCATTTGCTGTTAATCGAACGTCATTAAATAATGCAGTTAATCAAGAAACGAGTAACATTTTAAATCGTAATAGTAATTCATCATCTGAAAAAGATAATCATGAAGAACCTCCAAGTAAGATTTAAAAAATTAAATATGTTTTTAATATACATTTTTTCCACAAAATATAGAATATATCATATGTATTATGTAGGGAAAAAACACGCACCCAATTATCCCAATGACGAAGATGTAAATAATGTTCATATTGGAAAGTGTGAAGCTTGTGGTAATTTAATAGATGAACAAAATATTAAATTCAAAAAAGAAAAACGATTCTGTTCTTCCAGTTGCGCGAAGAGGTTAGTAAATAAATTATTTTGTAAATTAATTATTAGATTAAATATTCTAGAGAGGTGTATCATAAATTTTGAATTAAATAGTAAAAAACGAGAAGCAAGAGACCGTGATGGTACTGAAAAACAATGGACTGAAATAGAGACTGAATCAAAAACCGATGGAGATATAAAAAAGAACGGGGAAGAAAAATCATTGTCTAGTACAACCACTACTTCTTCCGTTGATGAAACACTGCCTAAAGTTAATCCTGTGAAGTGGACGGTAAAGATAACAAAATAAGATTAATGAAAAATAAAAATCATTAATATAATTGAAAATTCCTGCTTTTTATAGGTTGGTGAAGTGTGTGATTTTATACGCGGATTACCAGGATGCGCAGATTATGCGGAAGATTTTGCTATTCAAGAAATAGATGGTCAAGCATTAATGTTACTTAAAGAAGATCATCTTATGTCAGCCATGAGCATTAAGTTGGGTCCTGCATTGAAAATCGTAGCCAGAATCGATTCAATGCGTGTGGAGTCATCAAACTCTAATCCTACATCTAATAGTTCATAAATGTTTATTATTTAAGATTTTTACTCGCAGAATTTCAAATTGCAGCCTATGGGCTACAGGGTTTGTGCAAGTATTTGATTGAATTATAGAGATAAGATATTTAAGAAAAACATAAGATACTTTTTCGTTTGATAAAAATATTCTTTTCTTTTTTTTAAACGAAATAAGAGGTTTAATTATTAATGTACTACTTCTAAGTTCTTATGATTTAAAGATCGATCTATGTAAGACTAAGTTTCGAGCTATTTTATTATTATATAAAATAACTATATTAATATGATATTGCGAATAAAGTATAATATGTATTTAATTTTTTAAGTTTAGTGTATTGATGACACATGAGTCTATATAAGAATATATTTTAAGTAGTAAGTCTTACACTGATTGATTTTTACAAATGTAAATAGAACCCAATTTTTGTAACTTTTCTTTGAACTGTACGTATATCTGCTTCTAAAAATTTTTCTAAAATATTGCCGTTTATCTAGTATGATCGAGAAACTGAGTACAAATTATGTCTATTACACAAAAAGAAAAAAGATAACATGTTGTATATAAAATATCCGGCGTACATATATGCGATGTATTTTGTACTCGAAAATTCCTTTTGGAAATTGTATAAAAACTATTGCCTTCTGTAAGACTTACAATAATCAAGAAAAATATCCGGCATTTTTTAAATGGTTAGGCTTTATGATAAATAATAATTTTTGTGCATGATAATTTCAAATTCAAGTACAAGATACTTGAAACAATGCGATGACACCCTTAACTATGTACTACTTTGTGCACTCAATTTACATACGTGTAAATATTAAATATAAGATGTTTATTTAATATACAAATTTTATAACATAAAAAACATTTCAGTCGTTAACAATAGCTATCCTTCCATTTAGAACTAGTTTTTAATTTAATAACAATACATTATACATATACAAGAAAAATATATCTGTATAAAACGTGATGTTGATTGAGGAAGATACAAGATGTATTGTATAATATCCTATAAATGTGAAACATACTCAACAAAATGAAATGAGTATGAATGTATTATATCATTATTCAATATTTGCCAACAATGTAAATATAATAATTATTCTGTAAATGTTTATTAAATAAATTTATTAGTTTTTTATTTAATAATGTAGAGATTGGTAATTATTATAAAAAAACTTTTATCAAAATTAATATTTTAACAAGGAAAATAATGGCATTTATAAAGAGTACTTTCATATTACAATCTATACTTAATTTTTAATAGTACCTTATTAATAGTGATAGAAATAAAGCATTAAAAACTTTAATATAACAAATAATCAGATAAAGATACAGTAATTGCATAAGTAAAATATAAAACACATTTGTTAATTTAAAATTACTCAGGGTATAAGCTTATGATATTTTTTTTTATATTGATTTAAATGGCATTGTACAACAAAATTCTGACAAATAAATTGAAACTCTAAAAATAATATGAATTTTATGTTACACATACGTAAATATACTTTTTTCTTTCATAATTTAACAAACACTTTATTCACCATCTACAATTTAAATTTATTGAATATAATAATGTCCTTTAAAACGTTTAAAATAAATACATTGAAAATAATTCTAAACATTTTACTTAAATTATTATTTTAGTTTATTAGCATCTACTTTTATTTTAACTAACAGCTGCTGTATATTTTCCTTCTTTTAACAATTCTTCATTATTCTTCACTTGCATTTCTCGTAATGCTGGTCGAACATATTTAAAATAAATATATCCTTTATATGCTAAAGCTGCTCCAGAAACTACTGTAAGACCCATTAATACCATTATGCACCCTCTATGAAGTTTATCTAAAATATAACTTCGTTTGGCATATTTTGGAATCATCTTTTATTATTAATTGTATCAACAATCTTTAAAATATATAAATCTGGAACATATATATTTATTTCTACAAATCATAAAAACGTAATAAAATTTATTCAATTTATAATTTTTATATGTTAATTACATAATTTATGATACATACCTGTGTTAAAAACAGTATAAGTGAGAATAAATACAGGAGCACGCAGGATTACAAAGCTTTTGATTTCTATTATTTTCCAAAATATTAAGCGTTTTATATTTGAGGTTAGGAACGTGTCCGCATGTTCTGCGAATGCAGAAAACTATATTTGATACGACACGATGTTGAAAAAAAAAATAAATTTATAAATATAGAATTTTCAATCTATAAATGTCTATAAATATATAAATACAAAATTTTCAATCTATAAATATCTATAAATATATAAATATAGAATTTTCAATATACAAACATAGAATTTTCAATGAAGTAACAAGTATTAATGCACTTGATATATTTCTAACAACACTTTATATTTTGTTGTTCAAATAAACATATAAAACCACATTTTTAAAGTTATTATTACTTTTTATAATTCTTACACAACTTATACAGATTTATATTTATACAAACAATATTACATAATTATTTATTATATGTTTTTATACCTTAGAGTATGTAAAATAGTTTTAACAACATTATTTTTTTAATAAAATAGCAAAAATAAGGTTCATTGTTAATTTTTTAGAAATTCATTAAACATTGTTGAATCTACATCCAAAACTATATCGTCCAATGAAGGCCCTTGTTGTGATACTGGTAATTCTAAAATAAAAATGATCTCTATTACACTTTAAAATTAAATTAATTTTGTTAAAATATATTAAATATATACTTGATATAGATCCTGTTGCTTTATATTCTTTAAGTTCTTCTTTAAAAACTTCATCAAATGTTTCTCGTCTTTCTTTCATCATTTTCTGTTGTTTAAATTCATATTTTGATACCCTTTCAGTATGCTCGTCAGCCAATTTTGCTAAAATTCACATTTTTGTGTTACTGTGATTAATACATTCCAAATACTGTACAATACTATACCTTTAATAACATTTAATTCTGCAAGTTTTTTCTCTTTATATAAGGCTAATTGAAATCTGTGATCCAATTGTCTATTTTGCAAATCTAACATCTCATTTAAATCCTCCAATCGATATATTGCACCTTCTACCTCCTCAAACATTTCCTGTAATGTTCCTTTAGTAACACAAAATATTTAAAATTTGTTTTTGATACTCATGTTCCTATTAAAAATATATTTAAAATAGTACCTATTTGATCCATAAGGTCTTGTATTGCATTGTTGATTTTTGGAATGTATGCTAAAGTACTATTTAAACATGTAATGTTCTTCCATTCTTGTTCAAGTTTTTCATAAATGGTTCCAATGAGCTTATCGGCTTCTTGAGCTTTGCCTGCATTTTCTTCTGCGAGTTCATGCAGTTCATTCCATTGCAATTGAAATCTATGTAAGATATCAGCTCCTGCATTATAATTAACATTTCTGATATTGCCAGTCTTTTTTTGTTTTGGATTTTCAACAACAGTCAATCCTCTAATACTAAAATAATGAAAATTAATGCAAGGCATATATAATATAAAGTAAATTGTTTTCAATTTCATTTTTTATTATTGTATAAGTATATTATTTTATTATTGTAGAAGTATATTAGTATTATATATTGTATATTATAGATTAAAAAATTAGAATTTTTACCTAGCTGATATCCCTTCTTGGACTGTTTGAAACTTGTTACGTAAAGTATTAAACATGATTATAAATTATTCTATTCTACTTTTAAATTAATTAATATTATTGCATAAATTACTAATAGGATTTAATTTAATATATTTTCTACATGGATAATGTATTATTAAGCTTATCATGATCATATGAAATATATTTTTTGTTGACACATTTATCAATGATAAAAACCGTTTGTAGTGAGCTGATCTTTTTAGCTTATGTTAAAATAATCACTTCTTAACATTGAAATATCAGTATAATACATATATGTATATATTTCACAATATTTATGTGAAAAATTATTATAAATATTGGTATAGCATTGAAATAACCTCTATTTTGTAAACATTAATAATAGTTTGTTTTCATTCCTGTGGTATTGGGTAGAAGTAAAAACCTCAGAGAACAATTGTCAATTGTGTCAGTGACAATATCTAAAATTATAATTCTAAATATTGATATTAAGTATGATGAATATAAAATTAGCCAAATTATATATTTAATAAGAGAGTTTATTATTTAACACTTTGTTTATGATATTTAGTTAATTCAAAAGTATGATTAACTTATGTATGCTTTGATTAAAATACATTATTTCATGTTCCATGAAAAATATAACACTGCGAAATCTTTCTTTTAGTTGGTAACACTGATGATGACAATTCGCATATGCAATATTATACTTAATTAAAAATAATAATTACTTTTTATATGATAGTTATTAAAAAATACATTTTAAATTGCAAATAATGATGTAAATTTATATTGTAAATTTGTCCAAGATATATAAAATAATATTTTATGTACTGAATATTAATATATAACATTAACATTGTGTATTCTCAAAGTATAAAAGAAGTAATTTACATTTTGAATTCTCATGCTAACAAAAGAGAGAATCGTTATTTATTTTAATATAATATAGATTCAATATTATATCAAAATTAAAGCATAATTGTACAATAAAAATAGACAAGAAGTTTTTATTACATTTATAAGTGTGAGTTTAGTATACACATAAAAATTTAGTCTTTTAGATTTTGATTATGTTTTCGACATGAAACAATTTGACAACATCGCTAAAGCTTAACTCCCTCCCTTTGACAATATGACTGGTGCCTAGCAACCGGTGAGGTCAACAAAAAAACGAGGTCAAATTGCAAATTACCTATACAAGAAAAATTAATGAAAATAGATCTAATGAAATAATATTTTATAAAAATAATATTTTATTAGTTATTTAATAAAATATTATTTAATAAATTATCAACTTAATTTTAATGAATATAATTGAATGGAATGAAGAAACCATGTAGTTTATTGTTATTATCAAAACGAAACTTTGATAGTTGATGTTGTAGTGATATAATGTGACAAATGTTTTAGTTAAAAAGAAATCTTGGTAAAAATGTTATTATGTTTTTAGTATACGATACATTAGATTAATTTACCTACAAATTTTATCAAAATACAATAATTTTAAAAGGGTGAGATGTACATACTGAGAAATATTGTGTTTTTGAGTTTTATTCAGGACAATTATATTTTATATTGAAAATATATAATATAAATTTAAACGATTAAGAATAAAACGGAAGAAAAACAATTTTGTGTTAATGGAGTCTACAAATAAAACAGTACTCGTAGAGTGTGCATGGCGGAACCGCAGAACTGTTGGAGGTATCCCCTCTGTTGCCAAGTTTCTTCTACCTGCATGTTCAATTTCGAAATGTTAGAATAATATCAATATAATCAATAATAATGAGTTTTTAGAACAAAAAGTTTTATTTATATATTTATTCATCAAATACTTTATTTATTCTCTGTTTTACATTTTTATAGTGCATTTTCATATTTTACGTGTTGTTGAATTAATCATTCACATATTATTTGTTTATATTATTTATTTACAAAACGTGTCCTAACGACACAGAAAAAAATATAGACTACCGTTACGCTGTTGCAAAGCATTTAAAATTATTTATATAATAGCTAAATAACGTAGAAAAGTATTTTCATTATATATTCATATATTCATTACGTCGAAATTACAGTTTTTTCTGAAAGTAACCTTGAACTAGTTGAAGTCCTATTAAGTAGAACCTTCACTGAAATCTTTATCTTTTTCTATCCCTACTACGTATGCAATGAGCATAACTTGAACAAACCTTGTCAGAGAAGGTTCGAAGTTCAAGCTTAGAAAGTTGTGCGCAACTCGCAATGAAACCAGATTTGTTGGGGAGGGAGGAGTAGTCAGGGATGTCGGGTCAACGTACGTATCCAAGTATCCCCTTTCTCCTTGCGTCAAGTTAGACCGCTACTATATCGTGGTGAACTCGTCTCCTCCATAAAGACGATTACCTTTCTGCGCATACTATCATGACTACGACGCATACTATGTATTAAGAGTTGCCAACCAAAGGACGACTTCATCGGACAAGTCCATGGTAGGGATGAAATCAATAGTCAAGTATTCCACGGAATGAGAATGTCAACTTATATTTAACCATTCAACTGCTTGCTTGAGTTTTATTCGTCGTAAATAAAGCGACAAAAATAGTTGAGAATGAATCTCTAACAATAATTATTTTTACGTTCGAAGGTAAAACACGTATCAAAAAATACATAATATGCAACGATCCATAAATTGTACTTCCTGATTATTTCAACGTCGCATTGTACACTGTAGCCATAAATATATTCTAAAAAATTCGATACGAAAAGAATATTACATAAATAGAAAAATCTATGAAGTTGTGATCATTATAACGAATGTAATAGATTTTCAATTTCAATTCGAATTAAATATAGAATTTTAAGCTCAAGTTGTTTAAGTATCTGTAGCAAACTGTACAGAACCTGTTACGATCAATAGATGCCAGACTCGGTCGTTTTCGACATGTTCCGTTAAGTTCCCCTACTATATTCATTCCTGTTGGCCTCCAACCATTTATGCCACGCCTTGTTCACATGTATTTTCCCGGTAAAACCGGTTATTTCAGGTATTCTTTTTAGTGCACGCTTTTCCATAGAAAAACTACAAATAAAAACATTTCTCTACCATTGCATCAACATTAAACCTTGATTTTTTACTTGATCGAAAAAAATAAATTTGAAACTTTAGGACATACAATATATATATATATATATATATATAAGATAGTAATATGCAGCATGTACAGAACAAATAAAACAAATAAAATATGTTTGGAAACAACAAATTTTTGTAGCGCACCGTAACTATAATGTTTAAAGTAATTTAAAGTAAGATACATATATATATATATAAATAAATGAAAATAGATATTTTTTGCATTGATGGATATAAATTGTGTATAAATCAAATATAAAAAAAAAAATTGTAGCGACAATATTGATGTGTGCCATATTTTTTGGTAAAATCCATAAAATGCCTGTCCGATGAAGACTGTCATAGCTGCACCGTAGAATTTAGGTATACAATGGTTGATGAGTGGCAATTGGATAGTTAGCGTTGACGAGAATTTGTTGAATTGTATGGATTAAGGAAGAGAGAGTGGAGCATTGAAGAGACAACAGACTAGAGGGAAACAAAAAGAGACAGAGAGAGAAGAGGAAAGAGAGAATAGAAGTTAGAAAGAGTAATAACAAAAAAAAAAGAGAGAAAATAAGAGAATCAGTTAATGGGAAAGGAAGGGAAAAAGATGGTTCATTAGTTGCAAGGAAAAGCAGGGAAGGATAGAAAACAAGAGAAGAAAAGTGATGTTCGAATTGCGCCTGCGTCGACAGTACTTGTTATGAGCGGATTGGTTCCCTACTCATACTTGAGTGCACGTTAGGTTGACTTAATTTCAATTCGGACTCCTTCGCTGCTCCCCACCATTTTTAGTTCCAACATATATCTCGTTCGGTTTCTCTTGTTACTATTGGGTTTCATCCGAAGAGCGTGCAAAATGTTGCGACCCAGAAATTAATTTCATACGTCCCAAATAAGGTAGAAATCGGAAACGAATGTGAACCCCTTTTATCAAAAGTTTCGACAAAGGAAGGTGCAATAGCGAAGGCGAGCAAAATCGCAAAAAAAAAGAAAAAAGAGAAGGTGAAAGAAGAGGAGAGAGAGAGGAGAGAAGGAAGAGAGAAAAAGAGAGGAAGTGGATAAAGGTGGTGGATGGTGTGCAGTGGAGGAGAAGTTAGATACACAAAGATACGAAACGTGGAGAAGTGAAGAGAGGAGAGAAGAGGAGAGGAGAGGAGAGGAGAGACTAGGAGAGGGAAACACTCGGCGCACGCTACCCCACGCGCGCGCGCGCGCGCGCGTGTTCTTACAAAACAACGCATCTGAACACTCTGAACCCGTCGCTGAACGCGCTTCAACAGTTCGGCACGAATTCACATTGAGTTGATTATTCTGACGGACGCGCGGGTTTCATCGCGTCGCCGCCATATTGGCGGCTCGATATAACACGTACTAATAATAAGTTCAGATTGGATACGGTAGGCATCGTAGTTGACGCGCCGATTTTACCGTCGTTGAATGTCGCTACTACAAATGTGCCATAAACAGCGCAGTGACCATGTCATAACATTGACAACCATATTTAATTATATGTAACTGAATCAGCTAAAAATTTCATTGTTTAATCATGGGACTACATTGTCTAAACTATATTATTTTTCTTGTCTGCTTAATTATATATAAGTATGCTGAATAAATTGTGATTCCGGTTCTTTATTTTTTTTTTTGGATGATACATGCGATATCGACACCGGATAACTCACGATCGATTGAACGGAAAATAACGTTGTTTTCACTATATAGTTAACAAAATACCTTGATGTACGTTTAAAAGTTTGTCTTGTGTTTAGATTGACCTTGTAGCTGTTTACTATTTCCACTGCGATTGTAAACATTAATGAATATTATCGATAAATATAAATAGAATAGTAAACTCTGCAACGAATCATTTTTATGGCTAACTTTCTCAGTGACTGAAAGATATTTCGTGCAAAACCTGTGAACTGTTTATTACTACGAATTATAAAATGTGCATTTTGTTGACTGACGAGTATTACTGGCATATGTAAGTGCCAATGAGTAATCGCTTAAATTAAGATTGATCTTTGTTGATGACTTCATGATAATATATATTGTTAATAACAATGCCTGTAAGTATGACATACAATAACAATTTAACTATAGCAATGTTAATGTTATTATTGATTAATTTAGCAATTAATAGCAATTATATAATAATGAAGATAATAAACGATTGATTTACAGAATGGAAATGAACAATTCATTGGATCAAGACTTTGAGGAATTTAGATTTTCAGATGAAAGCAAAATTTGTAAAGATGCAGTGGATGATTTGCAAAAATTTGGTATGTCTTTTTTTCAAAATAATTGAATGTAGATGAAATATTTATATATTGAAGTCAATGTAACATGTGCAACAAATAGCATTAAAATTTAACCTAATTTGTGCATATTACTTTTTTTTTGAGATTTAACGTCTTATCCTTGTTTGATTGCATATGCTTCTTCTTTTTTTTGCATATAGTAAAACATTTCACTTGAAATTTCATTGCCATAAAACATTATAACATTTCTAGTACTTTGTTGCTGATCTATGGTTATTGTTACAAAACCTATTCCCATAAATTTCTCCATCCAGATTTTATCACGATCAAAACAAGCTTAGTTAAATAAATTAATGAAATCACTTTCAACCTTCCAAGATATATATTGAACAAATCGTCAAAGGAAAGTGTAACAAAAAGTTTTTATTCAGAACTCTTAAGAAAAGGTTAGGATACTGTTAGTACCGGACAGCGCGGTAAATCTCCAGATTTCGTTATTGCTGTTTCACTCGATATATTTGTGTCTTTATTTAATCTCAATAAATTATAAATTAACATCGTTTCTTTGGGTAGAATTATAACAATATGATTTGATTCAATCGTAAAGTTTATTTCTATTACCTTCTCAGTCCGTTTGTTCAATTGATTAACCATATTTCACCAAATTATTTTGACAAATAATATTCTCTTAAATGAAATGTAATTATTGAAAATTAGGCAGCGAGGCAATTTATGCACGTTTGCAGTGTCGAAACAAAATGCGTTTCGATGTGAAATACATCGCGGCGGGAACAGTGCGCTAATACGAAGTGAACCAATGATATTCGTTCTTTAGCCAGTATCGATTGGAGAATCCCGTTTTCAATTCTCGGCAAAAGCAGAGGCAATTATCTCGCTTGCGCTAGATGGTTTGCTGCTGCAACCATTTTGTGTGAACACTTGCTGTTGCTGCATATACATCGGCATCGATTGTTTACATCCGTTGTAACACGGGGACGCGCGTTGATGATCGCGAGTGAAGTAAGAAATGCTTGTTTGGATACAATTGATACGTAGTTCTCAGACAGGGAATTACGTCGGTTTATTGGATTTGACAGTAGATACGAAAGCGCGGCAAATTATTCAGCTCTTGCGTCCCTCAGAGTATTAATTGAGAAGGTAGTGTCAGAAACATTCAGTCTTTGTTCAGTTATTTGCATTCGAGTAAAACATTTTTCATAAATTAATGCGGTTGACGAAATGCATTTAGACGGACTATTGCATAGATGGATATTGTAATTATTATTATTATAATATTTGTTATTTCAGATAAACATATAGACGATCAGAATCCAATATTTTCCCTACGATTTTCATTATTCAGCTGTGAAGTTTGTAAGAAACAGTTTGTAACGAAAAAGCAATTACGCACTCACATTCATACGCATTTAGGAAGGCCACGTATAGTTTTGAAAAGAGTTACAAATCTGAAAGGTATCAAGAAGAAACATAGTAACAGATATTGGCTAGACCCTGAAAAAAAGGGTTCATTGAAGCTGACATTGAAAAAACAGAGTATCACTGATTCCCTGAAACTCAAGCTTAAAAAGTCATCAGAGTCTGAAGACTTTACTGTTGTGAAAAGCAACATTAATCTGGGGACTGAAAACCACGGTCAAAGAGACGTGGCTGGAGCAAAGGAAAATGATCAAAGACACGAGAAAGATACAGAAAGTTCGATTAATCAGCCATTTGAAAACGTGATGGTAGAGCAACAGGTATGTAATAGCAACAAGCATGAAAAGATGTTGATTATTATAATTCTATAGAAAGTATTTATTGACAGGATGAATATGAAAGTATTAAATTCAATACCGATGATCATAATCCATTGGAAGAAAATGACAGGCCATCCATAGATGTCAATGAAGCTGATTCAGGTGTAGGAAGTGATATGGCAAATCCATCCGAAAAGGAAGATCAAAATGATGACCTACAAAGTACAGATCAGTATGACAATTCGGATAAAAGACTCTCTGAAACAGAAGATCATGAAGAGTCAGATGCGTTGGAGGCAACATGCAGAGAAACAATTGAAAACTTGAAGAAACTTGGCGAACAGTCTGGGTATTATTGTATTTAAAAGAAATCCTAGAATGAAATTTATTTTTCTTACAGCTCTTTATCTGACATTTCAGATCTAGATCTATGAATCAATTAATTGACAATTCAGGCATTGAAGAAGATGATGATAGAGGTCATGAATCCAACATGATACATGATTTGGAAGAGAATCCAGCTATTAATATTATTTCAAAGTCTTCTGCATTCTCAAATCATACAGCAGACTGTACAGCAGTGTGCGACGATGAAGATAAACCTGATGAGGAGCCAACGGAAAGTCCGACTGGTTTTAATTGGAATCAATTATCTACTAATTTATCAAATAAGAACAATGATAATTCTAAAGAAAATGAAGAGCAGCCTGATCATGGGGGTGATAATAATATTGAGAATGCTGGGTCTCTTTTACAAAATTTGATTGAACACCAAAGACATAATCAAAATGAAACATTATCGAATAATTTACCATCGGAAACCGAATACGTTTCTCTTGAAAAGTTAGCCGAGACTGTTAGTACTTGTCGTGTTTGCAATGAAAAATTTAAGGATATTGCTCATTTAGATGAGCATCGGAGCAAAGCCGGCCACTATCAGTGCAATATTCCGGAATGTATAAATCTTATTTTTCATTCACCATTGGAAGTTTCTATGCATAAAGCTCAAATGCATGGAACACCTCTTTCTCCGAGCGTGAGCCAATTGTCTCCTCATCTGAATACGAATTCGCCTCATCTCAGCCAAAACTCGCCCCATCTGAGCCAAAACTCGCCTCATTTGAGCCAAACATCTCCGCAATTAAATACACATTCACCTCATGCAGTATCGTTGGAATCTCCAAATACACCAAATTCGCAACAAATAAATAGGAATTCTCCTTTAACTTCACCGCATCAAACAAACTCACCTACATATAATGCAGTAGCTAGTGCTGGACAGCAAATAATACCGCCTGTTAATTTTGAACAACTACCCGCACCTGTTCAACAGTTAGCTCAACAAGTACAACGTATGCCACTTCCGCAAACGCAAATGCCTCCAAGTCTTCCACCAGGTGCTAATACAATGATCCCTGGTCCAAATTACTTTGTACAACCACCAGGAAGACCACCGTTGTATAGAGTTCCTGGTCCACAGGGCATGCATTATCCTCCTCATGTAGCACACCTATATCCGCAGTATGGGCCGGGTCCATATCCGCAAATGACTGCACCGCCACAAATGCATCCTCAATTGCCTCAACAAATTTCACGTGGAAGGTATCCTACTCTTGCACAAAGTAGTCGGCAAGTACTGTTGATGAAATAATCGTTAAAGTGTGTAATTTTTTTTCTAATGAAAATAAATAAAACAGGAAATGAGAAATGAGAAATGAGAAATGATAGATTTTTTTAAAAATAAACTATTAAGCAGTTTAATTTGCATGTGTGCATTGTAGGGCACCGCGGATTCCACAAACGGGTTCGACTCCGCGGCAACGTATGAAACGTCCTATGCAACAGTCAATGCAGGTACAGCAGAACAATTCTGCAATAAAACAACGACGAATGGACGTTTTATTGCCAGATAGAAATGAAGATGCAGATTGTCATGTTATTGCACAACAGAAACGAAACGATGGTCTACCTGTTATCCAAAATGTTCAAGGTGCTACTACTCAACAAACAAGCAGAAATGATTCTACTATACATCTTACGGATTCCATAACTCTTAGTGTTAGACAACCAGGTACTTTTAACATTTGATTGCATACATATTTCTTTCTTAATGTAAACTTTAATATTTATGATTTATTTGATTTTAAATACCTCTTCTAAGATTAGTTTTGCACTAAGAATAAGTTTTTATATTTTTATACATTATTTTAAGTTTATTTTTATAAATTCGTTTTTATATTTATTTGATTATATATTTTGCAAAAAAAAACTTAACTATTCGTGGAAGAGGTGCACTGTAAAATTAAAAAAAATCTATTTTACTAATCTAAAGGTTCCGCTCCAGCTCAAGTGCAGAATACATCAGGTGCTGGGGGCAAGAAGTCTGATGCAAAGGCTGTGGCTAATGTTCTGGCAGCCAGAGGTATTACTGTTACTCCAGCAGCAAATAAAAATAAATCAAGTGAACAAAACAAACAGCAGATACCTTCCCAGCAACAGAGGACTACGTCTTCACAGCAGCCTTTAAATGTTACAGCGCTCACTCTGAATTCTGCTATTTCTATCATACCAGCTAGTTCACAAAAAAAGCAGCAAGAACAGGGTCAGTTTGCTGTTCCTCACAATAAACAAAACAAAACAGCTGTGAACGAAGTGGAAAGACCTCCGAGACCTCCCACTGTAGATTTAACACAAGATACTCCACCGCAAATGCCAGTAGTCAGACGTGGAAGACCTCCACGGTAAGATAGATTAAAGGGAAATTTCTATGTATATTTATTAGGCAGGGCATTATAATAAAATATCTTTCATTGTTACAGAGCATTGCTAACTTGTCAAGTGTGTGATAAAAATTTCCAAAATCAGGAAATGTTAACTCAACACATGGCTACACATCGTGCACCAAGTAAATTACTTCATAAGTAAGTATATCTTTTACAAACAGTAAGTACAATAGAAATTTTTTTAGATTTAAAATTCAAATACTAATATATACATACATACATACATATATACATATATATATAATAATGTTTGATACTAGGTGCAATCTTTGCCCTGCCCAATATCCAACAGCTCAAGCTCTAACAACGCACAAACAAGTGTATCACAAAGAAGTTGATACTGTAGCACAAAATGGTGGTGCAGAATTAGCATTACCAGTTGTAGATTTGAAATCCCCCCATGTGTTGAATCGTTTATCAAATCTTGGTATACAGAGCTACATCCCTCTGTCACAGCTTAGTGCTCAAACGGGCGGGTATTTTGGATTACCTATAATTACAATAGATGGTGCACGAAATCCTAATACTTGTAATTTAGGTGCACTTGGTGCCACATCTATTCTAAGTCTGGGTCCTCTTAAACATTTGTCAAACAGGTAACTGTGGACAATTTTACGTTTGCCCTGTCTTATACGATATTTTTAACTTTTTTATTATTTTCATCAGTAAGAGTTGCTTAATATGAGTATTACTACATCGCCTATTTACTTTAAGAACTTGTTTTTATTCTCTTCATTTTCTAGACAAATTAGATGACACAAACTCGGTCTGTTTAATTATATAATGAATTTGACATTTTCTAAGTTTCTCTAACTAGTTTATGCTTTATTTTTTGTTATCTCGGATGTTTCTACATTTTCTGTTTTGTTCTCATAACTTAGTTCACGCAATCTAAAGCAATATACTATTTGTAATGAGAGCCGAAGAGTTCGTGTTAATTTAGAATAATAAAACAAGATTTGAAGTTCACAATCATTGTGCAAACATAGTGTATATGTGCGTCATATAGCATGTTATGAGAAAGTCGCGGGATTGAAGTCGCGCGTAAATCATTCGCCACTATTAGCATATATATATGATATATATATATATATGATATATATATATGATATATATATATATATATATACACATACTTTTTTTAAAATAAAGACACGATTAAAAATGCATCAAATTTATCCTTCAACATTCTACATGATTCATAAAAAAATTCCAAACGTAGTATCACTCATCAACGATATAAAATTATTAGAAGCCTGCATGAAATTAGAGGAAAAGACAACATTGTTAAACTTTTAACTTAATAAAAAAAAATCACATTGGTTTTGAAGAAAAAGTACCATTCGTTCGTTTGAACGAATATTAGAAACTATCGTTATGTGATCCTTGTATCACTTGCGATATGTGATATACTATCTAATGTCGGGAACATTAACATATACATTGTGAAAATTACAAGGTACCTAATTATTAGATTTGTTCACCTAAAGGATTATCCTGGATATTTTAATCGATTCTTAAGGCAGTAAGTAATTGTATCATACAATGTTGTTAAATCACGTCCGTGTTTTTGAATGAAAGATTTATAAATTATAAATCGTATAGAGTTAATATTTAATAATTATTTTTTTGTGAAACGAGATTTCGTTTGAGCAGACGATATTCGTACAGACGTAACTACAGATGTAATACCGGTTGTAAATATATTTTGTAAAAAAAAAAAAAAAGATTACAGTCAAAGCATACGCTTGTTTGTACTTGAAACTCTATAAAAAGAACTACTAATAATTATGTAAATGACTTAATGACTTAAACAGCGAACATTTATTCTTATGAAATCGCGAGCGATTTTTATTTATTATCATTCCTATTGCTGTATGTAAATAATTATCATTCTTTTTTTTTCGTGTACTATGTATATTTTTAAAATATAAGCGAGGTCATCCGTTCCGTTTAAATGATATAAAATAAAAACGATCACTGAAACGCGCAAGAACTGATTTAAAATAATAATAATTGTATATATTTGTATGATAATAAAAAAAGTGAAGTATATGATAATTTTAATGAAATCTAATTAGCTAATAATGGGGCATTATATTGTTCTTAGTTTACAATAAAGGACATAAATTTCAACAAATTTTCATTCTCGAAATGCATCTTATGAAATTTTCAAGTTCATTTAATTCTTTGATTGTTTAAAATGTGTTTAAAAGGTGTTTTTAAAGCTAACAAAGGATATGGAATTGTTCTATCATAATTTTGACAAAATAAATCTTTTATAAAACACGCTAATGTGAATAATTTAATGTACGTTCCCTTCCATTTTATTTTTAATTAATATATTCAAAATTTTTACTTGTATCTTTTTAGGGTACAAACAAATACAAATTCGAATAAACTTGTGATTACTCGTCAATTACTAAATACTAAGTACTACTATATTCGTTGAGATGTTTATTCTCGATAAACATTTTAAATATTGTAAAATATTTCTTGTAATATTTAATACAAGATTTTATAAGTTATGTAGTGTTTTTCTTATTGTTATGAAAATTTATATAAATTAATATATAGTGATATCAAGAAAATCGTAGAAGTAAATTTTATTTAAATTTCCTCTCTACCATATGACTAGATATTACTTCCGGTTATAACTTCTTACTACAGTTTTGAATATTTTCGAGGATTGTTTCAACGGCTGTTTCAAAGTGTAATTATATCTATTTCTGTATTTTTCAATAGATAATTTCGTATATTTGCGTTCATTGTTTACGATATACATTGTATTTTCTATAAATCATTTACTTCTCAATTATATTTTGTGTTCCATTTTAACGTTACAATTACGAATGATCGTACATACATTATATTTTCAAATTACAAATAATCATATATACATTATATTTTTAAATTACAAATAATCGTATATATTATATTATATTTTCAAATATTATACATTATATTTTCAAATATATTTTCAAATATATTCTATATTTTATAATTATTATCATTGATTAATTAGAATAGACCGGACAACCAATGCTCTTTCGCCATATGATTATATACCTCGTTTGTGTGTAGTATGATTAGTATTTATATATGCGTCGTGTAATTGTGGGCGTTGCATCATTCAATTCGTCTAATTGTAAGCTGCGTACAGGAAACTTTTTTATATGTGAATAACCTGGTAGTTTGATTTCATATAGTTTATAATCATTGTAATTGAATTTCTGGTGTTCTAAATGTTTTGTCGTCTTCTATTTGTTAATAATTGATTTTCGAATGGTATCATAACCTGTATTCAGATTTCTTTATCGTCAATTATGGGATTGGTCTATGATGTTTTTTATTTTTTTGACTGAAATTTATTCCTTCTTGTTGCAGATATTTACTTCACGTTAGTATTAAAATTTCGGCATGAGTGCTGCGTTAAGTTCGAGGGCTGAACAATATTTCTATAGTATAAATCCCTTGGCACAAAGGATAGGGGAAGATATAACTGCAACTAAGGAAGCTTATGAAGGTCTGTGGAACACATTAAGTATAGCAGAACGGAATCAAGCGATTAATGAAACTATCATTCAGCCGGAAGTTGCATTAAAATATACTTTGAAAAAACCTGAGATTACTAAAGAATTACCGGAATGGTATCCAAAACTACGCATACAGACAGGAATGAAATATGTTATTGACGAAACTGGTTCTGTAAGTACCATCTAAGTATATAGTAATATTAAGTCGTGAACTTTATACTATTTGTTTCCTGTTTTCATGTAAATGTCGATTAATGTCTAATTGTCATAAGCGTATAATACTTTGAGTCTGAAATATTTTATTATTTATACTTATGTGTGTTCAGGTTAGTTCAAAACTTCCTAGTTAAAGCAAGCCTTTTTTACTATGACATTGTAGACATTACGATGGCGTGATGAGCATTCAGCTCCATTTTCATTCATGACTCAGTCACAAATGAATCTTAGTGTTATTGATTCAACAGAGGATGCAAAATCAAAATTAATAAGAGCCCAATTTGGGGAATCATCACATTTCTCAAGCCCAGCAAACTCACATAGAAATAATTCAAACTCTCTTAATGATCCCTATACATCATCTCATATGGTTAATCGTTTTCAATCTGATTGTTTTTCAAGTAATATTTTTGAAGACGAACAGTGTAGTAGCTTGATGAAAGGCAGTGTTGATAGTGATCATTCTGAAAGTATATTTGCCAAATTGATGAACAAAACTTCTTTATTAAAATTACAAAATAATTTGGCAGATGATATGGAAAGCTTAGTCAGAGAAAGGGATTCTGATACGGATAAAAGTCAAACAAATACATTAGTGGTAATGTCGCGTACAAAATCAAGTGATATTAATGAGTCAACAGCATTATTAGAGACTCCTAGTTCATATAGTAGTTTTCAATCTTCCCAGTTAAATCAGGAAGAGGAAGAAAGAACTATACCAAAAACTGGTTTTGAATTTCTTGATAATTGGTAGATAGATGTTTCATACAAATACATGTCAAGTTGGTACTATGTTAAAGTTGGTACTATTACTAATCATTAATTTGCGTTTACACAATTTTAGTGTCTAAAATAATAATATGATAATATTACATTAATATATATTCATTTTTTAAAGTACGTCTCTTGTTGACAATTTCTAATGAAGGTTATGATCTCAAATTTATGTAAATTAATTTTAGTATAAAGTACGTATTAGTTGTAAATTTGGAAGCATAACAAGAAATAATAAGTATGCATATTCGGCACAACAGAATTTACAAACGTATATAAATTTTTTATTGCTATAATATAGCGATCTTTTATATATATATATATATATATATATATATATGGGATGTGATGTATCTATTGATACATGAAAAAAAGTAATACTAAATGTTCAGATTGTTGAAAATACTTTATAAAGATCCAATGTTTTAATATTTGTATTTTCATTTAGAGAAATTTTTACAATTTTATATGTATTCCTATCTTTTTAAGATGATCATATATTCATTATGTGATCATTAAATACATAAAGAGTATTTAATGAAAGACTGAAGAGGCTATTTCATTTCATTTTCTTAATCGTATTTGATAAGGCTCGTCATTGACTTGATTTTCAATCATTTTTATGACAATGTATTTTGTACAGATTATTCAGATTCAACGATTAAAGATGTAGTCCTCTAAAGTAATAACCATAATTTAGAATAATTACTGTTATACTTGCTCTCTTCTTCGTCTGTGTTACGAGAGATGAATTAACGAACAGAATGAAGCACATGTATGTGTGTTGCGTGAAACGGGTTATGCTTGCGTGTTTAGTAACTGAAAAATATCAAGTCATTTTTTATTGAGATATACATACACATATATGTGTATATTTATACAGTATTTTAGAAGCATTTATTATGATATTTAAATACATTAATTCATGTAACGTGGTTGCGTTTTTTTTTAATGAACTTAGCCCGATAAGGTTCATTCCTTCCTCGATATGGTTTCCCAGATATTCCAATCTTCACGTAGTCCAAAACCCCGAGAGCCAGACTGGTAGAAAAAATATTAAAAAAACCTACTATATACCATTTCCATTTTCATATCCCCCAAATGACTTGTACCTTCTGTTCTGGGAGATTGAATGATAGTTATGTTCTCATCCCCACCGCCGATCTGTCCGACTTTTGAGTTATTGTAGTAGCCGAAAATATTTTTATTCGCTTGTGTTATACAATAAAATTCCTCGAGATCGGTCGATCTGGTTAGTTTAGCTTCTGATTCTTTCTCGAAGGGTGACACCAGTATCAGACGCCTTTTCGACGATGCCCGGACTGAAACTGAAACGATTCTTTCGTCATATTGAAAAAGTAAACATAATATTAAAAACGCAATTTTCAATGATACATTTCATGTTAGAAGACAAATTAAATTAGATGTATTTATCACTTCTGTTGATTTCATCACCTGATGCACCCTTAGCTGTGTTTTTCGATTCGTGAAATAGTTCTTCAGACAACGTGGTTAAGCTTCTTGACAGAATATTCGATCGACTATTTTTGTCGGACAAACATCGACCAGGAACATCCGATTTATTATTATTTTCTGTTTGTGCAAAATTAACATGGTTCTCTAGAAAATTATCTACGAATCATGAATAAATTGTAGATTTATTCAACGTTCTTTCTGTATCGTTTTATGTAGATTGAAATAACTTAGCGAAAAATTAGCAAGATAAATCATTAAACCTCCTTCTTTCTTCTCCCCCGTATTCACGGGACTACATTTTCCGAAACCGGGACATTTCTGTCCGTCATAACAGTTCTCTTCTCTAAAATTTTGCTTGAAACTCTCGCGGATCTTTTTATCATCCGTCAGAGTACGCGAAACTGGCCCTTCCTCTTGCACATTTCCTCCACAATACTTGTATTGTTCCATCGCTTGCCGCTCGAGTTCCTACAACGATAACGATCGATTTTTTGAAATTTTTCGCGAACAGAGATCAAATTCGATCTCGACGTTCGTGAATTAAGCGTGTTTATAAGTATAATCTATTGGTTGGTCAGTCGGCGACTTAAGGTAAGTAAAAATATAAGGATAAAGTATTATACTTGGTACTTAAGCGCCAGAGATTCCTCTGATGTTCTATACTGCTCCATCGCCTGTTGCTCTAATTCGTCGTATCTAGTGTTGAATATATTTTTGTTACTGTAATTATCATTATTATATGAGCCTTTCAAAAGCCAAACTGATCAACTCCGGTTTTTACTAATTTCTTAATTTCGTTACACAGATAGAGGATTAACAAGCCAGTATATGACAATTGGCCATTTTATGAATCAAATCTGTGAGGATTGATATCTAATTGAAGAAATGGCTTGCTTTTATATTTAAGATCATTGATCTTAAGGGAATGATACAAGTAATAGTAATTAGACTGGATTTTTATGCAGGTTTGTATTTTTATAAACTTAATTAAACAGAGTTCAACTAGAGATTTATTTTATCCATTAAATATTGTAGAAGATACATGTATATATGTATGTTTTTGTATCTATTTTGTATCTACATATGTACAAAATTGTAAATTTTTGTACATTTTTGTGCAGAGAATTTTAATCTTTTATGAAGATTCGCATAAAAGTCTAGTAATGATAAATTTTAAGATAAATTTAAAGCACAGTGTTTGTAGTCCCATCATTTTTCTGTGGTTTTCAATTTATGGAGTTGATCAATAAAGTATCTGAATGGCTTGAAACATATGCAATTTCGCGAATTTTCAATGGAATTTTTTTGAAATAGTAACGAAATAGTAATTTTATACCTTTTTTCAAACACGTTCAAGGTGGCTTGGTTCACCGAAGCATTGGTTAACACGTCTCTGTAAAGTCTTCTTCTGTTCCGCGTATCATTTTTATCTCTTTCGCTGATCGACTTTGCGCCCGAATTTTGCGCCTCTGATTTCATTCGTTCGCTGGTTCTTGCGCCGTCCTTTTCTCTCCTGGAAATGCAAGTTTTTCTATCGCTTCTTCCATCGAAATTTCTCAATTCCGTCGCCAGAGCTTTGCCAGCAGCGATGAATTCATTCGTTTTTGGTGGATAACTTTTGTCCAGCCATTGAAGAACTTCCGATTCCGATTTCGTACTAGGGTTTTTCACTTCGAGATACGATGGCTTCTGTTGCGAGCTCTTCGATTGTCCACGATGCGCCTTCATCGCGTTTCTCGTCAGCAGTATCAAATTCTTGAAATCAACGCCTTGATTCTTCCGTTTTTGCCCCGTTTCGTGGTACAATTCTATGGGATGCTGATAAACCGGTATCGGTATAGGGTTCGATTGTAAAAATTTCTCTTGCACCTACAACATTTCTTCGATCAATTTTTTTTCATCTGTAATTTTCTCTACGTTCCATACGATTTATTTAATTCTATGTAACTATTTATTCTTTGCAATTTTAATCTCTCATTTTATCAATATTAACCTATATTTTAATAATAACCTTTGCACTTCATAGACGTCGCTACGACAGCTATGATTGATCATTCACTGACAGATAACAGAGGAGAGTGATCAGTCTATTTGTTATTTCGCTGATGCGACAACAATTTCGCGACTTTGAGGTGACTTTTCTTTTTCGTTAAAAAATTGGAAAAGAAGAGCATCCCGAAGATTTTGAATTTGTTGTTGACGGCGAAGATGACATTAATTTTAATATACATAGAAACAATTCAGTCGATTGCAATGAAATTATTTATGATACCGAGAGCACCGATATTGAAGAAGATAGCGAAGGCAATAGTGAAAAAGCAGCGCTAAAAAAGAAAGAAGGAAAATCGATAGAAAAGACGAAGACAGAAGGAAAAATTAAGGAAAGAACGAGATTAAGAAAATGACGATAATTTGCCCTGGAATTTCTGGCACAACGAAATATATAATAAAATTAGCCAGAGTGCAAAGGGTTGATATAATGTCTATTTCGGTCGAAACGATCGTCTATTTGCCACCTGCAGAGGGTGATGGGTAATAGTAGTAGTTCGCAATGGTTGCACAGAAGTGCAACCGATCGGGTTCGACGAAGATATTTGGATTTGCGTCGGTGGCGGTGGAACTCTCTGATACCATTGTTGCGGAGGTCTGATAAACGTGGTCGTATCGGTAGCCGACAGCAAAGGTATACCGGCACTCTGAAATTCACAAGTATTTTTCTGATTCTTGCCTCTTGCCACGGTTCGAATGACTTTTACGGAGTGAAAGTCACTATCAACGATCATCAATAGATAGCGTAGAAGAGGCAAATTAACCTGATATATTGCTCCGGTATTCTCGTAAGTTCTGTTATAAGGGAACAGTTCGTTTTGGTAGCTTCGCTCATTGAGGGATGGAAAATATTGCACGCGATTGGCATTTTGTTCCTTGTTGCTGTTGTACCGCATTACCGGCACTTTCGGGAAGAATTCTGGCACTTCCGGGCTGAGAACCGGCGGCAAATGTTTCCTTACACCGTAAGCCTCCGTTCTCGCTGTCTGATATTCTGTTCGAAGTATCACCGGCCGATACTGGACCGCGTAATAGAACTGTTGCTGACGTTCCTTGCTCTGGCAATTTTGCTCACGCGGCTGCGGTTGCAGCTTGCTGCAGCACTGCAAACGCATCCTCTGTTGGAGGAGTTGTTGCTGAGCGTTGCTGCCGCCCGTTTTCCATAAGTTTCGGACCGCGTCGCTGGCCACGCGTACGTGCAGTTGCATCTCCATTGAATTTTCGATGGTGTAACGCTGATACTCGTAATGGTTATCCGACCTTTCGCTAGGATCTGACTCTTGACAGACATCGTTTTAATTAGCAATAATCGAACAGATTTTCTAATAGAAGAATACGGCGTGTTATTTTGGCGAATTTCAGGGTATCGTACGTTAGACAACAGAGCTGGGCAAAATTTCAGGAGAGTAGTCAAATAGTTATGCGCATAATTTGAAATAAAATTTGAAATATTTACCAAACTATTTGAAATATTTACCAAAAGGTTTAGTCAGTTATTAACCAAAAAGTTTAATATTGAACGTTTAATAGGAACATATAACAAATTAAGAATGCATCTTTAAACATACATACATTGCCGGTCAGAAGTTTAAGACCACTTGTATTAATTTGAAATTCGTGCAAATATTTTTACTAATTACTCTTATTAAGTACTTATTAAGTAAGTTTTGCTAATTATTTTTACTAATTGTTGTACTTTTGTTTTTAAATTTACCATGCAACAGGATGATGATCCTGTTAAAGGATCCTCTCCAAATTGTGTAGAAGATATTTGAAAGAAAAAGAAGATCGAAAGATTAATAATTAGTAATTAATAAACACAAACTGTTTATGACCATTCCATTTTAGATATCGCGAAAAGAGCTTGATAGACAAGTCCGAGAACATGTTCCAACAAAACCTAATGAGAGATTTTACAACGCTGTTGTAAATATGCAATTGGAAAATTTAAATAAATTGTCTTCATTCAAAAGAATGTCTGAAATAAAAAAACTTGTATAAAAAAACAAAGAGGCATTTTTTGGTGAAAAGCATGTGCAGCATACATTACAAATGTGTTTTCTCTTTTTTCTTTAAATCGACATCAGTGGATGTTGCAAGTAACTTTTAATGAAATTATTTTCAAAAAATGGAAATTTCTTTCTTATAGTACATATACATATATAGTGGTGTTGCAAACTTTTGACCAGCAGTGTATGTCTATCTTCTTCATATATTTATCCAAACATGTATCGTTATGCTCTTTGAATTTCTAATAAACAAACCAATTACGTTTTAAGCTTCCTGGATTGTCTGTATTGACATTGGTAAAAAGATTCAACACTCAAAAGATTCAAGCGACATTTTACCCAACTCTGCGTACGTCAGTTCAATCGCAAGCGTATTACCGATCAGGTTTGTTTCTTTGCTCGGCTCGTGGTGGTTCGTCCTCGCCTTCTTTTCCGTCGGGCTCAGTCTCGGCGCGCGTTGACTTTGCGTATAGTCTTCCCAGTGCGACTTGAAATCGCATCCGACCTTCGATACATCGTCAGGCTCCGGTATCCTTGTTACCGATCTTTGTAACATCAATTTCCCGAATCGCGAACGTCAACATAGAACGACGAAATAGCGTGATCTCGAATCAAATAGCGAATCATTTTGGCAACGTTTAAGTGTAAGAGCTAACAGTTCACGACTCGATCGCGCAACTCCACCGGAAGTTAACCAGGCGAAGTGTTTCTCGACCTCTGGCAGCATCCACGGTTCGGTAACTTCCGTCCAGCAGAAATTCGGCAGCGAGACAGGCGACGAATTGTCGTCCGACTTGTACACGCTTTCCCGGTCCTCGTTGTACTCGTAATTGCCATAGCTGGCCAAACGGGAGTTAGGGATAACATCGCGAACGCTTCGATAGGTACGATAGGTACCGTTCTCTCTGTACTTTGCGGTCAATTTGTAATTCTAATCGTATAAGACATATCGCTATCGTTAAACTGTATCTCTGTCTTTCTCTCTATCTTTCTCTGCCTCTCTGTCATTGCGTGTTTTCTATTTGGCAGTTGTGTAGTGTGGAGTTTGGATTTGGAAATTGGAAATTAAATTTAAAGAAGGATAGACTGAGTGACTGAAATTGAGGGAATTCACGAAAGTTTTTACCTGAATCGACAGGGATTGATTTAGTTTTTGAAACGGATCCTCCTTGTCGAAGGTCCAAGCTTTGTCGGCGATTAGACTTACGTTCGCGTAGGCGCTATTCAGAAGCTCTTCGTCGTACGACAGGAATGAAGATATCATTATCTAAACATTCTTCGGTCGAGTTTATTTCAGCGAACAGTTAAAAGACAATATCTTTCAACTAAATCGTGGTGGTGTCGTCTGATATTTCTTTCGTCTGAATCGGTTTATTATCTTTACGAACTAAAGTATTTATCTCTGGTTTGAATCGGTAGATTCGCAAATAGGAGTCATTTAATTGTCTTCGAGACGAGTATCGAAACGACAAAAGACTCGAAATATGTTCAGGACAAAAACCGTTTCTCGAATGTCTTCACATTTATGAAAAATCATACAAGGGGTAAAATTGATCGAGCACTATACAGTGAAGAGCATAATCGTACCAGTGATGGATGAAAAATTGTCGATCATTTAAACTGACGTAACTTTGTAAAAAAAAAAAAGATCATTTTTGACAATCGTGAGTGCGGTATCGATATCGGAGTTATGTTCTTCGCTCTGTATTGAAGCTCGAGGTAGGAAGGAATGGAATATGATCATTTCTCTGCTTTTTTTTTTACAAATGTCTTGTTTATTACAAATACGATCGATGATAAAGTACACGCAAGTCCATTCACACATTTTGTACAGATCAGGCGTACGATATTTACAACGGGCAATTCGCGTAATTTACAAAATTTTGACGATATCGATGATTATTCAATGATAACGCTTCGAAACCTCGTGGAGAAAGAAAATCAGTCTGGCAGTTGCACTCTGTTCAACGTTGTCGATGAAATGCAAAATGGAAGAAAAAAAAAAGAAATAAAATAAAATGAATCGTTTTACAAATCACAAAGTCGATATCATCAAGAGTTGATATTTTAAAAATTTAAATTATTATGGAACGTTGAACGTTGAGTGAGGTGCTGTAATCGCGACGTTCGTCAGGAGGAGAAAAGATCGATGCCTCCCTCTCTAAAATCGTTTAATTCGTGGCATTGTGCGACTGTATCGAAGTTATCTGGCACAGAGCGTCAAGGAATACTCTATTTACAAGAATCTTAGTACTTAATAGTTATTTATAGTGATTGGCGATACAGTGGCACAATAATCGTTCTCATCGGCGAACGAATTCCCGAAATAATGGAACACGTGGCTAATAGCGAAAGTTCACCAAGCAAGGTGTTCGCGAGCTCGATGCTTGGATGCATCAAGATTCGATGAAAAGTACGGTCACTACGATTCGTATTTCGTACGTTTGAACGAAGTCTCGTTGAACACTCGTGAAAGATCGCGGATCATATTTACAAATTCACAATCCCATCTCGACAGTTGCCGAGACGAGTTCGAAACGATTTTCAAGAATCACGATCACGAAGATAACTCGAGTTCTTCTTTTATTATGGCAAGACAACGGTTACACATTTTTGGTAGAGCACCAATCTCAAACTGTCGAACGAGTCAGCGGAAAAAAAAGAAAAACGATACAACGTTCCCTCGCAATCCCAAAACCCGTCCGTTTCATTACTCTATCGCTCGTGTTCCTCCTCGTCACGTTTTTATGGCCTACGTAATTGGCAATTAAAGCGTATTCCATTCGCGGTGGCGTTTTGGTTATTCGCGCGCACTTTGGATTGAGTATTTTCCCCAATTGTCAGAAAAGAGAAGAGGCTTCTTTCAAGCGATTTGGTCGCTGGTTAAAAAAAGTCCTAGTGCGTGTCTAAGTCTTGCGTACGTCGTTTCAAACGTACTCCTCGGATGGCTTAGGTATACTAGCTGGTAGCCTGAGCGTGCTCGGAACGCGACTGGCACTGTCCGGTAGTTCGGCGATGTCGATGAACACGCCGACCAGACTGTCGAAGTTCAGTCCCCAGTTCAACAGGTAATCCCAACTTAACGCTGTAGTCGTCGTCGACGGTGATCCGCTGTTGTTTGGTCTATACAGTCCACCCATGTGCGTCGACAGGTCATCGTCCGAGGCTACCAAGGTACTGAGAGACCCGCGGAAAGAGCTGTCGAATCCGTCGTAGTTCACGTTCGGCGGCAGGGGCGGCTTCGTCGTCTGCGAGGACTCGTTGCTACGTTGATTCACTTCCTCGTCGTCCTGTTTCGCAAACGGGTTGTCCGATCGTTTGTCGCCGACCAACGAGGTGTTGTCGTACTCCGAGCAGGTGAAGCTGTCGTTACCGCTCTCGTCGGTGGTCGACGAGTTTCTTCGTTCGAGCCTCTCGACCGGCGGCGTGTGCCGCCGGTGAAGGTGCAGGGGCCCGTGAGCCGGTGGTCCCCTGGCCTCGCTGGACGAACTCACCGCGTCCAAGGTTGACACGAGGCTCGAGGTTCTCGGCCTCGAGTTCAGTCTTTCGATCTCCTCTGCCGTTAATCCCATCGGGCCGGACG
Organism: Tetragonula carbonaria; assembly: GCA_032399595.1. Lineage (NCBI taxonomy): Eukaryota > Metazoa > Arthropoda > Insecta > Hymenoptera > Apidae > Tetragonula > Tetragonula carbonaria. The sequence goes on along the minus strand of JAUCRC010000012.1, from coordinate 949,859 downwards.
ACACGTTGTTCACGGAGTTTTCGTTGTTCGATTGGGGCGCCTTCCGACTGGCCGTTGATCCGGACAGTTGACTCATGATCGGGGAGTTCAGACTCCGCTCGCTGTTGGAGTTCAAAGCGTCTTTGCCCACGCCGCCGGACGAGGATGTGGTGGCGAGGAGAGCGCTTTGCAGAGGTTTCCCACTGATGTCGTGCAATGTCAGGATTCTCGGTTGCTGGGCGGATAATTCGCTGCTGGGCGATAGCCTGGCTAACGGGGTGCTTTGCAGCAGTTTCTGCGTCGGACCAGGCGGTTGGTTCACGTTCGGTGGCGGCAACGCCCGCGGTGGGAACGGCCCGGTGTGCCTGTGTTGCTGGCCCGTGTGCTTGTGATGGTTCGCGTAGTTGTTAATAGGCGGAGGAGTGGCTTTGTACTTACGCATGCCGTCTCGATAACCTTTGTAATGATAGACGATGTCGATGTCGCTCGGCGCGATCGAGCTCGCGTTCTCCAGATCGTAATGCTCGGGCATGTCGGGCTCCGGGTTGTGTTCATGGGAATGTAGAGAGGTTTGAGCGGGCGGCGGAAGTGGGGGATGCTCGTCACGAATGGGTGGCGACTTCGTCACTTCTCTCTCGATGATGTCCGGCCTCTGCGGCCGATGTTCCGCGGTCGCGTTAATTTCCCGTTCTTTGTACTTCTTCGAGATTAACTCCGGACCCATGTGACTCACTCCTCGCAAGTCCGACGTGTCGGAGATGTAGGTGTTCTCGTGGCGGGACATTAGATTGTCGTTACCCGAGCCAACTAACGGGTTGCCGGTCATTATGGCGTTGGTGTTCTTGTTCACCACCGACGGGGCGGATTTCTCCTTGTTCTGTCGTCTTAGACGGAACACGATGAAACTGACCAGTATAGCGATCAACAGGATGACGAAGAACACTATGACCAGAGTGATCCCTATGCTGAGAGGATCGGCAGTGGCCGCCGCGCTGATTCCAATCGGACCTCTGCAACCGGTGCTCACCTTCGCGTGATACAGCACCTCCTTGAAGATCGAGCCGGACCCATTGAACGGCTGGACCTCGTTGTTGATGGTGAAGTTGGCCAAACAACCCTCGAAACTCCTAGCGCCAGCGCTGTGTGCATAGTACAGGTCTTGGCTAACCCCACCGATCGATAACACGGACAGATACGGGTCAAGGAAATCGTGGACACTGACAGGGTCCAGCTCCTCGCCGGTTTGCACGCCGTCGACGAATAATCTCAAGCCTCGGAGGTAGGAGTGCAAGGTCAAGTTGTGCCAGCGGCCGTCCGCTAAACCTTCTTCGATTTTCGCGGTCATGTTCACGGGCGATCCGAGAAGCGACGCGTAAAATAGTTGGCCATTACGCAGCTGCAACAGGAGATATATTCGTAAATGATAAAAAATGTGGAAGGAAGAAACGAAAGAAAAGAGGATGTTTAATTTGAAATGGAAAAGGAGAAACTGTAACAGGAGATTTATTATATCCGTGTAATAAATGGTAAGAAACAAGGAAGGAGGGAAGGAAAAAAGGGATGTTTTCTTTTTCCTATGACAATTTGGAACTTTTCTTACTTTTCTTACTTCAGTTATAACAGAAGATATAAATAATAAAATAGTAAAGAAGAAAAAATTTTTTTGACTAGTTACATAACAGGAAATATTTGTATCGTACATAGAAAATAAAAAATGTGGAAGGAAGGGAAGAAAATATAGCTATTATCTTCCTCTTTTTATAATAATTTATGAAAAGGTTGTTGAAAGGATTTCTACTGGTTATAACAGGAAATATTAAAGCTATAACTATAACTGTATCCGTAACAGATATCCATATAGTAATTAATAAGAAAAGAAGACAAGAAGGAAAAAGGGATGTTTCATTTTCTGACTCTCTTTTCCTTACCTCTACCGATGTAAAGTGTTTATTGGTCGCGGCATAGATGAGAATACCGTCGGGCTTCACCGTTCTGAACATCAAACCGATCGTTTTGAAGGGTGACGGATTAGTGATGAAGCTGGTGTCTTCACTGACAGTTCGTTTCGCTCGATTCTTCTGCCACATCGTCGAGCCTCTGTAGAGATACTCCAGTAACTGCATCCTTCTGTGTTTTTCCGAGATCTGCATGATAAAAAGATACCGCTTAACTTATCGGTTGACTGAAATTAATTTAACTTTCAAGTACTATCGTGGTTCTAGTAAATCCATTATATTGCAAAAATTTGTTCTGAACTTTATATCATCTCTAATTGGCAATTCAGAACTAAATCACTTTGAATTAAAAATTCCAAATTCGAGCGAAACTGTGAAACATAAATTTTTAACCTATAACGTTTTTATGATATCAGTTACTCTTATCACTAACTCTAAATGAGTAATTCTGAATTGATTTAGACTGATTAATTAAATAAATAATTCTAGTTAATTCTAACTTCGGGTTGATTTCAAACGATCATGAATAAATTCAAGTGTAAAATTCGTACGTACTTTAAACTCGACGTATCCACCCTCGCTCAATGTGATCGGTTCGAGCGCACCCTCGCAATTTGGCGCGATTACAGATCCACATCGGCAAGACACCTGATGCCATTTGTCGTAACACTTGGAATTTGCGCCGCAAACAGACGTCGAGTCCTTGCCACCCCTCAGGCAAGGGTTGTTCTTCGATCTGACGCAGGTGGATTTCACTCCTCGCGACGCTAGTGGATTTGATAGATTCAAGGCTCTTCCATTTATGGAAACCGAGTGGACGCATCCGACGAAATCGTCGGAGTGCACTTGGCCTGGCCTCTCGAGGACTGGATCGGCATTTTCCAATCCTCCCACCAAGAGTGGATTGTTGTTAAAATTCAGGGTCCTGTGGAAGCAAATTTTGGTTCGTCAAAGAATTAATCCCTTTGAGACGATATTTGTTGAGACAATCGAAAGTTATTTCATCTTCTATGCAACAGTTTCTATATCGAATTCTATAATTAGAAATGCAACAGCTTCTATATCGAATTCTAAAATTGGATGTATACAGAGTGCGGCAGCATGGAGTACCACATTTCAAAAAATCACTGAAGAGTCCCTTCAGTTAGATCGGCTGAGCAATGTAGTTTTCAATAGCTACCATGCCTTAGTCGGGGGAACATCGGGGCTTTGTTGTCGAGGCTTTTTTTAAAAATGGCGATTCCTTTTGCACGCGCTTCGGTTTAAACCAAAACGACGGTGTTCCTGAAAAACAATACTGAAATATCCAGAAAGGGCAACGGGATCTGCAATGCCTAAAAAATCAGCTGGGTGTTCCAAGTACGTGAGAACACCTGAAAAAATTGCCGCAGTCAGAGCATCTATCGAACAGTCTCCATCGCGTTCTGCTTGGAAACATGCCTCTGCTCTTGGGATATCGGATCGAACAGGCGAATTCTACACATCTTAAGATTATGATTGCTCAGGAATTGAGTCCACAAGACTGAGGAAGACGTAGAGATTGTTGCATCCTTACGCCATCCTTACGACTGTGCTTCCCAGCGGTATTATGTGGAGTGGCGATGAAGCGCATTTCCATCTTTTTGGAATTCTCCGCGGTTAATAAACAAAATTTTCGATACTGGGCTGCTGAGAACCCGCACCAACTCCACCAACGACCTCTTCAGAGCCCAGAAGTTACCGTTTGGTGTCCTCTGTAGGCATCGTGGGGCTTTAGTGTTTTTGAGGAAGGTGGCAACACGGTTACCGTGACATCAGACCGGTATTGTTGGAGAACTTTTTACGCTCGAAAATGGAAGAATATGAAGAGGAACAAGATCCAAATAACTTCTGATTCCAACAGGATGAAGCCACAGCTCATATAGCTCGTCGTTCTTGAGCCATTTTGCAAGAGATGTTTCCTGGTCGCCTGATCTTCTTATGAGGAGATGTTATATGGCCCACTTTTTCCTGTGGGGATATCTCAAGGCTGAAGTTTATAAGCATCGTCCTAGAAGATCTCAAGGAAATCGCCGGAATTCCTCAAGATATGCTGTGAAGCGAGTAATGGAAAACTTCCAGGAACGCCAGGGCCATCATTTGGATATTATTTTTAAAACCTAGCCCCAAAAAACTGCATTATATGTGCTTTCAGAAAATAAAACTTTTTTTTCGTATCTCGTACCGTTTTTTCATAATTCACCTTGGAAATGTGGGACTCCATCTTGCTCTGTATATATAAACGAAATTAACAGTGTGTAACATGTATCCATTTACTATTCTGCATAACATTAATGGGATATTTAGTAGCAAAGTATGTCTTCATTGTAATATTAGACTTTTACATGTGACTGTTTTAAAAATTTTTATGATATCCCAAAATTTTTTAATTGTTCGTTATTTTTTAGAATTAATTGCTTTGCAACCGAGTCATTATTTTATAACACAATACTGTTTTGGGCATGTAGTTCAGTCGTATAAAAAACACATTTTAAGTTAATTAGTTAATTAGTTATTTTTTGTAAAATTTGTGCTGTTGTGGCTTTTACATAAAATTATTCCTAAAACAATATCTTTCATTTTATATTCACTATGAGGTTGATTGATCAATTTTTCTTCAAAGTATAAACCGTTCCATTTGCCAAATCGACCAACTGCACAAAACAAAATGTAGAAATGTAGAAAACTGATAAAAATAGTATACATTCTTTTTTAGAACTCCTCTTAATATTTAAATTCAAATTGTTACTGACACACACACGACAATGTAATAACTCGTAATAATTTTGTTTATGATTATATGAGTAGAAAAGAGGTATTTGGAAACTTGAGAATAATTTATGCTATGCTAGGTATTGGGTTTCTATGTTTTATTGTATGAGCCCATCATATATTTACTGTTGGACTTGATATTGATACTCGAGCTTACTTTACTTCAGCAACCATAATTATTCCAGTAGTTCCTACTGGAATCAAGGTTTTTAGATGACTTGCTACATACCACGGGTCTAAGCTCAAACTCAATATTTCTTTTATATGATCAATTGGATTTATTCTAATGTTTACTATTGGAGGATTAACGGGAATTATACTTTCAAATTCTTCTGTTGATATTGTTTTACATGACACATACTATGTTGTTGGTCATTTCCACTATGTATTATCTATGGGAGCAGTTTTTTCAATCGTTGCAAGGTTTATTCACTGATTTCCACTGTTTTCAGGATTACTAATAAATCAGAAGTGATTAAAATTTCAGTTCTTCTTCATGTTTGTTGGTGTTAACTTGACTTTCTTCCCCCAACATTTTCTCGGTCTCATAGGCATACCTCGACGATACTCTGATTATCCTGACTCATATTATTGCTGAAACTTTCTCTCTTCAATTGGATCAATAATTTCAATAAATAGATTATTATTTTTGGTTTATATTATCTATGAAAGATTTGTATCTAAACGAATAGTTATTTTTAAGTTCAATCAATCTTCTCTAGAGTGACTAAACAGATATCCTCCTTTTGACCATACTTTAAACGAAATTCCTCTAATTGTTTTTAACAAAGTTAAGAACGTTTTAAGTTAATTAAAGCATTTATTTTAGTGTGGCAGATTAGTGCTTTGAATTTAAGCTTCAAGAATAAAACTTTAAAGTTTTTGTTAAAAATTTCAACATGAAATATATTCGTGTTCCAGGATTCAAACTCTTCCTACTCATATATCATTATGATTATATGATTACGAAGTGGTTAAAGAAACAGCTACGAAAGAAACGCTAAAGAAATCTAAATTATCGACAAATTCACAAAATTAAAAAGGGGGAGTTAAAAAGAAAGTTTTTTTCTTAATCAAGCTGCAAAAAAGAAAAGAAAAAAGGGAACTTTTAGTGACACTAACCCGGTTGGTCCGACATCGTCCGCGTAACAGGTGCCATCACCGGGTTTGCAATCGTCGCAAATGTCGCCGTGTTCTCTGCACGTGGACACGCTCAGGGATACTACTCTTCCGTTTCTCGTTGCCGTTACCTTCCTCCATTCTCCGTCCGACACGGAGTTCTCCGTTTTTATGGTGATCGAGGTGATGGCGCTTCTTGCACCTCCGTACGAAAATACCACTCTTCCGTCTACCAATTCCAACACGACAAAATCCGAACGTCCTCCCGCCTGTGGCGCGTAATTGTACAGCAGCAACGCGTCTAGTTTCGTAGTGGCAAATACGATAGTTATGTCGTTCGTGTTGGAGTCCAAGGCCGGGAAAGCCATGTAAGACAGTTCCTCGAATCCAAACGTGGATCGTTCGCAGTGTCTTCCGTAACGACCCTCTGGGCAACTGCACCTGTACCTAAATTCGATATTCATCGTCAGACGAATCCTTTATTATAATTAATTTGTGTGCTTATTCTTTAGTGTACTAAGTAATTTATACTTGGTATTTAGTATATTTAGTGTTAGGTCTTGGTTCTGTAGTAAATTGGGAAATATATAGAAAAATCAGATTGCAGAAGATATAGATTTATAAAGATCGATAGACGTACAAAATGAAAAAAAAAAAAAAATGATAAAAGAATAACAAAAATTGAAATAAAAATTGTAGAGGACGACTCGAATTAACAACAGAGAAACATTCTCTCACTGTAAAAGTTAGAAACGTTAACAGAAGTATTACTCTTTTAATCGAATTGCACCTATTGTCCAGATACTTATAATGTAATGGTGTTTGTGTCTGTGACTTTGACTTAATTGAGTGTCGATGGAAATGAAAATTACCCAGGTTTTTCTCCCACGCATAAACCTCCATAGAGACAAGGATTCGGCCTGCAAGAATCCGTAATTGCCTCGCAATGGTTTCCCCTGTAGCCAGCTCGGCATAAACAGAAGAAGCTAAAGCTGTCGGGACTCTTTCTGCACGATCCACCGTTTCTGCAGGGATTACTTGCACAAGCATCGCCTCTCTCCAGCTCGCATAGCTTTCCCTCGCGATCGATCGGACAGGTACATTGGAAATCGTATCCCATTCGTCGACACTGCCCTCCCTGAAAGTGAAGTAACGAAACGATCAACGATCGACTAATCATTTGATTTTTTATTCTTCAATAGAAAAGATTTTCTTCAATATTTTTTTTTTAATATTGACTTTTTGGGCTTATCTTTTTTAAACTTCTCAAAGGAGAGAAATATCTTTATAAATACGTTTAACACTTTACCGACCGGTAGCCTATTAATCGGCTAACTATTCACCGCTAATACACGGTCGGTAAAGTGTTAAGATGGTCTGGTAGAGACTGTATTAAAGATCAGGTAATAAATTATATAATATTACAAATTTTAAATTATATATAATTAAATTAAAAATCAAATTGTTAAATATTACGAATACTTCGAATATTCTTGAAATTTTTTAAAATTGAAAATAAATTACAAGTAAAATGTTCTCATCAAGACAGTATTAAGTCTTTAATCCTTAAACAGACCATTGAAAACTCAGCAATCTCATTTAATTTTAAATCACGTGTTAATACAATTTTTATCATTATATAAAATCATTATATAATCCTTCATCTCATTATGTTTCTAACACTGCCGGTGGAAATTTCGTTTCTTTTTACCATAATTCGATAGAAAAACATAAACTTTAACTGTTAAACTAAAAATAGAAGAATCCATTTGACAGTTAATGGATTAAGATATCTATAGAGTGGGCCAAAATTCTCATTAAAGGCCAAAAGTTTTTTCCCACCTGTTTTTTTTTTTCTTTTAAATAAAACATCAAAATATAAGAAAAAACTAATTTTACTAATTTCAAATTAAATTTAAGTTCTAACACGATTTTGTTTTTGTGCAATAGGAAATGATTTTTGGCTCATTTTATATTTGATAAAGTAGATTATCTTACTAGACAATTGGGATATTTCGTAGCTTTAGTGTGGGATATTTACCAGTAAACAGGGATTCGGAGAACAAGGATCTTGTCTTCTGTCGCATTTGTCGCCGGTGAAGCCATCGCGGCACTTGCAAGTCATTTCGTGCATCATTCTCGGCGACGTGAGGATTAGCGCTTGGCTGTCGGTGATCCTAGCGTCGTCGTAGATGACTAACTTGTCGCTGCAAGAGCCTCCGTTCTCGCAAGGTATTTGCTTGCACGGCGAGTAGCCAATGGTGAAGGTTGTTCCCTCGAGGAGCGATCGAATTTTGTCCCGATTACGGTTTAGCAATTCGGTGACCTCGTACTTGCTACGGTATCCTGCGCGACGTGAATTTCAATTATTCGAATTCAGATTTCTGAATCTTCGAATTTTACTAGACTTGCGGATGGTCGACTCCTCTCGACCTAGTAATGTTTTTGTTTCTCAATTATTGCTAATCTAATTTTATTTTCTACTTTACATTCTTTCTGGCAGAGATTAGCAATCAAATTAAATCCCAAATCAAATTGAAAATCCCAAATTTAAGCAATTTCAAGCAATCTAAATTTTTATTTCTGCCAATGTCTAACTATCGATTATTATATTAGATGTTATAAACTTCCTTTCTATTTACTAAGTAAATAAGAGCCAGATTGAAATATAAAAATTCAAAGATCACAGCAAGGTGAATTATGCTCATAAGGTTACGAAATGACATTAACATCCGCAGTCTATTTATTACCGATTGTTCTTCATTTTCAAATACCTTGAGGCGATTCTACTGCCAGGTGGATATTCAGGTCAGATCCGGTCTCTCCGACACTGAAGATCTTAAGAGTGTCTCCAACGTCGATTTCTTCTTGCAGAACGTCCAATAGCGCGCGATAATACTGGCTTAAAAAATCCCTGGCGTTTAATTTCGCTACTTGCAGCGTCACGCTATTTTCGATCGTGCTGTTGGTGAAAATGAGGAATTCCACGGTGACTTTCGATACCACGTTAGGATGGCGACCGTCGTTTCCAGATACGCTCAGAGAGTAGCCGACTCCTGTTTCGAAAGATGCAAGATGCAGTTTTATCATTTTTCGAGATTTTTAATCTTTCAGTTTGAATAATTTCTCGAAATAGATACAGTCAGTTATAAAATCCTTTGTGTACTTGATGAAATTGTTATAACTTCGTGAAAAAAATTATACAATTTATTTATTATCACAGTTTCTACCTCGACAATCTTGAGTTTGTTTCTTTTTCAAAAATGTTCGCGACATAATAATTTTGTAAAAAAAATTTACGAAACCTCAGCAAAATTTTGAACTTATTTTTATTGAATATTGGATTTATTGAATATTGGAATATTGGTCTTTAAAGACGTTTTAATTTTTACAATTTTTGAGAAAAAAAATATTCTTTCACGATGTATATCCGTACGATTGCCAAAGTAGAAAAATGAGCTCAAAATGAGGAGTGATGTATACGATTTGTTTTCATGAAATATAACAACTTAGAATATCGATAATTGAAGAATTCTTGTAAAAAATAATGAAAGTGCTAAACACTATATTTTCATTTATTACTATATTCTGATATACATACTTTCTACTCGAAAATAAAAATAATATATTTTTGCTTTTCCGTATACGAGTAATCTAGGAACAAACAGAACAAACAGCACTTAGAGTATTTAAAAATTTAAATAGATAGTAATTTTATTCTTTCTCCTGAAAAAAAAATTTGATGTTTGGCACTTAGCGCTTTCTACAAGAATTTAATTAAATTTAATTTAATTCTTTTAATTAATTTAACTTTTTAAAAATTAATAATTTAATTGTTCATCGAGTGTACGAACGAGTGTTTTGTTACTGATTGTACGTTTGGTTGACAAACCTGGAGTTATTTTCTTCGTGTGTAGATCACAAGCGGTGGGAATACTGAGAATTTTAGGATTCGATCCTTGAAGTATCTTGCACGAGTAGCTACCGGTGATGTCTGGATCGTTAGGGTGTACATCGGCAATTTTTCCTAATGGTATCTGTTCGTTGAAAGAGTGCACTATCACGTGAACCGATCTCGGTGACGATGGACTGTCGTTTTGATCCGTCACGATCACAGTTATCGTGTGCTCGTTTCTCATTCTCGGCACACCAGAGTCCTCCACTTCGATCTGCAAAGATTTATTCGAAATGAATCACACTGTGTCGAATTACGTGGAAAGTTTCTAATCTAGCGATATAACCGGATTCTATGTGAAAGAAAAGGAAGAATAAAATCTTTTCATTTGAGACCTCGTTTCCAAGAAAATAGAATTTGAACGTGATTAATTAAAAATCGGCGTACTTGATGGATTTTAAAATTTAATTTTTCCAAAGACATCTTAGAGAATCGTGTTTCATACCTTTTACTTATTTTTCTAGGTAGAAATTTATTTTCAATTACGTTTATTACTAATTCGTAATTAATTAAATTTGAGTACAATTGATAAATTGATAAATTTTTAAACTTGATTTCCTCGAAAGCGAAGGAAAGCAAGAATTTCTTTCCTTTTCCTCTATTTTTTTTTTTCACGTAGAATTTCCTTTCTTTCCTTCTTTTATCGAATTTTCCGGATACTCTGGATACGCGATACTCTGGATTTGTTGCAAAATTCGAAAATTCTTCACTCACCACAAGGTCCAACTGAGGCATAGCCTCTCTGTCCAAACTCCTCGTCGTTTTCAACACGCCGGTGTGTTTGTCCAAAGTAACCATGTCGCTTTGCCTTCCGCCGACCAACTTGTACGTAAACGGCGCCCCGTTCGGCGGTAAATCGGGATCGGTCGCGCTCAGTGTCATCACGACCGTGCCGGCTGGCTCGTTTTCGTTCACGTAACCGAGCACTTCCGGCGGATCGAAGATAGGCCCGTTGTCGTTGATGTCCAAGAGTTCAATGTGAACGGCCGCGGTGCCAGTCTGCGGCGGTGAACCGGTGTCGATGGCACCGATCGTCAGATCGTACGCCGGGATCGTTTCGCGATCCAGTTGCTTCGCAGTTTCTATGTCGCCGGTCTGCGGGTCCACCTTGAACGCCTGGCCTACATTGCCGCCGATGATCGAATAGGAGAATTGATTGTTCTGCGGCTTGATGTCCTTGTCGACCGCTCGAACGGTCAACACTCGCGTCCCGTGTGCCGCGCCCTCGGACACCGTGGCGTCGTACGTACTCTGAAGGAACTCCGGCGGATCGTTGCCATCCTGGATCGAGACGATCACCTGTGCCTCGTCCGTGTCGTTGCCGCGGATTCCACCGCCGTTCTTCGTCATCACGGTCAACACCACTCTGTTCTGCGTTTCACGGTCCAGTCGCCGCGAGACACGAATTATCCCGGTCTCGGACCCGATGGAGAAACCGCGATCGTTCGACGAGCCGACGAACAGATAGTAAACCTTGCCGTCCTCGCCCGCGTCCTGGTCGGTCGCCTGGACCAGACCGACGGACGTGCCGACATCGGCGCTCTCTGACACGTCCATGTGGAACACCGGCTGAATGAACTTCGGGTAGTACTCGTTCACGCCTGTCACGTGCACGAGAACGGTCGTGAAGCCGACCATTTGCGGATTCGAGTCTGGATTGGCGGCGACGATGTCCAACGTGTACTCGTTCGCCTCCTCGTAGTCGAAACTGATCAAGGACGTGATCTCGCCGGTGTCCTCGCGAATGCGAAAGTGATCCTTGCCCGTACCACCGAGGATTTTGTACTGGATCACCGCGTACTTCGGCGAATCGATGTCTCGAGCGATCACCTGCGATCAGACATTTTTTTTTTTATCATTATCGTATATGAATATGTACGATGGTATAATCGCTAGGATATTCGCTTAATTTATAATTAGTTAATATATACAAATTCGTGTCGCGTAACACAAATTGCTCATAAACGTGATAAACATGTATGATTTTTATTCGCTATTTCGTTTTGAACTTTGAATTTATTTATTAGACGATGAAATGTTAAGATTTCTTGAATCTTAATGTTCGATAAAAGTTCAATAAAATAACAAAAGGAAAAGTAAAAGAAAATTTCAATTTTCAAGATCGTGCTAGATCTAATCACGAGATTTGTGGATCGAATCGTTAGAATTTACGAGAATAAAATTCTCACTCTCTACACGATGTAAACGAAATAAATTCAGAATTGCTAGAAGACTTTACACTTTAAAATGAGGCCAAATAAATTGTCACACAATTTTTCCTTCTTTTTCAACCAAGATATCACAATTTAAAATATCGATGATTTTTCATTTTTGTTAGTTTCATTATACTCTTTGCAGTAACTCCAAATTTATAATTGCAACTCTAATTCCTAATCGGATTATATATATATATGTTTCTCGATATGACAATAAATGACGAATCACAAGCGAGAGAACACGGAATAAAACACTCGCGACAGTACCTTGTAAACGAAACTATCCGGCGGAGAGTTCTCAGGTAGGTAGGCCTGGTAAACGCTTTGGTTGAACGTCGGCGGGTTATCGTTGATGTCGGAAACGTTCACGGTCAAGATGGCGACAGCCTGCTTCGGTTCGAATCCCAGATCGGTGGCAGTGATGTTCAACTTGTACTCCTGCACCAGGTCGTAATCCAGAGGCTCGAGTATAGTCACCGCCCCGGTGATCGAGTGCACGAAGAACTCGTTCTTCTCGTTCCCGGCCGATATTTTGTACCTTATCATACCGTTCGGCCCGTCGTCGCCGTCGGTGGCGCTCACCGTCAAAATAGTGGTGTTCACCGGCTCGTTCTCCGGTACCCTGACCTGGTGGCTAACAGCGGCGAAAGTCGGCGCGTGTTTGTTTTCTCCCGATATGACCAAGGTCAACGAGACCTGGTCTCTCTGCGGCGGTACACCTTTGTCAATCGCTTGGACCTTCAATAGGAACGTCGTTCCCACTGGCACGTTGGCCAGCGAGTTTCGCACGTACACCCATCCGGACTTTTCGTCGATGGAGAAGTACTCGGTGCCATTTACGTGTTCCAGCGAGTAGCTGACCTCTGCGTTCACGCCGAAGTCGGCGTCGTCTTCCGCTGTTAACTGCACCACTCTTTTGCCAACCGCGTAGTTCTCCGGCACGGGATAGAGGTAGGATCTTTGCTCGAATCTCGGCGCGTTGTTGTTCGCGTCGACGACGTTCACGTAGACCACCGTTTTCGACGACAGGGGTGGTTTCCCGTTGTCGGTGGCTACGACCGTCAGGGAGTAGAGATTCTCCGGCGAGGAGGGACGATGAGTGTGCTTGTACTTGAGTGTCTTCTTGCTGAAGACGTCGCCGGTGGCTGGATCAACGGTGAACAGGTCGGACGGTTGCAACAGGCTGTAAGATATCACGGAGTTCGGGCCTTGTTTGTCGCGATCGATCGCGGTGACTTGGCCGACGTGCGCAACAGGTGGTTGCAGCTCGGGGAAGTGGAAGTGATAGGACTCCTCGTCGAATTCCGGCGGATTGTCGTTCTGATCTTGGATGGTTATTGTGAGGGCGGTCGCTGCCTGCCAGGCTCCGTCCGCTGCCACCAGCTGTAACAATTCGGTTCGTTGAAATTCTTTGGTTTACTTTTGTTTATTGTACGTAGAGTGATGACGACCGATAGAAAGTTCGATGAGTAAAATTTCGAGTTTTATATTACTTTTGAGTGAATGTTTGATGAGTAAAACGAGAAGAAACTTCGTAGTTTTACGACGAGCAATCTGAATATGCGATATGAATAATTTGTCATAAAATGGATGAGTTTGATACAGGCTCATTGGACGTATGAAATTGATTTTAATGTTGACACCTGGGCCCAGGTTAATTTTGAAAATGGAATAAAACTCCGGAATATTTGATTCCGGAGTTTAGAAGATAAATTTGTTGACAAAGCGACAAAGTGACAATGGAATTTGTCCAGAGGAACTGACACGCGGAAATAAAACAAATAGATAGATTAAAGCACAATTATATTGCAATCAAATATTTAATACCTTATTTAAATACCCGATTGAAAGATGAACGTGATAATGAAATTTTTCCAGAGGAACTGATACACGAAAATAAAATTATATACAATTATATATCTAACATCCGATTCTAATTAAACATTTAACGTCAAAAATATCATGTAACGTGAAAGATGTGTTAGTAAAATTTGATAGACTGTACAGTTGGTCAAAATATTAGAGGTGTTCGGAATATTCGGAATTGCGTGTGAAATTAGTCTATCTACGAACCTTTAAGAGATATTCGTCCTGTTCTTCCCTGTCTAAATGCCCGTCCACGGTGACGTTGCCGCTCAGAGCGTCCATGGCGAATTTTTGCCCGGGATTTTCCGTGAACCTGTAAGTGACGTTGGCGTTTTGCCCGATGTCCGGGTCGCTGCTCGTGATCCTTATGACGAATGTGCCGATCTCCGCGTTCTCCGTGACGTTCACGCTGAACAGTCGAGTGAATTGCGGGGGATTGTCGTTTTTGTCGAGCACGGTGAGTAAGACAGTCGTCGTGCCTGTGAGGGAGGGCTGTCCTTGATCTCGTGCCTCCACGATCAACTCGTAGGAAGCGATCTGAAACGAAACTGACTCGTTCCATCTCCAGTTCTAAAGACACTCGTCGTCGATACTCTCCTCAAGTCAAGACACTTACCTCTTCGCGGTCCAGTTTCGCATTGGTGCTAATTTCCCCGGTGTCAGAGTCGATGATAAACGTCTCGGCGAAATCGTTGACCAGGTGGTAAGACACTTGCCCGTTCTCTCCGTAATCGCGATCTTTCGCCGATACCTTGCTGACGAACAGAGGCGGATACTCGTCCTCGGGCACCGTGGCGTTGTAAATCGGCGCCTCCATTATTGGGGCATTGTCATTCGCGTCCGTGACGTTCACGAACAGTTCCACCACACTCCTGAGTGCTGGGGTGTCGGAATCGCGAACCTCCACCCAGGCTTCGTAGTGCGGTGCGGTTTCATAATCGAATCCAGACGCGACTAACACCTAAACGAAACGATCGATCGTTCTATCTATTATTCTGTTGTGCGATTTGTTAGATTAAAAAAAGAACCACTGCCATCATCCTCGAACGTAGAGTGGTAGAAACTCCAAGTTTAATCGATAATGTAATATACTTGTAGTATATTTTAACAGTATAAATTATAATTTCTATTATTTAAAGAGAACAGAGTATAAGGTTAATTATCTATAGTTCTTATTTTCTCGAATATCTTAACATCTTGAAATTAATATCAGAATATCTGTATCAATAACAGGTGATTTTTTTATTAGTTACTAGCAATTGTTTTGTTCTGATAATATAACGTTTGGACATTGAGACTCGAGAATAAGTTTTCGGTTAATTAGTCCTACTTAAATTCTCCTTGGATCTATATGATCCGAAATAGACATGATTCAACAGATTATATTAAGATATATATATATAGGTTTTAGATATTTCGTTTTGGTATTCACTATAATTTTACAACCTTTACATCATACGTTGAATCGTGCAAATATAATATTAATACTAACTAATATTAACTAACTGAGTTTTAATTTCTTATTATATGGCTGGGTCTGTAATTTCTTAGAGACATTTATAACACAGACATATTTCATATAGATTTGTAACTCACAGACAGATATTTCATACAGATTCCTAATTTTTGTGATTCGCAGAACGAAATAGCAGACTAAAGAAAGGTATATTTCTTTCCGACTGTCTGAGTGTCTTAAAATTCAGCGAGTCTTGCTGATAAATTATTAAAAAATTATTAAACTAAACTACGACTAAAGAATCGAAGAAATAAAAAGAACGAGTAAGATTTAGTTTATCAGTTACTTACAGTTCCTCTATGTTCGCTCTACATTCGATAGATAGACACCGCTGCATTTGAGAGAGAGAGAAAAAAAAATAATCGGTATATACTCCGTGCGCGGTACAAACCTCCCCAGTGTGAGGATCGATCTTGAGCGCGTCGCCGACGTTACCGCCAGCCATCCCGTAAACGAGATTGCTCGCGGTGCCAACTTTCGGCGTGGTCGCGCTCAACTTGGTGATCACCCGACCCTCCGGCACGTCCTCCGGCAGCGTGAACCTGGTGTTGATGGTCGAACGAAAGCTGGGGAACAGCTGCCTCTCCCAGAGATGTATCACCAAATCCGCGGTGACCGATTGCGGTTTAACGCCGCAATCGGATGCCTGGATTTGCAATTGGTAGGTAGTTTCGTCATTGGCCAATTCCTGCGTCGTTCTTATCACGCCGCTGTTCGAATCGATCGCGAACCTCTCCGCGTCGATCCCCTGGAGACGATAGACGATCCGGGAATTCTCTCCGTCGTCGTCGTCCACCGCTTTCGCGCCGAACACGAAATCCCCTTTAAAGGAAAAGGCGAGGTTTGTGTTCATGTTCGTGTGTGACATTGCGTACGCTATGCCTGGCTTCGCGAGGTCTCCTTTTATTCAGGTGTTACTTAACGCGTTCAGACTCGTGTTCAAGTTCTCGAAGAAAGATGTCGGGAAGACTTAGCTTATAGTTATAAAGTTGTCACGTTTCTCCTTCTAACAGTCCTTTCTTTTCCTTCGTCTTCTTTATTTGTTTACTTCGCGAAGGAAAGTGACAATTTGACAATTACCAAAGTAGTCGAAATGACCACGATTTACAATTTTTATTAGAAACTTTATAGATGTAAAACAGTATATTTTAGATGTTTAAAATGATTTCCCGCAAATTGCATAAACTGAAGTGTGTGCATTCTGTCGTATTACAATGTTTCTCTACCTTTTTTAACTTTAATGTCTTTGATGGAAATTCTGTGCTTTAGTCTTTTTTCATCTAATTTTTTTTTCCTGCTGAAAAACTACTTTAAAGCACACGCCCAAGGAAATCTTGTCTTTTCATATTATCACGAATATTTATGAAACTGTATAAAAGTGGATTCTGTGTTTCTCCATTGTAGCTACAATTAATTGATAATTAATTTCTTGCTACAAATAAACAGAATTCTGATTATAGAGGATTAATCATAGCTATTTACTCCAATTAAAACTCTAATAAATAACGATCGTGATGTAGTACAACTACGAATACGTAATTTTCAAGTTTCATGAATACGTAAACTTTCAAGTTACACGATGTTACAGAGTCTCAATTACACTTATCGCTCCTTTAATTCAGGAAATCAAAGAGATATTATCGAACGAAGCATGTTCCTACTTTTCTACATGCCATTTTCAAATGTTGAAATTGATGAAACATTGAAATTATTCACGAAACTTTCTGCGCGAAACTACATATTAACTGTAGAACCATCGAAAATGATAAAAATGACCAATTTATAATTTCTAAATTTTAAATAAAATTTTTTACTTCAAAATTTCAATTTTAAAAACTTGTGTACTTCATTGTATTATAAAGTTTTTTTTATTTCTTTTATTTTAAAATGGATTATGCAAATTTGTCGCTTCAATAGTAGTTCGATAGTTCTACTCATTCTTAAATGGTCCACTATAGGGAACTTTTTCCCATTTATTCCTCCTTTGTCCATTTATAAACCCTTTACCTGGTTTGGTTGCGCCTGGCACATAGGCAGTGTATCTTGGACTAGAAAATCTAGGGGCATTGTCGTTCACATCCTTCACGAAGATGGTCAAATTGACGGCGGAGGCTTGCGGTTCCGTAGGACTCGAATCTTGAGCGACCAAAGTTAAATGATACACCGAGGTTTGTTCCCGATCGAGCGGCATCATCGTGAACACGTCTCCAGTCTCCGGTTCCACGGTGAAACGTTCCGAATTTTCTCCCAATAAACTGTACCTGTACGAAAAACATAGAAGAGAATTTTTACAAAGATTCCTCGATATTTCGAAACTATACACGTGTGTTCGGAATTACATGCCTTATCTTGGCGTTGAGGCCCTCATCTTTGTCCGTGGCGTGAGGTTTCGTGACCCAGGTTCCGGAAGCCGAGTTTTCGGTGACCGTCGCCCTGTACTCCTGTCTAGCGAATTCCGGAATGTGATCGTTGACATCGAGCACGACGATTCGAACGATACCCGACCCAGTCAAAGGCGGAGAACCTGTAGAACAGGTTCGGTGATCGTAGATTGATCGTTCTATGATTACGTGAACAAATTTCAAACGTCGACCCCGAGCTGTTGTCGATACGTTCCCCTTTCTTCGAACTTATCCCTTATTTCCGATATTTGTGTCTCTTCTACACGTTAAATTTGTCTTGGTAAAAAAAATATAAAATTTGTCTTCGACTTTCTTTTTTTCTATTGAAAGGTTTCAAAGTTAAAAAAAGGTACGTTGAATCGTTGGACGAATCAAGTTGCAAACTTTGCAAAGTATTGAACAGAGAACGTATCCTTTTTTTAAATCGTTTCTAACCGATTATTCACGAAACTCTCCTTTAAAATTGAACAGTTTCAAAGTTGATGTACGTGTACGTAGGTGTTCGTATGATTCTTGAGACAAATCGAGCATTCGCGAAATATCATCGAGCAGGTGCCCTTTTCCAAATTCGTACTTTCTAAAAATTAATTGGGCAAAGCTTGTTCCTTGAAATTGAACAGTTTTAAAGCTGTTACGTTTGACGGAACGATGGGTGTTTGTACGATTGGATGGTCGAGACGTTGAATAAGACAAATTGGGATTTTACAAAGTATCGAGTCGAACCGGGGCACCATCGAGTTAATTGCGCCGCCTAAAACAGGCCATTATTCTCCGGGAGGGACCCGATTTCTCGGATTGCAGCAGGTACATTGTACGCGTTGGCGTGGCCCTGGGCCACGCGTCTCTATAAGCGTATTATATCGTTCAATCACGTGGACCTCTCACGGGGAGGGTTACGGGCACAACAATTGCAAAGCACAATGGTGCGGGTCCACCATAGGCGGTGTTCCCCTGGTGGGCAATCCGACAGAAATATACTGACTTACACTAGTAGCGTATGCTCCTTGTTCGTCTGCTTAATTGATGGCGACAAAGAGCTACAGGTGCCTCTCTCTTACCCTGTTTCGGTCGTTCTCTCTTTTCACATTTCGCCTCCTTTCATTGTACAGAGTACTTAGTTTTTCATTAAAAAAAGAAAAACCAGAAATAATAAAAGTCTCCATATATATATATTTGTGATGCATAGTTTCATTTCATGAAACTCGCACCAGTTTCATTCTTCTCAATTTGTCTCGTATTCTTACGGTATAGTGGTTTTCTTTATGAAAGAAAATGATATATTAGCAAAATTTTTTCTCCATAAATAACTCACTACGAACGAAAGTGACGCGCAATTTTCGACAACAATGAGTTCCTTTATACAATTATAATATAAGAAATATAAGAATTCGAGAGTTCGAAAGTTCGAAAGTTCACAAAAATATTGCGTGAAAAACTATGTTTGTGTGTCAATATTTTTTCGATCCACTGCGCCTATTATATTATAGTTTAACCGATTCTTCTCAATTTGTCCACACGTATAAAATATCAACGTTGAAATATTTCAAAACATGGAATCATGTTTTAACACCAATATTATTATCAACAATAATAATATTGGAGACAACCGATTCGGTGGAAGAATTAAAAACTAAAGACAACACGTAGGCAAAATGATCAGTCCGAAGAAGAAACAGATCTCTGAAAGAGCTAAAAACGAAACCTACCTAGCGATCATTATTTACGCGTGTCGATGATTTTCTGCTTCTCATTATGTATTGCATAATGCTTGGAACGAAGAAAGATTGCGTAACATCGAGGATTGGGAAAACGGATTTTGCTCGCCAATCAAGACGAAATTCCTGCATCGATACAGCTCGCTCCCGATGCTGATTCGCCGATAGTGAGCTGCATACCTACGACGTAACGCGTTATCACGTTAGAGAACTCAAGTGTCAATGCACGCGTTCTCGAACGGGCACGCGTTAACGAATGGGGCTGTTTGTTTCTAGTTCACGTCGTGACCATTGATCCGCGTAGTTTGAACGACGAATTGTTTCCCGTCGTTCTTGTTTCATTGAATGTTCTTATCTGGCGCGCGTCGAATCTCCTCTCTCTCTCTCTCTCTCTCTCTTTATTTTTCTCACCCAGACGACGCAGAACGTAACGTGGCGTAAGGTGGATCCTTATGGTTACCCACACAGTTCGGATACCGGTTTCGGAGTGGACACGACTGGCATAAACGCTATAGGTGGCGCGTACACGCGACAGCCATGACGTATGAATAAAATAGGTGGTATAATGCGCGTGCTCGGGCAGGATCTCGAGAGATGCGCGTTTCGCTCCAAAGAGAGGGTCTAAAAGATTCAACGAGCGAGAAAGAGGATGGGTTGAAGGGAACATTAAGAGAAGGTGGAGGGAGGAGATGGTGGTGGAGCTGAAGGTGGAGTGGAGAGAGAGAGAGAGAGAGAGAAGATGAAGGTATGCGGGGGGAACGAAGGGAAAACGAAGAGAGGGTGGGGAGAAAGAGAGTGCAGCGTCGAGGCAGAGGAAGGTATTTGAGAGCGATTATCATAATCGCGCGTCATAACTCTGCAGGCTTGTCTACCTCGGCGGGGACCGATTGGGCCATCGGCCCCCGCCGATGGCTGGTCAAAGGGGGAGGGCGAGGGGCACCCTCTCGGATGGGACTACTGACTTCGTCAGAGGAACGAACGATAAAAAACGATTTCGAACGAAGAACTGCCCACCGCTTAAAGAATCTCATCGAACAACCCACAAATTTATATCCAATTTGTGTATTACCGCTCATTACTTAAACCCATCCCATATATCGTCTATTGTCTCGTCTATTCGTCGAGAAAGCACGTAACAGAGTGGGGACAAGCGACATTTTCTTCTATGTCGTATACGAGCAACACATGACGTTGTGTTTGTACAATCTCCGCGCGATAGCTGGTTTAACCCTTTCAGCGTTTAATTCGCATTATATCATGGATAATCTTGTAATTAGTAATAAAATAATTGAACAGAGAGAATGACGTTAATATCGAGCAAATATATCAGAGAGAAATACGGAATATCCAAAATCTAAAGTCTATGTAGATTTCATTATAACAAGAGGCGTGAAAAAAAGATAAACATGTTAAAAACTTTTAATATTAATTATAATTATAGTTTTTTTAGTAATTTATAGTAATTATAGTTTTTTTAAATATATTTTTTGACTGTCTTTTTCGAAGCGACTTTTTTCTTTGATCCGACACAATTAGATTATTTTCATCAAATAGCTTTGGAATATCTGTTACAAAATTATTCACCTAGTGAATATATAATTTTATTTTTTCCTTCTTTGATTTGTATTCTTTCCATGATATGATATTGTACATATTGTAATTTTATTTACATTTGTAATTAGGACTTGTTAGAATCTCTTTCTTTCTCCGTATTGTAGAGCATCTGCCCATCAGGTTTTAAATAAATGAATAAATAAATAAATATTTAGTAGCGATCTAAACTTAAAGTATTTCGCAATTTTAAACAATCGAAAAGAATTAAAGAGAATTCACGTGCAAGTGGGAAAATAATTCATGCAACGGAATTGCGCGTCGATTGTCTCGCGAATCGGCACGCGCTGTCTGAGAGAGGGCACTCTCATTGACATTTGGTGACATTTCGATCGTTGCGTCGACGAAACGGGACGACAACGATTTGTAGACGATGTATGATTTGTCAAAGCGGTTGAACGAATTTATAGCTACCTGCATAAGCACGAACTTGGCCGCTCAAGAGGAAGCTCTTCTCAGCGTTTTTCCTCCTCTCTTTCTCTCTCTCTCTCTCTCTCTCTCTCCTTTTTTTTCATTTCTGCTTCTTCAATTCACCGCGGCTTTTTTTAGAAGTGTCAAACCCAATATAATTAAGTCCTTTGTTCGTGCTAATTCGCAACCAGTTTACACAGAACCTAAGACCGGTTACTAAGGTCGCCGGAAAAATATTCTCTCCAAAGAATACTGACTACCCTTTCAATGCCGGTCTTTGTGCAGATCCTACCAGGTATATACCTATTTAGCTGTTCCCCTAAGGTACGCGCTCCAAAGAATCTACTGGGAATACCTTCCAACCCACGATTTCTTTATTTAGTACCCTTTATTCCCCTCTTCCCCACTATTTACTTCTCGTAGCGTTGTTTCTTTTACCTCGTTCGTCGCAATTATAAATTAGCCTTTAACGCTACGCGTTGACGGTAGCGATATGATGATCGAGAGAAATGGAACTTACCAGTGTCCATGGCCACCAATGTTAGGGTGTATTCTGATACCAATTCTCTGTCGAGCGGCCGAAGCAGAAAAATGTCGCCGGTGCTCGCGTTGATTCGAAACAAATCCGTGTCACCTTCCTTCAGGAAGTATCTCACTTGGTCGTTGTAAGGCGGTGTGTCTGCGTCGTAAGCTTTGACCTGAGGAATCGACGAGGAACGACGTTTTCATTTTCAATGTTAACTCTTTTGGTATCCTCTTACCCAAGAGGATACCAAATATATCGTTTTACTTTAATTGCTTTCAACATTTTTTTGTGCATTTGAATTCCGGTTTTTCTTATCGATGCCTTTATTTTAACGAAATGTTTCTACCGAAAAGCGATATATTCTTTTTATTGAGATTCTATGATAATACTTTTATAGTTTTTGGATGATATATAAAAAGTTTCTAACTCTTTATATCTTGACAGATATTTAAAAATATCGCTTTATATAAGTACATTCCTAAATTGTTAGATTATGGCACGAGAACGTTTTATTTCGTGTACTATTTACATAAGTATTTGAATACTAAAGTATTCAAAAGATTTATTGCATTTTCAATTTTCTTAATAGAAAAATGTTTCTTTATCATTATTGTTTCGCTTCTTACAGTAACTATTGAAATTGAAACAAGGAATATATTCTTGCATTCTTCGTATCAAGCACAAGTTGTTAGCTTTGAAGCTGTTGCAGAATTGTTGTTGAAGCTTATTGCCCGACGTATGTATCAGTTTATACGATTAAATTATCCATAAGATGTACGACATTGATTATTGCCAGCGAAAAAATATTTTAAGTCACTTATGATTGGTTATTTGTAACCGAGATGTTCAACATTTTTAATCGAGAAATTTTCCTTCACATTTTGAGAGCAATATCTTCAATTTCAATGTTCCGAATAAGTTTCAATTAAATATCCTATCTCTCTCATGAAAATTTTTCTTACTTTCAGTCTAGTCCCTGACTAGTATTAATAAAATATTCAGATGCTGTCTGCTAGTATTAGCAACAGTTAAGCTCTGTTAACTACGATTTAACCATGATAATAACACAAAAGCTTCGGTAACTTAATTTCGAACATAAAGGATTAAACAGAAATCGAGTGATCGTGAACCACTTGGATTATTTACCTGTATCACGAATCCACCTCCAGGTGGTACCATGTTCTCCATAACGTGCGCCAGATAGGGCGAGTCCAAGAAAACAGGCGCGTTGTCGTTTATGTCGAGGACAGTGACGGTGACCTGAGCGGTGTCACCCCGCGGCGTTTCCCCCACTTCTGAAGCACAGTCCTCGCCCCTGATCGTCAGGTAGTACCTGGATTTTCGTTCGAAGTTGAGATTCTTCGCCACTCGGATGACACCGCCGTCCTCCGAGATGGTGAAATCTCGGTTGTCGTCGCCCATCGCGATGCTGTATCTCACCCTTCCGTTCGCACCCTCGTCGCGATCCATCGCCGACACCTGAAGATGATAAAACCGGCTCGCATCGAACATTTCGAAAACGAAATAAAGGCACCGGCAGCCAAGCGCCGTTTGAACGTTCTTCGAGGCTTTGCTTCACGCTTCAGCTTGCGGTGCCTTCTCTCCATTCGAGGAATATATACATTTGCGTGATTTAATTAGCGTGACGTAACTGCTCGCGTAATCTCGACTTTATGGCAACACTTTACTGTAAAATCGCAATTTCATTCGCGCTTTTTACATATTAAATTGCTGCACGTACGAAATGACGATTTCTTTTTTTTTTCTAGAAAAGTCTTCGATTTTAAGGTTTATAACTATATTAAATAAGGAGACATTTCCTATAAATTGCGTCTTTGTTTAACGTTAACGAGAAAATCTGTAATAAAAATTTGAAACTTCTAATGTTTTAAGTGAACTTGAAACGTATTGAACGTAAATATTGGCATTCAGCAGTTTTCTCATTCATAAATTCAAACTTCAAACTTCAAATTGCAGCCAATGTCTCTTTATTTTTATTGTTTCTATTAATATAGTAGAATGAAAGTATTAGTAAAATTAACATTACATTAATTTAATATTATTAGGTATATTCCGAAATGGCGATTTTGTTCCTTTATTAAAATCGACAATTACGTCAAAAAATTAGGTTTTGTACTTAAGTAACTTCTAACTTTGTCCCCTTTTTTTTTACAAGGAACCGCAAAAGAAAATTGCACACATTCAAGAACAGATTAAATACATTGGTATCATGTTTTTTTTGTAATCGTAATCAAGAAATTTTTATGTAATTCTCTACGGTAAAAGTATCATCTTTTTAGCGTTTCATAAAAAGAACATTTCTCAAGCTCTCTTATAAAAGTAAAAACTGAAATTTTTCTCATTTCTTTTTCTACCAAAAAAATGAAAGGACTTAAGGGAGACGCTTCTCCGAAGGATTAAAAAACACATTTTTCTACTTCGTAGAAGTTTGCATGACCTTTCATAAAAACGAAGCTTCGTTACCAAGCGTTCGAAGTAATCATACCGATGTATATTCATATCGAAAAATTGATTTCGTTTCAAACAGTAGTGCCAAAGTATCCGAAATTTGGACACGCTAAAAGCTAGTAAGACAATGAGCGCACCAACCTGGAGTACGCTGGCGCCGATGCTGGCATTCTCAGCGACAGTGGCTGAATATTGTCGCGGATCGAACACCGGCGAATTGTCGTTCTCGTCGAGGACCGTGACAGTGACTGTGATCGAGGACGATCTCGGTGGTTCACCGCGGTCTTTCGCGGTTACTTCCAAGGTGTAGTTTGACCTTAATTCGCGATCCAACGAGCCAGATACGCGCAATAGTCCATCTACGGGGCCAACGGTGAAGGGAAGCGTCGTGTCCTCGAGGGAGTACTCTACATATCCATTTCGTCCTTCGTCCCTGTCCACTGCCTTAATGGCCATCACTACCGTGTTGCTCGGCGCGTTTTCTATTATCGAAATCTTCGTTGGCGATATGAACTCCGGCGACATGTCGTTCACGTCCAGCAACACCACCGTCACCTATCGATCCAATAACGTGCGCGATTAATTCTCCGCTACAACTTTCTTAACGTTGGAACAACCAAGCAGGCATCGTTAAAACGATCGACTCGTGAGCATCTAATATTTGAATATTCTAATATTCTGTTAATATTTTAATATTAATCTCTGTCAGAGACATAAAATACAAAGTAAAATTAAATAAATTTTCGTAATATCATGCCAACTGTTATATATGGTCATCCATGCCTCTAAAATATTACTTGAAGGTTAACGTAAAATTCAACCGCGAATTCATGCAACTTTTTTCCCATTTTTTTCAAAGATTCGAGCGGTTTTTCGTAAAATGAATGTATCACGAGTGAATTTTTTCTCCTTAGATTTTGATTTCTTTGATATGAATTTTTATACCCGTAGAGCATCTAATATTTGAATACTCTAATATTCTGTTAATATTTTAATATTAATGTCTGTCAGAGACATAAAATACAAAGTAAAATTAAATAAATTTTCGTAATATCATGCCAACTGTTATATATGGTCATCCATGCCTCTAAAATATTACTTGAAGGTTAACGTAAAATTCAACCGCGAATTCATGCAACTTTTTTCCCATTTTTTTCAAAGATTCGAGCGGTTTTTCGTAAAATGAATGTATCACGAGTGAATTTTTTCTCCTTAGATTTTGATTTCTTTGATATGAATTTTTATACCCGTAGAGCATCTAATATTTGAATACTCTAATATTCTGTTAATATTTTAATATTAATCTCTGTCAGAGACATAAAATACAAAGTAAAATTAAATAAATTTTCGTAATATCATGCCAACTGTTATATATGGTCATCCATGCCTCTAAAATATTACTTGAAGGTTAACGTAAAATTCAACCGCGAATTCATGCAACTTTTTCCAAACTCAAGATAATCTCGAATGTTACAAAGGAACCGCGGATTTTTATACACTTATAGGACATTCGAAAGTACAACGATGTGAAAAAGTATACGTATGAAATATCCAAAATACAGTATACTTTCAACATTCGGATTCTCTCTTAATGATATCATAATTCCAAAAATATAAATGTACATGAAAAGTCCCTAATCTAACTTATAGTATAATAATGATAAGCAGTACCGAGGAATGCAGTAAGATTTAATTTTTGCTACAAACACGATGTCTCATAATAATCGGTAGCGATACACGACACGATATTGCAAGACGAATGTATCGTTTGTTACAGAGAGGATGCGAGACAAACCTGCACGGTGGAAGACAAAGGGAGGGCAGGTGGCAAAGGGCTGTCCGTGGCGCTGAGGATCAAATTGTAAAGTGGCTTTTGTTCTCTGTCGAGCAACTTCCGAGTGAAAAGGGTGCCGTTTGGTGCCACTCCGAAGTCACCGTTCTCGTCACCGCCGGCGACAGCGTAAATTACCCGGCCGTTATCTCCGGAGTCGAGGTCCTGGGCGGTCACGGATAGAATCGATGTGCCGATCGTCGTATTCTCGACGATATCCGCGGCGTGTGGGCCGGCCTCGAAGATCGGCGCATTGTCGTTTAAGTCGACAACGTTGCAGTAGACCGTCACTGTGGAGGAAAGCGCCGGGATGCCGCCGTCTGTTGCCTGGACTACTAGAATGTAGTGCTGCACCTGCCAAACCGATCGAGGCAAGTGTTTCTTTATTTATTCGAGACGATTCTCTGTGCATGGAGTGAAATTGTCATCGACTAAGACGACGACACACTCCATTTGGTGTTTGAAACGTTTGTTCCGTCGCGGTTTCTTGATAATTAGAACTCAGAAATGGCGAAGAATTTGCTGGTGCTTCTGAAGAAAAATTGGGAGATAAGGAAATTTGGTTTTAATCAAATTTGGAAACTGTGTTTGGAAATTGAATTAATCATTATCGTTATCTTAGTCGTAGTTAATAATAGTAGTAATAATAATAATAATAATAATAATAATCGTAATCATTAATTAATTAATTTTCAAAAAGGGCTTAAAAATCCTTTTTGTATCCATCAGTGAATACAATTTATGTAATAGATGCAAATTGATTAACACATTATTATTTCTGATCACAATAATATCTATTTTTGATGAACTACTTATGGCAGTGTTTTTTATATTGGTGTTTGATACGCTACAATAGATGTACGCAAGTTCTGTTTTATTAACTATACAGAATATTGCTTTGGGAGATTCCATCTAACACAATCTGATATGCATGGATGTTAATATTAAGTAAAGATGTGTAGTGTTTCTGAACCTCGCATGACAGTATGTATGATCGATTTTCTTTTAATCATTTAATCTTTTAATCGAAAGTTAACTCGTCATTAGAACACTGGAAAATTAGAAATTTAGAGTTGTCTGGGGACAAGTTTTATAACTTGATTATCTCAATTCTCAACACTATCGGATATATTAATAAATACATACTCTTACTAATACTATAAATAGACCTTTAACACTATATTTTTTGTATAGACTCATTTGTTTGTTCGCCGTAGATGTATTTTCTTCTTTCATCTATGAAACAATAAAGCTGGAATAAAAAAATGATCTTACTCCAATATACTGTTCGGACCTATTATAATGATCTATTGTAAGATATTAAGATACATATTATAGATGAAGATGAGAAAAAAAACCTTTACACATGTTTTCATTTCATTTTCTATTCAAAAATAGGTCATAATGATCGATAGTAGAAATTAATCCACTAATAATCCAAAAATAAACACTAGCCACTCATATGACAAACTATTAGAGAATTTTTGTAAGGTATTAATCTACTATTATATCTCAAAATTCTATGACTCGTCTTGTTAACTTTAATGTTTACACGATTAGAAGAATCAAAAAATAAGAATCTGTAGACTCAAGAAATGAGTGTAAAACACGAAAAAGTGACTCTCCTTTCGATTGAGAGCGGCGTATAGCCCAAAATGGTCGTTTAACGCGAGACACGTAATTGTTAAAAAAAAAAGAAGGAGAAAGAAATAGGAAAGTAAAAGGTAGTTTGTTTCGGAGAAACAGTTGTTTCGACCGGCGCGATGTTTTAAAAGGGGGAAACTTTTTGTGCGCGCGTTAGACATGCTCCTCTTCCGCTTGCATCTGAGGCGGCGCCTAACAATTTTGCTAGGACTAATACGAGTTTCGTGGAAGCAACGTGCTGTTTCTGCGTTTCCAATGCGCTCACATCCTCCCGACACGATTGCAAAGCTCTTTCACAGTGTGATCGAATGATCCCGCCCTGTATCTAGAGGCGAATTACGGTAATGAAAGGTTCTATATAAACTACCATGGCTCGATGCATCGCATCGCCGTTTCTATTGTTTCTCATGGAAACACTGTGCGTTAGATTAGGTATTATATTATAGGTATCACGTATAGCAGCGGACTTGAACTTCACAATTAATTATGATTCTTGAAAATACGACTCCGATATTTAGTATTTGAATTATCGTAAAGACTATACCAGTGGATCAATTAATACAATTAATTTAAATAATATAGCAAATAATTGCGATTCTTCGACTTTACGAAAGGAAATAATTTAGAAAAATATATAACTCCAATAGTTAGTATTCGACTTTAGTCGAAAGAAAGTAATTAAAAAAAAATATATGTGATTTATGATATTTAGTACGTAAAACTGAAGAATTTATAACTCCGCAGCTGCTCTTTTCACACATTTTTTTTGACACATATTTCGTATATTTTATTCAAAGAAGAGAGATGATCTTTCATTCTCAAATGAAAAAGAAGTAAAACAGGAGTTAGCTTCGAGTAAACATTTATTAACACGAATATCAGTTGACTATAGCAAGTTTTATGCTGGTTTACTACAATTATTTATAAAAGCTCTACCTTCTGCAGCAATCTTTTCGATTTAAAAGAGCAACGCGTGATATTTGGCGTGCAAAAGCCATGATTTGCTTCGAAATGAAAAAGAAAAACAATGACGATTTAACCTTTATAGGATGATGGAGCATGCTTTCAACGGTTGAAAACGAAATTGATCGGTGACGAAAATGAACGTTTATGCTTTCGTATCTCGGAATAAGTATGGCTTGTCTCTGAAGCGTAGCCATCAGACAGTTAGAAAACGTCTGTTGATCGATCTGTCGGACTGTTAACGCTAAACCCTAAATTCCAGCGTAGCCTTCTAGCCGAAAGCTAGTATAATAGGTGCGCTCGAGCTTAAATATAGAGGCGTGTTCGTGGTTATAATCGTTGCCCCCGGGCAGCTACGCGTTTTATCGTTATATGAATTTCGCGCGCGGGCCTATCCACGCGTGTGCAAAAATGCACGACCGTGAATTCTCAATGGGGGATAGAAGTAGTAAACACTGTAAGCGCCAAAAACTCGAATTCTTCAGCAGGAAGGAAAGTTCAATGTCCAACTATTTGCGAAATTTGAATTTTATAAATCATCGATTTAACTTGCGAAAAAGAAAATTGTATTTATAGAAAATCCTCCGTGCGTACCATTTCTCGAGTTTGGGAAGAAACTCGATTTGCCATTCATCTCGATTTGCCAACGCTATAAGTGCTAAAAATCAAATAGCAAGAAAAATCCTATCCAATTTTAGACTGTGTGAAATTTGATTCGTTGATTTCATTCGTAAAAAAGAGAATTGTATTTGCAAGAAATCCTTCGTGTCCCAGTTCTTCATTTCAGAGAAAACTTAATTTCGTTTCAATTTACAAACGTTAAGTTAGTCCTGTAAAATGAAAAGTATGTTTTTTTTATTTTCAAGTGGAATATATTAGGAAAATTTGTTAGTTAGAAGATTATTGGATTAAATAATATAAATTGGTTAAATAATATAGTTATTATCAATGTCCTTTCAACATCCTGAAAAATAATAATAGTATTTTTCTTTTTTCTTTAGTAAATACTGTTATTATTGAAAATATATAAATACATTAATTTGAACTGAAAAATTTGATACTTGACATTTACAATATTTTTTATAAATGCTCTTCAATTGACACTTACAATTTTCTCTACATGGATGACGTTAAACTTACCAATGATGTTATCTTTTGATACTATTGGTAATTAATTATAAAGAGAAATACTGAAGAAAGAGAATACTGCATACTATAATATTCCTATTGGCACACAAAATACTTTTCGATAAAAAGAAAGGAAACAAAATTTACCAAATTTTCCTAGAAAGAAATTTTCAACTCTCAAGTACAATCCTGGATCATTTAATTAGAACCACTTACAATTCTCAACGTTTTATATACTTCTAGTCACATTTAACGACTTGCCTTTAAAGATTTTTCAGTTTTTTTTACTGATGAATTAACTTATCATCACCAGTTAAATAATCAAGTCTATATATATTCAAGTGTACAAATCGCATTTTCTTTAGTTCGTTAAATTTAAAAATCTTATTTTACATAAACAGTTGTAAATCGTTTGACTATTACAAAAGATTACGAAAAGACAGTGTCGTAGATAAAAATACGAGAAATCTAAGACTTTATTAAACATGTCAATGAAAGGTATCGATCGTTGAAAATTGTGAGCCGTGATGCTAAACTTAATGACCTAAAGAGAGTCTCGTTCGTCTGTCGTTAATTGAACAAGGTTAATCAAAATCGCGTACAGAATCGAAACGAAAAGGCATCATCGGTGATTTACGAATAATAGACGCATCTGATAAATGTTGAACGTTCGAACGTGAAAGCGACCGATCGCGTGCGAACGATCTTCCAAAATCATTTTACACGCTTTCTAAATGCCGTTCTTAGAGGATCGACGTGTCCCGGTAGTACATATATATATATATATATATATATACGAACCTGTTCGTAGTCAAGGCTGGCCGTCAGCGTGAACACGCCGGTGCTAGGATTCAGAGAAAAGACGTCATTGGCCCAATCGGAAATCAGGGTATAGCTCAGTTGACTGTTAGGTCCGTCGGCGTCTGCGTCCGTGGCGACGACCTGACCTATTCGACTTCCTCTTGGCATATTCTCCGGAACGTCGAACGAGTACGCGGTGCTCTGGAACGTCGGTGCATTGTCGTTCGTGTCGGTCACCTGTAACAACGAACGACCGTTCGATTTTATCGATTTGTTCCATCGGAATTCTTGGATCTTCGATCTGCTCGACGAGTTATTAACTTCTTTGGAATTATTAGAAATTTAATATCGAACGTGTAACAAATTGAGAATTCATTCTCATACTTTGTACTTTTTCATGGATTTGTTATTAATTTCTCGAGAGTTTGGAATTATTAGAAATATCTATAAGTTCAATATTGAATCGGAGGAACGTGTAACAAATCGAGAATTCATTTTCATATTTTGATAGATTTATTGTTAGCTCCGCGAACGTTTGAAATTATTAGAAATCTGTAAGTTTAATATGGAACGAGGAACAGATGGAGAATTCATTCTCGTACTTTGTACTTTTTGATGGATTTGTTATTAATTTCTCGAGAGTTTGGAATTATTAGAAATATCTATAAGTTCAATATTGAATCGGAGGAACGTGTAACAAATCGAGAATTCATTTTCATATTTTGATAGATTTATTGTTAGCTCCGCAAACGTTTGAAATTATTAGAAATCTGTAAGTTTAATATGGAACGAGGAACAGATGGAGAATTCATTCTCGTACTTTGTACTTTTTGATACATTTGTTATTAATTTCTCGAGAGTTTGGAATTATTAGAAATATCTATAAGTTCAATATTGAATCGGAGGAACGTGTAACAAATCGAGAATTCATTTTCATATTTTAGATTTATTGTTAGCTCCGCGAATGTTTGAAATTATTAGAAATCTGTAAGTTTAATATGGAACGAGGAACAGATGGAGAATTCATTCTCGTACTTTGTACTTTTTGATGGATTTGTTATTAATTTCTCGAGAGTTTGGAATTATTAGAAATATCTATAAGTTCAATATTGAATCGGAGGAACGTGTAACAAATCGAGAATTCATTTTCATATTTTGATAGATTTATTGTTAGCTCCGCAAACGTTTGAAATTATTAGAAATCTGTAAGTTTAATATGGAACGAGGAACAGATGGAGAATTCATTCTCGTACTTTGTACTTTTTGATACATTTGTTATTAATTTCTCGAGAGTTTGGAATTATTAGAAATATCTATAAGTTCAATATTGAATCGGAGGAACGTGTAACAAATCGAGAATTCATTTTCATATTTTGATAGATTTATTGTTAACTCCGCGAACGTTTGAAATTATTAGAAATCTGTAAGTTTAATATGGAACGAGGAACGTGTAACAGATGGAGAATTCATTTTCGTACTTTGTACTTTTTGATACATTTGTTCAATATATGTATCTTCTTTGAACATTTAGTAAGTAGATCAATAATAGTTGCTGAAGTGTTAACTTTGTCGAATATTTTAAATATCTCTGTCGCGTTTGGCGATAGAAAACGATTTCATCAACGAAAGTTATGCAGCGCATAAGGGAAAAATCTCGTATTGGCGATTTTTCAACTGAGCGTAGCGATTGAAAGTCACACGTAAGAAATTAATTGTGCGTCTGATGCACGCGCGTTTTATAAAACATTTCTCTTTCACAAAAGGAATATCTATATCAAAGATAGTTTTATACGATACGATTAATAATTTATCGGAAAAATTATCGACTAAATCGCACATTCTGAACAGCGGATCGTTCGCTTAGACAAGTCTGAAAAACCAAGAGAAAATACAGCCAAACCCGTTTAACGTGACGCGCTAAGCTGCAACTTATCAACTTTTTTTTTTGTTTTAACCTTTTAACAATCGTCTTCGATATTTTTGGATAGGAGAGATAACACACGCGGAGAGAGGTGAAGGCAGAATAATCGATGTTATTCTTGAATCGTATTCGATTCATCCTGTTGGCAGAGCTGCCGGCTCGATCGAGGGGAGAAGAAAGGTAAGATGGGTCAGGGTAAACAATCCAGAATCGGAGCTAACGCTTCCTGTTCCCTTTCGATTGTACTCGACGTCCGTTCCTGAATAAACATATTTCAATCAAAGCCCGAGACAACTGGCTCCGTGGTTCGCGATGCTGGGCTTCACCTTTCGAACCGCGTCTCGGTCTACGCTTCGAAGAAAGTTTCCTGTTGTTTTTACGGTGGCGATGAATCTCGAAACGGTCTCCGAGAGAAGGAATTTAAAGAATGTTTTTCCACCGGGTGACGAGGGGGAGGGGGAGGAGAGAGGATTCTATGCAGGCTCGATTCGATTGATAGCGTGGCGTGGCGCGTTCAAACAGGAAACAGGCTTCGGCTCGATGCATCGAGATTCGAGTCGAGAATCGAATATAAACGCGGAGTTTATCACACGGGGGTAACGTGGAAACTACCCGTGCGCAACTTTAACGACAGATTCTACGGAACAGGAAATCTTCCGAGGTTATTCGTCTGTTCGTGCGTAATGAACGGACTGCTGATTTTTTACGCACTTGCAAGAAATTCTAAAGCGTACGAAGTTGCACACGTGTGAAAGAATGCGAGATATCGTATTACAAATACGATACATTTCTCACGGTTATCATAGTAAATTAGTACAGTAGAAAAAATAACAATATTTTTCTAACGAGTGAGATGATTGTGACGTTGTTCTGGAAAATGAATTCGACAGAAGTCGAGAAATGTGATTTCTTTTTTCGCATGCAACGCATCCACCACGCATCGTATAAAACGAGTATATACCCCGTGTATATACAAAATATTCAAAGTTTTATCCGTTCAATCACGTCCTCGAGAATAAAAATAACTTGCGTAAAAGTCCACAATGTTCGACCAACAAAAGATGTGAAGATTTTGTTCGAAATGTTTTCGATCAAACTGGTCACTGCGGTGGCGTCGTTCGATTTGTCGGCCCCGCGAGACGTGCGCTCGATCGAAGGGGGAACGTCGAAGGACGGCTCCGAAATTTTTCACGTGAATAGTCCCTCGATAGCGGCAGCCGCTCCTCCTCGTCCTTCTCCGGCGAATCTATCCGAATAGAATCGCCACGGCAGGACGACGATCGTCTCGGACGTCGGTCGGAAGGCTCTCGCCGAGGGCTCCGTGGTGCGAGCGAGGAACGGTGAATAGGTTTCCAGCGTCGAGAGCGATCGACACGCGGTGGCGGTATAAAAGAATCAGGCGGAGGTGGGCACGGTTTGATTAAGGAGGGTTCGGAGACGTTTGCAAAAAGTGACGGTTGCCCTGCAGACGCGCGCTGTGGATGACGAGGGGAGAGGACCGAAAGCAGAGTAGAGACACCGCGATGACCAACTGGAAGGAACCGGCGGGAGGAGGCAAGAACGGGACGGCGAGAAGAGGGGTAAAAGGGGATTGGAATTGGAAGAGGGGAAGGAGGGAAGAAACCGAGGACGAAAAGGAAAGGAAAGAAGAAGAAGAAGAAGAAGAAGAAGAAGAAGAAGAAAAATAAGAAAAAGAAGAAGAGGAAGAAGAAGAAGAAGAAGGGAAGAGGTCGAAGGAGAGATACTCTTGCGAGGTCGAGCAAGGAGAGGGGCGGAGGGAGGGAGGGAGGATATAAGGGGCCAGAAGGGGCAGATTCCGCAACTGTCGGCAGCGGGCCTCTTTCATGGAGCCCCAAAGAGCCGAGCTATGATCGGGGGCTGGCATTCCTTTTGCCTTTAAGAGACCCGGATAGAATAGCGGACGGCGGCCAGCCGAGAACCTTAAAAGAATTCCAGCCATTGCACGTCATAAGGATAATTTTTGCGATTGTCTCCGAAGGATCCTTTGGCTGGCCTGTGGCCTCCCTCTCTCGCCTCCCCTGTTGCTCATCGCGATCTTGCCCTCCACCTTCGTTAAACATCCCGGCCGATCTTCTTTGCGTTTTTTATCGCTTTCGGTGAATCGTTTTCGCTGGCCACCTTATAATGGATTATAAGGCGAAACGGCGCGGAGACCGCTCCGTATCGAGACTCGATACTCGAGGAAATTGACCGTTCGCGTAATCGCTCGTTTTCCTTTTTCTCGGCCCGAGTTTCGAATCGACTTCGACTCTACCTTCGATCCTGTAAAATGTGAAAACTTTGATCGATTTCCGTTGCACCAAACGAAAATTCATCTCTACACCGTATATGGTACTCTATCAACGAAAATGTCATTTCAAACAATGGACGCGATCCTTACTCATTTTGTCTCTCTCTCTCTCTCTTTCTCTCTCTATCGATTTATCACGATTGATATCAATTGATTCCGCAATGATCAATAGTAGTTGAATAACGGGACGGCGGATTGCACAATGATCAAGGTAACAGTAGTATTCCCTTATAATTATTTACAGGATAATCAGCCTCCAACGGTACTCGATACGCGATCGGTGTCCTTTCCTCGCTGTTCGCGAGTCTTTTCCTCTCTTGCTGCTCGTCTTTCGCTTTGTCTTTCTTCTAAAAACGAAATGGTTCGTCGTCTTCTCTCTCGAAAGATCGCTGTGCGATCTCCGCACAAGTAACTTTTCACTATCGACGCTCGACGATGCGATCGAGCATACCACGGACAATAATCCCATCGGAAAGTCCAACCCGAAGCCTTCTCTAATTAGAGGCAACCGATCGCGGTTGGATAAAAAATTATGCCGAGTCAACGAGATGATATATGAAAACGAAACGTACCTGAATGGTTAACGCGATGTCCGTGTGTTGCAATCCATCATCGGCTCGAACTTTCAGGACGTATTTTTCTCTGGCCTCTCTGTCGAGGGCCTCCGCGAGCGTCAGTTGTCCTGTGGTCGGATGAAGCCTAAACTGACACTGGGTCTCCTCGTCTTCGGCCGGATCGGCAAGGCTGGTACCAGCACGATGATTTGGTACCAGGGTGTACGTCAAGGTCCCGATCGTGTCCGGATCAAACGCTTTCAGGACCGTGACAACGGTGTTAGGCGGCGCATCCTCGGAGATTTTGAATTTCCAGGTGCCGCTGCCCCACGTTGGTGCCACGTCGTTCTTGTCTAGAACCGTCACGCGAACCTGTAATTAAAAAAATTTTTGTCAGATTGTCAATTGCATCGTAATTGCACGCTGTGTCAGGCGTAGAATGCAGAAGCACACGATTTCGAGTTGAAAGTTATTCGAGCGTTATTTTCTGATTCGATCGTCAATCAGTTATTGTTGTATAAAAGATAAGAAATTATTATTATTGTTGCAGTGGACACCATTTATTTGAATTAAATTTTATTTCATGTCTATTTGTTAATCAACTCTTGGTCCAATCTACTTGAGCTCCTATTACAAAAATGAAAAATTACTGGCAAAGGGAAGAATCAATGAACTATAATTATGTAAATTAATTTTTCCATAACAAGTTTGTATAAATAATATATTATTATTTTAATAATAACAATAATTTTTGTCTATTATCGTTATTAAGATACACTTGATTCAATAATATAAAATACAATGCTATTAAAGTAGTATCCATATGAACAAAAATTGAAAAATGGTACAACGAACAAAGTTATAATTAGACAATTTTCATGATAAATTAACGCGATCGAGAAGTTGTTAAATAGATTCAACACAGTTTCTTCATATTCGTGATAAGGTGATATTTAAAATTTAATCTGATCTTAGATCAGAAAAGGTCATTATTACACGTAAATTCTACGAGACAAAGTTTTAATTGTAATATAACATGACATTTCAGACCCATTTGTATGCTAAAAATCTAATGAAATGCTGAACACGTGCCAACAACAATTTGTACTTGTTGAATATAAAAGACCGTACAATGAAAGTGTATTCCAAACGTAATCTAATCAGAGATCAATGAAAATATTAAAACAATGAATCGTTTCGTAGAACGAAGTGATCTCAAAGTTGCTCGCGATCGGTCGTCGATCATTGAAAATGATGGTTGCGAGTTTTTAATTAATAGGAGAGTCTCGTGTTAAATCAGAAAAATAAGAAAAATAAATAAATAAAAATAAAAGGCCCGGGAGAGAGAGAGAGAGAGAGAGACAAGGAGAGACAGTATCTTGAAGTTTTGTCAGTTACCAGGATATAATTATGTGTAATCAATATAAATCTACGGGGGCCGTTGTTGCGGCGAAGTCACGGTATGCATGCGAAGAATCGTGAGAAAGTTAGTTTTTCGATCCGACTTGTGCATGTCTCATTTCATTAAATTCTCAGTCACGTCAGCGGCCAAGGTTTATGTGACTACCAGAAGCCAGTGTATCGAAACAACGCGATGCTCGAAGGAACACAACGGCGTGGCGTGGTAGCTATTGGAAAAGTATCGCGCTATAGTCGATGGCTACTGCATCTTCTCTCGATCGACGAACGGGGTCGCTCTCCCGCGATCGTGGAAAAATTTATCGCAGTAACCGTACCGAAACTTTATATTCCACGTAGAAACTCCTCGACATTGTGGTGGTTGAGTCGTTATGCTCAGCATAGAGAATCGCCACCGAAACGGATT
Source organism: Tetragonula carbonaria (assembly GCA_032399595.1). NCBI lineage: Eukaryota > Metazoa > Arthropoda > Insecta > Hymenoptera > Apidae > Tetragonula > Tetragonula carbonaria. The sequence goes on along the minus strand of JAUCRC010000012.1, from coordinate 912,351 downwards.
TATTTTTAGATTTTTTCGTCCTTTCTTTCTCTTTTTTTCCCACTCTCTTATCGAAATTTTTGCCAAACGAACTAACGAAAACGAAATTTTCAAAGAAGCGTGACGTGTGCTATCGTCTTCCAGAAGTTTCTATTCCTAAGAAATTCGGATGAAAAAAGAAAATTATTTTTTAATAACGTTGATATTAGTCGAAAGATCATGGAACAATTGTCGTATTATTTATCAAGTGATTCTAACCATAGTGCAGTTAATATAATGAAATGTTTGAGAAACTAATAATAATAAAATTGTACGATAATCCCATCAAACTATCGTGTGAAGATTGAGGATGTACGAGAAATTGATGTACGAAATTCAACGAGAAACTCCAAAGGTGCTCAAAGGATTTGCCGCGATTGGTTCGGTAAATTATTTCATGACGGGACGAATCCAAAATTTGAACGTCTTTATCATCATTCAACGACAAGAATTTTATCTTTTAATGCTGCGTATCTTCCTTTAATATCTGCAATTTTTGTCAAATTCTGTCAAATTTCTGTTAATATCAATTTAGATGAATTTATTAAGAAGTATGATAATTGTAATTGCGTCATACACGTTATCTGATGTATACATCACATATATGTACGTGCACGTACACAAGTATATAAGTATATGCTTTATCAATCGCGGCAAATCCTTTGAGCACTTTTGGAGTTTCTCGTTGAATTTCGTACATCAATTTCTCGTACGTCCTTAATCTTCACACGATAGTTTGATGGGATTATCGTACAATTTTATTATTATTAGTTTCTAATTTTCTCAAACATTTCATTATATTAACTGCACTATATTTAGAATCATGAATTTAGTTGTTAGATATCCGGCAGCTTATCGGACAGGAATGTAACATCTATTTTCCTCATTCCCCTCGCGATCGATTCCTTCATAACTTCGACGTGATCTCGACGACGTCGAAGAATACTAAATATGGAAGCACCGTAGTGTAGTAGACGATCTTTCAAGCTTATGTAATCCCCACCGGTGGAACGCATCGATCTTCCTGGTAATTAGTCAGAGTTCGGCCGTCATTGACAAAGTGCGTGCCATCGATTATTGCCCTTAAAAACGGCTTAGGCGTGCCAGAACGCGAGAGCCCGTATCTCGTGAAATGACGAAACAATAGCTGGCTGACCGGCTGAGAGCTCTCGGCTCTCCCCGCAACCGGTCAACCGTCCGATTTCCAGCGTGACACGCGTATGAATAAATTTGACTTTTTAATTATTCCCCCGGTGCCGGATCTTGTAGCTACCTCCTTTAAGTAGCTCGAAACACGAATACAATTAATCGTTCACGACGGAATCGTGAAACAGCGTGGCTGTGTCCGTTTGTCATTAAAATTCAAAGGTAACGACGACGAACCGGCCTTCCTTTGGTTATTGGCAAGAGATCGAAAATACCGATACAGACAACTCTCTAGCTATTCTGTTCTACGCGGCAACACGAAAAACGTTAAACGCGTTAAACGTTAAATTTATTCAAAGTCCTTCGGAATCTACGGCTATCTACGAGCCGCACGAGGCTTCAGGAAGTTCGACACGCAGCTCTCGGTGTCGTTAATTACGTTTCCAAGTATCGACAGTTTAGGCTAGAGGCCTGTCCTTAAAGCGTAGTTCACACGATTCGCTCGATAGGTTATCACGTGCCGTGTCAAATACGCGTTAACGTTCCGATAACTCTCGGGAGAAAAGGATCACAGACGAGATCGTTCATACCTGACGAAATCGATCGATGACGAAACTTGGAATAAATTCCTTCCTGAGATTCCTTCGCTTGATTCGAATTCGATGTTTCAATCTACGATATTTTCTGTTCGAGGTATTCTACGTCAGATTAAGAAGCACAGTTCACGCTCGATTTGTAGCTTCGATCGGTTGAGGTTTGCTCGTATTGAATTCCAACTGGCAATAATTAAAGTCGATGATTGAATCTCAATGCATATTTGAATTATTGGATTTTCATTCGAAGATAGAAACACGCTTCGTCGGAAACAAAATCTCTGAACTTGAAAATCGTCCACCCGTAATATTACTCGGGCCTGAAACCTGAACCAAAAGTTGTCAATCGTTCATTCTTCAATACGTCATCTTTGAAGCGACTTTGGTAAAGGACAAGGCCCCGAGTAATATTTCATTAAAATCAACACACAGTTGACAAGCGTACGTTTCAATTCTTCATACATAAAACATCGCGTTAATAAAATTATATGTACGTTCGTACGTATCCAAAGTTACAGTACGCAATTCATCGATGCACATCGAGCTACGAGATCGATTTCTCTTTTTTTTTTTTTCTTTCTGAATCGGAGACCTAGTGTTTCCCACACTGTTTCGTCACGTTGGCTCGTCGGACGTAAGGAAGCAGAATTGCCGATGTTCGTGGAAAGAATATTCGCGGACGGTCGCGTCATCGTCACGATCGGAGAACAAGGAGACGGGGAACGGCAACAATAAGCAGACAAATCAGTGCGGTCATATAGCTGTCTCGGATAGAATATTCCCTCTTCTCTTTGCTGGTCGCGGCCGGGAGAGACGGCCGAGGTATATGGGCGGTAAGAAACGCCCGGAGAGCATTCGGAGTGCAAGGAAAGATGGTATCTGCGTCAGCGCGGTCGGGGATCAGCGGATCGGATCGAGTCGCTCAGCGGGGGTTTCTTTGGGTCATGCACGAAGTGAGTCCCATTCTTCTGTTGCCCCCTTCACCCCGCTCTGCCCCACGCCTCCGCTCCTCTCTTCTTCTTCTTCTTCTTCTTCTTCTTCTTCTTCTTCTTCTTCTTCTTCTTCTTCTTCTCCTTATTCTCTTCGTTTCCCTCTGCTTCTTCGTCGTCTTCGTCTCCTTTCTTTCTTTCTTTCTTTCTTTCTTCGTTACTGGCTTCTCTCCCTTTCTCTCTCTCTCTCTCTCTCTTTCTCGCGCGCGCATACACACACATGCTCTTCCTCGCACGCTTCTGCCTTTTCTCAGGCCCCGTGCGAGTCTCTCTATCGCCCTCCTTGTTCGGCTTCGAGCCGATACCGAGATGCTCGGGGTCCACTTCTCCCTCCCTCCCCTCCCTGCCTCCTCCTCGTTGTCCCTTTTACCGAACGGGATTCTATGGGTTCTCTATGAGGGGTCGAACCACTGACATCGCCCGATTAATAACGTATCTTCGTGGGGGCCTCCATAGACTATGGACGACAACGGACGACGATGACGACGACGACGACGACGACGACGATGAGCGGGAGAAGCACCGAATATGGTGGGCTTTTAAACTCACGGAATTCTGTGTACCTCATTGGGGACAATGAGATATATATCTATTAATAATTCTTTCTATCCCATCGTTTTATACGTTTCTTGTTTGTTTTCTTTTTCGGTGCCTGACGAGATATTTAGCAAATGGAGGTGCATTAGCTCGATCCGTTCGCATATATCCGTTCTTCCATTTTTACCGGGCGAGATTCGGGAGTTCTCGCGTTCTCGAATTCCCCCGGCCAATTAGCTTTTGTCGCACGATTGGCAAACGGAACCTTCTCTCTTCTTCCTCCGCAACGGGTCATCCTCTTTTTTCTTTCTCTTCTTCTTCTTTTTTTTTACTCGAGCAAGCTTTTCAACGTCGTAACAGCTTTTACACCGTAGGACACCACCGTAGGTTAGAATTCGGACGCGAGGCGAAAGAGGGGGAAGAAGAGTAGAAGACTGTTTCAGCCGTGTCGGGGAACGTTTCTCGTGGTACGGCTCTTCGTAGTTGTTTAGCGAACCATGTCCCTGTACGAGTCACACAAGCCCGCGCTTGAGACTTCCCTCTCCGTTTGGTTAATAACGCTTCTTCGAATGGATTCCCATAGGGTACGTGTAAGTTAAAGGGTAGGCTGTAATTCCGTCTAGCGGCTGGAGACAATAAGATATATATCTACGGCTCTTACGACTAATAGCTTTGTTTTCTCTGGCGAGTGGCACGACACCGAACAACGGGGCCCGTTGCCAGTCGACTGGTGCCTGGCTTCAACGTAGATATGTCTACGTCAAAGCAGCCTCTCGCCGATGAATACTCGCGCTTACGTTCGAGTTAAGTTGTCTTTCGATCATTTATAACTTTCTGTCGCACCGAATGCAAACGCGCCCCCTTGTAGGGCATGCGGTGCCATATGAAATATGGTGGAAAAATAATCCGAAAAAAGAGACACACGGCCGACTCGGCCGTGGCCGCGGTAAGCAGACGAGTAAACATAAATTAACGAGTGACGTTCCATAAATAATCGGTCAAAGAACGGGAAATATTTCAGGGAGAATTCTCCGCCGATCGAACGATTGGCGCTCTGCGAAATGAAAAGGCAAGAAAAGGAAAAAAGAAAAATATACGTACGACCAATCGGAAAGAATCATCGAATCACGAAATGGTGAGGAACAAGTTCGTCCTTGAATCTTTGAGTCTGATGACTCAATCAATTTCTCTTACGAGAGATTGTTGGTTAATTATAGCTATTTGTCGTTAATTAAAAATTTAGTAGTTAGTAATTGTTATAAGCGATTCATTTTGTAATAATGTTGTACATCGGTGTTGTTCTAGAGTCCTTTGTTTTAATTAATCCTTGTCGTGATAACAAACGTTATTACGTCGAGTAATGATTTCATTCTAAATTTGTTACTCGACGCTTCTTTACTCACCATCAGGTCCAAATATACAAGTACTTCGAAATTTTCCCATTCCCGAAACTTATGAAATGCTTCCTCCTCCAAATTTGAATTTACCTATTATTAGTTTGTTGTTCAGAAGATTTACAATGAAAATATCGAAGTTTTATTGTTAAAATATATAAATTTGAAATGTTTTTATGAGAAGAATGCACAGAATCATGTCGAAATAATTAGTTCAATTAATTATATGATATTTTGAATGTACAGGGTGTTCTATTTAAAATGAGCCACGCAATTACCTCCTATTATCACTATTTGTTACAGAAGGAAATGTTTCAAGTGAAAGTTGCCTTGTTTTGAGATGGATGCAGGGTGATCTCCGTTTTCTTGAAAACTATGCTATTTTTATTCAAACAGATATGATGAATTCATCGACCGAAATATTGTTGTGATTTCAAGATCATTTATTGTCGTTTAAAATTTCATTGAATGTCGTTCTCCGAGTACTTCGTCATAAACATGATGCCAAGTTGTACTCTAACAGTAAAAATTATTCACTACTCCTGTTTATTAAACAGAAGATATCTGCTACTGCGTGGATACTCCCAGACTGGGCGCAGTACGTGTTTTTCGCTTTTTGAATCAATTCGACTTACGGCTCGTTACCCGGAAATTATATCGGTACACGATTTGAGTTTCGAATTTTCAAGAAAATTACAGGAGGAACGCAGCGTGTTCGTACTATCTAAATTTCGAAGATTTTTCGAAGATTTTCGAAGATCCAACTCGTATAATACTCGCTACAGGCAGTTGGATAAGGTATCTCTTAGAGACAGAATAGATTAATGCATGTTTTCAGGCAAGGAGACAATTTCTTAAGATAAGAAACAAATTCAATGAAAAGTTTCAAGCAGTTTCACAGTAAATGATCTTGAATGATCATTAAAATTATAATATCAATGTATTTAGATTGAACGTCCATCCGAATAAAAGTACGTGGTTTCGTTTAAAAAAAAATATGAAGATCATCCTGAAATCTCAAAAGCAAGATTTGCGGCCATCTTTGAAAACAGAGTAAGTTTTATTTGAAACGTTCTTTTCGATAACGTTATTTATATACGAGTACGTCGTAGTTTCGGAGATAATTGTCTCGCTTGGGACAACCTGTGTATTGTGCAATGTTCAAAAATATTCAGAATATCGTATATTTATTTATTCTATTTTATTACACTATTATTATTATTATACTATACATATTTTATTATATTATTATAATACTGTACATGAAACGTTTTACACAAATTATTGTGTATTTAATTGAGATAATTATTTCCGAATGAAACACCCTCTATGATATCCAAAATTCCAGAATTGTCAAAGTTATTATTTCAAAGTCATCGACTGCGCACCGAGCATCATCAGTTGCGTGTAACAATTACAATACGGAAAATAAAATTTTCAAAGTGTGCAATTTACGCTAATGTCAGGGCACAGAACCACGTGGTTGTGACTCTGTTACCGTTGTCTATCACTATTGCGATATTGCCACGCGCAATAACAGTCGTCGAGGAAGCTCGAAAAAGCATATTTGCAATTCCGGTAAACTTAAACGTAATTAGCGGCTCTTGATCCTCCGCTGTTAATATCTCTCGCGGGGCGTAAGACTTTTCTCTCTGTCGTAATTTTCCTGATCACGATGGGATTAAGCCCCCTACGGCCTGGGCACGAGCGTAATAAAATACGACGATCATCGGCGGACAACAACGTAACGCGTATTAATGAGCATTCTTTATGCACCGGACGGCTCCAGATCGCGCGCGGCAGCTTCTCTTATGTAACCGTCCGCGCGACCAGTTACACGCTCGGCCCGCGTTGTAAGTATGTATCTTTATTACGAGTGATATGTTGGTCGTACGGCGCGTACCGGCGCGAGGACGACCGTTCGAGAGAGCGCCGCGCCAGCGCGAGCCTCGGCTTTTCGTATACTGCCAGCTATCATGAAAGGAATTCCACGTGAAACCTGTCTAACTTTATATACCTACGTATGCTCTCTCTCTCTCTCTCTCTCTCTCTCTCTATATATATATATATATATATATATATATATATATATATGCATATGCGCGCGCGAATACAGGGTGTCCCGGTCTTTTTTTTCCCGATCAAACGTCGTCAGTTCGTTTTCTAGGTGAAAATGTATAGAGCTGGAAATGTACTTACAGACAAGGTTCAAGAGAAAATCAAAAAGTACAACCAACTAGGCTATGATAAACTACCACTTTGCATGGCAAAAACATCAAACTCCCTAACAGGTGATCCATCAATTAAAAGTGCACCTACAGATTTCACGCTCAAAATTACTGATATATTTGTATCAGTAGGAGCAGGCTTTATAGTACCTATGGTAGGAGAGATAATGATGATGCCAGGTCTTTCTACAAGACCAAGCATTTATGATATGGATTGGAATAATGATACAGACGAAATAGAAGGCTCGTTTTAAATGTGTTATATCTCTAATGTTATAAATGTTCTCATAATATATTTTCATATAAGTAAATATTGTATTAATCATTACAATATTTTTTTATGAGTTATAATTTTTTATTTTTTTTTCGTGGACGGTCGCGGTTGATGGAGAAAGTGTAGTTTCTGTGAAGACAGACGATATAAAATTGACAAAAGTTCCGTAAATAGTTTACTGCAGGGTGTACACGGTAGCAATTTCCAATAACGAGTGAAGCAATGACAATACGGTTAATATAAAAATTCGCGAATCGGAAAGGCATTGACTTGCACCTGTGTCATGTATCTGAACAATGGAATATCAAATATTTGAAAGATAAGTTCTTTTCTAATGCTAGCGCGATATCATTCGATGATGTTCCAGTATTTACGAAAGTATCTGTGGTAATTTTTCTGACAACATTCCGCCATTGAATGCAGATTAAACGCTGAAACACTTTTTTGACTCTCGAATTTTTATATAATTCATTATAATTTATATATTATATATAATAATTTATATTATAATTATAATTATGTAATTATATAACATTTCATTCGAACATTTATATAATTCATTATAATATAATTTATTATTGGAAATTACTACTGTGTACGCTATTTTCAAATATAGCGAACTATTTATGGAAACTTTTACCAATGTATCATTGGTTTTCATAAAGATATCTAGGTTCCAATATTTTTTTTTTGACCCACTGTATATACACGGCGAAAGAACGATAACGAGCTTACTACTTTACTCCGATATAATGTATGAATCAGAGATTGAAATACATAGTTCTGTTCGAACTTGTTCTGTTTGACCTCGTTTAAGAAAATATCTGTCTCTGCGGAATTTTTATGAGAGAAATATTATCCTTAGGCTAACTAGTTTTTTTCTTAAAAAGATGTTCATTTTACAATCTATATGATAAAAGTTTTGTGGAAACGAGTTGTTAAAAGACAAGATCAAATAAATGTATCAAACTGTTAGGTACTAATTTTATTTAACAATATAATTTTATGTTATTGAAACTTCAAACTAAATTATACTGCATATAACAGGGCAATTAATCGACGATAATGGTCAAAATGATACCTGTTGCTTTATAAATATCGTCTTTATATTCAGTAACGTCCTTAGTTGTCAAGGGGGAACACCATGAAAAGCTTTGAACTATGAATAATCCGTATATTACAAATAAATAATATGTTCAGAATACACATTTAACAGTAACTGTAACTAATCCTGTCACTGGATAGTATTTATTACAATAATCGAGAATTTTTTTTAACATTGACGAATAAATTATTATTTGCTCCTGTTGAAATTTTTATTTACATATTTTTTATAAAATCTACGCAAACTGGAACTTTTATTTTCAAGAATTTTTCATTATCCGTTCTTGTGAAAACATTTTTTTAAAAAAATCCCATGGTCTGTATTTTAAATAAAACTTATTAGAAAGTTCTATTATTATAATATTACAGTACTTCTACAACTCCGAGATCATCTGATTTATTGAGAACTTTGGACGATAAATTAAATCGAACCAATTCAATGAATTAATTAAAACAAAGTCTAAATGATCTTGAAAGAACGACAAATTCAATTTTTTTATCGCTGCCAATTTTGTATTGACTAGAATAGTGGACATTTTGGAGTGGAGTTGCACTTGGAGTTGTAAATTACAAAAGTGTATGAAATACGAATGAAGAATTAATTCAAAGAATTAAAATGGCATCTAAATAAGCTACAAAAAGTAATAAATTTAATATTTTACCGCTGCTAATCTTGCATCGATAGAAATGTTGAATACTTTGAAATGGAGTTGTACAACTATTATATCTTGACTATTAGGTGTAAATATTCCTGATCTATTCATATGTAGATGATATCGTACTACCACTAAAACTACCGACGACTGACACGACGACATAAAATTCCCATCAAAGACATTAAAGTGAAAAACTGTGAATAGAACTGAGATAGAAAACTGTGAATTATAGAATAGACAAACTTTTATCTATATATTTTATGGAAAATCATTTAAATCTTTAAAAATACACCTATAAAAATAACTAACAAAAATTATAAATTGGTGATACATTTATTATTATAAGTCTTTTAACAACGACATACATTTATTATTTATTAACTAGTCAAGTTCGACAAATTTTCTCAGAGACTTCGGATAAACAAATTTTATCCTTTTTTCTCGGTTCATTTTTGCAGAATCATTTTTGTAAAATCACCCCCTTTTCGCATATATTCACGTAATCTGCGCACCTGAAGTAACTTTTAAATTATGCATTTAATGAGAAATTGTTTAAAGCAAAAGTTTTATGGTTTTGAAGGAGGTGTGCAAGTTACGTGAATCACCCTGTATAAGATATATCGAGTTACTGTACAATTAACTCGTATAAGCAGTAACGTTAAATTCTACCGCGACACTCCTCTTCTCCGTGATAAACATACTAATTTATGCCTGAGCAGGTCAACTCAACATAAGTAAACTCGTTAAATTAGGAAATTCCAGTAGCGTTCGTTACGTTAATGTACAAACACACGAATGAAAGTCGATCAACCTCCTTTTTCTTTCACTTTCGATCTCTTTTTCATTCGTTCCCCCGTTTCATCGCTACTAGTTGAAACGATCGCGCGAGTATCGAGTATATTTTCTCCATTTTCCTCCCTAGCGAAATGTTCACGTTTGCGTTTACGTTTTCGTGGTTACGGTTCGAAAGGAAGCTGAAGCAAGGGAAAAAAAATTCAGCTTTACTGAAACGCGAATTAGCGGGACAGTTTTCCTGGATCGGTTACAATATGGAAATTGGACTCGATCGATCGTAAAAGTGTCACGCCCGGTTCGCGTCACGAATTCCTCTCTTCGCGCGCGCGCGAGAGAGAGAGAGAGAGAAAGAGGGGACACGATGCACCTTGCCGAACAGTGTGCATATGGGATCCTGACGATGTGTGTCGTTCTTCCCTCTCCCTATCCCCCCCCCCCCGCACTCGATGATGCAATTAAAACCAGAAAAAAAAAGAAAAGAAAAAATCGACAGGTAAACAAATAGGGGAAAAAGGTAGCTAGCAAAAAGGGGAAGAAAAGTACGTGGAGAAAAAAAGCGAAAAGGATAGGGGAAAGGAAGGGAATAAAAAAAGAAAAGAAGGGAGTCGAGTATGGAACACCATAGGAGGAGAAGCCATCCAAGTTTCTACTGCGGTCGCTGGCTTTCTGCAACAGGCTCGCTTTGTTTTTCTACCCTGATCCTCCCCTCACGTGAGAGAGAGAGAGAGAGAGAGAGAGAGAATGTTATCTATCTTTCTTTCACTCGCTCGTATCGTGGACTTTCGCCCGATGGGCCAAGAAGACAGGCAAAAGATATTGAATTTATACCGGGAGACGATTGGCCTCATGCGACCGATGGTACAGACCGCAGGTTGCGGGTTAAGTGTCCGTTACAAGAGGAATATGTCACGGAAAATGGCCGTGAAGGAATCGGTGGTGGTTCGTTTCTTCTTTCTCCTTTCCCGTTTATTTCTTCTTTTTCTTTTCTAATGGTTTCTCTTTTAACTCGTTACTTTTTGACAAAATCTTCGAGGAGATACGTTTTGCAATGATTTTTCTCGTTTCAGGGTATCAGGGCCTAGATTTCGCTCCCCAGGAAATATTTTTCCATTTATTCAAAATAAAACTAATTCTTTCAGTGTGAAAGCAGGAGCAGTATGATTATTTTGAACGCTTGATTATAACGAAGCTCTGTGATCAAAAGCTCGTACAAACTCAAACAAACAAAAGTTCATACAAAAAAATATAAAGAATACACACACACACACACACACACACACACACACACACACACACACACACACACACACACGTTTATACGTAAATACAATATGGAGTTTCTTATATTTGAATTAATAGCGAGATAAAAGTGTTCAATTTGTGGAATTTTCGGATAGTAGAACAACTACTTTAACATTAAATAGCACGTATCAAACTAATAAAAAAATTTGTACGTCCACATTTAAAAGAGTACTATTATAAATTTTTTCATTGCATAAATAATTCTGCGGAGTTACATTTCTTTCGTACTTCGAATCCTCGAAATTTTTCTTTCTCTTCAGTTTTCATTATTTTCATTTGCTATTTCAATTTCTATTTCATTTTCTATTTTGTGGAAAAATTATCATCGCTTATAAATGTTGATCTATGAGAGAATTAAACGTAGTCTGTTATCAATATTGTTTTTAGTAAAATTTGCCCTTCTATGTTGCACCAAGTTCTTTTCGCGAAATTATGAAATACATGACAAAGTACATAGTAGCATACGTATAAAATAAATTAGCATGAAAAAAAAGATATCCAATTAAAAGATATCAATTTAAAGAGTAAAACGTTTGAGTATTCGGACAAAGAAAAGTTTCATTGCAGAATGTGTCTTTCAGTCGTTAAATAACATACACACTTCCATTTTCATAATTGCTTTCTTGTTCGAGGAACGTTGTAAACCTTACGAAGGTAAATACTTTCGCAGTATTTTGCGAGTGACACGCGATAAAAAGCCATTTTAGCACGAGTTATTAGCGAATCGCGTTTAACCGCGACTTTCGTCGTATTATGAATGTACCGCTAGGTTCGTTAAGTTATCCGCAAGTACTTACATTGGTAAATTTTCTTGTGCCAAGCCACGGTGTATTCATCGATAGGATCGTCGCCGGCGGGACGATAGTTCGCCAAGTAGGCAGCAAAATATAGATTTTTAGGATACCTAGTACCGTTACACCTCGATTAGCCTTCCTCGTTTATCTTGTGGTCGATATACATATATACGAATATATACGATATATATATATACGAATTGAGCAGCGAAGAATTTCATCCACATCAGTTTTTGTGAAACACGGGGTGAAACGAGTGACACAAAGTTTTCGAAAAGGGCCGAAAAATTTAGAACAACTCACTCGCGATTTTAACATCTGTCGCGTTCTTGATAAATCTCTTCGTAGTTTAAACGCAATTTAATTCACAAACGCACGTACGATCAATAATTTATAAGATAAAATTATATACAAATTAATAGGTAGAATTGTAAAATGAAATAATTTATAAAATTAAGATTAACTCACGCACGTGATTTTAATGATTCTATTCAATCGTATTTTATACATACATATTCATAATTTTTATGTTCATTACTTCTTACTATTAAGCGTTTATTGCACGGGCGATGGAACTTTTGCCCGTGACGAGCGTGAGAACCCAATGAATCTTTACGCCCAGAATATCAGTTACAAGTAACGAGTAATTAGGCGAATGCATCATTTGGAATAGATTTAGATCGTTAAAAAAGCAAAATGCATGCGGTGTATGTCGAAAAAGATACACGCTGTAATCAAAACAAAGGGAGGAAGTACAAATTATCAATTATTATTAATACGTATGTATAAGTGTTTTCTTTAACCCTTCAGTATATAGATTAGGTTTATGTGTGCTAACCATATCAAATGCTGAGGAATGGCTATTTGAAGAAACATGTTGCCTGCCACACGAAATGTCTATAGGACATATTTAATTTCTGTAAGATGTTACATTACGATAAACCACAATGAAACCGTATCTTTCGTTTTATAACATCTAGTCTAGTTGTTTCTTTGTTAACGATATTCATCCCATTTTAATTATTAGAATAATTTAATATATATATATAATTATATATATTAATTATTATATATATATAATTAAAATAATTCTAAATACATTTTATTCTAAAATAAATATATATCACTAGTGATCATCCTAGCGATCAGCGTGTTAATGATTAGTAAAAATTATTATCAAGTTATTTCCAAGTTTCACTGCAAAATACGAGATATTGAAAACTGCAAATGGCTCTAATTTTTTCGCCAGAATGACTAACTTTTAGTGGTAGTAAGAAGTAACTTTCCGTTTATTTCGCAGGTTTATATGCATATTCGAATATATACATACTCGATACATTGTCAGTTTAATACTCGAGAAATCTTCTTTTTTTTTTTTTTTTCTTTGAGAAATGTCCGACGTACACGCCAAATCCTAATTTAGCGACGCTTATTTCCCTCCTACTCTGTCGCGGTGTATCTTCTGTTGAAGGCAGAGAGAGATGAAAAAGAGAGAATCGTCGGTTAGGCAGGTGTTCTTTGTGCAAGATCCGTCAGAGCGTTGTGATGGATTATCCTTTTCAAAATCCTCGGTCGATTCGTAGTTTCTCCTTTTCCTTTTCTTTTTCGTCTTTTTCTTTTTTCCCCTTATTTCATGGCTTCGCAGAATCCGTTAAAATTATATTACAATACGGCTCAAACGAAGAGTAATGAATACCATTGCCCCGGTATACGATAAATGCGCGTCACGACACGATAGACATAGGATAAAGAGAGGAAGGAAAGGAGAAAATAAGTCAAGAGGTGAGAGAGAAAGGATTAAAAGAGGAGTTTCCCCTTGGGAGAAAATGACGATCACGTTTCACGAAAATATAAGAAAGGTAAAAAGGAGAGATTTCAAGGAGGAGACGCAACGAGCAAAGAACGAATCGTGTGATTCTTAGTAATACAGAAACAGAGTTAGGCGAAACGTAATTTGATTAATAATTCAAGATTATGATTACTGATCGGTAAATAATAATACAATAAATAATTAAAGTTCATGATCAAAGTTAATTTAATCATAAAATGATCATGAAATTAATACGTTTCTCATTATCTTCCAGTCAGTAATTATTAAATATACGTTTCTTGTGTAGATAAATTAAACATTAAACGTACGTTCTTTTGTGTTTAGCATCACAATTGCTATTCACGATTGGATAATTTGCAAATTCTTCATCGCATGATAAAAATGATCCGTTTCGAATCGTGCGACAAAGTTTGCACATATATCCCACGTTTATAGCGCGTTATTATTAGGAAGCTTGTGAAATATGTTTTATTATATTTTCGAAGATTCTCTGAACCAGAAATGTGTTTTTCTTTTTTTTTTCTATTATTAATTTTTCAGTGTTGTCCCCTTCATTGATTGGCCCGTTTAACGCGAAAGCGATGTAAGTAAAAAAAGTGATAATGTGGAGTGAAGTGAAAGTTTCTGCAACAATGTCAAAGACTGTTACACGTCTTTTACGCGAGCCATTGTAAAGTTACGCCTCTGAGCAAAACAGACTGAAAGTGAAGCCATCGAATCGTAATGGTTCAATTGTCAGGCCATTCGAGGCGATTTCAGTTGCGAACGCAATGTTTGAAAAATCGCGTGTAGAAAACCAGTGACACTGGCTTCATTCAGTCAGAATATCCCACAAACACGTGACGAGACGTTGACGTTCATAGAGAAAGTATTGTTTTCACATTGTGAGCCGCGACATAAATCAGCAAGTGTGACAACGTAAACACGGATTTTTAACTCTTTAACACGTGCTACGTTTTATTACACGTTCGGAGAATTTGCGAATCTCTTATTCCGTTTCCTCGCCACTTCGATTCCTTTCAGGAAGGGTGAGGGGGAAACCACCCAGAGCGCCGAATAAATAAAGCGATCGTCACACCTTCCCCATTTTGCTCGATGGCTCGTCTGTGGGCGAGAACCACCCAGCTTAGCAGGCTGTACTTACACCGAACTGTTTCTCCTTTGGTCAAATTCAAATCTCGCGCAATTGAACGGAATCAGCACGGAAAAACGACGAGGGAAAGACGAACGAAGGAGAGGAGAAGATGGGCGAAAGAAAGAAAGAAAGAAAGAAAGAAGAGCGAGAAGTGGAAAAGAAAAGAGAAAAGGGGAACGAAGCGTGGCAGATGAAAGAGGGGAGGGGAGGGCAAAGAAGGAGGCGAAACGTAGAGGTAGTTGGACGAAGGAGGACGATGGGGAACGGCGATGAGAACGACGGTGAAAAAAAGGTGGCGCAAAGGTAAGTGGTGTGACGTGCGTGGAAGTAGAATAACGAGAGAAAAAGAGGATAAAGGGGAGAAAAAGATGACGAGGTGGAGATTGTCTGCCGAAGGAACCTCTAACAACCTATGATCACGTTATTAATTGAAAGAGGACCGCCGATGCTACCGGTTACGCCACCGATTTTACGTGCCGTCTTATGGCCATGCGGCACCGGCACGGGCCCATTTTTTAACGAAAACATTCTCGTCGATACATAAAATCTCGACGGACTGGCAGGCCCCTGGTAAAGCTTCCGTAATTCGAGATAACCGTGCCTCCTAACGACATTATGCCGTTTCGTTGTCGCCCGCTCTCGGTGTCGCTTTTGACTTTCATTTCCACGCGTTTTACCTAATTGATGGACGATCCAGTAAGGATCGGCCTGTTTTGAAAAACCGGTAATTAGAGAGCGTCTAGCCGGGCGCGTTGTTCCTCTCGGGGGAATTGGCAAGATCGTGTCTGAATATAGAAGAAGACACTTCTCAGGAATCTTCGATTCTCGCAATCGACGTTGATCGATATTTTCTACGAAACGATTTGTTAGAACCTTTTTTGTGAAAAATATCAGCCAATGAAACTTGCTTGTCAGTTAATTTAAGGGAATATTAATCGCGGAATGTAAGGGAAATTTTTTGAAAAAGTCACGATTGAATAATTTTGATTATTATTCAGTTTGTCTGTCATTTAGACAAAGAACGTTAATCACGAAATGTAAAGGAAATTTTTCGAAGAATCACAAAAAAATTAAATAATTTTGATTATTACTTAATTTGTTTGTCATTTAAGTTAGGTATGTTAATCGCGAAGTGCAAAGGAAATTTCTCGAAGAACTACATGATTAAATAATTATGATTGTTACTTAACTTGTTTGTCACTTAAGTCAAGTATATTAATCACGAAATGTAAGAGAAATTTTTCGAAGAGCCACACGATCAAATAATTTTGATGTTACTTAATGAGTAACATCAAAAAACAAATTACTTCTACGAAATGAGTAGAAGGGAAATTTCTCGAACAACCGCGTAACGACGATTGAATAATTTGGAATTTCGAAAATGTTTCGAGTATAAATATATACACATGTGGGAAATTTTAGTATTATCGCTTGTTACAAATTTACTGTCGATGACCAATATCGATGACGATATCGACAATAAACTTAACTTATCGTCAACGAAGGAACATCTTGGTCACTTGTGAAACATTTCACTCGAGAACAGTTACCCCATAAACTCCTCTCATGTTGGTTATAACAGTTATAGCTTCCAGATCTCTCGAGCCGGAGATCTGGCCGATTTATTTTAATCGTTGCGCGACAGCAATCGTAGAACCGCACGATTTACCTCTTAATCCGACCGGAATGGCAGCTCACCTCCGATCGGTTTAATTTCCTCAATTTCGTACTCGTCGCCGTCATCGTCATCGTCATCGGCATCAACATCGATCGGCGCGTGGAAATAGCGACGATAAATCGCGACGATGTAGCGGCAGAGCGAGGAGGAGATTGCGAGAAGAGTGGCCGGGTGGGCTCGTCGATATCGTCGAGCTTCCAACTCGGAGAGAAAGTCGCGTCAATTATACGCGGGGACCGTGGCTTATGGCAGTCGTCTCTACGTGCCTCTCTTTCCCTCTGGCTTCTCTCTCTCTCTCTCTCTCTCTCTCGCGTTTACGCTTTACCTACGTGTGGGATACGACACACGCTGTTTCGTGCCAACGAAAGAGAAAGGGCCATTCCCGCACAAAGGGTTGCAGCCTGTTCTCTTTTTTCACCTTATTTCCCCCCTCCTCTCCCCTCTCGTTGCACATTTTATCTCTTTCTCTCTCTTTCTCTTTCTGTTCCTGTGGCTCGTTGCACACCCTTCTTTCTACCGGGGTCCCTTTATCATTCCTCCTTTCTTTCTCGCGCGATCTCTCCTCGTTGCTGGGGGACAGTGAGAGAAAGAAAAAGACAGCGAGAGAGAGAGAGAGAGGGAGAGAGGAGTAAAAAGAACGCGCCGGTCGAACAACTCTTGCAGGACAGTCACGAGTGTAGGTACGTACGCGTATATGAGCGTGCAGGCGCGTAGAACACGTTCCTCTCTCTCCCCCAGAGGGGAAAGGGTAGTAGTTATTGGAAAAATGTCTGGTATGCAAGCTGTCAGTTTTTCGTCGGCGACCGTTTCTTCCCGCGAGAGCTCACTCGAGTTTTTTTTTTTTGCGAACCCGCGCAGATCGCGATCCATTTCTCCATTGTTAGGCTCGATTTATATCATTGACGACCATATACGATGTCCCGCTTTTGGTTCGGTCAAATGTTCTATTATTTAAATTGTATACACGCGTTTATAAATTCTAGGATACTTATTATTAGCAAAATTAAAATTAAAATTAAAATACACTTAAAATTTACGCCAAAAATGACCTGGCTGCTTCTTCATTTCGTTATTGTTTTCGACAATTCTTTGAATAATTTCTACGAATGGTTTATGTCAGAAATTGTATTAGCAAACGGACATTTTGTAGTGATAAAAGTCCTGTTATAGATAGGCAGTGTTTTTTAATAAATTGAAATTTATAAATTGAAGAGCGAAGGAGGAGTATTGAAGAAAAAGAATATTCGGAACAATAAGATTAAGTAAAGAAAGTAAGAATAAGATTAAGTAAAGAAATTATAAATCTTGTAAGAAGAACACGTTGAAAACTGTGTTTAGTTTAGCGTGTAAAAATTAAATTTATATAATAACAGTATCATAAGGTGAACGGTGCAAGCCACAAATAGATCTCAATAGAGGGGACGTCGAGTCGAATCTAAGTTTCACCTTTCATACCTTTTCATAAATACATATCTGCATTAACTACTGTAAATAAATATCCACGAGTTCCCTTACACATACAGCTAAGTGTTCTTTTCCCGCCAATAAATTATAAATATTATCGCACTGTAAATAAATTATAATATTTATAATAAATTATGAATATTACAAATAAATGTCCACGTGTTCTTTTGTACATGCGGTACAAAATTAATTGCAAGTGTTCTTTCCCCGTCGATAAATTAAAGTCGAAAGATCGAGCCTCGAGAGGTTGGAGCTAAAACGAGCCGATATCTTGTATCCTTTCGGGGAATATTTCGCCAACTCGTTTCCTCGAAACTTTCGTCGAACGTGTCGATCGTGAAGCGCGCGCGATTCGTCCCGCGGTTGACGCGAGGCCGACTCGCGCGTTTCGAATCGGCGTTTCTTCCGTCGTTGGTTTTTCAATGGGCGAGCGAGAGGAGCGTGAAACACGGAAAGACGATCGCCGCGACTGCATTGTTCTCGTCGTCTAATAAGTCTCGCCGCGTGTGCGATAACCGCGTCGCATCGGTGCCGAGTGGCTACGCCCTTGCGATTCATACGTACGTACAACGCGTATATATAGCGTGTACTATATCGGCTCGGCTGGCGTTTCTCGCATTCGGCCGGAGGCTGTGGGCTGCGCGATAATGCACCGCGACATGCACATTCCTCGATTTTCTGCGTCTCCAATAACGTGGGTAGCCAGCCTTATATTTGCGCCTGCGACTCGCCACGTGTCCCGATCCTCTCCCGAGCATAGCTCGAGCTGTGGCCCGCGCAGGCCATGCCCGTTTGCCCGCTCGCGTGCGTACAGGGTGGCACAAGCGAGCAGGAGGTGATTCCATTTCCACGGTGAAAAAGTAGAATAAGTCGGCAACGAAGGATAAAATCTGTTCGTTCGAGCCAGTTTCGTTCTCGAGAAAATCGATGATTCCGATGACTTATGGATATTATATTTGAATTTCGCTGATTTCCGCGCGACGATTATTCTATACGTGCAAAATTGAGTGAAAAAAATGCGGAGCAAGATTTTTTTCGCTTTAAGACAGGCTTTGAATAAATTGAAAATTGCGTGGAATAAATACATACATATTAAAACAAACCATCTGTTAATTATTTTTTCTTGTCGCATCTAAAATTAGCTGAATTAAAATTGTAATATTGCATCCAGAATTAGGTAAATTCAAATTGTAACATTGACAAATCTTCAAATCCGATTCTTTTGAAAACGGAGGTTTTTAACAAATTTCATTCTTTCTTTTCCACTCATTTTTTTCGCCTAGAATCATCTCCTATTCGACAGTCCTAATTAGTTACAAAAATCCTCCATTTTCTTGCGAAATTTTCTTCCGATTTCAAACATGTTGATTTTAACTCTTTGTGGGTTATTGATCAATACAATTGTCGTTCGAGAAAGTGTTCGAACATTCAATTTTCGATGTTCGACAAATTGTCGTTATCTAAACTGCTATAATTTCGTAACAATCTCGGCTCATTTTAAAGCTCGAAGGCTCTACTTTCAAAATGCATCGTTCGTTTTATGTTATAACTGTAATTGTACACGCTTTTTTTCTCTCGAAAATCTTTTTCTCTCAGCGGAGTGCACATTTCAAGATACGTATCCTTATGCCGTTGCACGATGTGAAAATATCTTTGAAAATAAACTCGTTATTGTCATTAATGATAAAAATAAATTATTTTTAATAGTACGATTCTTTTTTTTCACAAAGTTTTTTTCACAATTTTTCTTTGACTATACTATGAACAATTTTAACAATAATATTTATTGCTAAACATATTCCACTAAAGTACAATAAAGAAAATACAAGAAAAAAGAGGAAGAAGATAAATAACGGTTACAATATTTAAACTGAAGAGCGTACCTCTTTCTTTGAACGTATCTCTAGAAAAAAAGAGTAAGTCTACAAATTGACTAATTTATCGGTCTTATTCGTCAGATCTCGAGAATCACAGAATCGCACTTTACGAGAGAAAAAATGCCAATTTCTTCTTCCTACATCATGAATAAATTCATTCCTTCCGAACGAGGTATAGAACAGACGATCGCTCTATATTAATAATTTTAAACAGAAACGACAGATCTGCTACAATTTCGCGATATAGTTTTGCAACTAATTGCAGAATCAGCACGCCGAATCCCGTCTCCGCTCCCTCGCCTCCACGCGATCTATAGTTCACCCGCAATTTTTCTCGATTTTTCCTCCCGTTAATTTCTCCTGCTCAATAGATATCTCCCCCGGAGGAACAGTCATAAACAACTTTATCTTTCTCCGGATCGAGCGCCCGTACCGAGACAATAATCCCGATCGGTTTCGCGATTGCTCGCGGTTCCGCTATGAGCGTTGTAATTTAAAAGCGGAGCCCGTTTCGCGAATCGGTTTGGCAAATCGGTTTTGCTTGGTTACACGATACCTTCGATCGAATGTCTCTTGTCGAAACCTAGAGGAGGCCTGGTTGCCTCTTATCGTGCCCCGTCTCGCGCAAACCTTGACCATAAACCAACGAACTCGCAACGCGTAATGTACAACACATTGGGGCGGGCATGGAGAGTTAAAATCGATCGACGTCACGCTCGAATCGATATGCATATTAACGGGCATAAATTGTTCTAAAAGGTTAATTGAAATTCCGGGAAACGTTATACCGCCGGACAATTCGGCACGCGGATCGGTGCGCGTGTTATCGCCGCTCTCGCCGGTTTCTGTTGCGCAATCGTTCGCTTAACTACTCTCTTTAACCCTCTCTCTCTCTCTCTCTCTCTTCGTCAATCGACACGCACTATGATCCTGCAATTTCTTTCTCTTTTGCACGAGCTATATTTAGAACGGCGGCTCTCGTTAGAGTTAGACAAGAGTTTCTACGTTTCTTCGTTCTTCTTCTGCGATTTTCCGGGGTTAAATCGATTCTTCGCACTCTCTGAGGGAACTTTCTGTAGTTAAGTCTAGTCAAAGATTATTTTTGTAAATACGTGAAAGTATCACTGAATGATACAGAGTTTAGTGCTAAACTCTTCTAAATTTAATTAATGAGTATTTATCGAGTGAATATGATTACAGTGGAACTCCGTTTATACGAAGTATGAGTAGTTTATAGAATTAAAATTCAAGGAATAGGAACCATTGATTCTTCCCTTTGATAGTGATTTTTCGTTCGTATAAGAGGATCTCAGGTTCAAATAAGTGGACAGCATTGCTGCAAAAAACCTTTCGTTTAAATCAAATCGTTAGTGCCAAGTAGCACAAAAGTAGCTTATCTATATGTATATTATAAAAAAAAATTTTAACTGTATTAAAACTGAAGGTATAAAATTTTATATTTGGAATGTATACGGAACCCATTACCTTTTTTTTTAAAGTGTTTCATCAAACCACTTTTTGACCAGATATATACTCTATTTAAACTAAACTAAAATTAATTGACTGAAATTTAGTTCAAGTAAATAAAATCTATATAAATGGATTTCCCCTGTATATCGCCATTTATTAATGGCTGTAGATTTTTTTAGTAATGTTATACAACGACAGACATATTTATTTCGTATCTAAATATCGCTTTTGATATTAACTTTTAAATCATTATTAGCCAACAACTTGAGCTCCTTTTTATGAGCTCCGTATATTCATAATTACTGATAATTATAGCGGACTTAGGACTTAGAATGTTGTACAATATACTTAACAGTATGATATCCGAACAAATGCCTAGAATAAACGATGTAAGAAGAATAAACAAAATTCGAAACAATATTCATATGAATAATTCACTTGGGAGTTCATTAAAGCTTTAAAAGGCAATAAAATGGCAAAGGAAATTATTTTTCTTCGGATTCAAAGTACGTATACGTAACGCCTACGTAACTATACTTGTTCCAGTAAATTCTTAATGCTGCATTGATGATTTTTTTTAAACGATGTCACACGTTTGAAAAACTTCAAATTATTATTCCCATATGCTATACGTTTTCATTCGAAGTGATTTCTTTGTAATTTAATAAATTGTCAGTAGACGATAAAAGAGAAATTTTCTGAATGCAAAGGGTTAAATTCATTCGATCGTAGAATAAACGCAGAAAGGATGTATAATGCATCGCACGAGACTTTATAACGATACGAATTTTGAATATGCCCGAGATCCGATCTCTTCGTGAGTTCGTGATCTAGAATCTTTTTCCCGCCGTCACCACTATTGGCCGAGGAAATCCGCTAATGTTCTCCGGGGGAATGGCGCAATAATCGCGAAATCGTTGTCGCGTTGTCTATCATTAGACTTTCACAAATACCGTTCCAACGATATGATGCTTGGTTAATAATTAGGAAATTTGCCTCGCTTACGTCACGAGTTCGATCATGTCATTAATGCTACGTCCCAATGGTATTTTTTTTGATCCCCCGAGTCACGAAGAGCGAGCTTCCCAGCAGATCCACGCTTCCTAACGATCGAACCCAGTTGAAATCGGTAAAGAATATCGATTAGTGTTGTAAAAATGAGTCGTGAATCTTGAGCTTTCCGAAATCGCGAGTTCAAGTCTCAAGGGTTAATCTAAGTTTAAATCTTGAGCTGTAACTTCTAGATTGATCTATACAATGATGATTGGCAAACAGTATTGTAGATCGTGAAATGTCACAATATCATGCCGATCATGTTGTTTGCTTTAACCTTGAAAATCAGAGCTGAGTCTTGAAACTTCAGTCTTCAAGCTTTGAACGTTTGAGCTTCGTAGGATAAGAAGTTTTCTTAAAAACCTGAGCCATGGAGCTTCGTAGACTCGGCCTTTATACGACACAAGGAAAATGATGACGAACGAGGAACAGAAACTGAAGGAGAAGAGGAATCTTTTACGTGAAAAGATTAATTGATTCGGACACGTCGACAGGACGTTTTCGGAAATTTCTCGCGATCGATCGGCCTCGACTATCTCGATCTTGTTCGGATAAAAGGGAGAGGCGAAACCTGACGACAGAAAAAGAAACGAACGGGCTGCCTCTACGACTCAATTAGCGTGCGTCTGAAATTTCCGCGAAACAAGCAGAGAGAAAACACGTGGCGGAAGGAACCGGTGAAAGGGTTAAGCTTCGTTTACATTGGTCGATTTTTGGTCGGTGTCGATCGATCTCGAATCAAGTTTTGATGTTTTGTTGTTGACAATTGCCGCCAATGCAGTACGTAAAGACATTTTACTTAGAAAGAAAATAATAAGAAAAAATTGGAATCAGAAATAATTAGAAAAAATAATTGTTCTAAAAATGAAAAATGGAGAGAGACGTCGTCGGTGAGAGAGTGAATCAAACAACAATGAAAGAATTGGCTTTGGATGGTTGAGAAATCAGTTGAAAAATTTCGTACGTTGCTCGACAAAGTTAATTAATTGAATTATCCGATTGCAAGAGATACCATCAGCGACACAAAAATTACGATCATTCTCCAATAATCGTAACCGTTTATTCGGTAATTTATGCAATTAGCTCCTCCATCGTCGCTGTAGAATTTTTATCACTGACTGAAATGCTGTTCTGAGTTTTACCAAATTTTTGGTCGCGATTCAAAGAAAACATACGTTTTTCCAGCGTGTGGAAAACAAGAAAATACGTATAGGAGAGCAAGGGCAGGAGTGAGAGTAACGGAACAAACGAGAGGAAGAGAGAGAGAGAGAGAGACAAGAGGGAGAAACAAAAGAGAAGATGAATCGAGAGTCGGTGGTGGTACGTGGTCGAGGAAGACGAGGCCCGACGAGACAAACGAAGGAGAAGAGAGAGAGAGAGAGAGAAGGCAGAGGACAAGGATGTAAATCATAATATGTAAATCCGTGTGATTTCGTTTGACTCCGGCTGGCTCGAATGACCGGCGCTCCGAACTGATGGCCACTTGGCCGAGGAACTCGAAAAGGCATTCCGCTGAGGACTCTCGCGTCTCTTTCGGCTCATCGCGTCTTCTTTCACCAGCCGGCCGCGTCTCTCCCGCCCTCTCCTTCTCCTTCCTCCTCCTCGAGGGATCGATGTCTGCGGCTCTTTCGTCGATTTTCTTTCCTCTGGCTGCCGGCTGCTGCCGTGTGCCGTGGTGCCTCGTCGTAGAGACGAGGTCTGCCTGTTGAAAGTTCCTCGCGAAACCTCGAAAAATGCGTCGGGGGAAACCGTGAAGCATCGTAAATAATCTCGTTCTTAGGCTTCTTTTCCGTGGTCTTCGTTTTTTTCCCCGCATCTTCCCTCAAAACCTCACCCCACCACTCCCGTGTCTCTTCTTTCGTTTGGCGTTTTTCTCTTCTCTTCATCTTCCAACTCTTCATCTTCCTTCCTGCTTGTTCAGCCGGAGGGACAATGAGTCTCGTATCGCGAGGATTCTCGTTTTCGGTTGTCCGAACGGTTGATTGCGTGGCTCCGTGTAATTACCGCGAAGCTGTTCTTCAGCGATCGTCGCGACGTTGTCCGCGTTTTAGAAGTGTGCATTATCGCGCGTTATAGAGGCTAGATATCCGCGTCGTTCGTGACGTTTTAATTTTTTCTACGACGAATGTAGCTATGTATATTCTGAATTGAAGATTGCACATTAACGTGTGATTAAACAAACGAGTAGTCGTTCGTCCAATCCACTTCGACTTCGATTTATACGTAAACGTTGTGCTCGTTAAACGAAAGTTGGTTCATTTCAATGTTACGTTCATTTTTATTGCAACAGTCATATTACACGATAATAATTAATATAAAATATAATCTATTTATATTATTATAACAGTAATATAATTATCATTATATAAAATACGGAAACTCCGGATGAAAGCAGGCAGCGCGTGACAGACGAAGATTAGAGGGTAAAGCTGGAGAAAATCTGATGATCTTTTCGAGAAAATTGGCGGAAAGTGGAAAATTGCGGTATCGACGAGTAAAGGAAGTATCGAGATTCACAGATGAGCAATGAATAGATAGGACAAAAATAGAATAGAATAAGAATTGGAATCAGTCGATGATTAATTCTTAAAACTATGATGGCTGGTATGAATGCAGTTTCGAACTCCGTCTATTTGAACTAAGTAAAGAACTCTTGCTGGTTGAATCCATTTGAACTTAGTCCCGAACTTCTGTTCTATGAGCGAACAATCTAAAGAATCAATGGAGAATCAATTTTATGAACTATAAACGGACGTTTTATTACAATGTGCAAAAAAAAGCCACGCTTCGTGTTTACGTTCGTGCAAAATGATGTTCATTGCCAATACGGCTGGTACGCCTATTCGAAACGAGGTCCATTGTGATGGACGTCGTTTCAACGCTCGTATATCCTAGACGACGTTATCTCGAGTCTAGGATAGATACGTGTTCTTCCGATCTCCTCTTTCCTCAAGGTCAGCCGACGGAGCCAAGAAACATTATAAGTAATTTCCTGGAACCGATTACCTGAAGATAGCTAAGGGCTGGTTCTTGGAGTTACCGAATAGAACGGCGTTTCCAAAAAAAGAAAAAAAAAAACCGCGGCTGACTTTTTATCGGTAAACGATTCTTCGGAGAATTAATAATAAAATCGAATGATGAAGATCAGACAAATGTGTCGACACACGCTAGATTTCTTTCAATGTTTTTGTAGAAAATGATACTCATGAATAGAATACCACTATACGAAAGCAATGTGCAGAGTAGCGAATAATGAGTTACATACAATATATACAATAATAATGCGAGTAATATAAAAATTCGAGAATCGGAAATGTATTGACACGTGAAGAGTTTATTTGCAGTTCTAACAACGTTTCGCCATTAAATACAGATTAAACACTGGAATTACTAGTGTGTCGATACTTTTTTTTATGTTTTTTGTATTATTATTGTGTAACTCATTATTGGAAATTGCTATTGCGCATGTTACTTTTGTACGTAATGAATTATTTGTGGAGACAGATTTTGCTAATCTGCATCATTTGTTTTCATAAAGATGTTGCAAAACGAGGTGTATCAATACATTTATATATTTCTTATAAATATATATTATGTAATATTTTTATATATAATATAATATAATATAATACTATTATATATCATATATTATATAATATATTTCATTCCATTCCATATTTTATAATACACATTCATAACATATATTAGTGTTCCCTTCAAGCGTTCATACGTGTACTTCCGTTTTCGTTCGATAAATTACATGTTACTTAATTTCGCGTGATGTTTCGGGTACTACTTCAGAAAATGGCTACTTCAGTTTCTTAAACCAGTAGCGTACATTTACAGCAAGTGTCTTTTTTTTTAAATAAAATTAATGTGCCAAAATCAAACTTTCCGAAAGAATGATATTTCATACTGCACACATAAATCATATTAACACATTAATATTACCTTTATGAATGAATGCCCTACGATTCCGTAGTACATTCATTATTTTAATACTAATGCGAGACCCACTTGTAATTCTACGTTATTTAGGGTGGATTGTTTCAATCCATTGTCGATCTAATTGTTTCAATCCATTTTCGATCCGATTGCCAAATCTAAGAGAAGCTAATACTGATTCGTTTCCTGGCTCATTAACACTTTACCGACCGGTAGCCTATTAATCGGCTACTATTTACCGCTATCGGTCGGTAAAGTGTCGATATCGTGTAATAATATATTTATATATTTTAACACTTTATCGACCGGTAATATCGTATATTAATATATACAAATATATTGTTATACGATATTAATACTTTATCGACCGTGTATTAGCGGTGAATAGTTAGCCGATTAATAAGCTACCGGTCGGTAAAGTGTTAAACAATTTCACAACGTGCGTGAAAAAAGTTAGTCGCCTAACCTATAATTCATAATACGTCTTATCCATTTTTCTAAAATCTTCACGATTTATTAATTTGTCTTCTTTCCACGTCGTAGAATGGAAATTGATTAAATAAATAAATTAATAAATTTATTAATAAAGAAAGAAGAATTAACAGATCGCGAAGAGTAAATGCATAAATAAATAAAAAAAGTAAATTATAAATAAATAAGAATAATTATACATAAATAATTTCTTGATAAATAAACTGACAGAAATAACGGACTATAGTTGGCAATTTTGCTGGGTACGGGGCAAGCCCTCCATCGAGGAAGGTCGACTGCGTTTTACGCCGCTGAAGGGCTTCGAATACTTGTACGGACTCGTACGTGGCTCGTAGCCAACACAGCTCACGACACCCAAGTGCAGCCAAGGACAACGTGGGATATGGAATCGAATTCCAACGTAACGCCGGAAAAATCGTGGATAATCGATCGAATCGTGGCTCGAATTGAAAAGAGTAAACCACCACCGCCGGTTGGCTTACACCGTGACGAAATCGAAGCGTATCTCGATCCTCGTAGGCGGAACGTAATTCGTTCGTATTCCTCGGGTGGGCAGAGTCGGCGTCGGTGGCTGTTGCGAGCCGTGGCAACAATTCTCCGGAGAGGGGAATAAATACGATTCGCTTTCATTCATAAGGGACTTAAGCGGTTCGACCGACCGCGGGCGTTGTTTCCTCTTTGCGAATTACGAGGGAAACAACACACGCGATCGCGCGAAACTACCACCACCACCACCACCAGCAGCGAAGAAAGAGGAGAAAAAACGTGCAACGACAGGCACGGAATGCGGCGATCGCACGACCTTGATCGAACAATTTCAGCCACGGTCGAAATAAATTTCGACGGTTCTGACCTCAGAGATGCGATATCGCACGTGAAAGAGAAAGAAGAAGAAGTCAAAGAAGGGGAAGAAGACAGGTCGCCACTGGTAGTACTGTTATACTTTCATATTCTCGTGCGAAAATGTTCGATAAGCGGGGAGTTAGCGAGGCAACGAGGAGAAACGATAAACGGTATTGGCGAACAGCAACAGCAACAGCAACAGCAACAGCAACAGCAACAGCAACAGCAACAGCAACAGCAACAGCAACAGCAACAGCAACAGCAACAGCAACAGCAACAGCAACAGCAACAGCAACAGCAACAGCAACAGCAACAGCAACAGCAAAGAACAGCAACAGCAACAGAACAGAACAGCAACAGCAACAGCAACAGCAACAGCAACAGCAACAGCAACAGCAACAGCAACAGCAACAGCAACAGCGGCACCGGTGGTGTCGGTAGCTGGCAACTAAAGTTAGAGGGGGAGGGGGAGGAAGGGAAGAGAAGGGGGGAGAGAAGAAAAAGAAAAAAACAACAACCGGCGGAGAGCCCGTGTGGTATCGTATGAGGAAAGATATTCACAAAGTTATAATCACCGGCGGCCGCTGGTCTAAAGAGTCACGTACGAAATGCAGCACACGAAATTCAGGCTGTCAGGCAGCAAGATGCATAATTAAATGTTGCCTCTCGAGGGTGAGGCGCGGTGAGGAAATCGCGCGAACGGGCACGGGCACGGGCACGAACACGGGTGCGGGCGCGAGACCCGGATAACACACATAGGGCGGAGAGGAAAAAGGTAAAGGAGCAAGAAGAAGACTAAGAAAAAGGAAAAAGAAACGAAGATGAAGAAGAAGAAGAAGTAGAGAAGAAGAAGAAGAAGAAGCGGAGAGGAAAGGAGAGTTGTTGCACGAACTCGCGTGTCGCTCATAGCCAACGGCTCGCATAGTCAAAGGCAATATAAAAGGTATAGAGTATAGAGTGTGGAATTCAGCCTCTCTCAGCTTGAGACCCGGGGTTCGGGGGCTTGACTTGCTTCTTCGACTCGATTCTCGAGAGTCTCTCTCTCGAGTGCCTCGTTCTCTTGGTTGATGGTGGAACGAAGCATTCTGGTTCCCCGTCATGCTAGCCGTAGGCTTCGTGCGGCTCTTTCGCTTCGCATGCCTGAAAGTTGGTTCACAAGGCGAGCGGTTGGTTGGTTCGCCAACCGGCGGGAGAGAAACTTCGGCCGGTCTGTGGCCAGGACAGGAAGGATCTCTCTCTCCTCTGTGTTCAGAGGCCGGCTGGGCTCTCGGGTCCGTTTTAAATTGATCGACGACCCACCATCCACCGTATCGTCAAAAATATCGAGATTTAAAGTGGACGAATAGATTACGATGGAATGTCTCGCGCACCACGATCCTTCAAAGAATCTCAACCATTTCTTTCTTTCTTACTCTTTCTCTCTCTGTCTTTTCTTTCTCATCTTACCTCCGTATCTTCTTTTCCTTTTCTGTTTCTGTCGACCGTCTCTCTTCCCTTCGCCGATATCGACGACGTATCTGCTCCTCGTGTCCGATCGCCACGGACACGTTTAATTCCCCAGGCTTGCCCCTGTTCCTTTATTTTCCATCCACCCGGCAGAATTTGATGTTTCTGTTTCGTTTCATTTTATCGCGGCAGCTGCTAAGTGAAGCCGTTTGTTCGCGGAATTTATGGAAATGCGAGAACGCGACAGATTACCGATTGACCGGCTGGCTAAATTATTCTCTTATCCGGGAGATAAGGCGCAGCCAACGAAATTCCGAGCGATGTGTCCGTCCCTCCTCTTCGCGTTGTTGCTCGTCGAGTATCGATCAAAGCGGCTCGAATAAAGTTGTCCCGCAGTGATAGTGGGCAGAGTGGAACACGGAAGGATATCGTGGAAATGCAGAGGTGAAAACGGAGGCGGTCACCGTGATTATTAAAGCCGGACAAGACGGAACCAGGCGGAAAAATGGCGACTTTTCCGTGGCGCCACTTTCTAAACCGCGACCGTACATATTAGACGATTTATTATATATATTATAGAGCGTGTGTGGCGGACCACGCCGGGGATATTAGAAAGGACGGAATGATAATCGAAGGTCAAGTACTGAACGATACCAGTTGATACTGGTCCGACGAAGCCGCGCAACTCGTGGCCTGCATCTTTACACGTCTTTATGCACAGGACAGACGCATTGTCCACAGTACACACCGGTGTATCATTATGGAAAAAGAAGACAATCCGAACGATATCTTTGTGAATTCGAAGGATAGCGGAGAGAACAATGGTGATAAATGAAGTTATCGGGTCGACGATAAGAATCGAAAGTAAGGTTCAACGTGTATCAACCCGGAAGAAAGTGAAAACGATTGCGAATCGTTTCTTGATACAGAAGTACAAATATGGACTGCGTATAAGAGAAATAAAAAATGTTTTTCGATATGAGAGGAAAATAGAAAAAAGAAGAGACGAGGTAAACAAACATAAGTAACGCAAATTGCGTCGATTAATCCGTATACGAGGGAAAGTGTTCTGTACACGTTGAAACGAAAAGAGATTTTCCAATACGAAGGCGCGAGGAAAACGAGAGAAAAAGAGAAAGGAAAAAAAGAGTAGAAAGAGTGGAAAGCGAAATTCAGTGACGAGCTGCGAATGACTTCGATATAGAGAAAGAAACACAAACAGCGTCGATTAATCTGCATATGAGGGAAAGTCTCGGTGCGAAGCCAAAAAAAGGAGCGAGAAAAGCGAAAGAAAAAGCGAACATGTTTCGACGTACAAGAACACAAACAAACTGCGTCGATCAATGTGCATATGAGAGAAAGAAAGAACGTGGCGAAATCCGAAAAATGATTGTCGAGATGTAGAATGATGCGAGGGAAATGAAAGATTCGAATCGTGAATCGAGAGCGAATCAAGTCTGTTACTCTCGTGTGTTAATTAACTGAGTAATCCACGGGCAAATCGATAAGAGGGATAAACGTTATTATGACCTGACGTTGTCGGATGAAATCCAACGCGACGAAAGGAATGTTAATCGCTGGGTTAAAGTTACAGGCGACGTTAATCGCGAGAATTCCTCGCACGGATTCGTGCCGTTTCGTAAAAGCGACGAATGAATGATGCATAACGATTATTGTTAGTTGTCGGATTTTCAATTGGAGTGAACGTATATAATTAACCCTCTGTAATTTGAATTTCGTTTACTTCTACAGGTGGCGAAGGTTATTTAATTGTATTATAGTTATTTGTTCAGGAGAATGCGGAGGATATGCTTTGTCAAGTCAATCTATATCACAGACTATTAAAAATCATGTGTCTGTAACATTCGGAGATTCTCTGGATTAAAAAACGAATACACATAAGATGATAAAAACTGTACTAAAACACGTGTACACAAATATGCAAAAAGACGTGTATAATATTTAATATAATATGTAATTACGTACAATGAAGAACATATTTCATCAAAGCAACAAAGTCTATATTATATTAAACGTTCGTAAAATTTCCCTAGATAAAAGAACATATAGACATAATAGGTATACTAAGGACTACACTAAAAAAAACATATATGTAAGATATATATATAATATTTAATATAATACGTAATTACGTACTCATACAACATGTTTTATCAACAAAATCTATATCATACTAAAAGTCTGTCTGTAAAATTTCCCTAAGTTAAAAGACGTATACCCACAGGTATACTAAAGACTACATTAAAAGACACGTATAATATATAAAAAGATATATACTATTTAATGTAATATGTAACATGGACTCATACAATGAAGAACATGCTTCATCAAATCAAATTAAGTTACACTAAAAAATGTATAATATATAATATAAAGTTATTTGCTCATACAATGAAGAACATACAAAATCTGTGTCACGATAAAAATCGTGCACGTTCAGAGGTTTCCTGAATTCAAGACTACCGTACAACGACGAGCGTAATGCAAAAGATACACGTACACGGGTACAGACATTGAAGATATACAGGTCTTTAATCCTTTGGTACATGTTTTACCTGCCACATATAGGTGCACGTGTGTTTCAGTACACGTTCAAGACCGCGATTTTTGATTCGCACGGATTCACGTATCTTCCGACGCTTAGTATATAAATCGTGTCCGTAATTACGCGCAGGTAAGGTAATGAATTCCTAGCGTCGTTTTATGTCATAAAACGAACTCGTAAAATATCTGGCCAACTATCTGACCTGACACGATCCCGGATTGTAAAGTACCGACAGTTTCTACTATCGTCGAGACCGCTACCGGTTGACACGCGTAAAAACGAAGAGAAGAGGTCTGTCGATACTACTCTCAAGTTCATTCTCTTTTCCCCTACTTATCTTGCCTCAAATCGTTTCCATTTTGCGCTTCGCGCAGTTGCGATCACATTTACAGCCGAACATCGTATCGTACGTGTTGTCGTAGCTCTCGTAGCTTTACGATCGTTCGATGAAAATCGCTGGCTCCTCGGAAACATGTAAATAACACGAAAATAACATGCTGCGTGAATGGCTAATTAACTGGAAGTGGTCGCCAAGGTTGTGTCAACTTTTACGTCTATCTTCTCTACTTTCTTCTCGAGGCGAGGCAGCGATTAGAGAGAGGATCTCTGCGATAATCCGACCGAAGATATTCCACTGGTGCTTGGGAACGAGCGAATTGACGGTTCACCGCGGTCTGTTTCGATCAAACTCGGCCAATAATATGGCTATCTATCGTTGAAAAAACTCTTCACAATCCTCTTTAATTTCTCGACTGTCTTGTAAAATTATGAATTCTAAAATGTATAATATTTGTATTGAAATACTTTCATACGCGGTTAAAAATGTAATTGAGAGTATTTTACAATAATTATACGCAATATTAACACAATCTACGTTGCACGATTTGATCGAGTGATCTTCAGCATAGTGAAGAACGAACATTTGCAAATGTGATGTTCAAAGACAAGTGATTTGTTGTTAACTTAGACGTTTTTATCACATCACAATGATAATGATTTTTGCATTAACCATGAATCACGACGATAATGATTTTTAGATTGACCATGAGTTGTGATTACAATTCTAATTACTTATTGCATCATTGATGCAGTATTCAATTATTTAACAATTTCATAATTAGACTACGAATTTTTATGTATTTATTACTGGAGGAATATCATAGGAAATTTGAAAGTGCGAGCACAAGTAAAATATTCTACCGAGATTTTACTTTTTAAACTACAGCGTAAAATATAGAAATTCGTGCAAAAATTCGCACAGTTCAATCGCTAGTGATACTCAGTCCTTGGTCAAATTACGTTTTGCTCAAATTTGGTTCGCATTTGAGCCGAGAGAACGACACTCGATACACTGCGACGCTGATTATTTCAACGAACGAATTAGTCCACGTTTTGTAAGTAGCCGTACTATAAGGGAATTTCTTTTCTTTTCTTTTTTCTTTTTTTTTCCTTCTAACGTATCCGGACGAACAGTCCATTCTTTTTTTCATGGTTCGAAAGTCTCAGCCGGCACAATGACCAGCGGAGTACCATTATACCGATTGCACATTTACCGAGAGCTTTTTGTCTCGCGGCGCTCTAATTCATGCCTGCACAAAAGTTCGCCTCGCGTCCACGCTGGCGATGACCTTCAAAATGGAGCCTTTATTAATGAGGGTATTCTCCGTGCCAAACCCTCACCCTTCCTTCTTTTTCCCTTAACCGTCTTTTGCTGGCTGACACGTCTTTTTACTCCGTTTCGCCTTCCCCCGTGCGATCAGCACGCTCTGCGCGGCTGTTCTCCCTCTTCTTATGAGATCTTATTTCCCTTTCGCCAGTGAATTTCGGGCATTCCCCGAGTCGGCGAGCGATGCTTGTATTTCACGATTAGGCACTGCCTGTTTTATCGAAATGCGAGCATTTGAACAGTTGATGTAATTCGATAAGAAGATTAATTAATTCGATGATTTGACAAGGAGATTATTTCTTGCGATAATTTGGCTCGAATGATTTCCTTAAATTAAATTGGGACAAGACAGATGTTATATCTGTCCTTTGTGAAATTTGTAGCTAGAAACAGATATCTCGATCACTTAATCTCACATTTAAAATCGTTCGAATGGCATCGAGATAAATTTTCATTCTCTTTCATTCACCTTCAACATTATTTTGTTTTTGTCGTATCTTGGCGGATGTTTTGTTAGAACTTGCGATCGAAGTATTAAATATTTGATCGGAGATCAAAATTAGATTTGTGAGTCTCATTTGAAGTATATTTTGTATATTTATTATAATTGTATGAATGACAATGAATGACAATGGAAAATGAATTAACACGACTTCGTAGAAAAAGATCATGTAACGATCCACTCGATGAAGCTTCTACTTTGACAGTCACGCGTTCATTTTTTTTTTTTTTTTCGAAGATGATTTACATCGTGTGAAGCAGGTGAGAAATTAAACATATTTTCTTCTCGAAAATTGTAAAAATTCAAACGTCTCTAGAAATAGTAAGAAATCTTTTTCGTAACGAGATCTATCATTGTTTCGGAGAATGAAGTCTTCCCTCTACCACGAGCCCTTAAACTTGATGCACGATTATTTCTCAGCGTTTTATTGGACTTTGAATGCTAAAAAGATTAAAGCAATTGAAGAAATCCTAACATTTCGTCATTTAATCCTATTCAAAGTTTAATAAAACGTTCAAAAAAAATTGTACACCAGGTTTTAAGTGGTCATTGTAAAGAGGAGATTTCGATCTTCAAGACAACAGTTTTTCATTATTTTATTATTAAAGACGTTTGAGTTGGATGACGACGAAGTGTTCAATGATCGATAAAACGATCGGAAAGGTGCAACAAGTAAAATGATTTTAGTCACGAAAAAAGAAAAATCGTTCAATGTTACCCAATCGCGAAAAAATAGAAAATCAGAACGAACGATTTCATTATTTGCAAAATTCTGACGCGTCGGTGTCTTTACCGCTAAATGGCGAACGTGTTTCCACGCGTCTCTGGTCCCAACGCCACGATCGAGACCGGTCCCCCCCCCGAGAGAGAGAGAGAGAGAGATGTCCCAGTTAGATTCGGCAAAACGGCTCGTTCGAAAATTCTGTCGCAAGCCGCGAAACCGTGTGGCGAACGGTGACGAATAAGATAATCGGTGTCGCGCCAGGTACCGCACCGGGAATATGTCAAGCGTCGTGTCGCCAGGCAGCTCGATTCCCCAGGCATCGGCATCGGGGGCACCGTTCTCCAAGGCCTCCCCCGTCTGTCTGTTCCCCGCGAGGTCAGCCACGAGTCGAGTGGCTCCATGCCTCTTTCAGTTCTGAAAAGACGTTCGCAACAATGCCCGCGAAAAGAGGTGCGCGCCTCCGCTATATAGGCTGTTGAGCAAGAGAACCCGCCGTATCCGACTTGCCTCTATATCCGAGTTTCTTTCATTCCCCCATATGCTCACCTTTTCCCTTTCTTCTCGCCATCGGTATACCGGGTGTGAAAGTATTTTTTGCCGCGGCACCCTATCTTTCCATTTATCGTTCGTCTCGCGCGAAAATTAGGGGGAAACTCCCTGTTTGGATCAGAAAGTGCAGTTCTGAGCAGAAAGTGCAAGAAAGGTAACCCACAGGATATTAACTAAGTTCTGAGCTGTTAAGGTTTTTTATTTCATAATTCGCGTTTCGTTAGAAATTCCATAATTACGATCACTTTTGCTTTTATCGTAACTTTTTATGGAAAATTGCGTTTCGTTAGAAATTCCGACTTAATAAAGGTCAGAATTTGTATGTTTTTATCTTAACCTTTCGGTCAGAATTTGTGTTTTTATCTTTTATCTTTTATCAAAATTCGCGTTTAATAAGAAATTCCATAATTACGGTCACTATTGCTTTCGGTCATCTTAACTTAGAAATAATGTATCTAGACAAATGTTCGTTTTTTATCTTTTATATATTATCGTTTAAATATTAGAGAAATATTATAAATATTATCTGTTCTCATTGCAAGATATTGTAATGAGAAGTATTTTGCTTGACTTGCGCATCGAAGTGCGTAAGAAAACTCTGGAAATTCTGTACAACGGTTTTATGAATAACAGATCACCTTATGATTAACAGTTGATATCCAGCTTAAATTTCGTTCTTATATAGTTCTTTCTTTATCTTCTGACCCACATTCGAGTTTTTTTTATCAATCATGGAATACAACGATCACTATCGTTAGATAGAAATAATGTGTGACTTGCATGGAAATTATGACAGATAAAGGAATTAAATATTTATATACACAGCTGCTTGAGAAATATTTCGCCAAATGTAGCTATAAATAAAGATATAAGATAACTAGACACCAAGAGATGTCAGAATTAATAAATATATCGTCTTTCAACATTTTGTAAGTTAGTTCTCTCTTGCACCCGATCCTTCAATTTTAATGTCGTAATCGACACGTGACGCGAATGCAGTAGAACGAAAGAGATTGAAACACTACGGGGCGGATTATAAAAGAATATTTTCGAAATGATCTTCGGTTTCCTAATTTGGACCATCAAGGTATCTTAACACTTTACCGACCGGTAGCCTATTAATCGGCTATTAATCGATATCTACTATTTACCGCTATCGGTCGGTAAAGTGTAGATATCGTATAATAATATATTTATATATTTTAACACTTTACCGACCGGTAATATCGTATATTAATATATACAAATATATTATTATACGATATTAACACTTTACCGACCGGTAGCCTATTAATCGTCTATTACTTACCGCTATCGGTCGGTAAAGTGTTAAGTTGAACATGTCTGTTTTCCATTGTTCTAGAGAAGAACAACTCTGTTCTATTGTAAGAAGGATTTTAAAATATATCGAGAAAATGTAAATCTGCAAGTGGTCAAATAATCGCTCGTTGTCGAGCCAAAAAAACTCTGCTCCGCTACATTTACGAAATATACGCCCGTCATACCGGAAATTTATACTCTTCTCCACCTTTCAGAAATATACAGCCGTGCGTTGCGATGTTCTCGCGCAAAAGTAGATCTCATTTCAAAAGTGAACGAAGGGTGAAAAATTCACGGACGAGTGGAAAATCAGAAGAACACGTGACGCGCGCGCGTCCCTTTGAATAAATCAGTTTTTTAGTACTGTCGCGGTGGAAACGATCGTTCAGGGGTGGAGGAGAAAACGAAGGAAGGGTGATTTAGGGTTCGAACTCCGATATAAACTTTCGGTTTACAACCGAGTACGCGGCGGGCCGTAAAGTCGTCCTTAAACTAAACGTAACGCGCGATCCTTTATACCGTCGGGGGACGAACCAACGACGACGATTCTCAGCTCCCTGTCGTATTCCTCGCGTCTAGTGTCGTCGTCGTCGTCGTCGTCGTCTCCGGCGAGCCAGCCGGAACGTTCCCGAACAGAGGATCCACGTACACCTACATGACCGGCTATTACCCGTGCGCAGAACAATGCTCACGCTCCACGGTCCGGGCTAAAAACAGGAATAGTAATGAACGTGATTGCCGGCCGACGTAAGAACACTTCGTATATAGCAATTACGCGCGCGCGTCTCGACAGACGCGGGTTGAAAGCAAAACGAGCGTCGCCGGAAGACCAGGGTCGTCGTTCGGCCTCCGTGTCCTTGGAAACCACGGAACCGTTTTACTCTCGTCGAAAGTTTCTTCTTTTCTTTTCCTTTCTCTTTTTTTTTTTTTTTCGAACGAGCCGATCGATTTCCCGCAAAAGTGGATGCGCAACGATCTTCCATCCAAGTAACATAACTCTCGGAGCAAAACTCGGTTAATTTGAGGCTGTAACTTGTGGGTGTTTCTATGTACAAAGAGGAGAAAATATATTTTAATAAATAATATATGAATAATTTAAATATATATTAAACTTTATATATATATATATATATATTTAAATATCAAAGTTTATAATATCCTGAACATTGAAATAAAACATCGCGGTTCATGTACTGCGAGACACTCGCAGTTCGATAATGTCTCGTAGTCGCAGAGTTTGATCCATGTCTTGCACTAAGAATTTGATTCGCTAAACTTGTAAAATAACTAAAATGAAATAATAATTTACTTCGAAGAAATTTCGATACTTCTTGAAATGAAGTTAAATCTCTCATGCACGAAGGGTTAATGTCTTTTCAATTCTTCTCAAACGTATTCGAAACTATTCGAGAAAAAAGGGAACTATGGTAGGAATAGAAAACGAGGAGGGAAAAAAGTTTGGCAGAGAAGAGAGAAGAAGAAAAATTTACACGTGTTTACATGATGTTCGGCACGATCGAATAGCTATGTTTGAGATACAATTAAAAGAAGTGGGAGGAAGAAAAGAAAAAGGAAGAAGAAGAAGAAGAAAAGAAGCAAGAGGAACGAGCCGAGTGACCGAGCGAGCTCCGCCCTCCACCCTCTGTCCTTTCGAACCTTGTGGCCTTTCAAATCGAGTAAAACGAACTGTAGTCAAAGAATCGTAGCTATTACAGTGGGTGAAAAAAGTATTGGCACGCCTAGTCTTTTGGTGACATTTTTATGAGAACAAATGACGTGTGAACAAAATCTGTTATAGTACGTATAAAAGTAATATAAAAATATGTAAATTAAATATAAATATATAAATATATATTTTATATATATATTTAATATATAAATATATAAATTTATGGCAAGTATAAAATTTATTATATACTTTTATATAATAAATTTATTATATCCAATAATGAGTTATGCAATAATAATACGAGTAATAATATATTTTGCAACTCGAATAACATTCCGTCAATGCAGATTAAAAATAATAAGTGTAATTACTCAATAATTCTTTGACTCTCGAATTCTTATATTATTATTCTACAACTCATTATTGGAAATTACTACATTTGAACATAGTGAATTATTTATGGAAACAGATTTTTCTGATGTATCATTTTGTTTTCGTAAAAATGTCGTGAAAAGCTAGGTGTACCGATACTTTTCTCATTTCCACTGTATCATCTCTCTCACGTTCAAAGATACAAACACGATAAACTGGAGAAAGAAAACGAAGAAAGAATAAAATGTTAAATTAGGATTGAAGATAGGACAGGACTATTAATCATCCGGACATCGCGATCGATCTGACAGAGATACAGGCATCCGGGGTTTTTTCCACGTATTTAGCGTAAGGCATGACGTGAAACTAAAACTCATCGACGATGAGGCTGGAAATGGCTCACGAAAATATTCGAACTTTTTTATGTACATTACTACAATTATTTATTTCATTATAAAACTAAGCGATGAATGTAATTAATTTTCATAATTATTGATATTAACTATTAATAATTATTATGATTACTAACGTGGTTAGAAATATTGGTACAACAATTATAACAACACGAAATTGAAACCATCAGCTGTATGAAACATTTTGAAATTTCATTAGTAATTATACGACGATAACGTTTCGAATTCGTTTTTATGTACATTACTACAATTATTTATTTCATTATAAAACTAAGCGATAAATGTAATTAATTTTCATAATTATTGATATTAACTATTAATAATTATTATGATTATTAACGTGGTTAGAAATATTGGTACAACAATTATAACAACACGAAATTGAAACCATCAGCTGTATGAAACATTTTGAAATTTCATTATAAAACTAAGCGATAAATGTAATTAATTTTTATAATTATTGATATTAACTATTAATAATTATTATGATTACTAACGTGGTTAGAAATATTAGTACAACAATTATAACAACACGAAATTGAAACCATCAGCTGTATGAAACATTTTGAAATTTCATTAGTAATTATACGACGATAACGTTTCGAATTCGTTTTTATGTACATTACTACAATTATTTATTTCATTATAAAACTAAGCGATGAATGTAATTAATTTTCATAATTATTGATATTAACTATTAATAATTATTATGATTATTAACGTGGTTAGAAATATTGGTACAACAATTATAACAACACGAAATTGAAACCATCAGCTGTATGAAACATTTTGAAATTTCATTAGTAATTATACGAGAAACGACTGTCATGATTATATATTGGCAAAATTTGAAACCAGTTTTAAAAATGGAATGTTGTATTAATTAAATGTCAAAATGTTTTACGCAATGTGCATAATATATTCACGAAAAACGATCTCACCGCGGTATTTAATGAAATATCAAATTGCTCTACGTGACACACGTAAAAAGAACTTCTACAAATGTTCCAATATTTTATAATAATGAACGTTTGCATAAAAAGTCCGAATCGAGCCATTTGGAAATGACACATTTCGATAACATGTTCAAGGACTCTCGGCTAAGTGATCGATTATTATTAGCAATTCCGGTTTTCACGGGAAACGATCGTCATTAGGAATGCGTATGTCGGTGATGTACTAATCTTTATGACGTTAATAGCCATCGGTGTTTAGAGCATGCTCAAGTTCCGTGATCTTACCAGCGATGGAGTTAAAAAGTCATTCTCGACGTGTTGAACGAAAGATATTCGTACAATTTGTACGAATGTCTGTTCAGAACGTTCTCGAACTGAATATACAACAGTTTTTCGGTGGTAACATCTTTATTTTAAGACCAAATCTAGTTACTATAAATATCTTTTTTTATTTAGCAACCACAGCGAACTTTAACCTTTCACATTTTGACGATATTTAAAAATACTGCTTTATATCGGTAAAAATACTGACAACAACTTCTCATAGTATTAAAATGTGTGTGTGTGTGTGTAAATTGAATGTTTGTGAGTATTTAACTATTCTTGCTTCGTGTGATAATACGTTTTTTCCTTTCTAACCTTCAAGTGGAATGACTTTCATATTCATTTATACTAAATTGGTAAATGAAAATTCCTTGCATCATTAGAAACATAAGGAGGTAATATTGGAGAATTACATAAATCTTCAAATAATAACATCAACACGTAATTATTAATTTGAAGTTAGAAAAGGTTGCAACGGCCCCAATAATTCATTTAGGAATTAAACGTAATACAGTAGAGTCTCTCTTATTTATCGTAAATCTCCATTTTCCAATATCTGGAAATATTACTCGAACAAAATGTCTATTAGTGAACTTGAAACTCATCTGCTACATTCTATTACTATACTCCATTTTTTAATATCTGTTGAATAGTACATTATTAAAATAAAATGTCGATAATTAGACTCATCTGCTACATTCTAGCATTCTATTACATTCAAATCTTGTAATATTAAAATATTCGAGAAATAGTGATTCAAATGAGGCAGACTCCTTAAATTTATGTTTACTGTAATTTAACGACATAAAAATTTATTAAAAATGTCGTAGATAAATTGACGCCGGACATAAAGTATTAAAACATTTAATATTCGTTTGTCAACAGAGCACATTCGAAGTTTACCGATTTTATTTTGGTCGTCACAATTCTTAAACGCGCGAGAATGTTTTACACGTTGATAATTTTATAATTTATCTTTATCTTTGATTGCGAAATTATACTTCACTCTACGTATAAAATTTGACTTCGGTCGATTATTCCGTCTCTAAAATTGAAATTACCTACGAACTAGGAACTCGAGCTTCGAGGGTGTGAAAATGACAAGTAAAATGACAAAGTAATTTTCAACAACCTCGAACGATTTCAGACTTTTTCAGCTTTTTTTTGTACAAAGAGGAAACCACTTAAAAGTAGAATATTAAAAAGCAAAATTACATTTATTCGCGAAATTTTTTAGCAAACGGTATCGGACTGGAATTTTTTTTTTTTTTTTTTAATGTACCGTGTAGAACAGATGATGTGGCATGATTCGAGTCGTTCGCGGATACAGATATCCCCATCGAGGGAACGGCGTACTTGTCGCGTGAAACGTGTAATCGCCGAGTGAAACTTTCACGCGATCCCCGACCTCGGTTTCGCCGTTTAAATCGTACCGATACCGACTCATTTCGGTTAAGTAACTGTAAACTCGTAGTTCGCAGGTTTAACAGATTTGAAATTGACGACGTGACCGTTGCGTCATTCAATATTTATCTCTATTTAATAATTAAAGGCACAGCCTCTGCGTCATCGACGGAGACGAACAATTTGTTGTTCAATTTTTTGATTGGAAAAAGTCGTTCTATTAATGGAAGTCAATTATATAATTATATAATATACCTAAAGTATTGGATAACGATTAATTTTAATATCATAAATTAATTGTTAATACGCACCGTGATAGATTAGGCACGTGTGTTTCTATTATTATAAATAGAAAAGAAAAACAATTTAGTGAAAAGAAAATGCTATGCTAATGGAGTGCAAAGAGACACAAAACTACGCTTATAATATCTGTGAATGTAAGCTAAGATGTTGAACTAAATGTTTCATACGAATGTTGAAACAAATGTTTCGTATCTTAAAAATTCAAATACGGTAGAACTCTATTTATACAATTGATTTATACAATTTATTGTTAGATAAGTAATTTATAATAATTCGAGTTCATATAAACGATTGCTCGTTCATATAATAAATACCTAAATCAGAGATCACAATTATTAATAATTATTAATAATTAAAATAAAAAAGTGTTATAGGATAGCAATTATTTTTTCAACTAAAATGTCTTTAATATAGGTGACCGAAAATTTTTTTCTTTAAATACTTCGTTGCTACCTCAATGACGAGAAAATTTCATTTTTGGTTACTATAACAATTATCAGCGA
The DNA here is from genome assembly GCA_032399595.1 of Tetragonula carbonaria. Classification (NCBI taxonomy): domain Eukaryota; kingdom Metazoa; phylum Arthropoda; class Insecta; order Hymenoptera; family Apidae; genus Tetragonula; species Tetragonula carbonaria. Next base: position 870,016 of record JAUCRC010000012.1, on the reverse strand, counting down.
GAAAAACTTTGTTTTAGTTGCTCGTAACAATCATCGATCAGGGAAATTTATTCTGATGCTTGTTTCTTCGTCAACCTGACATTAAAAGTGCAAAATAATACTTTACGCTATTATTATAAGCGATTGAAATAGAATTAAATAATGATTATCGACAATAAAAAAAAAGTTTTCAATCACTTGTAAATATCGCGTATAACTAAAACGTTTAAAAACCCAAATTTTTTAATCATGTAGTTTTCTGACAAGTTTCTTTCTTCACATTTTGCAAGTTTCTGTTACTGACTTTTCTCAACATTTTACAATTTTTGAGATAATTGTTATTCTTGGCCTCTGATATAAATTATTTGTTCATTCGACAAGTTCATTACACAGTTGCATTCATAATGGCGCATACGATTCGGCATACATACACCATTTCATACAGCACGGTGCGCGATATAATAGCGATAAGTGTTTCGATAGTAGTATTTCGCGAGTACAGTGCCATCCTCATCGAATAAAAGTGTCTGACGGTTACTTAACCGATCACTCAAGGTCATCTTATGTGTCAGCATTTGGGACAATTCTAGTTCTCCACTAGGAGATTCACCAAGCGAAGACCATCCAGCCCAGGGCAATCTGAACAAGAACGAGTCCGCCGCAATCCAGGCCTGCTCATCCGCAGAAAAACGCCACAAATAGACCACAGCAATACAACGGAAACTAAGAGTAGAAAAAAATTAAAATCACAGCTTCTCGAAGACAGTCAACGTCGCTTTCCAACTCATCTCCAGTCACCGAAATCAATAAAATCGAAGGTGCGGACATCATTAATCTGGCGATACAAACCAAAAACAGGTTCAGTTTATTTGCCGAATGCCTGTTGACAGATCACAACTCTAATAGTAACACGTTACCCTCACGGGTAACACCATAGCACATGAAAACACAACACATAACCAGCTCTGCAGTTATAAAACTGCGTAACACTTATTTACGTCCACAGTCGATCAACCATGTCAAGCTTTTGGACGCCCTTAAAGAAAAATACACTAACACCTTTCAAGTTAAATTTACATCAAACAAATTAAAAATTATGTTCGAAAACACTAACAATTTCGCACACTTTAAACATATCTGCCAAAAAGAAAACATAGAGTTCCACATACGTTAAGTACGGAAAAAACAACAACTGTAGTTCTTAAAGGCGTTGTAAAACCAGAAACCAGGATATGCAACAGTATTAAAAATCAGGGCTTAAACAATGCACCCTATACAATGCACAAAAATCCCCACACATATCAAGTATCCAATCTATCGAGTCACATTTGCACCCGGGACTTCACTAGCCCAAATTAATCACATCAGGTACATAGACAATATCGAAATTTATTAGGAGAAATTCGAATCACACAAGCCCACCATTCAATATTTCCATTGTCAAGCACACGGGCACACCTCAGCAAACTGAAACAAAAAAGCAATTTGCGCCAAGTGCGTCGAGCTGCACGATTCCAGAGCTTGCAAAAAAAAAAACACTCAATATACCACCCACATGTATAAACTGCAAGGGAAACTACCCCTACCAAATTACTCAAAATGTCAAAGCTTTACTTGCTTTCCTCGTAAAAGAAAACACTTGCACAAACAAAATTCAAACAGTATCCCAATCGCCACCAACCACCCTACACTCACAACATTTCCCCACCATTCCCCCCAGTAATGTCCCCTACACTTTCTCCTCTACTCTCTCCATATACGGACTAAAACAAAGCCTATCGTACGCACAAATACTAACGCAAGAGTTAGTACACTCACAACATTCTCCTACGCCAATAAATCAATATAACTATCCAGACATCTCAGATCAAATAGACCAACTAAAATCAGCAGATCTTGATCTCTTCCTAAAAATTATCTCTCTAATACAGAAATATTATATAAAATGCACCAACAATCTGGATAGAGTAAGAGCACACAATACTCATAGTAAAAGACTCGAAAATGGACACTCATAATAACATACTGAGAGAACAAAACTTTCGAGCTGCACACATTCTTCATAACGGATATAGCCATCATGACTAAATCACTACAATCACCTACGGGCACTTTTAAACTCAACAATTACAATATTCTACAGAAAAAATTGACTCCCTTACTTCCAAAAATTCCATACTTCTAGCTATACGAAATGAAGACATCCCACAACCCACTTCTCCCAAAATAGAATGTATATCAGTACAATTAAAAATCAAACCCACATTCATCAGGGTTGACGCTTACGTACATCCTACTAAAACCAAAATTAGCCCATCTGGACAGCATCATTCCTCTTCATAGAAAAACGCTAAACACCGCCTCTGGAACAATCTAAATAGAAACGCTAATGGTTCGATCGTCAAAAATCACTCTGAAGTTAAGGATTATTTAATAATACACAGTCCAATACAGACAACCTAACTGCACACCCAATATCGATATATTCTTTTTCAATGTACCATACCATTACAAATACCAAATTATCGATGACCTACCATCTCCCCATACTATCTCTATATATGCACAAGACGGAAAGAAGATCAACAATGACCGAACACACCAATTGGACCGCATATGCTAAACTCTGCAACAAAAACAACACAAATCCAAATTTAACTAACAAACACGATGTCTATTCAGAAATTCAGACCCTCGTACCATATTCAGAAGGCATTCCGCAACACCGCAAAAGTAATATCATTTTACAAATAATCAAAGACAGAAACAAAATGAAAAGAAAATACCGGCAATTTGTTTTATAAACTCCAAAGAAACCTCACAACCAATATACAGAAAAGAATAATCCTTGCGAGAAACAAAACTTGGCAGCAAAAGTTAGCAAATATAAAGCTAGTAAATATACACCGATCTCCCACTCTGGCAAACCTATAGAATCACTGGAGGCTCCAAAACCAAAATCCCAATTGTTCTACAGGACAAAATACCATTCTTTACACTGACAAGGAAAAAACCGAAGGCTTCGCTAGAAACTTTGAACAGACACACTTGAACGCTCATGACACTCTCCTCTAGAACAACAAATCCAACAAAAAGCATTGCTCATCAGAGAACTCTCTCTACCTAATCAAAAGCTCATATTCTGCACGCCAAAAATTATCAAAGACATAATCAAGAAACTTCCTAACTTAAAAAATCTACCGAACAAACCAATTATCCAACTCTATTATATCTATAAAGCCTGCCTCAAACTCGTCTATTTCCCAGCCGCCTGGAAAACGGCCAAAATCATTCCGGTACTTAAACAAGCAAAATGCATTAATAGTTACAGACCAATCAGTCTTCTTCATATCTTTGGGAAATTACTAGAAAAAATCATCTATCACTATCTCCACAAACATATAAACTATAACCACGTCATAATACCACAACAATTCGGTTTGATTGAGACACGAACGCTCATGTATACAACTACAGCAGGTAACAGAACATCGTCATTGAATGCAATAAAAACAGAATCACACAACTTCTACTCTTACATCTCCAAAAAGCGTTTAAGTCAGTTTATAGCACACCGCTCTGCTAACTAAACTACACGAAGATTATACATTCTCGTACAACTCTTAAACATTATAACCAGTTACCTCCACAATAGAAATGTTCACTAAATGGCACAACCTCAAACATCTGTGCTGGAGTTCCACAGAAATCCGTACTTGGCCCTCTTCTTTTTATTATTTATATAAATGATCTTAGACCAAAATACACACAGCCTCATTATGGAACGCAGAAAAAGCTACATCATATATACGGAATCATAACCTACTACAAGAACATTACATATCCAGCATTATTAGTGATACATACAGCGATTCGATTCATCAGCGACACACAGAGCTCGTTGTATCAGCATTCGATTACTTGGTACATATGATATCAGTCATCATTCGCATATTCGTATCTCTGGTTGTGTTGGATGACCAATCGGCTTGACAATATTGGTTCAGTGCTAACACACTGAATCAGTAATAGTCACTTTTACTATGACCTGTAAATAATTAGTCAGAAGGGCAAAATCCAGTAGTTGGTCAATTCTTTTCCCCTTCTCTTCTTCCTGATAAACCGAAATATAAAAAGAATGCCGGAAAGAAGCAAAAGTCTTACTTTTTCACCAAGTCAACAGAAGATTTTTGTACACGATTTTTTTATCACGGTTGCAACGTAGAATAAAACTGTTTGAAAAATTGTAAGTGTATAGTGTGTTGTTCCATTACGCGGAATACAACAGTTGTACATTCATACACCTTACAATCTACTTTTGATCCGCGAGTACTATGACATCATTGAAAGGTGTCATTCGAAACAGAATAGTTCAAAGTATTTGACGGATACTCAACCCTATCCTCAAGGACACATTTCGTATTCATATCTGAAACGAACAAACCCATAACTGGAAGTCTCATCCTGTGAAGACGTTCCAGCCCAGGGTAATCTGACCAAGGAAGAGCCAGCCATAATCCAGGCCTGCCTGCTCTATCGCAGAAAAATTTACCCAATGGAATACAGCGCAAAAAAGGAAACTCAAAAGAGAAAAAATCAAAATCGTAGCTACCCGAAGACGGTCAACATCGCTCTCCGATTCACCTCCAGTCACCAAAATTAACAAAATAGAAGATATGGATATCATAAATCCAACTATCCAAACTAATAATAGGTTCAGCTTATTTGTCGAATGCTATATAACACAACAAGATAACTCAATTTGAAATCCCTCAAGGGTAACACCTCTACACGTGTAAACACAACACTCAACAAAATTCCAACAGTTACAAAACCACAGAACACTAAACCGCCGTCCATCTACGTACATGGAAAAATAAATCATGCCAAGCTCCTCGATGCTCTTAAAGAAAAATACAATAATGTTTTCCAAGCAAAATTTGTCTCTAACAAACTTAAGATTATATTAGCAAACGACTTTGCCGAATTCAAAACTATTTGCCAGGAGGAATATCGAATACCACACGTACACTGTTAGTGCAGAAAGAACAACCACTGTAGTTCTTAAAGGTTTTATAAAGCTTCCAGAATCTGTAATAGTATCAAAAATCAAAGACTAAACTCCATACAATGCACAGAAATCCCAATCCAGGCAAAATATCCGCTCTATCGCGTAATTTTTTTCACCAGGAATATCAATAGCACGAATCAATCATGTCAGGTATATTGAAAACATCAAAATCTAGTGGGAAAAATTCGAGTCGCACAAATCCACTATACAATGCTTCAGATGTCAAGCGCACTTCAGCAAACTGCAACAAAAAAGCAGTCTGCGTTAAATGTACCGGACCAAATGATTTTAGTATTTGCACGAAAGTTGAAATACTGCCTACGCTAACTGCAAGGGAAACCAGCAAACTTTTCAAAAGTTCTGCCCTCCTAGCCTATCTCTCCAAAAAATGCATGCACAAATAAAATCCTACCATTACTCCAACCGTCTCCCTTCCCCCCTACACTCGCAATACTTCCCCAGCCTTTCTCTCAACAAAGCCAACTAACACAAGCACTAAAACAAGGCATAACTTACGTACTAATACCTCAACAATCATCTTCCTTCGCCAATAGACCAACACAACAATCCAGATCTCACTGAACAAATAGACCAACTTAAATCAGCAGACCTCAAGCTTTTCTAAAGGTCATGAGGACCTTTCTTAAAAATTATCATCTTAATATAAAAATATTATATAAAATACCAACAATCTGGACAGAATCAAAGCGACAATACAAATAGTAAAAGAATTAGAAAATGGTCACTCATAATAACATATTGAACATTATCTTATGGTACGTTACCAGCGTAAAAAACAAAACCTTTGAACTGCATAAATTTCTCATCGACCACAACACTGACATAGCTATTATCACCGAAACTTGGCTACAGCCCCCAAACGCCCTCAAACTCAACAATTACAATATTTATAGAAGATCGACTTTTAAAAACCCAAGAAAAGGGGTACTCATAGCCACACGCAAAGATATTCAAGTAGAAGATACAATCCACTTTCTCCAATATAGAATTTTTCAATTAAATTAAAAACCACACCTCCACTTACCATATGTGCCACTTACGTACCAAGCCAAATAACCCAATCCGACCTAGACAATATCATCCCCCCACATAACACTGGTCACTTCCTTATTGGAGATTTCAACGCCAAATACCACATCTGGAGATAGAATCTCAATAGAAATGCTAACGGATCGAAACTTAAAGATTATCACATCATACACAACTCAACCTATATTCACAGACAACCGAACTGCACCCTTTCTAACAGAGACATCTTTCTTTCCTACCTTTACAAATACGATACCATCGACGACCATTATATTATTTTCTAATCACATTCCAATAGAACTATTGTTACACTTGTACAAGACTAAAAGAAGACCAACAATTACAGAACACATCGACCTGCCAAATTCTGCAACAAAATTAACTTAAATTCACACCTAACAAACTTGATGTAGACACAGAAATCAAAACTCTTACACACCACATTCAAAAGTCATATCGACGCACCATATTCCATCCAACCAATAACACAAGCCCTATCATAGACTCGGACCATAAAAGATCGAAACAAAGTGCGAAGAAAATATCAAAAAACCTGCAACCCATTTTGCAAACTCCAAAGGAACATCCTCATAAATATAATACAAAAACAAATAATTAAAGCAAGAAACAAAACCTGGCAGCAAAAATTCTCTAACGTTAAAAGCACAGATCCCACTCTCTGGCAAATCTACAAAATCACCGGAGATCGTAAAAGCAAAATTTTTGTCTTACAAAATACAGCACAATATTATCCACTATTCTGACAACGAAAAATCAGAAGCATTTACACGAAAATTTCACTTAAACGTTCAAAATACCTACTTCCTGCTTAAACAACAAATTCAACAGAAAATAAATCTCCTCAAAGCATGTCCTCAAAACGTTTCATTCTGCACCCCGAAATCATCAAAAATATAATAATGAAACTACCCAATAATAAAGCTCCTGGTCCAGACAAGATAACTGCCGTAAAACTAAAAAAACCTGCCAAAATCAATACAACTTCATTACATATATAAAGCCTGCCGCAATCTTGCTTACTTCCCAACTGCATGGAAAATCGCGAAGATTATACCGATATTAAAACCCAGGAAACCCGCTACTACCACCAAACCTATCAGCCTGTTAAACATTCTTGGAAAAATACTCGAAAAGATCATTTATCATCGCCTTCTTACCCACACTGAAAAATTCCACATTCTCATCTCGCAACAATTTGACTTCCGACATAAACATTCGTGCATTCACAAACTACAAGTCACTGAACATATCATCATTGAACGAAATAAAAACAGAACTACTCAACTCGTATGCTTGGATTTGCAAAAAGCCTTCGATGTAATCTGGCACACCGCTCTCTTAACAAAATTGAACGACATGAATTTTCCAGTACACCTTATAAATAACTAGTTACTTCGATAACAGAAAGTTCTACATATTAATAAACGGTTTGATATCATCAACAAAAAACGTTCCAGCCGGCGTCCCCTAGGATTCCATTCTTGACTCCCTGCTCTTTATCCTATATATCAACGATCTTCCCAGCACAACAAACACTCATACCGCCATATATGCTCATGATACCGCCTTGTATGCCTCCTCATGGAATCCAGACAAAGTTACATCATACTTACAAAACCACATAGACATATTGCAAAACTATGTCACAAACTGGAAACTAACAATCAACCCCGAGAAGACTCAAGCCATCTCTTTCACTACAAAAAAAAACCTCAAGCTAAAACCAATGACAATTGCCAATCACCACATCACATAGTCCCCCACAGTAAAATACCTTGAAATCATTCTTGACTCCAAAATCACTTGGCATATCACGCACTTCGAAGAATCTATCCATTAATATCAAAAAAACAGTAAACTTAAGACACACATCAAATTAAACTTGTATGAAACATGCATAAGACCAATCATTACCTACGAGCACCAAATCGGAGCGGGCCGCCGCAGCTAAAACATACATAAACAGAATACAACGAATTCGAATAACAAACTCTTCCGCAACATCTCAATAAACCAAATGACACCCCCATCAAACAATTACACGCTAGTGTCAATATACCTACCATCCTAAACTCATTCGCCACATATAAAACATCTTATCACTTTAATTCCAAATTCAAATCCAATAATCATATGTTAAATGCAGGTTACACGAATACTCCACCTCCAGGGACTACATATTTAAGGGGGGGGGAAAAATGGGATAAATACTTGAGGTGAAAAAATGAACCCACTACAAGAATATTTTAAGAACCGGAAACTAAAACTCAAGCTGTTACCTTTACCATTAAGAAAAATATTACACTAACACCAATCATAATCGCCGGCCAAAACATTACCTGGACCTCTACACTAGAATACTTGGGAGGGAATACATCTTATACTTCAAAATTACATGGGCACCCGCCATGTACAAAAGATTTCAATTTGCATACCATAGAAAATATCTCAATCTCTTCTTATCTCAAGAAACAGCAAACTCAAGACAAACATCAAACCTATATAAAACCTGCATAAGACCCATTATCACGGGCATTAAATCTGGGCCGCTGCCGCTAAATCGCATATCAACAAAATTCAGAAAACTCAAAACAAATTCTTTAGAATGATCCTAAATAAACTCTACGACACTTCTATCAAACAATTACATTACAATTACGTGACAAGAATTTATCAAAAACTCACTATCACCCGAATCACCAAAACCTACTTATCCGAAATATTGGCAACTACAATGTTACCTGCATCCCCATAAAAATCAGGACTAGGCTACCAAAACACGTCTTTAGACACATGTAACACCAGACTTCACATACTCAAGATCATATACAAGTTCAGCAGCATATACAAGTTTTTTTGAAATTTTTCTTCTGCAACTCCTACCTACACTAAGCATTTTAACTTACAAATAACTCCGTAAGTTTAATACAGGGACTCTGCACTCCAGGAATTGTAGAGAAAAATACTCAAGGAAAAAAAACGACAAGTTCATTCGCGGTTCTTCTCTTTATTTCCCTCGAATTGTATTGTCTATCGATCAAGCCGAGAAGAATCTCCGTTGTAACAAAGTGTACGCTGTTTTGCTAAACTGTGCTCCCAGGAAATAAAAAGCGAAGACGGGGAGGCTCGAGAGCGTTATTCTGAAAGAACAAAGCGTATAAAGATGGTCGTATTTATTTTTTATTTTTGGCGACGATCGTGCCGGATTCAGACGATTGCTAAAAGAAAAGCACGAGTCGAGAGATGACTAAGGTAAATTTTCGAGAGAGAAACGCGTTGCGTCGTGCGCCACCTTCGCTCGACCATAGTCCTCTGCTTGACGCGACGCTCGAGCTTGCCTTTCGATCTTTTCTGTCACCAATGACCACACGCACAACAATTATCTTTCAAGCACTTTTTAATTTCATTTTTATATATATCCCCCTGACAGAGAAGTGCCACGCAAAATTTAGATAATCATTCGAAACGATTAAAAAAAAGTTCCGTTGTATTAGATTCCCGTGTAAAGAATTACATTTTCTCCTAACTCTAAAACAGTGGTTCCCAACGTTTTTTTGGCCTCACCTAAGCATCTCTAAAATCCACCCCTGTGATACATAATTTTTATTATTCAAAAAATAAATTTTTGAAATTGTGGAGGAAGCTTAAAAAGCCATTAACTTGATCTAAACAAGTTCCAAAGAACATGACATCCATGAAAGAACATTGGAGTTAAATTTTAAATATTAGAATATGAATACAATTATTGAAATATAAAATTATTAAAATATTACTAGTTATTAAAATTTAAAATTAAATTTTCATTTAAAGAAATACAAAAAATTCACTGTTAACAACTCATTCTCGAATCGTACCCCTTCGAATCAAATTGGCGCGTGGGCCCCACGTTGGGAACGCACGGCTCTACAATATCTGAAATGTCTAGAATAGAACAAAGTACTATCATCATGAATGATGATATGTATATATGAACCATTCAGAAGCCGAAAAATAAAGAAGCAAGTGTTTCATCTCTTGAAAATTAAACTCCAATATCGTGCACTTCAACAATGAAACTGTGAAACTTGAAGAAAGCCGAGTTAATCTTATCGTTAGTGGAGTTTACCTTTCTTGAGAATTTTATTCATACAACTCGCAGATTTACATAGACAATGCGATCGGTAGTAATTTTTACACTTGGATGAATCTCTCCACGCCCATCAGGACACCTTCCAAATTACGATTTCGTCTCAATCATCTCGATCATCATGATGACAAATCAAGGACTAAATCGAAACAGCAATCGATGTTTTCTCGGCGACGAGAACGCGAGAAGGCGATCGGGGAAAAATGGAAGATGTGCACACGCGGTCGCGGAGTTATTGGCGAAGCAAGTGGAAATCGATTAAATCGCGGTGGACTCGTTCCAGGAATTTTTGCCAGGCTGCACGGACGCCGTATCGGACCGCTTCACTCTACTTGCTCGATAGCGCTATTAATTAATTCAACCGGGCCGATTTTTTCCCTCGGCGAATTCTTCTCTCTCTCTCTCTCTCTCTCTCTCTCTGCGAGCGGGTTGTTGCTGCGCGACGCTGCTGCCGTTGCTGCTTGTGCCGCGCTCCTGTCTCGAGACTCGGTGTGTGCTTGGCTCGCTTGCGCGCGAGTACACACGCCGGCCTCTCGCGCGCGTTGCTGCTGCGTCTCGCGCGATTTTCTTCTTTTTCTTTTCTTTCTTTCTTTTCTTCCTTCTTTCGTTTTCTCTCCGCGCGTTTGCCGCGCACACGAGCGCACACGTAGACAACGCACGGCTACGCATTTTTGCGTACGAGGCCAGAGAGAAGAGAATACGTTGTTCGGCCTTTACGTACGCCACGTGTGAGGATGGGCTCTAAATCCGCCATCGTGTGTGAGCATCGAGCGTGTTCCGCGTGTGTGCGTGTGCGTGTAACACGTAGGCAAGAGTTCCCGCGGGGCTCAATCGTTATCGCCGGGGCCTTATCTCGTCTTAAGACTTCTTTGCAAGAGCAACGCGAAGGGGCCCCTTCTGCAATTATCCCCCTGTCCTCTCTCCGCCGCTCCGTGCTCCACACTGTTGCTTCTCTTTCTCTCTCTCTCTCTCTCTCTCTGTCTCTCTGCCCTGTCTATCGTTGTTTCTCTCTCTTTGTTCCCTCAGTCTCTCGAAACGCTTTTGCACCATGTTCCTCCAGCTCCTTTCTCCCGCTGCCACCCGAAGGCGGTGCGTCCCTCTTGCTCCGTCTCTCGATCGGAGAATTTGATTTTTCCGCGACCGGCGTATGCGATACGTCGATGCCGGAGGAAGACGTCCTCGTTGGTATTTGTTTAATAATCGCCGCGCGCGCGCCAACCACCGACGCTCGTTCTTTCGCCGACACTTTGGAGAAGGCAATTTCGCGAAGAAATGCGAGACTCGCTCGTCGATAAGAGCGTCCCAGAGAGTTCGTTTTTCCACAAAAGATGTGGCGATCTCTGACCACGATTTCCTCGCGAGGATATCCACCGCGATTCCTGCGATAAGCGTTCAACCATCGCAACCGTATTCCTCCGTAGGATGGTTAGGATCGAGCGGTCTGTTGTCCTTCGGTGGCGCGTCATTGACGAAACGGAAATACAATCGCGGCGGAAGAGACGATTCGAAGGTATAACGACGAGAGCGTTTTTACCCTTTGAGTCATACTATATGGTAGCTATAGTAGGCATACTATACATGCGCTCGGAAAAATGAGATCGTCACGGCCAATGAGCCTATAGCTCGTAATAATCCTTTTTAACACTTCTACAGCGGGCGTCGCATATATACTTGAGTTATAATTGGTCGGTTAACGAAAATATTGATATAAATAAATAAATGAAACTATCCACTATAACAATAATACAACTGTATCGAATATATTATATGTATACATTGATTAAACGAAATATATTATACGTTACATTAATTATTATTTGTATACATGCAAATGATTATAATTTGAATGATAAAATATAAAATATAAAATATACTTTAAATTGAAATGATAAAATATATATTCTACATATAAATCATTATAATTTTAATGACAATTAAAATAAATAGATTTATACAACTGTGTTTCTATCCAAACGGAAATTAATACTAATTTTGAACAAGAATATCCGTGGTCTTTTAAGCGCTTGTGGAAAAAAACGAAAGTCTGAAATCAGTCATATTGACGGCTTATTATGATATCGAAATAATAAAATTCTACAGTTATTTATAAAACTTTTATAATGATAATTCTAATAAATAATACATATTTCTTACGAGCAAATTAACATTTCAAATATCCCAAGGAGGATTGAAAGTAGAATTTTCTATAAGCGCGTTTCTTTTGACACATGTCGTTTAAAAAGCCGCGTGAAAAATAGGAACGTGCTCCGTGATTTGTTAAAAATCATCCATTTGTGACAAGTAGTGAGTCTTTGAACTGAAAGTTCGGTGACGAACGTAATTGACAAGCGTATGTTTCAATCTTCTGTAATATCGTGAAGCTTGAAATTTACGTGTTAGTTCACAGTTGCATCATTGCGCAAACACCAAATGAACAATTTATAATGATTATTAATTATTAGATGTTTAATTAAAACAAACAATTTCAATTAACCCTCTATATGTACCCTATTTTTCTGTGTGCCTATTTTCAAATGTCATGAAGTTGACGTTAACTAAAAATCATTCATTTGTAATATTCAGGGATTTCTTGAATTAAAATACGTATATATTAGATACGTACATAGTAAAAACTAGCCACAATGCCTTTGTATCAAATTTTAAAGTACAAATCATCACGTTTATAAAACATGATGTAGATTATTAAAAAGAGCAATGTTCTTTTTGATTCTTAATTGACGATTTTTTCAAATATGTCTGGCAAAGAGCGTCTTGACATTATAGTTTGAAAATTGAAAATTTGAAGAACTTGGACGCAAGAAGAAATCATCTAGAAAACAATTTCCTACCGGAAATTCGTAAAGCAAAATAAAAAGAATAAATGGTAACTTAAAATAAAAAGAATAAAAGAAACGAATTTTATAATATATAAAATGCGCATGTAATGTATAAAATGACGCATATAAAAAACATTAGAGATTACATGACATTATATAAAAAGAAAACATTTAACATTAAAATAAGATTTGATACATGTTCAAAAATGTAGTTTCTACTTCGAATCTCTCTCTAGCGAAATATTAATCGCACGAGTAGTAAAATAATCCACGTTCAGCTAAAAAAAAGAAAAAAAAGGAAAACATAGTATAATCAGCCTAGCTGATTTTTGTCTACCAACGATTACCAGTTCGTGAAATGGAATATTTTCTCAGTATATATACTTTCGTCCCTATCGATGCTAATTTTATTCTCCAAAATGCACCATCGCAAAACGAACTTTTAAGAAGTAGAAACAGATTTTCAGTGGAAAAGTCTCGTAGGAAATCCCGCTTTATGATCGAGCGATCTTTTTTTCAGAGACAGAGAAGAATTTCGCGGATCTGGCGAAATAACGGGCGAGGAGAGAACGCGTTGAGAGTTCCTTTCTTATTTTTGCTTTTTTCCGTAAAAAGCGCGAGCAAGAATTTTCTGATATTTAGCTTTTTGCTCGTTTTCGTCGAATTTCTCGTGCGAATTTCTCGGGAAAAGCCGCGTGAAATCACTGCAAGAAAAAAAAAGAGAGAACCTAATCGTTGTTCCACATATTGGCGAACCAGACACCAGACTTCGAAAACCGATACACGCGCGACATAATAATTCGAATAACTCGCGTCTCGGAATGCGGCTTGATCGTGGAATCACCATGGAGTTTCCATGTGGAAAGAGCGCCGAGAGAGTCAACCGAGAGAGAAAGAGAGAGAGCGCACAGCAACAATACGTATCGTCGGTATGGGTTGTAGAACGCCAACGGGTTACAGGGTCCGGGAACCGAGTCGTGGGCCCGGGATGCAAGAGAGAACCAGGCCCAGCCTCGGCTGCCACTGCTATTATGGCCAATAATTCATTGAGTGACTGTCAGGCCCTCCGCCGACCAGGCCCAGAACTGCCGCACCCCTCGTGTGCATTGCGCATACACGGGGTGCCACAGAAATACGGATTCCGGCCGATAATAAATCCAGATCGCCTTAACACCACCATCGGGGGAAAAACTGCCTGCCTTTGCCAACAGCAGAGAGAGGCTACGCGTGGGTGTGAATTTCGCCAGGAGTCCTCCCGTTCACCCGAAGAGGTGTGAGTCTGAACGTTCGCTGAACGTGGCCAAGTGAAACGAAAAGACGGGTCGCGTCGATGATCAGACGGTTGGAAACAGTGACTCGAGTTGACGTGAAATTTCCTACAAGCGGCAACGGGAGGCAACACGCCGGACAACTGGGAAAAGTGATGAAAAATATTTGAAAGTTTCGTCGTACTCTTCTGAAACTTTGTACTTAAACCCTTGATTTGTTGAAACTACGAATGAACATGAAATTTCTATCAGAAACGTTAAAGTGAAAGAATGGGAAAACTTTACAATATTGTATAATAAATTACGCAAGCTTTTATTTTTGTATATTTTATGAAAAATCATTCAAGTTTCTAAAGATACGCTGTGTGTTCGTATACCTACGAAATATACAAAATTGGTAGTTCTCTGGTGTTAACAATAGAATTACCACGGCAGTTAAAACGATCAGTTCGAAAGATCAAGATAAAAAAATTTATAGAAATTTCATAAATTTATAGGTTTGAGCGATTGTTCTTGTAAAATGTATAAGTAAAAGTAAAAGTTCTCTATTGTATTATATGTTTTCTCTTATTGCTTGCGCTTCAATTTCTTTGATGCAAGAAGTCAGATAAAATATATGATTTCTTCCGCCAGGGAAATTAATGCGGTTTAGTCTTCTAAACCAGTTTTAAAATCACTCGTGATGATCCGATGTGAAAAATTCAAAATTCTTTTGAAAGAATTCAAGAATTCAAAGGTCACGCTGCGATTCAGCAACGAAGAAAGAAGAAGAAGAACGCAACGCTTGAAAATCATGTACAAGAAGAACGGGAACATACCTTTAAAAACGATCTTTAAAAAGATTCTGAAAGACTTCCTCACGTTGGAAAAAATGTTGAAATACTCTGACACCAACTGATCCCTTGATTAGCAATCAATGCGTGCGACGTCGACGGAATCATAGGTCGCAGATAACGTAATTAACGTTACGATGCTTGCTATCGTTATCTATTATTATTATTATTATTATTATTATTATTATTATTATTATTATTATTATTATTTTATCATCGGCACTTGGCTTCGCTTGAGTGTCGACGAAGGGTAGTGACGGTGGTGCTAGACCTGAAAGCGAAGACTCGAGAACGAAGGACGAAGTGGTTCGTGAAATGGAAGAAGAGTAAGAAGAAGAAGAAGAGGAAGAAGAAGAAGAAGAAGATGATGATGATGATGATGATGATGATGATGAAGAGGAAAAAGAGACGAGAGGAGGAGAGAAGCAAAGAAAAGGGTAGAACCTTCGCGGGAGAAACGAAAGAGGAGCGAGAGCAAGAGAGGAAAACAGCTTGGAAGGTGAGAGGGGGGAAGAAGTATAGAGAGAGAGAGAGAGAGAGAGAGAAGCAAAGGGAGTCGTGGCAAAGCGGGCAAGGGGGAAGGGTAGCAGAGAGAGAGAGAGAGAGAGAGAGAGAGAGAGAGGGTAGAGAGGAGAAGGGTACCTACGCATTGCAGCAGACATTATGCTAATCTGCGAGTGAGGATGTATGCCCGATAAGCCGGCTGTGCCTTGGTATATAAGTCCCCTTCTGCCAGCAGTGAAGCCCAGGGGCCCCACGCCCTCGATCTCACGTACGTGTACATTTATCCGGGCCGGTGTGAGTGCGTGCGTGCCTTACATCATGTTACCTTGCCGTTTCGTACCTCGGCGTTATCTTCTTTTAACGAAAATCTGGAAGAGCGTTTGGTTGTCTCTCGAGGGCTCCAGAGATGCGCGGAGAACCGTCCTCGCGCGTCACTACGCTACGGGGACTGATCTTTGTCCCTTCTTCCTCTTTCTGTCCTTCTCTTACTCGCTCGCTCGCCCGACGAGCACAGTTGGCGAGAATTAGCCAGCGTAGCTCGGATCGGTTCAAGTAGGATAAAAGAGAAACATTGCCTCAGCCACGTTTCTACGTACGCATCGCGGGATTCGTAAATAACGGATGATTACGCTTGCTCGTACGGCGGAATCGCGTGTGTTCCGTTCGAGCAGCGCCAGCCACCGTGTCTTCGTCGGCCGGTCGGGTGTCGCTTAATTTGCCAAAGATAGCTCGTTAGATATCGTTCCGGGAGGTCGATTCCTTCCGGAGAAGTTACAAGCTGCCTCGGTACTCGGCACTGCTGAGGAGTTATACGTTCGGGAAGCAAGCCAGCGAGAACGCGGACGGCTGGAACACGGAGAACGTGGAGAACTTCCACGAAACGTTTTCGAATATTTCAATACAATGGTCCATTTGCTGGAAATTAAGCGGCCGCGGCCTCGATTCTCCTCGTGCAGTCTCTCTCTACACCACCCTCTCGTCGATTGCCAAGCGTCGTCGTCTTGAAGCCGAGTCAACAACGGGGAAACGGTACACCCGGACGCCCCCTTCGTCCAGCTAGCCTATTAAATGATCTCCCCGCTCTCCTCCGGTTATTCTATCTGTCTATTCCGTGTTATTTTTCACCCGGATGCTCGAGCAGGAAGCACGATCGTGCTTTCGAAATCACGATCGGTAGCCGCCGGTCGAGAAGGATGCGACAAAGGATCAGATCGACCGAACATCCTACCTTTTTTTTCTTTTTTTTTTTTCTTGATCGAGCAACCCAAATACTTCATTGGAAAGAGATCCGAATTAAAGTGTCCGTGTTCTTGATACGATGCACGTATTTTAGTACTATATAATTTAGTATTATACACGTTGTTTTATGCATTACACACGTTTCCAATTTAGGGAATGTTGACCGATTTTTTGGTGTAATACAGAGATTCTGTGAACTTGACTTTTGTTACAACTTCATTGTGTTTAATCGAGATCGACAAAAAGTTGTTCATGTTCAACGTGATTATATTTATATTTAAGTTTTTGAACGCTTGGTACAGTTTGATTAAAAATATTGTAAAATATTTTGTAATGGAAGAACGTTTCTCTAATGTTAATGTTTCATCTCTTGCAAGAACTGGATCTGATTTGCTAAACTGTTCAAATATTTATCCGTCACGAGTACTTGATACTCCATGATATTTATTGGAATATTTTTGGAATAAAATATATAATGTACTTATAACCTAACCTGATACGTTATATCAAAAAAATATATATATATATTCATTCAAACACTTCATTCGTTACTTATAACCTAACCTGATACGTTATATCAAAAAAATATATATATATATTCATTCAAACACTTCATTCACGGATCTCAAAAGGAATATGTAGCAAGTTATGTATATAAAATAAGATATTATACATTACGGTAGTATAATATATAATGTATACATTAACGTACTATACATTATTTATAACCTAACCTAATACATTATATCAAAGAGAAGATATATTCATTATATCCAAACTAAGATCAGAGATGAAAATTAGATTAAAGACTATTTGAAGTAGAGTATCTTGAAGTACATTCTATTTTATAAAATATATTTGAAGTGTGTGTCTACGTAAACATACACCTGTACTAGAAATTTACATAAACATACACCTATAGTAGAAATGCTTAACTATATATTTGTATTAAAAATTGTACAAATTGAGATGCGTTTTTGTTTCACGTGAGATTTCTAACTCGAGCGTATTTTACTCTTCAAACGAAAGGCTGAGCCGGTGATAAATTAAGAACAAATTAAGCCCGAGAGAGACGACACTGGGGCACTCATTAACTGCGTTATTATACGCATCGAGACGGCAGCATAAAACACACGAGCCCGAGCTCGGGCCCGGCTCGAAGATTACCGTAGCCCAGGCGTTATCTGGTTTTAACGAATTTCTGGAAAGAAATGTTCGGTCGTCCGGCCGGCCTTAAAACGTTTTGCGGCTCCGTGTGTCTGACATCGCTGATTGTGCCCGCGTCGTTATCTTCACGTGCACACGTGACCGCTCTCCACAATTGAAAGCATCCCGTGACAATTATTCGACAGCGTAGGTACGCGCGTACAACAGAGAGAAAGAGAGAGAGAGAGAGAGAGAGAGAGAGAGGGGAGGAGAAACGAACGTCGACACGCATTCCACGGATATTTTTCATAATTCTCAGCGCGGCGTGATGCATTCGTAAATCCAATGTAATTCTTCCGCGACAGCGAATTAAACTCGCTGCCGCCGCGCAGATGATTCAGACACTCTGGATCCTCCTCCCTTCCCTTCTTCTCTCTTTCTTCCTGTTCTCGGGTCGCCTGGCGAACCTTGGAAACCCGGCCGCGTCTCGCTCTCGCGCTTGTGACTGACGATCTTTCTCTATCGGCGCGGATTACGGTTGTATGGCACTCACGGCACCACCACCGGTGCAGGGCATCTTGGGTGGTAACCGATAAATTTTCATAGGCTCTGCCCGAAATCGTACCACGATTGTGACGTACGGCACGGTCGCGCGGGCGAGCCAGCCTCATTTGAATACAATGCGATTCAAATATCCATCTTCGCGCGTCCTCTCAGCCGCGAAATTCCGTGTCTTTTCGCGTTTAGGTTTAAACGCGTCCCGGGGGGGGACATCGATGCCCCCGGAATTCCCGACGCGACCTGCTCCGCCGCGAGGTCTCTCTCGAACGGCGCCGACGCTCCAATTAAAGGCAATAAACGCAGTGCGATCTAACGATCAAAAAGTCTAATGATCGAATCAGTCCAACTTTGACATTTCTTGCTTTTAACTTTTGCCGCGGGTGATTTCTAGAATTCTCAGAATCACTTTTCAGTATCACTTTATATAAAATATAGTCTCCGCTC
This sequence comes from Tetragonula carbonaria, assembly GCA_032399595.1. NCBI lineage: Eukaryota > Metazoa > Arthropoda > Insecta > Hymenoptera > Apidae > Tetragonula > Tetragonula carbonaria. The sequence continues at coordinate 850,937 of JAUCRC010000012.1, read as the reverse complement.
CGGAAGTCTTGGGACACATCGTATTTTTAACATTCGGTATTTATCGTAAATAATAAAAGTTTTAAAACAAATACATATCAACTTCTATATGTGGAACTCCATCTGTATAAAGCGTGTTTATTGAAACAAATTTTTAATCCACAAAGAACCAGTGCTGTTTCATTTACAATCCTTCTCGATCAATTTTTTTGTATCGAATGAAAAGAAATACTGAAGATTCGTTATTTAACACAGTGGGATATCCTTGTTGAACTTTCTTATTAAATTACGTTGAAAAATATAATTTACACTGTATATTACATTACGTATTCTATTATTATATTACATTAAAATAAATGTAAATTTATAAGTGCAATTTATAACACACGTGTGTGCAACACGTATAAAATTTAAATTAAATTTATTATACGTACATAATATAACGTTATAATATAACGAATTGATTCATTATGGGATACTTCATTGTGTTTTTCACAATTATTTTCATAATTAATGAAACTAATGAAGTTTCCAGGAAATTCAAGTATAATATTCATAACATTTAATCGTAATATTACGATTACCAAATCATTGCCTGACAATTAACCATATAATGCTCGTTAAATCATCGTGAACGTGAACTTCTAACACGAACGAAGACTCGTCGATGGTAAAAAAATTACACATAAAAACTATTATTGTATTTATCTCCCAGACAAATTCACATTCCCCGAGGTCCGAACATTTCTCGGGAAATCCCTCCGAAATCGAAAATCGAACGGCAAAACGTTTTCACACGAGACGTTTTCGCTTCGAATTTCCGTACGTTCGCAAGAGTACGTTTAAAAAGCTCGGAGCTACAAGAGAGAAAGGGGACCAGTCGAGGAATCGCCGTGGCTCGCAGCGAGAGAACGAAAGGAGCAGAGTGAGAGAGAGGTCCGCAGAGAAAAGAGAGGTCGTCACGCGCGCGGTGCACGGGTGAGGGAGAGGGAGGGGGCCCAAATAATATTTCAAAATTAATGTCATGCGGGGCCTTCCAAAGGGGTCCGGTGGGTTCCGCACCACCTTTCTGCATAAGATAAGGACCCGTTGGCCACCGCGCCAGAGAGAAAGAGCAGCCTTGCCGAGGGAACGAGACAACGTGACCACTCCGCTGGCTCGTCGAGTGGGGATGGATATACGTCTATGGAGTGAAAGAGTCGTGAACGAGCGAGCGAGCGAGAGAAGACGAAAGACGAGCAACGTAGAAACGAAACGAAAAGAGGAAGAGGAAGACGACGACGACGATGACGACGACGACGTCGACGACGAAGAAGAAAAAAAGAAAGTAAAGTAGTAGTAGAGAGACGAGAAAATACAAGAAAAGAGAGAGAGAGAGAGAGAGAGAGAGAGAGAGCAAAGAAACCAAGCAGAGGAAACGGAGAAAGAAGCGCCAAGAGGGCAAGATATAAAAGTCGAAGAGAGATGGAGAGAGAGGTGTGAGGACAGGAGAAAGAGACGGCAAGAATGCGTGAGGAAGAATGCACGAAGCGAGCAAGAGTCAACGGTGCCAGCGCGAGTGGAAGGGAGAGGCTTGGCAGCGTGTATAAAATGAAGAAAGAGATGGTGTGAGGCGGTGAGGGAATATGCGAGAGGAAGACCTGGTGCGCGAGAGATGAAAAGGACGAGAGGAACAGGAAGAGACTGCGGAACGTGTAAGATGGAGAATAACAGTTGAGCGAGCGTGCAGGAAGAATCGAAGAGGAGAAGATTGAAGAGGAAACGCGACGTGTTGGCGACGACGGCGACGGCGATGACGACGATGATGACGACGAAGACGGAGACCAAGAAACGACGAGCGACGAGAAGGACGTTGAAGAGGACAACGACAGCGCACACGGCGCAGAAGAGCGTAGTACTCTCTGCGTGCAAGGTAGACTAATACCGTAGACGTAGCAGCCTGCCCGGGAAAGTAAGAGGAGGAAAGAGAAGAGGCTCGACCCCGCCAGAGAAGAAGAAGAAGAGGCTCCAACGAAGGAGACAAACGAGACTCCTCCGGAGAGTCCTCCAGAGAATCTAAACTCTCAGGGTTAACGCGTCTCTTTGCCTGTCTTTCTATTTTTGCCTCTTCGCCGGGTTCTCTCGTTCTCTCGTTGTATTCATCACCTTATACTCTCTCTCCCTTTTTCATTCTCTCTTATTCGCGTTATTTCTTCCATTTCTCTCGCGTTTTTTGTTTGCTGCTTCGCCACTCTGTTCCCTTTTGCTTCCCCCCATTCTTTCGTCATCTTTCTTCTCGAAACATTCTTCCCCCCCCCTTATTGCTCGCCATTCTCACGATTTCTTCTTCGTCGCGTTACCGTATTAATGAAAGCGTAACGTTGCTTCCAATCGAACAGAGAAACGACCCAGTCGTTAGGGTCGATCGCCAGGAAAAGTTCGATTTTCTTCGCGCTTAACGCTTCCTTCCTCGTTCGTTTTTTTTTCTCTTCTTATTTACTCCCTTTCTACGCTCGTCAGTTCTCTCTTCCTCGCTGTCCTTAGTCGCATCCATAGTTGCACAGTTACATTCTTGGCGTGCATCTCGCGTCTGGAGTACGCGCGAGGCGCGAACGACAAGAAGGCGCGCGCGTTTCTTCCCCTCCCCCACCCCCCGCCCTTTCCCGGTAGCGTTTCCAACTCCGATCCACGTATTGACGTATCCTTGCCAACGGACAAACGAACGATTCGATCGCGCGCGGTAGCACGATCAAGCGCACGAGCAACGAAAGCGAGGCGAAGAACTCAACTCCTCCTCCCTGGTATATCGTCTCTCTCGAATCGCCGGCGAGTCTCGGCGGCGTGCAATCGCGCGCGCGTAATTAACCTTTCATTAACAATCGCGGCTCCGTTTCGTGGTGATTATCTCGATTAATCTGCTGTCTAATTATTTTTTCAACAATCCCTCCGTTTCGTTGAATAATGTCCCGCGGATACGGAGCTATTATTCTCGCACGGATGTTATTATTGTGTTATTTATTTATTAAGCCACGATTCAATAAGATACTACGCGTAGAACAGTAGGAGACGTGACAGTATTAATTGCGTTCGCGGGAGGGAACAAAGAAGAGATATTAATCTCTTAACAGTTTCCTCAAGCGAGACAAGAATATTGAACAGTTTATCCCGAGTAGAATTCGCGTAGATTATTCTTTTTAAGATTTTTGAGATTTTTGATTTCTTAAGATCATTGTCTAAAAAAAAAAAAAAATGAATACTGGAAAATGGAAAATCGTTAGGTGAAAATTAATATTCTTTGATCGTTTCGTTCGATGCGAAACAGTCTCCTTTTTTATTTTTCTCTTTTGCTCGAGTGTATGTACCTCAAAATGGTCACCTTATTATTTAATGATATTTAATCATTGAGATTATTAATTTAATGAGAACTAATTAAAAATCACATGAAACGTGTTAAGAAATTTTTCTGAAACTTGTTTATTATCGGCTTCTATTTAAATATTTAAATATTGAAAATGAATACAAAACATTAAAGTTAAAAATTAATATTCTTTAATCACTTCTTTTGTTCAGTACGGAATGATATTTTAGTAACGAAAATTTTCTCAATTCTTATTTTTGTTTAACACTAGAACTACGGATAGTTAAGACGAAGCTATTTCTACCAAAACCAGTCTAAAAAAAATGTCTAAAAAAAAACGTAATAATATTTTTATATTTATTGATTTATTACTTTCTTACAATAGAAATCCCATGTTAATACAGTAGTAAATTTGTCAAGTTTATTCGACAAATATTGAATAAATCTGGCTTTAAATGAAAAGAATTGTTTGTCAATTGTGATATTTGCACCTAGTTTGTATCAACTCTGACTATCTTGAATAAACTTAGCCCATGCAGCTGATATCAAAACAAATTTATCACTTTGTAAACGTTGACTCCATCACTTTTTTTATCAAGATAAATCTTATTATTTCGGTAAAATCATTTCACAGTGTTAGAAAAGAAGTTTGGTTCCCCATTTTCTGTTACATAAATACGAAAGTTCCAAATTTTTTGTCTCGTTGCTCCCCGTGCATACAAAATTCCAAATTTTTTACCCAAAACTCGAGAAGCTTCTAATTCCGTGCAGGATATTACACGTTCAAGCATATGGCCGTCAATTAGTAAAGAAAATGCGCAATTTTCTTGATAATTATCACCATTGATAATTATCACCATTATATTGAACGATAGCAGTATAAATTCTAAAAACGTGTGAGAAGTTGTACGAAACTAATTAATTCGGGTTCGGTAAACAGATTGTAGGACAGATTTTTACACTTTGACAAATACCAGTCATTTTGACTGGTGTTGATATAAGTAGCCACCATACAAAATTATTTTGATTTCTAATAAATAAAAATAAAATAAAATTCATTGTATTATTGCAAAGGTCATTACATCATTGCGGGAAAAAATGTAACATGAAAGAGAAATTTTAAAATAAAATTGTAAAACCAGTCATTTTGACTCGTGTGGTAGTTTTAGTGTTAATTATGTTTCAAAATAGTCATCTCATTATTTAATGATATTTAATCATTTTTATCTAATGTTGAAATTATTAATTTCAATATGAGATCTAATTAAAAATCGGAACGTGTTAAGAAATTTTTCTGAAACTTATTTATAACCATTCGAACCGGCTTTCATTATTTATATATTCGAATAAATAAATGTTGATTCTTATTCAATTGACTCTCTTCCAAAGAACGTTGAAAGTAACTTGTTATTATCGTCCTACAAAAGTGTACTTACCAGAAATTATATTCACATTTAATCATGACCACGAACTTGAAATATTCATTCTAATTCTGCAAATTTAAAAAAATTTTGCGCCTCTTTCCATCGTCGATTGAAATATTTTCAAATCCCACAACGAAATGAACAGTTTTATTAAATTGTCTTGATATACTTGATAAATTCTCAAACTCCATTTTCTCGAGAGCAAAGCACCTTGCAAAAAAATTTTATTCCATGCATTTCTTACTTATTTTCTCACATAGAACAACCACCTGTTAGTTACTCTTTTCTGTCGCGTTTAGAGTCAGCCAAATTCAAGTTTACTTGACGAAGTTTCAAACTCGATTTCCACGGAAACGAAGGAACTTCGAGGAACAAATTTCATTCTTTTTACTTTCGATTTATTTTTTATTTTTATTTTTTTTTTTTTTTCTCACCTAGAATCACTTCACGTACACGACGAACCTGATTTCGATTTACCAAAATGTGGGTCTAGCCCAGATGATGATCGTTCGTATGATGATGATAATTCGTAGAACTCGAAAAAAGCGGAAAGAGAAGAAAGAGCGTCGCTCATTCAAGGAAAGGGGTTTGACAGTTGAAATTGCTTGGAAGCCCGGTAGACGTGTAGAGATTCGTGTTCCTTGTTCGAGTGTTTGTCTAGGGGTCCTAAATAAATGTAAATCAAGCGCGGTAATCTCAAGGAGAAGCTTCACGGCGGGCCACGAGAAGACCGAATATTCCGATGCCTATACATCATTCGATTTTACGTTTAGGCACGCGTGTTCTTGCACGCCGTGGACTTTTAACCTTCTACTTACTACCTGCTCCTTTTAAACCAAAGTCTTTTACCAACCAGAGTCTTTCCCAGTTGTATTTTTCTTCTCTAACCAGAGTTACAGTGAAGAGCATAACCGTACCAACGACAATGTAAAATTCAAGATGACATAAATAAATATTTGTAAAAAAAAAAGTCATACGTATAACGACCCACTTGGATCATTTTGAAACGTGAAACTTCTTTGACAATTATGTCGTGATTTCGTTTTTTTTTTTTTCTTTTTTTGGATGAAGATGAAAAATTATATTTTAACGTAAGGATACTTTCTTCTCGAGAATTGTAGAAATATTAAAAGATCTTTCTCGTAACTAGATCGTTGTTTTGTAAATCGAAATCTCTCTTCTTTATAATTACTCCTTCAAACTTCTTTGTCATACGATTTTTTTCTCATCGAACTTCGAGTGTTGGAATTCCAAAAATCTTAGCGTTCGATAAAACGGCGGAAGAAAAATCGTGTAGCAAGCTTTAAGGAGAAATTCATTCAATCTTCAAAATCGCGGTGAATTTAATCGTGAAAAAAATTTTTTAATGTTTCCAGAAACGTTTGAATTTGCACAATTTTCGGGAACAAACCTTTTTTGAAAAAAAAAAAAAAAAACCAATGCAATGCTGTCAAAATGAAGGCTTAGCAGTTTAAATCAAGCCAACTCGCAATTGAAATTGCAGCAGTTTAAAACACAGACAAAGTTCCCTATAAATGTTCGAGTGACTTTCGTGAGTGACTATTTTTCATTTAACATGAAATTCCATTCAATATCAAACATTTTATCTCGTTTCCCTCTCGGCCGGCAATCTCGGTTGGCACGAAAGAAAGAAGGAATCAAAACGCGTTCACACGCGATAAACAGATAACAGTTGCGCGACAAATAAAGCTGAATCGCGAACAGGAACCAACGACGACCAACCATGGTTGTTTCTCGCTCTCGGGCGCTCGGAATCCAAGCTTTTTCGCCCGATGAATAATCGAGGATCAACCGACGAACGCGTGTCACGCCTGTAAACGCTCGTTTTGTTCTCTTTTATGGCCGATTAAAAAGTTCGTCCGGATAATGGGCAAGTCTGTGGCGCAATGTGCACGTGTTTACGTTTCAGCCGGGGCCCGATTTCTGAGTCACGATGACGACTCAGAATTTTCGGACGACATCGTTGAAAGAATACATTGTTTGCGACCAAACGTATTAAAACAATGGGGCCGGAGGGACTCGGGGCTCGACGTGATCGTCGAACTTTAGGAGGAGCGATAAAAAGAAAGGGTTGACGGATAAGTGAAAGATACAAAAGGAGAAAGAGGGGAGAATTGCAAAGAGAAAAGAACGAAAGGAAATTGCCGGCCGGTGTAGTTTAATTCGATCCTCCGATGACCAAAGGTGTGTTTGTCCGGCTGTCTTTCAACCCTCTATAAACCGAATTACCTTTGCCGTACGAAGGAATTCGTATAAACTTATGATGATTTTACAATTGGATACAAATCTGATTTTACAAATTAATATTAATAAGTATTATATAATATAAATATATTAATAATATATGATATATAATAACGTATATATGTATATATTATATATTACATTAATATTTTAACAATATTTTACAATATACCATATATTTATTATATCGTAATTATGTGTTTATTATAAATTATATTCTGCATAATGATACGATATATAAATCAATACAATTTCGTGAAATCGCACTTTTATATAAAAATTGTTTCAAGCCCAAATATTAAGAAGATCTATTTCAAACGTAAAAAGTTGAACGTCGATCAAGTACTTTGTACGGTAAAGTCTGAAAACATTCAGAAACTGTCTCGCCTATGAAAATCCACAGTCCAAGCGTTCTTGTTATCCTTTAGAGAAACGTACGGAATGATTAGACTGAGAAAGCAGGGAGTTTCTAAAAGTTCTAAAACAGGCTCGAACACAGGAGCCTGTATATTAGCAGGAACGGTAGAAGTAGCGGCGCAGCGTGAGTTTGGGGCCCCTCACGTGGGTAAGAGAAAACGTGAGTCGGGCCGAAAACGCTCGGAACCGTATCTGACGGTCATTAGCGAGCGCGCGCTTCTGAACCGCAAGATAAAAACCAAAGAGGACCAACCAAGTAGTATATTTTACCGTGGACATAGTTCCCAGGAATGATCACTATGCGAAGGTCAACCGATTATGAAAAGATAGAGTGTTCGTGGAATCGTTCTCCGACCTACCCCCGTTCTCCACCTCCTCGCTCGTCCATTTTCACTCGAATCCCCTCGACGATTTATACTTTCGCACGCGAATGTTCATCAATTCTTTTTTTAATCGTCCCGTTCCTTTCTTAGGAAACGTCGAATATCTAACGTTACGCGAGATAATTTCGGGATGTCGTTGGTTCGCTGCTGGGTTAGAGTTTGCATTGGTTAGAGTTGGCCGAGAGGTAAATAGTTAAACGATTAACGATTAATTAGCGATTTATGTGAGGCCAAGTTATTAATCGTGATTACTGATTATTGAATAATGCTGTATATTTATGTATTAACAATATATTATAATATTATATAGTATTATGTATTGTTATATCATAATAGTATGTAGTAACAATATATTATAATATTATAATAAATATATATGATAATAATACATAATGTAAACAATGTAATATAAATAATATGTGACAAACAATTTTTTATAAAAAATAAATATATCGTTGATTAATGAATATACAATATTTCATTACATTCACGTATGAAAGTATTTTGAAGTATAAAATTATACATTTATAGTTACTTTCACTACAATTTTTCTTTTTATACATTTTAAAAAATTATATAATTTTATTAGACTACTTGGAAAGATTAAAATGATACGAAGAATTTTTTAGAATGTATTCGTTCGATGTACATATGAATGCACATTTACAGTGAAATTAATCGAGGAATAATTTGAAAATTACTGATTGACGATTAGAAATCACGAAATTTATTTGCGATTTATCCCAACAACGGATTAACCAATTCACGATTACGGTGATTACGATTACATTCGATAGTTAATTACAATTTGCGTGATTCGGAAGAATCCCAAACGAAACGACGATCGTCAAGAAAATACTACGGAAATAATTATGGAATACGAGCCAATCCGAGCGAACAATAAACTGAACGAATATTTCCTTATCACGGCGAATATGTCAGTATACGTCCTCCGAAAGCGATAATTTCTTTTTTTCATAATGGCTTTTTTCATAATAAGAAACTTTTAAAACAACATAAAAGCGTTTACACCCGGATCATCAAGATATACAATTTATACGGTTTAATGTAAATTTTAAATTACCGCGCGAAGGTTCCCGCCGAATTTTGAATGCGTACAGTGGACCACAACTTCGTGTTAGTTGTTCAACAATTCAATTTATAATGTCAAACTATTTTCTGATATATCGATTCAACAATGAATGGACTATCGTAACTTTATTACGCTATTATTTCGTAATTTTATTATTATGTTGTTATTTGTAATTGTACGTAGTAACTCGATATAATAAAAAATAAGAATATAGGTTGGATAACAAACATACAACCTCTCAAGGGCTCACTCAATTTTAAAAAACTGTAAAAAAGAAAAAGACAGGTTTTTTTTATTATTATTCTACGAACGTTTATAAATTCGTATGAAATGCAATCTTTACTATAAAAGATTATATATACAATAAAATCTGTATTAAAGATACGAAATTAAAGATAATATTTAATACCTAAAAAGCAAGCTTTTACTATGATATTCTTTAAATTCGTATTCTTCTATTTTGCGTATTCTGTTTCGTCATATCAAACTATTACTATCATTTTCACATTTTTATTAAATATTTAACTCTTTGAGTGTTCAGTATTACATAAAATTTTACAGTGATGTATCATAAAATAATTGATAAAAGTATAATGATAATAACGAATAAAACTCAATATAACAATAATAATAAATGATATATTGTAATGATTATTAATATTAGAGAGCCAAAGAGGCTAACGTATTAACACATCAAAAGATGTCCATTTAAAGATGGACGCATTCTTTGCTCACAATTTAGTATCAAACTTTCAGAGTTGAACACCGGTAATTTTAAGCACTCGAGGGATTAAATATACCAAATGGTAAGTTTTAAAACTTTTAAAGAGGAAATTCACTTTTATATATGCCTGAACCACCAAGTATTTTGATTTCAGGGCACTGTGCGATTCCAAGGCGGAGAGGGCCAAGGTGGACGGCGTTTTATATCACCGAACTGTGTTTACGAGTGGCGAAAGAAGAACAGAAGCGGGCCAGACGTCCGGTAAAACGTCCCGAAAGCGCAACAAGCCCTTAATGATGTCATAATTGAATAATGCCCATAATCTTCCGTGGATCTGGCTTTTTGCCGTTTTCTTGCCGTCGCTTTTCGCCGATCGTCGTTCCAAACCGGCGCAGTTACACACGTAAAGTACGGCCGGCGGCGAAAAAACCGCCGCTGGCCGTGCCGCGTAAAAACGCTGGACGATAGTAACGAGTATTAATTTGTAACACGAACCCGCAAATTGATCGATTCTCTCCGCACCGTGGTTACTCTCGCCGTTCCGCGTTCCCCCGTTTACAAAAACCTGCCTAGAATTTTTGTCAATCCTCCGTCGTTGCCGCGACGCCGGACGTCTATCAGCTCGTAACAACCGTGTAACTCGACTCTAACGGGGCGGAGAGTATATCGAAAACAACAAAGAACAAAAAAAAAAAAAAGACAAAGAAAAATTAAAAAGTAAAATATCAAAAAGAGCACACTCGTATCGCGCGTATTACGAGTACGAAAATAAATCAGGAATTGTAGGAAACGTTAAGCCAGGCCATAGATGTTGATAGAAGAGTAAACGAGAAGGGATAAAAGAGAGGTAGATGAATCCGAAATCGTCGATCGAAATCCATAAAGCATGAAAAACGAGAAAGAATCGAAGCAAAAGGAAAAAAAACGAAAGAGATTGAGAGGGGCAGAGAAGAAGACAGGTTATAGCGCGAAACACGATGAGGAAATTATATGGCCTACAGGGGATACCTGGTTTTCGAGTGCTCGGGTGTCAAATGTCTCCAGGACCTTGGAAAAGCATGTAGAGATTAGGAGGAGCAACAATGCGCGCGCCGTGCGTTTGAAAGGCAAACCGAGTGGCAGCAGGAGCGAAGCTATAAGTCCTTTAAAGGATGCAGCAACCACACGCTGGTGGAAAAGAGCGAAGATCGAAGATGACAAGGGGAGAGACAAGGAGAACGACAGGATGGGGACGCAGAGAAAGAGAGAGAAAGAGGGAGAGATCGGAGGAGATATCCCCGCGGGGCAACACGGCGCGATCATCCACGGGGATAAACGGTATGCGGTTCTGGAATTTTTCATCCTTTTTTCTTTTCTTTTCTTTTCTTTTCTTTTTTTCTTTTTGTGTGACCGGGTGATTTCAATAGACGAATCTCGAGGTCTCGGCATTGGTCCCCGCTGCGCGTATTCTACAGTACGGTGACATTTTCAGGTAGACTCTAACAAGAGTAATATTTCAATGGGGGTTTCTCCGTTGTCCGTTTGGTCTCCTCGCTGCAAGCGACGGCCGGCGGTAACATTATTGAATCTCGGCCGCATTGAATCTTACTTAGGCGCGTCTCTTTCGTAGGGCAATTATAGTATTGTACATCGAAGCTTCACACTAGAACTACCAACGCAATTAAAACGTAAAATTTCCATCGGAGATGTCAAAGTAAAAACAAAATAGAAAAGTACAATGTGCTTTATAGTACAGTGAAGTACACGTACATTTTACAAAAAAGTCATTAAAACAAAAAATAAAAAATACACTGTTTTACACCCGTGAAATATCCAACGAAAATTATAAATTCTGACCATTTTTGTAGTTCTAGTGTTGAAGTATCTTCTACATAGATAGCGAGAAAAGATAAAATGTTTTACGCGTGACTACCACTACCACGCTCCTTTCTTTTTCCTTTCCCCTCTTCTTCTTTTTTCTTTTTTTTCTTTCTTTCTTTTATCGATTTAAAGCTCGCCTCAGCAACTTTGGATAATTCTTTTTCCTCGTGTCTGTATGTATGTGTGTATGTATGTGTGTGCACGTATGTGTACGAAATCGATACGCCGACTTTCGTCCAAATGTGCAAGCTCATCCAGTATCATATCTCTTGAAATATCGTTCGACGTGGTAGGAACGCGCGTGCGGAACGAAGCTTAAACCTCCCTCGTTGAGCAACGCTCTCGTTCCCTTTCTTTTTCTCTTTCTCTTTCTCTTTCTCTTCCCCCCGATTCTTCCTTTTTTTCCATTCCACTCTCTCCTCGTTCGTACACACCTCGTACACACGACCGTCCGCCTTTAAATTGTCTCGTTTCTGTTACGATTAATTTTTCTCATTCCTCGTTTTTTCCCTTTCCCTTCCCTGTTCCTTTCCTCTCCATTTTTCTCGGTTCTTATTTTTTTTTTTTTTTAATTTCTACGAGGTCCCTATTTTACAAATATTTAAATATTTAAATTATACATCCCCGCCCCCTTCAAAAGCCTTCACAAAAACGAACACTATATTTGTCTCAAAATTGGAAATATCAAATAATTGAGTAAAACTCCGTTTCGTACGAACTCCGTTTATTTGAATGAAAGCAAGTTCCAGTCAGTACTCGATTAAACGTGGTCTCGCCGGTTATATCCACTTACTTGAACCTGAACTACCATTATGTGAACGGGAAATCACTAGCAGAAGGGAGGACCAGCGAATTCCAACAGGTTCGTGTAACCTATTGTTCACGTAATAGGAGTCTACCTATTTCTCCTCACCATCACATGATTTTTTTGTTCAGTTAATTGGAGTAATTAGAGCGTAAGCGTTCGTACAAGAGAATTGACGAACAACGGTAGTTTGTACAATAGAACCAGAGTTCAGCCAGGGTAAAGTTCAGGTAATCAAGCGTTACTAAAATTTTGTTCATATAAATGGGCTTGTTTGCAATTATTGCACACGCTTAAAAATTTTATTAGCTGCAGTAAATATTGAACGTTAAAATTGAAAAATGCCCTACGCGAACGTGAAGTTTCGTGTTTGTTTCGTCGACCGCCACCGGAAACAAAAAAATTTATTCTTATCTCAATTCAAGACTATAAGTGTCCTTACATTTCCTATAAGTGTCCTTATTATTTATACATATATTCCTGGGTTTTTATATACGAATACAACACAAGATTTGAAAATTGTTTCGTTCAGTTAAAAATCTCTGATACGTCGAGCCACAGAATGTGACATAAATTAGCAAATGTCGACCATTTGTAATTGCTCGATCCTTTCTGATAAGGAGAGACTCGATGCTGATAATCTAAATTTTGTGAGTTAGTTTTGGTTAATTATATTAATAATTATAATTGGTAAATTATATTAATAATAATAATCAGATTTAAATTATATTGATAATAATAATTAGATAGATCTGTAGCTTTAAATAATGATACGAATGTTGATTCGATTTGTATGTATATAATTATGAAATTTAATATTGTCAAAATAAGTTCTGATAAAATTCGTATATAAGTCATCACGGCAAAAAGTTTCACATGTCAAACATGTCTAAAGCCACGATTTCAGCAATTCTCACGACTACAGTTTTTCGGTTTTATCATTCGATTTATCAACGAGATGTTCGTAGAATCGTTGTTTCGCGGAAAAAATCGTTTCACAAAACGCACCAATCGCAAAAGGTTCGATTGTTTTCACAGGAAGAATCGTCTGGGTACAGAGTATCATGGTGCAGAATAAATGAGGGGCGGGAGGGGGGGGGGGAAGGGAGAAAAAAAAGTCAGGATGAATTTTATCAGCGAAGGAGACGGAGACACGACAGAGAAACGATTTTAGAGCTTTCGTGTTCGCAATTCCTCACGCCCACAGATTTGATTTCTCCCTTCCACGTCGTTTCGTTCCGATTCTTCTCCGCGCTACGCCTTCTAAAGAAGACGTTGAAAAATGAACAGGATGACGATTGTGATTACGCGGGGACGGACAACAGCGGGAACGGAACGAGAGGGAAGATGATGATGATGATGAGCAAGTAGAAGATTAGCGTAACATTAAAGGTGCCATCCCGATTTCCTTTATTTCGTGCCCCGTGAAGATCCCACCGGCCGGAATGAACGCGACGAACTTTATAAATGCGCCCTTGTAAATCATTTTCTGCGCGGCTCTCCCCGGCACCACCGTGCCTCTCCTAATGGAGAGGAGAGTTTTTAATTTCGAGAATTACCGGAGGAAGATAAAGACGAGATGAAAATAATTCATCGTAATATTGTTCCGGATTGCAAAAATATTTGATCAGAACCAGGTATTTATTTTGGGGGTATCTAATCATTCGTTCGTCCTTCGTCTCAATTTGATATTTTTCTTAGAAAATGTTGTATCATTATTACGAGTATTTCGAACGTATAATGTTATATTTTCGATATTTTCTAAAATGTAATACATATCCAGGCTTGAATTCAATTCACAGAATCTGTATTCTATATGTGTATTTTGTTGAAAATAATATTTTTCTCTCTGAACGTCTTCTCAGGCTCTGCAGCAGTTAATAAATACTTTGACTCAATACCCATGTTCTATTTCAGATCGTAAGTACTGAGATATTAATTTTTCCTTAATTGATTTTGATAATTTAATTACTTATATTTATCTTGGTAATTTAATTAATTATTTATATCTATTCGTGTATTACTATTTTTTTCTTCTTTTTTATTGTATCTTAAAAAAAATTCTTTCCGTAGAATAAATAATATTTTTGATATCGAAATACGCTGCCATAGTTGCAAATAATATTCGTTTTCGAGTCCCTTGACAGACGGAATATTGAATTTTAATTATTATTATATACATAATTATGCATATTACCTCGAAGATGCATAGTTTAATTGTAACAAGTCCAAAACAAACGATCGTAACGTTTCAAAACTAAAATGTTTAAGGTGTTTTTCAAGAAGAGTAAAAATTCGTGTGAATTCACGTGACTTAGGTTACTTATAGAATCGTTCGTTTTTATTGAAAATAATCTTCGTTTTTCAGATTTATCAATCTAAAGTACCCTTGAAAAGATGTGTTCAGTTCAAAAATTTTGCAATCCCGATAATTCACGGAAATTCGTATTATGTTACAGTTTTAAAATCCAAATACTATATAATATCCAACAAAAAGCTTCGATCTTGTCAGAACTGACAATTCGGAATTCGTATTACGTCAAATTCCAAATAATCAAAAAATCCAAATACTATATAACATCCAATAAGAAGCTTCGATCTTGTCAAAATTCATGGGAATTCGTGTCAAATTTCGAGAAATTTGTCTGATCGAAATTGATGGTTCGCCCCGAAAAATCCAAGTGGGGAAGGGAAACACCGTGGAATGATCACGTGGTACCGTTGTTAACCACGGAATGCACGGCGAAGAACAACGTGCTTCAATCGGTGATTTTCATGTAGCGAACGTTTTTTGCAAGGCTGTTGGATAGACTTTGTTGCAACGGTACAACAGGCGCAACAGCGAGGCGAAGAGAAGAAGAAGAAAGAAAGAAAAAAAAGAAACGCGGAGAAAATAATGATGATGAGCGAGCAGGGTATTAACGTGGACCTTTCCCCTTTGGAGCAGCTTTCCCGTAAATTGTTACAAGGGGTTAAAAATCCTCGGCTGCGACTTAAATGGATAGTATATCGTGTCACGACAGTTTCACCGCGACAAGCGAAGTAAACGACGAATGGAAAATTAATCGCAGAGAGAGAGAATCGTAGGGTTTCGTATCTCTCGGTATTACAAACTACACCCTTGGCAAAAAGTTCTCGAAACGCAACTATTTGATTTGAAAACTGCGAAGTTCTCCCTGTTCGTGAATTATATTGAAATTTTATTTTTCCATGTACTTCGAACAAATATAAATACGCAATGTTTCAAATATTACATTATATTAGTATCTTATAAGTACTGCAACGGTTATAATAATATTTCGTATTTTATAATGACTCGATGATTACATTGAAGATTTAGTAATAACTTGAAGGTTACGATGATTTCAAATATTTTTGAATATTAACAGTTTCATCGAAAACCTTTTTCAGAGATAATAAGAATAGAAGAATATATTTAAGCTTCTCAAGTGATAAATGATCTAAATCCAAAATCATGAAAAATTATGAAAAATTGTGTTTATCATAGTATTAAGAACAATTATTTCATTTTTCAATTTAACTTATATACATATATATGTCTTTTGTTTAATAAGTGTCAACTAATAATAAGTAAATAATGGCACTTGATTATTCTTTGCATTGCCATTACTTTACCATTACTTTGAAAAGAAATGTAATTCTTCTTTTAAGTTAGGCTTCGCATTGCTATTCTTGCAATAAAATTACATTCTTTTCTTAATTAGTTCGTCACAAAGCGTTACACGATAAGAATTTAATTTATTCGTTAATTTACCAAGAGGCTCATCCTCGTATAATAACACGTCGAGCGATTGTGTGTGGATCAAATCACAAAAGCGGATCAAATCGGAACAAAAATTGCAATAAAATTCCAGGAGATTCGGTGCTACTTTTGTACGTACATACCTACGTAAATATCCATTTATCGCGTGAATGCTTGAAAGATTCTTTCAAAGACTCGCCGATTTATCAGCTGAAGCAATTTTACACGACCTTCCCCATTGGATATCGATAAACTAATCATATAATTCATAGTAGAGAAGACAGGCGAATCTAATCGCGGCCTCCATCTCTCCTTTGTGCAAATTAATTCGAACGGTACGATCTATCTGGCGAAGATGGCGAGATAGTCGATCGGCGGAATGGTCGCGTATTCCGCGATGTTCGATCGGCACGGATAGCCGGTGATTTCTTGGAAAAGAGGAGGGGGGAGAGTCCTCCCGATCCGACGACCGCGGTGTAACGGACATTGAACGAGGTTCGCGAATGATCACCGATGAAATATTAAATACCGAAAGGGTCCCCGAGAGGAGGGGAAAAAAAGTAGCTGGTGGTTTGGCCACTCCAAATCCTTAATACGGCAATAACAATTTAACTGCCTGTGTATAACCGCTGCGCACGCTGTTTACGCGGCCGTATATATTTCAAAAACGACGAAAAAGTCGGCGGTAATTAATTGACGGTTAAACGAACGCTATTAATCGGACACCGGCGTAATTATCATCGACTATTATTAAATTCATCGCGGGTCTTGCTCTCGCGCGAATTTCACGACCGGTATGCTACGCATGCACACGCTTTACTCCAGATATATTTATCTAACGTGACGATGAGAAGAAAGGAGAAAAACAAGACAGAGGAGAAGAGCAGAAGAAAGAGAAGAAAAGGTGGGGAAAGGAGAAGAGAAAAAAAAGAACGAAGGAAACATTACGCCTACATTTCGCACGAGCTCTCCCGGACCCACCCATTGGCGCGCGAACGTGTGTGGGTTTGCCGTTCCGTGGCTCGCGCGCGCTCATACATCAAGATCACGTTAAAGCCACTTTCTTAAATCAAACGGCGTGCTACTTGCTTTATTTATACGTGTTCCCGCGCGTTTTGTCGCCCGGGGATTATCGTATTTCCCCTTTGCGAAATCGCGAACTTGCGAAACGAAGTTCCGTAACTGGGAAAACTTCGGTGATCGGAAAAATCTTGCACGAAACGTGCAACTGCTCACGCGATGTCGATAATGTAACAATCTGTTTCTTCTGTGCTGAGAGAAGGTCCTAAGCATGAAAATATTCCTCCAAAGAAATCGTAATACCGATGAGTTCCTATTTATGTTCGAGAATCGCCACAAGATATGTCCGTGCCTTAGAACATGCACATGTCTTAAAATTACAAATCTTAAGAAAAATCAAATATAAAACATCAAACAATATATATATATATATGCTTTTAAGCAATTAGAATAAATTTGGACAATTAGAAGATAGAATAAATTTAGATATAATAAAGAAGACAATTTAGAAATAAAATATAAAATAAAAAGGACAAAGTAGGAACGGTGAAAGACGGAAATCATAACGACAGATATACGTATTCTGAACGAATGTAAAAGTAAAAATAATATGCATTGCGAATATCTCTGAATGCGTCTGACGCGAAAGATTTAAAAATTGCGTACAGAGAAGCAGAAACTTGCGTACAGAGAAGCACAAACTTGCGCGAAATTACAGCTTGAAACGTAGAAAAGGAATCAAATTAAAATTGTTTTACGACATTACTACAAAGTTGTACAATATAAATTTATATAAATTTTTTGTACAAGTTTTTGGGAATTTTTCACTATTATAGAAAACGATACAACTTTTAATTGAACTTTTTCTTTTTTTCTTTAATCAAACTTGGCACACCTAGTCTTCTTGCAATACTTTTGTGAAAAAAGAATGATACGTTAACAAAATCTGTTTACATAAATAGTTTGCTAGTAATGCGCAGCAGTAGCAATTTCCAATAAATGAGCCGTGCAAGTAATAATGCAAATAACGTAAAAATTCGACGAACTATCACGTCATCATGTGAACTACATTTGCACAGAGTTGCAAATCTCTTCGAATTTTTCGATCGTTGAACTTTTATCAATTGACTCTCCGAACGATCAGTTTTGCTCGTCGTCAACGACTCTATCGAGGCGTACCGGCTATTAAACTCGCTGCTATTATTATCCGCTCGAACTTTCTAATATTAGATACGAACGATATATCACGTATAGGACGAATGGCTGAAGTTGAAAGTTTCGATTAACGAGCCGATCGTGGCACGCTCTCGCGTCCGAAGATTTAAAGGGTACGAGCAGATCGAAGATCGGCGATAAATTTCGAAGGAGTATCAAATCGAAAATTTATACACCGCGGACGATTGGACGAGTGGAAACTGTACCGTGAGACGGCTGGCTCGCGACCGAAGATAACTTACCCTCGTATATTACTTAATATTAATATTGTTTTCGTATCGTTAGTCGTTCTCTTAAATAGACGCGGGGTACGCTCGTAATTATTACGGCATCGCGTTAATAACACCGTAATTAACGAATACGATTTACCGAAGGTAAGTTTAATATCGGTAATCAACATCGTGTTCCTAACCGAGAAAATTGAAAAATACTCACGCTCTTCCGCGCGCGCTGGCGCATGGAATACCGACCATCGAATCGACAACCCTCTTAACTCCTCCCTTCCTCCTTTTCTTCTTTCACCGTTGAAAGAATCGACTCTGTTGATTACCGGCGTGTACGTACGTAGAGCGATGTGCTAATGAAATCCGTCAACGAGAGACGGGACGAGTTGAATCGTTGAACGAACGATTCGAACGACGTGTCACTGTCAACGACCAACCAAACAGTTTCCAAACAGAGAAAAGAGAAGAGGAAAGAGAGAGAGAGAGAGAGAAAGAGAACCAGAGATCGTTCTGTTGATTTTTCCCGGGAAAAGTGTAAAAGGGACAAAGAGCGAGAGACGGCTAACGATGCAAATACAATTACCACGGTCGAAGAATGTTCTAATTGACCGGGCGCGGTGAGGTTTGACAAAAATGCCGGGCGATCCGGAGAGACGACATTCGGCCGCGAGTATATCCCCCACTTTCATCCCCCGTTTCGTGCCCCGTTGCAAAAAGCCGATGATACGAAGTCGATGGCCGAACCGAAGAAAAAGAACCGCCGGAGCCGTTGGTTGCAAAGATTGGTTGCAAAAGGCGGTGCGCGTTGAGAAACGAGCAGGCGGAGAGGAGAAGAGAAGAAAGATCAGAGAAGAGAAACCAACAGCGAAACGGAGGAACGAGCGAAAGGGGGAAAAGGGGCGAAAGATGGAGAAAGATGGTAGACGAGCGAAAAGACGAAAGGCCGAAAGAAAGAAAGAAACGGAAGTCGAAGAGAGGAGCGAGAGATGAAAGCGAGGAGCCAGAGCCCCGAAGGAGAAGAGCCGAAGAAGAGAAGAGAGAACAAAAGTCTCGGGTCTGGAACAAAAACGTCCAAACTGCAGTCGGTTCCCGAAGAGTCACAGATCCCACAGCGAGCGATAAAGGCAGGGTCAAACGAAACGACGAAGATGGGGACAGACGAAAGAAACGAAAGATAGGAAGAAGCAGTAGCGGGCCGAAACTGGGTGCACACTCCCCTCTTAGGGGGAGGAGGGCCAAGGGAGAGGCCAGGGTGGGAGAGAATCTTCAGAAATGAAGCAGCAGCAGCAACAACCAGCAGCCAGCCAGCAGTCGCACCGGGGGTAAAGATGGACCGACTTTTACCTACGTCCGGCTGTTTGTATGCGTTCACCCGAGATCAAGTTTTTCTCGAGTTCTGAACCTCCGGCAGCGAGAGCCAGCCAGCAGCACCAGCAGCACTCCGACTCGAATCTAACTTGATTTCCTGGCACGCGGTTCATCTTGTCGTTTATTCTCTCCCACTCTCTTCGGGCCGCGCGTCTTTCTAGCTCTTTCCTCCCGTCTTCTCGTCCTTTCGCTTTTGCTGGAGCGCTACGGATCGTCTACGTGCGTGCGTGTGTATGTGTGTGTGTGTGTGTGTATATATAGAAATACGTACGTAGATACACGTATATACGCTGTACGGGTACTGAGATACGAAGGTAGAACCCGGCGATTCTGGAGTACTGGAACGAGGAATGGTCCCGCGCTAGGAACACGTGCCCTTTTTCAAAACGAACAGCCTATCTCGTTCCCCTGATCGTCGACTGGTTATCTTCTGGTCAGGAAGGAATTATACACGGTGCCGCGCGACCATTGCCAGAAATTCTATAGGCAATTTCTCGGTGAAAAATGTTCCCTCCTATTGGGGAACGACGATCCATCCACCCTGTCAGGTTTCGGAATCCTTCAACTCGGAATTCCTTTCAAAGATTTCTCCGGTAAAGCCCCGTTATTGTAATTTCGATACTGTTTCGGTATAGCTGTCGTCCGTAAGTACGTGACCACTTGGTGGAATTTTTCTTTTTTATTTTCTTTTGCGAATGTGCCTATTTTACACGTGCAAAATATTTACATTTCTTTGGCAGAGTATAGACTAGAATATATATAGGATTTCGATACAATTATCGACAATCCTCAACTTGGTGAAAGAAAACTTTTGCTCGTGTGTAACTGATACTACTGAAATCGTATAGAAAGTGACATATCAGAAAGTGATTGAACATTCACGGTATCAAAATTACATCACGATATCAAGTCCCTGGTTTCTGCAGGGATTAAAGGGATGGTATAATTGAAAAATATTGATGTGTACAATATCGCGTGTAATATCGGTATTGTACGATTTTTTTTTACGATCGCTCCATTTCGTTTTTCCACGCTCGCGTATTCGCGTCCGCCGATCTAACAGCCCGAAGGAAGAGCGTACAGTCGATATCGATTTTTCCTACCATCTCGCGATTAATCCGATCTGTACTCTCGGGCTGCTATTACGGGCATCCTCCTTGTCGCTTCCCCCTCTTCCCTCCCTTACCTTCCCGTTTGTCCATCGACAACGTATTGTTCCCGACGTATTGCTCTCGTCTCCCAGATTCTTCGCCATGACTCTCTATCGTTGACCCTAATTACGTTAAGATCGTTCCCTTACGTAACGCTTCTTCCCAAG
The DNA here is from genome assembly GCA_032399595.1 of Tetragonula carbonaria. NCBI lineage: Eukaryota > Metazoa > Arthropoda > Insecta > Hymenoptera > Apidae > Tetragonula > Tetragonula carbonaria. The sequence goes on along the minus strand of JAUCRC010000012.1, from coordinate 829,742 downwards.
CGGGCGAATCGTCGTGTCTATCGTATCGTAAGACGAGAAGCCTGTACTTACGTGTAACGTGTATAAATCCATACGGTCACGTTTAGCCGGTGATAAACGAGCCACTGATGATAAACAAGCTTGCCCGATCGTTGGCCCCATGCCGATTCTATCCGCGTGTTCGTCGCGATTATCTCTTACTTTCGTCTTTCTTTCCCGACCGTTTCCTACTCGAGACGCGGATACTTTCGATTCAAAGTGTCTGGCTATACATATATTTCTCGTTGTTCATTGACGATGCTGGAAATTCTTCTTCTCGAGGGAAAACAAAAATTTCTAGAATCTATCTTTCTTCCTATTTTCGAATCTCTCGACTTAAAATCGTACGTACAAAATTGTACATGGTCGGTGAAAATTTCCAGAATTTCCCTTTCTTTCTATTTTAGACAGGAATCTACTTTGAATCGAGACTCTAAACTATGTAACCTTTCTCGTATTTTAAGTATTCTCGTCTCCCTTTCTTTCTTCAGGGAGAAAATTTCTCTTTCTCTCTCTCTCTCTCTCTCTCTCTCTTTCTGTGTACTCGATTAGAACGTCAAACAATCGATGCTGTTATCGATGACGCTAAAGTCTCCTTGAGGGAAAAAAAAATTTCGAGTTGGCAGGTTCACAATTATACATATATTTTTATAAGATCGATGAAAATTTCCAGAGTCTCCCTCTTCTTCTGTTTCCACAGAGCAATACTTTCGGTTCGAAAACTCTAAACTATATCTTTCTTTCTCCCAGAGGGAAAATTTCCCAGAATTTCCGTCTCTCTTTTTTGTGTATTCGAGGTAAAAAACTTTCAGGTTAGAACGTCAAACTACATACTTCTGTTATCGATGGCGCTAAAATTTCCAGAATTTCTCCCTCTTTCCCTCTCTCTCTCTCTCTCATCATTTGCTTCTACGAAACAGAAAGTTCCGAGCAAATACCTCAACTTTTAGCTTTTAACATGTTGGACGCACGCGCGGTTTCTGGAGAAGGACGGAGCTAGAATCGGTCGGGGTTCGCCACCCCGCTCCCGGGAGAAAGAGAGAGAGAGAGAGAGAGAGAGAAAGCTGTTACGAGGAGAAGGACGGAAATCTGGTCGACAAAAAGCGACGAATGACTTTCAGAACGCAGCGGATCATTAATATCTACTGGGATGATCAATCAAAGACGTGAACTTACTTTGGTGGACGTCGTACTGGGCCTGGTACCACCAACACCGATGGCGTACAGTTCCACCTCGTACCACTGGATTCCTGTTTCCCTGTCGAGCGCGGCAGCCGTCGACAATATACCTGTCTTCGTGTCGACGTCGAACAATCTGTCGACCTGCGGACCGCCGCTACCAGCGGTCACGTTCGTCACGTAGTATTCCAGATCGATGTTCGATCTACGACTACGGGCACTCACTCTCAAAATGCTCGTGCCGATCGGCTCGTTCTCGTACACGCTCCCCTCGATCTGGCCACGATGCTCCCATATTGGCTGATCGTCCCCATCCTCGCCGGGGACTATCAGAGTCAAATAGGTCTCCGTGGATCTTCGTTCCGCTTGAACGGCTTCGTCCGTCGCGCGGATCCCCACTTGGTACTTGGACACACGTTCGAAATTGTTCTTCAAGGATCGTGGCAGCCTCAGCGTCAGGTGACCCGTGTTCCGGTGGATTCGAAACATGTCCGGGTAGTTGACGCTCGATCTCAGTAGCTCGTAGGTGACCAAACCGTTCGTACTCGAGTCCAGGTCCCTGGCAACTAACTGCGTCACCGTGGTCTCCTTCTGGTACTGATGGTTCCCCTTTAACGGCAATACCACGGCGGACATGCTAACGAAGATCGGCGCGTTGTCGTTGATGTCTTCGACGATGACGATCACCAACTTCTCGGCGGATAGCCTGGCGCTTGGTGGCTGAGCGCTGTCGGTCGCCACGACCACCAACTTGTACGTGTCCACCTCTTCGCGATCGATCGGCAACAAAGTGTGTATCACACCGGTCGACGGATTTATACCGAATCTGCGCACCTGATCCTCCGGATCTTGACTAGCGATGGAATACGTGACCACGCCGTTCTCGTTCGAGTCGGGATCCTCCGCGGTGATGGTCACTATCGGCGTGTGCACCAGGATCCCCTCTCGAATCTGTCTGGCTATCGCCGTGTTCGGGAACACCGGCGGATTGTCGTTGGCATCGATGACCTCGACGATCAACGTGGTCACCGAGCTCAACCTCGGGTGACCGCCGTCGCTGCAGGTGACGTTCAACGTATACTTTTCCAGCTCTTCGTAATCCAGGGGCTTCCTCAGGTACAACGTGCCCGTCAGAGGATCGATATAGAACGTGTCTCTCCTGTTGCCAGCAGATATCGCGAATGTTAGCTCGCTGTTCGGTCCCAGATCGTTATCCGTGGCTCTGAACCTAAGCAACTCGGTGTTAGTCGGCGTCGTTTCGAGAACGGAGATGCTCGATTTATCGTCGACGAACAGCGGCACGTTATCGTTCTCGTCGAGCACCTCGATGTGCACGGTCGTGCTCGAGGAGAGACGAGTCTCGAGACCGGCGTCGTGCGCCACCACCGTCAACACGTACGTGTCCGTGGTCTCGCGGTCTAGTTCCTTCGTCAACGAGATCTGCCCGGTCGCCTCGTCTATGGCAAATCGGCCGTGCTGGTTACCATCCTCCAGAGAGTAGAACACGTCGCCATTCAGTCCCTCGTCGGCGTCCGTGGTGTACACTCGCAACAGCTGTGTGCCGATCGCGGCGCCCTCGTTCACCTGCACTCTATACGGCAGTCTCTGAAACTGCGGGATATTGTCGTTGACGTCGGTGACATAGATGACGACTTTGACTCGATCGCGAAGTCGATTCACCCCGTTGTCGGTGACGATGGCCTCCAAGGTGACGTAGCTGCTACCGGTGTTGGTGACCAGTAACTCTCGGTCGAACACACGGAGGGACTTGATGAAACCGTTCCTGGGATCGACAGTGAAGTCCTGTTGGCTAGCCGGTAGGGAGAAGACGAGGTCAGCGTTGCGACCCACGTCCCGATCGGTGGCCAATAATTTTCCGACGAACGTGTCCGGTGGCTCGTTCTCACGTAGGTGGAGGACGAAGCTCGAATTGGTAAATTCCGGCGCGTTGTCATTTTCGTCGATTATGTGCACGACGACCGGCACTACCGAACTTCTTGACGGGCTACCCTGATCGGTGGCTGTTACCTCGAGAGCGTAATAGTCCAGCTCCTCGCGGTCCAGAACGTTCTTCACGTACAGCTGACCGTCCGGGAATATACCGAACCGATCCTCGGTGTTTCCGTCGGTTATGCTGTACAACACCCGGCCATTGGCCCCGAGATCCACGTCGACGGCTGTCAAGGAAAAGAATCTGTCGTTCACCGGCGTCGATTCCGGCAGAGAGGTTTCGTAGCTGGTCAGTTTGAACACTGGCGTGTGATCGTTCACGTCTTCGATGGTAACTCTGACTTGATGCTGAGCGGACAGCGGTTGATTCCCAGAATCGGTCGCGGTCACTTCTAAGTGCAGCACCGTACCCGGCGCCGCTCGTATCGGCTTATCCAGGTAAATGATCCCGGAATTCTCCGCCACCCTGAACTGTCCTCCGGGATTGTGAGTCAACGAGTAGACGATCCTCGCGTTTGCGCTGGCGTCCCGGTCCCTCGCGCGAGCCAGGCACACCTCCTGTCCCACGGCCGCGTTCTCCTTCAGCGACACCTCGTCGCCAATCTCGCCCTTGGGAAACCTCGGCGGATTGTCGTTCACGTCCAACACCGTGACGTTCACGGACGTTTGCCCGTAAGCGAGTCCAGCTCTGGCCGATAATTGCAGACTGTAGTAGGCCACCTGTTCCCGATCTAAACACCCGGACGTGCTGATCGTGCCCGTGCTCTCGTCTATTTTGAAGCTACCCTTCGGATCGCCGTACACGATCGCGTACGAGATCTTGGCGTTGCCGTACTGCGCGATCTGCACGGCACCCACCTCCCGCGCGAACACGTTCGACATCGTGCCGCATTCCCCCCTGTCCTCGGCTATTCTGAACTCGTAGCCGTTGTACGCGTCGAAATCCAAGTGTTCCAAGTCTTCCTCGCGGATGATCTCCACCAGAGCGTTCCGACCGGCGGTTCTGTCACCGGTGTCCTTCGCGGATACGTTTAACTCGTACAGGGTCTTGTGAGCCGCCCTGAGTGAACCTTGAAGGGTGATCTCGCCGGTTCTCTCGTCCACCGTGAAGAGCCCCTCGCCACCGGATTCCAGCGAGTATCTCACTTGGGCGTTTTCTCGCGCGTCGGCATCGGTCGCCGTTACCTTGCCCACCGAGGTTCCTGGCGGGGCATCCTCCGGTATGGGCATCAGATATCGCCACGGATAAAAAATCGGGGAGTTGTCGTTGACGTCCTCCAGGGTTAATATCACCGTCGCTGTGGACGACTGCGGCGGGGTCCCTTGATCCCTGGCAATCACTAGAATCCGATATTCGGCGGTGGTCTCGCGGTCCAGGTTCACTTTCGTTGTCAACTGGCCGGTCAGTCCGTCCAAGGCGAACGTTTTCGGATAGTCCCTGAACACGCTCGAGTGAAAACTGTAGGCAACGCTGCCGTTCGTTCCCTGATCGTTGTCGACCGCCGTCAACGTGGCGACCAAACTATGCGACGGCGTATTCTCCGACAGTGTAACTCGAACGACGTTCTGCGAGAATCGAGGCGCCTCGTCGTTCTCGTCGAGAATCGTGACCTTGAGGTGAGTGGACGCGTACTTTGGATTCGGGCCACCGTCTCTGGCGGACACGTGCAACTCGATGCTTCCTTGCACTTCTCTGTCGAGAGTGGCGATGGTGGTGACCAGGCCGGTATCTTGATCGATCGCGAACCAACCTTGCTCGTTGCCCGAGTCGAAGTCGTAATAAATTCTCGCGTTCAGACCGGAATCAGCGTCTGTGGCGGAGATGCTGGCCACGAAGCTGCCGGTTGGCGAGAGTTCCGACAGCACGGCGGAGTACTCGCTCTGCTGGAACACCGGCTCGTGGTCGTTAACGTCGTTCACATGGATCACGAGGTAGGCGGTTGCCGAACGCGGCGGCGTCCCTTTATCGGTCGCGACCACCGTCAAATTGTACTTCGGTATCTCCTCCCGGTCCAGACGACCGTTCACGCGAACTATGTCGAAGCTAGGGGTGTTGTCGAGCCTGAAGTGGCCCAATTCGTTGCCAGCACGAATTTCCACGGTGGTCTCGCCGTTGAGGCCCTCGTCGTTGTCGATGACGGCCACCGCGGCCACGATCGAGTCCTTAGCGGCGTTCTCGTCGACGGTGGCGAATCCTGGCGTGGACGGGAAATAGCTGAACTTTATTTCAGGATCGTGGTCGTTCGCGTCCAATAGATTCACCGTTACATAGGTCCGGCCATCCTGCCTCGGCGAGCCGTGATCTCGGGCGAACACCGTTATGACGCAGCTCTTTGGACAGCCGTCGCCCAGACGGGACGCAATCGTGCAACTCTGCTGCGGGCAGTCCAGAGGCTCGACCGTCGTTATCGTTCCCGTTTCCGGGTCGATCGTGAACTGCCTCTCGCTATCCGGCAGGTAATACGTCAGCTTAGAATTGTCCTCGGAATCCTTGTCTGTGGCATGAACCGTCAACACTCTGGTGCCCACCGGTGCGCTCTCGTTCAGAGCGACCACGTAGTCGCTCTGTTGGAATATCGGTGGATTATCGTTGACGTCCAACACGGTCACGTTTACCAGAAGATAGCCTAACCTCGGTGGTCGGCCTCTGTCCCTCGCGCAAACGTTCAACGAGTAAAATTCTACCTGTTCCCGATCCAGTTTCCCCGTTGTTTCCAAATGAAGGTAAGATGTCTCGCCGGCCGGGTTCCCGGTTACTTCTAAACGAAATTTCCCGTCAGTATTCCCGTCCACGATGTAATAATCGTCTACCACGCCGTTCTCCAATGTGTCCTTATCCGTGGCGGCGTCCAGCAACAACTTCGTCCCGACCACCGCCGACTCGGAGAAACTGACGGCTATGCTCGACTCTGGGAATTCCGGATCGTTGTCGTTGATGTCTAACACGAGGATCCTCACCTCGATCGGATAAGTCGGCTGGCTAGATAACACGACCAGGTCGAACCTGTCGCTGCTCAACGCTTCCCTGTCGAGCACCTTGGCCGTTCTGATCTTGCCAGTTTCCGGATCGAGCACGAACTCCTGTGGCGGTTCGTTGAATCTGTAAGTGAAGCCAGGCTTGACGGGTATCAGACCAACCAACGTCCCCTTTGGCTCGCCTTCCCTGACCTCCAGTTGAACCCTCGTGTCGACGGCCCTGCTCTGCATGGCCAGGCCCATCGCCGCGCTGTCCTGCGGTAACATCGGCGATCGTCGTGGCACTAATCGAGTCACTCTCTCAGATGATAGACCCTTGCGAAAAAAGTAGTCGGACGCATGAGTCTCCTGGTCGTTCGGCTGACCGCCATTTTGGTCCACCGACAACAGTCCCAGGACCAGGGCTAGGACCATCGATCTTCGAATGATCATCTCTTCTGTCCCTTCAAACGCGCCCCCTTCCTTACCTAAATTCCTCTCCCGTCCGACAACATAAAAGTATCGCTGTGCCTGATACTACCTCTCGTTCTTCTTCCTCATCGTCGGTCGCACGTTCATCTTTCCCCTGGTACGTGGCTCTTTTACGTAGTCGCTGCTCGCACGCTCGACATATTCGTACCAAACCGAACCTGAGAGAAGTCAACGAGCGGCCGACCAGTTGTCCCGATCGCTAACGGGTTCCATGCTTTCGATCTTTCTCTGTTTCTCTATTTCTCTTCCTCCTCTCCTTTCGATCAGTTCGTTCGTTCTTTCGTTCGCGTTCTTCTCGGCGAACTTCTGGTTTCGAACTCTGGTTCGGGCTCGGCTCGAAATCGGATTAAGGATGCCTCGAAGGTGTGGGCGTTTTCTTTTTTATTCGCTGCTTTTTGCTCGTCGCCGCGGAAAGTCAAGTGAACACGAGAGGCTCGAGCCGACAGAGGGGGCACTGACCCGCAGAGCCGCGCCTCGCGAGAACGCGTCTGCGGATGCTGCTCGCCTCCGATCCTCCGATACTTTTCCACCTTCCACCGATCACCACCACCACCAACACCACCACCACTACTGCTGCTGTTGCCACCACTACGGCCACCACTACGACCACCTTTTTCTATGCTCTCCGAAATCTCGACGATCCACCCTGTGGATAGCGCGCACAGCTGGGATTAGGGGTACGGTGGTACCGGGCCGGCTCGTTGTCTCGGATCGAGATTTCTCTGGCGACGATTTCCACGACCACGTTCGCAGTCGCTGCTCCCTCGCGTTCCTTTCCGTGTCGCTTGAAAAACACTCGTTCTTATTATTACGCGCGATCCTCTCGCTTTTCGCGGTTCCCACCGCTTTTCATTCTTCTCTCGTCTGCCAGGTCTTTCCTCACGCGATATTTGCTCAAAGTTCTCGTGACACGTCGGAGCAGTAAAAGTCGAACCACTCTTTGATATCGTGCTTCACAATCGAATATCCAAAGTTAACGCGCAACGATACTCCGTTCAAGAGATGCACGAAGTAAATACGTCACGATGGCGAACGATAAGGAGATTCGTAAGTGTCGATGTTCTTTCGATGGCACGGGATTCCTCCCGTGATGTAGCAAGATGGTTCTTCAAAGGTTAGATCGAGGAATTAAGTTGACCAATTGGCGGATACTCGATCGTGGAAACACTCGAGTCGTTGTCGAATCGTCAAGGTCGTAGTTCGTATCGATGGGTTTCGTACTCGCGTGCTTCTCTCGTGCTCTCACTCACCACCGAAACGTTCGTTTCGCGAGGGTGGTGAGGATCGAGGGATGGACAGCAGAGACGCGAGAGCCAGAGATGAAAAGACGCGGCGCACGAAACGAAACGAAACGAAACGTATACGCGGGAGATAACCGATGAACGAAGAAGAGAAACGAAACGAAACGAAAGAGGGAAAAAAGGAAGGCACACGCACGCACACATATACGCGAAAGGAGCGAAAAGAAGGAGTAACGTGGGCCGTAAACGCGACGACGTAAGGCCCCGTGAACGTACGACGACGAAGAATATCACCTTCTCCACGAGGACTGACCTGGCTCGACTGAACCGAGACGGTCCCAGAGTTGCCACTGCTGGGAGAAGCATTCTTCAGGCTGGCTGACGCCGTCCCTCTCCGATCCATCGGGCCCAATGTATGCTTCCGTTTCTCTCGCTCTTTCCTCATTCCTCTCTCTCTCTCTCCTTCTCCTCCCTCCCTCTTGCTTTCTTCGTCTCTCCTCTCGCTCTCCACTTACTCCCCGCTCTTCTCCCGCGCGCTCGCACACCTTCCATCGATATCTATTTTTCTCTTTCTTCGAAGAAACCTTCGACTTTCTCTTTCCTTCTTTCTTTCGTCGTCGTCTCTCTCTCTCTCTCTCTCTCTCTCTCTTTCTGTTTCGCGTTTTCTCTCCGTTCCACGCGTCTCTACGCTCTCTGTCAGCATTACTTTCTCGTTTCCACTCGCTTTGCAACCCTTTTATCAATATCTCTCCTCCCGTTTTGACTTTGCACAAGCTTCTTCGATGTTTCGTCTTATTCCTACTCTCGCCCGATTTCTTCTCTCTCTTTCTTCGACCCCTTTGCTCTCCGGGTTGTCTTTGCTCCTTTCGTTCCGTTCCTCGCCATCGCCCTTAGATCCATCTTTCTTCTCAAACGTATTTAGAAAAGCCTCTGTGGGCCCGCATGCTCTTTCTTACCTCTCCGATTTTCTCAGGCGACCTATCGACATCGCTTTTCCTCTCTCTCGTCTCTCAGTCTCTCTTCCTCCCTCCCCTCCCCTTTCTCTTTTCAACCAGCGATCGATGTCGCTTTTCGTCCTCGTCTAGCAAAGCATCCGCGAACTCTCCTTTTCCGAGTCACCGATTTCTATCCTTATCCCTCTGAAACTTCTCGTTCTTTCTATCCCTTCTCTCTCTCTCTCTTTCTCTCTCTCTCTTTCGTTTTCTCTCCTTGCTCTACTCTCCCGATCGAGTCGAAGGATTCGACCGTCTTTCTTTAACTAAGAATCGATAGCGTTTACTCTCCTCGTCTAAAGAAACATTCGCGGGTCTCCTGTTCTCGGCCCTTCTAGCTCTATCCCGCTCCATCTGGGCCCCATGGTTCGTTCCGGTAGTGTCTCTATCTTACATCGCTCCTCCTTCGTCTCATCCGAGGATCGACGGTCGAGCTGTCCTTCTCCACTCGGTACACGCTAGTCCAACCACGTCGGCGCGGTGGCGATATAGGTTTCCCCTCCGTGGGCCCTACGTGTCTCTTGCTTGCCTCCCTTCCTTCCTTCGGAAGGTGGCCGGGCCCCTCATAGCGCCCTCGTTCCCCGTCTCCGTCCCCGCAGCCGTTATCCTCCCACCTTCGACTCTATCCTCGCGCATCCAGCGTCGTCTCGCGCTGAGATATTCTCCCTTTTGCCCTCGAGGAACGAGCAATGCGGAGGCTCAGGTATGCAAGATGGCCGCCGCTGAGAAGCGCTCGCAACGAGGACCGCTTACGGGCGAATCAGAGAAAGAGACCGGGCTGCCCCGGTGGAACGGAGTCGGTGCTAGCTAGGGGAACGAGGACGGGACGTCACGTCAAACTGGTGGGACGAGGAGAGAACGATCGAGATGAATAATACGCGGGGGAGGAGGGGAGACGAAAGAACGAAGAGGAGAGAGGGCAAGAAAGAGAAAGAAGTTGGAAGTTGACAGGGGTGTGGGGCGGTGAGGAAGAGAGGCGGAGGAACGAGGTCTAGAGCCACGATATACCGTAGATATACATATATCCGCGGCCCTGTAGCCACTTTTATAACTAATCCGTTACCACGATCGAACGCTTCGGCTTTAACTTTCCACCTCTCTTCCCTCTCGGACCACTCTTCCGTCTTCTTTCTTTTTTTTTTTCGTTTCTCTTTTCCCCTCTTGATCGAGAGCACGGCCGCGCGAGCTACACGCGCAACTAGATTCTCTTCACTGTTTTCCTTTAATCTAGTTTACTGGGTACCAGCCGGTATATGGGTACCACCGGCCCCGCCTCCCTTTACCGACTCTATGTGCCGATTACCGTATCGATAGCTAACCCGATTTACGCCCACCACCGCTTCCTTCCTTTTTTCTCTCTTTTTTTTTCGTCTCTCTGACTGTAAACGTAACCGAGGATTTTAAAGGGAACGCGGATAAGATACGACCGAGCATGCACGGCCCGAAAAACGTTTGGGAAATCATTATCTAGGAAAAAACGGAAAGCATCTACCACGCGCACGAAGTGGAATGCCACGGAAAATTAGGGGTCTCTAAGCTCTAACTCGTATCAGATCAAATACTTAAAAGTCAAACACTTTTATCTAAATAGATCTGGTTGAGACGTTTTGAACAGAGATTATCCGCATTGGAAATTGATTTTTGTACTTGCGACGCTACTTTTTGGTAACGTGTCAAGGGCTACAATATCACGCAAGCGTTAACTCCGAATATTTGTCACGAGAAAAGGTGAGATACCGCGTGTTTGATATCCGACGTTCAACGATACAACATGCACCATATGTATGTGTCATTTCTTAGTCCCGGATATTCGAAAGACGACAAAAGATCCTGACATTTATTCAGATGGTACTATGCGATCCGATACGATATGATGACGCGAGATCTGTAACACGGCTAGTTGTACAATTCACTTGGTCGTGGTTGCGGGATAGTGTGAGAAGAATTGCCGCGTTAAAAGTGATTTTCTCGAATACAACTATGATTAATTGCACGCGAGATACGAATGAGAGTGTATGACGTGAAAAACAAGTAGTAATAACCGTGAAAAGTCAGCCGAGATATCTCGTGGTAGAAATAACTAATCTCTGAACAAAAGGTGATTTATTTGCGACACGCATCCCACAAATGAACGTGATAGATTTAATGGAATGCGAAATAATCACTGTTATTCTTAAATCTTCCATTCGACGTTAAATCATCCGCAGCCTTCAAATTTACATTATGTGTCTTTATCTTGCAAGTATCTCGATTTGATACCGTTTTCTAAACACGCGTACAATATTTTCCTGCAAATCGATTTACCAATGTAATTATACAAGACGAATTAGGCATTTGATCGCTGTAACGTACTTTGTAAATCTTATCTTAGTAGATCCGCAGTTCGTCGAGAAAGCCATGATTTAACCAGAAATACGATCGTTTCCCGCGTAGGTAAGCGTAACGATCGCCAACGCGGCCCTTCCTGAATCCTTTACTGAATCGTGATAGTAGAATCGTAATACCGAATGCGAAAGTAGCTTTTTAACAATGTATTTTGCGATCTGTGGCCATATAAATTTGTCGGAGATTGTTCTTCAGTCGAAACGGGCTTTTGCGCCCACTTGTCTAACATTATTCCACGTTCCCACCATATACGGGGCAACATCATTCACATAAAACAGTAAAATTCTATCGAGTTGCTACGTGGGCGTTACATGCAACAGCTTCATTGTTTCACCGAACAATAACTGTAACACATTCTCTTCTGTTTATCTTCGCCAGCCCAAAACGTATCGGTTGTCAGTCGCTTCTGAATTATCTCCGAAAGAAAGAAGGATAAAATTTCTTTCGTAACATACCAATTAGCAAAATATAAGATTATTATAATATAAAATTATAATATAAAATAAAATATGCAGGTTTTATTGTATTTATATATATATATATATAAATCTGTACAATAAAAAATTCTAATACTAAAGGTGTGATTATTTTCTAGGTGCTCCATACGCATCTGGCATTCTCTCTATAGTATACCTATGCTGAGAAACATACATTATAGGCACACCAGGTATTTTTCGTATTCTCCTCTTTAAATCTTTGTCGTTGGTTGCTACGATGTAGCATTTGTGCTAAAAGATTATGATACTGTAAATATTATTAAGTGGACTTTTAATTCTGGAATGAATTATACTCACTTGAGTCACTCTATTGACGATACAGTCATCTGCATAAGTGCCTTTGTGCATGCAGTTTAACCTTTCGAATCTAGGATCTTTCATAATCTTTAAAGCTATTTTATATTTTTGACCTAATTTCTCCATTTCGGCCATCACGCAATCTGTTATGTATGGAGTGCACTTAGCATAGAGACATTCCATCATATTTTCTATGATATCTAATTTGTTTTTGATTGAGAAATTTACAAAATTTGTGTCTATCAAAATATGGTAAGGAGGTCCCAATTGTGTATTATATTGAAAGAATAATGCAGATGATTGCTGAGGTCTGTAATATATGATACATATTAATGATAATATTTTGTAATTTGCATAGAAATATTGAAACACATTCAAGAATATTTACGCTTCTGTTATTTTAAGTTCAGTTGCATCTTCTTTTTTGATTTTCTTTGGTGGTGCACGAAGTTCTGGTTTTCTACAAATAGAAAATTGATATTTTAGAAATAGTTTCTATGTAATTATAGTATTTGTTTATTTTATAATAATAAAACCAACTTACATTCTTGAATCTCTCAGGCTGATCATTTTTTTCATTTGTGCAAACCTTTGCATGACAACTCTTCGCGTCCTTTTATTCTTTCCCTATAAATAAGTGAGAAAATCATTTTATGTCTGACATAAGTTCGACAAAATTATTATAATATCAAACTATAAAAACATAACCTAAAATATGCATTTGACATTTCTTATACGAAATATATTATTTCACAAACAAAACATTATTTACCATTTTTATTTAAAATTTGATAGTCTATTATATTTGTAATAAAAAAATACAGTATCAAACTTTAATTATCAAATCCAATTCAAAGCCAATTCAAATCCAATGCAAACCATGTGGGAATACATATTTCAATACTACCACAGACAAGATGTATGAATAGATCAAGCATCTTATGGAATTTTGTGGCCCGTGATCTGAAATACCGACATAGTAAAAAATCACTGGTATTTTAGCGCACTCTATGTTTAAACAACGGTTAGTTGTGAAACTACATCAAGTAAAATGATTGAAATTGGTCAAATAGTGAATGCGCCAGAAATATAATTTTTGAAACTTATTACACTATTGTCAAACCACCGCGAAATCTTCTTCGATCAACTCTATAATTTGTATCTGAAATAAATAAATCTAAGAAACTGAAAAAGATTGATAAAATCTGTAAAAAATAATAACTATTATAATTGAATGAAACATCATTTTGCTTTGTAACAATTATTTCTACTTAGTCACTTTCTTTGATTCATGTTCCATCATTCTAAACCTTTAATATATATTTTTCTGTATATTAATTATAACTAATACCCTTCGTAAATTAATATATCTGAAACAAACTTATGTATTAGAATAATATTATAACTTAAATTATAACTTAATTAGATTAATATTATAACTTATATTATAACTTAAACAAAGCTCACAATGAAGATATATTACACACAAACAAAGAAAATCAGGTTGTTGTCAAGATATTACTTCGTCATATCATAATTTATTAATTAAATTAAATTATTTTTTAACTCGAAATTGAAAGCAAGAATTTCTCGTAACTGGATTCAGATTAGACTGAATAAACAAAAATTGAAAATTTATCTTTGATACAAAATGATGAAAGAAGACTTGATTAAAACCATATTTTGATTTGTTTTTCAGCTTTTATTTATCCCTTATGTAGCATAAAGAATAGAAAGAATTCCGTTTTAGAATTGCTGTTCTGTTAAACTTTTGTATAAAATTATAAATAATTTTTGTATAAAATTATAAATAATTATAAATAACTTTTAAAATGTTTATACGCTATTGTTTCTTTAATTGTTAAAAATTATATGTAATAACTATTTGGTTAAATCTTACCTTGAGTTGAAGCCAAAAATGCACGTTTTATCTTCGAAATTCACAATACAAACACAAATCTAACAATTATCGATTTAAATTTTTACTTGAGAACTTCTGGATGATATTTCTTTCTGGGTGATTTTCTTCTTTCTTCTTTATAGTTGAAATTTACTTCTTTCTGCCATTCTTCCCGCCTAGAAATCGATTCTGAGAAATATCAATTCTGTTCGAGAATCGTAGGAAGTGTATTGCATACTTCGCCGTTAACGTTGTAATCGCGCGTCTCACATGAAATGATAACTTGGAAATAAAAGAAACTCTAATTTAAATCAAATAAACAAAATTCATGAAACATCTTAAAAAAGTACGAAAATATTCATACACTAGATAAAAAATTGTATTCTAAACTGTTGTAATTTCGTGAAACAGAATTGTGGAATAATTAACTTGATTTTATTTTGCAGATGTAACAACACTGTCCATATTTTTTTTATTTTGATCACTAATAGTGCTGCCGTGCAAAACCTGCTTAAATCAGTACAACAAGATGTGACATGAAAATAGTAAGGAGATTCTAGGACCTCAAAACTGTAGGATAATAAAATGTTGTATACAAGATCTATTCATATACCTCATCTATGGTACTACCAACAGTATATTTTCTGTTATCTTTTCCACTACTCGTACCAACTTAAAATACACGCACCAAGTCGAAATACTATGCAAAATGTTTAAAATACTATACTACATATATACCGAATTAAATAATCGTAAATTCGAAATTAACTCTAAAGGCGAAATTAATTAACATTCCTTTGTTTTTTCTATTATACAGGGTGAGTCATTTATTTACATAAAAAAATGTTTTACACAATTATTCGTATAAAAGAAAATTTAGTTCAATTATTTACATAGGCAAAATCTCAAGGTCACTTTTACATCTCAATAAAAAAAAAAAAAGAAAAAAAAAGAAAAGAACGAAATATGGAGGAACTAATTATTACAATTTACGTCTTGTTTCGCTTGACATCGAACAATTTTCGTTTCGAACATTATTTTATACGACAAATAGTTTAAAAGTAAATTTAAGTGGTATAATTAAACGATTCATTCTGTATACATATAGATCAAATTATCTGCCATATAACTATCTTTCTATCACAATTTATAATTATGATTTAAAAAGATGCATAAGATATATAATATTCCTAAATTTAAATGTATTTTTGTGCTCTCTTTTTTTTCATTCAGCCTTCGGAAATAAAACAAAGCGTTTTCTTCGATTCACCCGCCATCTTCTCTCTGAGTATGCGGGAGAAAAGGCTTTGTGCATGACGTGTAATAAAACGCGAATTTTTTTTATTAAAAAAACGGGTCAAGTACGAAGAAAAATACGTAGGAGATATTTTTAGTGTCTTGCCATTATTATTCTGAACGTTTTATCATTGTCGCTAGTGTTAATTTGCGTGCATGAGGGGAGCATTCACGTTCTAACCTATAAAGTCTTGCAATGATCGTTGTATTTCACTTCCTTGCAAGATCACCTATCGTGTAATTTGAGAAAAATGCCAAAAAAACCGAGTAAACCGTTACGCGGCGGCCGTGGTGGAAGATCTGGGAATTTCGAAGATAAACACTATTTTGGTATATCTCTTTGCCGTTATTCAAATGAAATCATTCATTTGGACTTAAATGAAATCATTCATTCGTTGATTTCCTGTTTTCTGCACAGGTCATGATTATCGTGTACCTAGAAACGATGGTAATTCATATCATACCCATAACAGACCTAGAGTATCATTCAAAACACAGGCAAGACCAGCAAGAGATGTACCTAGGAGTCTGGCACTAGCATGCTTAGATGAAGATGTACAAATGGCAACAAGTTCGAATAATAATAATAGGCAGGTTATAATGACGGGGAGAAATAGGGGCATGCAACGTGGAAGAAACAGTCCAGTCCCCAATAGGAGACCCTTTAGAATGGGTTTGGTACCCAGGCTCAAACGACTTCCTCTTGGGGAACCTAGTTGGTATAAAATTACTGTAAGTATACAAGAACATGTTATTATATAATATTATATTAGTATTATTATATTATATAATTATGCAACATATAGTTATAACTATATTATATTTTATATTGTGATATCATATATAATATATAATATCACAAAAATTATTTTCAATTACAGATACCATATGGACATAAATATGACAAAGATTATATAATAAATAATCTTCTCAGTTATATTGCACCAGAAACTTTCATTCCAATAATGGTAAATATAAAACATTGCGATTATGCTGCTTGATTACAAATATTTGATACAAGTGTCTAATGTCAAATATAAAAATTTGTTAACAGTACAAAGTGTTTGGAAATGAAGCCAATTTTTATGTGGATGATAATAAAGTAGCAGTTGCGTTACTTGACTGCGATCGTAAGATTACAACTACTGATGGGTACAAATTGTTAATAAAAGTTACAAAACCACCATTTCCTCAGTGTGAAATTGATGCTAAACTGAAAGAAAGATTAAAACAAGCCATGGCGAAACGATATGTACATGCGACAAATGCACTAGATTTGTCAAGATTTCATAGGGATCCTGGTTAGTAAAGTTTAAAAACAAATTTCCTGCGAAAGATATTCCAGTAATTTTTATATATTGTTACAGATCTTATTTCTGACTATTTTTGTGCATTGTTCCGGCCTCAAATTTTAAAAGCAGTATTGGACATTGTATCAGAACATATACCAGATTTAGAGGCACTGAATTTAGATGGAAATAAATTGCAGATAATTGAAAGATTAAGCATCTTGAATCAAAAATTTTTAAAGTTAAAGATACTGTATATTGGAGATAATAGGGTAATTTAAAATGATATGAGTTATGGATATTTTACCGCGATAATCGTTTCAATGTGTAATTAATATTTTATAGATAAATGATATGAATCAAATAGATACTATTAAAGATTTGAAGTTGGAGGAGCTCAAACTGGCAGGGAATCCGATATGCAACAAGTATAAATCCCGACAAAATGATTATATTAGGTAATGTATTGTTTCAATATGATTTTCCTTTTCGGAATGATGGGATTCTTCAGCTCTGGGTTGAATTAACGAAGTTTACAAATTTCATTTAATACGATTGATTAACAGAGTATATAGTAAACAAATATCGAGATTTTTATTTATCAAAATATAAACTAGATTTTTCAATTATATAAAATAGATGGACGAAATTCTGAACAATCTAGGTATTCTCTATTTTAAAACTTTTCAATAATAAGGCAAATATTTCTGTTATTACGATTAACTTGGAGCTTCCGGGCTTCTGGCTTTTCTTTCCCGACTACAGCGACGTGCGGAAACGGTTTCCTAAACTCCTGCGACTGGTAAGTATTGAAATCGCGTTAGTCGTTATATTTAACAGAATATGGTAATTGCTAATTACTTTTAATAACTTATATAAGGACGGTATGGATCTTCCAAAACCAATATTGTTTGATGTAGTGGACGAAGGAAATAAAATGCCACCCTTTCAAAGAATGTTTGTTGCAAATGCAAAAGCGCAACAAGTTGCAAGTCAATTTTTGCAGCAATACTTTCTCATATTTGATAGTGAGAATCGTGAACCATTACTAGATGCATATGTCGAACATGCGTGTTTCAGTATGACTGTGTTTTATCCTCACAACCCTCACAACCCAAACAAGTACGTTTCTGCATATTACTAACTTAAAATAAACTTTCTGATACATACTAACTGCAAACTAATTGTATACACACTAGATTGAATGGTTACCTGATGGAAAATAGAAACTTATACAGAATAAATGATACAAACAAAAGACAAAAATTATTAAAACAGGGACGTTTGCCTGTAGTTTCATTTATTTCTGAAATGCCACAAACTTCTCACTATCTGAACACATTTACGATGGACATCAGTTTAATTACGGTAAGATTTTATTTCTTAGTATAAACAGAAACAAAACTTGCAAATTTATTCGTTATTGCACACAATAATTTTGTATTTCCAGGATGGAATAATGTTGATTACAGTCACAGGATTATTTAAAGAACTTGACAAAAAAGAACAGTCTATCCGTTACTTTAATCGGACCTTCATAATAATTCCGGAAGGAAGTGGTTATTGTATTCGAAATGAGCAATTACATATCACTCAGCCGACAGATGCACAGTTAAAACAACTGAATAGTCAATCAGAAGCACAAATGACAGATCCAGGATCACAGACTTCATCAATTAGTGGCACTACAGAACCATTACCGGTACAATTGTCTGAAGATGTAAAACAACAAATGACGATGACGCTTAGTCAACAAACAAACATGAATTTGGAATGGAGTTTGAAATGTTTAGAAGAAGTGTCATGGAATTACGATAATGCGCTTTCAGCGTTTCAAGAGTTTTACAAGCGGGGACAAATACCGGCAGAAGCATTTAATAAATAAAAATACTCTACACGAAGAAGTGAAATGTAGAGGTACTTTTATTCATTTTTCGTTCCTGTTGCATGTGTCTTTTATATTGCAATTTAAGTAGAGATGCAGGTTTTGTTATCAAGTTTGTTTTTCCTTTTAAGAAAGATGTTAATCTCAACAGGCAGTAATCATTCATTATGAGTTGCAAATTAATATCAAATTTTTTTTTTATTTTATTTCGTAATTATGTTAAATTATTAGTTGCTATTCGGTACATTTACAACAAATAAAAAGAAGATTGGTGTAAAATCCTGAAAGGAAAGAACAATCTTTTCCACGAAACAATGTATTTAACAACAAACTTCTTTTTGTCAATGGGAATGCATAATGTTTTTATCTTTAAGGAACATAAAATGTATAATTTTGATTTTGGGAAAATCGAATAACTGCCTTTTGAAATTAGAATTTAATAATAATTCATAAGTTCAAAAAATTTTCACAGAAAAGTAATATTAAAACGCGATTTTTTTTCTTTTTTTTTTTTTTTTTTAAATCAATCATGATGCAATATTACAAACTTCACGTTCAAATACTTGTAACATATAATTATCACTTTTGCATCAAAATATTATTAAGTTCATTAAGAAAAGCACGAGTGATATTCAGATTTCTGGAACTACTAGTTCAATTATTTCATGTATACATAATGATGCACATTTTATATTATGATTCAAATAATCTGTGTATGTTTGTCCTATTCTAGAATGCGTGTACATTTGTTCTCTAATATTCTTAAATAGATAATTCTCCACTATATAATTGTTAGAGGACAGAATATTTGTGCCTTTGTTTAATTGATGAATAAAATGAGCATCATTACGTATTTGATATAAATTAATTTACATTAAATTCAATAAAGCTATGATATAGTGAAAGAATATACGATCTTAAAAAGATCATATCACAGCTCACTCTATATTTTGCTGGTTGTTTATATTTATTATAAACGTATTACATAATTTTTTATACATTTAAAACAATCGAAACATCTGTCACATAATGTAAAAAAAATCTATTCTCTTTGTAATAAGTTTTTTTTAATCAGTTTGATATTAAAGTTATTGTGATATGATATTTTTAACAAAATATATTTAAAATAATTTAACGTCGATAATAAAAAAAAAAAAAATACGAATCAACCAGATTGAAAAATTTGAATCATTCAATGGGTATCGAAAATCTGCATTAACTTTACACTTTCAGAATTCGTGAAAATTACATATACGAATGTATTGTAATAATATTCGTGTCCATTGTTACATCATTTCGGTTAATAATCCAAAAATTAGCTATAGTTTGTGAGCATAAATTATTTATTGGCGTCCATAAGGAACGCGTATTAACGGAAGAATATTACAATTATGCTACGTATATCCAAGAGACAAAAGTAAATTAGCCCTCATCTATAAACTATTCAATTTGTCTGGAAACGATCGACTTGCCTATGTGACAAGGAGAACACTGATAAAAGAACGGAAAACAAAAGTTCTGATAAAGCAGTTGGGATTCTAACAAGCAAGTTTGATCCCCTTCCTTGTCGAAGGTTGTCGATATGCGACAAAATGTGCTACGGCACAATCACACAATATTTGTGCCAAGAACCAATAATATATTAACATCAAAAAGGGCGATCTGACCGTATCAATTAATTTTACGGATTAAACCCACAAAGAGTTTTGTGCGGTGCTGATGTTGATCAGACAGAAGCTGTAACCATCTCTTCATTTTGTCTTTCTGAAAGACATAGTAAATCATATCAACAAACAAAACTGGTGGAAACGCATGACAATGAAATTAAAGAATGGAAAAACAAAATGTATTCGATATCATGCAGTTTGTTTGAAAGAATTTTTTTTATGATATAAAAGATTGATTGATATGTTGCCAAGAGAATAATTTATGCCCACATTCTATACAGATTTTATTAAAATGACAAGATTATTTGTAACAATACCGTGAGCTCTGTGGAAAAATATCCATTCTGATATGTATTTATTAGTAAATCTTTTTGGATTTTTTTACGTAAAAGAAATATTGTTCAACCCTCGTCCGTCCCTCAATTCAACACATTTTTCTTATAAAATGTGTAAGATATGAATGTGATATAAAACTGAATATCCAAAAGTAGGTAATTGAATAGAAATTTCGTTTATTTATTGTAAAAGAAAATTTACTGTTTTTTACTGTTTTTCATTGTGGGATTAATTTTTTTTTAGCATTAATAAGTCAATTTGACATTAGGAATATTAAGGAATAAATTAAATTAGAAAAATGAGGAACGGAAAAGGGTTTGAAAAAAAAGAAAATGAAGGCAAAGAGAAACATTTTCTATTATTATTGCGTATAATAGTAAATTGATTCACTGGATAGTGTAATCAACGTTTTGTTGCGAATTATTACATTTATTTTCATCTTTAATTAAAAGATATGTAAATAACTATACTGATTGATGTACATGTTTAAGATACATTTTCACATTATGCGTTCTTGTCAAGTTAAGATATTTGATTACAACATAACATCAGATCAAACACACAGTATGTAATTAATAAAAGTAGATATTTGTATACATATATGGGCGTTTTTCATCAAAGATATGAATATAATGTAAATAAACATTAGAAATTTATTAAATATAATTTGCTTTTTACAAAATATATATGTTATATTGATGTTACCTTCCACTGACTAAATATCACGTATTAGATTTAATCACAGTCGTATTTCCATTTTCTATCATCTGCAAATAAAATGTTAATTAATTTTTACTTTTAAATTTACAAAATACTACAAAATACTTACTTCATTATTTTCTTGTTTTACTAAGTCCTGTTTTCCTTTTCGTTTAAAAAAGCCTAACTGAAAAATGTTATTAAATAAAATATGTTATAATGATCTTCATCAAAAAAAAAAAAAAAATTTACCATATTTAAAATTGTGACAATCGTACATAATAATAACAATCCGACTAAAACAGAAACAAAAATAATCCATAGCTGTAGCTTTTCTGTTTTGGAAGTATAATAAAATGTCGTTATAACTTCCATTGTAGATCTATCATACAATTTTTAAATTATTTTTTACATAATATTTAAATACTGAGTACTTTTTATAAAATGTAAAAATTTACCGAGTTCCATTGATATCTAGTTTTACATCGGGTTTTATGATTTCTACGCTTACTTCAGTGGAAAATTTTAAAACACCTCTATTATCCCTAAAATTGTCTTAAGATATCGAAGAAAATATAAATGAATAAAAGCATATATGTTAAAATATATAAAAAATTATAAGCGGTTACCTCTAAATTTATCGATATCTAATAGAAATTTAATCACCAATTTTCCGACATCTTGTAATGTTTTCAACGTATTTAAACTGCATACAAAAGTTGTACAATTTATCTCAGGTGTTGTACAATTTATATAAGTAATATCATTCATCCAATTTTTATTCACTTTTTCTGAAGTTTGAATGTTCTTCACGTCATGCAAATATAAAGTCGAAGTTTCTACGTTTCTTTTGTCAACTTGAGCTAAAAATGGTTCTTCTTCAACCATATCCAGTTGATTATCTAGTAAAATATTTTCTGAAGAGCATTCAAAAAGTTCTCCTGATATATATAGCTGAAAACATATTTTACCTACAATTTATATCTACAAGAGTAAGTCCACAGATTCTTACTTGAGGTTTGTACATGTATATCAAAGTTTTTAAATCTTCAATAGCTAATGGCACTTTAACAATGAGTTGCGCACTTTCTATAGATGATGCTCCGTGTTTGTATACTTCATAAGTATGTTGGAAAGTAACATTTGAAAAACTTTCGATTGAAGTAATTAAATAGTAAGCTTCTTCGTTTGCTTTCCTAAAAAATAAAATTAGTAAAAATAAATGCGCATTATCGTTTGATACAAGATCCAGATGTCTTGAGTCTAAATAATACGAACCCATACAGAAATAAAGAAACTTCGTTTACTAAATTAAGAATTTTAATTATGTTTGCTGTCCCGTGATTTATACTACGAGTTTTTATCGTTGCATAAAAATGTAATTTATCATCGTAGGATCCATTAATTAATTTCATATCCAAGTCTAATTTAACACTTCTCTGTTCGAACGAAATATAAATTTATATTAAATATTATATTATACAATTTATACTAACTTTTAATATTATATTAAATTTATATTATATTATACAATATTATCATAACATACAACTTTTAAGAAATACATAACAATACAACTTTTAAGAAATTTTATAGAATACCTCTTCTTCGTTCCAAATGGGATTTCCTGTATCGCAGATTACTATTAAATTTTCTTTGGAATTATCCTCATGACAAAAAGGTAAAATGCTACGTAATATTATTCCCTTGGGGAACGTGAATTCAAGCATGGCGAGATACGCGGGTTCTCCATAGTTCTTTAAACTAATTTCCAAACTTATGTCGCTCGAGCCAATAACCCACGTATCGTTGAATTGTACATTATAAAATTTTGCAGTGGCGGATATATTAGAATTACAAACTTTATCTTCTCCACAACCGATATTGAAAGGAAGTAAAGTTTGTGTAATTTGTAGTTTATTGTTTATTTTCTCAATAGGACAGTATTTGCAAAAATCAGTTGCATTATCATACAAAAAATCATGTTTCGCAAAAATACTAATTGGCTCGATGAAATCTCGTATGTTTTTCTGTAAAATATTATATTGAATGAATCGTAAGCTGATGTAAAATTGGTAATGTTTTATATTACCGAAATATTAACTTGAGCAAATAGACAAATATCTGATATTAAGTTAGATGATTTTAATTCCAAAGTTGTTTGTTTAGTTCGTTGGTAACGTTCATCTATAGTAACTGTGATCTTAAATTTTATAACTAGAAATAAATTAGAATTCATTGAAAAATATAAACAGATTTAATCGTATATAAAGATTTACATAAATAACTATACCTCCTTCATTGTGTAGTATATTATGTATAGTATATACTGGACATATTTTAATTAAAAAATGCGTAGCATTTCTTTGTAAAGTATTAGGTACAGTTTCAATTAAAAGTTCTGTTTTTATTACTGGCTTACTACGTAATATGACAGCATTTCCTGATTTATATGCTCCAATTGCGATATCCAGATATCTACAAGTAAAGTATTAAAGGATGTCGCAAATATTTTACAATAAGTTGTACTAACCCATTGGCATCAATATCAACCGGTTTCGAAATTGAAAATCCAAATCTTTGTATTTTTTGTATTTTTTGTGAGGAATATCGAAATTTTGCAGGTTCGATTCGCTCAGTCACTTGCAGATTTGATAAACCACCATTGAATATGTAAATTACGCCATCATCTTCCCAAGGTGATCCCACAATGATATCTATTGCGATAAGAAAACAGAATCTATACCATTCAATATTAATATAATAGATTTGAATTACCATCATATCCATCGGCATCCAAATCACCGCTAGCTATGGCATATCCAAAATGAGCTCCTTGTATATGCCCGTCTAACATATGAGCCATTTCAAATCGTTCCTGCAAAAATATATGAAGTGTATATTCATCAAGATCTATATTATGCAATACTACATAATAATAATTTCCGTGTAAAGTATATCTTACCTCGGATGTACCAAAATATACGTAGACTCTGCCATTATCTTCTCTGCAATAGGGTGCTCCAATTAGAAGATCATCTAAACCATCATTGTTTATATCCCCTACAGCTAAACTGGCTCCAAAAAATTCACCGATGTTAGTACCGTTCAGTTTCGTAAGAGATTTAGTTTTTGGGTTAATTACTACTACCTGGAAAAAAATTTGCATCAAAAACTTTATTTACGCATGTATATTTCAAAAAATTGTTAATTACCATGCCAACATAGTTCCATCCAGGTGCTCCACTGACGAAAAGCAATTGATCTTTTTTGAAGAAATAGCCGGATTCAACACTGTATCCTGTAAATATATTATTGTATATTAATCATAAGAATAAAATTGTCATTAAAAAGAACGTACCAAACTGAGATACAGTGTAAAGTGACGTTAATTCCGCAGATATTATTTCGTTTAAATACATTATATCCACGGTTCCGAAATCTTCGTGCTTTGGTTTTCCTACGATGTAATTTATCTTTCCCTTTTTTATGTCGTTACTCCTTTGGTTTTGCTAGATTTTATTGTAAATTATTTACCAGATAATAAAGGATATAGGATTTTAAAATATTATTTATATACCTTTGCTGAGGCATAATGAAAAGAAAAACCGTATAACGGATTGTACCAAAATTTTGTTCCAAAATCTAGATAATCAAAATGATATAATTATTTATTATATCTTTTATAGTTTTAATCAAATGTAGCATTAATGACATACTATACGATTTCAGATTATTTTCGATGAACAGAGCGTTTGAAGAAATTTCTCCGCTGTAACACATGCCTTGCATAGTTTCGAAATTAATATCTGTGAATGGTTTTGAAATCATTACAATCGTTCGTGGTGCACATACCTAAAATTAGAATGTCATTTAAAATTTTATTTAGCAAAACGAGATTGTTGATGACATTTTGCTTACTGTCAGAATCCCATTTGGTTCATCTATAGAAATGGCACTTCCGAACCAACCGTATTGTTTTCGTATAATAGTCTTCATTTCATATCGCGTATCGTATCCTTCCTCATTTTCAATTTTTTCTGGTCTGACTACTTGACACATTTTGTCATTTTTAATCGCACACCGATACACAACACCAGGCTCAATTAGGTATGGAAATTTTTGTGTAAAATACCAAGAATAATTTTCTTTTGGTGCTCCAACTATCAACCTTTCGTGATTATTACATAAAAGTAAAATATATTCTAAGAAAGTAGTTTTATTTGATGTATTACATATAAAGAATACGTTACCAGGGTATATCAGTATCCATTTTGTAGTATAAATGTACAGTATAACCGAAATAATTAAACGCATTATCCCTAGAATAAATAATAGGAAAGTCTATGTCTATATTATATCCGTAAACTGTTTCAACAAACAATAAAAATATTTCTATAACAAGTATCCTGCGAACCATTGTGACAAGTTTAAACTTCACGCGTTCCTCCAAGAAAAATTATAAAACTATCGTACATTTTTATTTAAACACAGGAAGACAAATGATAAGACAATCGTTGAGAAATGTGTCATCATAATACAATTTAAGCGTGACTAATAAATCATTTATTTCATCAAACTCATTCTCATATTATAAGAATGTACAGCTTCATTCAAAATCGCATACCTAAAATTCTTGTATCTTTCAGCATGTGTTTTTCAATATCCTTCAAGTAATATGGTAAACGATCTCGTGGGTCCTTTGCAGGTAGTTCACGACACTGTGTATATATATATAAATAATATATAAATAATATATATATAAATATATATAAATAATATATAAATAATACATTATAATATATAAATAATACATTTACAATTATATATAATACATTACAATTTATATTTTATTACTAATATAGTATATTATACTTTTAAATCAATACTTTACAATCAAAAATTGCAACATACCTTAGCTTGCTTTCTTAATTCCAAAATTGTAGGCATTAATTGAATAGTTCTTTTTTTTCTCTCTTCTGAAGTAGGATGATCCATAAATAATGGTATTTGAAATTTGTTTTGTTCTGAAAGCTCCTCAAATTTCATCATAATCTCCCAAAATATTAATACTTCTCTAACATCAATGCAACTCTAAAGACATGAAAAAAACATTTTTATGATTAAAATATAAAAATTCTAAAGATATATTAAATATTAAATAAAAATTGCACACTTTTGCAGCTAATTCAAGTCCGACGTCATCAGCTTCAATTTCTTTCTGTCTCTTGTATGCAGAAAAAATAGCTGCGAATACTGTATACAATACTGAACAAAAAATAGCTGCTACTCTTTTTTCATAAAATACCCAAATTAAAAATGATGATATAATAGTTGCAATGGTATATATCATTGCAAAAGTTGGTATTTCCGACTGAGAAGAGTTATATGAACTATTATTAATTATTATACATATTTTCTTCTTTTATGTAATGTTAATTATGTTATTTACAACATAATTTTAACTCACTGTATGAAGAAGCATGTTATGTGACATTTCATGGGCTAAAATAAATATTAATTGATCACTACTTTTAATAAAGTTGAAAATATCAACGAGGATAATAATATTCCTGTCCTAAAACATTTAAAACAATATGTTATTTTTAAATTTTATTTCATTTTTATATACAGACAGTAGTTTATGTATAGATGAACACATACTGGTAAAATCATAACGTTAGGGAATGATGCTATATTAAACATACGATGAATTATGGTAATAGTCCAATCAGTGTTTTCAAATAAATTTTTATTAGAGTATATCAACTTCTTTAATGCCCTGGCAATTATTTTGTACTTGGGATCTCTTAATGGTACAATATTCTTTTCATTCTGTACTATCATCTACACAAATTTATCATTATTATTTTGAGTTTACTTATTTAAATAAATTTATTATTCATTTAAATACATACTTTATAAAAGATTTTAGAATCTTCAATTTGTCGAGTTTGATCAAATAAAATCAGACGTGATTTCTTTTTTACTGGGTCTATTTCCAAATGTGTCAAACAATAAAAGACTAAAACAAATGATAGAAATCCCAAAGAACCTAAAAATATATGTAATTTACATATTGTATCATCTTAGACGCTCATAAGTTATCAGTAATATACCATAAAATATACGTTTCCTTTGACTAAACCATTTTATATATTTTAATTGTTGCTCCGGAGTTTGTTTCAACCACCATTTTCTCACGCTATGACCACAATAAATTGAGCCAAAGCACAAAAGCAAAGATCCAGGATAATTTAGTTTTGGAGTTGTATGAAAATTTGATATTTGAAGCTTCAAACATTGCCATCTTCTCTCAAGTTTTTTACATTGAAAAGGAAATGTACCAGAGTTGGTACTATATGATAAACTTTTCTTTATACATGTTAGTGTTGTTTTACCAGTTGTTAATCGAAAGTACATTATTTATGTGGAATATTTATATAAATGAAGTCATTATAGCGTTATAACCTTTCAATAAGCTTTTACAAACAAAAATTATCTGAAAAATTTTGAGTTCTGAAGCAATAATTAATTTGTATGGCTTAGTATAAGGTTAGGTTACATGTTATTGCCGAAGATTAGACGAAAAAAAAGAAATTTTGACGTAAAAAAATTGAAAGAGCATATGCGCTGTGGTATATATCGCTTGCATTAAAGATGTATGAGAATATACATGGTATTTTTGTAAAGAAATCATAAAATGAATATACGAATGTACACTATATGCCTTTTGTAATGGTTAAGTGTATTGATATATCAGCTGATATGTGTCAAAAAGGGAGTTCCATTTTCCTTCGTAAAGCAATAAAATATTTAAATATATATTTTTTTTATAAATAATACATGTACACCTACGAATTATAACATTCCATTAAAAAAGAAAAAAAAGGAAAAATGAAACTCTTCAACATCTAAGTTTCATTATACCTAAAAACATTTTAAAGTATGTAACATATTGGAAATGGAATATCATAAGATTATAATCGATGATTATATATCAAATCTATCGAAATGCAAATCTTTTTTTTAAATTAACCATAAAACATGAACGAGTTAATACATTCTATGTTACACGATTCACAGTGTATCTGCAATTGCAAAAGATTTTAAACTCTCTCTCGACATATGTAAAATTTCAAAAAATATAATTACAAAAGTATTCCGTCCACGTTTTTCAATTTTAAACGTTCTTTTAAGGGCAATTAAGCAATTAATCATCGATCTTTTCCTCCATTAATTTTAAAGGAATAAAGCAGAAAGAAGTCGATTCGAGTTAGAAAAATTTAAGACTCAACTTCAGAGAAGATTAATGTAAAAAGAAATTTATATTCAAATGAAATTTAAGCGTAAATATATATGTGTGTGTGTGTGCAGATTATCCTTGAAAATATAATCGGATAAGAATAAATTCATGGGGATACAAATTAGGAAGAAATCTGATTGAATACATTGAATATAAAAATGGTAAAATTTCTGAGAACAATGTACCGGTGGAACAAACTTGTACGTCCGCTATAAAGGGAGTTCGGGTGTGATTCTCTGTTAGCAGTTAACGGCCAAGGATGCGTGCATTTGTGCGCGTTTTCATGCGCCGGTGTTCGCGCGTGCGTTCATGTGTAAATGCAGATGCACGCGCACAGTCTGTGTATTTATGCGCGCGCGCCTTGTACGTGAGATCGTGCGCGCGTGTACGTCCATCATGAGTCAGAACCCATGGTTGGTGCGTATTTCGTAATTAATTTTCACGGCGAGGAGAAAAATGCGAATCTAAACCCGGTGACTACGACACCTGCTCACTCCCGGGCCGCTTGTCCTCGGAGGACATGCCCGTTGTGCCCGGTAAACCGCGCACCGTTCTATCTTCTTCCTATCCTCTTTGTACCCATTATGTGCGCCTAGTGTTGTGTATTTTCTTCTCTTATTTCTCTCGCCGCACCTTCTGTATACTTGGTTCTGTTCTTCCGTTGGGTTTCTCTCTCCTTACGTCTACAGGTACTACTACATTTTATTTAAGAGTGGTCCCTCCCGGTTCGATTCTTCAAACCGCCTACGATCTCCATTTCGTCAGGAGCACAATTTATTTCCTGTCGTCTCTTATATGTTATGAATTTTCATGTAACAGCACCAACAGAGGAAAGGATTTTTGTCTTAAACGGTGTTTCCAGCCGTCAATAGTTCGGGCACGCAAATGTTTCTACGATTGGTGAACTCGACCGATTTTAAACTGTCACTCTCGACGTCGATCGAACTTTCACGAGAAAGAATGGATTGTGAATTTTTCGATAGTTTCGCTTATAGGACTTATCCTTTGTTTTCCTTCCTGTGAATAAACCGATTGAGTCAGGTATACACACACGCACATATATATTTTTATTGTTTATAATTTGAACAATAATATTGTCAATGTTTTTCTTCAATTTTTCAATAATATTGTCAATGTTTCTTCCAAGGCAATAAAGAAGTTAAGAATGTTGTCAAATGATTAATTTGATTTTAGGTAATATAAATAATTGAAAGTGAAGAAAATAAGAGAAACATGGATCAGAACAGGAATAGACCAAGCAGACCTCGTCTTCGTTCTCATGGTAATTCTGCCAGAGTACTCGTTTTTGATCAAGCTGAAAGCGAAGAATCTGCTTGCAGTACTGAAGCAGAAATGCAAAAAAGGCCAATTCCGCCTAAAGTGGAAAGTAAAGAGGCTCCAGTTCGACCTGGTCAATAAAGATTTATATTATTTCATTTATCCATTTACTCATATATCTTTTTATAATTTCTAGCATCTAATTTAATATTTCTGATTACCAGTTAGTGGAGAACTATCAAACCTGGTTCGGATGAGGAATTCTGCAATCGGGAAATCTGCACCTTCTTTATCTGTTCATGTGGTTGGTGATATTTATTACTGAATGTTAAATATAAATACACCAATTAATGATAATGATCATTGTATAAGCCAAATCTATAACATGCAAATTGCTTGTTTTAGCGTGATCTTAACATTCCTCGGCGTGCTGCTAAAGCAGCTCATCGTAAATCTTTTATTGCAACAACATCTCCAACTTTACCACGTTGTCATTCACCATTGTCAGGTAAAATTTTAAGTGTAAATTTTAATTTTTTATTATTTATACCTTCTTAGTTTGTTCCTCCAATTGATTGTAATGATCTTTCAATGAAATTTCATATCATGTACAGACTATTTTATGAGAATATTATATAAGTATTCTAGCATATCTTTACTCAAGATTTTTAAATTGTATATGTGTATATTATAAATACATATATTCTTGTTTAAAAGATAGTAATGCAACTATCACAATTTGAATTCACGCAGTTAGATCTAGAAATTTTCAACTTTTTATGTTTAAAAATTTTTCAATTATTTAGAAGCGTGTATTTTATATTATTTATACAACTCAATTATTATAGAAAACTAATTTCTTTTACTGCTTATTTCCTCATATAGCGTTTGTCCCGATTGTAGGCAGTCCCCTAGAGAGTCCTAGGATGTCATCCAGTCCACATTTTGCTTTTGCTCCAATTAAGAGGTATCTATTTCATACCTACTTTTAGTCTGTTTAAATCTGATCTTTGTCTATATAAGTAGGTGTCGCCATTGTCAGCATATATTTTTAATACATTATTAATAGTAAAGAAAACAAATGCTGATGCGCAAATTAGGCTGTAAAATTTTTCATAAAAAACGAACATGGTTGTAAGATTTCTTGTTACTAAGTGATTGTTTTTCTTATATATATTACTACTACTAATAGTGTATGTTATTTATTGTAAGACTAATTTTTTATATTTAAATGCTCGTAATATTTAAGGATTGGAGGTACTACAGGAACTGGAGATGGCAGAAGATGGTCAGTTGCTAGCTTGCCATCTAGCGGTTATGGAACAACACCTGGTTCCAGTAATGTTTCAGTTAGTTATTTTAACAATTAAAAAATATAAGATATCTACAATGATTAAAGAAATCTATTAACAAATACATTCAATTAGTCGCAGTACTCGAGCCAAGAACGTTTGCATCAGCTTCCAAATGTTCCCACTAAGGACGAATTACGTATGCTTTCTTGCCATTTCTCTAAACCTGGTACGCCATGTTCTTCACATCCAGGCTTCCCAGGTTCTATTTCTAGTATTCCAGGCAGTGTATCTCTTAGTCTCGATGAAGAAGGTCGTAGATCGCCATTACACAGACCACGTTCACGAAGTTTAAGGTAAATACTTTCTATTCCTTGCAAGACATTCAATAATATAACGTTTATTCAATAATGTATATCTATTTCAATTGTAGCAGTCCAAGTCGGTCTCCGGTATTGGACAGTGAAATTGTTATGATGAATACTCTTTACAAAGAAAGATTTCCAAAGGTATATTTTAGCTAAGAAAGCTTATATATCGCAGTGATATAACAATACATTTACCATTTTATTTAACAATTTTATTCGATTAGGCAACACAACAGATGGAGGAACGTTTAACTAATTTTATTAATGAAAATAAAGAATTGGATGAATATGAAGTAATGGCAAATATGACTTCTGATTCTTTACCAATTTTACGTTTCGTACATCATCAAGTAATCGAAATGGCGAGGGACTGTTTGCAAAAATCTCAGGAAAAATTAATTACAACCAGATATTTTTACGAAATGAGTGAAAATTTGGAACATTTGTTGATGGAGGTTATTATATACAAATTATATAAAAATCCGCACGATAAAATGTATAAATAATAAATAAACACTCTTTATTTTCAGACAAAAGATAAATCACTTGATGCGGCAACGAGATTAACGGGACTTATTAAAAAATTATTGTTAGTAATATCGCGTCCAGCTCGTCTATTAGAGTGTTTAGAATTCGATCCAGAAGAGTTTTATCATTTACTTGAACAAGCCGAAGGTCAAGCAAAAATTAATGCGGGAATAAAAACAGATATACCTCAGTATATTATTAACAAGCTTTCTCTTAATAGAGATCCAATATCAGGTAAAATTTGTTTGTGTACTTTTTTTTTTTATCTATTAAAATTCTGTGCAAGAATAATTTCAATGTGTTACTTTATATTTTAGAACTCCAAGAAGATTTAAACAAATTAGAAGATTCGGCAAGTTCGAGCGATAGTAATTTACAAATTGCTTCTAGTCCAAATAAGGACGATGAAAAATCTCAGCGTGTTCCTTGTGAAAGCGATTACGAAGTATTGAAACTCATTAGTAATGGTGCATATGGCGCAGTGTATTTAGTTAAAGAAAAAACTACACGACAAAGATTCGCTATGAAGAAAATAAATAAGAACAATTTGATGCTAAGGAATCAAGTAGAACAAGTCTTCGCTGAGAGAGATATAATGAGCTTTACAGACAATCCATTCGTAGTTTCTATGTATTGTAGCTTCGAAACAAAAGTATGTATACATTATTTTCGAAGATCTAATAAAATTTAAAACAACCTCTGTTAATGATCATTTAATTACAGAAACACTTGTGCTTAGTAATGGAATATGTTGAGGGTGGAGATTGTGCGAATCTTTTAAAAAATATCGGCCCATTGCCACCAGATATGGCAAGATTTTATTTCGCAGAGACCGTTCTGGCTGTTGAATATTTACACAGTTATGGTATTGTTCATCGAGATTTGAAACCTGACAAGTACGTAAAGGAAAGCATGTTGTTTTCGTTCACTATTTTATATATCGTTTCTGTTTTAGTTTACTTATTACTGCTCTTGGTCACATTAAACTCACTGATTTTGGTCTCAGTAAAATGGGTCTTATGTCCTGTAAGTAACATAAAAGTTCTATGTTCTTGAAATATATCTTGATGATTATTGAACTTAATAGCTTCTTCTTTTTTTTAGTGGCGACAAATCTCTACGAAGGCTATATAGATAGAGATACGAGACAATTTTCCGATAAACAAGTATTTGGCACGCCTGAGTATATCGCTCCTGAAGTTATATTACGTCAGGGATATGGCAAACCTGTTGATTGGTGGTCTATGGGCATTATACTATATGAATTTCTGATTGGCTGTGTACCATTTTTCGGTGATACTCCAGAGGAATTGTTTGCTCATACAGTTAACGGTAAATAAATCGATATAATGTATTTAAAAAATGAAAAATATTTAAAAATAAACGAATTATGCACAGATGATATCGAGTGGCCGGATGAGGATGATTGGCCTGTTCAGCCAGAAGCTAAAGATATTATAACAGCATTGCTGCAACAAAGTCCTAGAGATCGTTTAGGTACTGGTGGATCTCACGAAGTAAAAGAGCATCCATATTTTTATGGAGTGAATTGGAATAGTTTACTCAGACAGAAGGCTGAATTTGTACCGCAGTTAGTCAATGACGAGGATACAAGTTATTTTGACAGTATGTATAACGCGATATCCTTGTGTTAACGTTGAAACTTAACAAAGCAATATTATTTCAGCTCGTATGGACAGATATAATCATGATATTGGTGATGACACCGATGACACAGATGACTCTCCTTTGTTCGGATCGTTTTCGTCGTATTCTCCACAATCACGGAAAATATCTCAGACCCGTCCACCGCAGTTAAATCCCGAACAAACAGAGTTAGATGTCTCAAAGAAACAATTATTCCGTACTGAGCTTGAACGCACAGTTGCGCAATTATCATTTGGATCTAATAGCTCAATTACTCCTCCATCCAAATTAGCGGAATCGACTCCATCAGAAAAAAGTCGATCTTCTTCGTCCATTAAAAATACCACGTACATCGAAACACCTCCAAAGGCGGACAAGTCGAACTCGTCGTTTACGAGTCCTGCCACAGTGACCAGTGGTGAATCTCAATTAACAGTTGTTAAGAACAGTCAAGTAGAAGGGACGTCCATCAGCTTGAGCACACCCGATTCTTCGCAAACCGAGTCTGAAGATATCAGTCCGCAGATCCAGAGAAAGCGGCACGTGCATTCTCGTGATAAGCTGCCCAGGTTCAGTATATGCATTGATGATGAACACATGTGAGTCATTCAAATATACATCTTCCGAAACATTATAATTGTTATCACAAAATTAGCTCCGCTCTCATGGAATTCAATACGTTAATACGCATATAAGCCATTCATTTCTATTAGAAAATAGATAAAATATTACGTACACGTGTGTATAACGAATATATTTTATTTCAGGTTGGATTTGATTGCAGCAAACAGAGATACAACTGAGGAAAGCAAGCATAATTCTAGCACTGATTCTTTCGAATCATTCAGCGCCATACCAATTATCCCATCCGCGAAACAGAAGTCGCGGTCTGTAATTAAGTCCGCATCCACTAGTGGGTTGTCATTAGTTATACCAACAAGTGATTTCTCTTGTACATGTTATTATGAATTGAATTATTTTGTGTTGTATTGTAATGTTCAATTTAGTTAACCAATTCGCACTTTTTAGATGATGCGTCGTTAAATACTCAACCTATCGAATCTCCCGGTGGATCATCCACTGCTTCTTCAAGAGATACGTCCCCTTGTCGCGAACTAAGCCCGCTTGTAACTAGTTTAAAACCACCTATTATCATTCGAAGAGGACCTTGCGGATTTGGCTTCACCGTGCACACTATTAGGGTTTACTACGGTGATAGTGATTTTTACACTATGCATCACTTAGTTATGGTATGTTGAAATGATTGAACGAAAGTCAGGTACCTCTCTCTCTATACGTTGTTTGAATTTATTTTGTACTCTGCAGGCTGTAGATCAATCCAGCCCAGCCTTTGAAGCTGGTTTAAGACCAGGAGATCTCATAACGCATATAAATGGCGAGCCAGTACAGGGTTTATATCATATACAAGTACTTCAGCTGATGTTGAGTGGCGGCGATCATGTAACATTACGTAGCACGCCGTTAGAAAATACTAGTATTAAAACAGGAGGAAGAAAGAGAGATCTGACTCAAAGCAAAATGGCGCGCAGAACGTTACATAAACAGCGCAAACTGAAACGTGATCATTCCGATAAAAAACGAAAAACGTCCCTTTTTAAACGAATTAGTTCGAAACGGGCTAGCGTAGAGATGCAACAGGTACAGAAGAAGTACTTATTTCTTTGTGCTTTGTAATTTCCTTGAGTCTAAACGAGTTAATGTGAAGATACATGTCCGTGGCCTTTGGCAGATCACATATGAACATTTCAAAGAATGCCTTGAATTGTGAATGTATATTCGTACAAACTTTCTTTTTCATTTTAACACAAAACTACTACCGCTACTACTATACTACGGCATAAATACTAAAGCACCGGCAATTTCTACGCAACACACTTTATTATGTTAAGTGTTACTTTTTTTTATTGCAGCCATTAACTATCAGTTGTCCATTGTCAGCACCCATTCTATCCAGCGACAGCAAACCTCCACTTATGGTATGATTTTTCGTAACGTTCCGTGAACTTTTTGCTAACTTCATTTTAGTTGCTGTTTTCTTAAGTCTCGATACTTATTTGTGCGATACAATCCCGTGGCAGCTTTTACATATCTGTTTTTTTTTTTTTTTTTAAATTGACCGTGACAATGTTAAAGTTTTACACTATACACTAATCACAAAAGATATTTGAGCATTCGAAAGAAAAGAGTTTGATGCCACATCTTTTGGATAGTATCCAAGGCATGTCTGTCGGATAGAAACGTTATGCAAACTTTTTTTCCAGATGGCTGCGGGAATTTGTTCACCATCAATGGTGACACCTAGTCGATCGTTCCAGTCGTTTACACGTTCTCAAGAAACGTCACCATACTTTGCAGCATGCACAAAGTCCGTCTGCAGCCCGTCACCGCCAACAAATCGCGTCAGCTCAGATTCTTATCACTCCACGGGGAATTCAAGTCCCTGTTCCAGTCCAAATTCTTCCTCTCCGGGCTCTACTACGTCGGCTGCGAATCTACCAACTATCGCCAATCAGTCCCACTATCAGAGGCCGAGCACACTTCACGGTTTGAAGCACAAGTTGCACACGGCTGCAAAAAATATCCATTCGCCGAATCGTAGAAAATCAGTGGGGCACATACCACTGTCGCCATTAGCTAGAACTCCAAGTCCATCGCCTCTTCCAGCTAGTCCTACCAGGAGTCCTAGTCCACTAGCGTTCCCCACGGGACATCAACCTGGTAGCTCGAATACCACGCAATCTTATAGTCCAGGTACTTACAAATTAACATATATAATTAATAAGTGACCGTAAGATGATATAAAAAACGTTTTGATGTAAGTTGCCGTTAAAATCAAATTAAATTGTCACGCTTACAAATAAACCAGACATATAAGACATTAATACAGATTTATTTTAAATACTTAGGTGTTTGTTTGTCAACGCCAAACAATCAGAAAAAAGGTTACGGACGGCCGAAGTCAGCAGAGCCTGGTTCTCCGTTGTTAAGAAGGGCGCTCAGTCCAGACAGGCTTCATCCCCGATCCGCGGAGAACAAGACATCTATCTCACCGTTGGCGAACACAGTGGTGAAAGTAACTCCACGTACAATTATAGCGCAATCTTATTCAGAAACATCCGACGAGTGTAATGATAGTTTTAAGGAGTCAAACGACTCGAAAGTGGAGAAGAAAGTGCCAACGGAATCGAAAGCGGATTATTCGAAGATATCTCATGGAATATCGATCAACTTGGGAAACGTGGGTATATCTAATTCTTGCGGTGGTACACAGCTGCCTAGAATAGCAGAAGAAAAGGATTCACCGACCGGTTCAAAAGCCGATGATTACTCGAAGGAAGCTTCAGATAAGATTGATAAAAATAATACATCTACAAATAAATTAACAGACTCGGAGAATATTAGTGAGCGAGTTGAATCGAAGATGGAGAAGCAGAATTCGTGTATAAAGAATTTAGAACCATTATCTACTAATAAAAATGAAGAAGGTGCTCAATTGGATAATTCTTCTAACGTACAAGCGCGTAGTTTGCAAAATACATTTCACAAGCAATTCCAAAATATCGAAAAAGGGTCGCAAGTTTTGTTTCAAAAAGCATCGTCACAGAGCGTTGAGAAAAGCTCACAATCTTCGTGTCAAAAGCCATCATTGCAAACCAATGAAAAAAGTTCGCAATCTTCAGCTCAGAAAGTATTATCGCAAGCCAACGAAAAAGGCTTCCTGCAAGGTGTATTGCAGAAGTCGTCTCAAAGCAACGAGAAAGTGCCACAGACTGCGGTACAGAAACTACATCAAAACAATGAAAAAGCAGCTGTGCCTCACAAAGTAGCCGAACAAAAAGCAGCTGGTAAAAGTTCAGAGGCTAATCCGGAAGGAAGAAAAGTATTGAAGAAGTACAAAGTTGAAAGCTCTGACGGCTCAAGTAACACTTCCTCTTTGCAACATATGAGCGCAACGTTTGAGGCTATAGGAGCTGGAAAAGACAAGAAAAACAATTAAATAATTATCGTTCGATTGATCGTTCAGATCTGAGAGTATAACAAAACAAAATATCTGTGTGTAACGATCAGGTTTTTTTCTGCCAATGAAAACGAATCATCTGTTCTATTTTAAAACTTGTCTCTCTTTGCAATCAAATTTTACAAAAAAAGAAAGTCTAACGTCTGATAGATGCACGAACATGCACATTGTAAAATCGAGTAAAATCAGAAAAGTGGAAAATCAAAAAGAAAAAAAAAACAAAAAAAAAACGGTAAACTGTTTTAATGTTTACAGCTTTAAAAGGAAATGGTTTGTACTCGGATTAAGTATTTATAGGCTTCCATCGAATAACATACCTGAATACATAGCTTTAGCTGGTATTTCTATTTCGTGACTGTATTTAAAGGCTACCGCTATTCTGTAATCATAATCTTTGTCATACGATCATTATCAATACAAAATGTAATCCAGATGAAAGTAGAGAATAACTACGATTAAGTACTATTTCAATGGTTTTTGAACGAAGTGTCAAGAAGTTTTGGCGCAATGTATTGAAACCACAATTGTTAATTCTCTGCAAGAAATTGAGGAAATAAGAACGACAAAAATTGGAGTAATTTACACTTCGGGCTACAGTATTTGTACGATCTCACTTATATTTATGTTTAATTATTAGCGCATCATGGATCAATATATAGCAGTCAGCGTATCGCGTACAGATAGGTTTCCAATACGTGTAATATTGTGTGAAGTTAAAGAGGAAGTGGAAGCAATGTATATCGTATATACTCGCGATATCCAGATATAAAAAGTTTTATCTTTTACTTTATTTAATACCATAGTAACGTTTAAATATAATTTTTTCCATAAAAGTTGGATCTGCATGTTGAACATTGAAGATATGCACATTTCTAGGTTTTATGAAATAATAAAATTTTTAACTGTGTATTTGATATTTTGGAGAACATTGATTTAAAGTCGGCCTATAGTGCGAGTATGTACGGTAAATGATTATTGCCGCAAGGATTAGTGTATATACAAGATGCTCCCGTATGCACAATGATATTAACACGTCTCAGTTCCATTCGACTATGTACTGTGATGTATTTAATTGAAATGAATGCGAATTGGTGCTAACATTTACCGCTCAGGTATTTTTGCGAGAAGTGGTGCTCTCAGACAAGTTTCAAGTCATCTAAATCACTTACTTATTTACAGAAAGTGATAAAAGAGGAAGCAGAAAAAATAATTTAAAGGAAAAAAAAAAAAAGGAAAAAGACAGCAAAGTATGAAGTAGCGAACATATCGCATTGGAAGCATCTTGCAAGTTTTTCAGCGATAAGGAAAAGGAATAAAAGTTGCGAGCGTCTTGAAGAGCAAACTTAATCTTCTCAGATGCATTGTAATCATTTTTTTTAGTATTAGGTATTCGTTAATTTATTCTGTATATATAAAAAAAAAAGAACTATATATTAGTTATGGTCAGAAGTGTATGCTTTATCATAAATCATGAAAAAAGGAAAGAAAGGAAATGATAAAGCAGGCCGTGATTTTTGGTTCTTGTAAGTTGTTCATCGCGTTTTCTTGACGCTTGTGTCGCGTATTGTACGAAAAAAATGAAACATTGCCATAAAGAGCAACATGATATATATAGATATATATGTATATATATACTTATATATAACGTATGTGTGTCTCAGCCATAATAACATCAGTTTATTCTTGACGATTTTTAAACGATGATTACCGTATTAATGACAAACGGAGTAATTGTGATGTTATATTTCTGTTCTTTTCCTTTTTTTTTTTTTTTTTTTTTTCTAAGAGAATGAAATATATTTATGTTTGTTTATTAGTTGAAGCAACGAGGAAAATGAAGTAAGCCACGCGATATCGATCATTAAAAATAAATAATACGTTATATATATTGTAAACGCATCGTTTTAAACATAAGGATAGACGATAAGGAGAAGAAGCTGGCTTTAGAGAAATAAGCAACGTTACAGATCCGAATATCATCGAGTATTATCTTTGCATATACTTTCTTAGCGGATTTTTTTAACGTTAACAAAATGATCTGCGATAAGTAACTAACCAAAATTATTGGTATATCGTGTCTATCCTAGATTAATGTATTTTGCACGCAAGGCAATTTGACTCCGTTCGACTTTTGTAACCATTTGTAAAATTGTTTCTCTAAGTCAGACAAAGCATCACGATTAATTTAAGCTTGATAAAAAGAAACTCGTGTTTCGATTGTTCAACAACCGCATCGTTATTAAGAATTTTTCAGGCAGCAATTATCATCGCTATCGTCTCTCCTTTTTGTCCGTGTCTCCTTTTCTCTGCTTAGCGTGCGGTTGATATATGATCGATGTTATAGCGTTGATGTCGTCTTAGTTAAGAGTCTGGTAGATGTATTACGTTTCCCAAGAACTTTGAGGCAGCTCGAACGTTTTTTCGAATTCGATGAATTCGCTGCTCTACGAGGCTAATACAATTAAGAGGAGTCAAGAGTATAAGAAAACAGGAAAATTAAAAAAAGATATAGTAAAAATAGAAATTCGTCGTGGTGAGAAACACGATGTTAAACCTTTCTTGAAAAACGTGAGAAAAATATGCTCGGCGCGAATTCCAGAGTTCAGAACAAATTCGAGGAAACGAAGGAATGGAAAAACAATCATCTTTAAGATTTCGACGGTCGTGTATTATTAATCAATTAATGGTAGACGTATAACATGGCTATTATTCTTTGTAGAAGCGTAGGAAAAGCCATTATTGTTATTTTCATTACTTTCGCTTTATAGATCATTTCCATTCTCGTTCGTTGCATGTAGACGAGTAAGTGATACTAATTAGCGATATATATGGATGGATGGATCAATGGACAGCGAGAGAAGTTTCCGGTCCTTAATTGTATGTAAGAACAGATCATAAATTTACGAGCTGTGTTGCAGTAACGAACGGGCGTCGTATCGAGTTTTCATAAGTGTGATAAGTTTTATTCGAATTCGATCAATTTCTATATCCGAAAAAAAAAGCGAAAAAAAGAAATTTTCGAGAGAAGGCTTTTCTACATACTGTAAATACGCGCCTTGTGTGACATATGGTTCGAAGACGATCGATGCTTTGTTTGTTGAATATTGTTTTCGTTATATTTATATGGATTGTGATCGCTGTGTATAGAATTCACGGATTCGTTGGAAATTGTTTAACGAGGCAAGCAAACATTAAAGATGATGTCCTTGCTGATGCCAAGCGTTGTTGTCCCTTCAGACAAAAATGAATCTTCAAGAGTTTTTCAATTTATTGACAAAAAAAAAACTGTGTAAAGCTGGAAACAGCTTCGACGAAGATGTCGTTTCGACACGTACACGGTTTCCTTTCCCGTTTCACGAGAATAGAAAAGATATTGTAACAGCGTGAAAAGTAATAATAAGGAATATTTGTATAAAACAATTTTCGTATAATTCGTCTGGAACAACTAACTCAGTTTTAATCATAGACAATGAGATGATTTGAGAAAGAGAAAAAAAAGAGGACACGCAGGAAGCGGAGCATTGCGATCGATATTCGAACTCCTTTTACTTTACCCTTTCCTTCTCCACTTTTTTAAGATTTTCGATAGACTTTGTTGTTCTCTTTTTCTTTGTGATAAGCGAACAGATATTCTCCATGAGAATGTTTATTTAGCAAACTCGATGAACGTTTGATAATTATATTCACACCACTCCACGTGAAATACAGTTTCGTTTCTTACTATACTTTGTTGTTTCTCCTTCCAATTCTATTTGTATCACGTGCGCGATTGACAAGTCAATGTTCGAAAGATGCGAAAAATGAAAATTGGAGCAGGTCAAGTGCGGACGTACTTGTTTGAAAGATTATCCTTTTGCGTCAATGTTTAA
This sequence comes from Tetragonula carbonaria, assembly GCA_032399595.1. NCBI lineage: Eukaryota > Metazoa > Arthropoda > Insecta > Hymenoptera > Apidae > Tetragonula > Tetragonula carbonaria. The sequence continues at coordinate 788,337 of JAUCRC010000012.1, read as the reverse complement.
CAGTGAAATTTTTTTTTTTCTTTATTATTCAAGTCGAACAACTCGAGAAGCTCAAGTTCTTCACTTCCTTAGAATATATATTTTTCCTTGCTTTTATGTAACTGTTGAGTTTTATCACTTTTAACAAAATATTATTATTGCTCAATTCGTGTATCTGTGAAAAAAGAATAAAATAAAATATTTATTGATCATTTGGAAAGAAAATAAAGAGAAAAATTGAGTTTTGAAGCAAAATAGCGTCAGCAAAAATGCTACTAAATACAGCTAATTATCTTCAACAGATATTTCAATTTCCCGTTTTACCACATTAGCACTAGAACTACCACACCAGTCAAAATGACTGGTTTATACAATTTTATTTTAAAATTTCTATTTCATGTTACAATTTTTTCCCCGCAACGATGCAATGACTTTTACAGCGATAACTAAAGAAATAATATGATGAATTTTATTTTATTTTTATTTGTTAGACATCAAAGTAATTTTGGTAGAAGTAACTTCGTCTTAACTGTAGTTAAGTTCGGTAGTTCTAGTGTTAGCTAGTGTATTTGATATTTTACGAAGGATCTAAATTTTTTCAAGCTTAAGTTGTAACTTTACAAATATAAAGACCTAAAGCTCTTCTCTTGTTATGTAAAATACTATAAGTCTGTTTATATTTTATTTCTAAACTAAAGTATTCATGGATACTTTTGACAGCCGACATTCCTAAAATGGCAAAAAATGAATCGAACGTTAACGGGCCGAAGATCCATGATAATGATACAGCACTGAAGCTACATTTGGAAACTAGAAGGAGCACGGAGGGGATAGGCGATTACGTATGCCTCGTGCGCGGATCAGCATCTCGCAGTTTTAGTTCTCCTTGAGAGACTTCAGTATGAATCGAGATAGTTGAGCATCATCCACGATGACGAGGCTTGTCATACTCTTATTCTTCTGTGGCGTGATCACTGGCAGTAACGACACCGTGAGTAACACAATCCTGGACAACGTGCCGCTGGATTTCGAAGAGCAGAACGAGGAGGGCACATCTACGAAGAATAGAACTCTGAACGAGCTATACGAGGATGCTATTCACGCTTATCTGGACGAAGACTGGGACCGCTGTATTCAAGATTTTAACGCGGTTTCTCACGGGTATGTTTGAAACTGAAATTATGAAAGAGGTTTCTCAGCTAAAGAAAGGTGTAATTAGCGAAAAATATTCAAGCGAAGGAATTCTATATGTATACTCTTGCTTAGTTAGTTTATGTTTAAAGGAAAAGAAATTCGATTTTTAAGTTTCGGAAACGTAATATAAAATAAAACCTCTTTCTGTTTTATTGTAAAAAAACCTCTTTCGTTATCCTTTCATTATCCTTTTGTTTGATGCTGTTCCAGATACAAGGCTTACAAGCGAATGATAACGAATTGCAGACGAAAATGCCGCACAAAAGCTGCCGGCGCGGCACCGATTTTCGCCGAGGACATCGAGGATTTACACTTTTACGAAAAGAAGGTGAGAGAGACGTTGTGCCTCTTAACGTGCAATCAGGAATATCGTGAGATCGTCGGCTCAAAAGCGCTCAAGATGCTGCCGCGGAAGACTGAACAGAAATTGCTCTGGAATGGTATTTACGAGTACCTGCATATTTGCTACTATCAGGTAACTGAAAACAAAAAATTATTAAAAATTATTTTATGATTTAATATACCTTTTTTTTTTAATGTTGCATAAAATAATTATTGAAAGCAGGAAAAAATATTAAAAATTGAAATAAATATACTATTATTATTATTGTTATTATTATTATTATTGTTATTATTATTATTATTATTATTATTATTAAATATTGTAAAATATAAAACGACTAACCGATCTGATTCTAATATTCTAATAGTCTTAAGTTTTTAAACCGTTTACCGTTTTATAAACGAACCCGATGAATTCTAATAAGGGAACTGATGTAATCGTGCTTTCGCAAATCCCACACCAGTAATTTTTCAGTGGATAAATGATGAGTTTAACATTCTGAGCGGTCAACTCGTGCGTAATCAGTGTGCCAGAGCGTATTGCTTATGCATCCCGTAAAATCTCCCTTGGAACAATCAGTAAGCCTCGTAAAATACGACTCCAATTGGTTTTTACCTTTTCCAACAGCAATCAACCTATCCACGTTGACCCTGTTCTTTCAATATGAAATCTTACGTACGTTAGCCTTTACTGGTATTTTCGTTTTTACAGAAACATCGATATCAGGACGCAGCCAACGCACTGTTTACGTATTCAGTCGAACATCCGAAAGACGAGGTGAACCTAGATCTTTTGAAACGCTATTTAACACTGCCAGGCGTAAAACACGAGAACGTAGTAAATCTAGAACTACCGGCTTATGTCAGCGTCTATTTCAAAGGGGTCTCGTCTTATGAAAACGAGGATTACGCAGAAGCCGCCAGCTTATTCGAGGCATCGTTACGGTTATACTTAGAAGCCGAGGAGGAATGTAGATTTTATTGCGAGGGTCCCTTTGACCAGGGCTGGCATCCAGAGTTCACTTCCTCCATCGCGAGTAAGTAGACCTGAAACGTAAACAAAGTCAGAATCTTCTAAATATAGTCTACTTATTTCTTCCAGATCATTTTGCGTACTGTCTGAAATGCAAACGAGCTTGCTCACGTACATTAAACAACGTGAATGGCGATTATCGCAGGCATATGCTCAGGAGTCACTACGATTATTTGCAGTACTCTTATTACAAATGTGAGTATACTCGGCTCGTCGAAACGCTATGCGATCGTAAGATAAGTTTACTGCGACTCTGAAAACGCAAAAGTTTTAGTCAAGGCTGCGTGAAACGCATATTTATCTGAAATCTTCCGTGATAATATAACGCTTTATATACATTTCATGTTTAAAAATTTGCATAGTCTCTGGCCAAATAAGTTATAATAATAAATAAACTGACCTCTATTTATCGCTGCCGGATTTCCTGCTTATAAAATAGTAGTATATTTATTTCTGAAAGATTCTTATCGTCTCGAACAGCGTTTTCTAATAATATAAGCAATAGAGACACGTGATTTGATAAATCATGTATATTAATGTTTCGATAAATTCTATTTATAATAAAATCTCCTCCCGATAATTATCTTATAAATTTTACATCCTTATAGCTCAGTAAGTTAATTTTAGTTTCATATAATAAAGCTCCTCAGGAAGCTGTTAGTTATATCTTGAAGGAGGCTTGATTGAAATGATCTTGTTTAAGTAGTTAGATTGTTACATTTTAATGATCGTCCGTTATCCGTGAAAATTGTCTGAGCTGTTGCCTAATCTAATTTTTTGTCGCTGACCCTGATCTCTCGTTCAGCCAGTTCATTTCTCGCCATGGGCAGCCTTGCAAAATATTATACGATAATTGGACACTATATCATAGTAAATAGTATCATTACATATTTTCATAGTGGGCAATTTGAAAGCTGGTTGTGCCGCTGTAGAAAGTTTCTTGCTTTTTGATCCGGTGGATAAAATAATGTTACAAAACAAAGATTATTATAGTGCCAAGCCAAAAGTTATAAAAGACTATTTTTCTGCAAGAGAGGTGAGCTCATTTATACCTAAACGTACATGTCGAAATATAACTCAATACATACGTATGATTAAAATCATATTTTTTTTTACTTTTTTTAGGAAGCTGTCAACTACATAAAAAGACAAGAATATGAATTGAGTCTGTTATATTACATTTCCAATGAATTTTCAGTTATAGATGAAAAATTTAATAAAATAAGAAAAAGAAAACAGGATGAGGAAACAAACAATGCTGAAGAGGAAGAAGAGCTAGGAAAGGTAAAGAAGATATAAAAAAGACAAAAAAAAAAAGAGAAATGAAAAGATATATTTGATATTGTACCGATTGAAAAATGAACTTAATTCATTTTTTAATGATGCGCGGTACAAATCGGATAATTATCTGCTGAAGTCTAACATGCTTGTACTTTAAAATTGTCGGTTTTGCCTGTACGGTTTTTTGTAAGAAAAAAGAAATAAAATATTCATAAGCAGAAATATTTTTTTTATGAAATAATTATTTTATTATTATTATTTACTATTTATATTTCTATTAAACGTCATATTCGAGGTTTTGTTTAAACGCCTAGAGAATGCAACCCAAAGTACATCCATGGATTTAGTGCGCAAGCGCACAGGGAATCAGTAAATTGATTTTTACAAGATTAATTTATACTTTTAACGACTTGTTTTCAGAAATCAGACATCGAAACAGTCCACCCGCTACTCGGTTATTCGTTGTTTTCTCATATGAAATTATCAAACAATTCTTCTACAATACAAGTCGAGGGCACCAAAATATACGATATTAGAGTAAGAAACGATATTCATTTAATAGCGAAAGAGGAAGATCTTGGTGGAAAAAATCGTTATGTCGCTGATGATTTCCTTAATTCCACTGAGTGTGAATCTTTGATGCAGCTCGCCACCGTATGTATGATTATATAAAGTTCTGTTTGACTCTTTAATATCTATATCTGTACTAGCAATTATCTTAATTTTAATTTAAATAATCGTAATTTGCATAAAGATGATCGCGGTAGAAGGAGATGGTTACGATGAAAATAAAAGTCCACATTCAAAACATGAAAAATTTGAGGGAATAACTGTTGGACGAGCGGCTTTGGTAAAGTATTCATATCACGATGTGAATACAATAATGCGTTGATATATTAATGACGTTAATTTTAGATGGTGTATTTTGGGCAAATAAAACCAGAATGGTTGGAGTTACTTTTGGAAAAGACCGAACAAGTCCGAGATCACGTGGAAAGGTATTTCGGAGTAGATCGACATCTGTATTTCACCTACACTCATTTGGTCTGCCGCACGGCTCTACCTGGTAATTTTCACCTGATGCATCACCGTGCTTCTGGTTCCTTTTGCAGCCGAAATCGCGTTACGCCGATTCACTTGGTACGACTTGTGGCGACCAATCAAGATATAACAAAATAATTACCTCCTGAAAAAGCTGAATCAATCAATTTCCAACGCTAAATCGAGATTTTTCTTTCTTCTTCAATCTAAAACACACATACACATACACAAAAGAAAATAAATAATACAATAAAATAGAGAAATGAATATTTGCTCCGTAATCTCTAATTTTGTTTTAGACATGCCAATGGATCGAGATGACTTGAGCCATCAGGTTCATGCAGACAATTGTCTGTTAACGAACAAGGATACTTGTATTCGTGAGAGTCCTGCTTATGTCTGGAGAGACTACTCCGCGATTTTATACCTGAATGACGATTTTCAAGGTGGTGAATTCTTCTTTGCCGAAGATCGCTTTATTCGAGCGATGGATAACGTTGTTTCACCACGTTGCGGGCGAATGGTCGCTTTTTCTGCTGGCAAAGAGAATCTCCACGGTGTTCGTGGTGTTCTTCGGGGTAAAAGATGCGCTTTGGCTCTCTGGTTCACTCAGAACGAGAAATATTTGGAGTATGAGAGAGCACTGGCTTCGGCAATCTTAGAAAGAGTTCGACAAATAGGGCCTCTTGAAGGAAAGGACATCGAAATGCCTCTAAAGTAAATAATAAGTATATTCAATATTTTCAATGATAGATCGCTAACTTATTGTCTTAAAATATTCTTCCGATCTTCAGATACGAGGATGTGCTCATCGAATATATCCACAGCGATGAATTATTAAGACATTTCTTTGAAAAGTTTTCTATCACATAAGTATAAATAGCTGTGGCAGCCTCTGCAATTTCGCTACAATTTCCAGAGGTTGTTCCATCGAAGAATGATAATATTTAAAGAGTAATATATATTTTTACGGTTAGTGAGACTCTGACCTAATATTTAAACTGGGGACCTGAAAAGATGTATTGATAGTAATTGACAAAGGTAATGAATCCTAGTAAACATATATTGAATTGTTCGGTTCGGTTTCTCTATGATTATAACGGGATCGCTTATTAAAATTATACCTTGTAAATGTCCGAATAAAATGTAGGCATTAAATTGCTTAAAACATGCATATGATCGCTTATATATACATATATGTGTGTGTGTGTATATATATATATATATATATATATATATATATATATATACACACATATGCATAATACAAAATGTATATATAATCTATTTTATAATAGGGATAGTACAGAATTTACGAGAGACTTGTACAGTGTCGATAATAATGAAATCAAAACTCAACACTTGATGCAATTCTCTTGGTGTTACATTCTCTCGTCATATTTTACATATTTTGCTTATTCACAATTTCTCTTTTGGTTCATTCATTTCTTTCTTTCTTTTTTTCCGTTTTTAAGCGTACAAAGTATTATGTTGATCTTTCTTTATCGAACTTTCTCGAAATATAATCGTCTCTGTTAAAACATATTAAATCAGTAACTTTATAAAATATACACGCACGTACACACATCTCTCTCTCTCTCTCTCTCTTTCTCTCTCTCTCTATGTATATACAGATGACCAACAGTCGCGACAACTGATAGTTTATTTATATATAAAATATCCTAATCTTTATTAGAACATTACATGTCAACAGGCTTACATAATCATTCTATGTATCATGTAACATGTATATCGTATTAATTTATTCCCCTTGTTCGTATTTATACTATGTATAAGGGTTTATCATGTATATGCAATTGCATTGTAATTTTCTCTCTTCCTTTCTTTTATTCCTTTTTCATACTTCTTTTCTCTCGCACATGACTTGAAATCCTATACACACGACTATCTTTATTTTATTATATATATCGCGTCAATTCCGATAAAAAATGTGTGTGTGTGTGTGTATTGCGATTTTTTTTCATCAGGATCTGGTAAAATTGTATTTGTTGTCAATATTACAATAATACGTAAAAAGCGAATCACATAAAATGTAATCATACGTTTTATTTCTGCGTTAATCGTACGCGTAGGAATCGAAAAAAATCTACGCCCGACCGCAATGACATCGAAAGTGATTAAAAGAACCACACGTGGTTGAACCACGTTCTTTTTAAACACCGTCAATTCTTTGTTCGGGAATTCAGTCTGGAAGAAAGTGAACGCGATCATATTAATACTTATGTTTCGTTACAAACATTTATTACGAAATTATAGTGACATCTTCGTATCACAGAAGAGCTCAGTCGATTTTTCGTAGGAACCACTCCATAATAGTCGTACCTTCTTTCTTTTCCTCTTTTTTTTTCTTTCGTCTCTTCTTTTTGTTTCATGTTTTTTAAACATTATCACGCGCACATAATTATGTACGAAAGATGGACTTTCAGGTCGTTTAGATACATTAACTGAAATCACTCTTGCTGATTAAACGCGTTAAGAGCAGGGTGAATCAATGTAGAAAATGTAATTAAAAAAATATATTAACGTATTTGTCAAGTATTAAATAAACAAACAATATCAAATGGAGTGGTCGCCAATTTTATCGCATTACTTAGATGGTATTGCTCTTCGTAGACCTTTACTTTTCTTCATATGAGTATATAATAATAACAATAATAGTAATAATAATAATAATAATAATAATAAAATGAAATGTAAATTCGTAATGGAAATAGAAGTAGAGCATCGCGGCGAGCAACATTGAATAATTTCCTTAAAATGTAAAATCATCTTACAATATACCCCTTAAATGAATGATTGCTGTAAAAAAGTTTATCGTGCTTGTTATTCGGTAACCAAACACAGCAGTTCGCGCTTCTCCTATGAATCTCCTCATAGCTTAAAGCATAATGCACTTTTTAGAACCAGGTAACGAATACCCTGCAACAAGTGCCATTGCAACTCGTGTATAGATCAAAAATTACATTAATTCAGATCTTTGAATATATTGATCAAGCTCAAACTAAATATATTGAAACGAAACGAAGCAAGATAATTCGTTTGTATTAAAATATTGAACTTAAAAAGAAAATAGAATGTTATGACATTGAAACAGATGAAAAAGAAAAAAAAAAAAAGATATTGTGTGAACTATGCACGAAGATGCACGGCATTTATTTAATTTGTTAACAACTAAATTAACTTGTTGCCGATAATCTAAATTTGCACAAAAGGAAGCATCGTGTGTGCTGGACTATACAATAATATTCGAGTTCGATTTTTTTCAGACTTATTCTTAAAGTTATTACTTCGTTTTTATGTACACATATACATATACACACAGGAGTATGTATGCACATGTAACAGTTAAACGAAATGGCTCGTCTCTCAAAACGGTCGATTCACTTTGTAAATATATCGCAAAGCGTAGCAAAAAAAATACTGAAAAAGAAAGAATAAGAAGAAAAAGAAACAAATACAGTCGATTTTCGTCAAAATGTTAAGAAGACACATCTTTAGTTAGTTCCCGCTCTAAAATGATAAGTATTAGGAAATTTTCTTTAATATTAATTATAGGAAAAGTATTGGGTTACTTTGACGATAATGGAAAGAACGAAATGATCACTATGAAATTACTACGAAATTACTTTTACAATTTTTCGAAAATTTTATGAAATCTGAAAAACTAATCGTGAGTCACTAACTCGTTCGTTACAATGTTAAAATTGTATACTTAGTTAAACGTTTTAATAAAGCATTTTTTTTTTTTTCATTACTCGTCGAATTTGACTTAATATATATGTACGAACTATCACTAATCTATCGAACAATTTATTCTTAATTCTCGCTATTTTCTTTGTTCATAAATAAAGCAAAACTATGTTGAAATTTTTATATATATATATATAAAGTTCAATGAGTTGCAAAACGAAAAATATGATTTCATTTTACGAATCATTATTACTTTTTAGACTTTCTTTATATATGTATACTTTTGGAACTAATATACTTTCAAAAATTTCGCGGATATTAAAAGAAATAAATTTGAAAATGTACACGATAGGACTGCATCGAGAGATTCTAAAAAGTAAATATCGATCCTCCGTGTAAAATAGAAATATTAATATACAGACACGAAGTTAGTATTGGCCTTACAGAATCTTTACATTTCTTTTAAAAACTCTTAACGCGCAGTATGATAGTTATATATAATAATAATTGTATTAAAATTAACGTAAAATGTAACAATAGCTTAAGAACATTGTACTGTTTGATGATCTTTTCTAAAGTTTTTTTCGTGCTGTTACGTAAAAAAAGGTAATAACGTATTTTGATTATTATATAGACACAATAATATGGCGAGAATATCGTGGTGAAAAATATGCTGGACACCAAAGGCTTTATGCGAGAAAATTACTTACTTCTCGACGTTTTACACGTATTCTGCTTTCATTATCGTCGTCATCCTCGTAGTCGTAGTTACAGCTTGTTTACGCGTCACGTATAAACTTTACTAAAATAGTACAATCTAATCGAGAATATATAGAAAAATTGAAAAATATACAAGTTATAAAACACATAGAACGCTATTCATCAGGTAGCAAGTGACTTACGAAGTCCAACTATGTTTTTCGTTACATTTCTGTCCAAGTATCTTCATTTAGCATCATATACCATATTACACTCGTCCTAATTTTATGAAGGTACGAATTCATACAATACCTCCATTTGTCACTTTCTCGTACCCAAGATCCATCTTTTTTTTTCTTTTTTTTAATTCGTAACATGAATAAACTTTACATTCTGCTACATGAAAAAAATCACGTAGCACCACGTCGTAATCTGTACAAATTATTCGTCTACTACGTAATCTTATTATTGTATCGCACACGTTCTTTGGTATCCAACAGGCTTCCCCACGCCGATTTCGAATTTGAACGGACATTAGTTGTGGTATGGGCAGTGAATGAACAAGCAAGTACCAATATTAAATGGGCAGGCTCTCCCATTGAGGCGCCCATTCTGGAAGTCGTCAATCCATATTTGATGGTGGAGCAGCGTATCTACTTCGTGAGTCGGAATCTCCATCACAAATATATTTTCCTAAAAGTACACGGACAAACGTTCTCGTTCTATAACTTATATTACATATTATTATTTTCTTGTATTAAAAAGAAAAAAAAAGGCAGGTACATAAAAACGTCGTCATAACTAAGGTAGCTAAAAAAATAAACAGATAAAGGAAAAAAATATAAATTACTTACCAGATACGAATCTACGCTTTACTAAACTTAATCTATATCCCGGGCCTAAAAGCTCGAACTCAACTCCAGATAATGTGGTCCCTTCGCAATTAAACTGTGTGAATATGGTTCCCTGGTTCCCTGGCCCATGCGCGAGTTCCACTCGGGCTTTCAGTGAACCTACGCCGTTACCTTCGCTGTGCTGTGACAGTTCCGTAAACTTCCACAGTATCCGATTCGTCTCTGGTAACCATTGTGCCTGAGGTTTACTATTGAATGACTTGAATCCTCCGTCTATGGGCGCGGCCACATGGAGGTTCAACAGTGGACTCGGCGAAGCCATAGCACGACTATTATATTTATAATCAATCTGAAACACGGATAAATAAGAGATTGTCACGTCATCAATGTATCAACAGTAAATACCTTAAGGTCGGTATGAGCCGTTTCGCATTTCCAATAGGCAACCAGCTGGAAAGGACACGAACCCGCGCCCTCCTTGCATTTGATTTGATACTTGAGTATATCGACATTAAAATACGAAGCTGAGGGATTTTGTTCAGCCTGTTTGCGTAACAACGTAGTTAAGGCACTCATGTTGAATTCAAAAATTGTACAGTCAACAGTTGTCTGCGTTGCATCCCTGTAAGAAATATCGATGTTAATGTCATTCTTAAACGAACAACTAAATCGCCATCCCATCGTAACTTACATGCTGACCAGCTGATTATTAGGGAACAATTTTTCCAATCTGTTACTGTTTCGCACGCGAAACGTAAGCTTCGCGGGGCTTGGATTATTAGCTAACACGGCGACAATACCGGCGGGGAATGACAACATCATATCCCCGCTGAGTTTCACTTGACACCGCGTTTCATCAGTACCTCTGAAATAAGAGTGTACTATTTCATGGAAAGCAACTGCTAAGGGAATAGTGTCTGCGAGTCCTATCGTGAGCGGAGACGGGCCTCTGGAAGACCCAACTCCAACGCCAGCTGTACGAAACTCCAAGCTAGCCACGCTATCGGCTCTGGATATAGTTGCCGGTGACATTCTACCCCTTGGTGAAGGGCCTTCTCCTCTTCGGGACGGTGGTCTAGGAATGATAATAGATCCTGTCGGAGTGGAAGATGCGGATTGCTTGGGAGGTAAGGCCGGAGTGATATCTCCTACTTCCGAGAACAAGTCTCCATCTGTGTACGTAAACGATGAAATCTTCTACATTTCTTCATTTCTGACATATGGTCTAATTGTAAGTTTAGGACAGTATACACATAATGTTTAACAAGACACAGAAAGCGCCCCGCGACAAGCTAAGAGTGCAACAATGTGACTCCGTAAACTCACCAGGGAATCGTGGGTGAGGATGTGTAGATGGTGCGGATTGTGGCGGCTGTGGTTGAGGCGTCGGTGACAAAGACAACGGCGGAGGACTTTGCAATGGCGCGTACGGATGGCTACCAGTCGGCGTTGAGGCGCTCGATGGTGTACTGCTAGGATTGAACAAGTTTAGGCCAAGTAAATCCGAGCTTGGCTTACCTCCTAATTGCTGTGACACTGACTGAGACCTTTTCATATGATGATCTGAGTCGTTATTCGATCCTCTGCGTCCCTGTTGCAGGAATTGGAACGTGTATCGTTCAAGAAAATAAATCTCCGAGGAAAGAATTAGCCCCTGAGGGAGAAAAAAAAAAAAAGATAATTGAAGGAAGATGAAGAGCGTACCGTCGGTGCAGGCGATAACGATAGATTCTCCACAGTCGCCCTGAGCTCGTCCACGCTGGCGCTCATCGGTGCCCCGCCATTGCTAAGTGGTTTTATTTCCACTCGGATCTTCCGTTCCCTCTCGTCCTCCGAATCGGTATCTGAGCTAGAATAAAATCCCTTCTCATTTTCCCATGGCTCTGCCTTCGGTCTAATGCAGAAACCATCCTCATCTACTTCCGGTGTCGGTGTTTCAGACTTTCTACTGTCATCCTTATCCTCCCTATTATATAGAATTAGCGTGGTTCAGTAGAATATACCTTCAAGACTTCCAGCAGGCCCAGTGCATCATGTACACATGATAAAATCTCTTTCATTTTATGTATCAAAAGGTCAATTATTAAGAATACATTAATTTACTTTACAATGTCATTGTGCTTTAACGGTACTAATGATAGTGCCAATAATGAAAATTGCAAAAAAAAGAATAAAAAAAAAAAAATAAAGATTTCTAAGATCTAATTCCGTGATCAAGCTTTTTGTACAGAAGAGTTACTTGCTGATTATTTTTTAATTCATTTCAATAATAGATGTTAATTTCAATGATAAATGCTCGATCATGGGATTGACCCTTTGGTGCACTAGATCTGCTGAATGTGCATATACTGACAGGTCAGACTTTTCTTCTTTGTTGCTGCTCGTTTCCACAATATCCTTCTTCTTTTTTGCCTTTTTTTCCTTTCTTTTTTCTCTTCTGCTGCGAAGAAACCCTGTTGGTTGTGGACACACGGTATGTAGAAAACAAAGCAGCACGTAAATTTTCGTAGTAAATCTGAATATACTCGATATCAAAAGTTCTTGTACAATAACATACATATATATTATCTCTAATTTCTAGTCATTATACTAATATTATCGATAAAAATTATTCTCTTCTCTATTGCGTATAAAAATTAAAGAAACTTGTTTATTATTAGAAAAAATAATCTTTTTTTTTTTTTAGTTACACCGAAATGCTACATTTACATTAAGCTGAATTTAATTATATTATGTATGAGAGAAACAATTTTTATCAAGTAATTGTTCTGTTGATTAACTTGATTATAACTTAATAATTAATGTGGCATTACTCTTCTTAACATAGAGTAAAAGAAAGTAATTATAAACTAAGACTAACTGTAAGAAGCAGAAAGAAACTACGTTTTGCGGTGTCAACGTATTTGTACCAAAACAGTTAATGTATCTTTAATCGAGAAATTAATATAAAATCTGCGATTCAACGACAGATAAAAATCAATTTACTTTCCAAGTGTTTAAGGCATAGCGCAACGTGATTAAATGTCTACAGATCAAACAAAATAATCGTCACCGGATCAACAAATAGCAGATGCACTTTTTACGAGCTCTTTTCCCTTACGACAGTCCCTCTCTAATTGTGCTGACATAAGTTTCTGTATTAATTATATTTATATGTTCTTACATGTCAATGAATGTCATTATGAATTATTTATAATTTTCTGTCACTCTTTTCTACACGTACATTCAACAGAAAGACATATCAGCACATTCTAAAATCGATAAAATGTTTTCATGTCTGTATTAAGTCAGAAAAAAATAATAGATAAGGGATACAGAAAATAGCAAAAAAGTATAGCACGTTATATTAGCAAAGATATAAGAAAACCCATACACCATCACCATCGAAATCATACAGATCAGCAGAAGTCTCCGCTTTTAAATTGTTTTTCTAACAATAATAATATATACTTCCTACGATTAATATTAGGATACATGATTTCTCGAAACAGTTAACGATATATGTATACATACAAACATATATATATATATATATATATATATATATATATATATATACATATATATACACATATATATATATATGATTGCGCAATTTCACCGCGCACGTGTATCTCTTGTACTTCTCTAAGAATCAGTAGAGCATATGATACACATGTTCTGCAAGCAAGGATATTAACTATCGACATGCAATGTTATGAACAAAGTGATGATAATTCGAAAATGAGATACAATAATTTCATATAGTAATTTTGTGAACCTTGTACATGTTGAGTAATATTAACTTTAGCATTGCAAACATTCAATTAACTAAAGAAAAATAATAATAATAATAATAATAATAATAATAAAAAAAGAATATAAGAGGGAGAAGAGATATTACTACACCAAAGGAATATTTACAGTGACTACACTGGATAATTATGCGACTGATGAATAAAAAAAAAAGGATTGCTTGCAGAATCACATTACGCTATATCATAAAAGATATCTGCACTTGGAAAATAAATACAGATTACAAGTGAGCCATGCAATAACAGACTCATAAGAATGGCTCACCTGAGGTCCCGTCAGTAGCCAACCCCACATTCGTATTTCAACTTTATCCAAATCCAACTCCCTTTATTTAATTAATTCTATGAGGATATGTGTTTTGTTATAGAGGCAATAAAGAAAGTTTCAAAAATTAATTCATAATTGACTAAAGTTCAAGGATCTAACACGAGAGAGTTTTTAGAAGGAAACAAGAAATGTATGTACATGGCACAAAAATTGTTACTATTGTATTAATTGCATTATACAAATTTCAGAAACTTTCCAAAATGCACAATTTTTCTTAAGTCTAATTTTTATATTAAATTAACAATGTCTTTTTTTTCTATAGAGTGCGAATATAAAATATAAATAACAAATATAAGTAAAAATTTCATAATGAGTCGTGTTGATAGAAGAACCCCTTGATACAGGTTTACATAAAAGATTGTTAGAAAAACAATTTATATAAGTAACACTTTGTGAAAAAAAAATGTTGCCTGGTTAGATTATTATGTAACTCTAGAACTAAAGCCTATTGTCTAAGCAAGCTTGTTTTAGTGTTAGTCGAAGGAAAACAAAAAATATTTCTTCCCTTTATGTGTGGAATGTCTCTACAAACATAAAATCGCTTTGACTGAAGAAATATTTTAAATGTGCTTTCAAAGCTAAGTATAAATTAATGTTAGATATGTATCCCTCTAATTATCTGTGAATTAGCAATAAATCACCAGTTAACTTACAATATGTCTCTATGTACATAACATTAATTTAATAGTGCTTAAACAATGTTAGTATACGTACATTGCTGATCTAAAAGAGTGCAGAGTGGAGGAACCATAATACGCGTTACCACTGTAAGTCACCAGATATTATATTTAACCATATGTCCTGTATGACTAAAAAATTATATTGGAAGAACTATGGTAATGAAACTGTTACCGAATACCGTAGATAGAAAACAACCAATAGAGCAAGATAAAGATAAAGGTGTATGAAAGGAGTGCTTCGTTAAAAAGATGGTCATTTAGAATTGTACACAAATGTTTCTTTCCATTGAATACAATCACTTATTTATGTTACTTAATTATATTTTAATTAGATGATGGATAAATTGATATTTTCATTGTAATTAATTACATTTAAATAGTGTTAAAAAGACTGATCAAGATTATGTATTCATAATATTCATAAAAAATAATTAGATATTAGTAACAGTGCAAACTTTCAGAATTTTTTTTTTTAATTTAACGACCTATTAACTTCCATAAATATCAGTATTATATTTTAAATAATCTGTAATAAATATTCAAAAAAAATGTTATGGAAAGTTGCAACAATGTACCCTCACCTTTAAATGCTTTAATCTAACTACCAAAAAAGCAGTATTTTCATACAAATCTTGTATGTGTATGTGGGTATAAAATAGTACCGTATAACCAATAATCTAACAGTTACTTTAAAATGCGAGTAATGGATATGGTAAGGGTATAGGTAATGACAATGTAAGCAGTTACATTTAGATCCTCTGAGAGGGTTCCTGGAGATGCTGGGAGGTGGAACAGCAGGAGGCAGGTTGTTCCCCTGAGGAGTTGCAGGTGCCGAACCAGACCCTGCTTGCTTCTGTTTGTCTGAAACAACACTCATTGCTTATATCTTTCAATAATCTGTGACTCCAATGGCCCTTTTTTCTTCATCTTGCTAGTTTCATACTTATATCTATTAAAATTTAATGATAGTATGCACTTTCAGTGGCATAAGTAGCACTCCAGAGGGATGTTAGTTCAAATGATATAATTTTATTAAAAAGTTCAATAATCTTGTAATAAAAATTATAAATAAATAAACAAAATGAACTAAGTACCTGTTACATTTTTTTCTGACAGTGTAATGTTTATATTCTTTTTATTACAATTGCTATTATAAATTAAATATTTATATTTAAAAAAAAATATCTATAAACCCCCTGGAATACATAATAACTTATAATGTCATCCTCCACCTATTGTTAGATTATAATGCTCAAGCATTGTAATACAACCACATAAGCATAAGTCAATGAATTTGTTTCGCATATGCCTAAATCAATAAAATTTGTGATTGAGTGCTAAAAAATAAATTGAACAAGTGTATGTATGTGAATAGTAAAATGGTATTGATGTGATAAATAAAGACTGCAAAATATATCTACCAAGATATAATGCACGAATGGAAAAATCAATTTCTTATATTTTAATAGTTTCATTAATTGCAAAATTTTTTATAACTAATTTTGATTATTTCAGTACAGTATTTATAATAATAACTAAGAATTACATTACATCAAGGTAGATAAAAACTATTGCAATTAAAAGAGAATAAGAACTTGTAAATGTTATTCAACTTTAAAAACCTACCCTGGGAGTTGGACATGAACAGGTTGAGTAGCGAGGTAGTACGGCGGGAAGCCTTGGTGGCTTGTGCATGTGACAATTCTCTGTCCCTTTCATTCAGACTTTCATTTGTTTTTTCTTGTACCTTCCCCTTTTCCTCATCCACCTGACAACCCTCCCCTTTTAATCCCCGATCGTTTTTTGAACTGTGAGTGTTACCAGCTACGCCTGTTTCTCCATTAGCTCCTTTTGATGTTTCCTTAGATGTCTCAACATTGCTTTCCAATTGGGAATGACCGGTCATTTCTCCTAAACCTGTCATGATTTCTTCATATTCGAATGTACCTGATTTATGAGAAAATTACACTCAAAATATTATGCTTTACTGTACATGTTACAAAGATTTTTACCTGGCTTTTCAAAACCTGTATATTTGCTTTGTACAAATTGCTCTAGTAATTTGTCCACTGTCATGTCCAAACACTGCCGTTTAAAATCAATATGAACTTGACCAACTTGTTCGTGATTTGATTGCAAAACATCAGCATAAATATTTAAAAATTCCTTCATATGTTTTAAGTGTGTTTCCTCTACATCTTGGAATCGCTTAGTGAGAAAAAAAAAATAGATTCATTAGTGTAATGCCAATTTTCTCAGAAAATTTCATTTAGAACTGATAAATTAGATATGTACCCTGCATGCCTGAGTCATTTTGGTTTGAAAATCATTCCTTATGATCATATATTTATCAACCAAAGTTTTATAATCGTCCTGGGCTTTTTTAAACTTAATTTCTGCTTTTTCTAATTCTTTTTGACTGGCGTTGTCTTTCCGTAATTTTTCTAATTCCAGACCTTTTTGCATACGCATATCTTTTGCCTTGTGTAAAGTCACAGTAATACTCTGTATACTTTGCACAACTTCCAAAGTGGATGATTCTTCTTCTTTTACCTATATGTATTTTGTTTTGTATTTTTTTAACATTATATAGTATTTTTTTATAATATGAATGTAATCAAATATCGGAGTCAATTAATCTATTAATTAATTAACTATTTCAAATTGCCTGTGATTTGAGAAACACTATATTTATAAACACTACTGTCTCAGAGAACCTAGTGACCTGACTGTGGGCGGATACTGATAGAGTAAATATACAAAATGACTCATACTTCAGTATGGTTATAAAGAATGCACAAATAACAGAACATAAGAAAGCTTAGATTGTTAACATATTGTTAATATACAAGAATGAATATATTTTTTATATATCCTAATATTTAATAAGACTATAATACTTATTAAATATGCTTAATAATTCTACTATATGTAAATAATTGCTTTAAAAAATCTCCGAAATTTTGGCTTATTTTTATATAAGAAAACTAAGAAGAAACAGTTACATACAGCCTTGTGTTTTTTATGTAATTCATCTGTATATTTTGATACATCTTTTATTAATTCAGTAACCCTTTGGACCATTTGCAAGTGTAAACCAGCAAGTTTTTCTGCTGCTCCTCTTAAGGCAGCCCAAACAGGTGCAAATGTTCCTTGCGTACTACTGCTACTGCCAGCTTGTTTAGCTAGCTTACTTAGAACCTTATAATTATTTTCTTCTATAGTTGATCGTTCTTTTAGGAACTCAGCCAACTCCTTGCTTGCAACTGCACCATGCTTCATGTTATGATATAATACGTCAAATCCATTATTCTTTTCGCCCTTGAATTACAAAAAAAAGTTTTTTTTGTCTAAGTATTTTTCATATCATGTACAGTATGTGTATTAATTCACATATTTAGGCAATTACGTTTCATATCTTTAATACATGTTAATAAACACTCTGGAATTATTGTTGGTAATTATTGAGATTATAATTTTTCTAGTAACAGAAAAGATTATGATTTTTCTAGTAGCAGAAAATTGCACTTGCAATTAAAGTTTAAAGCATGCCTAAAAGATATATACTAAAGCTATGCTTAAGACCACTTAGTCATTTAACACTTGAACCCTGATCATGCTGTAAACTCACATAGAGCAGGACTCTTGAGTAACATCGGCACAATAAGGTGTCATTACATATTATTACTCTTATCATTCTATTGTACATATTACTTCTCACTCATGACACATGGCTTAAATTTTTGTTGCAAATGTTATTAATACAAAATAATGAAGTTAATCTTCTTTGTTTCGTTTCATAGTTCAATCGAGGGATTATAATTTTTTTTTGTACATATTGGATATTTTTCAACAAAAAATTAAAAAAATAAAGCATGATAAATTCATTTTATTTAAAAAATTTTTAAATACTACAACGAAACATTAATTCCATAAAAACTTAACAATAATTGAGTCATCATAATTATATCCTGCATAGAATAATCTTCAACAGATAAAATTTTAAGGGAGACAAAAGGAAGTGGTAGCTATCTAATCTGTACCGTGCTTCTGTCAGGAAGGCAATGTCAGATCTTTCAGAAAAATGTATAAAACTAAAACCCTTGGAAAATTGTAAGAAATATTCAAGACTATACATTTTATCATTAATTTATATTAAAATCTCTCAAATGATGAAAAAATTTAGAAATTTCAGTGACTTGTTACAAAAGGAAACTTCTCATTTAGTAAGTTTGGTGTTGCTACCATGTTAAAAAAAAAAAAAAATATACAAAAATTCATATTAGAATACCAAAATAATATAATTAAAAAGTTGTTATAAAAGATATTAATGAAATACAACGGTTTCACTTTCATCTGCGCTTAAACTATAAACATGCATAGAATAAGCAGCATATGTCGATGTGCAGCCGTTTTTCCACAGATCGTTGAGATGACAGGGAAACGCAATGACGAGGAGGGGTAACCTTTAGTTCGCGAAAAATTATGAAGGTAAACATGCCGCGTAAAGGAGAAAAGAGAAAAAACAAAGATAATTAGGGTACGATGGAAGAGACAGAAAAGAAAAGATTTCATTGAACAGAACGTGATAATTTAATTTAATTGAAAACAAAAATTACGATGGCGTGACGTACGAACAACCAAACGAAGAGTTTATTAAAAGCTCGTATGCGAGGTAAAACGAAAAGGAAAGGGGAAAAGGCTTCTCAACGTACATAACCTAAATACAATGGGGATGACATTCTGCGATAACAAGCGAGAAGACACTCACCCAAAAGTAGTCGGCGAAATCCACAGTCATGTTGGAACCGCGATCAGACCATCATAATTTATCTTCTGTATGTATCAGGCCAAACTGCACCGTTAATAACGAATCATTGACACACACATGCACACATTGGGGGGCGACTACACGACACAACGTCCGAACAACAGACACAACGAGACGTAACTCAATTTACGACAGAGCTAACGTAACGTTTCGTGCCCGAACGTTTCGAGCAGAACGAGCGCGCTCGACCGCGGAGACACGGGTCAACTTATATCGACTATCTCCGTTACACGTTTTCTCACAGACAAGGTACAGGATAGGCCAGTCGCCACCGACTAAATGTACGATAGACGCGACATCATACGAGACTTCGTCCTTTACGTTCTGAAATACCGATGGCGAAAAAGATCACGTAGCGGCGCCACAGACGAGGTATGTGAATAGACATTGCATCTTACCACCGACGAGATATATGAATAGACCAAGCATCTTACGGGCACAGACGAGGTATATGAATAGACATTGCATCTTACGGACTTTCGTAGCCCGTGACCTGAAATACCGACACACTAAAAAATCAACTGGTTTTTTAACGCACTCTACGTTTAGACAACGGTGAGTTGGGGAACTAGTGAATGAAACAGCAACGTAATTTTGAAACTCATTACAGTGTTGTCAACTTTCAATACCGAATTGTGAAGCTAGTAAGCATAGACGAAGTAATCGAAATCATTCTACTCTATATCAGAAAGAAGTCTATCCATGTTTTACGGATCATTACATTACGGACATTTACTTGTCACAACTTTTTTCAATACACAGTAAATTAAAATTTTTAAATTATTAGTACATAGTTTTATGTATAAATTTTTAACTAACAAAATTTTCAACCATTATATTTCCTCAATATTTACATATTCCTTGTATAATATATATTCAAATTTACGTTAAGTTTTTAACAATTTTATTACAATTATGCAATGCATTGGTTGTAACAAATAACATAAATTCCATAATTCATTAGTTAAAAATTACGCTTATTAATTGAAATATTATTCGAAATTTTTCTATAAACTATCTTGCTTATCAATATTATGATAATAACGAATATTATGATGCTAACGATTATTTATTTAATTATTTACTTGTTATTCATTTAATATAAATCTTTAATATTTCATGAAAAATATAGATGTACATACGAAATATATCCTTATATATCTCGCAAAATCGGCTAAAGAAATATTTTTACAAATTCTCGCTTTTCTTTTGTCATTATGCACAATAGCGAAGGCAACTGGGTGAAAGTGTAATCTAACTACTTTTTCACCGATTTCGATGATTTTTGAATGTATTGTGAAGATATTTTTTCCTGTAATGTATATGTTGGACTTTATTTGTTAGAGGAAAGGATCGTTCAGGGTGTCGATTTCTAAATGATATTTAAAAATCGTCGAAATTAACGAAAGAGTGGTTAATCTACAAATTTACCGGCAATCAGAATGGGGGAAAATACAAATGAATAATGTTTTAAATTCATAAAATTTTAATACTAACACGCGCGCCCGCGCACGCACGCACGCACACACACATCATTAAGTCACTCATACTTTATATCAGTTTGTCTCCGAGTTTCGCAGTCAGTGTGCCAAATCAAGCTTCGAGCATTTAGGGGCAAGTAGTTTAAGCGCTACCCCCAACGACACAGTGGAGTTCCGAAAAACCGCTGAGTCAGATTACAAAGGACACTAGATTACAAGACCTCACCTCGTCCTTTCAGATGAGGCTGCAATTCCCCGATTTCACACACTGACAACGAAATTTGGAAACTCTAATGCAATGACAATAACAATAGTAACAATCAACGAAAGAAGAGAGGAGAGGAGAGATTCCTAATTTTGTCCCAAGTTCAATAAACGTGTCTTTGTACAGAATGCGTTGACAGTGAATTTACATATTATATATTAACTATCCTATGATTAACTAAAACTAAACGCACGCATCCCACGATGTCCCTGCGAGATCTCTCGTTGTCCCTCGGTGCCCCGCTGGAAGGTCTAATAATTTACTTACCAACTAATTGTCCCTACAGTTCAGTTTAGATCATGAAATAAAGAAAGGAAAGAAATTTGCACAATCTAAACTGTAGGTTGTGTACTTCTTACATAGTACTTCTTACATTACTTGATATCGTTTTACAACTTAACTTGATAATGTTTCATAAACTTTAATGTTTGTAAAACGATATCAATTACCAAGACCTACCTACGTGGAAGTGACTACGCACGGGTCTCATTATAGTTTGTAAACAGTAAATGAAATATGTTTTATACATTTGTCACACGAATACATTTATCACGATTTGCACCTGTATTGAATTTAAATATTTGAATATACGCGATGAAGGTCGTCGGTCTTCGTTACATCGTGCTAGGTTGTTGTACTTACTGACTTTCTGGATTGTTGTTTTGAACTATATTTCTGGATTGTTGTTTTGAACTATATTTCTGGGCTCTTATTTCTGGACTGAAACGTTGGAGTCGGCTCTTATATAGGCCGACTGTCTTTGTGTCCTTCCCGATCATGTGATCGGGAAGATAAGGCGTTTTATAACTATTGACAAGTTCAAACCCATAAAGTAATTTGGCAATTAGATTTATTGTTTTTGACTTTATTATTTAATATTTTATTGTTTAGATTTCTATTGACAGATTTTATTGTTTAATTGTTACAAATAAATTAGAAATATTGAATAATGTCTAAACACTTAAAATATTCAGAAATATTATTTAAAAATTCACTCCTAAATTTTGTCCACGCGACAGAAGTTTAATTGGTAATGAGTCTCCATACCGCTCAATCTAATGTTTCGGATGTCAGTGATCCGCAACAGTTAATAATTTTTTTTTAGTACTTCGAAAAATAGTTTTTCTATGATACTAATCAATAATTTAATAGTTTTTACGTTTCTGTCGCAAAGTTACACTTTCATGAATATGTTACAATGTTAAATTTATTAATGTTTTATTTGCTAAAACTAAATTTACATTTTCGTGATATCAATTTTTAAGTTATAACTGCATTGATGTATGTTAACTAGAAATTTATGTAGAGAAAAATTACGTAGTCAAAAACTGAATTAAACGGTGATTGTCGCTTTAGAATAATCGCGCAACATATAAAAATTTTCGCTCGTTTATTATTTCAGAGAGCAGAAATATATATATTATGTAACTGTCTTTTCCGTTATTGTAAATAAAATAATTTAATCATTATAAATGAATTATTCAAACTATAATGTTTGAGAATTCAATTATTGACTTAATTGTTATAAGTAAATAGTTAAAATTGTTAAACAATACACAGAAATATCATCAAAATGCATTATTTTACAGTTTGAACAATTCATTTGAAACAATTAAATTATTTTATTTCTACAATATTTCTAGACATTATTTAATAATTTTCATGACTTTTATATTACAATTAAACAATTGAATTAATTATTTCATTCAATAATTCAAAGTCATTTCTCTTAAGTACATTGTTCAAGATTGTTATAAATTATTAGTTAAAAATTTTAAATAACACTTAGAAACATTATGAAAGAGAATTCATTGTTTATTTGTTGCAAGTAAATTATTAGAAATATTAGATAATGTTTAAACAATTAGAATATTCAGAAATAATATTTAAAAATTCACTTTGAAAGTTTAATCGATATACACACGATGAAGGTTCAACTTATAATGACCTTTTTCGCTGCTCAACCTTCAGGTAAAGTCAGTGATGCATAACAGGTGATAGTCTTCGTCAATAGTTTCAAAAACACTTTTTCTATTACAGTAATCACTAATTTTATTGTTTCATAGCCTCCATTAATTTAAGATAATAAATACTGTGATTTCTATATTTTTTACAAACTGAAACTTGCACGGTTAGTTTTTAACTTATAATTCTGTTGACATATACTAATGTTGACATATACTTAATTTATCAATCTGTGACATATAACACTATTTATGTAGAAAAATAAATCATATTGGAGACAAAAATTAAATTGGCCGTCTTTTATAGAATAGCTATGCAAATAAGAAAACGTTGACGTGTAATCCAATAATTTTCGCTGTAAATGTAACTACCGACCTCGTCTGTGATATAACATTATTCATATTTTCTAATTTTAATTCCTGTTACTATTGACGCTGTGGTGCAAAACCTACTTAAATCGATATGGTAGGATGTGACATGAAAATGGTATGGTTGTCATATGTCCCTAAATCATGAGCACAGAAGAAGTATATTCATCAATCGCTGTTTTATATCGTTATATTCCTTCACTGATGAAGTACCATCACGCGTAATTCAATAAATAATTCTTGAAATAGAACCGGCAACGCTGTTCATATTTTTTAATTTTTAATTTTAATTTTAATTTTTACCACTAATAGTGCTGCAGTGCAAAATCTGCCTGAATCGGTACGACAGGGTGTGACACAAAAATGGTGATGGTACGATGACCTCAAAATCGTAGCCAAAAAAATACATTGTACGCAATGTCTATTCATATACCTCGTTTGTGATTGGATGTTCGACGTATCATAATTAATCAATAATAATACAAATGTTTAATCAATTCTTGAACTGATAATTATATGAAAGTTTATCTTTTGAGATTCTCGTTTCAAAAATTTGCGAAGTTCCTCGGTAATTCTTCTGAAGTTAAACGATTGGGACGGTTCGTAAGATCGCTGATTAAAATTAACAAAATTAAAACGCGGTCGCTTTTATTGTAAAATTTCGCGCTTTACTTTAACTTTTTGAATTTGCCAAAAAAATCGTTCTCGTACGCGCAAGCACGTATTTATCTAACGATAAATAACGTAATCAAGAGTTAATTAACATTGTCCAGGAAACAAATAGATTTCTGTCACATTCTTGTTCGAAATATATATTCGTATCGTGTCACGTAGTTAAATGATTTACCGCTTTACGAGCAGTGGCGCTACCAAATGTCCAGGGCCGAGCACATTTTTTGCTGTCTAACAAACATCCCCCACGTTTTCTCTTAGATTTTATTATTATTCTCGAAGAGTGCCTTAATATCAGAAACACGCAGATCATGTGAAACAACCGCGGCATCGTATCGATAGACTGATCGAGACAAAACGTATCAAGACAAAAGCATCGGGGATAACAGGCTGTAGGTGAATTTCGAAAATTTGAAAGGGGCGGTTGTCACGGGATTGTAAGGTCGGAAGACGGGAGGCGTGGCCTCGAATAATCAGCTCAGGATAGTCCAGTGTCCTTGCGCATATCCACTATCTATACGTACACATGTACTATCGCTCACGTGTGTCTGGTATATACAGAGGAAGAAAGAAGTTTCGAGCAATATCAATCGCTTTCGTCGGTGGACCGAACGGTGGATCTCTGTTCTCGACGGTGGCCATCGACAGGTGAAACGACCCAATTCCGGCGGACCAGAAGATTACGGCGATGCCCGCGAACAAGGGGAACCTGTCGACACCTCACAAAGAAAAGCCCGGAAATGGTTTGACCACGGGCGCCTCGAAAAAGAAGAAACGCTGCACCGTTAAGCATAAAAGACATTGCAAGCAATATCTGGTGAGTGAGCGAAACGAAACGTTAATTTCCCTTGCGAAATGAACGGCCATATTGCGACCGAGTTGAGAGCGACACGAGCGTCTTCGATATGAAATCTCATATCGAACGAAACGGATCGAATCAATTGCAAAAAAAAAAGTAAACGATCAACCATTGTTGCGCGTGTGTTCGGTTATATTTTTCTCTCAGCTACACTTTTGTCCACTGCGAACGGAATGTAAGGGTAAAATTTCGATAACGTCGCGACGACGGAGTGTAGGTTATGTGGCGCGGATGTCTCAGTCGAAACACGGTAGAGTTTGTTCACCTTTGCCGATGCATGGTCGAAGTGTTATGGGTTGCAGCGATCGATCGGTGCGAGCATGCTTTAGTGCCGGTCGCGATGCAATTTTCAAGCTCCTGCTGTGATTTAATGCACCAAGCCGAAACGACCGAGTAAATCTGCATAGCTCTCCGCATCGCGTTCTTCGCGCGAGTTCGGATCTCTCTTTTCTATCGATGCAATAAATTATTCGATTTACCAACGATGGTATCTGGCAAACGTATTTATCTCGTACCGATTCGTTTTCTTCGTCTCTCCACCCTTTACGATTAAACTAGTATCACTTTTTTTCATCAGCACGTTTAACTCTCGGCATAAAAATATATTTGATCGATGAAATGTTTTTATTTAATTTTTCTTTTTATTCCTTCTTGCATATATAAATACGATATCAACTTGTACAGTATCACTCTTTTATATCGTTTTCTTTTTTTTTTTTTTTTTAAAGAAATTGAATGATACCATGATACGCTCCATTATCATTGGTAACGCTCGAATGGGTACGTGATAAAATTTCCTCGAAAGAGGAAGCACAGATTGCTATCGGTCTTTATCCGCGTTTCCGGTTCCAATCCGTAATCACGAGGGATTTCACACGATGTATTGCTCCGTGGACACGAATTCCGGCGAATATCGAGGAAAAAAGAGGAAACATTTCAAAATTCTACTGTAAGAATGTGACAATATATACATATATAAAAATAACATAGTTTCTCAAAACATATCAATTGAATGTTTTATTTTTTGACGGGCCTTGCATTTGAATAATGCCTCTAACCCTCCTATCCTTTCAACACAGTCGAACAATTTCTACCCTCTTAGCACTTGTACAATTACCCTTTACACGTTATACAAATTAAACGTGTTCCAAGTTTGCGTGCTCCCCATTGCTACTAACTACGAGGGAATCATTATGGCATAAATACCCGCGTGCACGTCTAAATTGACGAATGGAGAAAGCTCATTTAACGTTCCATCATGTAAAATAAAAGACACGACATCGTCGAGTTGAATTGAAAAGAATCAATCCGGTTAGGCATTCCGGGATGCGATAGTCGACGATTCGTGTCGAGGAACGTCGCATATAATATTACTAGACTTGCGATAGACCTGCCGTGTATTAGAAACTTAGGAGGCACGTATTGATTTCTAAGAATGCCAAGAAAAAGAGGTTGGTGCTGATTCGGCGAGAACAAAAGACGACACCAATTCCACTTCTGCAGTCCACTTGAACCACTTGCTATTATGTATTGTAGGTGTAGAAGCTGGCAAAGCCGTACATATTGGCTTACCTATGTGAACAGATTCCGGGGACATCCTCTTATATTTTTTTCTTTTTTTCTTTTTTTTACCGAATCGTTTAACCCTTTCAGTCCTAATGAGACAATGTACACGACAGAGAAAGACGGTATGTGAAGTATTAATTACAAGTATTTAATTCCAAATAGACAAAGCTCGAAGATAATGTGTTAGTACGTTGGTCAATAATATTCATTGAAATGTTTCCACGAGAAATTTTGCTTGTTACATTTAACTCTTTCAGTTTTAATGGGACACCCGGACTAGACGTTAAAACAAATTCTTTAAAATTGGCGCACAAAATTTTGTTTAATAGAGATTGAATTGAATTTCTTTAATGGATGTTCCAATTTCAGAGCAACATCGATGTCTTGTGTAACATTTTTACTAAAATAGTTCGTGTATAAAGTATACGTAACTATCTTGTAAAGTGTTATTTTGGTGTAACTTGCGATTATTGTTATTGTTTCGCTAAAATATTTGAAAATTATTCTACTCAAGTAGTGAATTTCTTGATTCTTAGCATATTCACAGCAATTTATCACTTAATGAGACATACATATTTCATTCTTCCTACATATTATACATCTCTAACTTGTAGCGGATTTTTTTTTTTTTAATAGAACGCTTTTTTTAATGATAAAATCTTTTAATGAGATAAAAAAAATAAAAAACTGAGACTGAAAGGGTTAAATTACCGTCGTACCTGGTTATCGATCGAACTCGACTGTGAAAAGAATTATAGTTGTCTGTTTGCGTTTGGCGTTTACTATTGTGATTGATAACGGTCGAAAAACCGGGAAGAGAAGGGAGATAGGATTGGTCGCAAGCATCGCGAATAAATTCACGCCATATGGCGTGCTATTCCTTTTTTTTTTTTTCTTTTTTTTCTTTTTCTGCATTTGACACCAACGTGCGCTGGATGCGACGTAATTCATGCAATTCGAGCAGGTGCCGTACGTGCGACCGAACGTGGTTGCAACGAACGGAAGCGGAAGTCGAGCATAACTTATCATCGGCAAGCGCAGGGTACACGCGTACGTACGTGCTGCTGGGTCACGTTCAACGCAAACGCTTTAGTAAACGTTGCGTGTCGATCGAATGTTTCTCTTATTCTCCGATCGGCTTGCTTATTAAAATCTGTCATCTATTTAACAGAGACGCGCTTAAACAACATCAAATATTCTTGTGTTTACGCTTTGAACGTCTGAAACTAAGTTAAATCCATTTTTTCTTCTTTTGTTTTTCTTTTTTTTTTAGGGATTTAGTTACATATCATCATTTTATTGCTCTTTCTCTGTTTTCATTTTCAAATAATTCAGTGAAGAAAATTTCTTTCTAAAAATCTAAGTTCTTCCGTTTTAAACGAGTCATTATGATATGACGTCGATACAGTGGATTTCCATGCTTTCTATTTTTATAACTGACGAGTATCCTTACCAAAATTAATAATTGACGTCCATTTAGACAGGGACTTGATTGTGCAGATCTATCTATTTTAATTATTATCGTTTAAATTGTAACGATTTTCGTGACATTTACGTTGGTAATTCCGTCCTGTTAATATTGTCCAAGTATAAATTTATACGTAAAATATAAGGTCAGTCTAAAGTAGAAGTACGTCTTAATCTATTTTTTTCTAAAACTCGGAAATAATTCTTGCTGTTTGATCGTATGGCAGGTACGTTTCGGACCGTTTGTCCGAATGATTTCACAGTTTCGCTTGATCGACGATGAATTTACAAAATAGGCGTAGACCGGCACGATACTTGGCTGAAGATTTTAATTAACCCACTTACGGCTGCATAGACGGCCCCCGTTCATTTTTAACGAGCCGTGGTGGTTGCTGGCGGTAGGATTCTCGCGGAGGGGAATTAAATCGAGCCGTCGACGCGCTCTTTGTTAGAATCATAATGTTCTATAATTTCATTATTTTTTTTTCTGCCGCTTCCATCCATGCCAGTAATTTTCATGGATGGAAAAACGTCGCGCCTTCGATAGGCTGCGCGTCTCTGTCCGTCTTTCCTTTCAATTAGCTACGAAAATTAGGCCGGTTATAGCTGCTTAGGAACGGGGAACTTAGAAAACGACGAATGCGAGGCTACGCTTTCCGCGAGACTGTATCTTTGCTTTCTTTCCGTTTCTCTCTCTCTCTCTCTCTTTTCCTTCATTTTTTCCTTCTTTTTTTTCTTTTTTTTTTCTTTGCTTTTATTTTTGTTTTTGTCGCGAAATACATTTTCCTCCTTCGATATATTTCTGCTCGCGTTGTCAAGAACGCTGAGTGCATTTCATTTTTCCCCCCTTCGTTCTTTTCTTTTTCTTCGTTCCCCCTTCAGCGCAATTACAGTAATTAGCCACAATCAGTCGACTGTTCTCGTAAGAATACGAAGATCGGATACTCTTCTTCTTTTTTTCCTTTTTTTGCTACATACATTGTGTCGTCGTTGAACCGATGAGTTTACGCGTAAATAGGACAATTAGAGAAGCATTTCTCCCTCCAGTTTCTATTTTTTTGATTTATCAGGCTGCTGCGTATGAAATGTCGTATTTTATCGAAGTTGAAATTTATCAATTTATCGATTGTTTTTTTCTTCTATACTTAGAAGAAAAAAAGTAAAGAAAATTTATTGTAAAAATATTGAAACTTTATTATTAATCGTTGCGATCAGAATATTCTTATTTTACATTTATATTTAGAAATGTGCATTTACAATTATATTTAGAAGTGCACATAGTTTAATATTTGATATCCTCCATTCTATCCAAGCAATTTTCAATGCTTGAATTTCAATAATCGAAAGAGATTGCAAAAAAAAAAAGAAACACCGTGCTAAAGCTTCGTTCCAAGAATTTTTGTGTTTTGAAACTGATAATTCTCATAAATTCGAGAAATAGCGTGGAAGTAATTGCTTTGCTAAAATGCATTATATGCAAACCAAGATCTCGTGCACAGCAACCCAATACTTACTCGGATTATTTTACTACTAAATGCCAAGTAGTAGTATTTAATAGTCCCGAAAAAATTATCCAATTGTTTCGAACAAGATTATCTTCTTGCTGTCTTACAAAAAGAGAAGATCGTGAAAGTAGACTGATTGCTCGAAATTCACATTCACCACGAGGAAGATAATTTCGACGATATATAATATCAACAATTAATTAATTATATATATCCGACAACTGAATCCCACGATATTATTTATACCTCCGTGTCTGTACTTATCGAGTATGGGCATCTTAGAAGCAAGATCAAAAACTCGTGCCTGCATACATGATTGACCACTGCCTGTATTCTAGTCGCAAATAGTTTGACGGTGGTATATACATACATATACGTACACGTGCGAATATAAAATTCAACGCTTTATCCTGTATGTAGCTTGCACGCTATACATACGATACGGCCTCCGTGGAATTATAAATATTTATCCCGCAGGTAAGTATAAATTTCGCGTGTTGGCCGTACGTACTTAGGTTTTTCCTCCGCGAGTTCATACCGAACACGCCTGGAGAAATTTCGCGATAATTGCTTATCGTTGATTCTGCTATTCTTAGCCGCACGCTCGAGTATTTCGAATCGGAATATCTATCTTGACACGTGCCGGAAATTCTAGTAGGATCTAAGCAGATTAAAAAAGGTATTGGCACACCTGGATTTTGAAAGGCGATATTTTTATGAAAACGAATGATACATTAGCGAAATCGAATAATTCATTACATACAAAAAAAAAAAAGATATGAAAGTTCGAAAGTCAAAGAGAGTCAGGTATTGCCACACTTGTATTTCCAATGCTTTTAATTTACATTTAATGGCTGAAATTTAATGGCTTTAATGTTATTGGAAAAAATATCCTTCTGTAAGTAGTGGAATATTATCAGACGATACTGCGCCAACGTTATCTTTGAATCATTAAAAATATTTTATATTCTGTTCAAATGGAGCTGCAAAAATATCCCCCAATACCTTTTTGATTCTTGAATTGAATTTTCGTGTTACTTGTATTATTGTGCAACATGTTACTTCTGTATGTAGTATTATATTATTTGTGGAAACAGATTTTGCTAACGTATCATAATATTATAAGAAAATTAGTGCCAATGCTGTAGTAAAAATAATAGTCGATATTAATAATAATCGCTATTTTGAAAGATTTTAGGAGCGTATAGAATAGCCATTGCGATCGATTCAAGGCACTCGAAAATTTCATTATTACTAATATATATTTGAAATCGTTAATTTTGAGAAATTATTGAAATTTTATAATAGAAATGCGATTGGAATCGCCGGGTGCAAACGGTTAATCCCTAATCCTCGCTTTATCTAGTTTTTCCTTAAAGCTTCGCTCTTTAACAATTTCCATCCACTTCACGTGGCTGCGGTGGAGCCACAGCTCGAATTAATTACAGAGCAACCCGACGTCTGAATGAAACCGACTGAAATATAGAGCTGACGTGAACACGTTAGCCGAGAAACTCCGTCAGTCAATTATTGGCTCAAATTGTGTGCATCGGCTGTATTTTTGTATTTGCCAATTCACCGATTTTACGAAATCACTGTCCGATTTTACAGTTTACATAATTAAATTACAAAGTATCGTTTGAAGTATATTTTTATATGGTGGCTATCTTTTTGAGATCTACGACTGAAATGTGTTTAACTCTGCTGCGTTCTCTCGGTCATTTTCGATTCAGTTACATTTCTCAGAAATTAAAAGATATCTCGAATTCGAACGAAATATATATATAAAGAAATTCTCATTAGTAGTTTCACACGTGATTCTTTGATTTCTAAATTTTACGTCAAAAACGCTCCTTCAAAATATCATAAATCCTTTTCGTTTGCCAAACCGAGTGTAAAATTGAAGCATTTAAAATTCAAGTATCGTGGCGGGACTAAACTAATATATCTCTACTCTCATTTGAGTTAGTCAGTAGTATAATTGTTTAAAATTAGTCAGCTATAATTGTCTAAAATTAAATTAAAAATTCTCACTTGATGTATATTCCACGGGTATTTGCAGGTGTATTTAAGGACAGTGACTTATGAGTTAGAATAATTAGCTAGTAAATGAAGATGGAACAAAGACTGTCAATTAGGTACAGTAGTAGCTCAATTTGCACATGGATTGGTTCTTCCGAATGCAATTCAAGACGCGTTAACCCTCTATCAGCCTTCTGCACGATCGATCTATCCGAGACTCGTGGCAGGAAAAAGGATACGCTTCCTCCGAGAGTTAGACGGAGCATTTCCATTTCTACGTATTCGCGAATATCAGTGTAGCTGCTATCACGAATAGAGGATTTTTTGCGTTTCTTTTCTCTTTTTTTTTTTTTTTGTTTCGACGTCCACTATCCCGCGTCCACTGATCACTAAATGATGAAGAAATTCAGGATTATTTAGGTCACGGGATGTGTTATTTAACACACGCCGAGGAATATCTACGTGCCGGAGAGAATATCGCTGGAAAAGTGAGTCCGGGTCGATGGGAACGTGCTACTCGGGAATGGTTGGCAGGCGTGTCCCTGTCGCCAACGAAAATAAGTGTTTCACCGCTAAACAGGATGTATTACGCGGCGTTACGTAACGATCATCCCTTTCGAGAAATAATTCGAATCATATTCCTCGTGCGTGTTATTTCGTCGGTGATCATCGCGGTGCTACGTAGTTTCCTCAAGGTTGGAAAATGTCTGGTGATCGATAGGTGTGATTGATGGACTCCACTGATGATGGCCGCGACAGACTCGAGTCGTTTATCGCGATCGTATAAAAAAAAAAATTCCAATGATACTATCGCGGCTAGTCAAGGTCTGGCAAATAAAACTGGTGCTTGCACAGTGTGATGCAAGTGACTTCGTGATTTTTTTCACTCGCAATTTTTACGTGAAATATTCAAAATTAAAAGAGACGTATTAAACGTTGGTTGATTTTTGGTTGGTTGGTTTTCTGTATTAATTTTTGAAAATTCGATAAAGCAGATGATCTTTCGTTCGTCATTTCGGAAAACATTTTTCGCGACTCTTTGAAGAGTATCTTGCCGCATCGCGGCAGTTTCGTATCGTATATTGTACCTTAACTTCAGTCAGAAGTTTCTGGTTTACCGATGTAAACTTTTCCTCTAATTTAACCCTTGAAGGTGAAATAAAAGACTGAACAGTTCAAATCCGAGCACCAATTAACACTTTACCGACCGGTAGCCTATTAATCGTCTATTACTTACCGCTATCGGTCGGTAAAGTGTTAAAAATCTGACAATGAGTGACGAGACGTGTCTGTTGGTTTTCAAGATAACGTTGCACGATTTATTAACGTTTTCTAAGCGTATATTTGCGTTGAACAAGTTTCTTTTATATCTGCTTCAATTTGAACTAATCTTACTAATCTTAAAAACATATTATTTAACCGAACGTCATTCAAACTGAACGTATTAGTTTTATGAATATGTTGTCTGCTTCAACTTGAACACATCATCTTGGTATTTAATAACATACGCTGCAAATAAAACTGCCGTGTATAATTTAATAAGAGGGAAGTGACTCTTGCATCACAGTCTTTCGATGTCTTTTTTGCAGAGTTCCTGCGGTTCATGTTTATGATCCTACGAATTTAGATACTCCTTTGGATTCTGGATCCATAAATCAGTTGTTCCTTGCTGAAACAATACGCAATATCCAACTGTGTACAGGCGAACGCAATATCGAAAGCGATCCGCGGATCGCGGCGAATCCCTCGAAGCGTATCTCGCCCCCTTTCAATTCGCGCATCGGCCGAACTGTTATTCGCCTCTCTACTCGAACAATCAACATCCCCCTCGTAACCCATATCCTCCGCGTGTCTAAAACCCTTACCGCACGAATTTGGACTGTGCTTGCTCTCTCTCTCTCTCTCTCTCTCTCCATTATATTTCGTCAGTTGAAAAAATGAGAAAACTAGAAGAGTAGAGGGGGAATCGTAGAATATTTTAGAAATACTCCATGGAATACTCAATCGAGACGTGAACCGTAACAAATATCGAAGCTCGGGAAAACGCCGCAAAACGCGCCTATATCTGCATCCGCAGGAAGGATAGCGGCGTCGCGACGCTGGCCCGACACAGCGGCGCCGGCTACGCGAACGGGACGACTAACAGTCGAGAGGGGGAGAAAGACGCACGATCGAGTGCCGCCTAACGCGCGCGGTGCAGCTCGCGGGAGAGGTGGGAGACACGGCCATCGAAGAGAAGGAAGAGGAAAAAGAGGGACGCATCGCGGAAAAACGTGAAAATCTCGCGCGCACGCCAGGAGACAAGACGGTGGAAATTTCACGCAGGAAAATGTGTCCTTCCGCAGAGGAGCGGCGGAAAAGCGAGAAATATCGACAAATATGCGAAATCTGTTTGACAATGAGTCGCTGCCACCGCGTCCGCGTGCTACCACGTTCCTCTCCTGCGCGTGGCTTTCGAATGCTTTTGTATTACCGCAGGATTTTTGTATTACGAACGAGGAAGGTAAATCGATGTTGCTTGGGAGAACGGCGTTATATAAATAAAACTCTGCGGCAACTTTGAAATTACGCGCAAATAGATTCAAATCGGTGTGTACGTGTACGCGTACGCGTACGCGTGCTGTTGAAACAATGAGATTCGTACGATGAATTCCGTTATATCGATACAGGTGGGTTAGATCCTGAAAGATGTGATTCTCTCTCGTCACGGTTGAGAACGCATTTTGAAAATTTGTATGTCGGGACGAAGGAGGACTTTCGCCAAAGGAAAACCAAAAGGAGACCAGACGGAGATCTTCGAGCGCGTGAAACGAGATAAAGAAAACAGGAGAACGAGAGGAGACCGCGTGAGTGGTCAGATAAAAAAAGAGAGAAAGAAAGAGGCTCGAGGAGAAAAAGAAGGTAATCGTGCGAAGAAAAAAAGAAGGGAGAACGAAAACAAAAGAAAAGAAAATTCATAGAGATGACAGACAGTGGCGCAAGGACGAAGGCTCAGAACAGGCTGAAAAGGGAGTGTACCTTGCCGATACGTAGAGATCAGCGAGGAACAAAGGTTGATGTAAGTAACGGGGAAGAAGAAGGAAAAGAAAGGAAAAGAAAGGAATAAATAAGAAGGAAACCGTGGCGGTGGACGGAGGCAACGAGACACGAGAAGGAAGAAGAATCGCAGAAATGGAATCGTGAGAAAGTACGAAAAAGTCGGAAGGATCTTCCAGGATCCGAAGAAGGAAGGACCGAAGGCAGGCAAAGAGGGTTGATAGAGGGAGAAAACACGGCGGAGAAGGCGACGACGAGCAAGAGAGAAAGAGAAACGGGGGAAAGACGGAGAATGTGCTGGAGCGAAGAAAGAGAGAGGAGAACAGGGAGTAACGTTGCGGACTATCGACCCGATCCGGTCGGACGCCTGCGCTCTGGCAACCCCTTCTACCGTCGAGCCGTCTCGCCGGCGACGCGGCGCTCTACGCAACGTCGTCGGTGCGATCGGTGCGACGGTGGGACCAGTGCCTCTCACGATTCCGTTCTCGCTCTGCCCTCCGTCTCGTTATTCCGTTCGTACAACGCGTCCGAGTGCTACTTAACATCGTCATCGCCTGTAATACATTACATTATATATACTTATTATAATATATATATATACAGACACAGTTCAAGCATATACATACGTACTCGCGTATATAATACACACACACACACACACACACACACGCCACGCATATACAGACACGTATATGTACATACATCTATCTATCTATCATTTTCTTCTTTCTCTCTCTTCTTCCGAGTCTCTCGTTCTCTTTCTTTCTTTGCCTCTCTCGCTCTTATTTCCCTTTGTTCATTGCCTGATCTTTCGACTTTTCGATCTCGTCGAAGCACGAGTTGTAGCACGATGATGGACTGAAAGAATACCGGGTAGACGCGTAAAGAATAAAAAAGACAGAGAGAGAAAGAGAGAGAGAGAGAGAGAGAACAAGTCGAAAGACACCGGTACGTGCCTTTGTCTTTCTCGTGTGTCGTCGCGTGTCGCGTTGAATCGACAGCTCCTACCGACCAAGGCCGCTGGCTACGTTGCTCTCGTTCCGCAGCACACGCGCGTAACCGTAACGACACGCACACATACACACACACACATATACGTACGCACGCGAAAAGATTGCTTCCGGATGCGGTGAATTTCAGCCGGTGAACGTCACGCCGGGCCAACACTCCTGGGCGACGTCGATCATCCATCGAATCACCGAGTCATCGAGTTACCAGTTGAACTAATCTTCTTCGGAGAAAGCTATCACCGGCAGACAGCAGGGAGAAAGAGAGAGAGAGAGAGAGGGAGAGAGAAAGAAAGAAAGACAGAGAAATAAGACGAGCAAGAGTGGTGAAAATTGAGGAAGAAGAGGAAAGCAAGGATATATCGAAAGGTCTACGAGAAGAAAGCAGAAAACCCCTAACGACGGAGACGATGGAGTGGTAGGCTTTGAACACACGTATCCACCCCGCTTCCCGTTTCTCGTCTTCTCCTTTCCTTTAACTTCTGCTTTTGTACTTCCTTCGATCTTATTTTACCCATTCAAACCTGTCTCCTTAACTGTTTTTTCTACCGATACTGGACCGATCACGGATCACGAATCGCGAATCATACGTCTGACGAAACTTCGACAAAGTCCCGTTTGCCTTTTGTCATCTTACACTGCCGAGAGAAACGATAGTTTCCCATTCTTTGATTCGATTGTTTTCAACCATAGCGAACCTAACCAGTCTTATACCTCGTCCCACCAACAAACGAACCCTTTGCATTAGTCATCGACAAGATCGATCAAGATCACCCTCCGTTCGCAAATTGACTCTGTCGAAATACAAACGATGTAAAAAGTGACAAAAAACGATTCAAACGCGACAGCGAACGAAGACGCATTAATGCAAAGGGTTAAAGCCTCCGATTAAAGTTGCATCCCCGGACGAGCCGGCCACGAACACCTCCACCTCCCCCCCCCTCCCCGCGCCACCACCACTCCTTTCACAAGCAGGTACGACACTCACACGTTACTTCTCTTTCTCTGTTCTTTCCTTTCCACTCTCTTGCTATATGGCATCGCCACGCTGGTGATTCGCACATCGACGGCGCACCACGTCGATCGCGCGCACGCAACACGGGCCGGACTCGCACGCGCGCGCGCGCGCTCGTGCCACTCGTCTGGCTGCCTCGCTGTCCTCGTGCCTCCGCTCCTCGTACACACGTACCTGCACGTACACGCAGACGGAGCACAAGCCGGACGTCCGACCACCGTTCTCGTGAATACCACCGCCTCGAAGCAAGAAGAAGAGCAGGGGTATAGCCACGGGAGGGTATAAAAGAAGAGAACGAAGACGAGGAGAGGAGGTAGTAGGAGCAGGTGGAAGTAGAGAGTGGAAGGTGGTGGTGGGCGAGAAGAGGAGAGGCAGTGAAGCGAGACGAAGAGGAGGAGAGGCAAGGGGAAGAAGAAGGGAAGACGAAGGAACGCAGAAGGCGGAAGTGAAGCGAGTGTAGCCGTGTGCCGCCGACGCCGAGGAGCTCGCATCCTCGGGAGGAGATCAACCTGGCCTGACGACCGTGCCTGTCGTCGAAACGGGCCCGTCGCTACCGCAGCGGCTGTGTGTCACTACTGTTCCACTGCCTCACACACCGCGGCCTCATGATTGGTTCATTCTGGAACCTCTGTCGTGCGTGCCCTTCAATGCCAATTGACAAGGTGAGAGAGAAAATTGGCCGGAAGACCGGCCAACAGTCGTGTTCGTGGATCTTCTTCCTGTGTATTTTAACGATACGATTCGCACAGAATAGAGCACGGAAGGAAGACGACGGATAGCGGGTCTCTCCTCGGAAGTATATATATTTCAGACGTATATATAACGTCAATAGTATCGGGGCACGCGATATAGAGGTATAGACTTGGCTGCTCTCTCTCGTTCTCTCGAGAATACCCGGCACAACAGCATCTTCGATGCTACCTCTCGATCGTTTGGATCGATAGTTTTCCATTAGAAGAAGTATGTTTCTTCTATTTGATATTTGGTATTTCTTATTTGATTTTCTCGTATTTCTTGTACTTTATTATATAAATTGTTTATTAGGGTATCGAAAGGAAGAAGAATTCGATCCTTCTTCAGATTTTCTGCGATTTTCATCGGAGTAGGAAAATCGAAGGAGCATGTCATGCGCAGAAATATGCGATTAAGAATTTTGGAAAAAAGCCGAAAAGGCGAAAAAGTAAAAGCTATCCCGGCTTCCTCTTCGTCGATTCACACGAGTTTACTATTCAGAGTCTTGCCACGCTGCCGTCGCTGTATATTACTTTATCTCGGCGACCGATATTATCTCTGTATCAGAATCTCTATGTACAGTGAAGATTTAGCCGAGGGGGATCAGCGGTTTTATCGGATGAGAGGGAAAAGTTTGACTAGCACTCGAGCTTGACAATCTATTGTCTTTCTGATCGAGACGACCTAAAGCTTGACAGTTTGGTCTCTAGAAATTTGATCTACTTTCGAAAAGATATTTACATTGCGCAAAATTATAATAAGACAAGAATTTTCGCACTCGATCTTCCCGAATCGATCGCTCGTTCGCGATATTTCAATTCGCACTGTTCAAGGTTAATTCCGCGCGCTCTTTCTCTCGTCGAAAACCTCAAAATTTGGCGGCAGTTGTTTCACCGGATCCGTCTAGATTACGCTTCGCACGCGTAACGTTTGCTTAAACGCGTTTGTTTTATACGCTTCGTTCGTAGAAACTGCTTTACGACTTTATCGATCGTCCCTTCGAAAATCGAACTCTCCTTTCATCCGTCTACGCCCGTGCCGAGACAACACGTGTTTCCGCAACGCGTACACGGTACGTAGTTACCCGATGATGCCAGCGTTATTGGCTGATAACCTATCGAGACTGGCACCGCCGTATCAAGTTTTATCAAATAATTTTTAAATAAAAAAAATTCTCTCGTCCGAGACGAAATTTCTCAAGGAAGAAATTTTTCTTTGAAATTTTGTTACCGTCACAGTGTGGATCGTAAAAAACGATACGTAATTTAATTTCTTTTTTAGTCTGTATTTTATACAGTTTAGTAAATGCTCGTAGCAGGATAAAAAACAATTATTCCGTTTATGTTTCGAATTTTCTCGAGTTTTCCAGTTTCCCGAACTTCCTTCGTCAGAAATGAAATAACGTGTGAAATAGATTCTTCTGACACGTTCGTAACGTAGGGTCCGTACGAGATATTGTGAGACGACCGTCGAGGCGTTAAAAAACGAGATTACGATACGCGGAATCCTGTCTCGTGAGTTTCCGTGTCGTGTCTTAAATTGCTTCGATGACAATTCAAGTTCCACGAGACAGACCGTGCAAGATCTCGCAGTACAAGAAACTCGAGGACTTTCCAAAAGTTTCCACTCCGTGGAAGTTCACGAAGTGTGCGCAGCCAGACAAATACATACGTGCGAGAGAGCCTAGAGACCGACGGTGTCGGTAGTGCACCAGTTCGATTTTCCGACCGGGAGGGGAAAGTCAACTTATCATTCGATCATAGAAGTTTCTCGTCAAACTCAGCGACGTTTCTTTCTCTAAAAAGTCGCACTGAGATCCCTGAAAAATTTTTCCACGAGAGGAGAGAGTCTCCTCGGTCTTTCCTCCTGATAGATAGCTCCTCGATATCGAAAATTATCGAATACTTGGGAATCGCGAGTGGACGTTCGATAAGTAATACGTATTACGGATTATCGGTCAGAGGAACCAATCATCCGTGTGCACATTGTTAGGAACGGACAATGCGAACTTAGAACATTGATCGACGGGGGTGCGCAATCTGCACGAAAATTATTTCGCGAATCTACTTTGCTTATCGAACAGTCGATTGTCGTTTCCATTGTTACTTGGAATACGTGATATCGTTCGACGTTGTTTTAATAAAACGGCGACAACTCATCTGGAATGCCTTCGAATGCACTTCGAAAGCAAATTTGCGACTTAATTGCTTCGATGACAATGCGCACGATTATTCGCGGTAAAGTAAAGTTTGTTTAATATTTAAATATTATTTAGCGAGCGTTGTTTAACATTCGTCGACTTGACACGTTTGTTTTTTGAATAAAATGTATCATATCGCAGCAGGTAGACGTGAGGCTGAGTGACATTTATTTTTCTAACATATAGCGTGTTGTAATTTTGGAATTTAGATGTAATATAATATAAAATATGAAATAAGCTAGAAAGATACACGACAGTTTGCAGAAATATTTGCACATTTATTATAGAAAGTGAATATAAAACTTTTTAATATCTCATTAACATTACAGTGTTAATGAGACTTGAGTGTCGTGATTATATTGGTAAAATTTGAAACCAGTCTGAAAATGTGTACATACATTATAATTATTTAATACGATTCTTTCATAAGTATATAATAAGCGTTGAATTTTATTATTATTTATAATATTCTAACTGAATATTAAGATTATTAATTTGATTGTTTGTTGCGCGATATATACATTTGTATTAATTATCTTGTAGCTTTTATGTATATTTTTAGATTTGTTTCAAACTTGACCAATATATCGTATTAATGAATTTGTACAGATTTCATACAATTAATATATTCACTATAAATGTTCAAATACTTCCACGTACATAGAACATAATAATTATAATCTTTCGAATATTAATTTAAATATTAAGAAAATTAATTAATTCGAATATTAAGAACTGAAAGTCCAAAAAACAAATGATCATAACGTCACACAGAACTAAAATGGATAAAATCAAATATATATTTACGTGAGAATAAAGTTTGTACAAATCTTACAGGTAATTTGCAAATTTAGCTGCTACGTATTTATCTTTTCGTTGAAAGTATGAGTTTTTTTTTTTTATCATCGTGTCAATTTGACAAAGAAGGGACAAATTAAATTGGAAAAACGAAGGACAGATGAGGGTCAACACTTTCTTACTTTTGCCACGTTCTTTTTATTATTCCCCACGGGCGATAAAAATGACACGCTGGTGAAACGCGATGCTCGATTTTCACGCCTTCTGAATTAATTCGATAGGGTACAAAAGGGGGGGGGGGGTTCGAAAGAGGACTTGTTCGCAGTACGATTCACTTCAAGGCACGGCCCATAAATCTCGAAACTGGAGAATTGCCGTGTTTTCTCGGCTCGATGTTCCCGTTCGATTGCCCATCCCTTCGTCGCGATAACAACACGTGTCAAACTATCAGGATTATTCATATCGAACGCGGAGAATTTTTAACGAAGCAATTCCAATTTCGTTCGTAGTCTGGAATTTGTGAAACTGTCACTAAGAATAACTTATAGTTCTGCAGTAGTTCGCGAAAGTATTCATACACTTATTGTGAAAAACGAAAAAATACTCAACTTCGTTATATGTTATATATAACATGCAATGTAACATATAATACGTGTATGTGTATAACAATATATATAACGTATGTGTTATATGCATATATACATGTTAAGTACGTTCAATAAGATATTTTGACACTTCAGTAAGACACAAGTATTAATAAAATTCGAAATCAGTGTGAAAATGTATATAGGAGTTATATATTTATTATAAATACATATTTAGCGAAAGATTATACAACATGAATAATCATTTCATATAACAAAAGTTAAAGATGATTTCACTCATGTCAGTATTGAGCGTGGCATACGAATTATGACTGTTTAAATATTTTCGTGAAACTTTTGCGAAATACATACTTAAATATTTTGTAACTTCTATGTACATTTTTAGAATTTCAAAAATTTTACCAATATAACATCATCATAATTGAGTACTAATAAAGTACCAATAAACGATATTAATAAATTATAACAGTACTAATAAAGTTTCCAAATTTTTTAAAGTTTTCAGTATTCTATACAATACAAATAATAACAATACTTTCGCGAGCCACTGTATATATTCGATCGAGGATGAAATGATGGATTACGAACTGTATAAATTCCAAAGAACAACAGATCCGACTAAAAAGGCAAATCTGATTGGCTGTCCTCAGAAGGAGATGTGAAATGTATTGCATCCTATCAACGCTAATCCTCTTGCATTTGTTTCTTAACGAGCAACCGTGAATCTCTTCCGCACTTATGCTTCGCGGAGACAGAGAGACAAAAAGAGAAAGAGAAATGGAAAAAAGGTAGAAAAGACAAATATGGATGAAAATAACTCGCGATTTAAGCGATATATATATATATATATATATATATATATCTATTTTGTAATTAAACTAATTACATCTGATTAGGATGTAATCATACATATACGCGTGAAAAAATAGACGTTTTCATCGTAGAGCACTTTTATTCGGAAATTAATCACAAAGAGATGGCTGGTAAGCTGGTACGTAGCTTCGAAACGTTTTCCTATTATTGTCATCCGGTTGTTTCCCGGTGTTCAGACTCCGTTTCGATAAAAAGAACTTTCTATCGTACCGATAAATATTCTCTCTCTCTCTTTCTTTCTGTTTCTTTCTTTTTTTTCTCCTCTTTTTCTCCCTTTCTCCGTCTTCTTTTTTCTATTACTGCTTTGAAAGTGGAGCATCGACTGTGCG
Source organism: Tetragonula carbonaria (assembly GCA_032399595.1). NCBI lineage: Eukaryota > Metazoa > Arthropoda > Insecta > Hymenoptera > Apidae > Tetragonula > Tetragonula carbonaria. Next base: position 745,805 of record JAUCRC010000012.1, on the reverse strand, counting down.
ATTACACGATGAAATTATTAGTTTAATGTCAGATCGCGACGTGCGAGAAACACTGGACCGATTGGAATACTTTCTCGGCAACGTCGTTTGTTTCCTGTTTCTTCCGTCTTCCGGCCAGAAGAACTTCCATTTGTTCGCCGACACTCGCTGACACGATGACAAAAAGATGCGGTGTATCGATTTTTCGACGAACACGCTCACCGGTCACCTTGCCGACTAATAAAACGCAGCAACGCTCTTTCTGCGAAAGTCGAATTAGGAAACTAGGACGGCCGTTAGGATGATCGTTAGAACGACGACTGAAAGAAGGCGCAGCTTCAACCTTTAACCTTTCGAAAAAAAAAAATTATACCGATGGAGAGGTTCGTTTGAAAACTTGAAAGTATAGTTGCACGATCGTGTTTCAAACGTGTCATTAGTTACGTTAATTTTATTAACGAAGTTGACGCAAAATTATCCACCGTTCGCGAATCGATTCTTCGTAAAGCCAATTTAGAGCTACGAATATTGTATAGGATACCCTGCAAATCGTTGACAATCGACTGGGGAATGATTCTCGATGGAAGGAGAAAAAATAAAATTTTTTCATTTAAGCCTCCGTTTTTGAAAAAAATCGGGAAAATCGATCAAGTATATTTAAACTTGCCTGGTTCGTTTGCATCATTTCTTTGTGCAATACCGCTCCCATGTACGGTCTTTTCGTTTATTGTATTTAACTATTGTCAAAGAGTGTCATCTGTCAATAAAATATTACTATTATTATTATTAAAATATAGTTACGATTTACACTAGAAGTGAATATTTATTAACAATCTTGTGTTTCAGATCATTATTCTCGTCTTTAAACGTACTGTTTATTTTCGTTAAAACGATTCGAACTTTTTGTAACTGGCATGATAAAATTAAGTTGATTTTTCACTTGTCATCTTGTGTCGAAAATCTCAAATTTCGACTTGTCAGTTGACAATATTTGTTTAAATGACATATGTCAATTTCATATACGTGTCAAGATGTTGCCGAGTAATGTAACAAAGTCATACAGTAAAATCACACAAGAGAATTACATTACTGTCGTACAATACCTAATCAAATTAGAATTCTCTTATTAGAATTCACTTATTTGAATCTGAACTTCTTACACGAACGAAAATTACCATTACCATTGAAGAATCAGTGGACTTTAATTATATAAACTATAATTAGAATTTATTTTATATGCATTTAACAGAATGCATAAAAAACATAAAAAATTACATATATACGAAATATTCAAAGTATAGTGCTCTTTGTAAAACAATTTTCTACCCAGATTCTATTTTTTAAATTATATTCCCAAAAACATGATTCTGCATCAAAACCCGCAATTTAATTGCAACAGTATATTATTGTGCAGTATCATAAACAATATATAATATCAAACGTATACCTTAATGTACACCAAACACCGATACAATAACACCGATAACAACAAATTAATAATCATTCTGTTCAAAAACAAGAGCAAGTATCCGGGGCGACATATGGGGAGGAGCGTGAAATCATCCCCCAGTGTAGTCGGTTGTCCACGATTTAACCCCTCCCCGAGCACCGGTATAAAATTACTCGATGCATTCGTCGTGCCCCTGCGTTCTGTGGAGATTTATCGTCCATTTGTCATATCGTATCTACGGTGAATTGCCGCGGCGGTGGCCGGACGTTTTAAGGTCGATCGGGAAGATAAGAAAGCAGGGTATATTCAGAGTGCATAGCGCCGGTTGGGGTTGGAGCGATGTTTCGCCCCGTCACTTTCGGCACACAATCGTCTAACACAATTCGCGTGGCCGACGTGGTAGGAGAACACCGGCACTGCGCCACTCTTCGTTCGTCGATATGCACTATCACGTGTACCATTCTTCTGTCGGACGTACGTTGACTTTTACTACTCGGTCGCCTGGCTACGGCTGCAATGCGCAACGCCAGGTCAAATTAGACGAAGGATTCGCGAAACGACCCTTTCGTCCAGTCACGGCCGAAATGGGATAATAAGCTTCGTTCACGTTAAGGGAAAGAAATACTAGGAAGTAATGCGCTCTGTTCTCGGGAGGCCTCGCTTGCTGTTTCGAAACAGTCGTTCACGTTGAAATGATAATTGATTCTTTTCGGATGAAGAACTCCCGTTCGTAAGTCGTCGGACTATTTTGCTCGTTTTATCTTCTAATTTTCATATGATTTTATTATATTTGTATGGTATTTTATATCATTCATATATCGTGTATTTACGTAGCAATACCTTGGTGGAAAATTAGTAATATATCTAGATATATTAATTTTAAAAGTATTATCAATCGACGAATTGATGTAAAACGATGAATTTACACGTGGAAAGAATCAAATGAAACATTGATTGTACCAGCTATAAAACACTTAGCGAAGCATTTAATAAAAATTGAAAATATTTGAGAAAAAGAACATTCCATGCAATTATGCGATTATGTCGCGTTGCAAAAGATTAACGAGAAAGAAGTTTTATATTTATGCAAGAGACAATAATTCAAAACACATCGCGACACTCTGCGTAAAACTTACTTAAAGAAAAAGATAATAAAGTTAAGAATAACACTACTAGTCTTGCAATTACAATCACAAATCATATTTTAACTACGTTTTTACAATGGTAATATTTTATTTTGGTAATAGTTAAGTATAATAAGAAAAAAGAACGTACATAAAGAAGTACATTTAATACCAGCTGAAATTGTTATTGCATAAATAAATAATGTAAATTTGGCGAGATTTGATACAGTAATTCTGATTCTATTAAAGAAGAAGAATGAAATGTTAAAAAATTCAAGCTGACGTAAGCAGCGATTGGCTTGCTTAAGCAAAAATTATGATTAAAAATCGTTTGAAGCATTTAGACGAACAACCGTGAACAGTTTAAAGTTCATCCACTTTGAAAGACGCAGCTTTACAAACATCGATCGATCATCAAACAATTATTCGTGGTGACGTTTGGCGCGTTAATTTAATTCTATTTTATTAACCCTCCGGTAATTTATGGATGAGAATGTGTACTTGTTTTTTACTGTTAGGAACAGTTTCGCAAACGGTAATATATATTTAGCATATATAGATTGGTTGGTTTGCAAAAACCTTGAAAATCACGTTGGCCAAAGTATATCAATAGGCAGCAGGTGATAGAAATCAGGTTACTTGACCGTAGACATTTCAACTTGTAACATCAAACGCTGTAAAATTAGGCCTCGCGTGTGCTCGATTCATTACTCTCGTCGGCGAAATTAACCCGAAAAAAAATTTCGTCCTGATATTTCATTACCGTTTCATTACGTAGGAATAATTGCCAGTTCGAAGGAGAAAATTACAAAATTCATCTCATTATCCCGCTCGTCTCGAACCAACTGTCGAGTGTCCAAAGTCTTTTTAACTCACCAAAAGACAGCAACTTTTCATTTGCAAAATTCATTTTTTCCTGTCCATTTACGTTATTGAATTCCGTTCTTTTGACATTGACATTATAAAAGGGAATTCTAAGAATAATTTTGATAACTTTCTATCGCCGTTCCTTCTACTTAGATTTATAAAAACTTGAAGAATATTATTAGACTTGGGATTTTTATGTAGACAGAGACTGCACATGGATCATAAGTGCTCCTTCCAACACTTAACGCGTGTGAACAATTTTCTAACGAGCTTCTACTTTGTTAATTACATTCGCAAAAGTACGAATTTGCGTAAAAATCAGTTTAATTATCCGACGATAAACCGTTGCTTGGTCCTCAATGGATCGATGTTAACGTTGATTAACCCGAAATTCTTCTCGGACGTAATTCCTCCATTTTAAATGAAACCTCACCGACCGAAGAAGCCTAAACCCGAACGACGCCAAATTTCCTCCTCCTAATTCGCGAAGCGAATTAGATAGAGTACAGGTGATAGTGACGAAGACGAAGTACACGCTTGAACGGCACAGAAGAATGCAAGCTGTCCCAATAAATTCAACTTTGACACGCAGTATTTCGCTGTCTGCATACAGCTGGCACCAGGGGGACGCGGTAGTAGGAGAACACGGCACTGCGCCACCGTTCCTTCTTCATCGATATTCTCGGTGTAGCCGGTCGACGAGTGGGTAGTACGTTGACTCCTACTACTCGGCCATATGCCCCTGAGCATAGTTTACAACGCGCAATCGTGTTGATAAGCCGCACGTACGGGTTTGAAGTCGGCCAAGTCAACACCACAACCGCTCCCAAAATCAAGATTTCCGTTGTTCCGGTTCGACGAAAGTGACCTTTTTCTTTCGTAAAGTTTCGAAGATCTGGAGCTGGAATTACAAGTCGATATCTTTCCGATTCTCGAATTTTTATATTATATATATATATAAATATTTATATTATATTATATTATATATTTATATTATACACATATTGTATATAACTCATTATTGGAAATTACTACTTTTGCACACGTAATGAATTATTTATGGAAACTTTTTTCGATAAATTCTTCTTAACGATTACGAAGTTAACGTATTTTTTTTTTTTTTTCACAAAAATATCGCAGGAAGACTAGGTTATCGTTATGATCATACTATCATTATGATCGATAAAGTCACGAAAGACAGCTGTCATTCATTTATTTAGAAAAGTGGTGTCTGCGTTGAAGGAAAAAAGGTGCACGAATTGAACTCTCGAACTGGTAGAACGAAATTGCAGGCCGCTGTGCAACGAGCCGTGCCTTTGTTACGTCATTATCTGCGCTGCAATTTTTCTCTTTTCCTTTCTTTTTCATCGTCTTCCGTTCCTTCTGGTTGGCAAACGGCGCGGAACCGATCGTTCTGCCTTGCGGCTATTTCGTCTGATCGAAGTCTGGAAGGCGCCGCGTCGCTCGTTTCCTCTCTTCCTTCCTTCCTTCCTGTGCTCGCTGGGCGAGGAATGCGGTACAGAGTACGTTGCGTAACGTTTTGTCTTCTCTATTAGTCGAATCGAGTGTGTCAGCAGATTTACGAGAAGCAACGTCTTTCAACTAACCTCCTTTCTCACTCGCGGTTTTTGCACAAGCTTGCTTGGTAGCTTACAAAAGCTAGCTAGCGATTGGATAGTATCAAAGATTACGGAGAATATTGGAATTGTCTTGCGTGGAATTGTTTGATTTCGTGACATTGCACGATGGAATCTGATCTATCGGGAAAGATTTGAGAGATCTCTCTCTCTCTCCTTTGTCTGCGTTTAACTTGCGTGATATTTTAAAAGGTGTTGGAATTCGTTTTCTGTCTTACATCTTTTTTGATATGTTGTACAGAAAATTTTCAAGAATCACAGTATATATAGAATTGATAAAAATTTATAAAGATCAAAAGAGCAACGTCGAGCGAGTCAATAAGAATTATTATCTAAAATGATTCCCTGCGTATCGATCGTATCGAAAACTATTTGAAACGAATTAATTTCAAGGGACTCGCTCTCGAGTGAATGACAAATTGCTCTAAATATCCTTGTCTTTCTTGAAATATTCGAGACTTGTAAATGTATCTATTATAGACTGACTGTAGATCTGGCAAAACATGGAAGTGAAACAACGAGTACATGAATTTAAAAAAAGTTTTCCTCAATATTAGCATAATTCATTTAAAACGTTTTTCCATACACGAGCTATTTCAGGTAATCGTTCTTATGACTCATCCTGTGTATAATACACCTTAGCCTTGGTTCAATTTCTATCCAAGGGAATGGTATATTTCATTCAACTCTATACATATTCATCGGATGCATTAATCAATACCATGATTTGATGCTTTAATTTTGGATTCAGTTGCGTCACGAAGGCATAATACTATGCCCTATTTCATCATCTCCGCGTATACTTCGTTTCAACACTCGTAATCCTGAGAAACTTGTTACGCTGCCAATTTCTTTCCCTAACAAGCGTTTCCCTAATCAACGTTTCGATTCTTTAATTTTCAATTCTGCTCCGTCGCGAAGGCACGAGGCTATACTCCGTTTCATCATCTTCTATCGTCTCGCGTATACGTGAGTGTCTCGAACACTCATAATCGCAAGAAACAGTGACGCAGAGTCGTTTCGTTTGCAAAATATCTCGCCAATGCGGTACAACATGCAGTCAAAAAGCTTCGAGCCTCCGAGAATGTCACATTTGCATCAGATCTGCTCGTGAACGAAACACTTTGTTCCACCAAACTTGCTCTTCCTCTTCTTCTTTCTCCTTTTCGTTTTCTTCTTCTTCTTCTTTACACTCTGACAAGAATTATGTACAAGTTACATAAGGACGAAAACTCGATCTCGCGCTTCGCAATTCCTCGAAAATGTTTGTCTTTGCAACTTTGAAGAAGCACTGGCTACCTCGCTTTGATCAGTATCTAACAGGCTCTGTTTGCTGATCCATGCCATTTACATTAACAATCGTCCCGGGAAGTTGCTATTCAAACGCACAGCGACAGATGCCCCCCTCTCTCTCTCTCGAGCGAGCGAGCGAGCGACCAGCTCTTTCGTCTTTTCATTCACAATCGGGGTCGTGTTTTCTCCGCTGTTTTAATTATTCTTTCTGACACGGTTTCAGACAGGCGACTCCTTTTCGCTCGTCCGACGAAAAATCCCTTCTTCGTGCGTCCATCTTCGTCCATTCTCAATCCTCCGAGATTTATCCATCTGAATTTCAAACGCTCGAATTTGATTCTATACGCGCCTCGGTTTTCTGCCGCGCGCCGATTTATTCCGCCTCTTATTCGTTCGGTATTCTTTTTTTTTTTTCGAGTTCTCTACGATTGATGGAAACGCTATCGTACCGCGCGAGGTCGCGTTAAATTGTTAACCAGAATCCTTTCAACAATCGTCGATACTTCTCTACGACCGCTAAATTTCTTTGAATTGTTTAACGTAAACTACAAATGAACGTAATGTATTAATAATTTATAATTAATATTACGCTTAATCCTTACTCTGTAAATATTTTTACAGTTGGCACAAGGTCTAAACGAGAATCCCTCCGCATTTAATATATTTTCAACCTCACTGCGTAAAAGTCTTGGAAAAAGTTTAAGAAAATTCAAAATACAGTGCTTTCGAACCTTCTAAATTGAGATTAGAATGATTTATTTATATACATTATCATTGCCGATCCATTACCAGCTTGTTTGCCAAAATCCATATCTTTCAAATATTTAATCGGGCTCGAAAAGCACTTAATATAATATATAATAAATGTAACATATATTATACTTAATAACATATATTATACGTAATAATAGAGTTTCACGTTACACAAATTGTTTAATGCAATGATAATGTATATATAATAAGTAATGTATAAGTTAATTTTATGTTTCATTTGAAAGGTTAATCTTCATTCTATTTTATGCAGAAATATAACTTTGCAATAACTCGCATAAAACAGATGTATTATTTATTATTTATGACATTGATATATCATAATTGATATTATAATATAACACTGATTATATACTGATATTATTGATATTATTTCATTTTTTGATTGCACAATAACATTGCATATTATTGCATAAACTCTTACATTACGCGAACCATTTAATACAAAACTAATGTAAGCTAATTTACGTGTATAATTAATTTAATACCACGTTTTCATTTTTCATCTGTTTTATGGAAAACTGATGTAAAGTATAATTTTACAGTGATCAAAATAAGATATATCATTGATATCATTGCGTTTTATAGAACTTTTATTTCATCCTCCATTATCTTCAAAGAAATTAATTTCCTTTCGGCGAAACGATTCAAATCGTCCAGTCTCGCGAAACAAATAATTTTAAACGACCAAATCTAATTTTACACGTGTCTCGGTTTTTATCGCTTTCGATTTGTTTCACCCCTTCCTCTGTACTCCTTTCGTTCGGTTTTTTCGGAGTTTTCTCCAACTGATGAAATCACAGCAGTGCACCGCGCCAAAAAGAGGTCGCGCTAAATTGTTAATCCGAGCTTCTAGCTTCCAACGCAATTGCGTGTTTCGTCGATAATTTTCGACGATTGCTAAATTTCTTTGCAATCGAAGCAAACAAAAATACAAACACGTAAAATTAATTAGCACAAGCATTAATTTGGTTAACGCGAAAATGGTGTAAATCAATTGTATGCCTCGAAAGATCAAATTATGAAATTGGAAACGTGTCGAACACTTTGCGCGAATAATCCTTTCAAAAGGCAGGCAAACCTCGCATTTTTTGGTATTTTTATATTTTCTCGTGACCCTGGAGATTTCTTACTATTTCTTCGTCCGACAATTGACTTTCGGAAGTTCTTAATTAATTTTTAGAAGTTTTGGAATTTTCCAGTGCTTCGTTAAATTACCGTACCGTAAACTCATCTGGACATTAGACTCGAAAAAAGTCTACAACGCAATCTGTTGTAATGCAATCTGTTCTGGATCGTACTTTGTGCAATCTTACTCAGAAGAAAGGCAAACTTCCAAAGATTTCTATTTGCTATCTCCAAAATATCTAACTAATAGACACGTCCCATCTTTTCCCTATTATTCCCGTTAACGCATCAGTGTGTCTCTGAACTGCTAAATTTCTGTAAACCGTGTAATGAGAGCCGACGCGTGAAATACGTGCATAAAATTTCACAATAAATTGCTCGGTTGCTGAAAACAAACGAGTTGTAGGAATTCAGGCAAGAGGAAATTCGAGGGGAAATGGGAAGTGAAGTTGAGAGAGCGAAAGAGAATTTCGTCGGCTTTTTGCTGCGTCAAACAAAACGAGCTACGTTCCGAGCAGTCGAATATCGCGACGAGTGGCTCGTAAATCCTCGAGTTCACTTCGCTGACACCAATCACGATGATGACGAATGCCACGATGATGACTGTTGATGATAATAAGAACAAAGAGCAACCGTTCAACTGATACTGCGTTTACAATCTTTCTTTGGCGATACAATCTTTTATCAATTTATTAACTGTTTAGTTTGCGTGGTTAATGAATAGAGAATCCTTTCCCGCCTAGCATTGTAATTAATTCTTAATCGTTGTAAATTTGCATTATGTACCATTAATTCTAAATCTACAATTTAAACGAAATTGCCCACTTGAAGGTTAAAAAATCTTACAAAATGTTGGTTAATAGTTTCATTGTGTTCTTTGCCAAATTGTCAGTGTGAAAAATTTTGACAGAAATTTTTTGTTGTTCTAGACAAATGAGAAATCTAAAAAAATTGATAGAGATCGCGGTTTTGAATGTATATTAAAATACACACGTGATACGTATGTGAAATATATAGGATGGGCCAAAAGTTCCTTTTCGTCTATTTTTTTTTAATAGAACATCAAAATATACGAAAAAAATAATTTTATTGGTTTTAAATTAAATTTAAGTTCAAACATGATTTTTACATTATGTTTTAAAAATTATTTCTTTCAAATCTTGGCCGCCAAAGCATTCGCAGCTAAGAAAAAATTTATAATAAAAAAATTACGGATTTATTTTAGTAAGAAGTAATTTTTGGCCCATCCTATGTATATTAGGAAATTAAGGACTCGTATTTTTAATACACGTGTACAAATTTTTAACATTATACGTTTTTTTATATATTATACGCGTCGATCGATTCAACGAAGCTTGACTCTTGTTTTTCTATACGCAATTTTCTCCATTATGCGCAGATGTGTCTAACGTGCATGTTGTCTTCACACATTCAGATAATCAGATAAGATTTTATAACGAAGATAATGCAATTAATATTTCTACTTTCGAAGACTTTTGAACGAGGCGTATTTAATCGTCGATATTTAATCGATTTAATTTCATAATTAAGCGTAGTACGAATACACGGATACGTGTGTTATTGAAAATTATTCATCATACTATGTAATAATTGTTATTATATTATAAGTCATTATATTATAAAGAACGAGAGAATTCGAATTCACGTGGAACATCACACGATCTCGTGAAATTGATCAACGCAAAAGAAATTGAAGCTTGATAGCTCGTCCAATATCGTCGAAATATAGGAAGCGCGATAATTGTTTTGGAAATATAACCAAGGGAGGGAAAGGAGGGTTGTAAACGAGATGAGATAGGATCTTGACGATGTCATCTCGACGATGTCATCTCATCGGCATGCAGCCGGTTGGAAAAACAGATTCCTCTCCGCACTCCGCCGAGGCGAGAAATCTTCGATCGCCTGGCGATTACTCTCCGTGAAACGGAGAGACGGAGCGAGAAGAAGCAACAACGTGACGAGAGAGCGTCTAGAGGAAGCTCTCGAAATTTTTCATCAATCTTTCGACCAGAAGACGCTTGGTAATGCGTCTGTTTGCCCCTTTCGACGTTTCAATAACGAACAGCGGCGAATAGTTAAAAGTTTAAATTGCCCGGTTCCGGGAAATTGTTTGGCAAAAATAGACACAAGAAGGCAAGAAGTTTACGATTTACGCGCGAATGAAAAACTTGGAGCGTCGTTTAGCCTCGATTTAATGTTTTCCCTTTCTCGTTCGTAAACGAAATCCGCAGCTGTTACTCGCGAATTCTTTTGATATTGGTTTCGGATAGGAAGATTCTCTCCATTATTCCTCTCTTTCAGTACAAGCTACGGAAAGCCCCTAGATATTTCAACAGGTCTGCCTTTACGATTTAATTTTACGAAATTCGTTGATTACTTCTAACGTGACGTACATACGATATAATCTGCTCTGCGAGCCTCTGGGATTTCAATCTCGATTCTGTTAACGGTGGTCTCGAATAAATTGTGGTCTCAATGAATAAAATACTACGAAGTACCTCGAAAAAGAAGGTGCTTTCACGAACTGCTTGAACGCGTCTGACAAAGGAAACTGGAAAATTCAAAGGAATTTAAAACCCTGTAGAAACAGGTAGTTCACGTAATAATGTTTCTCTTCGCGATGGTGAAAACATTTTCTCCCAAACAAATCTACACTTTTCACATTATTCTGAATATTTAAAAAAAAGAAATAATAAATAACAATCAAAAAAATTTTTTTTAGTAAAAAGAGCAAACGACAGGAGACAAATAGGAGAGCGAAAACTTGTAATATTTCGTTAACGATCAAACTCCTAAAGTCTGAACATAATCCGATCTTAATCTTTTAGGATCTCTAATTGTATGAGTCAAGATCTCTTCGAAACAAGCGTTTTCACCCAGCAGAAAGAAAAAGAAATAGCGTCACACGCGAACGATAAATTTCAAAATCAGAAAATTTCGAATTTTTTCTCAATTTTCCAATCGCCGAACTTTCCCCTCCCCTCCCGCGAGTGGCAATCAGTTTCGTCAGAAGGAAAGTTCCATTCACATCCGGATAGCCGTTAATGAACTGGCGGTATCGTCACCCCGAATAGTTCGCGAATTTTATATTCGTCTGCTCTCTCGACGAATATCGATCGATCGTCGTCGAACGATCGTCGTCGAGCCCTCGAGGAACCGAACGAACGATTCGTCGACTCGACAAATTCTCGACTGTCTCGACGAGCGTATAATCAACCAACTTTGTCGTCTCTGTTGCATTTTCGCGTACGTCGGCAGATTCGGTACGCTCAGATACTATAATTTCTCGTTAGCGATCCGCATTTAATTACGAGGATGGGTTAATGTAGCAGTGTCTCCGTTAATTGCGCACACGCGCATATCCGATACGCAGTTTTCCCTCCGCAGTGCCACGGTATAATTATCAATTAACCGGTTACCTCGTCAAGTGGAACCTTTAACAACATTAAGTCCGTGGGCCTTCGCGTGTGCCACGTGCCCGTCCACCAGTTATCCAATTTCATCGAAACAATCACGTCGACCTTTTGATTTTGACCCTCTCTCTCTCTCTCGTTCCTCGAATGCCACTTCTGACTTTTCATCCTCGCGATTCCGCCGGCTATTCGAAACGTTTTACAATCGATCGAATCCTCGCGCTGTCTACCGCTTCTATCGTGATTAAATTAATGGGGGAGAGGGTAGATCACCCTGAGCTGTAGTTATAAAACGAGTGATGTTTGCGAATTCATTTGCACGTAATTACTAGACTGCGAATTTTTATACGGATTTATAGAGGATTTTAGCATGCAACGTTGCACGCAATATGAAAAAAATAAAATAAATAAAATAAAATTTAATAAAATAAAGTATATAAGGTACAATCAAGTCTCTGAAACAATTCTCTATCAAAATTCTGTTTTTTAAGTTATATTTTGGAAAATATAAATGTGCACAAAGAGCCGCGGTCTAGTACTAAAAAACATTAAAGTTAAAAGATATTAAAATACGAACTGAATAGTTATAATTTACTAAGATATATATAATTTAGCTCTATATTTCAATTTTTTTTTAAGTATATATGTCGGAAGATGGAAAAGTAATTTACATTACGAATTTAAGAAGAAATTTAAAACTGAGATATAACCACCCCCTTCTTTTCATTATATACAAGCACATCTGAAATTGTTGATGAAATAAAATAATTATAGTTGATGATACGAATAATACAAGTAATAATATAGTACTTGTACAATTGCAATGCAAGTATATAATGCAATAACATACAGGTATAAATATCTATGTCAACACAAATATGATAATACAATAATGTAATTATTATAGTGCAATATTATAAATAATATAAAATAATACAAGTAGATAATAATAATAATAATAAAAGAGAGAGCAAAAATTATAATACAAAATAGGGAAACGAAAGATATAAAATAGTTTGTAATAGAAAATAGCTTGTAAGAGAAAAACGAAGAACGTGGTGTCTTTTTGTTCTAGAATGCACATGACTAGATATTTCAACGTAATCAAATTCTCTGCTTATCCCGTTCATTTTACAAAATCCGACTAAACGAAAATAATTGAAGAATGTTCGCGTGGCACGGCGAGCGTTTCGCATAAAACGTCTCGGCGTGGGCGCGGCGACATATGAAAAGGTTAACAGTGCCCCACATCGGCATTAATAAATGAACGTATAGAGATCGATAAACGGCCGTAAATACGGGAGTTCACGGCACTAGTTGTAGGTGCTGCTTTTCCCGCTCTACATCGGCGCTATATTTTTAAACTGGCCAATTCATTTTTGATCGCGGCTCCTCCTCGTCGTGTGCACTACTCGTTTCGAAATTGTTTCGAAATTCTCAACGGGGGAGACGCGACATGAGACCTCCGACGCCTGAATATCCTGCCCTCCCCCAAGTCCAAGTACTTTCGACTATATCTCGAGATATACAGAAGTAACGAGGAAACGCAGTTTTCTAACAACACGTTACCAAAAGAAAAAAAAAAAAAGAAAAATAGATGAAAAATAGATTTTTTCACGCAGCGGCGTGTTGGCAGTATCTCCGGCTAAATTGCAATAATTATTCCGCTGCGCGAAAGACATATGAACCTAAAGCTTTTGCAAATGGATTATGGAAGCCCCAAGCATCGACCTGTCTGTCTATCTATCGAAACCTTGCAGCATGTTTTAATTGGTACAATGAACGCCGAGATACACAGTTGCTCGTTGGAAATATTTCATGCTCCCCGGGAATCCTTCCTTCGGTGACTGAGCAGAGAAATTGACAGAAAAATTTATATACTCGTTTCAGATGCTTTTCGATTTATGATTGCACGCTTTTTTTCTTCGCGGTTTGTTTATAATTACAGATCTCTTAGATCTTTTTCTCCTCCGCGCGATAAAACGATGCAATCGAATATCAATACAGCCAAAAGTATTAATTCGGAAATAGTAATACACAAAATAGTCAAAATAGTAATGCAGAAGACACTTCGAACGATGGTGTAATATAGTAATTTCGTTCTAACACCAAGAAAACAAACTACTTATGATAAATAAAATACTGATTTTAAAAAATTATATATTAATCTTAAATTAATATATATTAATAATTTTTATTAATATATTTTAATTTTTTCCATTTTCTTTAGCATGAATGTTCTGTTATATGCAAATCACGATTTTTTCTTGTACAGAACGCATCCATTATGCACGAGACTCAGGTGTACGTTCTGTTTTAAAATTCCTTTTAAAGCTTAAACTCCGGTAAACATTGTAAACGTATGGTTGCAGGCGTGGCTTTTATCTTAACTATTTCAATAATTTTAAATTATTAAAATTTAGCTTAAATGTTTAAAGTTAGGGTCCTATACATTTTATGTAAGAAATTTTACACGTTCCTTATATATTGTAAAAATAAAGCTTTCTTCTAAAAAATAATAAATTTATAAACACGTAAAATTATAAATTTATAAACATTTGAACAATAAGATAGTAAAATAATGATAATATAATAAAAATAGAATAAAATAACAAGATAATAATATAATTAGAGTACAATGAGGAAATAATAGAAATAAAATAAAATAAGTTGTTTCCTTTTGATGTAGACTTTTAAGGGGTTGAGCATAAAGTGCTTTAGCACTGAAAATTGGAAAAAATTCGAGAACTAATTCGAATTGAAAAATTCAGAAACGCGTTGACCTTAAATATCGATTCTTTATTTCGGAAATTTCACTTTGTAACCGTAATTACGTTTTATCCAACCGCGGATCGAAGCCCACTAATTTACGCGTACAGGTTAACGTATAGAGATGTAACAACCGCGCGATCGTGCACATTATTTTCCTTGCTGCTTGTTTCCTAATTGAGAAATCCCAATTGAACAGATGAAAACGAAATGAACATATTTAAAGAACGAGTAGACGAGTCGACCATCTCGCCGATACACGCGTCGAGAGCACGTTGTCAGCTTCGTGTTCCCGGCCAGAGAACTGACAGTATCTGGGTTAAGTAACTAAATCAATCAACTCTGAGAAAACAGGACAACGCAATTAGCGATGCCGCTACAAATCTGTCAGGTTTATAAAATCTCATGGAAAGAAACAGCCCAGCCCGAACTGCCCTACCGCTAATGCGATAAATTGCGGGAGCCTCGACCCTCTTCGCGTTCCGCGAAAAATGATTTTCCCTCCCTCCCGCCCCTTTCCATCGAGCGGGCTTGGCCGTTATTTGAAAAATGATTATACAAATTCACACGTCGTAATATTATTTGGCTCAACCTATCTCGAAGTAATCTTGTGTTAGATTGTTTAAACGAGCAAATTAGTTCATGACTGGATCGTTTTTAATTAAAATAATTCTTTTACTCTATTCTATCTTGCATTTTGTATTCGTTTTTGCGAATGGTCTTTCAAATAGTTCCGCAAGCTTCATCCTGCGAATGTTTATACATTTTTAGGGAATTTACAAATCTATCATTACCATGATAATGTAACTTTTCTTTGAAAGAATAACGTATAAATTCAAAATAGAATCACTCAGTGAGTGATTCAGATTCTATTTTTTCGATTGAATATCCGCAGTCCAATTATTTTATTTCTATCCGTCATTCCTAATCATTCGAAAATAATTTTGACTCGATTCGAACGTAAGATAAAGCCATGAACTTTTTCTATATTATTCTTCTAAATACAAGAAATCGGTGGAGATTGTCACCTCAAATTATTATCTTGCACCTTCGTTTCGAATAAAATTTGCCGAAGTCTGCTATCGACAATCAGCGAAGAAAGATCCGAGACGTTCATCAAGAAATTCACGTCGACGAAGTTTTATAGTTCCTCGTCTTCTTCCTTCTTTTCTTTCCTTTCATTTTTTTTTCTTTTTTTTTTTTTGCTCATTCCCACCTTCGCGAAGCCGTGTTAACGTTTCTCTCTTTCTATATCCGTGCTATTCATCAAAGAAAAATTGATCGACGTCCATTGAAACTTTTTTTTTTCCTACGCGGTGGAAAAAGGAACGAGGGTGAAAGAGGGGAAAAAGAAGACCGTTTCTGGTCACTCGTGCGAATCAATACGCGTTGTCATTGTACTCGATTGCACGTAGGTTCGAATAGCATTCTCGTCAGCGACAGATATTGTTGAACTGCTCGTTTCTACTTGTCTACGAGGAATGTAAAGCCCAGTATCCAGATAGACGCTGGATCTGGCGTGATCCGGAATTGAATTGCGTCACGTAGGACACGCGTAAGGTTGAACTTACGCTTCGATCACCGCAGACGATCGGTAAATCGTTTTATCGACGTTTTATCGACGAATTAATAGCTTGTAATGGATCAACTACGATACTGCTGGAATGGGGTGTCCAACTCGTTTGAGTTCTTAGTCTTTCTTTTCAAGTGTTCGTCGCTTTAGCTTCGAGTCCGACGATTTAACTTTTACATTGTTAACATTTCAAAAGAAGTATCTGAACTGGATGACTACGAAAAGATCGAAGCTTGTTTTTTAAATTTTAAATATAGTATTTTTCATATTTTATCGGATGAAACATTGTCAGATAGGATCTTGAAATTTTGTATAGAATTGTGCAATAATATTTTTATTACTTCAAGTTTCCCGCAATTTGTCACTTTTAACCTTTAAATGATATCATTAATTCTAAACCTACGAGTGCATTTGACTGTCACGATTGTTGTATTCATTTGAGAGAAAACAGTAAAAAATGAATTTAATTTAATTCCAAGCTATTTTATCCATAATAACACGCATAGTTCTAATCGTAGATGAGTTCATTTTCTTCTTTTAAACGAATACAACAACGCAAATCGTAGCAGCCATTAGAAATCATTCGAACAATACTGAAGATAATCGTACGAAAATCGCACTGCGTTATTTGGAAACACGAGTTAAAACACCAGTGTCAAACAAAATTTCGCAACTCACTGTCTACGATAAACCTAATATAAACCTAACGATGTTTCGTCCAAATAAATCGTCTAGAGACCGGCGTCTCTATCTCCGAGTAGAGATAAGTACGCTTTTAAAATGGAAGATCCACGAAATTTACCACGCGATATTTCAGCTGTCGTTCCGTACTAACTGACCGCATCGATTCTGTATTGCAGCAGCTCCATTCAGAGTATAGGAGCACGTACACATGGCACGAATACACTGGGCCGCACCAGGAGCATACGGTCGTTCGTCGAGCGCCGCAACCACCGCCGACGTCGAGTAAGTTCACTCTGTTTATTATTTAAATTCTCCATTTATATAGATATAGATATATATATATATATATATATATATATATATATATATACACACATTCTGTTCACGATCTAGCGAAACCAGTCTTTCGATCAGTACGATCTAGTCTCTTAGCTATATATATCGTCGCGTAGTTGAATCGGTGTGGTGTCTGAGCAAATGAAACACGAGAGGAGAAAATTTGTGTAAAAAGAAAATTCATAAAAACGAATGAGACGAAAACAGAACGTAACGAATGAGAGTAATTTCCTCAGGCATCCATACCTGATGCTGTTTAAAGGTTAATTGTTTCCATAAATTCGTTAGAAGCATATCAGCAGTCGCGAGCGTGAAAAAAAAGACGAGAAAAAAAGAAAAGAAAAAAAAAAAAGGAAAAAAGAAAGAACAGCTACCGTGTTTTTCTTTTTTTTTTAATCGCAATTACGTCGCCGAATTTATCGAACTGAATTAACGTCATTAGAGACGTGATTAACGCGCCATGGCGCACGGTATTTCGAAATTCACGCGTAGAAAATAATCTCGCAAGCTGTGTTTCGTTCAGTTTCCATACGTTTCCAGAGCTCTCTCTCTCTCTCTCTGTTACGCAACAGCGCTGATAGAAAAAAAAAAAAAGAAAGAATGCTGCTATTGATCAATCGCCTGGAAAAACGTGTAATTTAAAAATTGAAACGCGGAAACACGGAAACAATGACGATTGACAACGATGACGATCACATTCTATGTATGTATTTAAATGAAAGAAGAAAAAATTCACGCTCGTATCGCCCAGATGACTCCATTTTTCTCATGATCTTTTCTCCCCCTTGTTTTAGTACTTGCAAAAGGTGTTTAGCGATTTTACCACTTTTCTTACTTTTCTTTCGTGCTACTGTTATAGTCATCAAACATTTGATGTCATTAATACCGCACACACGCTCTGTCGTCACGTTTTCACCTCCCGTTTTCACACTATCGCCATGTCTCTCACTTTCGTGACTCGTATTATAATCGTACCATATATATATATATATATATATATATATATATGTATGTATAACATTTCGTTTCACACACTACGTTTGTCTTACACGTCCGATTGTATTTCCACTCTTCTGGTTTCTCCATACAACGTATTTTACATTCTCTCAAGTCGAAGTCTTATCGATGTTGCGAGTTTTTTTTTCACTATTTCCTTTCGCCCATCTTTGTCACTTTCTTTCTGGTCATTACCGATCTCTCTGTATTGTGAACGTGTAACAGAACGCTTAATTAAACAGTACCCTAGATTCACTATCGATACGAGCCACGAGTTCAACATTACATCCCTCAGAGCCGCGATTCAGAGATCGCAAAAAACCGTCTCGAGACACGTGCTCGTCGATCACGCAAATGTTACATGTCAAACCAATGTCAACCCAATCACGGCTCGTGAGCTACCGTGAAAAATAATCAACCAATCGGCATCGCTATCGAGTATCGATAGAACGGCCGGAAATTTACGAACGTTTGATTTGGCAACCGAGCTTGCCTGGACCGGTTCTCGTCGAATCGGTTTTCGAACCAATCTTTCTTTCTTTTCTTTTTCTCTCTCATTTTTGTTATTCTTGTTGTTGTGGTTGTTATTGTCAAAAAAAAAAAAAAAAAAAAAAGAAACAGAAAGGCAAGCGGCATCGAAATCGAAAAAAACAGGTCACTAGACTAGGGAACCGAAAGACGAATAACTTAAAAAGGAAAGAAAAAGGAAAAGAAAAGAAAAGAGCGAATTTAGCGAGAGAGAGGTAGAAACGAAAGAATAGAAAAGTGAGAACGAATAAAAAAAAAAAAAAAGGACAACGAGTAAAAGAGTAAGAAAAACGAAGTGGAAAAGAGAAAGGAAAAGGGAAAAGAGAAAAAACAAACAAAAAAAAAAAGAGAAACGAGAACCGAGTATGCGAATACGGTGCCAGCTGCGAATTTTGATTGCAGCGAAGCAAGCGAGCGCGAAGCTACAATCGGCCAAGTCAACCGAGGATGAGAACAACGAAGGTAAGACGAACGATTCGGAACTACGCAAACATCTAGATTATTACGGTTTTATTTCGCTCGTTTTAGCCCCTTCCCCCCTCACCCGCCGTTTTCTTTGAACACTCCTTTCGAGGGGAGGAGGGGGGAGCGGCTGGAATCTTCTACTTCGGCCTTGCTTCGTTTCTTTCACAACTCCGCTTTTCTCTCTTTTTTTTTTCTTTTTTTTTTCTTTTAATCATCGTCCCTTTTTTCCCTTCCCCTCTTCCAGACGCGAGAAAACCACCCAAACTAATTAACCCTTCTGAAGTAACTTTCGTTTTCGAAAACGTCGCCAGACATTCGCTAGTTTCACGGTCGAAGGGTTAATGGAGCATGCTTTGCTTGCGGTTGATCGATGATTCCTAAGGCTTGGTTCGCATTGCTGTTTTGCAATCGCGCAAATCGAATAATAACAAACATTCGAATAATAATATACGTACAAATTAATTCATAAGTTAATTCGTAAGCCCTTGTAGTTAATCGATTGTAATCTTATCCCATGTACAAATATTCAAATTCTTTAATCGAAAACATTCAATCTAATTTCAAAAGAAGAAACATGAAATAAATAAAGGTTGTTAAAACTAGATTACGTAATTACGTAATAATTGAAAAATATACATGACCACGTGCAATAAGTATAATATTGTGGATAAGTACGTCATTTAAATTTCGTATTTATTTCTAATAAATTGTACAAATATTTTTAACGTGGCTAGAAACACATATTTCCATTATTCTAATGGACATAAAAAAATAAATAAAGATGTCGCTCTATAGAATTAAGATTAAATTAAAGACATTCATTTGAATTTCTTTGCTTATACAGTAAATATTTAGGCACGATAATGTATACATTACTCCACAGGTTGGAAACTTCACGCAGATTATTCACGAGATCTATCTCCTTCAAATTACCATTTATTTCAATCAGTTCAATGTGGTCTAATCGACGATGCTCGCTTGAAGAAAACGCTTGAAGAGGTCGAAAATATTTTTCATTTAATATTTAAATCGAAGTAATTATCTTCTTTTTAGAGAGATTCAAAAGTTACTCTATAAATGAGATAAATACACACACGGTGAGAGAGATTATTTCTAAACTAAAATAAACTTAATTGTTTATTGTTTATGAGCAAACGACAAATGGGAAAAGGACTACGAATTAATTTGTTCACTTAATACGTAATTTGTACGTTAATCGTAATTTACAATAGAACGATTGCACGCGGTCATCATCGAACCTGTTGTCATCGTACGAAACAAAAGTAGAAAAGCATCGTACGATTATAGATCACCGGGACGCTCTCGTGTTTAGAGATAGTTTTACTTTATATGCAAGCGTTACGTATGCATTAATCGCTCGAAGGCAAAGCCGCGTTTGATACGGAAAGTTTATGGAAGCTATCGAAGTGACCTTCGAACTTTGCGAGCTAGAGAGGAAAAAAAAAAGAGAAAAAACTGCACACGATTGGAGAACACGAGTACGAACCAGGCCTAAACGTTCTACGATCTTCTCTCCTCGCTTACCCTGACTTTTTGTTTTTCTCTCTTTCCCCCGACGAATTTCGCGCGAACATTGTCATCTTTCACTGTGTGAATGCATCTATTGTGCAGGCTGTGTTTTAGGCTTGTGCATCGACTGTCCTTAGGCGTGCATTTTCTTTTTTCCTTTCTTTTTTCTTTTCTTTTTCTTTTTACCCGGTTTTAGACCCTGATACGTAGAACTTTCACGTTTGGTTTTCGCTGAATGGCGTAATCGATCGAGGTACTTCTCTCGAAGAAACTGCGCGACGCTGCCGCCAATTTCGAGCGGCAAGAAAATAAAAGAAACAAAATGGAGGAAAAGGAGAAGCTACTTCGTCGAGAAGTGTATCTCGTATGGAATCGAAACGAACGGAGGTGCATTTTCCATCTTTTCTGCCGATGAACGAACGATCTCCGATTTGGAGGATGTTGACCTCGAAAGACCTTGACACTCTGCCATTCCTCACATTTCTGATTTCTCACGTTCTCTTCGACGTATTTACGTATTAACGCTTGCAGACAGCCTTTGCCTTCGGCCGGAAAGTAGATATAGACGCTGCACGATGTGCCGCCGCATTTAACGTTGCATGAACGTTCGCACGGTGTTTCGCCACGACGAATTCAATCATACACATTGGCATTATACACCAACATTTCGAACTCTGTACGTACAAATCGTCACGACTCGTTCCAGAATTGTCGAACTATCAGCACGCGCGCTAAAAAATAATCGAGTCTCCGATTCTCGCCAAAAAAAATTCGTTTTTCCTTTCAACGTTTTTCTTTCGGACTATCGCTCTATCGCACGTCGCGTGTATTTGGGAATTCACTTCAAAGCAAGTCGATTCCCTCTATCGACACAAATACGATTTCCCCCGTTTCCCTTTTGCATAAAGCAGAACGAGAACGAATATATAGTATCGTTGGCGCTTGCCAAGACGTTCGTTTCAACGGAACCTCCCCTGTCCAACTAGTAAAGAAGTAAAATGAAGCAGAACGGGAAAACGAGGAGAAACAGATTCTAACGTTCAGTCGTGTTCTCGAACAACGAGAGAGGATTCCCCTAGTTGCGTCTTTTTTTATTTTGTCGCCTTTTCTCCCATTTAGTGCAGTAGAAAAACTAGTGATCACAGTTTTAGAAATACACGTGTACGTGTAATAAATATCTTCGGATTTTAATCCGTGTAGCTATACATGTACGATAATTGAATCCGTGTATATAATATGCAATTTATTGATATATACAGTATATTAAACCATATACATAACAATACAATATGCACACGTGTCTCGAACATGCGACACGAGTGTACTAACATATTCAAATTTTATTTTGTACGATAATTAATGCATAAGAAGATACGAAATATAAAAATACATTTACGCATGTAACAACGAAAACCAATATAATTTCGGGTAACGAGGTACTTAATATTTTAATATATTTTAATTACGATTATTGTTCCAACATATTTTAATATTTAATATTTTTTAGCAATATCACGTATTTGTCTCGCATTCTCATTTATACATTAATAATCACAGGAAATGAATATGTTAATATATCCACACATTGATTAAAACGCAGATATACAGACACACAGACACACGTGCAATATAGGAGAATCTCTAGTAGACGCGCATTTCGGTTTCGCATTTTCTGCGTTTCGTAGCATCTCGATTAAAACTGTGTCGGGTCAAAACTGTCACGCGCGCGTTCCCTTTTAGATCTCTCTGCTCGCCGCATTTACGTTCTCGCCTGCACGGCAATTGAAACATTTCTCACGGTGCTTGGCTCTACATAGTACATACGTATTTTTGCCGTATTTTTGTGTGTAGACAGTGTGTACGCCCTCCTATTGGACTTCAGGCCGATTGTAGCGATTAATCGTTGCAATTAGACCGCGGTAAATTAATTTTCAATTCGTCCCAGCGATTGATGACAGATCACATCACGCTGCTACCGTCTTCACCTGCTATGTATCACAGACGCGTATACACGTACCGTACGATCGAGATCGTACATTCTCCTACATTCCAAAAACTCTCGATCGTGAAATTGCGACGATTAATCGTCCTTACGATCGGACGAGACGATCACGCGGGACAAATAATTCCCGCCCCTCGTGTCATACACGAGGAGCCAAATGCCAGGGGTAAATCCACGTCGCTGGCTAATGAACAACGAATTTAATTATCGCCCGAGGGACGCGAGACAATATTAGGGACCGCTATAATATTAGATGAATTTGCGGCGGATTACGCCAACGCGAAATCATCGACTCGCCTTAATGAATCAATCATCCGCGTTTACGCGAACATAGACTGCGATGACGATCGCAATCCTGGTAATCGTTCTGGCTTCGAAGAACGAATTCGTAATCGCTCGGTATAACTAACGAAAGGAGAGCTCGATATCTGGAAGATTCAAAGATACTTGAATTGATGGAAATAAATAGCAATTTCTTTCTCCTGCTAAGGAAAGTTTCAAATTTTTTCGAATTTTCCAGTCAGTTTTTCTCAGCACAGGATCGCGTTTCGGTTTCTCGGCGAACGAAGTTTTCCACGCGGGCTGTACGCAAACAGTGCTCCAATCGCGAGAATATCCCGCAATTTTTACTGGGTGAAAAGAAGTTTCGAAAGACCACTGTACGGCAACCCACATTTTCGCTACGATTACCGGTTTACTACACTCGGTTCGGTCTGAAAATTATTCCCGTCTGACCTGTTTCCCGCTACCGACGCTACAACGCGACTAATCAATGCTTAGACCGTTGCGTATTGTATCGCGAAATCTTCCCCTGGACTAGCTGACTGGTTGCTGATGGGATTCGAAACGCTTTTCGAACAGCGAAAAGTTTGGAAAAGTCGCTTTGAGTACGACCCGGTGCTTGAAATTTAGTTGCTCGTTTGAACAAACGGATAAATTTATAGTATTTAAATGTACAATGAAAGGCTAATAAGACGAAAAAACAGAAAAATGTTTGAAGTAATTTAGATTTTAGTGTGGATTGAGAATGGAAGAAAAAGTCAACATCAGCGAGATACTTGGTCAACCTACGTACACGTAGAAATATATAGACATAGGATGAAATTGGTTTAACTCATTCGATTAAAAGATTTAAACGGGGAAATTTTCTAAAAGGTTATTTCGATTAATTTTATATAACAAAGGGCTGCAATTAATGTCGGACATTTGTCCAGAATGTCCATAAAAATCTAAAAATTCTTACAAGTCCCATATACTCTTGGAAATCTGAGAAATCCTGAAAGCGTAACTCGAAGTTTCTAGGTTTTCTTTAATATTTATATCTGATAACTTTACATTATAGTTTGTGTAATGTTAGATATTCATCACGCCATCAAATCCCATTGCAACTTTCAGGAATTTCAAAACTTCCAGAATTTTCAAGATAACCGAGAAACTTTCAAGAGTTTTAATCTTCAAATCGTGTTCGAAGTGATTCAAATTTATCGTAAAAAAATATACTGCCAGGAGTAAATAATTGAATATACACGGTGCAATTTCATTAAAAAGTTTGGTGATATTCTCATTACGATTGACGAACGTTCTTTTAGCATTAATTTTCAAGTTTCATATTTATTTCTAATAAACTTTAGAAACACGTATTTAATCATTTTAAAATTTCAACAGTGGGATTACCTTTTCGAAATCGAACAAGTATACTTGTCAGACGTAGAATACTTGCTTTAAATTCGAATTGAACACAATATAAAATATAATGAATTATTTTTTATTACTACTTATCAATTAACTAGCAAATATTAATATAAGTTTCTTATTAATTAATTAATTATAATTAAATTCATATTATCAATTATAATTAAAATATATATTACATGTTATACTCGTCAAAATGATCATACGAGGAATAAATAATATAGTTATTATATTATTTCTTTACACGACGATTACACTCTGCAGAATCTCATCTAATATCAAATAGCAATTCTTTTTAACAATATCTATTAACTGCGTTACATATGCTAAAATTAAATTAAAGAGAAAAAAATTCATTTAACTTGTATTTTGAATACAATAATTTAGAATTTTTGCAATAATTTAGAAGCGTGTAATTACTGTGTGTGCACTGCAGATTCGAGGCGATTCGAGGTGTCTCAAATTCCATCGCTAGCTACTCCATCAGATCAGGGTCTGTGAGAGTCTGTTTTAAAATTCGATCGGTACTGCGGAGAAAACTATCGGCGAAAAATGAGCGTGGTTCATCAAACTAACTAGCTGAACAACTAGCGTGCTGGTAATCTGATGCATGAGTTTCCGTGACAGTGTCACCGATGATCCATTGCAGTTCTCATTCTGCACGAATCGCCTGCCGTGACTCGTTATCTCTCTGTTTAAACGCAGTTCAAATCAACACAGACTACTAGTCTACGCGTAAACAAACGATTTAATGTGTACCGTACTCATTTCAACGTGCTATCCAAATACATACATACGTGGAAACACGCTATACGAATTGTAACTCCAGTCTGCAATTAATGTCGATAGCAATTCACGTCCGATAATACTTTCGATCGTTTTCGATTCCAATTAACGCGCGCGCGACATCCGACTGAATAATTTTGCCTGGCGCGTTTAACGTTTCGATTAAACTTTCGAAAAGGGAAATTAATTAAATGCTAACTGGGGTAAATATTATTTTCCATTGCGTGGGATAATTGTTGAAATGAGAAGGCAAGAAACGTTAGTCAATCAAGGAGAGGTTCGTTTGCAACTTCGCGAATGATTTTATCATTCTGCGTCGTTGAATTTTAATTTTTTAATTCCTAGCAGTACGGCTATTCAGTATTCTTAGATTCTATAATAAAATTTCATGAAATTTTAAGAAATTGAAATATTTATAACATTATGATAAGCAGACTGCGGATTTTTACGCGTTTCCAAATGTCTGTGGACATGACAAAGAAATCGTATCAAAGTGATCAAAATGACCAACTTGTTGTTTAATTTTTTCTAAATTTGCAAAAATACATTTTTATAAACTTATATGATTTTCCTAAAACGTATAAATAGAAGCTTGTGTTCTGTATTGTAAGCTATCCCTATTGGACTATAAGCTATACCCTTTTCCCAAGTGCATCACTTGTAATATCTCTGATCGATAGTTTTAGTTTTTATGTTTCATCTATCTACACGTTTCAATTAATATTCCATTTTAATTAATATTCTACACATTTTATATATTTCTGGATATATTAAATGCATTAAATGCGTATTTTCACACCTTCACAATTTCTGGATCAAATCCACGGATTATTAAATCCGCAATTTAATGATAATTTGTCCATCGTGCAAAGATAACTTTCTTTTTTCAAACGCCGATTGGTATAATTAATTTATTTGCAGCTCGCGCTGCGATGCGGGAATCGTCGAAACGTAAACGCAACGAAAACGAAAGTATACGAAAACGAGGAGATCTCTCGAATTTATTCTCTCCGCCTTTTTTCCTTTCTTACAACCGCGTATCTATAATAACTTTTACTTTCGTCTAGAATCTAGACTCTCGTTCGTATATCCGTACATATTCAACGGGAGGAACACAAGTTACTTCGCTGGCAGATATAATTGATAGAGATAATTAATTCATAGCCAGAGGAGTCGAGCAACGGTTGAAAATAGAAGGTGCAAGCGCGAGCGAGAGAGCAGGCGAACTTATCAGTTTCACACCGGCCATTGATATGCACGGAAATCCCCTTGACAGTTTTCTGGCCTGAACTAAAGGCTGCTTGAGCATGGATGACCGAGAAACGCCGGTCAACAATTACATTACGCGCCTATGTCAGCTCCTGGTAGCATTCCAATTAAAGAAAAACATGTAACAGTAAAATGGTTAAAAGGAAAATCTTTATTCGCGACGCTATCTTCCGATTTAATGTCGAGACTATTGATTTCTTTTTTTTATTTAATCCTTACTCGTCCCTCGACGAGTAAGAACGTGTCAATTTGATACATTCTTCTTACGAAATTTTTATATTCTTTTGCATGAATTTACGTAATTTTTCAAACGCATAATATATAGCTTTAACGAAATATATCGTCAGAATTGGAAAATATATTTGGATACATTGTCTAATTATTATGTTACAACTATATAACAAGTGAAAATTCGAAATAACGAGTGACAAAATTAAATAAAGTAAAATGGTCATGAAGTGATCGAATACACTACACGAATTGAATGCACAATTGAATACAGTACAGAAATTTAATCTGGCACTAATCAGTACTAATTTACAAATCTATTTATTTATTGAATTTCCGAATATATTCTAATTTCAAAACTATTTCTTTTTTTTCATTATATACGAGTCTTTTACCATTATGTCAATTTGATACGACGAGAGACGAATCAAATTGCAAAAATTACGGACGAATAAGAATTAACAGGACATCTAGTTTCTCCCACTTTTTCCTATTTCTGCGCGATTCTTGATGACCTCCAACACCCCAAATATCTCGCTCTTTTCGCATTTTCGAAACAGAGAATACCTCTTCATTCCCTCGGGATCAAGTTCAATTTTACGCACCTTCGTTCGTCGATCAACTAATGTAATTACTTGCACGTTGCACGATCTTTTCGAGCAGTTGAAGTCAACCGTTCCTTCACCCTTTAGTTTATTGGCGTCACTATGTCCGATAGTGTCTGCAACGGACATCGAAGTTTAGCTTAACGTTACCTATAGATATCCGAATTGACAGTAGATTCATCTACGGAGTGAAACGAAGCATACCTGTGCATGTTTTCTCTCTAACAAGGATCGCACGTGCTATCTTTCGAGGCGATCATCCGACTTTCGTCGCGACGAAATCAGTTTTTTTTTTTTTTAATTTTATAGCGATTCCTTGGTATCGCGATCTAATAATTTGACGGCACAGAACGGAGTATTCCCTTACGGATGATCGAGCAGAGAGCGCCGATCTTTATTCATCTATGCAATTGGAGCACAAAGCCAATGCAGCCGACGTGATTCAGCTTTGATCCAAACGCACCGGAAGAATTATCTCTGTTCGATAGAACTGACTGCGATATTTCTATCGCACACATTATCGTCCATACGTATTTGGAACAATTAAAAAATTAACACGTCATTAAGTTTTATAATCGAAGAATAGTTCTCTGCTGTTAATCCAATTTAGTCAGACTGCGGATTTTTATGCAAATTTGTATTTTTTTCGTAAATGTACCTAACAAATGAAATCTAAGTAAAAATTTATTTTTAAATTTTATATTACTTAGACATTATAATATAATACCATACTTTACGCATCTCGCGCTTCTCACGATTTTTAATCTCCCACAAATGCATAAAAATTCGCGCTCTATATATTATCTATAATAATTTTATATATATTATCTAATAATTTTTCGATACATACATTAATACTTCTTTACAGAGAATGTCGAGCTACGTCAATCGATGCGTTGAAAAACATTTAAAAAATTGAAATTAATCTTCACCTTTACATCCGTAGAAAGATTAATAACATCAGATTATCATCACGAGAGTATTCATCTTTCAGTATATAACATTTTTCAATAATAACAATGACGTAAATCAAGGGGATAATATTACGTAAGACGCACGTATACTTTACGCTTGGATATGTTCAAGTACTTGTGGACGATATTATACATCGAGCCATCTTCGTCAAAATGGCTCCCTTTTATTTGTAATAAATCTACCTCGAGATCTATCACCAGCAGATTTAACACCAAAGGAGCACGATATTAAATATCTTATTAAAATGTCAACGGCGCACATACAAGTTGATATTCCACGCACCGTCACACGCAAAACGCGCGAACACGGGCAAACGTATATACACACACACACGCACACACGAACCAACCGCATTAGACGATCACAAACGAGAAGAGGCAAGTGCACAGACCCTTCGGCGTCGCATCGATCATTCGTGTGCACGTTATTCTGTTGCCTGTTCTAGCATCGTCCAGCGATAATGGCCGTTCTAAAAACAGAACCGTCGCGACGAATCGGTCGCACGGACACCGGAAATAACGGAATGCAGCAGCCACGCGCGCGCAAAGAATCGACCTGTCTCTCTCGAATGTCGTCTGTTTTTTTGCTGTCTCTCTCTCTCTCCTTTTTTTCTATCTTCTTTCTCTGTCTCTCTTTCTATCTCTCTTTCTGTCTCTGCCATTCTGTCTTTTTTCTCTTGCGAAATATCTCAAAGCTTCTGAAAATCGTCGGATTTATTCTTGAAAAGTAAACTACCACATCCTGCAACAACAAATTTCCCTCGAAACGAGGCGACTCAACCTCGCCCCCGAGTTCTACTTTCCAACCAGGCTTGGGCACTTTTGTTTGGGCAAACATTTGAAAAATGATTATTTAAAAAAAGAAAGACGATACCTGACTGCTGGTGTTATCTGGGAAAAATCTCAGTTTATTCGAGCAACGAAGTTAGTTTATTCGCAAATAATTTCTCGAATAGCAGAAATTGTAATTCTCGCAAGCTCGGACACATCTGAGAATAAGCACGAGTTCTAGACTCTAGAATTACTACCAACAACTAGTTTACTTATGCTTACTTCGTTTGAATATTAATAGAAGCTCTCCGTTTAACTCCCTAAACAAAGGCTCGCTTTGTACTCTCTAGGATTACGTGTTACTTTATGCTTCGGTGAATTCAACTCAGGTGAAACGATTTATTTGATAAAATGACTTTTCTGCCCGACAAATGAAAAAGAACAAAGAATTAATGTGAAACCATCGCGTTTCAAATCGTTCGTCGTTCTTTGCCTCTGTTTCGAGCGAAATTTGCCCAGACCTGCTTTCAATCCCCCGGTCGGCGATTTCAACGCCGCCTCTTTGGAATCCAATTTCCGTTGACCTTAATTCATCGCGCGACGCGTCGACAATGAGGCAACACGATGGAAACGCAGTTGTTGTGCCGCGACGTGTCGCGTCGCGTCGCGTGGCGAGTAACGCGACGAAACGCGACGCGGCGTGGAAATCACGGCAGAAGCGACGCGAGGTCTCTCTCCGTTGCCTCTGGAGGACTCGAGAGGACCGAGAGGGGAACACCCATCCCCCGAGGGGTTCACAAAAGCAACGTTTCGCGAAACTACGAGCCACTCGAGACGCTTTCTTACGCTTTTGTGTCGCTTATAATCGTCTTTCGGTGCAATTCCTCGCGTTCGAGCCTCGAGTGCAGAGGTACCACTTCCAGCTACTGTTCCAGTCAGGCGGCTAGCCTGAGAATATAGAGAGCTAATTTACCAAAGCGTTGATAAAGAGAACGGACAACGCCTGTTTGGATGACTTACAGTCTGGACATGTCGCCTCGGAAAAATAATAGGAAAGCGAAAGAGAAAAAGAGAGAAGAGGGAACGACTCTAATTTCTTTTTCTTCTTTCCTGCTTCTTCTTCATCTTCTTCTTCTCCTTCTTCTTCTTCTTCTTCTTCTTCTTCTTCTTCTAGAGAAACGCTTTTTTCTTTCTTTCTTTCTTTCTTTCTTTCTTTCTGACTTCCTGAATTTCTTTCTATGTGTGACGTACACGCGCGTGCGTGCAAATACATATACACACGGCGAGATGTAGCATTGCTTCCCGCTTGTTCTATATATGTTTTCGCCTCGAGATGTTCGCCTCTCGTGTTTATATATAAGTTCGTTTCCCCCGCGACACCGTTGCAACCGTTCTCCACCGTTGTTTAATTACCACTTGATTAATCAGAAATCGATTTCCGTCCTCTGGAACGGAGAGAGCCTCGAGTCTCTCTCTTTTGACCACTCGAGACCTTCTCTCACCGCAGCGAAATTGCTGCGGGAAGAGGAAAAGAGAAACACAAACGAATCGGTTTGTAGAAATCGAATGATTTCTTCCCGGTCTTTCCTGGGAAGAGGGAAAACGGTCGAGAACGGACGAAGTGTGTAGTCTCTCCTTTTTTTTTCCGTGTTCAAACGAAAGACGATGTTTTAGATAAGACCTAAGACGAAAGATCTCAAGCAGCCACGATGATTCGTTTCAGGGCCCACTTTGGAACCGCCGTTGCCACGACGGAAGAAATGCCCGGAGCTCGCGTACAAGACGCACGAGTTCATCACGGCGGCCGATGGAGGTGGCATCGATGCCGTCGATTCGAACGTCGTAGCTGACAAAGTTCGGGTACGTGCAAATATTTACAAGCCTGCGAGCGTCTTTTTTTTTTTCTTTTTTTTAAACTGTCCAAACACGACCGAAGTTGGAAACTAATAAGCCGATAAGTTTCGTCATTCGACGAACAGACTACCATTTACATGGTCGTAAATCGATAAATGATAAACATGATCAGTTCGTCCTTGTTTTTAATAAACGATTAAGAAAAGGGAGGTAGAGGAGGAGGAAGTAAAAGCGACGTTGACGGAATCATAAAAGGTTATTCAAAGTTTCTTCCAACGCGTAGCCTGCAGGCCACCATTTCCAACGAGTTCTTTGTCAACAAGTCATCATCATCGAGTTTTCTCTCGCTTGACCTGTTTCTCGGATGCACAATGTCGCAAACGCGTACTCCCGTAACCCACACCAGTACGAGTGCTCTTTTCTTACACACGTTCCTCGCGAATTCCATGCGAAATCATAGCCATTGAATACATATGAGACAAGTTTGATATTTAGTTTGGTCATTCGATTTTGCAACTAAATTTACCAAATGATCAGTCTTTGAGAGAGTTTTCAAGTTGAAGGGTTGGTTTCTGGAAAATGAAAGGTCGAAGAAGTTCACCTTCGTTTTTTTGATGCTGGTCGGATAATTTGAAAAAACTCCTCGGGGATTTTGTTACCTGCTACGACGACGATTTTGAACGTGAATTTATAATGTAATTTATAATGTAATTTAACTTAATATTTATCAGTTCTCTTAAATATATACCTAACAATTGTTGAATTACTATTTAAATTTTATTCTTTATTTTAGATTTAATAAAATTGAAAATTAAAGTCTCGAAACTTTCTGTATGATCTTTTTCGCCATTTTATTAGACTTTGAATATTAGAGAATATTTAATATTAATTAGGGACTTGAATATTAGTTGAACGATTATACGTCATTTAGTTTTAGTCTATAGTTCAGTAAAATAGTGAAAAAGTATCGTACAGCAAGTTCTGAAGAGAGGAAAGTTGTAGAACAGGATCGACCTGATTACGATAAAATTTTTAGAAACGTCTAAATTTTTACAATCTCTGATTGTGAGAAAAAATCTCATCTTTATCTTTCCACCCTCTAGATGAAACAAAAACATCTTTAAAAGAAATGAATCACTGTCGAAATATAGAAATTACGCTTTAAAATGTGCCCAACTAGATCATTGTACGTTCTTTTTTAAAAAAAAAATTACAACGGTTGAAAAAATATCAGTCTTGTCAAAAAAAGGCAGTCGTCTTAAACTTTTGACCGCTGTTGTATTTACGAATCGAAGCGCAGGTCATAGTACTTAGTGGTAAAGAATAGCTTTTTTGACCCTTCATGTCTCAGAAACTAATTGTCAACTTAACTCGAACTTGGACTTGCTGTCCAAAAAGAAACTGTTCCAAGGAACAGACGATCTTCCCCTCTTCAAAGGAGTAAAATTGCAAAACTTGCGAACCGCAGGAAGTTACAACGCAGTCGGGCTTGCCACCGAGTCAATTGAGCAAAGCGATCTCGCGGATCAGCACCGAGTATCGGCTGCAGTTCGCCTGGCCTAGAAGACCTCAGCTGACGAACGGCGAGACAGTGGCACCAGGAGTCACGGCCGCGGGAGTTCCTGCAGGTACGACCGGACCACCTAGAAAGTCTCTCAGCATGGGAGCTCTTAAGCAGGGTATCGCCCCTACAGGACCCGCCCCGGTTCACAAGAAACGACCCGGTGATGTGGATCACAAGCGTGACGGTAAATGGAACACCTCGACAAACTTTTTATCCTCCAACCAAACTTGGGTTCGCTACCTAAGGCGCCCCGAACCGTTTCAAGTAGCAAAAAGTATCGATTTTTTTTTAGTTCTCGAACACCAGCTTCGTTCATCTTCTTGAACGTTTCTAACTTCTGTTTGTCTGTTTCTTTTTTTTCTTTTTTTTTTTTCCTTCCTCTCGATATACTCGTAGGAATGCAAGCGTCGGAATTGGAGCCGTTGGTCGGAGGAACTGGAACCGACACCATTGACGGAGTGGTGCCCGAGGGTGACGAGCGCGAAGAGGACATGTCGGACTTGAAAATAGCTTTCAGGTCAGAATTCAAGATGATCGCGTGTTCCTGTGATCGCGGTACAATCAGCCAGGGAATGACTCCGCGTGTAAAAAACAAATCGAAGAGAGAAAACGACTTCCGTTAAGAACGTTTAAGAACTCTGTTTTCCGAGGAGAAGACTGAGTTTGAAAATTTCGTCGAACATAGTTGAACATGGTTGATTCATATTGGACAGAAACGAATAGATTATTCCATAGGGTAAGGCAAAAATCACTTCCTACTAAAATAAATCCGTAATTTTTTTATTATATATTTTTTTAAATATATATTTTTTTATTTTACATTTAATATATATTTTTTTTTAAATATATATTTTTTTATTTTACAGATCAAAAGACACTAATTTAAGTTCATATTTGAACTTGAATTTAATTTAAAATTAATAAAATTAGTTTTTTCTTATATTTTGATGTTTTATTTAAAAAAAATAGGCGAGAAGAAACTTTCGGCCCACTCTTTACATGCGAAAGTAACTAAAAAGAAAAAAAAAAGAACGTAGGAAAAATTGAATTTATCGAGTTTTTAATCAAACATGTTCGAATTCCATCCTCACGGATAAATTATCTTTCTTTTGATCATTCGTTCCTATCCAGTCTGGAATTAATCGAATTCAAGTACACACTTGACAAAGTTTTCTCAAAAACGAAGTGTCTTAAACGAAGAAATATTATTCTTTCTTTTTTCGACCAATTTTCACACGCAGAATCAGCCTCTGATCGACTGTGCACAGAGACACACACCCGTATAATTCGAGCTAGCTTATCGAATTCGGCTGCCGTAGTATCGCTGCGACGAAGAAATTCAAAGGGGGAAGAACGAGAAAGCACCTACGACGACCGTAAAGTCAATTGTGACGCGTTTCGCGCGTGTATACATATATATATATATATATATATATATATATATATATATATATCGCACCAATCGACAGAAAATGAGAAAAATGAAACGCTAAGAAAAAAAGAGAGGACGTACCCTACAACCACGATTGATTCTTTTCAGGGGTAAAAAGTCAGGTAGAACTGTAAGGATATCGGATGATAAAGAGCTGAGCAAACCACAGGAGAAACCGTTTCCTACCGCCGAAGTCATCGAGCTTAGACGACTCGCTGACGAGTACAAGGTAACTCCGGGAACAAAGATGTCACTGTTCCACACCCTTTCTTTCACAAACGTTTACTCTTCGACGTTTCAATCGGGAACGACACTCTCTTTTTCCTCCATTTCTTTAGTGTTTTTCGGTTTTCCGCTCGCGCACGCGCGCGTTCGTGTGTGTGTGTGTGTGTGTGTGTGTGTGTGTGTGTGTGTGTGTGTGTGTGTGTGTGTGTGTGTGTGTGTGTGTGTCGGCAGGCTTTCACTGTCCATAGAACATCCATTAGTGTGCATACGTGTGTGTGTATGTGTGTGTCTTTTTTAAATATATATCTTGTACTTGTTACAAACACAGAACCAAAGAAGGTGACATATTGCCGATTTATGAGTTACGCACTGAAATTTGCATGTTTGTCTTGTCAATCCCCCCCCCCCGAACGACTTTTCTAACCGTTTATCTCACACAACACACATTGTCTTGAACACCAATCGACCATCGTCGTCATGAGAAATCGAGTACGATCTTCTCTCTCTCTCGAACTCGCATACTCATCGTACACGTGCATGCCACATATACACATACTCCTCAGACGTGAAAATCGATCGAGATCGAATAAATAAAACTTACAATTAATATGATCTGTGTCTGTCAAAGCATGTTCTCTATGTGTGTGTGTGTGTGCGCGCGCGCGCGCGCGTGCGTGTATGCTCACGTGCGCAACAATGCCGCCACAAGCGCGTTATAGCCTAGTGTCTAGGAAGTAAAAAGCAACAGAATGATTGGTTCTGATTTACATTAGCATCGCGACTGGGGTTGCGGTCTGGCAGCCGAGGACGAGGCTTCGCTGTGGAAACGAGTCTCCAGTAACCACGCTCTCAACGCGCTGTCCCTTGCCAGGCCAGTACACTACTCCACTCTCTCAAACATTCAAGTTGCTCTATGTTCAAAGTCAAAGACGGTAAAACGGTGTTCATTTTGCAATACGATCAACAAAGATACAAAGGTAGAGGAAAATCGTTGGACGAAACGATCACCGGTTGTACGAATGGAAATAAGTCAAATTTGACTATTTAATTTAAAGAGGCTAGAGCAGGGTCGGCTCTACTGACGATGCAACACGTGCAATTACAATTGGGATAGAAAAATTGGTATAAAATCGTTTATTAAAAAGTTATTTCTGTTAACAATATTATTAAAGTATTTAAGTACGTTTTTTTTTTAATATTTAAGAGATTATTATATTACAGTAATTTTCTTTTTTCTTTTAATTGTCTCTCTCTCTCTCTCTCTCTCACACACACACACTTTCTACAAAATATAGAAGTGCGATTATTTTTCATTAACCTGCGAACTTTCATTAAAATCTAGTATTTCCGATGTATCATTATAGTTTTTAAGATGTTACTGTGAAAATTTTTGTTGATAAAAAATATATTGGTTTTCCTAGTTGGTCGGCCCTGAATTAAAACGTTGTCAGAAATAGTTGCAGTCCTCTGATATCAGATAAAATTTCTCGAGTATAACTTGAAGCGATTTATTTCGATAAAAAGTTGTTAGGTTACTGTATATCAAGGAAATTTTTTAAAATTTTGCATACTTGTTTTAACATGTTTCAAAACAACATGGCAGTTATTATTAGTATTAAAATTATTGTATATTTTCCGCAGAATACCATAATTTATGCTGCTGTATTAATTTAAAAAGAAAAAGAAAAGAAAAAAATGAATTTAATCTATAGAAAAATGATTATTTCGCGAACTAGAATTACGTCAATATCGACAAGTATCGGCATCTGAAGAGTCATTCTAATTCGATAAATAACCATTCTTATGCAGATTAAATTCATCTTTGATTTTCTTTCTCAGACGACGATCGTAACAACCAAAGCGATAAATTGCAACGAACATACAGTAATTTGAATGATAATAAAGATAATAATAATAAAGATAGAGGTGTACGAAAATTACACCGTGTTATCTTGAAACACGAGCAAATATACGAAACTTTAAAGCTCCGAGCAAGCGATACAGGCATACACACAGGGAGCGTCATCGCCACGTCTGACTCAACACGAATAGATTCCACTAGCGCTCGGTCACCGATCCGTCGGTGATTGATTCCGACGATAAATTTTCCACCGTTTGTCGTTGATATTCACTGCCAACCTATCGTCAGAAACAGACACTTCCATTCATATGCACGCAACACTGTATACACTCGAGCGAGAAAAGACAGAAGGAAAGAAAAGAAAAGAAGAGAGTCAAGCGTAGTTGTACAGGGGGCCGAGTCGTTCGAACCGTTCGCGCGGATTTTGTCGTAGCTGCCTTTTATTTCTTCCAAGGCGATTGTGCCTCGCGCCGAACTGTCAACAGTCGACGAGAGAAAAAAAGAAAAAACGTTCGTGACGAGTGATTGCGTATTTAGGTCGGTGACGAAGGAAGAGAAAGAAAAGGAGAACACGAGGAAGGTCGCCCCGATTACTGCCACGATAACTATGCCTCCTGCTGGCCGACCATCTTCGGTACAAGCTAGACCCATTCATGGAATTTTACAGGACGATTCTAAAGCGGTACGTGGATGTTGATCGACGATGAAGGAAAGAAAAAGAAAAATATGAAAATTTATATACTGCATTGCAGGACACGGAAAGAGCCATTGCTCGCGCAAGAAAAGATTTCTTGATCCGCCATCATTTGGATCGTACCACTGGCGTAGGTGAGTGTGTCGAAACAGTTTCAAAAGACATAGTTCAATTGGCCTAATATGAGATCCATTTTATAGTAGAAATTTTTAAAGTTTTTCTAACACTCAATGGTGATGACACGATAATTATTAAGCAATCTTTATTATTCAATTAGTAAGTTTGAAACTTTACCACGTGCACTACGCAACAGCGCTTATTACATTTATCATTTCGAAGCTGTTTCGCAATTTAATCCATTTAATTTCTGTAACGTATTTCCCTGTGGACATTCGATTGATTTCGACAATTACTACATGCGGAGAAAGCATCGTTGCAACATCTAAGAGCTCTGCGAGACTACAGATAAAACAGGATACTCACATTAGGCAACGACCATCTGTACAAATGTTCTTCCTTTTCAAAATAATCTTTTCTCTTCTTCCCTTTTCCGCATCAGGTGACGGCGCACTGCTTCCCTCTCCAACGAGAGAGAAGCTGGAGCCCGTGATACCACGGCGTCGGGAGGAAACGAAGGAGCACCGTGAAGAGATTCAGCCTAAGACCAAATCAAGTCCTAAGAACAGTCCGAGAACTGGTCGTTCTCAAAGCCTTGGTCCCACTGTGACTGAGCGTCGATCACCTAAACGTCAACCACCGCGTGCACCGTCCGTCACTAAAGACGCCAAGGTATTTTTTCGCCAGGAAAGAAACCCTCGATGAACACTTAACTAACGACGTTTTTTGTTCTCTTTTTTTTAAAGATTTAATTAATACTTAAGACTCGATCGTGCGTAAGCTTGAAATAATTTGAAGGCTAATTCATCTGATACAACGTTATCGATCGAGTTTCCTTTGTTCAGGAGAAAGAGAAGGAGCCAAAGGACAAGGAGAAAGACCAAAGGGAGAAGGGCGGTGAGCCTGAAAGGCATCCACGACCGAGTAAGTAACCCGAACGAGCATCGACACATCCTTCGTCATCTCTATCTTTTTTTTCTTTTTTTCTCTTTTTTTTGTAGAAAATTTGATAGAAAAGTCGATCGATTTAGTATCCAAGAGATCGTATTCCAAATCGATTGGCGCTCGTAATCTGACGAGTTCCGTTTGCATTTTCGTGCATATACCATTGAATTTGATTGGATAGAAGTCTCTCTCTCTCTCTCTATATATATATATATATATGTATTTATACATATTATGCGAGTTTGGTTTGCTGTTTGCTCTTGTGGGTCCCAAAAAGCCAAACCGTTCGTCATACCTGACCGTATTTTTTTGCCCTGTTCGAATCGTGTTGCAAGAGACATTCACCGCTTCTAACGAGTAAGAAGTATCGCTACGCTTGTACCTTTCTTTCTCTGTGACTGTGGTAACTTCATTAAAAAGAGTCGATCGACATATGTATATAAAAGATTCGTCGTAGATCGATCTCCGTAACGCGTTTCTTCTTTTCGTTGAAGCGAATTCTTTAAGCGGTGTGTGTCGAACACGTTAACTGCCAAATGGTCGTTAATGTTTTAGGCAAATGCATGATACTCCTGTTTAATCGTTACTATCTCTTTGTCTCTGCCTTTGAGTAACCACATCTCTAGTAACCAGTAGCCCATTTATTGATTGTCCGTGCAGAAAGTTTTGCGACATGTTGTTTATCCCTCTATCTTTCCCGAACAGCCTTCGTAAACCGCGAGATAGCCTTAACCAACTCGTTCACCCATTCCTAGTTGTATTAATATGTCCGAATATGTCGAGTAGACTGATATAATATCGATCGAGTAAATGAAAATCATCTTGACTGTTCGTATTCTTTTTCCCCGACATCATTTTTATTCGAATAATACATAATTGATGCGCTTGATCCAACTTAGTCCATCGATAGATAGATAATCCTGGCCACGTATCAATAATTGTTGTTTCATATATCTGCACCCCTAGCACCATGACTTTTCATCATACGTGACGCCTCTCGTTCACTCGTAATCATCATCGGTCTCACCATCTCTTCGATCTACCATCGTTCTTCGTCATCGTCACGGTCGTGTAGTCAGCCAAATAGTCATCATACATATCGACTCATCCATTGAACCATCTAGCGCCGAGGCGGTGAGCAACAAGCATTCGTATGTCAGTCGTAATTGCTTCACTTCAACTACAAATATTAACCACATCATTTCAATCCATTGATATTGTGGTCTCGCAAAGAAAAAAAAGAAAAAAAGAAAAACAATCTTATAATTTTATATCGTTATCTTCTTGACTGATTGAGATCACTGGATGCACCAATAGAAATAGAATAAATTTTTTTGACAGAAAACGAAGACGTCTTCCTTACATCCGCGTTCATCCGACCTCACCCCCCTTCCCCGACACCTTTTCTTTTCTTTTTTTTTTCTCTTTCTTTTTTTTTTCTTTGTCGCAACTTTGCCTCTTTTTCTTTGTCAAACAACCATTCAGTCATTAATCAGGCTAATTGCTGACATGAGTTGCTCGCGCGAAATCGATCACGATCGGATCGACGATCGTCCGAGCATCGTGATCGGATTGATCAGGAGTGGTAGCGGGTGTTTCAGTCACAGGCCCTGGCCGCGTACGTTGGAGCATACGGGAACCGTCGACGATTTCCTCGACAGGTTCGTCGACCAGCGTGCCGCCATTACCACCACCACCCTCGGGCCCAGGGCCTACTCCGTTCTACAGGAGGTCCCCGCAGGTCCATCGGAAATGTACGTTCTCTGTACCCAAGTACCTGCTGCCCGCTAGCCCAACTTTCACGTATTTTCAGATATTCTCTAAAACCCTTTATCCTGCACCAGTTATCACCCGGTCACCGTTCAATCCCCTCTCCCTTAAACCTCTTCTCTTTGCCTATGACCCTTGAACAGTTTAGAGTCTCTCATCTATTGTAGGGACAGAACGAAACGTAACACGATACGTGCAATTTGTTTGTTTATCTGTTTCTCCGCTTATCGTTGGACACTTTTCTCTTTCGATTAAACTGTTAAAGGATTGAACCGCGTATCGAATCGCGTTGGTCCCAATCACGATGTACAATAGAAACTCGATGAGAAATTCGAATGTCAGGATTAAACGTCGATTTTTTGAATAATTATTGCTGGTTAATAATAAGCTGGGAAGCTCTGTGTGGTCCAATTTGCGGTTGAACACTTTTCTCCCCGGTTTAAGTGATTCTTGAGTCGCGAATGCTGCAGCAATACCAATTGAAGCTTGTTCACTTCTTTCTTTTTTTTAATCTCTCTCTCTCTCTCTCTTTCTCTCGTTCTCTTTTTCTTTCTCTCTGTCTCTAACTTTCTCGTTGTTCCAACTGTTCAAGATTCGTCCACGCTCGAATATCTTTCGACACTTCCACGCGTCGCGTCGTGTTACGTCATTTTACAACGAATCAATGTACAATTCTCGACGCACACACGGCAACTACGTGAAATTTTTTCTTGTCTGTCAACTGCGTATGAGAAAAGTCTGATATTCGATTACGGACGCAATTCTGAGCATCAAGGTTCGGTAGCACCGAGAGACCCTTCAGCCCTTCGATAACCACTCCAATAAGAATGAATCTCAACGAAGCGGCGCAGCCTTGCTTAAAATGTATAATAATCACGTGGAAATACGAACTCTTTGTATACGAATACAAATGGACCGCGAAGATTAAACGTTCGAGTGATTCGTTGAAAAACGAATACATCGCAAAAAAAAAAAACTAAACGTAACGCGAATGCGTCGTTGCGTCGGTCTCAAAAGCTAAAGCGTCGAACATGTGTTCTAGGCGCGCGTAGAGAAACATTCTCTCTTGTCTTGGACTCTACTTCATTCCGCATTTACGCATTTTGTTACATTTTAAGCATGGCGATGCATCAATGAACGCTGTCTTAAACGCGTAAATTCCCTTAATAAGGACGATGGGCTTTATTCATCATTGTACTTTGTGTACCGTATGTTCTAGCCTTCCTCGCAACCACCGCTCCCCCCTATCGACCCCTTCATCACGTGAAACCCTCAACTACCACCACAACTACCACAATTACCACAACCACCATTACTACTACAGCCACCACTACCACTATAAACACGACAAATACAAGCGTAAAACCCCCGGTAAAGCATTCGGTTCATACGAGTGTCCATCACCCACCTACGTCGAGCGCTGCTGCTGCGGCCAGGCCAGACCGTGTTAAAGATATAAGCCGGTCCCACCAAGGTCCAAACGAGGCTCAGGCAAAAACCGGCCGCGACCAGACAGCTGCGGCTGCGGCCGCAGCCGCCGTCGCCGATCCATCCAAATCATCCTCCGATAGTCGATACGCGTCAAACCAAG
The DNA here is from genome assembly GCA_032399595.1 of Tetragonula carbonaria. Classification (NCBI taxonomy): domain Eukaryota; kingdom Metazoa; phylum Arthropoda; class Insecta; order Hymenoptera; family Apidae; genus Tetragonula; species Tetragonula carbonaria. The sequence goes on along the minus strand of JAUCRC010000012.1, from coordinate 704,861 downwards.
CCGCTACTGCCGTCCAACCTAGTAAGTAGCATGCTCTCTGCCAAAAAAACAAAACAAAAAAAGGCCTGTGTTCTTCTCCGTTTGCCTACTTTTGCCCGCTCGAATATATTGTACAACTAAACAACGCTTTCTTCGTGTCTTCGTTGCTATCATTATCGTTGTCGTCGTTGTTGTTGTTGTTGTTTTGTCGTTGTCGTTGTCGTTACCATTGTCGTGATCGCTGTTATTGTCTTTGTGCTATTCTCATTGTTATACGTAACATCCATCGGCAAAAGTTTAGTAAGACAACTTAGTTCATCCGAGTGTGCGGTACATCATCACCAGAGAGAAAGTTCTTCGTCCATCCATGAGTGTCGGAGGTGTCTTTCGTTTAATGGTGAAGACACCTCAGACGACTAACGATGAATTTCTCTAGTTTTCCATCGATGTACCACATTCTTCGATCGAAGTTATCCTGGATACTAAACTACAGTCCATCTTCTCATTCACTACGTTATCTACTCCGATTTTTCTCTACTCTCGATTTTCTATTTTCTATTTGATACGCCACTCGAATTTCTAATTTTCCTCTCATCCCTCGTCTTTCTGTCCCTACTCTCCCCCTACTTCTTTAATTTTCTCTGATACCTTTTTCGGAACAATACACGGAGGATGGCGACGAGACTGTCTCTCAGACTCCTGTGCGCCTACAGTTTGCACAGAACAACGGTTCTTCCCACATCAGGAAATAGAACGCCGGTTTTCTCCACGCGTTCCTCCTCATCGTCACAGATAACACGCAGAGACGCGTGTAACTTCTTTGCCGCGTTTTTCACTCGCGACACGCCGGCACCTCTCGCAATCAGTGACCAACACCGTTCTTTTAAATCCACGCTGCATCTCTCTATCGCTCTCTCTCTCTCTCTCTCTCTCTCTCTGTCTCTGCGTGGTCTCGCTGACGAATCGAGGAAGTACGAGGCATCCCTCGTATCCCTCGCGTGGTTCATTCTTTTCAAAGCTGATCCGTCTCGCTGAGTTTCGTGCCTTTGTGCGTTTGCCGTGGAGCTGTCGACTTGTTTGTTAGATCAGCTTTTCGCACCGAAACCACTTTGCACCGAACCACGATCCGAATCGTCGCACTCCACAGACACTCCGAGTAAAAAAGGGAACGGGGAGGGGGACCAAAAGGAAAAAAGAAAAAAAAAGAACGTATAGGGAAGTTAAGAAGAACGAGTCAGGTGGCAGTTGAACGTAAGTGTGCTTCCGACAGCGACGAACGATCATCCCGTCCAGAGAACACGAAAACGTTCTTTTCACACACACAGATACACAGAGAGGCAGACGAACACAAGCGCAACCGTGATTTTGCCTAGCTCGTGGTAATATGCGTATCAAGCAACACGTGACTCTTCTCGCTCATTCTTTCTTGTACTCGTTTTTCCCCCCCCCCTTCTTTCTTTCTTTCTCTGATTGCAGATGTAACTCGCAGGGCTTTTCGTCGAAGAGAAGCAGATAATCCGCGATATTTCACTAGCAGATCGACGTGCAATCGAGTAAATGTTTCTGCGGTAGAGAGAGAACAATAGCCTGTGTGTTAAAGCCCTTTGTCAACCTGTTGCGTGGCGATACAACACACAGCCGCACATTTATACACATTCCATGCCATCACACCAGATCTACTACTATTTCTACCTTCACTTACATATATAAATATATATAAATCTTTTTCTCCCCACATATGTCTATCTATTTATCTATCTATGTATTTATTTATCTATTATCTGTACACATACATACACGTATATATGTATATGTATATCTTTTCCTGCATTCTCTGAGTACGCTAGTGTACTTTTTATTGGGATGTTCTCTGTGCCCATTGTGTAGATCTCTCGTGCAACCACACAAATCACAACCGATCTCCGATATATCGGCGCTCGATGACTCGACCAACGTTTTCTTTTCTTTCTTTCTTTCTTTTTTTTTTCTTTTTTTTTTTTTGTCGCTCTCCTTTTCATCGGTGTGTGTAACATAACACCGATAGAAATTCACCTACGAGGAAAGACTAAGGAAGGACCAAGAGTCCTTTCCGTTTTCAGTGTTAAGAATTCGTCGTTCAAAATTGTCGTTTAATGATAGAACCGAGGTAAAAAATGATAGAAACACGGTGACAATTCATCGATGCATCGAGTGCAACTCCGCCCGAACTCGGGCAACGAAAACATATGGCGGAGGACACATGCCAAGTCGTTAAAAGCGTCGGTGAAACGTTACAGTGACGGCAGAACCTCAGGTAAACGGGGACGTGACCGGAGGGGAATCGAGCGTCACGTCGACGCCACCGTCGCAAACGCAACCGCCGGTCTCAGCCACCGCGGCAAGCCCGTGGATCGACGACGAGCCGGTTGTGAAAAGCCCGCCAGAACCAACCAGGGTAAAATCGCCGGAGCAGATGATCATGCGCTCCCCGGAACCGGTCAACTGGACCGTGCCGCTGGACACCGGGAAAACGTTCACTGTCACTCAAAACGTCAGAGAAGGTAGAGCTAACGTCAGAGCGAAATTTTTTCTTCCGTGTTTTTGCGAAAGAAAAAAATACTGGAATCTCTGGTTCTGACAAAAATCGACTGACTTAACACTAGAACTATCATTAAAGTGGTGAAAGTGACCAATTTATTTTTTTTATTTTTTTTTTTTTTTATGATTTCTGTTAGATATCTTATAGACGCAAAAAAACAGTGTATTTTAATAATTTCAATTTTCGTAAAACTTGATAATTTAAATTTTCGTAAAATATACGAATAAAAGCTCGTTAAATAAATACTTCATTGTATTATAAAGTTTCTCTATTTTTTTGACTTCAATGTCTCTGGTGGAAATATGTTTTAATCGTCTGGTAATTCTAGTGTTAAGAACATTGTCGATGAGCCTGGTCCGATTAACTACTAACTAATAAAAGATATTAAATAAAATCTATTTAAGAGTTAACATCACTGTTGTTTCTTAGAGAAACATGGAGGAACCTTATTGATAAAAATGGTTCAGAATAGCAACAATGATCTCAAGATTTCAAGGAATTCTCTCTTTGATGCATTAATCGATACAATCCAAGATTTACTATAAAAAGTATATCGAAAAACTGTTAGTCTAAGAGATTTTTAACTTCAATTTTATGAAATCTACTACGTAAAAAAAGTAAGAGTAATTCTTGTGTCCTCGTTTTTCGTGCGATAGATTTTACAAAATTAAACTTAAATTAATAGTTTTTCGACGTAGATTAATGTTTTTTTTTTTTATGGAGAATGTCGAACTGCATCGATTAATGCATTAAAAAAAGATATATTCTAAAAGATAATCTCTTGAAATCTTGTGGCTTTCTCTGTACAACTTTTCAAACTTGACTCAAAGTTCTTTCCCAAAAATAATGAAGATATTTAAGGTATTCAACTCTGTATATCAGAACGTATCCGCGATTCAACTCGGACTCGTAGAACGAATTTTTATTTAACATCGTTTATTTTCAAGAACCCCTAACGCGTCCGCATAGCGAGGCAAAGAGCTGGGCACCTTCGTCGGTTCCGTCGGCCCCGCAATCCGCACCACCCGAATTGGCGGCACAGCACAAGTCGCAACACTCCCAGCATTCCGGATACAAGTCCCCAGAAAGCGAGAGCGTTTCTATCGGTAGTTTTAGCGGCTTGAACGGACACAAGGACATGGATTCCGAAAGGGACAGTCCGTTGCCTTCTAACATTCAGGCTGCCGGTACCATCGCGCAAGGTGAAAATGTAAGACTCTGTTTTCAGCAATATTCTCGACGATATTCCAACAGAAATAAAATTTAGACTATGCTATCCAAATTGAGTGTCACGTCTTTCAATAAACGACGAGGCAAGACATTTTTGGTAGATTTCATCGCAAAATACAAACCAATCGTCATAGAACAATGTTACGAATAAGGTTTGCAAATTATTGACTACCGACGACTAGAGCATAAAATTTAAGTATCAGAAACGTTACAGTAAAAAACTGGAAATGCTTTATGATACAATAAATTGCTTTACAAGCTTTTATTTGCACATTTTTTGAAAAATCATTTAAATTTTTAAAAATACATTATTTTACGTCTATAAAAATTTCTAACAAAAATTATAAATTGGTCATTTTGACCACATTGGTAGTTCTAGTGTTGAAATCTATTATCAGAAATCAAGTTCGAACTTACTATTTTGCAATTTCACGAAGGAGAGGCGTTAAATTAGTCAGCCAAGATAGCGTGATTTGACAGAGATTTTAATTTCTCGTGAAGATCTCTGAGAAGTCAATAATTCAGAGGCGACTGACGAACTAAAAAACTAAAAAACAATGTCACAGTCTCCAATTATAAAATTAAGTCGTAGATGTATATGAAAACGTGGTGGAAAATTAAGTTAAACGTTAATTAAGAAATAGCTAAGAGGGATACATTTAAGCGATATTATATCCCGTCACAAATAATCAATATCGTAAGATAGACTTTCTATTAAAATAACAAAAAAAAAAAAACGAAGTTCGAAAAAACGTGATACTCAATCTGGATCAATAACCGTGTGTACATTTCGAATCTATACAGTAAAACCTGTTTTTGTGCGGTGGATAGGGACCGCATAAAAGAAATCGTACAAAAAAATATTCTGAAATTTTATAAATGCTTACATATAATAAACAACTTTGTACGATATACTACCTAAAATTGTTTTTATGCGGTGAACAGGGACCGCATAAAAAAAGTCGGACTTAGAAAATACATCAATGATTTACGAAATAGATGAGAGAATGCTTTCAATTAAATTAAATATTTAAATTAGACCCGAAGAAATTGTAAAAATATTTAATTCTTCATTGTACATATACATGGAGAAGTTTTCAAATTATACATTAAACAGTTTGCTGCTACTCGTCATAATCTAAAACGCGCATTCATATATTTTACTCGCACGTTTGTGTATAACTCTGATCGTGGATTCACCTAATTTAAATTCGTTAGCAACAGCTGTGGATCCTTCACCATCTGCTAGTCTATTTAATATTAGAATTTTTGTTTCTAATGGAATTGTCTGTCTTTTTACTTTCTTTTGGCTATAATTATTCATTTTAAGGGAGTACTTATGTCTAAAAATAAGATAAAAATCATAGAAACTACATATAAATAGAAACAAAAGTAACTAATTTATTTACCTTTAATCTCACTATAAAATGAATCCTTAATCACGTGAATCGTGGATAAAACTCTGAATACGAAGCGTATACTGTTCGCGCGTCGAGCGACAATATGTACGTAACTGACTCTGCCTTGTCAAGAGATTGTTTAAAACAAATGAACAGAGCGTCGCGAAGTCCAGATACATCGTTGTCAAGGAGACCACGTAATCAGAGTTCGTCCACAACATGTATATGTACATTGATATGAAACATTAAATTAAACTGGTGCTAACGCCGCCAAGATTCATATACCGCATAAAAATAAATCGCACGAAACTGAATACAATGCTCTCTCGGAAATTGATAATAGAATAAATAGAAACTTCGGTCCACAAATTGCAGGAATCAGGCGGTACCGAGGAAGAGTCGAAAGAGCAACAAAGACCGGAACCATCGATAAAACCAGTACCAGGGACGAGTTTAAGATGCTTGGAAGACCCGGGCTTCGAATACGATAGGAAAAAGGAGGGGAATGGTCAACCGACAACAACATCGACCATGACGACACCGTCATCGTCGACGGGCCCTCAACAAGGTTACCGTATCCTAGAAGCAGAATTGCCTCAAGGTGCTACCACCACCGACAGTGGTGGTGGTGGTGGCGGCGGCGGCGGCGGAAGCAGCGTGGGCGGAACAGGAAGCGGCAGCGGCGGCGGTTATGAGGCACCACTGTTCGGAAGTACCAACGTGCCAGGCACCGCACAACGTTCCGCAGCAAGCGAGGTCCTGGAAAAAGCGCGGAACCGCTTCGATAAATTCTGGGGGAAGGGCAGCGGCTCGGAGAATTAGACGGTCTCGAAGGGGAGCAAGTAATAAACGTAGTAGCAGAAACGTCCTCGAAAGCGGGGGAGCAAACAAAAATGAGGGAAAAGGAGAGAAAGAAAGAGAGAGAGAGAGAGAGAGAGAGAGAGAGAGAATAACGGATGAAACGATTCGACGAGGTTCCTGCGGAAGCTCCTTTCGTGGTTCGTCTGCTCGTTCCTGTTGTTTCTTTTTCTTTTCTTTTTTTTTTTTCTAGCGGGAACGAGACTTCTCGTAGGTTCCTTTCCGTCTTACTCATCACGTGTTGAGCATTCTTCGTCTGGAAATACGTTCATCGAGAGATCTAGATACTTCGGAGAAGAACAAGTACCGGGATAACTCGTGAGAAGAAGAGTCGAAACGATTTGAAAGAGGGATCTTCTCGAGGAGAGAATGAGAAGCTTAAAGAGTATTTGGAAATATTTGGATTGACGGACGATCCTCAAAGATCGTCGAAGACAAAGAATCCTCGAGAGAACAACGTGCGACAGCGAAGAAGAATCGACGAAAGATGTTCGTAAGACGATCGAGAACGAAGACGGTGCGTGCGGGCAACGCGTCAGTCTCGTTGAAGCTCGAGGAATAGTTCGGAGACACGCGTTCGGTGAATACACACATGTACACACATGACACGATGCACACGCGCATACACACGGCAAAGATTGTTGATTCGTTATTCGAGAGGCGAGAAAACACGTTCGATCAAGAGGAATCGACAGGGAAAATTTCCAATGTACACGCAGGTCACGCGAATATTCGGTTCACCCACGGATACACACGAGATGTACCACACGATGCGACACACATAGAAAGACACGCACTTAGAGACGAACACACGTGAGTCAGCAAGTTTTCTAAGGTATTTCAAGAGTGATCTCGAGGGATCCGTCGTAGTTAAGCCCGAATTCTTTTTCCATTGATAGTAAGAAGCAAGAAAGGAGAAAATAAGGATGAAAATATGACGACACGGTGACGAATTCGAATCGCGAGGAAATAAAATACAGCTTATCGCTATAAATAAGATGGGAAGGATACAATAGCCTTCAGCCGCTTTGTGCGTTTTATATAAGTATATATATACATACATATATATATATATATATATACATACAGAAAACAATTATGTACGTATACACGCGAATATGAATGTATACAATTAATGGGCATCGCACTCGCGGATCACACGGTCACACGGTACAGACAAAATTCTTCGGATCTTTCCAACGTCGATCGTTCCCAACTTTCGTCTCGTCAATCACTGACTAATTATATTTAGAGAGAATGAAAGATTTTTAGACAGAGAATTATTAATCGTCCGATCCGTTGAATTATCGATGCCACCGTGGAGAGATTAGTATTTCTTTTAAATACAGAATAACTCTTTCTCCGAGCGTTTGCCGAATGGAGGGTTTTCCCATTCCACTCCATTCCCGCGTATATAAAATCCTCGATCGTTCTGAAATAAATTCACAGAGACAACGTTACATTGCTGCACAACAACGCTAATATTCCTCGACCTCGCAAGTTCGTACCAGTTTTTAAGAAATTTGTCCATCAACTGTTGTTCGCTGAGCATTTTCCAGTTACCTCGGAGAGAATGAAATTATCATTAGATAATTCCATTAAATGATCAGATATCTGAATAATTTTTCCCGAAAGTAATTTCTTTAAGAACGGTCGAGCATATCACATCCGACGAAGAAAACTTCCCGAATATGCTTGGCAAACAGAAACTTACCATCAGCAAGCGAAACGAATTACTGTAGTGAGGCGTAGTGTTTCATTTTTTCTTTTTTCTTTTTTTTTTTTTTCTTTTTCTTCCCTTACACGTGACGCGAATTCTCGAGGTTCACGATTTAGATATCACCGAGGACAAAGAAAGGAAAAAGTTCGCGCGCACGTGCGAATCAAACGTATCGTCAAGGAACCAACGAGAATCGAGGTGAAACGAAGGGCAATATCTGCACCAAATTCCTTCGAATTTTCGCGCGTTGCTTCGATTTTAACGATTTTGAAACCTGGTGCTAGTCGAAACGTGCATCGAAATTACGGAGCTGCGAGATCCGAGTTGAACAGAACAGGAGAGTCGATAATCCAGGGGAAACGAAACGGGAGGAAGAAAGAGGCAAGGTGAACGCTGCAAGCTGCATTCCGTCTGATTTCTTATAACGAAATTAAATTCATTCGTACGTTCCTCTTTCGAGCTAATCGAAGACGAAGAAGAAACGAGAGGAGAAATTCAAGGACACGCTCGGGGCTCGACAACGGGGGGCTCGACAACGTCTTGAAAAGCGGAAGATGAACAGCAAATGCGAGAGATGACGATACGAATTTGAGAAAGGCGAAACTCGACTGAATATGAAACTGGCAGAGTAAGGGCACGTCTCGTGAGAATTACAGGGAGAGATAGGAGCCCCTTGTTCTCACTTCGAGGACGATGGAAGGAGAGGAAAGAAAAATGCGGAGAAGAAAGAAAAGAAAAAAAAATTACGAAAGAAATCAAGCGATGGAGCTTTTTCTCTCTTTCACGCGCATTTGGTACACCACACTCCATCCAGATCCACGTCCAAGAGTCAACCAACCGTAGTGAAGCAGTATAATGATAATGATTAATATGATAGATACTCTAATAATAAAGAAAAACAATTACTAAGGCAAACCAAAAAAAAAAATTAACAAAAAAAAAATGAAAAAAAAGAAAACGTATGGTAAAAGGATTACTAAACGAACGACTGACGAGGGACTCGATGAAAGTGAAAGATCAGGATATCGACGAAAGATCGTGGCTAACATTTTTTTTTTTTTCTTTTGGAAATGGTTGATCAAACGATAGCCAATCGACGACGATTATTTCAGAGTTCAATGAAATTATTCGTGGTTTTGTGAAACGAAAAAAAGAAAATAATCAAGATAGATTCCACAAAGAATTGAAATGTTCTTCGTTTGTACGAATTTATTTATTTCTCTCGAAATTTTTAAAATTAATGTGGCCTAGTTTTTTTTCTTTTTTTTCTGCAGAAAATATAAAGAATTAAAAGAAAGTGTGCCTCTCGATGACGTAATTGGTAAAAACAATGAAATTCATCGTTGATTAAGCTATCGTTCCGATTAGAAAGTAACATTTACAGTTTTCTTCTTTCTTTTCTACGAAAGTTACGATCCTATCTACCTTCTTTCCTCGATTCTCCCTCACCTTTCCCTCGATTGTGTTGTAAAAGCTAGGAAGCTTTACCTCTGCTTACACCGATCTGTCTGATTCGCGACAGAGACGAACACGGTTGGATGGAACGCATGCGAAACGATACACGGAAATATGCTTTGATGGAATGCATGTGAAATGATACACAGAAATACGCTTTAATCGAATATCTATCATTTATCTTTCGGATCTTCGATACACTGGCGAATTATTAAAACAAAAATTCTATATTCTAGATGAAATTTCGTATCTTTCTCAAAACGTAGGAAATTTTTTCCCATTGTTTTCTTCAAATATGGATCTTTGATCACACGCTCCCGTTTATAAATCACCAGATCACTTTGTCATTTTTTTTGAACAAAATCATTGCTATAAATCACTGATACAATCCTCTCGCATGAATTTGCTGTTTAATTTCATTACGCGTACAATTTACAGCAATATCTTGACGCGAAATTAATAATATGTGTACACGTGTAATTTAAATAAATGTTATTGACCGACGAGTCAAAGTTTGCGATGAGAATGAAAACTTTGTAGAATTTTCGAAAAACACGATGTCACGTTATTGCACAGATCAATGAGAAAAAGATCAATAAGACAAAACTTTATATGACAAATTATTAAAAAAAAGTTTTAAAAAAGAGAAAGAAGGGATTATAGAATGGCCTTTGTAATAGTGAATAATCAGATCGTGTGATGTAAATCGTTTTGATAAAATTGAGTAACTGGTGATTTATGGACAGAAGTATGTATTTTGATATATTATATTTAATCCGTCTCAGTTTTGATTTATGATCAAGATTTAGCGAATCTCGTTTAGCAAACTTGCGTCAAGTGTCGAAAGCTGTACTCGACGCGCTCGCCATTTTGGCGAACACGATCTATTGTGATAAGCGCTCGATAAGCTGCAACTCAAGTTACTATTTAATTAGGACGAATCGAAACAACCAAAATAACGCTTGTTACGGTTGTTACGACACGATATTTCTAAAAGGATAACACTCGAAACAGTGGCGTTCTACGAACTATTATTATTATAACATACTGCGCTGTTACTATTGATGATTATTCTAATTGCGTCATTGCGATGATTGTGATAATGTGTATTTACTTATCGCCATTGTTAGAAGTGTTATGCTGGGGAAGAGAGGAGAGGTTTTTGAAAGCGCCACTGATTCGACGAATTTCACGTTGTTTAATTTTTGTTTCGTTAATGAATGAAAAGGCAAAAGAAGGGAGCGCAACAGGAGGTAGAGGAAAGACGTTTGAACAGTTTGGTGTAAGCGCATCGAAACGGAGACGGAAATGTTGATCAGCAAGGCTCGCTGCCGCTTTAAAAACATGTCGGAGAAGCACCTCGCAGAAGCTTACACTGCCCATCCGAATTTAGAAGCTGATTTATCCTGTGATTTCCAGAACGTCACACGGCATCATCCGTAGAGCTATTGTATGTATAAATTATACTATATTCGACCTCGACTTTCGAAGCAGAGAAATCGCGAGACACGCGCGCGGCTTAAAGGAAATGCAATTTCGTAAATCGATCAGAAACATCAACCAGCAACCGTGCATTCGAAAATTGTTCCTGTTCCCCAAACGGGAGTAAAGAAACCTAGTGAAGAACTAACTAAACTTTACTCAGAGGAAATCTTGATTTATTTTTTATCGACGAACATCTAGTTCTAATCGTTTGTACGATATTTCATGAAACTCGAAGACGAAATTCGATGTATGAAAAATTGTTCTCTTTCCCTTCTATTGCTACGCGTGTCCGAGTATAAAGAAATTAGGTGGAAGAAAAGGCTTGGAAGTTCGAAGATCGAAAAAATTTGCGACAATCGTGATTTTTGTCTAGTCGTCTAACAATTTGTTGTTTCGCGTAAACATTTCTCTTCTTTTTCTTTTTTTTCTTTTTTTTTTTTCCTATAACTATCGAACCAATGCTTCCCTCCTCGTCATTCCAAGCCTCTCTTTTCGCAGATATGCACGTAGACGAATTGTTGCGCGGTGAAGAAATTGCAAAATCATCGATACAACGGACCTTAAGAGAGACGACAAATCTCCGTGAACGTGCTGGCCACGTTCTGGCGACACGCGTACTTTTTTTTTTTTTTTGCGTGTCCAACGATTAAAGATTCAAAGGAATAAACCGATAGTACACGGAAATAAAAGAAAAAGACGTAGTCTTCTACGATAATACTTAGGAGACTTTTTTTACGATTCAGAAAAGATTAACTAGGTAGAAACTCTGATGGCAGAAACTACTATCGTGGAGCTATCATTTTCTTTCAAAAGAAGTAGGTAGGAAATCAAAAAAGATGTAACGTGACACGTGAGTAATTACTGTTCGGGGTTTCGCCTGTTTCCTCTCACCTCAGTCTTTATGCCTACTTATACATAGATAGGTCGTGCTAAACACGTATAAATGTATCTATATACATTATATAGTATATTATTAAAAGAACAACGCGCGGTGGAAGAAAAAAAGGAAGGATGACGTTAGAACAACGATGGTGATGAAACGAAGAGAGTTGAACGGATAAACCAAAGTGAGAAAGCTGTTTTGTCAGAATAAGAGAATCAATTGTTGTGGATATAACGACGACGTGTATACTTTATGATACAACGAATAGAGCAAGTGATTATCTGGTGCTGATTGGATCGATTTTTTAATCTCTTATATCTTTCTTTAATAATCTCGAATTGGGAATGATATCTTTTTCTTGCTTTTTTTTCTGGTTTAGAAAAAATATAAATATCGTTAAGTGGTTTATTAATGTTAAGCGTTTGTTAACAGAGGAACGAGACACGACGAGATTTCTCGTATTTTACAAAACAGATCGACAGTAAGGGACAGTAAGGGAAATCGAGCGTAGTATCGCAAAGCTGAACGATCGTGATCAACGGTGACAGAAAATTATGCGGGTTCTTCGTTTATATTTTGTCATACAAAAGTACGCGTTTCTTCGATTAATACGTAAGCAATCGTTATATCGACGAAACTGTTGGATCCGAATCGTTTGCTATAATGTAACATTCCCGTTATTTCATCCACACCGTCAAATGTGCGAGAGACAGTTCAAGGAGGTATTTCAAGGAAATTATCAAGAATTTTTAACTTTGACTTTACTGCCAGGTCATAACATACTAAACATACAAATGTAAAGTTTAGTTCCAATTAAAGTAAATATATAAACGTGATATTTTCTCATTTTTGCCACGTTATTGCAAACGATTCGACCGCTATATATCTGATCCCAATTCCGAAATTTAGAGACAACGATATCGTATTTCAATATATATAATTTAATAAAAACATGGTAACGAGCGGCTGGAAATTTCAGGAGAGCGACTTCTTCTTTCGCGATCACTGACCGTCTTCTTTTTTTTTTTTTTTCTTTTCTCTATATTCCCTTCCCGCGCTCAATGTGCACATTCCGGGACCGATTTATGTAAAAATTTGTTGTCTGCGAATGAATGCAAAATAGAGGAAGCGAGGATGATTTACTTAACGTGGGTTGTTTACAGAGGAACAACTTATCACGGCAAACGTAAATATTAAGCATTACGTAACACTACGGTACATTTGCGCATCCCCTTCTCGTCCAAAATTGCGTTTTTACTCTCCGATTGCATCGTAGAGGAAGATCATTTATTACAATAAAATTGCAGATTATTATGGCTATATATATATATATATATATATATATATATATATGTATATATGTGCGTGTGTGTGTGTGTGTATGTATGTATGTATGTATGTATGTATATATTATTATATATACACACATATATATATATATATAAATATATATATATTATATATTAGAAATTGAAATATTCGTAATAAAGAACACGCCGACGCTTCCTGTGACTCTGGACTATTTTAATTGTGTTCTAGAAAATTAATCTCCCTTTCTTTTTAGCATATTACACCAACCTTTGACATTAATTTCTTTAGAAAATATAATTACCGAGAGATGTGGAATACGCGCGAACGCATAAGATCTTGTCGTTATTTAAGCATTCCAAAATAATTTATTGTCTATATACACAATTCGGTAAAAGATATTATACATTGCCGTACAGTGCTCAATTAGCAGCTTGTAAGTATTCTAGTCCAATAATTGAAAACAGAGAGAAATTTTCGATTCTTATAAAAACTATCTTAATAAATAGGTCCATCGTCTAAATTATCGTCTTCATCACAGTACCCTTCTCCATTATCGATAATATAATCTGATTCATATAATCAGTTCATTTCCTCTTTAGTCCTTTATCTAGTTCTAGTTCCTCATCGTTATTGACCTTCTCTTTTACTTCTTTCCATTTCACTTCTTTTGTCTATGTATCAATGTCCTTTTGGTTTTTCTTTGTCTTCTCAGATTCTTACTTTTTTTTAAATTTTTTTTGCAATTGAAATTCCAATTTTACCAACATTGTCATTTTTATCAATAATCAGACTTTGAAACTCGTTTGAATAAATTTCAATATCTTTTTTATTTACAGAAAGCAATACATTGTTAAGTGATATTCGTATGTATTCCGCGCATCTTCTCTTTAATTTTAGCTGATAATTCATTTTTGGAATAACATTTAAGGACGATGATTTGTACTTTAAAGAAGAATATTTTGATAAAAGTTGTAAGATTGATTATGATAATGCTTCTTCTTTATTAAAACCTAACTTGCGTTTTAATTAACGTGAAAGGTTATCTTTCTTATTTGTCAAAACCCATAATTGTGAAAACCATAATCGTGTTACGTACTACGTTCTAGTTTCCAACAGTAACAATAGAGTAAAAAATTGAAGGCAACGTTTGTTTCAAATTCTGGTAATTATAAATATATTCTTAATTATTTTGGCCATTATTCGGTTTGAATGAGAAATACAGAGTATTGATATTTTATAAAATACTCTAAATTTTAAATCAAACCTTTTGAATCACGAGTTGCTTTTCCTCGTCCCTAATAAGTTCTTCCTGTTTAGCAGCAAACGCCTCTTTGTCGTAAATTACTTTAATTATAAGAGAGCAGGAAGGACATGTGGCTTCTTCCACTCCAGCAGCTAACTCTGCCTTAGATATTTGGAACTGATCCCCACAAGGACATGGATAATAATATACTTCTTCATCCTCATCATATTCAAAATCTTCAATTTCTACTTCATCGTGATACACAGACATAATTCTGACAACACGTAGTAGTGAAATTCTCTAAATGAACTCAAGTAGAGGTTAGAAACACACATCCGATCAGTGATCATAACAGCATGACATAAGTAGCTAACTATGAAAATGATATAGATAGTTAACTCTATGAAGCAAAAAGTTTACATTTTCATCTTTTCCTTTTAAATAAAAAATAATTTTATACAAATATTTCAGTACACTTTTTTTTGACAGAGTATAGAACGTTTAAATGTAAAAATAGAATAAAATCTCTTAGTTCATATGCAAATTTTTGGGATAAGATACATGTATAATCACACCCATCTACATGTGCAATGATATAAAGAAATATATTATTAGTATATATACAGTAAACAAAGTTATTTTTCTAAAATATCATCCAAGAAAATATACATTGAATGTTATCTAGAACAGCGTAATATAATTGTTGTTAAAAATAAATTCCAAAATGATTAATATCCATGAATGAAATATTCAAATACGTTTGTATCATATATTCTTAATAAGAAATAAAATATTTACGATTTTAACGATGCATCACGAATTGACATATACTTTGCTAAACTCAGCTGTTTTCTATCAGGTGATTTTGACATTCTTATCTTCTTTCAGATTAAATGAAATCATCTGTTACAGCATCGTTCATATCATACGCCTGACATAGAAGAATATATACATTAGTTATGCGCCAGTGTAATTATTGGTATAAAGGGCTACTCTAGAGCCTTTTAATAATTTTCTCATTTAATTAACAAAATAGACGTATCAATGCATCTTTCTTGATAAATAAGAACATAAAGGTAAGTTGTTTGTGCCATGTAAATGGAATAAAGTAAGTGAACATCTTATTATAGTGTAATATTCGAGATTCCATCAAAATGTTTGCTAAATGTCACGAAAATAAGATTTCGAAGAAAAATAATCAAACCTATTACTAATTTTTTTAATATCTCCGAATATTATCTTGTGTCGTATAAATGATTTGACGATTTAAAGGTTATACAACTTGCACAAGAACTGAAAATATTGCAAAGTTCTGTTACTTTTGTATGGTTAGTAAAAACTTTTTGTTTTAAAATCCTTGTCTCTTGTTGCCTTCATTAATTATTTCTTTATATTTGATATATTCATTGTCTATTAGTATATTGATACACTTATATATATTAATGTTTATAAGTAAATAGTAAAAATTATGAGGTTATGAGAAGAATAATATAGCTATTGCACATGCATAAATTATATGTTAAATGAAACTCTTGCATGATACACAAGTCAAAATATTTCTTTGTAATCAAGTAAGAATATTTATAACAGATGACGACTGAAGAATATGATACAGAAATGGATTACTCCGATTCTGATTGCGGAGATCCAGGTTACGAGGATTATTATAATGTACACCCGTGGGATGGAGAAGGTGACAATGACATAGATAATGATCAAAATAGAAGAGATCCTGAATATGCTGTGTATGACTGTTTAAGAATTGAGGAAGTGGAAAGACTTTTGAACGAGGACGTAGAATCATTAAGTAATAGTCTTCACATAACACCATCTTTAGCCAAAGTTTTATTACACGCACACAATTGGGCATTACAAGATATCATTGCAAAGTACCGTACCAACGCTTCCAGTTTGTTAATCAATTCAAAAATAAAACCGTTGCCTCCACTGGATTCATTATCAGGACTAAAAAGTCAAAGAAGTGGATTATGTTCCGTTTGTGTTGCAATTCAATCAGCTGAGAAATTTTCTACTTTAACATGTGGACATTCATTTTGTAAAGACTGTTGGTGTATGCATTTTGAAGTACAAATAAGCCAAGGTATTTCTACAGGTAAATTTATTGAAGAAAATAGATAAAATTATCTAAACTGCTGAATTAAGCTTAACTAAGTTAATGTTAAACTAGGAATAAGCTGCATGGCACAAGACTGTAATGTCTTAGCTCCAGAGGACTTTGTTTTATCTTTACTTACCAAGCCTAACATGAGAGAAAGGTATCAACAATTTGCTTTTTGTGATTACGTAAAGTCTCATCCACAATTAAGGTTTTGTCCTGGACCCAATTGTCAAATGATTATGCGTTCAAAAGAACAAAGAGCAAAAAGAGTGATGTGTTCATCATGTAAAACTGTATTTTGGTATGCATTCGACATTTTTAAATACTTCTATTGTTGTAGTGTGATTCAATTAAAAAAATTGTAATAATTTCAGCTTCCGATGTGGTATTGATTATCATGCACCCACTGATTGTAATACTATGAAAAAGTGGCTAACAAAGTGTGCAGATGATTCAGAAACAGCCAATTATATTAGTGCTCACACCAAAGATGTTAGTATTTAAGTCTTTATGTATTATATTACATGTTTTATAAAAAAAATACCCTCTGATTTTTCAGTGCCCAAAATGCCATATTTGCATAGAAAAAAATGGTGGTTGCAATCATATGCAATGTTATAATTGCAAATATGATTTTTGTTGGATGTGCCTTGGAGATTGGAAAGCACATGGAAGTGAATATTATGTATGTTCACGATATAAAGAGAATCCTAATATTGCTCATGAAAGTGTTCTTGCACAAGCAAGAGAAGCTCTTAAAAAATACCTTCATTACTATGAAAGAGTAAGTTACTTCTTTCGAAGATTAACTGATATATCAAAAACATTCTTAATTATGCTTAATTACACTTCAGTGGGAAAATCACAGTAAATCATTAAAATTGGAAGAACAAACTCTAGAAGCCATAAAAATGCAAATAAATAAGAAAGTAATGAACTTTAGCGGGACATGGATAGATTGGCAACATTTATTTGCAGCTGCGTCACTTCTAACACGTTGTCGTTATACTTTACAATATACTTATCCTTATGCTTATTATATGGAACCTGGACCACGTAAGGAATTGGTAAATATTTATTTAAACTTTTAAAATATTTAATAATTTTGGAGATAAAAAGCTAAATATATGATAAATATTTGAAGTTCGAATATCAGCAAGCGCAATTAGAGGCAGAAATAGAAGATCTTTCTTGGAAAATAGAACATGCGGAAACAACAAACCGCGGAGATTTGGAAAATCAAATGGATATTGCTGAGAAACGTCGAGTCACTTTGCTGAAGGACTTCCTTGAGGTATAAGTACCAAGTGATCGTGATTATTTTGTTATATCAGTACAGCCTCTTTCACAGCCAAGCCAAACTTACGAAACAGCTATAGTTTAGTTCTTAAAGTATTGTATTACAACAGCTATTATTTACACGTTTAGTTAATTATTCGTCATTAAAAAGAAAATTTGTAATAGTGCATAGAATCGTTTCAATTGACAATGTTTTAGAAAATAAAGGAAAAATAACGAGGTTGAGAATCTAATTACAAATAGGTTTAGTATTAAGTATTTTTTGTTGATTAAACGATTTTTAAATTATTTTTATCAAAGAGTTTTTACATTTTTATTAAATTTAGTGTACGCAGAAAGAAAAATTGTTCGTTACTTCGTTATGTAATCTTACATAAATAAAAAATTGTATAGATACTTTATTCACAGAAAAAATCGAGAGAAAGGGAGAGGGAGGGAGGGAGGGAGAGAGAGAGAGAAAGAGAGGGAGAGTGAGAGAGAGAGAGAACATCAGTGAGGAGTAACATCTAAAGTGTATCAACTAATAGTTAAAATTTGATATAGAATATATATGATTTCCTAGTCTAAGAGTATTTCCATAAATATTGTATGATTACAACGTTTTCTTTGAAATTCATATTTAGAAGACCATTTTATTAATGCTATTGCGTAGCTAAAACAAAAGATGTAAAAATTATTGATTTTATGAATTTTATAAATTATAACATATATTTTATCAAACGAATATTTAAATATGAATTTCATTTATTCTGATTCAATGAGTCCCTTGATTTCTTATTTCGAAGTATTACTAACTATTGAGAAACGTTCCGTACTAACGAGATCGGCTGAAAATAAAAAAAAAAGAAGAGGAAAAAAACAAATAGCCTAACAATTTAATTAGGTACCAACAAATGATACCTTTATCATGTAAATATCGTGGTAATGTAAAACAACGTGACATTTTCTATAATTAGACTTAAGGTGCATGCAACGATCAATCCGTTAAAGAAACGTAACGAAATTTTTTTCCAATTATTTATATATGAGAATACATTAGAATAGGTATGACCGATCTTTTAATAAAGAATCCCATTTAAACTTAACGGCCATTGTGGAAAATAAATGTAACAATTAATATATCACTAAGAAATAAACTTTACCGCAGCAATTGTATCCTTTTTTTTTCTTTTTTTTTTAAATATTTTTTATAGACCCGTGATAAACATAGAGCTACTATGAATTAAAATACCGCAACGAAAGATATTAAAGGAATTATGTTGAATTTTTGAAAAACATCAATTGTTTTCCATTTGATGATGTAAGTCGAATTGATTATCCTTGTTTTTTTAGTTTGTTTGTTTTTATTACATATTTTATTATTGCAGTTTGAAAATCAACGATGTTATCGTATCAAATACTTGGCTTTCTAAATTTCAATATGGCGCGCAGTATTTTTCCGTTAGCCCCGATGAAATGATAAAAGATATTCGTGTTTTTCTTTCATCGTTCAACATTCAGTATACATTCAATATATATTTAAAATATGTCGAAAATACTTAAAATATAGTGAAGATACTTAATTAATTATTTAAGTCAAAGATTTTGTACAATAATAGACTTCTATGGTGAATGTAAAAAATTCAAACGATGGTTACCTTGAATCCAAAATGTTTCTGTACATGCGACGTTATTCTTCTTGTGATTTAAACTTGTGCCTTTGCACAAGAAGACAAGGCAGTTTAATTTTGAAAACCAGAACTCTCTCGAAATTTACAAAAGCTGTACGTTGGAAAATTCAAACGAACAAGTTGCGTTAAAAGTTCACGTTCGATATAATGTGCACGAAATTTCGCGTTTTCGTTCGAGTTTTTCATAATTAACATTCGTACCAGCGTATTGCATTGCTCGCGTTCAAAAGCGGCGGAACAACGCGATCTTTTTAGATCACAGAAATACACGATTGACGAAGCAACTTTTAACCGACCGACGCCTGTGGCGCGAGAATGTTACACGTTCAACTTTTCGAAATTTCAAAATGGCGCGTCCGATTGATTGCTACGGTTAGACAAGCGGACCGTGCAGACACCACGAAATCGGAGATGTATATATTGCGAAAATATATCGAGGTATCGACGGGTCAGCGATAAGAGCGCTGGTTTCATCTGTTAACCACTAAGAGAGAGCGTATTGCTGTCAATAACGAGGAACGAAGTTCGTTCAGTGAGAAAGAAAACACAGTGAGATCAAGGTGATCGTGCTCCTCTGTATGACAGACGGAACTGTCATATTCTACCGAAGTGTGCATTTATCCCCGAAACATTCAAAGACAGCGACGCAACTATGGCGATGGGCAAAGGGTTTCGCGTCTACGAAAAGTTAAAACCACCTAGCCCACATTCACTCATATTAGAGCAACGAAATCGAAAGGAAACTGTTCTTTTCGAATCGCAGGCAGTCGCTGTTCTTTGTAAGTACATTATTATCACGATTAATATTTTTCTGCAGACTATCCTTTAACTTTAATCTCTCGATATTTTTTTCGTTTAAGATTATCGTTCAAAGAGTACAAGAATTATTAAGTAGTTTCCTTGATTCGTCGTTCGATTTCGTTTGTTATAATTGTTTAAAAATGTGACTTTAAACATTACTTTACAGCTGCTGAAGAAACAGAAACTTTGAAAGGGAAATACACAAAATTATTAGACGCATATGGATGCGTAGGTGTCTTGCAACTAAACGCAGGCGAAAATACTTTATTGTACCTTGTTCTTGTCACTGGCTGTTTCTCGGTTGGTAAAATAGGAGAATCTGAAGTGTTTAGAATTACACAAACACATTTTGTACCGCTTCATTATACGCAAAGCAACGAGGATCGTATATCTGAAGTTAGAAAAGTTCTTAACTCTGGTACATTTTATTTTTCTTGGTCCGCTAATCAAGAGCCTCTTGACATTACCCTTAGTGCACAGAGAAGATGCAAATCTACAACAACTGACAATAGATTCTTCTGGTTAGTATATATTATGTGTATTGTTTATGTCGCAGATCTTGATTTTCTTTTTTTTCTCATATATAAAATAGGAATCGAATGTTACACATACATTTATTAAGATATGGAGTGGATACATCTCATTGGTTACTTAAAGCTATGTGTGGTAGCGTGGAGATTCGAACTGTATATGTTGGTCACAGGCAAGCTCGTGCTGTCCTTATGTCTAGATTAAGTTGTGAACGAGCAGGCACAAGGTATTCTTCGTTCATTTTTAACTGAATACAAACAGATCATAAACTAATTATTTTGCGAACCAACAAGCCAAGCCAAACTACATTTATAGATTTATGTTCTAGGTTTAATGTCAGAGGAACTAATGATGATGGTCATGTAGCAAATTTTGTAGAAACAGAGCAAGTAATATATTTAGATAATGAAATAACTTCCTATGTGCAAACTAGAGGATCAGTTCCTTTGTTCTGGGAACAGCCTGGTATTCAGGTTGGTTCTCATAAGGTGAAAATTTCTCGTGGTTTTGAAGCTTCCGCACCAGCCTTTAATAGGCATTTAAATATGATCAAAGAAAGGTATGGACAACAAGTGATTGTCAATCTCCTTGGATCTAGTCTAATTGGGAGCAAAGAAGGAGAAGCAATGTTAAGTCAGTTATTCCAAACTCATCATAATATGTCAGAACATACTGATGTACCTCATGTTCTATTTGATTATCATCAAGAATGCAGAGGCGGAAATATGAAAAATCTTTCCAAGTTGAAAGCGAAAGTAGATAAATATTTAGAATCATTTTCTTTGTTTTATGCGGCTGGTAATACTGTCATTCTTGAACAAACAGGAACTATTAGAACAAATTGTCTTGATTGTTTGGATAGAACGAACTGCGTGCAAACATTTTTTGCACTGGAAATACTTGGCAAACAACTAGGATTATTAAAGTTACTTGAAAAACAACAGATGGTTTCAAGATTCGAAGAAGTATTTAGACAAATGTGGATCAATAATGGTAATGAAGTAAGTAAAATATATGCTGGCACTGGGGCAATTCAAGGAAGTTCAAAATTAATGGACGGTGCAAGATCCGCAGCTAGAACAATACAAAATAATTTATTAGACTCCAGTAAGCAAGAAGCTATAGACATTTTACTATTGGGATCAACTTTAAATACTGAATTAGCAGATAGAGCTCGATTACTTTTATCTTCAAACATGTTACATGCTCCACCGAGTGTTCTCAGAGAAATGTGTAAAAGATATAATGAATATGTCACTACAATGAATCTTAGAATAGGTGTGGGTACTTACAACGTTAACGGAGGGAAACATTTCCGAAGTGTCGTTTATAAAGATTCCCTTTCCGATTGGTTGCTAGATGCTCCACGAAAATCATCGTGTAAGTTCTAAGCTTAAATATATTTGTTTTTTCTTTTTTTAATAAATAATTCTTTTATTCATTGATTATATCCTTATTTACAGCTTTAGTATCAGTTGAATACGACAATATTCCTGTAGATATATTTGCAGTAGGATTTGAAGAAATTGTTGACTTAAATGCTAGCAATATAATGGCTGCTAGTACTGATAATGCAAAAGCTTGGGCAGAGGAACTGCAAAAAGTACTTTCCCGAGATGCTGAATATGTTTTAGTCACATATCAACAACTGGTTGGTGTTTGTCTCTATTTATTTATACGACCTGAACATGCACCTTATTTAAGAGATGTAGCTGTAGATTGTGTAAAAACTGGATTAGGAGGTGCAACAGGAAATAAAGGAGCTGCAGCTATTAGATGTGTATTGTATTCCACATCTTTTTGTTTCGTTTGTGCACACTTCGCTGCTGGACAGTCTCAAGTGAATGAACGCAATGCAGATTATGCAGAAATTACGCGAAAAATTACCTTCCCTATGGGAAGAACGTTAAATACTCATGATTACGTATTTTGGTGTGGAGATTTCAATTATAGAGTTGATATGGATAAAGATGAAATGAAAGAAATGATCAAAAGAAATGAATTTGATCAAATATTACAATATGATCAGTTAAAGGTAAAGACAATAAATCATGCTTTTAATTTGTGAATAAAATATATAATTTATAAAAAAGCATGCTAATTTCTTTAATATATTTTGAATTTAGGTTCAGCAGGAGCAAGGAAATGTGTTTAAAAATTTCTTGGAAGGTCCTATTACTTTTGCTCCAACATACAAATATGATCTTTTTTCTGATGATTATGATACCAGTGAAAAATGTCGACAGCCTGCTTGGACGGATAGAGTATTGTGGAAACGTCGAAAACAAGTACCCGATATCGGTTAGTTCTATACAGTTATGACTTTCGTTGGCATTTTTATCACTTTCACTAATCATTTGCACAATTATTTGTTTCAGATTCTCCTACAGATTGGAATCCTGGAAAATTAATTCATTATGGTAGAGCAGAATTGAAACAAAGTGATCACCGACCAATTATTGCCTTTATAGATGTAGATATTCATTGTATTGAATCCGAAAAACGCGAACAAGTATTCAAAGAAGTGATTCAAGATTTGGGTCCACCTGATGGCACTATAGTAGTAAAAGCAGTTGAAGAATCAGATGATATGGATAATGTGTTTGATGAAAATTTCATGATGGCACTATTACAAGATTTTTCTCATATTGGCGAAGTAATTCTCGTCAGATTTGTCGGTGAAACTATCTGGGTAACATTTCGAGATGGACAATGTGCTTTGTCAGCAGCAAGAAAAGGCATGACTCAAGTATGCGGTCAAACTTTGAAATTATCTTTGAAGTCTCCAAACTGGGTGCAGCTAATTGAGAAAGAAATAGAACTTTGCAGTAATACTACAGTTGCGCAGTTCGTTTCAAATTCTCCAATGAAAAGCCCTATTCAAAGATTGGAACAATTAGATATAGGAGAACGATCATCTCCTAGTAGAGGTAGTCCAAATGGAGCAATTCCTCCACCCAGACCAGCTCCACCAGGTCGTCCAACTCAACCACCAAAAAGTCCAGTACAAGATCGAAAAGGACCACGAGCTGGCGTATTTAGCGTGTTACCCAATCAATTCCCAGCGCCTTTATCCAAAGAAAGGATAGAATTTGAGCAAAGGTTATCTCCGGAATCTGCAATTTATGAAGAAATATTGGACGGATCGCCTAATTATCCTATACCAAATCGTCCACCACCGCCATTACCTCGTACGGACCCTTCGCAAGAATCATCTAGTAGACCACCCAATTCTAAACCACCCCCATTACCTCAAAGACAAGCTCCTCCTCCTCCCCAACATCCACCGCCAAGTTTACCTGCATCGAATGCTCCACCGCCAATTCCGGCAAGAACATCAGGTGGACCACCCATTCCAGCTAGAAATCCACATTAAACATTAAAAGCGATTTATATTATTTTGGAATCAACCCGTTATATGTCATTGTGTAGCTAATTATGTATAAATACCAATAGAGATTAAAAATAGAATAGATCGCTTCCATATAATGTTGTACAGCTGTGTAGCATATCATAAACCTCAAGTCTGTTCTGTGATTAGTCAAATTCGATTTCCAGGCACTGTAAGAATTAATGCTTCCTATTGTGCATATTCCTACAATATTTTACATGTAAACAAGTTTACCTCAAAGATTTGATTATATGTCAGAATATATGCAAAGTTTAGAAATATATGTAGTTTAAAGACTTCTTAATGATCGTTGAAACAAATGAAATAATAATTATGTTAATGAGATTTCTGGTTGTTGAAAATGTTACGTTAAAGCACATAAGCGTCTGAAAAATTTATTGTGGCTAAAAGTAAAAAAGAAAGTAATACTATTATACTGTTGTACTAAGTCGTTGTTCTTAGTATACTGTTATAGTATACTTTAATGACACATTAATTTTATAATCAATGTTTAAAAAATGATTTATTGACTATATTTTTAAAATAGATAATTAACATAATTTCTGAAAATTGAACGAAGCATAATTTATGTTTATTGTTAGTTATAATGAGTAAAAATAAAAGACTCAAATAACAGTATTCTTACAAAATACTTTCCACAAGTACATATATGTTATTTATATATAAGTCAAAGTTCTAAACCCTACAAAAAAAAAAATATAAAAATATTTATTTTATAACTTCACATGTATTGTATTATTGTACATGTACATATAATATAGAGATACAAATTAATTAAATAGAAATACAAAAGTAAAATGGAATACTATGTTTACACAACGAAGAAAATATTCTCAATTATTCTGAAAATATTCTTAAAGATTCTGAATAAGTACTTAATATGCGAGTATTATTATTATTTCTAATAATAATTTTTTTCTAAATTGCAGAAAAAAAGGAATTAAATTACAAAAATCATATAAAATTTACAAATTTAAAGAACTATTAAAAATACACGAATTTGAACATTTTTATAATTAAACATTGTATTTGATGAAAATGTAAATAGAGATGATTTTAGTAAAAAAAAAGAGAGAAAAACTTTTGTAATTGATTCACGTTTTCTAAATATATTAAATATATTATGTATTTTATTACTTTCTAAAATCTGCTAATATCATATTAATATCACTTCAGAACGTGAAGCACAGGATTGCAAAAAAATATCAATTTTTAAAAAACATTTTTTATTTATTCCAGCAATATAATGACTGTGTTTTCTAAATCTGTAACTAATTCTAACATTATTTGTTTGGCAGATAGAAAAATAATGACAACCCTTTAAACATTATCCAATGATATATATAAAAAGGTTTTTCTTTTTTTACAAATTTATCAAAATTTTTTTTATCAAATTTGACTTGTACAAATGTATACTGTCAACACAATAAGTTGTGTATGTCATTGCAATATGAACAATTTATTATAAGAGAAATGAATGGCTTAGAGCACTGTTATGGAAATATGTTTCCGCTCAGTATAAACATATTACTTTTAATAAATTATATACAAAATGGTATTACTAAATTAATAGCTAACTAGTTCTGATTAATATACTAAACACAATTAGCAAAGACCAGATATTTGTTCATCAATAAACAGTATCTGTTCTCTTATTAAGAATATTATAATTCAAAATTTTAAACATTCCAACTGAATATTTAAAATAAAAGAATAAATTAAGAACTAGCCAATTACAAAGAAATGTCATGAATTTTTGCATACAAAAGATATAGATAAAAGACACAGGATCTAACAAATTATTTTATACTACATAAAAATATTGTAAAGACCAACAGGAAATGACCAACATGAAAGTGAAAACATTACATAGTTGGTATATATGATGGTATACCTGAATTACATTTCTGTTCCTAACAATTTACTTTCAGTCTCATGTGTATCCTTTGTGCGCTCACATTGGTTTATAAATGTAAATTCGCTTGTTTTTTGATTTGATAATAGGGCATTGCAATATTTAACTTAATAAACCACAATTACTCAAATTGTTTTTGATTATAACATCAGTTACAGCATCAAACACAAACTGTATATTGGATGTGTCAGTAGCACATGTAAAATGTGTGTAGATTTGTTTCTGATCTTTCCTTTTATTCAGATTTTCAAATTTCATTTGAATGTAAGAAGCACATTCTTCATAAGTATTGGCACCTTTATATTCTGGGAAACAAATAGTCAATGGGCTCCTAGTGATTTTTTCCTCAAAAAGATCTTTTTTGTTCAGGAATAAAATGATAGATGTTTCAACAAACCACTTGCTGTTACAAATAGAGTCAAACAATTTCATCGATTCTATCATTCTATTCATTTCTTCATCCTCTGCCAGAACCAAGTCATATCCACTTAATGCAACACAAAAAATGATTGCAGTAACTCCTTCAAAACAATGTATCCATTTTTTTCTTTCTGATCTTTGACCACCCACGTCGAACATTCTAGTAAAATAAAAAACTTTTTAGTAACAACCCATAGTATGATATTAATAAAAGAACATTTTGAAATAAACCTACTTGAAATGTAAACCCTTAAAAGAAAAGTGTGTTTCTACTATTCCTGTTGTTTTCACACGTGTTCTAAGAACATCTTGCTGAGTAGGAATATAATTAGGTTGTGCTATACGATCCAAAGCATTAAGATAATATGCTGCAGAATCATTGAGCTGGTATTCCCTACTACGCGTGAAACAAAGTTGTACTCCAGCATCCTGCCATAATCGTTTCATTAATAGTGCCAGTTCCCCAGTTAACTCACCCTCCTCTGCTGCTGAAGCTAGGGTAAAGAATTGACGTGCTATATCCTACAACATGATTAAATTTCTCTATTACTGATAGAACCCATATGACGTAACGATGCGTCCACATTTTTATTTAAAAAAATTTAAATTTAAATTCCTGTAGTATATATATTTACCGCTTTATTAGGGTCCGCAAAATCAATTCTAAGTTGCCCCATGGCTCTAATTATTGTCATAAGACTTTGAACTGTGTTACTACAAACTACAGGTTTATATTGTTCACACTCTTCTTTACTATAGCCAGTTTCATGGATAATTTTCATTTGTTTTACTATAGTAGATTTTCCAGACTCTCCAGCTCCTTAAAATAGAAATATTCGCATGTTTAATAATCATGTACATTACCGTGCATTGTCAAGAAATTCGATTTTCACTTTTTTCCTTTTTAAGTAAAAATGTCGATATTTATAAATGAAAATATAGCTAACTATAGTAATTATATACAAGCAGCCGAGTAAGTGCCCAACGTGACACGATGATTCACTCCGAACGATGATTCAAAGATTTCGGAAAATTGCCCGCGCTACGTTCGCACGATTGCGCAAATTGATTGATATCCGATAATTGATTTCAATCCATTTGAAATAAAAATCAGATGGATCGTCGATCAAAACTCGATCAAAACATCGTCTCCAAGAATTGATAGAAAAGTACGTAGAGGAGGGGGGAAAAAAAAAAAGAAGAAAACATTTCGTTAACAATGTAACTCAGTGCAGCGATCTACTTTTACAACGAACTATCGAAACGTCGAGTACACAGTCTTCTAGAAAGCACAGGACATTTCCAGCATAACACCGTGAACGAAGTGAAACAAAGAGACGGAGAAACAACTACGTGACGATGCTCAAGCGGAAGAGAAAGTACACGAAACGAAAAGAAAAGGAGAAGAAATTACCAAGCAGGAGGAGCTTGACCTCACTAGCGGCCCGTTCCCCATCGGCTCTCAGATCCTTGTCGATCTTCTTCGACCTTTCTGCGGCTTCTTTCTCGCCGGTGGTGCTCACCGCGCAACCCATTCTCGCCGGTCGTTCTTTCTATTCGATGATGAAAGAACGAGCACCATGCACCATGCACCACGCCGCTCTTCCAAACAAATCTTCGGTTATCCGCCGCGCTCCCGTGTATGACACTTGTTGCACGGACGTGTGGGAACCGCCCGCACGCGGTTGTGCTTGCATACACTCACTGATCAGGATGTACAGCCTCGCACACTAGTTCACACGTCCCCCGTCAATGGATATAGCTATTATATCGTTCGATACGTTTGCGTACGTGCGATCTATTCTTCGCGATCGCTCGCTGCTTCCCGTCAAAAGCGATGACAATGGACCAACACTGTGCGGACCTGCAATACCGGCACAGTCGCTTCGCGCACGGCACTCTCCTCGGTTTACAGGACACGGCCAGGATTTGTCGAGACCTCTCGATCGCGATCACGGCCAATCCATGCGAAGATCATGCATCCTTTCTGACCAATGGGAATGTTACGGGGATTCGTGCGTTTGTCGGAATTCTGGACGCCATCTGTATGTACGATACTCGAAATCGGAGATCGGCGAAACAACGGGAGGATCATCTTGTTATTTATTTCATTCGATGATCGTGCTGTGAATTATTTTGGGCCCGCGGACCCCGATCCGACGCGTCGATTTAAACGTCATCATAAATTCATGATGTTGAAATTAATTGGGTTTACATCTCAGCCTAAATGATAAATATTCGCATCGATGTATCGTCTGACAAGGCTGCTACATTACATCGTTACGTTCAAATTTAACGTCACTTTGTAGATAAAAAGAGATAGTAATATTTATATTCAATACAAAAGTAAGTTTATGTCATTAGATTACTTGTTGATTAAGTTTGAAATTAATCAAATATTGTAAAAATATAATCATATATATACATACATACATACATATTGATATCAAGATTATAAGTAATATAATATATATTACTATAATAAATATAATAACAAGTATTACAATAAATACGATAGAAAGAATAACAAACCATAAAATCGTTAACCCAGACCCTAAACTAATTTCAGGGTAAGTTTGCGTAAGTTTCATCTCGCTGTATTTTCGATCTTTCTCACAATTTTTCAATCTTTAGAATACGATCTTTTTCATGGTCGTAGAACTTGAAATTTCAATTATAATTAAGATTGATTTGACTTTTGATTTTATATAAATTGTTCTTAATATGCGTGATTATGTTATTATGTTTCTCAACAAAAATATCGCTCGTTGTAATATTCAACTGCGCAGTTCTGATTCATCAGTTTCTGATTATGAATGATTTGAATTTAGTAATAGTCGTTACTTGTTTATATTTGATATAGGCGTAGCTGTTTGCGCGTGTATCCAGTTGACGACCCGTAATTGTCTTTCTCGATCAATTAGTACAATAAGCTCTCATAAGTGGATGAATCCGCGTTTTCGATTGTTCGAAGGATCATGGAATCCTTAAGGATTCTGGTAAGTGCAATTCGAAACGAAAAATTCGAATTCGAAGCTCGAAAGTCAAATTTAACTTTTTAAACTTAAATTCAGTGCTATACGTCGAAATGATTACATTTTTATATTATACCTCGACAGCTTTTCTTTGGTTACGTCAGTTTTATTTTCGCGTACGTTTCATCGGTCGACTATTTTGACGAAAAATTAAGGCAGACGAAAATTGAAATAGCGAAGCTCTACTTTCGGGACGAACCACCAGGTAAAAAGGAATTAACAAACAAATTAAATATTTATAGCCAGATATTTTTATTAAAGCAGCTTTATGTAATGATGATAATTGTAGTTCAAAGAAGAACGTACAATGTAAAATGGAACCAAAGAAACTTTACGTGGTCAGGGGAGATCTATAAAGATCGACCTTTCATACTGAATATGTATGACAAAATATTTCTGATAGAAACGAATCGTTTCGTAGCATTTTCTCTCGGTGATTCATCTTCTAATCATACCTCATTGCCAGGGATAATCCCATCTCTTAAAAACTCTGTTAAATTCGTAAGGGTAGGTAAATTAATCACTAATCGCAATTACTTAAATATGTGTAATAATAATCACATTTAACATTAAACTGTTTCAATTGATATGCTATAGAACATCATCTGGAAAGGTGTGTTTTATCTATTAATTTGTTATGAAAGCGGCTCGTGCAATATCTACACATTCGATAATTTGCAATTAAAATATCGGCAAACTATTCGTCATAAGGGATATCCTATGGACGCTAGCTTCTTTGTTCGTGCTAATCGACTTTATCTTGTAGTAGCCAATAATATCGGTCCATTTTCCGTACCTTCATTGTAAGTGAAATTAACAAACATGCATTTTTTTAATTTTTGTTTCGCCTCGGAATTCGCATATGTGTATGTTCACATGCGTATATATATCTTCTACGTAGAATATATCATTGGAGAGATACGTATATGGATAAAATAGAGGAAGTGATGACTATTGCCGCAATATCGGTTACTACATTTAAACACAAGCAATCGACGA
Organism: Tetragonula carbonaria; assembly: GCA_032399595.1. NCBI lineage: Eukaryota > Metazoa > Arthropoda > Insecta > Hymenoptera > Apidae > Tetragonula > Tetragonula carbonaria. Next base: position 674,518 of record JAUCRC010000012.1, on the reverse strand, counting down.
TTATAGTATTCGCACAGTCTAGCGAAGACGTACCTGGAATCGGTTCCATGGTATATGAATTTAAGGAAACCAGCGTGGATACTATACAATTTCTGGAAACGTCCGATCCGTTTTCTGTTCATCATTACAGACACATGGGATTTAATTTTATTTTGCTAATAAACGAAAATACACCGAGCAGTTTGCATTGGTGGGATGGTTGGTTTTTCTTTACTTTTCACTCATCTCTATATAGTTATTTTCCATTTATGGAGAAATCATTCTTTTAGGACACGAACTATTAACCTGGCAACAGATTTCAGAAATAAGAGCACCCAGTTTAGTCCGCGTAGTAAACATCAACGATGACACCTTTTTCTTTGTAACATATGATGTAAGCACAGAATTTCATTAAACAATTAGCGATTACGAAATTTTACGTAAATACTAATCGTGTCGCAGAATATCGTACAACTGTACAAGTTTGAAAATGCATCGGATTGTATCTTAATAAATACTGCGAAACTACCTGCTGGAACCATAATTGACGTACAAACTCGAATCGACGATAAGTCTACGATAATTATGATGTTGAGTGTCATGAACTCGAGTCTAACTTATAGAGTCGAATTGTGGGAGTTATTCATTGAAGAAATTCCTTCTGGTTAATTATTCTGCTTAAAACGATAATCATTCAAAATGATCTTTTATTTTAGTTATTATACTTTACTGTTATTATACTTTCAGAATATTCGAACAAGGCAAGTGATATTTTATCGAAGCACTTGGCAGAATTAGTTGAAATATTGCAACAAAGGAAACATTTTGTAGAAGAAGCTAAAGCTTTATGGCCCCTTTTGCGGCCGGTGCATGAAAATTCAATGATATCGGAATTTTTCGATTTGCCAAATTTAATATTAGATTCAGGAATTGTGAAAAACATCGACATCTTTGTAGACGGAGATATAATTGCACCTAGCAAGTTAGAACAACGTATAGCAAATTTAATCCACGAAATTGATAATGTTTTATCGTCTAACGAATATTCAATGTTAAATAACACAAATTCTTTGAATGGGAATATTATTGTCGATGGAGATGCATTTATTGAACAGCTGCAGATTGATAAAATGATCGTGGATTTTCTTAATGATATTTATATGCATAATCCGAACGAAATGCAAGAACTTCCTATTTCGTTGAAGAAAAGAAATATTATTGTAAATGATCTTAAAGTAGGTTCCATTTGTGGAATTCCATACCAATGTAAGTTGAATGCTATTTTCTTTAATAATAACAATGTTCTGAAAATATTAATTTTCGCAAAAATAACATTGTTTTAGACTGGTCTCTAATTAACGATACATCGAAAATGAAGATAAATCTAAGGAGAGATGAGATTGAATTTTCAAATAACACTATATATTTAAATTCAAGTATATCATTGAAACATTTAGATGTAAAGATTTTAAATGGCACAGATATCAATGAACTTTTTAAGGAATTATTTATCATTAATTATAATCAAAGAATCAAAGGTAGATTTTAAATCAAAATAAATCATCTGAAATTGAATCATCGATTTATAATATAAACTAAATTTTTTAGGAAAGATCACTTACAACAATACATTGCAAATCCAGAATTTTACGATACAAGTATTGAATGGGAAATCGTGGAATAATTACATGAATGCAAGAACCGATCAAAAATTTAACAATTTTATCGTGAGGAAGCTTCGGGTGAAAAATTTGTATACCGATTCGATAAACGGTGTTCCGATTTCAGAAGCAGCGAGGATATCTATCGACAACATAATTAAAGGTAATTAAAGTAGAATTAATTAAATTTCTGCAATTTTTTCTATTTAAATTCATACAAAGGATCTGATGTTCTACAGGAAAAACGAAAATTGCGAAATTACAAGTGACAAAGGAACTTGTAGTTAATCCACGCTTTAACTTACTGCAAAGCAAACCAAATCAAATTTACTCAAATGTCACCATTCACGGTAACTTGAAAATTGGAACTTTAGAGCTGGACAAATACACAAGAATCTTTCTAAACAATGAAGAAATAAATCTGAAAAATATTTTCGATACCTTTTGGACAAAATCAACCGATCAAATAATCGAAAACGATGTCACTTTTGGAAATAGTTTAATTATAGATTGCTTGAATGCGAAATATTTAAATGGATTTTCCGAAGAAGAATTTTTATACACTACTGCAAAGATTATTCCAGAAAGTTTTAGAACGTTACATTTTGAAAATGTTCATGTAGATGATATGCTTTTTATTGATGGAAAAAACGATAATTTCTTCGAAATCGCCCCAGAATCCATCATAATCATTCGAGAGAGATTGCATCTAAAACACTTATGCGGAAACCAATTATTAACCGATACCTTTAATGGGCTCCTGGTAGCTGATATTTTAAGCAGAAAGCAACCATACATTTTTCCACAAAATATGAATTTCTTGTCGATTAAAGTTAAACGAATAAACGTAGATGAACTTACTTTCCCTTTCTCCTTGCAGAATACAAAAAATGATAGCAAAAGTCAGAAAACAAAGTTCATGAAGACTCCAGAATTTCACGTAGAAAATCTTAACGTTGAAAATATTAATAATCTCGAAGTAAAAAGACTTTTATCGTTAAAAAATATGAAAATATCTGATTTAAAAGATTTGATAATACATGGTGATCTAACAATTAAGATTGATTTAAAAGTAATTCAAATTGATGATCAACCATCTATGATTTATATAAAGAATATGGATAAAGGAAATGTCCTGTTTAATAATAATAACAATAATATCCAAGAATTAATTGCACAGAATATCACATTAAAATCTTTGCACAATCATGACACGAACAATTTTTTCGAAAATTTCCTCTCCAAATCAAGAAAACAAAATATATCTGGAAGATTCACTTTTTACAAAATTACAACTGATAACGTTAAAACTAGCTTTATCAATCATCAGAACGTCTCCAAATTGGCATGGATTGACAAGCCTCTATCTCTAATGAAGAACATCGAATTTGATGATTTATTTGTAGAAGGGAATACCATAACAAAAACTTTAAACAAACTTAATGTTAACGAGGTAATAACTTTAAGATGTGAATTCATAATATTTTTAATATCTTTAACTATTCGTCGAATTGAAAAACATTTCATTTCAGTTGTACGAGAACATGCTTAACATATCGATACCAAAAATTAATAATTTAAAAGTAGACGGGAATATTTCTTGGGACGTTTCCTCGACAAGTTCTGCTTTTGTGACATTGTTATTCGAAAACGCAGTAACTAAAACTACGTATCAAATTATTCGAAATGGCACAATTTTTCAGGGAAATGTATCAGTATCGACAATCACAGGACAATGTAAAGAAGTTGATGAAATACGTAATATTATTGAAGATACTGTGATAATAGATGACAATGACATTGAAATAATTGGTCAAAAAAGTTTTAAAGAGAATCTGCATGTCGATGCTATTTCAGTGACTGATGATATTAATATTCCTACGATTAATAATATCAATATTCTTGAATTTAATAATTCTGTAGTATGGAAAAATCAAAAGGAACCGATAACTGGAATTATAACTTTCCTCGATGATGTAACAATGGATCAAATTCTTGTTGACGATAAGGTTCACGATGTTCTTTTGAAAGGAGTAGTTCTGACAACTGATAAATTACCCAACCACGTATATTTCAAAGACCTTGTTATATTGGAGGATGTATATTTAAAGACTTTAGATGAAATAAATTTTGATGAATTTTTAAAAGATCGCGTAACCATCGACAAAGAACACGAGCTACTTGCTAATATACAATTCAATGACACTGTTGAAATAATAGGTAATATCGTAATTATATAAGTATAATAGATCATATTAACGATACAGTGCGTTTAACTTTACATCCTTTTCATTAAATAATGAAAATATAGCTTTCTTTCGAAGCTATATTTTCATTATTTCAATTCTAGAAGGATACACGATATAAATAAATAAATTACATGAATTATTCAATACCTATGTAAATTAAATTCTTAGATTTAAATTATTAACTTTTTCAAAAAAGTGTAAATACATGAATAAATAGTAATGTTGTTAATTTATATTATTATAAATCTTAGAAAGTACGAACTTATCGAGAATTAATGGAATTTATCCTTCTGATCTGGTTTTGAATAATGGAAAAGAAACACAGGTGATCACCGGCTCAAAAATCTTCGAAGAAAACATCATAATAAATAATGATATCTACGGGCCAATCATTAACGATGTAAACGTATCGTTAGAATACTGCAATGGTATACAAAACGACGAAGATGTAGAAATCATCGGAGACTTGGTAAAAATTGGCTTAATTAATTTAAATAATCTGCAAGTAATATGATACATTAAAAAATTGCGTGTTTCTAGGTTTTCGAGTCGGAAGTCAAGGTTCCAGAAAATGTGTTTGTCTTTAACTTGATGAATGGAATAAATTTAACCACCATTTCCTATGATTTGCAAAAAGAGATAAATCGAACTCTATACATGTTCGCCCGGAATGAAACTAAGATTGAAAAGAGTATCGGTCAATCTGTCTCGATTTCTAAAAATCTCGGCAATATTTTCTCGTACTTGGAAACAGAAGAAAAATTGAAAATTCAGACGCCAAACATTAAGAAGATCGATGTTGTTTATTATGAACAAATCACAAAGCTAAATATATTTGGAGAGGAACCAGGATCTCTTTGCGGGCTTCCAGACAATTGTTTTTGTACAACCGAGTATATGGCTGAATTTACCGAGAACGATTGTCATATTCGAAAAATAAACGGTAGTAAAATAATACGAAATTATCACGAATTACACAGCACGTTTGGTATAAATGTAATATCGAATGCCATGTCATATAGCCGTGAATGTAGTTTAAACAATAGCAAGAACGAATTCATCACGATTTCTTGGACCAAACCTGGAATGATCGATACAGTGGGAACGTTGGCCAGTGTAAAGGAAACACCATTAGAAATTCAGGGTTTCATAAAAGATGCAAAATTTTTCACAACACACGATAGTATGACATTTAATTTCTGTTAAACTAATAGAATTGTTCGCGTATTAATTTCTTTTAACAGTATTATGCATTTATATATTTTAGATGCAGCTTTCATAGTATTGGCAGTGTATTATGACATATTACGCGCAACACATCGCACAGATTCTGTAATTTACAAGATTGATCTTGAGAATAATAATTTATCATTGCATCAGAACATATCCACCGATGGAGCTTGGACTATCGATATTTTCAAAGCAAATCATCGCAATGTCTATCTTCTGCTCGGTTGCTTCGGAAATTCTAAAAAGTCGTATCTGTATAAATTGGATCCTATTACCTCCAAGGTGAGCATTTCATTGTTTCATTTAATTATTTTGTAAAAGTACTTCGGGCGATGATTTGATATTTTCGATATCTTTTAGTTTACAATAATAAGAAGCTTCGAAGGTAAAACGCGTAATGTAAAAAGTCTCATCCAGGAACGGGACTGCTTCGTTTTGTTAGATGATTTCGAGACGAACGCGATAAATATCTTTTATTACGATCCAAAATTTGATAATTTTTACAACTATCAAAGTCTATTTCATGATTCGCGAATCAATGGCATAGAGAGTTTCTACACAAATGGTATGAATAACATGAACATTGATGTGACACTCAATTTCATCAAATTCGCATTGCGATGAAATAAATATTAGATTGTGTTCAACATTTGTCATTCTTATTTCAGATTTCGGTCAAAGTGATTCCTTTGTCATCGTCACGACAGAGGACGATCAGTTTTACGTTTATGAATATATGCTCGTTGAAGTAAGTTAATTCAATTGTTAGAATATTTTATACATGTCGTAAGATTATACATATCACGATGCTACGATTGCTTATTTCAGAGATTTCAATTAAAGATACATCACCGTATACATGATTTACAAACGATGGTGCCATTCTATCACTTAGGGAATTACTATATTTTTACAGGTACGAGCACAAATAGCACGATATTAAGAATCATAAGATCTCAAAGATCGAAATAAAATTCTTGGTACGCGAATTTATTTTTTATTAATTCATAATACTTATGCGAACTTATTTGTGGATATCAATGTATTATATTTATGTATTTATAAACAATGGCACATATATACACTGTAAAATAATTCAAAACAATATAAATCATGTATGGAATTAGTAATACAGCATTTATTACCATTGTATTTTTTATTACTCTGTACGGAACATTTCGAATTGAAACGCCTATGATATTTTCATTAAAAAAAAAAAACATATTTAACATTAATCGAATTGCGCCAGCGCGATTCTGACAAAGGCATTGGACTTTAATTCGTTCGCAAAAGAGACTCGAGGAGCGATCAAATGGCATAAAAATTATTACGCGGAAATACAAGTAATTAAGTATTATAGTCGTGAAAATTTTCAGAACATTTTCACAATATTATTTTACGACGGATTTTATAATTGAAATACTTGAGTGTTAGGTTTCAGTTTTTCACGAAGTGGAAGCCATCGAAACACGTTACAGTTCCTTCATTGTTGCTGTGTGACATTACACTTAAAAGTTTTAAGGTATATAAAAGTGCAAGAAGTGTTTCTTTATTCACAGAACGATCGAAACGTTTTGCAAATTTAATGAGTTAAAATGAAACTGTCAAGATACGTTTCACCGTAGTTGGGTAACTTTGTTTGTCCCTAATTAGCAGCAAACAATTCACAATTTTATATACAAGCGTATGTAGTTTAATTTATTTAATATAATTGAATAGGTAGGTAGAGATTTTCCATCTTATTTGGAAAAATCGAAGTACAATTGACGAAATATAATTGCGTCTTTTCTCATCCGGCATGTTTTTTTTGGTTATGTCAATTTATCATGATTTAGCATAATAAAACATTTAACAATTCATCATCGCAATGCTGATAATATTGTTCTTATAACAATCGATCTTGTTAAACTAACAATTAAGTCTTCTTTTTTTTAATTAAATCGTTCTGTTCTTTTGATCAGTAAATTATTTTAAGGTTATGACACGTATCAAAAATCTTCCATTATTAAACGATATTAAATAGCTTAAGCTTATGCGTTGTTACAGTGTTGCATGTAATTATTCTACAATTAATTTTTTCATTTCAAACAGAGCAGTTCCTATAAGGCAGTAATGGCTGTCAAGGGGCTGGTAACAGCAATTGTTCAATTCTTAACCCAACAATTAGATGAAGGTGATATCACAGCAGATTCTCGAGAAAGTCTCGAAGTGGCAATACAGTGTTTAGAGAGTGCTTATAATATACAAGCGTCCGATAATCCAACAAATATTAACTTATATGAAATATATAAGTCTTCCGTTGAAAATGCAAAGCCCAATTTAACTCCTGAAGCCACTCCAGAAGCAAAAGCTGAAGCTGAAAGATTGAAAAATGAAGGAAATACTCTTATGAAAGCTGATAAGCATCACGAAGCTCTTGCTAATTATACAAAGTATGTATTTTGTGTTTCAACAAAAGTAAGTTCCATAAACAAGAGAATATTGTTTTGTATAATGGTATGATGTTGTCTCCATTTAGAGCAATTCAGTTAGATGGTCGTAACGCAGTGTATTATTGTAACCGTGCTGCAGCATATAATAAAATTGGCAATTACCAGCAAGCCATTAAAGATTGTCATACTGCTTTGTCCATTGATCCTTCATACAGTAAAGCATATGGACGATTAGGTTTAGCATATTCTCATCTTCAAAAACATAAAGAAGCTAAGGAGAGTTACCAGAAAGCTCTGGAGATGGAACCTGACAATGAAAGTTATAAAAATAATTTACAACTAGCAGAAGAAAAATTATCTCAGTCGAACATGAACAATATGGGATTAAGTGGAGGTACATTGCCAGGCATGGATCTTAGTTCACTCTTGAGTAATCCTGCTCTTATGAACATGGCTCGTCAAATGTTATCTAATCCAGCACTTCAAAACATGGTGAGCAATTTCATGACTGGGCAGGTAGAACAAGGAGGACATATGGATGCTCTTATAGAGGCGTAAGTATCAATCGTATTTCCCAATCATTTATTGCCTAACGTATCATAAGAAAATATATCGTTTAAAAATTTTGTAGCGGTCAACAATTTGCGCGACAATTACAAAATGCGAATCCCGAGTTAATTGAATCTTTAAGACGACAAATGGGAGGGAATCCAAATGATCCAGATCCACCACAACAAAATTAAAACAACTGTGATTATGATATATTTTAAAAATATTACACAAAATGGAAATAATTAAATTGAATTGGGACACATACATAAGTACAGAACAATGTGTATCATTTTTTAATATGAAAGTGTGAAAAATTATGAGATTAACTTATATTATCTCTATCGTAAAATAATATTCATATACATATACATACATATATATATATATATATATATATATATATATATATATATATATATGTATATATATAATGCAAATTTTCTTATGACTTGATTATTAAACAGGATAATTTGTCTTTTGGATGTGTGCTGATAATGTTTGATATGTGAAGATTAAATAAACGTCGAAGTATAGTAAATATTTTGCGAATGAAATAGATATTCGAACTATTATGTTGTTTTTTATGTCTTGTAATATTGCTTCAAATCTATTTGTATACATAGTAAAATACATTCTTGTAAAAATAATTTTTGCTTGACAGATTGGTACATATCGAAAATTAAGAAGAAATTATATTTTTTACTTTCTCATGGTAATTGTATTGTTTTTAAATTGGTTATGAAAATATTTAAAAACTTAAAACATTTTTAAAAAACTATAATGTTAACTGTCTTTACAATAAAAAATGTACATAATTAAAAGCATTCTAAATATATAACAAATCATGTTATTAAATATTTTCAATATATATCACTTCTTTAATCATTTCGCAATTGATATCACATACAATGTAGAATAGGCATAGAATAATTATTATGAAATAAAAAGATACATTTTTAACCCAATAACTATGCATCGTATTTACATAAATCCCCTATTTGATTGTCCTTTGATACGTTTTTTTCGAATTAATAGAATATACGGGTCATTTCTATATGCATCGTACGATAGCGACATCATTTTTATTCGATTCATACATGACAGTTATTAGATTCCATTCTCTAATTTGTTCTTGTATTTACATTTGCCTGTAAATTCATACACTATTCGTTTTCACGATCGATCAGTGTAGTCACACCTTGATTTTTCATTATAACGTAAGTTGAATGCATCCGAAATTCTATAAAACTGTTGAATTATTTGAAAAATAGGCGTAAAACGACAGCAGTAACGAAAACAAAATAACGTTAAATTTTTTACGAAAGCATTTTCTTTCTTCTCTTATACCGACAGTTTGATTTTTTTAGGCGCATTCATATTGTTCGTGCGAAATCTTTACGACATACAGTACCAATCAAACGAAAAAACGCAAGAGTACATAACGTGTCTGTTATGCGAATTATATGTATAATCTATTACATTTGTTATATTTTTTTAAATAAATGGTAATATTTATATTATAAAAAAAACAATGATTATAACGAAAATTGGAAACAACAATTAACGTTACTTTCCTACAGCACTCGTTTCGTGGTTATAAAATTAACGTCATGATTTTCACGTGTTACATACCAGGGGCGCTGGATGACGAAGCTGCGATGCAGCATTATTTACATATTTTCCAACCCTTTCCCGTCATTTACCCACAAATACATCCGTGAAACATGATGCGTGCGCAAAGTTCCTCCACCTCCAAAGTTCCTGATATGCGCGGTGGCATATGATTCGTTGGTTTCGTAGCATTGTCCAGGAAAGTATCACTAAATGATGCATGGATTAAACATTTGCACGTCCATGCATAGATCGGATATGAAATACGATTTCATTGAAAATTTATAACAACAGTAATTAATTTTCTTAATACACGCTTATATTATTACAGACCCTCTGATATCATTATACCATCATTACAAATGAAACTATTTAATACGTGAGAATCGCTGTTGCAACAATTATTATTATAAATACACGGCGTAATTAACAAAGACTAATATATTCCCTTTAATTCGTGATTTGTAATTTTACCTGCAACATTCGATCTCGATTGTTCGCAACTTACACACGTTGTTCAATAAACGTCGTAACAACGTTCGCGAAAAACGAACAGAGCAAAAAATGAAGTTCGTGCTTGCGAAATACGTACGTATCGCGTTGAAAATCCGAGAGAGCGTTCCGCTCAAGTTCCTAGGAAAAGGGCCTTCGAAAGCAACGATACGATCCTGGGTATAATGCTTGCCCTTCCCTCCCCCCGCTGCCGATCGCCGCACACTCACAGATTGAGGTGTGGCCATCGAGGGCTGCCATCTTCTTGACTTTCTGTCGCTTAACATTTCAGGTAAATACGCAATTATTTCTTAAGCAATACTGGTTGAAGTGGTATGAGAGTGTGCTGTGATGTGCGTCCGGGTGGTTTGAGCGTGCTACATGTCGTTTTGTTAACTGGCGCGACCAGGGAATTTCGTTGTGTATCGAGGAGGGAAAAAAAAAGAAAGAAAAGAAAAGAGAAAAACCGTTCTCCTCCTCCTGTGATAGAGAGGGCCGAGGGAGTGCCATGCGTTACGAATCCGCAGCATCTTCGCATGACGATCCTTTGGTTCAGCATACGAGAAGTTACACGCTGTCCACCGTGACCACATTCAATCACTGATCTGGGATCGTTTCTACCAGTTCAAATACCGACCTGGGCTTTGAGTATGTAAATCATCCCCCCTCTCTCCCTCCCTGGGCTTTTAGACCCCTGCGTCGCTGTCCTGTCGCACCCCCAGCGCACCCATCTTCCCCTCTCAGGCTTAGATCTCCTTACTCCATCTCCCCTTCCCTATTTCCTGGTTTCGGCCGTGCACTTCCGGCTGTGCGAAATTTGGCAAAAAGCTCCCTGGAATTCGTGTCTGGAGACCTAGTAATTAGAGATCTGTGTCACGGCTTCGTCTTTGACGTTCATTCGTCGTCGTTTACCCTGTCAGAGCTGCGATAAACAAAAAATCGGGTACGTTAGAAATCATACGCGTTTCTATTCTACAAGGTCCGCGTCTCCCCTTGTTCTGTTCTCTCAAACGATGTTTGCGATGATTTCATCGGAATTTGTGTATGCTAATAAATACACCAGACAAATGTACGCCGATTTTCGGTTAACGATCGACCTCTGTATGCTTACAATATATGAATACATATAATTTCCGTTCTAAGCATCTCATACGTGTGATAGACAGAAATTTTTAACAAGTCGTAGTATGAGTCTTTCGTTCAGTTTAATACGAGTCAAATAATTTAATCTCTGATAAATACTAGAGTGAGATTTTCGCAATGCATCAAATAAGATGCAGTCTTCGAGGATTTATATAAATTGTGTTGCCTTAAAATATATATGTATATAATCTTTATTCGCATTGCTTTTGCTATCTACTAGACTGTCTAATGCTAAAATCCTTGCTTTTTTGTCTATGTAAAAACTTTTCAATTTGAATCTTCCTTTGTTATATTAACAAGTGTGACCTATAACACAAACAGAAGAATATTTGTGTTACAATAAAAATTTTTAACAAGATTCTATATTAAAAGGTTTTAACACTCATGTTTGTATATCGCAACATACATATTTCTTAAATATATACATACTTATTTGTCATTGCCTTTGACTAAATAGTAAGTGATTATAAGTTGTCCTGTTAAAATATTACAAAGCATCTTATCTCTGTACAATGTGAATGTGTTGCCTATTATATTTGATTTATGCTTCTTAAAAATAATTCTTTTATGGGTACACATATTTCTTAATAGTGCATGTTTAATACAAAAATATATCGATTTTAATGTGTTTATGCATGTTCTTCTAAAACATCATTACTTTTTTTTGTAAGGCATAAGGTATTATCTTACATGTGATATAGTAATATACAAAAACTTTTTGTATATGGATTAAGAATTGATTTATTTATACAGTATATCCTTTTTCTCTCACACAGATCTTAATTAAAGCTTTACCTTATGCATTTCAGAATTCTTTACTCTTTGATCTAAATGTGTATATGAAGTCATTATGATAACATCAAATTCACGTTATATTTAGTTTTTGGTATTCTTGCAAAGCCTTGTAGTGTACATATTTTCATATAATATATATGTATCAGAAGGAAAGAGTTATGAACCAAAATTATAAAGGTCGTTCAGTGATCACAAATTTAATACTTTCATAGACATTTAAATATATAATTTCAGAAACAAAACATATCCGTACATATTTACATATATATGATATTATTTATATGACATCTGTGTAGTATTTCATAACCTTTTGTCCATTCTAACATATAAAATGTCCACTTAAAGCAGAGACGCTGAAAGAAAGACTAAAAACATGGGATGCAATACGGGCCGATGCCTAGGTCCAGACGATACAGGGTACCCTGGATCAGGTACGACCCAATCAATATCCTTTCAATCTTCAGCCCTCGTAGGTTGCTTTCTAAATAGTATTAAAGTAGACATGAAATATAGACACAAGAAAATGTTACCTATCATATCCAATATATAAGTAGCAGACGAAGTTAGAGGCAATTTTTAGCAATATGAACTTAAATAAACGGAGGGCTGTAGGCAGTGTATGCTACTATATTTGTAATGCTAGTACTAATTTAGTACTTTGTTTAAATATAAATAGATACAATATTTTCGGATAACAAGTTACATACCCTACGAGGTTTGAATTCAAGTCATTATTTATAGCATTGTCAGAAAATGAATCTAATTGAACAGTTACAAAAAATCACCCCAGACTTCTTCCTAACTCTATCCTGAAGAATGCTTTTTTTCAATCTTTCTCACTATTTCCTTTATGTCTATTCACACTTGGATTTATGTATTTAAAATTGCTTTTTATTTATTTATGCCTTATCAAGGTGCAGGAAAAGCAGTTTCTGATTGATATTGATTACATCTTTTCAATATTCAACATCTTTTCCATTAAGTTATTATCTTACTTTATGTGTATTATGTGTTTACTCATTGCATGTCCTTAGTTAAACTAATTTTAGCTGGTGTTTTCAAGATGTTAATTTAATTGATTTAGATTTATTATCACTAGTACTTAAGTAGTCTTTAAAATATTCCTTGCTTCTATATTGTATACAAATACAATTAGAATTTGCTAATATATAGGATATAATTTACATAATAGTGTGCGCAATTGATAGATTTCTTATTAGATGTACATATATACACACATATTTGTATGTGTATAGAATAAAAGTAATAGAAATTAGATGTACGTCTTTATTGTTTTATTCTGATATGTGTCAAGATTAAGCGCATATGTTTTGTATATATTAATCATTATTAACAAAAAGAGATTATTAAAATTAAATAGACACTTATTTCGACAAATATATTGCGTAAAATGATAATTTGTGTATAGGTAAGTTATTGGAAAAATCTCAAAACCATATGTATTTACTTATAACAATATTATTAAATATAATGATAAAAATATTAAATATTTTTTAATTATGTGTATAAAAATTTATTAGTTAATCATGTATTTAGTAGTTAGAGATGATTATATGTTTCTTGTTTCTGCATTAATAGATATATTTTGAAAAAATTAATATTGCATAAAGTTAGGATTTTAATATAGATTTTAATATAGATTCAATTAGGGTACTAATAAAAAAATATTTAATGATTTACATTTTAGAATTCATGGCAGCCATTAGGAAGAAATTAGTTATCGTGGGTGATGGTGCTTGTGGTAAAACATGCTTACTCATAGTCTTCAGTAAAGATCAGTTTCCTGAAGTTTATGTACCTACAGTGTTTGAAAACTATGTTGCAGACATTGAAGTTGATGGAAAACAGGTAAGTAGAAGAAATTGCTTCATGTATTTAAAACATTTATATTTTTCTTCTAAATGTACTAAAAAAACATTTTGTATAACAGGTTGAATTGGCTCTTTGGGACACAGCTGGACAAGAAGATTATGATAGGTTGCGTCCATTGTCATATCCTGATACAGATGTAATCCTAATGTGTTTCTCTATCGATAGTCCCGACTCCTTGGAGAATATTCCTGAGAAGTGGACGCCAGAAGTGAAACACTTTTGCCCAAATGTGCCCATCATTCTTGTTGGAAATAAAAAAGACTTGCGCAATGATCCTAATACCATCAAAGAGCTTAGCAAAATGAAACAGGAACCAGTTAAACCAGAAGAAGGTAGAGCTATGGCTGAAAAAATCAATGCTTTCGCTTATCTTGAATGTTCTGCTAAGAGTAAGGAAGGTATTAGGGAAGTATTTGAAACAGCCACTCGGGCAGCGTTACAAGTAAGCACTGTTCATTATAGGGTTTTTTTGAAATTGAATATAAACTATACAGACGTTATTATAAAAATTATATGAGTTCGTAGGTAAAGAAAAAGAAGAAAGGAAGATGTTGGCTCTTATAATTTATGAAACTGTTGAGACAAGACTAATGGAATTGCTAGTTGCAATGAAGCTAGTTGTTATGCCAGAGGCCCTCAGCGGAAACTATAATATAACAACAACTTATCTTTAATTATTTTACACAATAAAACAAATCTATAAAAAAAAAAAGAAAACCACAAAATACGCCCACAATATATACAATATATGCAAATTAAAATCCGTTGCAAAGTTTGCAAGTGTTCTTTTATAATAATTTGCGAAGAATGTACTGTTAATTATGATTGTATCAGTTAATCCTTTATGGACTCTCTCTAATGTTGCAATAAGTGCGATCGTGTTTTAAATGAAATAAATTACTAAGAATTTGTACAAACATTGCTGCAGTTTTTATAAGGATATGCTATGAGTTGCGACATATATCAATATATTAACTGTTATCTTAGAAGTTACTTATCGTTTTGGTCCTTATCAGAATAGAATGGCTTTCAAATATTATTGTACAAACATTATTAAGACTGAGTTTTCGGTAATATGCTTTAATGAAATAAGAAGGAAAAAAAAATGAATAAACTCATAATCTTTTTAATGAAAAAAGTTAAATATTGTTACGTGCACAAAGTTGTGAGATAAGATTCAAAAATTTGAATTTCTATGTTTGACAAGGATTAAAATACATCACAGTATCTATTAAATTCATTATTGTCTCCGTAAAAAAAGCGATAAACAAGCTATTTTGTTGCTCTACATATTTGGTCCATATAGGATTAAAATTGTACATAAAATGTCATCATTCTTGAAATAGATAAGATATACCTTCATGAATGTCCCGTGATTTTTTTAAGCATTTTTCTGTCTATTTCATGATATGAAATAACAATAGAAATACGAATCGCTTTATCTCATTTTCTTACAAGAAAAAAAAAATATATATATATATATATAAATCTATTTATCTATAGGTTTATATATATATCTATATATATAAACTTATTTATCGATAAATCTATCACTCTAAGGATCAAAAGGACATAAGTACTTGTATACTTAAGACATATACGAAAAAAAAAAATACTGTTTTGTACATCTCCATAATTCTTTATAAATAGTTTTACGACATTGTAATTCGTCGTGTTAGTAGCGAATTGAAGATACTTCCAAGAAGAAATTCAATCTCATCTCTCTATATAGCACTTTTTCAATATAATTAAAGAAAAAAAATTTTTTACGATTAGAAAAAATGAAATCAGGATAAGTTTTTTGAGTTTAAAGAGATCGCTCTATAGTTAATTAGCCTTAATATAAGATATTTACTCCATGATTACTATAATAAATTGTAATTAACAATAAAAATTACTAATCAATGTTTTTGAACTATTACTCCTGAAACAGTTTAATTCGTACATTTAAACACATAAATATTCAAGCAATGAGAAATTTCCTAAAATTTACAAGGGATCTATAAGGATTGATAAACACGTAAAATATATCATATATGAATTTTCATTTACAAGTTTTATTGAACAAAATCTTTCTTTTATTTTAAAATATTTCTTAGAAATCACATATTAGGAAGCTTTTTTAAACGAGAGAACAAAAATAGAATTGCTCGATGCACAAAATTGTATAAAAAAATGGTTTATTTTACTTTTGATATAAATAAAAAAGTAATGTACTAATTTTAACTTCATATAGTCAAATATGGAAAATGGAATGGAAACTTGAATCTTGAACATAATTTGCTAAATCTGGAAAATATTAACATCATAGTTCTAAATCAGTTCTGCATAGTTTTACATGATATACAACATTATAAAGTTACATAATACACACAGACAATCCTATTCTAATTATACTTTTTCACTTTATTTTTCAAATACTTTGTAAAATAAATGCAGTCATGTTACCAAAGGTCTTTAATTTCTTTCATTCACATCTGTCTTTGATACTAGAAAAATTTTTAGCTTTTGTGTTTTCAACTATATGCCACTTTTGTCACACTTATAAGTCGCACAAGAAAAATTTCACTTCAGATTCTGCTGCTGAGAGATATATAAAAACTGTAATAAACAACTCCATATTTCAATGTGAAAAAATTTACAATTCATCACTTTTCGGCTTAACAGTCTTTCCTTTGCGATCAAATCCTTTTAACTCATTGGTCGCGTGTTTAGCAATGTATTTGATGAAATCATCGAGTTCTCTGCCACCTTCATATTTTACTGGACTATTCTTGGAATTTTTGGCTACCCAATAAAGTGTTGGGAATCCTCGAACTTCGTATGGAACAGGAACATCATTAGCGGTAGCATCGAACTTTACAATTTCAACATCTTCGTTCGCAAGTTTTTCACCTAATTCATCGTAAATAGGTGCTAATTTTTTGCAATGGCCACACCAAGGAGCATAAAACTCGATCAACGTATCCTTGTCATTGTTTGTAACAACTTCATCAAAGTTTCGGGCTACTGCAACTTTGACATTTCCAGTGTTATCTTCAGGAATTGGTTCAGATTTCAAATATAGTTCTAAAGCATCAGCTTCCAGATCTTTCAAGAATACTTCAAATGTAGCAACAGAAAATTCGTCCTTCATAACGAATTTTTGATTGTTACTGTTTCTTGCTAAAATGACAGGTTTATCACCCTTGACAAAATCAATTCCAAAATCATTTAATTCATGTTGGAAGTCGTCTTTGGAAGAAATAGCAAAATTTAAGTTAGGGAAGTCTTTAGCAACTTTAATAATTCTATTACGCCAGTAATTTGTGCCCTTGGAATTTTTGACATAATCCACTGCATAATATGCAACAACTAATGGATTTTTAAATTCTGCTGCGTTATCCCGCGTACGAACGCCCGCAATACCAAAACTAAAATACACATTCAGTTAAAAAAAAGTACTTTTAAATACTATATAAGTGAAACGAACGTTCATGACACTTACTAATTTTTATTAATGAATTCTTGAATATCACCCATAGATTCATCGTATTTCACCGTGTTTGGTTCAAACTTGTTTTGTAGAATTTTCGGTCTATATAAAACAATGACATTCCTAAAAATAAAAGAAATTACATTTTATTCTTCGTAATTTTGGCGTTAAAGTAAATTTATGACAATGTACAAATAAATTACTTATGTCCTTCCTTCTCCAAGAGCAATTTAGCCGTTGTATGTGCAAATCTGATTTTTTCTTTAAGTTTCTTAGAAACAGCATGATAAGATGTTGCTAAAGGTGAATCCTCCTTTTCAAAGAAACCTATAACACTTACTTCATCGGTATTTAAGAATGATTTCAAACAACTTTCTCCTTGTAATTCTTTAGATGCTGGACCAACTTGCGCCTAGAATATATTGAAGTTAAATATGTGAAATAATTAAATAACTTTCACATTATCAAAATCCTAATTACCTTCATATATTTGGCAATACCAGCAGCTTCTCGGGGTCCATTGTAATCACTAACAAAGTCACCTCTGGAAAAGATTTTCAATGTTGGATAACCATTGACTGAATATTTGTTGCAAGTATCCTTTCCACTTTCTGTACAATCTACTTTGGCAAGAGTAATTGGAGGATCATTACCCAACAGCATTTCAGCAGCTTTTGCATATTCTGGTTTCAATCGTTTGCAATGACCACACCTGAATATTCGAGATACATGGATAAAAAAGTTTCTTAAGTTTATCCTAAATTTAAAATCAAGCTATTTTTATATTTTAAAAATTTGCATGAAAATAAAGAACAACGGTGGCTCTTTTAAAGGTAAAAACAAGAATAAAAATTTTAAATGGATCACACGCTATTAACGTGTCACAAGCCGGTATATATACGTGTCGCGACCGGAACTTTGAGAAACATTTCTTTTTAATCAGTTCTCTTGCAATTACAATAGATACGATAGAGTAACAAAAAAATAAAACTGCATTTCGAACTGCTTTGAAAATACATTCATTATTATGACAAAGAAATATCTTACCATGGTGCGTAAAACATAACAAGCGTGTTTTCAAGCTGATCTAATTCGTGCCTAAAATTATCATCGGTAAGCTCCACCACATCTTTCTCTTCAGCCAAGACGATAGTTGAGATTAAGAACAAAAAGGTAAAATATTTGAGCAACATTGCAATAACAGTACTTTTTCCTAAACCGAATTCGCGTCGCAGTCTTTCTCCTGAAGACACTGCCTATCGAAGACGTGGCTTTCGCAATAAGTTAGGGTAGTCACGCAGTGCTGTCGTATTCTGATTGGTCGTTCCATTCGGATATGTGATGTATTTCCTCTGTACAAGATGTGATACTTACACATATGAATAAGATGAGATTCCAAACAAGTCTCAATAACAAAATGAATTTTATTGTTTTTGCTTTTGTTGATGCGCAGAAACTGAAAAAAAATTTTTGACACTGTCCAATTGCTGAACAAAATCTTCTCGTCACAGGATGACTTACTACATATATTCAAATTATATAATAATTTATGTATACTCAATATAATATGTATATTCAATGTATATTTCAACATTAATCAATCGCTTAAATATCTTATGTATGTTGATTACAATTACAATATTAATTGCAATATTAATTACAATATCAACGTATGCTAGTAACAATCATAAATAAATTGGTAATGAAGTCTGGTAATCATTTAAAATGAATTTATTTTTGTTGGAATCATAAAATATTGAATAAATAAAATTGACTTAATATTATCTTTAAAAGAAAAATCCGATTCTTCGAATTTAAATGTATCGAAAGAATGATGGTCTCGAAGCCTTCTGGAGCAATCAATATGAACTGTAATCATTGGTCCATAATTTTCGCGGCATTTTGGAGAATATTTAAAAAAAGAAAAACAAAGGTAGATTGAAATAAATTTTTTTTTATCGATTTATATAAATTTTAAATTCTTGAATGAAAATGATTTAGTAGAAATACATATCTGATAGAAAGTAATAAAACGTAGAATAATTTTATGTATATATATGTACTATATTATATAATTTAGCAATACATATTTTTTTCATAAAGGAACACAGAAAAACAAGATACATATTGATTTTAAATATCCATCCAATGAATTTCATTGAATTTATTTATTCATTCAAATTGAACTATCGAACTATCAAAAATTAATTGCAAGTCTTTCGAAGTAACAAACATTTTTTTCTCATCTTGCATGTATAAATTTCGAAGAAAATTTAAAGACAATAGTAATAATAAAAGCGTGTCCTAGATTACATACTTGTAATATTCATCATAAATCAGTATTTATACTTTTATCAGTATAAGTTATTTGTCAAAACATATTATTTTATAAAGAATGTGAGAAAATGATTATAAAGAATCGGGAATAAATTATATTTCGTCGTTTATGCTTATTAATTACTAAATTAAAACGCGATATTTGCAGAATATTAATAGATATTTTGCTATTACGAAACATTGCTATTATGAATCATTTACATAATGATAGCGTGTTGGCAATTAATAATACACCAAAATCTAATAATTAAGATTTCTAGTAAAAATAAGAAGTAATTCTTAATACTATTAACGCAATCTGTTATTATGATCGATGATAAAAATATATTGAAAATCAGAATAAAATAACATTAGAAAAGCAACAAATATTTTACTTTTACTATTACTATATATGTTCTTGGTAGTAAAATGACCGGTACTGTTATTCTACTGTTTGAATTCAACAATTTATGTGAAATGCGTGTATGCATATAATACATACACGATATAACACAGTTTGACGTACGGATTCTATCGAATGTAAATTGAATTTTAACTCTTTAACGATAGCTATTGGTTGTTTAGCATGGACATGAATTTGCAAAATGAAGAAAAGTCCAATGTAGTCAGAATGGGGGTACTTGAATATTACATTCGACAAAAGTATAATTCGATTAGTTGCAAAAACGTTTTGTTAACTAACTCGTGTAACAAAATACTGGAAAGACTCGAAGTCTTATTAATCTTTTTGTTGAGTTAACGTTACAGACATCTAAAAATATCTTCTAATACCATGGTAAGCGTTCGCAACATTGTTGCAATAAAATTTAATATTGTTTATGTCTCTAAATGAATATTCTACCGAAAATGTATTTCTATCAAAAATTTGAATACTTGATACGAGTAAACTGGAGATCAAATGGAAGAAGAAACTTAAATAAATTTGACGTTTGATTTTTATTGATTCGACCTCTTAATTCGACTCAATCTTTTTAAGACTGTTCGCAAGCGAACTTCGGGAAGCTGATACGTTCACAATCAGTTGTGACCTACCTGTCATTGCGATCAGTTGTTCGTTTGTGAAAGAAAGTGCAGCCCGATTCTGAATTGAGTTCGTTTGATTATTAGTCACAATATTTAAATTTCTTTTAACTTGATATTAAAAGATATCTATTTCTTCATATTACAGATTGTTCGTCAATATATCCATTACGTCAATCATTGCGTGTACCATTTATCTAGTGCTGTAACAGGTAACAGATTTTTGACTTCTTAAACGTCGTATCATCGTGACTTGTAGTTTCACTTTCTCTTTTCTTAACTTTACACTTTAATACGATTGACCTCGATACTTGCTTCCTTAAAACGAAATAGATTATTCAATCTTTACTGATTAAATAATCGCGTTTATTACATAATTTTATGATATATGAAATACATAATGCATATAATACGTATACATAATCGTTGTTCCATTTCGATTTTATGTTTTAGGTAATTTAAAAAACATGCCCTGTCCATTTTTGACAAATCTTTCTGCGAATTATATTCGTAATTATGGAACATCCGTAATTATGAACTATCAGCTGTACCAGTTTTGTCCAGTGATGTCTCAGTTTTTTAGTACTCAAGTAGATACCAGCGAGACTGGTGAACAAGTTGAAAAAGCTATAAACAGTCAATGTCCATTTCTTGCTAAAGAACAAAATGCTGTGAAAATAGCTAGTCCTATGGTTGAGAAGGATATTATTAACGTATCAGCTTCAGAATCAAAAGAAAGGTGTGGTTTTCCATATGAAAAATTTTTCCATGAACAAATTATGAAAAAAAAGAAAGATCATTCTTACAGAGTATTTAAAAAGGTCAATCGCTTAGCAGAGAGTTTTCCAACTGGATTAGAGTACTCCTGGGGAGAAAAACCAATTACTGTTTGGTGTTCTAATGATTATTTAGGAATGTCACGACATCCAGCGGTAACAGATTCTGTTCGAGAAGCATTGAGTAAATTTGGTGCAGGAGCAGGAGGAACCAGAAATATATCTGGAAATTCTATGGGGCACGAGATATTAGAGAAAAGACTTGCTTCTTTGCATCAAAAAGAAGCCGGCTTATTATTCACTTCTTGTTTTGTCGCTAATGACTCAACTTTGTATACTTTGGCAAAACTTCTGCCACATTGTCATATTTTCTCTGATGCTGGAAATCATGCGTCTATGATTCAAGGTATAAGAAACAGCGGAGTACCAAAGCATATTTTCAGGCATAATGATGTAAAACATCTTGAAGAATTACTTTCCAAAGTAGACAAAAGTGTGCCAAAAATTGTAGCATTTGAAACAGTACATTCTATGACTGGTGATATATGTCCCTTAGAAGATTTATGTGATGTTGCACATAAATATAATGCTTTAACATTCGTTGATGAAGTTCATGCTGTTGGATTGTATGGATATTCGGGAGC
Source organism: Tetragonula carbonaria (assembly GCA_032399595.1). NCBI lineage: Eukaryota > Metazoa > Arthropoda > Insecta > Hymenoptera > Apidae > Tetragonula > Tetragonula carbonaria. The sequence continues at coordinate 652,229 of JAUCRC010000012.1, read as the reverse complement.
TGGTATTGGAGAAAGAGATCACGTGCTCCATAAAATGGATATTATATCTGGCACTCTGGGGAAAGCTTTTGGAAATGTGGGTGGCTACATTGTTGGATCTGCTAAATTAATAGATATGATACGAAGTTATGCAGCAGGCTTTATTTTTACAACTTCATTGCCACCAACAGTATTATATGGTGCCTTAACAGCGATTGAAATTTTAGCTTCAGATGAAGGAAGATCATTAAGGGCTAGCCATCAAAAGAACGTAGCTTATATGAAATCTATTTTGACAACTGCAGGTCTTCCATTAGAGCAATCACCTTCTCACATTATACCGATAAAAGTAAATTTTTTTTTTCATTAGGTTTTCTGCATGTTATTAGTATTATTAGTATTATTACGTTTAATTGAAATTGTCTTTCAGATCGGTGATCCATTACTGTGTAGTCAATTAGCCGATTTATTAATAAGAGATAAGGGGCATTATGTTCAAGCAATCAATTATCCAACTGTTCCAAAGGGAAAGGAAAAATTAAGACTTGCTCCAACTCCAAGACACACTCAATCTATGATGGATCAATTTGTTAAGGATATATTACATGTCTTTCATCAATTGAACATACCAACTTTCGGACATAAATCAGATGACATTCCTGTGCCAACGTTCCATTCGAGTTCATTGATAAATATTAAATGTAAATGAATAAACTATAAAAAAATCTGTATAGTACAAATATAATTTATTTCTGTATACAAATTTATATTATATAGATATTTATGCTGTTGAACAGGCATTTACTTGTAATAAAATGTTAAAGAAATTTAATTAAAATTAATTTGACTATATAAGATTTTCAATAAAATATTGTCAATGAGGAATACCGAAAATTTTTTTTTAGATCATCTACCTCGCTATAATTTGAAATTGTGTAAGATGTTAAATCTATATCTCATCTGTGTTTAAATCGTAACATTTCACTAGAAAATTAAATGGCTACGTTTCCGGAGTAACCAGAACGTTTCCCTTGGTCTTTTTCCGGTTTGTTATCGCGTTGCACGCACGGCAAAATGAAAGCTAAGGGTGAAGTAAGTAAAATGCTTAAAATTTCTGTTAAAAATTAATAAATTTATCAGTTAAGGAAATTCATCTTTAATTACTATGCTTTATATGTTGTGATAGTTTATCCAAAATTGTAAAAGTGAAGTTAAATGATACATTAACAATGGTTTAACCTAACATGTATGATCGTTAACACATGTTTACAAAATTTAAATAATTTTCATATTTTGTCAAACTCAATTTTGTTTAAGATAATGTTTAAGATAATAAAGAATTATTTATAATGAGAAATAACTTGTAATATTTTTTTACAGTTGAAGGAGTTCGAAGTGATCGGACGCAAATTGCCGACCGAGAAAGAAAAGACCACACCATTATATAAAATGAGAATATTTGCACCTGATGCCATTGTCGCGAAATCCAGATTTTGGTATTTCTTGCGTCAACTTAAAAAATTTAAGAAATCTACAGGAGAAATTGTTTCTTTGAAGCAGGTAATTGTTACATGTATTAAATGTCAATGCAAATATTTGTCAAATATTTATGTACACATGTTTAAACACATTGTCTTTCAGATACCAGAGAAATCTCCAATAAAAATCAAGAACTTTGGCATTTGGCTAAGATATGATTCAAGATCCGGAACTCATAATATGTATAGAGAATACAGAGATCTGTCTGTCAGTGGTGCTGTAACACAATGTTACAGAGACATGGGAGCTCGCCATCGTGCGCGTGCTCATTCAATTCAGATTATTAAAGTCGAAGTTGTAGAAGCAGCAAACTGTAGGAGGCCTCAAGTTAAACAATTTCATGATTCAAAAATCAGATTCCCATTGCCAAAACGTATTCATAATAAGAATCGTATGCCACTTTTCAGTGTTAGAAAGCCACGTACCTATTTCCTTTGAATACTTGAAATTAAATGATTCGCACATTGACATCAAATATATTATTCTAAACAAAATAAAACATTTATTGTAATATACCTTCTCGATCATTTCAGTTAATATCCTTATTTAATTAATCTTTATAATTTTAAAATTTTATTACAAATGATTTGGTAAATTTGAATCTTCGGTCAAAATGTTTGTTTTTTATTTATTTAATTTCTTTAATTATATGATATAATTTATTTTATATCGTATAATTTTATGTAATTACGAATGAAATAAAACGATCATGTATGTTTATATCGTATAAACGATCGTGAATCCCGAAAATATTCGGACACGCAGTTATAGCATTATTTCCTTCAATAATTATTATTGTACAATGCATGTGAATTTCTTACATAAATTATGTATCTTTATTAATATTAACAAATGACTTATTTAGAAGAAGCAATCAAAGCAATTGTTTTATAAATAATTGAAATATCAAGTCATACATTTAATCGTATTATAGTTGTACGAATATTTTCAGAAGTTACTGTGTGCAATTTATCATGATTCATAAGTGTTAACTGTGAAGTGATTCATTACTATTAACTGGAATTTGACATCATTGTTGAAATTTGTACAAATACAGTATGTAGATTTTTAACTTTTTGTTGAAATCATTTTAGTTGAAATAATAAAATTAATAAATACGAGTGATAATTTTATTAAACAATCGAAATACAAAGGTATTGAAGAAAATACAAAGTATACTATTATTAAAAAAATGTTAAATTACACGAAAGGTTATGTAGATAATTCATGTTTGAAAAACTATATATAATTCTTTAAATTTTACTTACATCGTTAAATTAAAAAAAGTATTTCAAATATCAAAATTATACAAGTAAAAGTTGTAAAATATTGTTCTTTCAAAAACTGATGTCATACAGTTTGTATATCACTTGTCATAGCAACTTTTACCTCGTAAATAAAAATGGGACAGTTTCATGATAGTAGTATGACTACTCGTGTGAGGTATGATGAAAAAAGTGATAATGGATTAATTATCAGTGGAAAATATTTACCAGAAGAATTATTAGCAGAAATTTTTTGTTACGTTGATTACAAATCTTTGTTAAATTGTCAATTGGTTTGCAAACGTTGGAAAATTTTAATTGAAACTTATGTTTGGCGTAAAAAAGCAGAGATTTCTTTCGGTCGATCACTTTTTTTTGATAAAGAAGTGCCTTGGCATGTTTATTATCTAATATGTAAAAAGAAGCCTTTTGAAAGAAATTTAGTAAAAAATCATTCTGGAGAATACGGAACGCAAAAGTACTGGAAAATTCTTAGTCAAGGTGGTGATCGTTGGAAAGTAGAAAATCCTCCAATAGGAGTTGCACCTTTGCCAAATAATGAACTTGTTTTCGAAGGGAAACAATTCTGTTTTGTTACTTCTTACTGTAGTTGCTCTAAAACACAAATAATTGACCTAGAAGTTGAAGGACTGACATCATATGTTTTAGACAATTTGCAGCCTGTAATAGTGGTATTACAAAGTTTTGCTTGCATTTCATATAAATTCTTTATGAAATGTATATTTACTGTTTACGATTTATGTTTATAGGTAAGTGAATGGTACAGCTGTCGTTGGGATTGTCCAGCCATGTATGAATGTGTTATTGAATTATTAAGAGAAGATAATACAGTCATAGATTCTTTTGACTTCCGTGATAATATTGAAGGGGAAAAACAAAATCAATGGCATCAGGTATATCTTATATATTAAATAAATCTGTTTGTATAGTAACAATACTGTGTTGTAAGCCTATTTACATTTTATTTTAGGTATCACATGAATTTAAAAATTATGGGCCTGGGCTTAGAAAAATTTGTTTTTATCATGGCGGTAATGATAAATTATTTTGGGCTGGTCACTATGGCAGTAAAATGGCAGGGGCATGTGTATATGTAAAAATTCCTATTTGTAGTAATAATGTTTCGCAATAGTGAAGACATTAACACATATATAAGAAACTATTTTCAAAATATTTATTTTATTCAAAGTACAATATATAATTATAAATATTTGTATATTTTATCATTAAGTTATTAAGAATGTTTTTTAAATTGTATATAAAAATTGAATTATTCTTATTCTAGTATATAGTAATAATTATTATTGTTATATTTTCCAAATTGTCATGAATTTTAATATAGAATATATAAGAATATATAATACATATATAATACATAACGTTATATGTAATGAACAATATTTTGTGAAAACATATATATAATGTAATTATATATGTATGTATGTATGTATATATATATATATATATATATCATAAATGTTGCATAATTATATAAAATAAAAATGTTTAATGGTATATATTTCTAAAGAGCTTCTAAAAAATACAAATAAAAGAAATCTAAAAAATAAGAAATTTGTCTCTTTTCAACCAAATATTTAACATTAATAAAATTTTTAATTTGATGTGATTTTTACACAGTAATTCGTTTTCGAATTTTAGAAATTTTACAAAATAGAAACAAACACTATAAAAAATTATGTTAATGTGTATAACGAATGTAATTTGAATGCTATTTCGATTAAATTTTGTGGTGCAGAATCCTGATAACATACATACAATTCCTTTGGATGAGGAGTTGTATATAATCGACCAACAACCCAATAACTTAAATTTTCCCATTCAAATAACACTCCATGTTCTTTAACAGCAATTAAACTCTTATTAATTACAGTTTTGTCCATATCTGAGTTTAACATAGTTTTAAATCTTACTGTATTATGCAATAATTTATGAATAATATGAACACATTTGTTAAAGTTAATAAGAAAATTAGGGTTTTTTCCTAAATGTTCTAGTGGGTTTGAGGATAGAAGAATTCCTTCAACCATGTCCAAATGTATATAATGATATAAGTAATTCTTGTCACCCACCGTCAATACTTTTGGTACTAAATATTCAGCTTGATTTAATAAATTTTCTCTTATATTAGATATATCTGCACTTAATATTTGACAATCATTCTAAAACAATATACTTTATATAAATAATCTAATAAAATAATAAAATATAGCACAACATAAATATTTTAGTAAAATTATTATGTTGATTACCTTATACATATCAAGATCAGAATCGCTATCATCAGAATATCTTGATCTACTAACAATTTTTTCTCTTGTTGCTCGTCTTCCTAATATAGGCATTGCTTCATCACTTATTTCACTAATTCCACCAGTTCCTTGACTCAATGAATCTTCTGATGTATGCAAAGAATATACTGAGAAAATAGTAAAATTGTAATTTTAAAAGTTTATATTATATATTTGTACATAATTGAAAATAGTAAAAAGAATTAACTTTATTTACTTGATTCTAAGACCATAGGACAGTCTTCTGTATTACGTTTTTTTAAAATTGAAGGTATTTCTTGAGACTTTTTGTTAATGTTTGAAATATGAGGTGGTTTGGCAGATAAATTTTGTACATCTGTTGATTTTATAAGACCAAGAAGATTTTCTGTGATACTAGATGATGCTTTTACAGGCACAGGATCTTCATAAGCTATTACTTCTGGTCTAGTATTAGATGCAATCCATTTGGCTGCTAATGTTGTTACTCCTATCTTTTGTATATGTTTCAAAGTCTCCTGAGCTTCTTCTACATAAAATATGTCTGGACCTATAGTTTCACTACATCTATAAAAATATTTTTATATTTATATAAAATTTTTAAAAGACTAATGAAATTATTAATGAATTAATTTAATTTAATTGATTATAAGTTAATCAAAAATATAATAAAAAATTACTTTGCAGTACATCCGCCAGATTCTAAAAGAACTACTAATAAGTCATGTCCATATCCAACAACAAGCAAATACCATTTTCCATCAAGAACAAGTGATTGATTATTTTCTGTATTATTACGATTGCATGAAGAAGGGTACACTTTTTTCCAAATGATAAGACTTTTCACAGGTTCATTACTGATTAAATTTAAAATACAATTTTGTCTAAGATAAGATTGTACTTCAATCAAATCACTGTGAGTTAAATGAGATCCAAGAAGGTAATTTTTATGATAAATACAACTACCTAAAATTGTATACAACCTTTGACAGTCCATAGGATCTTCATTCTAGAAACATAAAATTCTTTTGTATTATTTACTTTCTTATATTCTTTTACTACATACTACGTACCCAATCTCTGTAATCCATGGCTTCCATTTCACTTAAAGCTGCATCAATTTGAATTTGTGCATCTCTTGATAGTTCTATAAAATTTGCAACTGAAAACGTGCTTGCAAATTTATAATTTTCCATATCTTCGATATTATTATGAATTTCCATATAGGAAATGGTTAATCCTGCATTATTTGCATAACTTTTTATATCTAGCAATCGTTCAATAATTAAAACAAAAAAATGATCTAAAGAAGACCGATTTTCCTCAGATGTAAAACATTTTGTCAGTGATTCATATGTAAATTCTAATGTTCTTACTATGTCACATGATAAATTAACAGCTTCCTCAAGACTACAACTGGGAATATTAAAAATAATTTGAAGTAAATTCATATGTAAATCAATATTTATTTATCGTTGTTATATAAATTGTAACTTACCATTTTTTGGGTAATGCCATTAAAAATAATTCATCATTTCGAGGTGTGTATACAACATGAATTTCTTCTTCTGCTATCTGTATTGTTGTACTATAAAAGTTGTACTATAAAATGTGATTGCATATATATTATAAAAATTACGTATTTATATAGAGTAATAAAACTATCCAATCATACCTTGTAGGTTGCAAACCTCCAATTCCTGGTAATAAATGATTAAGGGTTATAAAAGCTCCTCTTGCTGTGCATAAAATGGAATGTATATTTTTACTTTCTGATCTAGGAAATGCATATAGAACACCTTGCAAATCTGGTCCCATTTCTGAAAGTTCTGTAGTTTGTAAATATAATACACCAAGTGGATAATCTATTATTGACTGCATTAAATCTTTACTTTCCTCTTTATTCATCAGTCTTTGTACCAACACAGATTGCTAATAACAAAAAACACAATTTTTAATTTTATAAATTTTATATATATTATTTAAAATTATAATTACTTTAGGAGAATTTAATCCAGACAATGTTGCTGTAACATCAACACCTGCAACTCTTTGTAATTCTAATGTTACCTGAATAAAAAATGAAAATTACTTTTATATTTTTATACGATACTTATTATATAAATTTACAATATTTACTAAATTACTAACATTTGTTGATACAATTATTTCAGATAATACATGATCCAAATTTTGATATGTAATATTATTTGAATTTACACTTCGTAACCAATCTCCAATTTTAATATTTTTGTTCTTTATTGCTTCTCCATCTGGTATAAATCCAGCAACCATAATACGTGTTTTATCTGAAAAAACACCTGGAATTATTCCAAAATATGCCTCACACAATGTAGCTCTTCTTCCCAACTTGTGTCGTCTATCTGGATCAACCCATAGTATAACTTCCCGGATTTCCCCTGCCTATAAGATTCACATATTTTTATACAAAAAATACCATTATTATCATTAGGAATATTTAAATTTTTACTAAAATCATTTACTTGAAAATCTCTAAAAGTGACTTCTTTGATTGCAGTCCCTTCTTTTCCTGAACTTCCAACATTGTTTGTTGTAGTAGTAAAATTAGTTTTTTTATTTCTTGTACTCAAACGTTTGCTTTCTTTACGTTTTATAAGTCGCATAAGTTTTCCAGTTCTTGTACTACGACGTCGTATCAATTCTGGCTGAGAATCAAGTTTTGTTTCATTGAAAGAAAATTGTTCATCATTTATATTATCTACCAGAGACTCTATGTAAATCAATTCTCCATTAGAATTAATTTCCGATTCCCATTCCGCTGTGGAACTATAACAATTTATAACAAATATAATAACAGTATATTCTAAAGATATAAAAACAGATAAAAAATTAATTACCTATCTGTATCTGAATAATATGATCCAGTACTAGATCCACTATCACTTGCCCACCAATCATGTTCATTATCATCTTTCACATTTTCTGAAGAAAAAATTTGATCAGTATATTTACAGTGTGATATTAATGATACATTCTTGGAACTTCCTTCATCCATTTCTTTTAAATTCAATTGTAAAAATGTATATAATAGTTTCTATTATATATAAATTTATTTTATTTAAAAAAGAGGAAGTTATTAAAATTAATATTAAGTCTTGAACAAAAAGTATTTTAAATTATCGCTGTATTTTATTATACAAAGTCTAAATTATTTTTAAGGAAAGGTTATGTGAGAGTTAACATCTGAAGACTGAATACTTTAATGTCGGCTCGGGAAAGTGGAGAGGATTTAAAATATCGTGTCAGCTAGCAGAAGGAATTTAGAAAATATACAATGTGAAAATTAGAAAAGAACAAAAATTTATTGCATTTTTATTCTTGTCAACCAATTTTTTACAATTTAATAAAAACAAATTAAACTTTAGTAATATTGGTTTATTGGTTTATTAAATGTTAAATTTTCTTATAAAAGTAGCATGTAAATTAAATCTCTAGTCTAAAAAATGTATTTCAATACTTCCAGGTACCAATATATCAAATCTATTTTAAATACATTAATAATGACATATTAAAAAATAAGTCATCGGTCGTATGTTTTATTAAGTAAATATATGAATTTACTTCGCTTGTTATATATAAAAACATTATCGAATCGATTGCTTAAGTCTAGATGCAACAGATTTTATTTCACTTGTATCTTTTTTCTTATGTGGATCAGGTAGGAAACATTTCCATAATCGTAAGGTCTCATCAGCTCCTGCACTAAGTATCGTAGTACCATCTGGAGACATTGCTAAGTGTAAAACACGACTAGAGTGACCTGTAAGTTCTGCGACTTTTGTCATTGCGGGATATTTCCAAATTATCAGCTGGTTTTGTGCATATCCATGACCAGATACAATTTCCTTATATGTTGTAGACCATAGTAAAGAGCACACTTGTGATTTGGTATCTACCATATTTAAACATGCACCTATTGCATAAATATTTATATAAATATTTATAAAAAGAATCTTAACGAAAATTAATATTTTTGTTACTATTATTGCTACTATTTTCTTTACCAGTATTGCAATTCCAAAATCGAATAGTTCTATCAGCAGTACCACCTCCACTAGCAAGAATGCTATTCTGCCAAGGACACCAAGCAAGTGCTTTTACAGCAGCTTGATGTTGATTTAATGAATAAATTGGTTGTGTATGTGTATGACTTTGTGTAGACACTGATGGCCAAATTTGAAGCATATTATCATTACCACCACTTGCTAAATATTTTCCATCAGGTGACCACTTTAAACCACATACTTCTTGAGCATGTGCGTTAATTGTTGATATTAAATGGTCCCTTTGTCTAACATCATGGTGCACTATTTGTCCTGCCCTGTATGAAACATATAATTAAAATTTTGCATCAATATGCACTATGAAAATTCATACCTGCATCCACTCGTCAAAATATGTGAATTCCAAGAGAGAGAACCTACTCTGGCCGCATGACCATTCATTACACGTACTCTTTTTGTTTGGCTACAATCCCATAATTCTGTATTTCCTACTGTAGTACCTACAGCTAAATATGGACCTTCTTGAATCCATGCAACAGAACAAACATAATCATTGCCATTTAATTCAAGTAACTGTTCTATAGTTCCTGTTGCAGCATTCCACAAATATACATTAGCACCTAATGCTACAGCTAAAATATTACTTTCCGACCAATCAATTAAATTCAGATCTGAAATATGTACAAATTTATGTAAATGTTAATGCATATATATATATTGAACATCTAAAGATTCTTACAATAATCATCAACAATTTCTGGAGCATCCAATATTCGATCAGGAGTTTGTGGTATATATCTTGTAGAAGCTTTTATACTTGCTGGTGTTTTACTTTGACTATACACAACGCGCAATGGGTTTTGATAACCTTCTGGGGGAGCTGGTGCTTTATTCTGGTAAGACAAAACTCTCATCTGATTAATATCACCACCATGTAAATTTTCTCCCATGAGTCGCTGCATTTCTCTTTTGGAAGGGCTTGCATTGTCTAGTTTCTCTTCGTTTTTTTCTATATTTGTTTGTTGTTGAATCTGAAATTAGATTTCATATGTAATACATATCTATATAATATTAAAACAACAAAATTTATGTTAAATAAAATTTAAATTAAATAATACAATTTATATTAAATAATAAACATATACCTTATAATAACCAAGATCAAAATTTGTTGTTGCTCTTGAAGGAATAAATCTATCACCGCCACTGGGTGTTTTAGCTGGTGTACGACCTAATTATAATATTTGAAGAACTACGTATATTACTATATATATCATTATATAATATATATTTTATTATACATATAATATATATATTACTATATATATCACTATATATTTTTATATAGACTGTTCTAATTCTATTACAAATATTTTATACTTATATATTATATATATTCTATGTTACAAATATTCTATATTTATATATTATACATGTTCTATGCTATGGAAGTAATTTTTACAATAGATTTCATACTTGGAGATTTCTTGGAAGTTTTAGAAGGTGTTTTTTTCACTCGAGTATCATTTTTCTTTGTTGGTGTTGGTGTTGTAAATGATCCATTGGTAATTTTTCGTGATGTATTAACACTATAATTGACACTGTTTGATGTAAATATGATACGATGAATAGTATTAATGATAAAATATATCTCGCTTCATTTCTAATAATAAAAAAAAAGAAAAAAAAAAGAAAAAAAAAGAAAAAAAAAAGAGTAATAATAAATTAATACCTGGAATTTGATGTTTCTAAACATTTTTTTTGCCAGCGCGGAAGTGGCCCCTTGATAGTTTCATCCATGCGAGTTAAATTATTTATTTCTTTCATGTATTTCAAGTGAGACATTATAAACGTATTTAAAAAACGAGCAATAATGATTTAATTTAAGAATATGAAATAATGAATAAATGAGAACCAAAGCATGAATCAACTCTTATGCTATTGCAATGTTATTGCATTTTAGTTAAGCAATTGAATTATTGTAATTAAATTATTGAAATTAAATTATTGAAATTAAAATTCATTACACAATAAATTTAATTGTAAAAAAAAATTAAAAAAGGTCAAAGGTCAATGGAACAATGAGAAAATATTTAAGTACCGCATTAAGAAACACCAAACTCTTCATTCATACACAACTTAATGGATTTAAAATGAATAAGATATACTCGACATTTAAAAAGTCCGTTAAAGACTTTGTACAGTAATTCTTCGATAGAGGTCGCACTAGGGATAAAGGAGCATTTTCAAAAAAAAAGCGAAGAAATATTTAAAAATTTAAATAATTTGAAATAAATTTACAATTACTTAAATTTTCCTTTTTATATTTATACATAGATAATATACTTAATTAATTAATTCTATTTTATTCTAGATATAAATTAAACGTACAAAAGTCTCTATAAAGAAAAATCGTAGTAATATATGTGTCTAATAATTTAAATATCAGAAAAATATCGAAATTATTTTAATTATATAAATTGTTTTATGAATTAGAGTTTCTACGTAGAATCGTAAATTATACAATTATTTTATAAAATATAAATATAAATAAAAAGTGTACCATTTTAATTTCTTTTTATATATTTCAATTTTTATACTAATATACAATTAATTGTAATAAAAGAATGTATATGAAGTATTATAAAATGTATGCATTTCTAAAATTAAACAATTTTTTATAATTTTTAAATATCTAACTTTATTTAGTCTTTACTTGCTTTACTTAAGAAAGTGATAAAATACTTAAGAAAGGAAGTTGCATTTAAACAACTAAGATATTTCATTGATAAAATTTGATTTTTTTTTATTCGACGAATCGGAGCTATATATACATGCATATGAATATGTTAGTGCATATGTAAAATCGGTTTTACAGTAACGTAGTAAAATTTGAATAAAAAACTTTTAATCTCTTTGCGTTTAACATTTTGATTTATTTTTGCATAAGGAATCGCAGCTTTTGTACAGTTATGCAATACTTTCAACCTTATCCTCTGTATTACTTATATACATAATTATTATTATTTGTGTAACATTATAAATACAATTTTTTAAATATTGATTTAAAGATGAACTTTATGATATGCAAAAGAACTGTAATTTTATATATATATACATATATATACAACTCGTTAAGTATATTTCATTTCACTAAACAAAGCATTCTTTAACTTTTCTTCAAATAAATAAGTTCGCTCTTGATGTTCCTTTAAACAATTTTCAACCTTTTTCGAAATACAATGCACTTCCATTACTTGACTACGACTATTTTTACAAAATGTTGCCAATGGTTCAAGTTCAAACTTGTTTTCTTGAAATTTGTTTAACTTTTGTTTCTTTACCACTGGTTCATTGACATCAGTTATTTTTTTATTTTCCTTTTCAGTTTCGTGAATATTAATACATTTTGGTATAACTTTATATTCAGCTAATAGAGTAGACTTTGACCACCATGGTAAAGTTCGAAAACATTTCATATAATTCTTATTATAAATTACTTTCAAATTTTTATCAAAAAGATACATCTTTTGCTTAATGATGTATAGTAAAACATCAATAAAATTCGATGAGGTTGAAATGCCAGTTGTAAAAAATAAGTTACTTAACATACTACAAGATATTTCCTCACTAATGGAAGTAAATAATTCTTGGCAATATTTTTTTAAGTTTTGACGAAGTATGATACTATTGTTTATAGGCCATGGATACCTAGAATATATAGTAATAAAAATAAGTTCAATTAAATTAAAACAATATTAATATATATTATAAATTATATTCATGATATTTCTTACTTCCACTGAGGTAGCTTAAAAGTAGACATTATTTTTTCTAATTCTGCTTTATAATCTTCATTTTTCCAAATGTCATCAAAGTATTCATAAGTACATGGTAGCATACATTGATTTTTAATGAATTTTTTAAACTCGGGAGCAAATTTTGTATACATGAAAGATTCTGAATCTAGAATTATATCCATCATATGAGAGACTGCTTCGTTATGTAAATCAATGATAAATTTAGGCTTCTCTAAAGCATGTAATAATTTTTCATTGAAGAGTGAGTTATCATGTATTCTGTAAAAATATTAAAATATATATATTATATTTATATTAATTTACAATATTTTTAATTATAGTACCTTAGCCATAAGTCTTCTGTCAAGCAAGTATTATAAATATTTTGCAAATAATCCATTTCTAGTGGATTTTGAGGTGATTTATTTGTGGACAACCAAAAAATTGCACTTTGTGTTAAATTCAAAATTGTTTCTTCAGTTAAAATTTTTTCATGTATAATTGTATAAACTGATAAATATCCAGCTTTCAACAGTTTTTCCAAACTAGAAATAAGCTCTTCATCATGAGTTTGAAATACTGAATTACCCAAAATAAGAAATACAAGTGGTATGGGCATAAGCTTGTCTCTAGATAATACAATTTTTGTTAAACGTTTCACAATAAATTTAATTTCTTCAGAAGCATCTGCTATAAATAAAAGAGCATCTGATCCTATTAAATTATGATCACTAATCAGGCCTTCAAAATGTCTGATGCAGATATAGAATGTTTCATTTTGATTTGGTTGATACAGTTTTATGATAGGATCTGCAGAATAATCTTCAGGGTAAAGATACTGATTCATTATTTTTTTATGATGCCATAAAACTGCTTTATCATATAAGTTTGGCCAAGAAATAACTAGTTTCCAATAACAATTGGGATGTATATCAATGTTTAAAGATTTTAAGTGTTCTTTAATACCGATATAAATTATAACATGAATTGGTGCTAAAGATTCAGAGTAACATTTAATATCTTTCATTTCATCGTGCTTTTTACACATACTTTTAATAACTATATCTTGTTCTTTAGTGTAAAGTAACTTTGCACATTGTTCACTAGTATATTTTTGCAACCACACGGGTGTATTTTCTAATGCTATTCTTTGTTGCTTTCTCTTCGATGTATTAAATCTCCATTTATTGAAATATTTTATAATTACTCTATTTTTTAATTTCACTGACATTTCATATAATTTTTGTTCATTGTCAATTTCTTCCTTTAATAAATTATCACAAATTTCAGAAGTTACTTCACTAAAAATTTCATTGGTAATGTCCTCACTAGATATATTGTAAATATGTATTTTATCTATTTCTTCCTTCACTATAGCAGAACAGTATTCTTGTACTATTTCTGTTTCTAAAGTATTCAATATTTTTGTTGCAATATCATTGATCTGTTGTGTCTTTTTAATAGATTCATGTTCTTCTAATTTTAAATTTTCAGCTTTCTCTTCTTGTGAAGGTTGTCTTTTCAATTTTGTTGTATGTGCAAAGAAATTTGTTGTTTCATTTGATATAGTTTTATTTGTGACGATTGCAGGATTTTCAATATTTGGTAATTTTGGTAAATTTGAATATGTATTAGGAAATATAGCAGATGTAAAATTTTTCATAAATATATTTCCTTGTGACATTTCTGAAAATATATTTTTATTTGTAGTTGTTGCAAATGGAAATGGAGATACACTACTGTTTGATGACAGTTCTTGTTGAATGGTAGATTTAAAGAATAGATTAGATGTTTTAGAAATTGTTGATGTTGCGTTTGATACATTAGGCAAGACAGGAGAATCACTTGGTTGTTGTTTTGATATAAAGCTAAATGTTTTTGAATCTTTCTGATTTTCTGTTTTCGATGTTACTAAGGATGAATTTGTACTTGTTGGAAATTCATTAATTTGTATCTGAGATTTAGGAACAAAGGAGATATTAGTACTAAATTTTATGGTTGTTGAAAGATTTGGATTTTCAATGCTTGAAACAAATTTTGATGTACTTTTTTGTTCAATAGTAAGCGTATTTTCATTATCGTTTTGACTTTTTCTAGACATTGACATGGATTGCTCCGTCTTCATTATATCTTCATCTATAAATTCATATGGATCAGTTGCGACAGAAATAATACCCTTATTTTGATCTTCTGCATTAATAGAATCAGGCTTTAAATAACCATGTAAATCAAAACTATTATGAGGTTTGTGATATTTGTAAGTTTTTTCTGGCATATTTCCTCCTGCTATACATTCTCCAATGGATAAATTTTGCATAATTCTTTTAGAATCTATTAAATTGCATGCTCTATCTTGTTTTATATTTAATACAGGCATTGTAAAATTATTCCGATTCAATAATACATGTAAACCATCTTTTGAAACATTTAATCCTACTTGTTCACAAAAATATATAGCTTCATTCTCATCCTCAAAACCCAAAATATCGATTAATTCGTATAATGGATATGCTGTTGATGTAGTCCTGCAATAAGCTTTGACTAGTACTGATAGTGCTTTTAATCTCACTTGATTGAAATATCTAAGTAAGATACATGCATTTAAATATGTAGTTTTCTGAACAAGTTTAAAAAATTTATAATAGTTATTTGACTCAAGAGCAGAATATATATCTAATGCAAATTGGACTTCCGATGATTTTTGTATATTATTTGGTAATCTTTGTAAGTCCCACATAAAATTACCATTATTTAAATTTAATAAAATAATATATGCTCGAAATTCAGGTTCATTTTTGCAGGTAATTTCTTTTACTCTTAAATCATGATACATGTATTTTAATGATTGTAAACATTTTGTTAAATTATCAGAATTAATTTTTTTATCAAAAACAGATGGTTGTTCTGCACAAAGTCTTTCAGAACATACTATATGAAACCTAGCACATTGTTCAACTAATTCTACACTATCAGTGCAGCATAATTCTTGTTGCGTTATATCTTTTCGAATTCCTCTTGTTCTATCCCATAAAAAATGATACCATTCTCCCAAGTTTGTCCCCTGTTGATCACACAGATTTACTATTTCATGAAGTAAATAACTCATAGTCATTTTTAGAGATTTTACTGGTCTTAATTCATGTGCCATTGGTTCTTCTTGATCTGCGGAAGATCTGGAATATTGTTTGACTGCTGTCATGTGGTTTATTTTGTATTCATTGATTTCAAGCTGTTCATATAATGTCACTTGTCTTTTTGACTCGCGCATTAAACGTTCTTTCTCAGGGCACATATCAGGACAAGTTCCAATCATTACTTTAGCTGCTGCTAATGTATGTGACTTAGTTTGTCTCATCCGCATAAGTCGATCTCTTGCTTCTAATACTTTATATTTGTCTTCAGAAGTATATGCAGGCTGTTGAATTATATTTTGTAGTTCTTCAATAGTAGCATTTGGTAGTAAATCAGATATTTGACTTTCAACTTTATGTTTTTCAGTTTTTGCAGATGTTCTCTCTAATCTTTTTTTATCAGTAGATTTTGGCATACTCTTTGATTGTAACGTTTTATGTTTTTTAACTACAGTTTCATCAAAACTATTTCTACTATGTAGATTATACTCAAGATTTGTCATAGCATCTAATTCTGATTTAATCTCATCGTCAGATGATTTTAAAAAATTAGATACAATTTGCGATACATTGTAAATCTTATTTTTTTGTATATCTTTTCTTTTTGTAGGAGATTTTGGTGAAACGGTTGATTTTGTCCATTCTATGTTAAATTTTTCTCCCAAATATTCACCACTTTTATTATAAGCTACATCTGCTTCTTCTTTAGTAGCATAAACAACAATAATTGTTTGTTTTCTGGGACGAATAGTAATTTTTAAAAGATTCCCAAATCTGATAAAATATTCTTTTGCTGTTACTTTTGTCAATAATGAATGAGGTACATTTGTACATGTTATAGAGTTTTCTAGATTAATTTTAGCAACCTGGGATCTGGAATTTTTGTTTAACTGCTCTAACATTGCAGTATCCTTAAGTGCTTGAGCAAATACATTAACTGCTGGTTTGTAAGAATTTCTTGATATTTTTGGTTTGTAATGCTTTTCATATGTATCTGATTGAAAATCTTGATTATTGGACTTTGTCGCTGAAACTGGCATAGCAAAGGTAAATAAATCTTTTCTTTTGAATCCATCTGATACTTGTTCAAAATTAATCCCAAAATTAATAGATTTAGGAAGGTTAACTACACGCGGTTTAGAAAATATAAATGTTTTCGAAATGTTTATATGTTCTGATGAAACTACATCCGTCTGAGTGTCTTCTTTATACTCCATTCTTATACTCTTTTATTTTTAAATTTCATTTAGCGAATGTCAAAAGCGTCGTTCCAAATAATGTCTTCCGATAATACTAGATATACTTGTAGTTAGGTTATGATTGCAATTTATTACGTTACCAAAAAATATCACAGTTGGTAGTAATGACTTCTTCACAATTTTATTTAAACATGTAGTTCAATATAAAATATACAATATAATAATATACAAATCTACAAATCTATAAATCTTCAGACACATTATACATTATAAATTTAATTCAAATTTTTAAAAAATTAATAATTTATAATATTATAAATCAGCGTTTAGTAAGGGTTATTTGATATCGATTGGTACTCCTGAAATAAGCCATTCTATTTGATAAAATGAGCGAAAATTTGAAGATGAGGAGATAATTTAAAAAGAAAATAGTTATTTAAAAATTTCGAGAAGTTTGAGGTGTTAATTGTTTAGTATAAAGTAATTTTCGAAATCAATTTGGCGAAGAAACGTTCATCATACTAAACATCGTATAACACGCAAGAATGCATTTTCAAGAAAATCTATGGATTTTTTTGTCGTCAAAATGCAACTATGATCAAGTAACTGTAAAACGTAAAATAGAATTTTTCATCACGTAAACACGGATATAATAAATTAAATAAAATTAGTAAAATACGCATAAAGATCTGTGTTTGGCATACTTAGAAAATCTGTTTTTTTCTAACTAGAGACTTTATGCGAGTCACACAGTTGTGGAATATGTAGGTAATTTTCTAATCGATTTGAAAGTTGTAAATGTTGCTAATTCCTTACACCCATATTGGATAAATAAAAAAATAAGTATAAATAAGCGAGCAAAAGTGAGTTACTACATACACATAGACGATTTTAAATTTTGTGCTACTTTACGTACTGCTAGAAGCATAAAGTCAAGTTCACACGATAATGTAACAATAACAAATGTAGGGAATTTTTATTTAATAGAGTGCGCTGTTTCGCAATTAATAAAATAATCATTTGGCCCTCGCCAAATAAAGACTGAAAAATCATCGCAACGTAATTGCGTTAACATGTAACGTCAATTACATTTTAACTGAAGGTTTTTGAGATATTGTACAAGAGATTTGCGATATCAGTGAACATCTACAATGTTTCTTGTTTTAGACATTGAGTTCGTACGTCGTCATCAGTTTAATATTATAAGACAACGAACATGGTAGTGTACATTTAATATGTATTTTTCATTTTTGTAGGGAGTAATGATGTTAATATATGTAAAAAATAAATGTCTTGCTAATACTTTGTAAAATGATTATGTTGAAATAGTGGAGAAAGTTGCATGATACTTATGAAATATTATATATTTGAATATATAATATAACCGGAAAAACTCGACAACGTAACTGATCAGCCATCATCAATTCTTCATTGACCAAGTTTAAATTTTGTAACGGTCGTGTACGTAAGTAAACATTTTTTTAAAATGGTATAATACATACTGTATTTTCGCGTGCGACATTTTAATTATAAATTCACGTGTATTACACATACCATGCAAATGTAACCGTGTGTAGGTAGATGGATCCAGTTTACTTTTACTACACCTATTCTAACCTTCTGTGTTTATATTTATGATCTCTGATTGTGTTAATTAAATTGTATCCTTTCTTATATCGGTTGCACTGATGACAGGCTTACTCAATTGGTATTCACGATATCACAATAAGAACCAATGATGGAGGATACAAATGACTTACTAATATGTGCTTCGGAGTTCATAAAAGGTAATAGATTAAAAAAAAAAAAGATATAATAAAACTATTGCAATATTGGGTATAGCATTAAACATCATAGCATTATATTTTTTCACTTGTAGATCGATTATATTTTATAACATTGAGGACGATGATAAAACCAAAGAGTACTCCAAACATCCATTATTTTAGTATTGATGATGAATTGATCTATGAAAATTTTTATGATGATTTTGGTCCATTAAATCTTGCTATGTTGTATCATTATTGTCAAAAGGTCAATAAGAAACTCAAAGCAGTAACACTAAGAAAAAAAAAGATTGTACATTATACAACTATGGATCCAGCAAAGAGAGTCAATGCTGCTTTTCTCATAGGAAGTTACGCAGTAAGATTATTATTAATCCTTGAACTATAAACGCTGACGCGACATATGGATGCTGAGTCATTTTGATTTTTCTTACTAATGTTTCTTATTTGCAAACATTTTCAAATTTTTGGTGTAAAAATTTATTGTTACTTTTTAATATTGTATTAAATACATAATATTATACAATCATAATTTTTTATATAAATTATATATAATATTGGTTAAATAACAAATGAGTTTACCATCAGGCAATCAATGAAAATCAGGTCAAAATAACCTGGTATTTGTTGAACAAAGATTAACTTCATATTATTAAATATATAATAATCAGAAAACTAAGATTGATATTAAGTATATATTTTTTAGATATTATATTGTAAGTGCACAGCAGAAGAAGCATATAATTGCTTAACCAATAGTCCTGACAGTCCATCGTTTATAATGTTCAGAGATGCATCTGTTGGTACACCATGGTTTGAAATATCTTTAATTGAATGTCTTAGTGCCATATATAAGTGCCACAAATTTGGATTTTTTAATTTTCAAGATTTTTGTGTTAAAGAATATGAATATTTCGAAAGAGTTGAAAATGGAGATTTGAATTGGATCGTTCCTGGTAAATTTATAGCATTTTGTGGTCCTTACGCTAAATTTAAAATAGAAAATGGTAAGCTCAGTTTTAGTTAAATTATGACTATTCTTTATTTTTCTTTAAATTATTATTCTTACTATTTTTTTTACAGGATATCCATTTCATGCACCAGAATCATATTTTACATATTTCCATTACAACAATGTAACTACGATTATACGTCTTAATAAAAAAATTTATGACGCTTCAATCTTCACAGATGCGGGATTTGAGCATAAAGATTTGTTTTTTCTTGATGGTTCAACTCCAACAGATTCAATCATGCGGCAATTTCTTAAAATAACAGAGAATGCAAGTGGTGCTGTTGCTGTACATTGCAGAGCAGGACTTGGCAGAACAGGTTCACTTATCGGTTGTTACATTATGAAACATTATCATTTAACAGCTCATGAAACAATTGCATGGATACGAATATGTAGACCAGGTTCAGTAATTGGGCATCAACAGGAATGGTTGGAGAAGTATGCATCATTATTGAATCTGTATTTTGTGTTTTAAAAATAAACCCTTCGTGCCTAAAAGATTATAAACTTTATATTTTAGGAAAGAAGCATATCTTCATTCGTTACTAAAAGAGCCATTACAACCTCAGAATGGAAATCCAATTCATGAATATGGGATATATTCTATAATTGGTAGACCGAAAACATCATTTTTAGACCATTTAAAAAGTGCACATGTCATGCAAGATAATGTTTCGGGAATTATGCATTGTGTAGATGGAATTACATTAGATGATCATGCAAGCACTAGCACGACTAAATATACAACTTTATCTCAGGGTGATAAATTGAATCAAATTAAAGCTAAAAGAAAACGATTACCAGCAAATCATACTTTACTTAATATAACTACCAGACCATCAACAGTAGTAAAGTAAAAATCTATTCACTAATAATACAACTTATGCGAGAATGAAGGAGCGTCGTAATTAATACATGAATTTCTTTTCAGTCCTTACTTAAGGTCATTATTGCAAACAAAAACTCAGAAGAATGCGATTAATACATTAACTGGAAATAAAGAAAAGGATTCTGCAAAAAGACTTCTTCCTAGATCTACTACTACAACTATTGTTAAAAGGTCAGAATTTATTTAATAAATTTTTTAATTTATTATTTATTTACACTAATTTTTTCTTCTATTCCATTTTTAGTTAGTTTATTTTGCATTCTAACTGTTGAATGTCGTAAAAGTAAATACAAACTCACTGTCTATACTAAAAATTATAGAAACAGTTGGCTAGTCAACAGTACGTGTGAACCATCTTCGCCTCGTGCTAAGTCTACTAAACCAACAACACGACTCCATAATAACAACAATACATCTTCCACTACTCGTCTTACTACAATGTCTGTATCAAAACCAGTGACAAGGGCCAGTATAAAAACTTCTTGTATCACAGAAACACAAACTACAAATTCGTCTGCAAACAATTTGATTACACAACCGCAGCGAGGCATGAATATGATCCTCAGGTCTGCAGATCGAGTAAATCGCTATCATTCTCTAAGACAGTAAGTCTCTATAACTGTTACTTTCAAAAGGTTAAACAAATTAAGTAACAGTTATATAGCTTTTATTATAATTAATTTTTGACTTGCATTTTTTAAATGAGTTTTTTGTGTATCATACTACGTTTAAAAACAACTATACTTATTTTGCAATTTCTTAAATTTTAAACACATGTATTATAAAAAATTTTAAATCTAATACTAAAAAATCTTATATGGCTATTTTATATATTATCTATTTTATCTATATATCATCAATTTATTGTACATATTTGTATATAGAAAGATGTAAAGATAATTTGTCATTACAACTTGCATGCAGCTTGAATGTTTTATCGATCTAAATATGCATGTATTGACAAGAAATGTTTACTTTAAAATATACAAAAATAATTTTTTGCAATGCGTAAATAATTTCTCTAATTCTTTTGGAAAAATTTCAATTTTAAGGCAAATTTAATTTTTAATTTTTTTGTATCTTTTATATCATTATTCTCATATGAACAATAATCAAATCATAGTATAAAGATTAAGATTAGATTTTAAATATAATATATTCGTAAATTTCTATATATAAGAATTTTTCGTTGAATTGAATTACAAAATATTTAAACTTAAACACTACATGAATCTAAATCTAAAATACAATCATCATTTTTATATATAGAATCCATATATAAAAATATTTCATTGAATTGAATTAAACAATATTTAAACTTATACACTACATGAATCTGAATTTAAAATACAATCATTATTGTATTCGTTGAAACTAGATAAGATATATTTAAAATTTAAGCAAGTAACACTAAAATGGCTAACGAATCGCTTCCATTTCATGACTTACAGTGCGCGTACGACCAAAAGTTATAAAACTGCATTTATCAGATGACTAACCGATATTCTGAATGACATTGGAGAAGACAATCCAGTAACTCAAGCATCTCGACAGCGCAGAAGATCTCATCGTTTAAATTCAATCATTCAGTAAAAGCATCATATTAATTAACAATTTTCAATAATTATTGCTTTTATCGAGATCAACGAAGATCGAATCGACTTACAACTGTTATAGTATTTTTTATGGTTCACTGGCAAGTTCTTTAAGTACTTTAAGATTTTTAAGGTAATTATTTTCTGTTTATATTTGTAAGTTTGTAATCATGCAATTTTTCCCCGATGTGGCGTTTATAAATTCTTCCATATTTCGCAATACGTTAAACGTTTCTAAAATCAAAAAAATAATAAATAATGTAATTTTATAAAACAATTTACTATGTTATCTTTCTGCTGGTCAGAAAAAATAATATGATAGTTAAATATCTTGAAATAATTAAGTTTCGAAATTTTCATTTTGTTTAGTTATTGTTGCTCTTTTATAGTGAATTTATACATTATTTGGCTTTATTTAAGTTTTGATTTTATTAAAGAAATAATGATTATTATTAAAATGATACTTTCT
The DNA here is from genome assembly GCA_032399595.1 of Tetragonula carbonaria. NCBI lineage: Eukaryota > Metazoa > Arthropoda > Insecta > Hymenoptera > Apidae > Tetragonula > Tetragonula carbonaria. Next base: position 629,206 of record JAUCRC010000012.1, on the reverse strand, counting down.
TTTTTATGTAGAATTTTTTTATTCGCTTTAAATTACATGTATTGCTAAGTATTTGTACAAAATATTAAAATTTCGAATAATGGTTGCTTTGTATAAAATAATTAACGTTCTTTCTTTTTTTTTAATATTTTAAAATAGTAATTATTAAATTTGATTTTTATGTTTTAATTAACGTAAAAGTTATTCTTACTTTTAACAAAAAGAACAATGAAATGACTAAACTTAAAATCTCATGCATTCTTACTTATAACTATGTAATTAACATAATTTATTTAATTTATATGATTATTAATATAACTATTAATTCATATAAAAGATAAAGCTCATACCTAAACATAATTTTTGAATTATAGGAAAATGTTACATATACTAAATAGATTTTTAAACTTTAAGTTAAAGCAATATTTTGTGATGATTATAAATTTTGTAAGTAGATAAATTATAGAAACTTGTTATTGTACTAATCATATTATATATATAGTATTCATTAATAAGAAATTGCAATTATAATGTATGTATGAAAAATCAATCCATGTATAGTACTTACATAAGTGCTACATGATATAAAGTTATATCATTAGTATAATTATATTAACAATGTGTAGAAATTTTAACTGGGTCTTCAACAGAAATATGTAGAATATTATATTTTTTAATATAATTTTTTTTTTTATAATGTTTTTAATACAAAACATAAAAAACATAAAGGCTTGGTGCACACAAGAATGTGATGTACTATATAAAATGTACAATATGTTGTTGAATTACATAGCTAGCATTATCATTGTGAAATTATTATTTGCATATTGCATGTGGTTTAAAAAATATTAAAGATATTTTGAAATACAGAATTTTTATCATCGTATCTTACTATGAACAAAAAAGATAAACACATTTGAGAAAAAGGAAATAATTTGGTCTATTAACAATTTTATTATATATTTGTTTAATACAAATACAATTAGAAATTATTTTCAAATAACAATTTTTCTTTTGTTATTTCTTTAAATAATCTGAAGATGCAGTTATATTCATTAACTTTCGTTTTGTAGACTTATATAGAGTGTAAATAGAGAATGTAAGCTTAATATTCAAAATGCTGTTAAATATAATCCTAAAAATAAGCTGATAAATTGTTGCTGTTATTAGTGTTTACATATTTTCACGCCTTGTTTTTTCTAGATAAAAGTTATTCCTTTTGAATGTTCTTAATTGTAACAGCATATAAAACGAAATATCTAGCTTGATCGATATTTTTTGGATCATTTTTATACTTCTTAATAGTCTACTTTGTAATTTAAATTTCTTTGCTAAATACTATTTGTACACTTTTGCTATATATAGTTTTACTGTACATCTGAAAATCATCCTTTGATAAAATTATATTTTGAGAAATATGCTTAAAAATATTATAAAGATGTCACATTTTTAAAATTTTAAATATGCAAAAAAAATTGCGTGAATTTTATCATTGATTATAGAACAGTAACTGAAATGTACTCATGCGAGGGAATGTATTCATATATGATTATGAACGATAATGTATAATATGAACCATGTTGATTATTTTTTTTTATTAATTGGATATATACTTAAATCAATAAATATATTGGTACTAATGTGTAATATGTTGAAAGTACGAAAGATTTAATCACTCTAGATATCTTTTAAGAAAATATAATTATATACATAACTTATGTATATATACATGTAATGTGTATATACAACAAAAATTGATAAATATTTTAATAAATTGATGCATTTCTTGAAAGAATATCATTGATACATAATGAAAAGATATTTTAATAATGTAAAGTAACATGTTATATGTTATTAATATCTAAGATTAAAAAGAAAGTAAATTTTTTTTATCTATTTATTAAATAGATTATAAACATAATTATTTTAGAAAAAAAGAAATTGATTCATTATTAAAAAATATTTTCGTGTGTAATTTTTAATTACAAAGTAAAGTTGAATGTAGAATTATGTATGTATCATAATTATTAAAAAACATAAAATATACTCTTATAACAGTGTATTAGAGAAGTTTTATATATATGTCAGTGAAATTTTACTTGATTTTTATTTTATTTATTTATAGTGTATAAATATATATATAATTTGACATATATTTATATATTATACAAATAGTATATTTATTTTATTATATATTAAATATATATATTTATATATTATATTTAGTTTATAAAATAGCTCTCTTAGCATATATGTATATTATGTAAGAAAAAGAATGAAGAAAAAAGAAGATAGGTATGTATAAACACAATTTCAATTTTTGCCTTAAATACACATATGTATTGTAGAAAAATTATTTCATATATTTTATTACAAAACGAAATACAGCTTATTCTAAAATATTTTTCTTATAATGTTTCCAATTTAATTTATAATATATAGTATATTATGTCGTAATATTACAAACACAATATTCTTTACTGTATGCAATATTATTAACAATAAAATACAACGTTATTGCGCTTTGATCGAAAAAATATTTTTTCGCTATTATATGTGATTATGCTCAACTTTAGTATGTACATTTTAATAACATAGTATATGCCAGTGATGTATTATTTAACAAATGCATAAACTTTTTAGTCTTATTATATATAACACTATTATATACTAAATATTATCGTTTAATATACTTTATGTACACTTACATGCAAGTACATTTTATAATATGTTATATACTTAATAAAGACTATATATTTTACCTATTTTTTTTATCAAATTATATCCCATTTATTCCATGTAAGTTGTAAGTCTATTTCTTTAAGTAGGTCTATACTTTTGTATTTTTATTTAAATAATTTTTATAAAAATTTATTACATGCTTTTCAACTTATATTAAATATTATAATTGATATAAAAAATATTTATATTTAATTTGTTATTATATTTATATTTATTATTTAATTTATATTTATATTTAATTAAATGATATGTTTTAAATATATTAAAAAAAATAAATATATTATTTATACATTTATAATTAGTATTACCTCATCAAAAAATATATGCAATACGTAGCAAAGACTACCCAATGGCTAGCAAATCCAAGTTGTGACCATTTTTGAATAGTATGAATATAACTGTACCCTGTTTCTTGTAATTCAGATGTATCAAACATAAGACCTAAATAGGCCAAATGAAAAATTGACAATCCAGAAAACATCACATTTGTTAAGAACACCCACCATGAATTGTGAGTATTATATGTATGTGTACATTTGGCTTTGATACATTTCTTTGATGCAATACATGCATCAAAAATATTAGCAAGCAGAGCTCTGAGTTGAAATTCTATATAGGTATAAAATCCAAGACTAAGCAAAACTGCTGCTAATTGAAAATTTAATCCATGTAAAAGAGCACTTGTTAAGTATGTCATTGTTATAGCTCCAAATTTTCCCAAATATTTAATACTGGGACGAAATATATCTAAAAATTTAGATAAGGATACATCATATTTTGGAAACTATTAATGATAAAATCTTAAATATACGTGAATCGTTCAGATGTCCATACATACATGTTTTGAGCCAAAAATGCATTGGTACGTTCCAACAAATAACAACATGTACAAGTGAATGTGGTAATTCTATTTGTAATGGTTTCACTATAGTGCTTAATGCAAATGGAAATCCTCCTAATAATAATAAACTGGATGCAATGTACGAAATGAAGTAATGAGACATTCTAAAAGATAATGCATCCTTGTACGCTAATAACCATCTAAAAATATAAAAAGCAAATTAATATTTATTATATTATAATAAATAAAATATATAATAATATATAAAACTTACTTCCATGAAGTGTCGGTGATTATCCATTGTGCCCAACAATTCGAGATAGACAAAAAAAGAAAGGATAACAATGCATACTGAATAATATATAATATCCACCACTTATCCTTAAATTAAGAGATGTTAGTTTTTAATTCCATTTGTAATAAATATATAGCATGTAATAACAACAATTGTATATACCTGATTAGGTTTATAACGTATTAATATATAATCCTTAAATGATATCCAAGGACCGAATAAGCAAGTGACGCTACAAAACATATATCCCATGTAGGCATAAATATTAGGTAGATCGTTTGTATCAGACTTATCTATTCCTACACTAATTGTTTTCATTGCCACAGTCATTACTACGCCCCGTACTTTATGCCATACGATAGATGGCATAGAAAATTCACTGAAAGACAAAATTTATAGATGAAACTATATAATTAATTATATTTAAACATATATTTCTAGCATTTGAAAGAATTAATAACCATGCAACTTACCAATATGTTATAACAAAAAGTGATGGTAAAAATATACCCGCATATTTACAATATCTCTTGGGTATATGTAAAGTAAAATATGAAATCGTACAAAGTATTAGTAACGTATATAAACATTCTCCCACATAACGATAAATGTTACACATACCAATCAATATTGACAATATATGACAAGTTTTATGCGATATATGTTCTGTAACATGAAATTAAATATCGGTTATTTAATTATATATGTTATATTCACAGATTTATTTATAAAAATATATCTTACGAGAATGTGCACATAATCTAAATATTATGGTAGAAATAAATAGTGGCAATAGATATAATACTGTATCGTAAATAGTAGGTCGAAGGCAATACTGATATAATTCAAATAATGTTTCTCTTTCTACATCTTCATATTCGTATTCATATTCCACATCTTGTAAATATTCGTGTTCCATAAAATCGGGTTCGTCGTCGTAAAAAATTGGAACCTCTATATTGTCCATCACAATAGAAATTAAATTGCCGGTTTTTCGCTATCATGTCAAACGTGATGTCAACGTTTTATCATTAACTAAGGATAGAATAGACCTTACGTTCAACGCTTTTTCGTGACTCACGTATTGCGAATCATCTAACCTTTACCATTTTTGTATTACGTACGATGTTATTGATGGGACATTTAGTATTCAATATCCGATACAATAATAATAATAATAATAATAATAATAATAATAATAATAATAATAATAATAATATATACCGCATTAGTTAGTTTTTTGCAAATAAAAATTTAATTGAATCATGGATACTGAAACGCTACGTGACGCTAGCGTTTCAGTCCCATGATTTGATTAAATTCTCATTTGCAAAAACAACTTATTAATGAGATTAATTTATGAAATTTTATGATTGTATTTTTCTTATTAATCTCTTAACTTTCCTTTTATATTTAATTTGACCTATAAAAAACACGTATAAAGATTTGGAAATTCTTCTCAATAGATCGAACGATTTGTTGAAATTGGAAAATATACTTCAAATTAGTTTTAAAGTAATAATATGCATGAAAAAGACTAATTTTTTTTTCAGATCAACATTTTGAAGCTTGAGATACAAAATCGAGTTTAATTTATTATTAACACTGAGTATGTTCACATGTTTCTTTTTATTTATCAACAAATAAATAAGCCCAACTGAATTGAAATGACATTCATGTTTTATTTGTTTCATTTATGTTATATCTATTGATGTTTACATTTAAAATAACAATATTTAAATATTTAAATTTTAATGATAAAAATGAAATGTTAAACAGTATATACAACAAAATGAACAAAATAACTTATTTTTTTTTAAATATACAATTTTGTACAGTGTATTACAATTTCTTTCTTTTCCTTCATTTTTGAAGGAATAATATTTTTAATGAAAGTAGTCTTTCATTTTAATTTCAAGATTTTGGATTAGACATAGAATTAGGCTCAGGTAACAATCCTAAAGTTTGTAAGCAAATTTGTGCTGCTTCTGCTTTAGCTTGTTTTTTATTTGGACTCGCAACACTTGGTTTGTATTCAATTCCATTTACTTTTACCTAAGCATACAGTATCGTATATGTTATATACGTATATATTATATATTTTAGAAGAAGAAATATGAACAAGTAGAATTACATACTTTAAATAGGAAATTTTTTCTGTGATCTGGTCCACATTCAAAACATAATTCATAAACTGGTGCGCCAAGTTTTCGTTTTGAACAATATTCACCCAATAATGATACAGGATGTTTCCCTGTAAAATGTCGAATTATTCATATTACACTAAATTGCTACATTATATAAATTTTTACTATAACGTACCTTCCAACGTTTTAATTGCTGGTATTAATGGTTTCGTCGCTTTTCCTACTTTTTGTCCGATATCTTGCTCGGAAACAAGGCCCCGTTTGTCCAATTTTACTTCAAGCTGCAAGGGCTCAAGAGTACCTTCTTTATTTTTTCCCAAACCCTCCCCTGGTCGCCAACCCATCTTCTGAAGTAAAGCCATACCCATCCCACCCGAAACAGGCTGTGCTGATACTAATTGGTCCTAAATAGTTTATTAAATTAAGATATAATGAATTTGTGTTAACTTTAAATTAAAAGTTAAAAATGAGAGAAACATGATTAAAATTAATAAAATAATTTGGTTATTCTATATGTAATCTTAACATATTTTAGCATATTAATTCATTGCATAAAGTTCTAATACTTTTGGGGTGAAAAATACTTACCAAAAAAATCATAAATTCGACATCACGCCGCTGAAGTTGTTTCTTCTCTGATGTAGCTATGTGCCTGTAACAAACCCTCAGGTGGATGCAGACTAATGCTAAATATCCCAGCTTTATAAACATAAGATACACTAACTGCAGATGAAGTCCTGTGATAGGAAGCTGATGATAATTAGCAATAATCTCACAAGAGCCCATTATATAAATGAATTTCATGTAATCAATGTTCTTAAATACTTCTGTAATTTAATTACTAAATTTTCTTAATTATTGAGTATAAAGTATAATTATATCAATTATATAGCTTAATTATGCAATACAAAAATGTGTAAAATAATGGCGCTCCTGTGTCCATGCAGGCACAGAATCTACTTCTATATAAGAAATAGTCTGTGCCTACATTACAGTTCTTATCAGATCTGCTATATACCAGAGTATAGCATTGATCTTGATAGAGATCTGTACCTGAAAACTTGTTACAGGCAATATCAGTATCAGGTAATGTATTGTTAACAAAGAAAGAAAAAAAGAAAAAGAGAAAAAAGAAAAACTATAAAATTATATTATGTAACGTCTCACTCTAATATCTCAAATTCATCATTTTATCAATCCTAATTACTAGTCTGGTTATAAATATATATTTAATTAGATTAAATATTCCTACCATAATTGCTTAAAACAATTTTCTATGATTAAATAAATATAAAGAGACAAATAGGATAAATTATTATTATTTGGTAAGTACATAATACTGTTACCTTACGAGCCCAGGCTTGATAACCTGAAGTGAGCTCTGCAGGTGAAAGTACTTTGGCTCCTGTACTGCCAGTAAATTGACCTGGTATTTGTTTACTTTCAGCCCAAGTCTTCATCTATCGTATATGTAATACATAAATTACAAATGTATGATAATACAGTTTTTAATTGCATATAATAATACCTCATTCTGTGCTCTATACATTTCATTTTGAGCACATACATCATTTGGATTTTCTCTTAATTTTCTCATTGCTGCTAATCTTTGAGATACTATTGAACCAATATCTATTGGCTGAAAATATAATGTACATGTAAATGCAAATTCACGAAAATATCTTTTATTTCTGTACCTCTGTTGTTATTGAGTGAGAAAAAACTGTTGATTGCATTGGATATATAGATGTAGTCGAAGATGTTACAGCAAAAGATTCAGTTGGGACAGAAGCTGGTATAAATTGTTTTTTTGTTTCTGGTTTTTTTGCAGTAACTGGTATCCATTCATTTTCTACAATAAGTAAGAAATTTTTAATAATTTTTAGAAATTAGTTTAATTACAATAAGTAAAACTTTACCGCTTTTTCTGTGATGTTGTCCACTTGATACAGGAAATTGTAAGCGTAATTGATTTGATGATTCTATTGTTTTTTCTTGGAATGTTTTGGTTGGTAATTGCTTTGCATCCTAAAATATAATATTTGTAAATAATTTATTAATATTTTTTTAATACACATTATATGTATTAAACTTACCTTAATATTCATAATAATAGAATTAGGTCGCCCTTTAAGTAAAAAGGGATGATGAAAACCTTTCTCAGATTCACTTCCATCTTCTTCTGAAGAAATACTTGAAAGTTCTCCTAATGCTTCAGATTTTGATAATGACTTACAAAAATCTGAAATGAAAAGATAAATTTATTCATTATTAAAAAGATAATTATTTTTATCGAAATAATATAATTTACCTGTAAGTTCATCTACTGTTTTTCCTCCAGCTTGTATTGCAGCAATAGCTTTATCTTGTTGCACCAATGGTAATGTTCCTTGTTTAATCATATTTATTGCATTTCTTCTTGCTATTTCTAACAATTTTTTTTTATCGATTTCTATGCGTTCTCTTATAAATTATAAAAGTTAATAAATTACATGTGAAGAAATCAATATATTGATATATATAATTTTAAAAAATGATACTAACTTTCGTTCTCTGCTTCTACTTCGTCCACGTACATATTTGTCTCTGCTTCTATCATTACTACGACTTCTGTGTCTTCGTCGTTCTCTACATTTCAAAGATTCTCGTTGATCGTTACTTCGAATTTTGTTGTATCTATCTCGGCTTTTATCCCTTCGTTTATCTCTTTCTTTGCTTCTACTTCTATGTGAACTCACACATGTACGAGATTCAGATCTTCTTTTCTCTTGAGAATGACAATTATGAGTATGTTTGTTATCTTTGCTTATTGTAATTTTACTGTTATAATTATATGCTTTTTGTTTGTATTCATTATCCATATATAATTTTGATTTTTCTATTCCTTCTAACCTTTTATCCACATCTCCTAATCTTTTTTTTTCTTTTTCCCTCAGAATTAATCTTAAATCATTTCTAGCTGTTACTTCTCCTTTTATAGGACTTAATACTCTATTTTCCACCTTCTCTAAAGTTGGACTCAAAGAGGTACAACGAATTGGACTAGGACTTAATGTTGGAGTTTTATTATCTGTACTACTATCAGATAATTCACCATCTTCCATTCGAGCTGCCTTTTCTTTTTCTTTGTTTTCTATTTCCCTAACTGTATCATTATAAACTGCACTATTTTTAAGATCTTTTATTAATATTTTCCCTTGATGTCCTTGCTTTGATTTTTCTATGTATAAAAAAAGATATTACAATAATAATATATATATTGATACATGTATTAATTATTTGTTTATCATTTTTCCACTTGATATCAAATTAACACAACGATACAAAATTAATATTTACAATGAATAAATGAATAGATAAATTTGCAGATTTTTTTATTGACAATAAATTAAATTTCTATTTAATTGTATATAAGAATTACAGAAATCTTTACATATAAGTTATGCATGAGTCAACTTTGTATCTTATTTTTTTTAGTTTTATCTAACTTTGATGATCCTTTGTTTTGGATTTTTTACAAAATTATAAATACCTATACACATCTTTAAAAATGTTGCATTGAATCGTAGTAATAATAATAATTAGAAAGCAATGTATTGTCTTAAAGGAAAGTAAATATTTACAACTTTGATATATTTTATATATTTTATCAAAAATGTCAAAAATATATATTATATGCTATATGTTTGAAAATATCTAAAATATACATCATATATCATGTTAAAAATACTATATGTACAGACATTTTCCGAGATATTGTGTTAAATTGACATAAGGGAAATTAAAGCTTCATGAAAAAATCTATCTAAATCAAAACTACATTTTAAAATCATTTTTAATACAAATAATACAAACCAAGCTTCATGAAAAAATGTATCTAAATCAAAACTATATTTTAAAATTATTTTTAATATAAATAATACAAACCAAGAACTTTAGATATTAATTGTTCTTCAGAATCATCTTGAATCCTCTTTGAAATAGGTGGCAATTGAGGACTATCAGGTTCCTTTTTAAACATATTTTCCAATTCTGGATTTTTTTTAATTATCAATTTCTCAAAACTTCCTGACTTCTCTACATCTTTTTTTTCCAAATCATTATCTTTGTTATTTTTCTTTTTTACATTGTTGCATGTATCAAGTTTTGAAATTTTAGCTTTAGGTTCATCTGAATCTGTTGATTTACTTGAATGATCTTCATGTCTCCGTTTTGTTTTCTTTTTATGTTTTCTTTTCTTTCTAATATCTATTTTATTATAAAAACAAATAATGTTTAATTATAATATATATGTATATATATACACTTACCTATTTCTCTAGTTATTAATATTATTTTAATATTACTTTCAAGATCACTGTTACTGTCAGAGGAATTTCGTTTCGACTTTCTTTTATGTTTTTTATCTTTATGCTTATGTTTTCTCTTGGTCTTTTTTTTCTTGAATTGAGATTTAGAAGACTTTTCAACTTCAATATTTGGATTTGAAACTTGTTGATCAACATTTTCTGACGATACTATTTCTTCTTCGGCAGTATCGAATGTGCTAAATAATTCTGTTAAAATCTCATTTGAAGATTTTTCTGGCAGTCCAGGTTCCGGCTTAATTTTTATTCTATCAACACCGACAGTTGTAATTAGATTTGCGATATCAAATAGATCCCCCATTGCTGATATTAATTTTAATTGTAATGAATTACAAAGGGCACAAATATTGAAATTTTTAATAATTTAATTTAAAGTATTAACATCCATGAGAGTCCACACGTCTATACGTCACATAGTAGTCGCCATTTTAACATCAAAATCACAGCGTCATCTTGATAATTAAAATTTGTTTAAAACACATTTCATGTATTTTCCATTAAATAAATAGAGATATATCACGATAAGAATTATTTTATTTTTCATTCATATCATAATTATATATTTTACAATATGTTCTCTCTCTTAGAGTATATCTCTTTAGATATATGTGTGTGTGTGTGTATATGTAGATATATGTATATATATATATATATATCTGACATATATATGTACATCTATATTTCATTATGAAGAATTAAAAATATTGTAATATATACATATAAAAATATTACATAAAGATTAATACATTAAGGTATAAATTATAAATTTAAAAATATACAATACTATATACAATAATTTTAAATGAATTTAATGGAAAAAATTTGTCAAATGGGATGCTTTCAAATGTCATTAAAGGATAATAAAGATAGTGTAGTCTTTTATTATATACGGTCATTACAAAAAATTGTATATCTAGTATATATTTCAATGAAATTTATATCCTATTTTTGACATTTTACAAAAAACGCTTTTAGAATTTTAATTATTTTTACAATACATACAGACATATATGTAATATATTTAAAAAATTAAAACAAAAAAGACAACACATTAAACATCTAAAAAAGGGTTGCAATAAGTGGAAAACTAATAATGAAGATATATAAATTATTTTAAAATACAATAGAATACTATATAAAATTTAGTAATTTCATATGATTAATGATTTTTGTGGAAAACAAATAAATGCATTACTTATCTGATATTTTACTTTATGTGAAATAAATTTACTTGAATAAATAACAGTAATAATAATTAAAATTTTGGAAATATTAATAAATCTGTTTGTACTTTTCATTCGCATTTGTATTTTTAAATAAAATCTTTTCTATACAAGCTAATTTTTTCGCATTTGTTACTCCATGTTTATATAAATTATTCATTTTAGTCAACGCATAAATCGCATAAATTGTAATGAAAATGGATGAATTATAGGCAAAAGTTCATTGTATACCTAGAAAATGTACTTATAATGATTCTGTATTTTGCATTTTACATTTAACTACTTTCAATTAACTAATACTCTAATTTATATATTTTAATCGTTGAAAATATACAAACTACAAAAACCAAAATTATATTGTACTATACTTTGCTTTATTATTTTCTAAACCTTACACCAAATACTTATTACAAATGCATATGATACATGTTTTTTAATCCTAATATATATGCTAAGAATGAATTTTTTAAATATAGATATGGAGAATTGGGCGATGATATAAAATAATATATTAATGTTCATAATATCCATATAGAAAAAGTTAGAGATTTTAATTATGACCATACGAATTTTTTCCTTATTTAGATTGTTTGAAAGTAAAATTAGATATTTAATCTGGAATCTTTGAAATAAGATAGTTTATACTTGTCTAATATTTATATGATTTTAATCAAGTAGTTAGTTGGATAATTTGTACGTATTTACATGTACAAATTATCCAACAGTATTTATAAACAGGTACATATGATTTAGATAATTGGAACTGAATTTATAGTTTCGAAATATTATAAAATAAAAAGCCAATTTTTTTGAAGATTATTTTATATGTAAAACATGTGAACAGAATATCAATTTAACAATTTATATCAGAATAAAAAAGCATTAATTATTTGAAATTTGTTTTGTAATTTTATTTAGTGCGTTATTTATATTCATTTTGCTGTATTCATTATTTTAAAGATATCATTAATATAGCAATTAAAATAATATAAGATAATATGTACTTGTTGTTAAAATAATATGTACAGTTTTTATAAATACTGACTTAACCTGTTGGATAATTTGTACATGTAAATATGTCTCTCTCAACTAACTACTTGATTAAAATCATATAAATATTAGACAAGTATAAACTATCTTATTTCAAAGATTCCAGATTAAATATCTAATTTTACTTTCAAACAATCTAAATAAGGAAAAAATTCGTATGGCCATAATTAAAATTATGTTTTATTTATTAGCATTGACTTGACTCATTGGATGGAACATAATAAGCCGTTTATATTGAAACAGTTTGGCAAAAATAATTAAAAGTAAAATTCGAAGTACAGAATCATCATAAATCTATCACTTGTGTATGCAACGTGTTTTTATCTATGATTGTTGGAATACTATGAGAAAAAGGCTCGTACAGTCATAGTAACAGGTTCTCTGCATACTGCACAAGTTGTCATGCCAGGAGCACATCTTACACACGCAACCATATGTCCACATGGTAAAAATACCACCCCTAATTCTCCATTATAACAAATTTTACACATCCTTGCATCATCCATGGATTTACTACTTTGTGCTTTCACATTTGATATATTTTCTACAGTTTCTTTTATGGATTCAGTATTGTTGACAATATTCTGAATATCATTTTCTTGAGAATTTGATCCTGAATTGCTTCCTGTTTCCTCCTTCTTTTCAGTTTCTACGTTTGTAGGTTGTACCTTTTTAATACAACTGGGTAAATTCATTTGCATTGTTTCCTGAAATAAATATAAATACAAATAAATAAGTATGTAATGGAATTATTGGTGTGCATATCATAAAATATAAAGTTTGTGTATTTACTTCTTTAGAAGGTGGAGATACATGCTGGCCTGTTATTTTATTTACATAATCTTGCCCTTGAACCATTAATAAATAACAACATTTAGAAAACCATTTTGCATGTTGTTCCCATGGATCGTTATCTGGTTCCCAATCTTTTAAGCCACCTCCACAGTGATAACACAAAGTTTGATCACCTTTCCCAGTATAATAAAAGCCTGCACCTGCTAATTGTTCCTTTGTTTGTGCCATAAATTTTGGCCATGATGCAAATGTACGTAGTCTAGCATCATAACTAACATATTCAGGATGCACTGGTCCCTTAGTCCTTCCAATACCTAAGCAGCCAAGTTTAGCTGTACTTGGTAGTTGTAATTCCGTTGAAAAATTATGATTATCAGGACCAGACGTAGGACGATATTCAAGATCATAGGGACCACACACATCCCTACTTCTAGGTCTTGGTGGTATAACTGAACTGGGATCTACTCCGATTGGTACATTGCCACAATTAATTTTGCGAATAAATCTGCATCTTGCAGACCATCTCTGATGATCAACCATAGGAATATCTCCTTCTACCCATTGACCTATCTCTACCTGACATTCAAAACATCTTACTTTATCATCATCACCTGTATAATAGAATCCTGCAGCTGCAAGTTTTTCAGGTTCAATATACGATACAGGCCAATTTTCAAAACTTTGAAGTCTAGCTGCTTCGAAACGATAATCAATATTATCTACTTCATCATTGTATATGTTAGTAGTTACAACAACTGGTGATGATAAATGCGTATTTGCTGAGGGCTTAAAGTTCGAATCATTTCCTAAATCCCTGTGCTTGATAACATCAGTCATCTTATTCGAGTTATGCTTAAAAGTGTCTTCAAACCTATTGAAAAAAATGCAACTAGTAAATAACATATTGATTGTAATTTTATTCTCTACCTCTAATTATTTTTTTTTTCTATTCTTCATAGTTGCAATTTTCGTAGTTCGCATACATAATTGCAATTCCATTTTATTAATAAAAGCGAATAATATTTACTTTCAATTACATACAATGGAATTGTGAAACATATGGGATATGTATATTGGAATAAATGTCATGTAAAACATACGATTGTGTTATATGTTTGTATCATTTGCATCTGAGCAAAAAGAAGCGGGAGAAGCGAAAGAACTCAAAACTCACTAGATGATTGCAATGTCGTTATAATTCGTCAATGACGAAGTATGATGGACTTTTTGTCAGTGCATAACGTTGAAATGACGCAGCCTAACTATCGTGCACAAACGAGAATTTCCGAGACACTCTCTTTCTCTCTCTCGATTCTTAGAGTTTACACAGGCTCATGCTCTGTTCACCGCCCTGTGCAACGTTGCCGCTTGTATGGCCCGTATTTTAACTTCTCTTGTTGCATTACACTACTGTATACTCATGAGAATGAAATGTATCGACAAGGGCGTAGCAACTTACGTTTCCCATTTTTTAATACTATAATCTCATGCTAGAAAATTTGATCAAACGTATCGCTAAAATACAAGCATCTAACCACTTTGTCTCTCTTGCCATTTTGAAACTTTTATGTGAAATCGAAATTATCCAATGAATATGCAATGTATAAGAACGTACTATCGTATATCGTTTATTAAATGATGTGACTAAAAAGAAAATTAAGATTTTGACTCTTAATTCAATAATATTCTGAGCCTGTTACTTTTGTACAGAACATGTTAAATCCTTTTGTACAGAACATGTTAAATCCTTTTGTTTGTACGCTGTATATGTTACTTTTGTACAGAACATGTTAAATCCTTTTGTTTGTACGCTGTATATTGGAAATCTATAATGGATTTCTTTCTTATTTGCAGAGCGCATATTTTTCAATCTTCGTAACGCGATTTCATTATTTATATTTATATTATATTTATATTTATATTATATCAAAGGTTTAAAATTATTGAAATATAATAAATATAATAAAGTGTGTGTATATAACATGAATATGTAATTTAAAAAATATATGCATGTATGTTTTATACATACATATGCATTTTTATACATACAACAGCGTTAATTGTTAATTTGTTTAACTTCAAAACAAATCTTTTTCAAAATATATTTTTTAATGATACATAATATGATTTTTAATGATAATAATAAGCCACAAAAATTTAATAAAATTTAACATTATTTAAACTTTAAAAACTAATTGATTAATTTCTTGTATTATATTACTAAATTAAATAAAATAAATCGTAAACAAGATACACACGTATATATCGCGGAATTAAATCTTAAAGTTAGTCTGAACTTTCACATCTGTCTCACTTTGTGACGTTTGGCAACAGTGTAATCAAGAGTAGCAAAGGGAGAACACAACGGAAGTTGGTATGCAAGAAAGATAGACTCAACAAATATAACTCGTCATTTCTTTGCAGTAAAAGTTAATAATTGCCTTTCGAGAATTGCTATATATTCGTAGCATTCATATATTATTTCATATTTGAAGTATTTAATCGAAAGATAAAATTACTGTATAATTATATAAATTTCATGAATGTATATGTAAATCATCAACAATTAGGAGTTACTATGTTTTTTCGCGCAAGCAAAAAAAAGTTCCTGTAGCTGAACTTTTATCGGGAAATATCATACTTGTACGATATTAATACGAAAACGAATTACGAAAGTAACATACCAATGCTAGGTGTCACGTTTTGGCTTCGTCAACTCGTCAAATTCACAAATAACACTATCATACAATATCGAACCACTCATTCAAAGCGTCTATCTGACACTGAACGTGGCAGTTTCGACTCACTATCCACGTCTTACGTCCCACGTCCAGCTAAACATTTGACTATCGATGCTACGCATGCGCGACAAACATCCAGAAAAGCGGACAATACGTTTATCATCAACCATCTAGCGCGAAATTTAAATGAACAGATTCTTAGCAATAATTTATATTTATGCTCCAGTATATTTAGTATATCTAGTTTCATATTAATTCAGGATTCTTCTACATTGTATACTGTACTTTTTGCATTGTACACAACTTTTTTACATTAACCTATTTTTATAAAAACATTTTTCAATATTTAATTTTCTATACGATGGTACTGAATATAATCATGTAACGTTTAATTTTTAATATTAGATTTTCTCCTAAATTTTTCTTTCTTTCTTTCTATTGTACTTTCCTTAACATAAATCTTCCTACACTGTAACTTGATATTTATCTTTCATTCTTTTTTACATTCTTTTTTTTCTGTAGTTCAACCTTGTTTCCGATAAACAATCTAATCTTAATATTCCAACAATTAAACAAATCTAATTACAAAAGGCAATGAATATATGTAATTATGTAGTTATATACAAGCAAGAATTGTTTTGAGAACAATTTATTTATCTGTCGATAAACAAACTGTTTTATATTTGATGAATGGAATTACTGATATCTTTTGATAAGAGACTCATAAATCGAATCTTAATATCTTCATAATCCGATCTTGCAACATAATACAAGAAGACGTAGTTTACACGACATATATTATATATTTAATGCAATATTTCGTAATTTTATTATTATTATAATAAATATACTCGTTTATACATATTCATGCAAGCTTTCAAATGAAACGATTAAATATACAAACAATTAATTTTCAGTATATATATGAAAACATAAAATAGAAGTTCCAAACAAAAAATACAAATTCTTTCAAATGTTTTGATATATTCTTGGAAAATAGCAATGACGTTTTTTCATGAACTTTCTAACCTTCGTTCTATTTGATTTAAGCAAAACATATGTAATAATAATAATGGCCATAGAAAAAGAAACAATTTTTTCTTTGTACGTTTTTAGTTGCATATTAATTCATGCAATTTTTGGAAATGTTTTTTAATTAATAATTTAATAAATTTTTTGATAAAATATAATTAGCCTAAACTTTTTTATTTGCATTTCAACATTTCTATAACTTTGTTTATATTTATATATATAATAGAATTTTTATGTAGTACAATCAAATTTAAAATATAATACATGTAAGAACATATCATGTAACAAATGAATATACATGTTATGAAAAGAATATGTTTATGAGAAAAGAATTGATGCAAAATATTTTATGATTTTTTTCTATTTATCTCTGATACATTTCAAGAAATACAATCAGTTCTTGGAATAATCTTGTTGCTTGCTAAGTCAGTGTTTTAACAATGAGTCAATCAAAAATGAAGATGTCATTGTTATATATACAAAATGTATTGAATTACGGGAAAAGTATAAATATTACATTGACATGAACTATAATATTGTATATAAAATATTTTCTCTAATATTTGTAGCATTTTTAAATTTAATATATTCGAATATATCATAAAATATAAAAATATAAAATATATAAATTTATTAAATAAAAATATAATATCACATAATTTATTATATTATAGAATTTATTGTAAAATTATTATAATGAAATGTTTTAAAGGTATATGTTAAAATTTGTACTTACCTACCTTCAGAAGATATACACACTTAACACATCAGTGTTGTAATGACAATGATGTATCAACTATAAGGATTATTTATATTATCATATAATCTAATCAAGATAGCTTATCTTAATTTTAAATTATATTGAAAGTGTATTGAATCTCAATTAGATCTTAATTAGATAAAGATCTGATTTGATTCTGTCTAAACAGTAAGCAAAATATTTTATTTTTGATGTAGATATAAATAATGTATCAATAATTAATTAAAATAATAAATGTGTGTATTTTTTGTTATTGCAACTTAAAAATTTTATGTATATAGTGTAATTTCTGACAAAGTAGAACATTGATTCCGAACGAATTGGGAGACAAACTCATATAAAATAATCTGAGAGAATCAAATTTATGAACATGTTACAAGTCAACCAAAAATTAAAGTTTTAAAACATAAATGTTTTACGTAAAAGAATATGTATCTAATACTTACTAGATGCTTTAAAACTTTTATTGCAATCTAATTTTGTATTTAATTCAAAAACTTTCTCTTTTGTAAGATTTATTTATAGTCCAACATAATCTCTCATTACTATTTTTAACTAATTTACTACTATTTTATTACTATTCTTTATTACTAATTTACTACTATTTTATTACTATTATTATTACTATTCTTTACTAATTTCTTCAGGGATGAAAATTCCTTTCACAAGTTCTTTTAATTCGAGTCTTATAATCGGAAAAAGATATTTATATTCTAGAGCTGTTTTCATAAATTTCATAAATTGGCTCTTAATATTTATCACTGTAATCCAATCTTGTAACATAATATGCAGCAACGCAATGTACAATAGAAAATATTAAATATTAAATATTCATTCCATTTATAGTGTATAATTGAAATTAATATCAACTACTCACGGAGATATAAAATTTTATTTAGACAAATACTATAACCATTAAAAGTAGTAACACAGTTTTCTATTTAATAAATACTATACTGTTAATTTGTTTCTTTTTCACTATCTTTTGATATGTACTCTTAATTTAACAAGTCTAAATTATAAATTATACAATGATATATCCATAAAATTTACAAAAAATATATTTTTATACATATATATCTTTACTTTATATCTTTATTATAAATAAATTTAAAAACGCGATCACTAATATTTTACTATTTGATTTACGATAGAAATGTACGAACAGTGGCTTTAATTTCTTGTCGACACATTAGGCAGTGTGTAAGAGATGGTGCACAATAAACACATGTTGCTAAGTGTCCACAAGGTAAAAATACAATAGTTGTTTCTCTATCCATGCAAATTTTACATAAACGAGCTTCTTTCAATTTTCTATTTTCTTCTTCTAAAGCCGCTGAAAAAATAGATAGTACTTTTCATTAAATTACATGATAAAACTTGTTATAGATTTAGCTGAAATTAATAATTTTTATAATCAATCCTTTTTTTTTTATATTTATTATATTACTTACTAATTTCTTCAGAATTAGATTTTTTTATTAGTTTTTTACCTTTGTCAGTAGATATTGCAGAGTTCTCATTTTCAGTTGAACATATTTTAGATTCGTCTTTTTCGACACTATTACACTGTTCTACACCACTGTTGGGTGGCTCTCTTAGCATATGATTTAAAAAAACAATTAATTCTGAGGAAAATGGTTATGTAGTTAAGAAATAATTTTATTTGTCACTAACCTTATCATTTCTTCTGTAACTTGATCACAAAGAACATCTTCTATAAGTTCATCAGAATTTGTATATGGTGTTCCTTTTTCTTCCATTCGCTTTTTTAAAGCTCTTTTTACTCTACCCACATGTAATCCAATTTCTAATGCTTCCTAAGAAAAAATGTTACTCATTGTAATAAATAAATAAATTTTAGAAATAATCACATAAATATGTGAAATATTACTATCGCTGGTGGACTCTCTAATAACTCGTTCAATGTTGCTTCTGTAATTTCTGACGAAGGCACAAGAGGTTGTGTTTCAGCTGTATCCGTGCTTTCATCTTCTGGCACACCTTCAAAAATCTATATACATATAAAATAATTTGAAACTTTTATAAGATATGACGTAAATATAATTATATAATATTTACTGATTCATCCAAAGACGGCCTGCTGTCAATGCATTGCTTAATAAATTCTTGTCCCCTTACAAGATTCACAAATCCACATTTAGGAAACCATCTTGCATGTTCAGTCCATACATCATCAGTTGCTTCCCAATTTCGTAAACCACCATCGCAATGAAAACATCTAACATGATCACCAAATCCTATTATAATATTTTGTTACTATTAGCTGAATATCATTTGAAATTATTACACATTTATTCTGTACAACTTATACCATCATAATAAAATCCAGCACTAGCTAATATTTCAGGAGTTTGTCTAATATTTGCTGGCCATCCACGAAAAGTACTTAATCTTCCTTCATATGTTGCACATTGTGGTTTTTTAGGAGTTGTGTGTATTTGTATTCCTAAGTCGGAGAGATTTGATGTTGCACCAGGCATTAATTTTACATTAGTTAAATATAAACTATCTAATGAAAGAAGTTTTATTAATAATCTTGATTTAATTAATTAATTAATTTTATTAATTTAATTTTAATTTAAAAAATAAAATGAATAATTGTTTTAAAAGTAAAAAAATATACTTTTTTGCTTGTTAATACCATCTTGATGAAGGTAGAAATCACAATCAGGAAATGTATCTTTGTGCTTTTTCTCGGGATCATCACCAAGTTCCCATTTTCTTAGAATACCTCCGCAATATGTACATTGTACCTATAAAAGAGATAAAATAAATTTATATGTTATATAAATATGTTTTATTTCTTAAATGTATCATTACCTCATCATCCTGTTGAAGATAGTAAAATCCAGCTTTGGCAAGTTTTTCAGGTGATACAGTAGAAGAAATTGGCCAATTAATAAAGGATTGTAACCTTTGTGACACAGTTCTATATTCCTTTTGAGGTTCTTTATTTTGGCAAGGGTTTATAGACTGACATTCAACTATGTTATTATCTTGTGATGTTTCTGTCGATGATGATGATGCTAATCCAAAATTGTTAATTGGTATTAAAGGGACATTGCAAGTACTAGAAGGATTTTGAACAAAAGGGCAAGTAGGTTCAGCTAATCGATGACGGGCTATAGCTTGGTCACCATAATTCCAATCAGAAATTTTTACTCCACATAAAAAACATTGTACTTCTAAGGCATGTCCAGTGTAATAAAATCCGGCTTTTGCTATTCGGGCAGCATCGACAGCGGCATTTACTGGCCAATCCGTAAAAGTTCTTAATCTAGTTTCTTCAACGTTCATTTTAAATATTTGTTTACATCTGTTTGAATGTACAAGGAAATAATAAGTTAAATTTTATTGAAGTTTTATATTTGACTTATGGGCGTAGAATGGATTATTGTTAAAATGGATTATTGTGTTGAAAGTTCCATTACTGCATAATTAGACACAGTGATTTGATATAGAAATCATTTACATAGTACGTTACAATGCATAGACCGAAGAACACTGATAATGATAATGAAGTAGAGAAATATAATTAAAAACTTACATTTCTACGCGTGCGCAATATTTCAGGACCGTCTTTATTAGGATACTTATATTTTGTTCAAACTTTCGTTAAAATATACTCAGAATACAAGTTAAAATCTGTTATTTTATATGAACGAAGATTTATTTGAAATAAACTTGAAATGTATATATATTTTATACATATGGTGTTATCTTAGTTATAATTAATGAAATGTAAGAAAACCATGGATCTGAATTTAAATAGTATCAGCACTATTACTTTTATATTGTGATGAGTTGGAATATAAGATCAAATCTTTGAAAAGTACTTAAGTTTTACAATATAACAATTCAAGCAAATTATTAAGCATTCTATCAAGCACTCAAAATGTTGGTATTAAAAAACATGAATAAAGTAAGTTGTTAATAAATTAAATGGTTTATAACATTTATTTTTTACACATATGCCTTTAAATAAGAATTATTCCATCATTTCATTACAATATATATTAGTATTTTTTAAATAAAATAGAAAAATTTATGAAGTTTTTTTATTGTATAGTAATTTTTTTTTCTGTTTAGATTCTTCTTATCACTTTACGTTCATATAGTTCTAAAGTAAAATTAAGTGATGTCGTTATAGTTAGTGCAACTAGAACTCCTATGGGATCATTTCTTGGAGGGTTATCAAGTTTATCTGCATCAAAACTTGGAGCCATAGCTATTCAAGTAAATATTAATTTTATATTTATTAAAATAGCAATGAATTGTTATAAGGTACCAATTAAAAATTATAACAGACAGCAATCGAACGTGCTAGTATTCCCAAGGATAATGTTACAGAAGTATACATGGGAAATGTTTGTCAAGCTTTTTTAGGTCAAGCACCAGCAAGACAAGCTACATTATTTGCAGGTTTTTAAAATTTGCATTTTTTATATATATCATGTTATGCGATAATATCTACATTGATAAATTTTTAAGTTAGGCCTTCCTAAGTCAACAGTATGTACAACAATTAATAAAGTTTGTGCAAGTGGCATGAAAAGTATAATGCTTGCTTCTCAGTCATTACAATGTGGACATCAAGAAATTGTTCTTGCCGGTGGTATGGAGTCAATGTCCAATGTACCATTTTATTTGCCACGAGGGGAAATTAAATATGGTGGCATGAAACTTGAGGTAAATTTTCCAATAATATGTGGTCAGCAAATTTTCTAATAATACATGAAAAATGAATATTTTTTGTCTATTTGAAACTGAATGTAATTCATTAATTTTTGTATTCTTTATTTGTAATTTAATAGGATGGTATTGTATTTGACGGTTTAACTGATGTTTATAATAAGTGTCATATGGGAAATTGTGCAGAAAATACTGCCAAGAAATTCAATATTACTCGTGATGAGCAAGATAAGTATGCTATTAACAGTTATAAACGCAGTGCTGCAGCATATGTAAATAAAAGCTTTCAAGAGGAACTTGTACCTGTTTCTGTATCTCAAAGAAAAGGCAATCCTGATATAATATTTAATGAAGATGAAGAATATAAAAAAGTTAATTTTGATAAATTTGGTAAATTAAATACAGTTTTTCAGGTATAAGATTGAGTTAATTGGAAATTACTAACACAAATTTCAAATAATTTTTATTTACTTTACTTTTCTAGAAAGAAAATGGTACAGTAACTGCTGGAAATGCATCAACTTTAAATGATGGTGCTGCTGCATTAGTCCTAACTACTGCAATAGTTGCTGAAAAAATGAATTTGAAACCTTTAGCACGAATTATCGCATTTCAAGATGCTGCAACTGATCCTATTGATTTCCCAATTGCACCATCTCTTGGTATTTCTAAAGTAAATTTCTTACAATATATACAATAGAATGTTTGATAAAATTTTGAGAATATAAATTATTACACTTATTATAGTGATATGTATTGAATTTTTTTACAAAAATTATATAATATATATTATTTTCAGTTGTTAGAAAATACTGGAGTTAATAAAAATGATGTTGCTCTTTGGGAGATAAATGAAGCTTTCAGTGTTGTTGCAATTGCAAATCAAAAATTACTTGATCTTGATCCTAACAAAGTAAATGTTCATGGTGGCGCAGTGTCTCTTGGTCATCCTATTGGGTAAGGATTTAGTTGTTTTTATGTACATGAATAATATTCAAGTTGCAAAAACATTGAAAATTTTAGTATGTCTGGAGCTCGTCTTGTGGTACATTTAGCACATGCTTTAAAAGCTGGCGAAAAAGGTGTTGCATCTATTTGCAATGGAGGCGGTGGAGCCTCATCAATTTTAATAGAAAAATTGTAAGTTTATAATCGATAAAATTTTATAAAGAAGACTGTATAGTAAAATATTATGCATAGTAAAAAATATTTTTATTTCTTTTTACTATGCACGAAGATATACTATTTTTATATATCTATACAATTTATTTTTTATATATTATACCATATCGTTGCAATAAATAAATGATATTAAAAATAAAATAAGAATAAATTTTTCTTTCATTCTATAGGTATCATACAATGTCTTCTCCACCAATATTAACGTTATATACAAAACATCCTTGTCCGCTTTGTGATATTTTAAAAAATGAATTGCAGTTGCGTTTTTCTGGTCGTTATCAATTACAAGAAATTGATATTACAGCATTTGGAAATGAACGATATTTGAAACTGTATAAGTATGAAATTCCAGTTCTTTTTTTAGAACGTCAATTTCTGTGTAAACATCGTTTAGATTCGGAATT
Organism: Tetragonula carbonaria; assembly: GCA_032399595.1. Classification (NCBI taxonomy): domain Eukaryota; kingdom Metazoa; phylum Arthropoda; class Insecta; order Hymenoptera; family Apidae; genus Tetragonula; species Tetragonula carbonaria. The sequence continues at coordinate 604,932 of JAUCRC010000012.1, read as the reverse complement.
ATTGGAGCGAAAATTACAAGAATTTTCTCAAAATTGAAAATAAACAGTATGGCGTTGTATGTATTATTGGTTTTTATATTAATCGAATACGTGATTAGTAAATAAAAATTAATTAACGATCATCGATACATGAATATTTTAGAAACAATAATAATGTAAACTAAAATATAAAATATGTAGCAACATTTATTCAAGATTGGCAAGTATCGTCGGCCGACAAATCTCATAGTTCGCTTGCTGCTTTCGCCTGTACTTGTTCACTTTGAATCGCCTATTCCTTTTCACCCTCTCTCTACTGTCTCTGTCCTCTTGCTTCTCTTTCTCTCCACCACTCAGTCTGAATACTCTCTTTCCGATGGATAAGCAAGCAGGCACGCACACGCTGACATGTCGAAGATCGGCAGTGAATCGGTGAATGCACGCATCAGACTCTCCTTGCCGACGTTCGTTCTTTCTTCAGTGCGTGCCTTATGCGGATAATGAAAAGTATCTGTTTCTTTCATATCATCTACGTGGCGTATTGTAGTGAATAATTTTTTTGAACTCCCGAAACACAAAAGAAAAAGACGAGACTAATAAATACTTTTTAAAATCGCAGAAATCAACAATAAATGTTTGTTGCAACTGTACTATTGAAATCATGCCAGTGCCCTATTTGATTTTTCGACGTAACCAGTACCAAGAATAACAGAGTGAATAAATGTAAAACGAATCTTGATCTTATTTAAAAAGAATTGTATGCCCAAATTTAGTGACTTGAGTATTTCTAGGTCTTTCAAATATAAATAAACAAAAAAATATTCAGAAAGAGTTTTAATAAAAGTGAAAATTCGAAGTTCGGAAAATGAATGGATGAATTATGTTGTCACTTAAAAAAACGAAATTTAAAAACCACAGTGAATAGTGTAACTGTAAAATATTTAACTAAATGCAAATACATATGTGGGATTCCGAAGTAGCAACGAAGTTTCGAATTTTGTAATATTTCTGTTTATTAATATTACAAATGTGAATAGAACACGCAGAATTCAACTTTCTTTTTTTTGTTCTAATAGAAGCGCGCTTTGGGCTAAATAAACTCATAATATTTTTAGATGGCGTTATCTTCCGTCGTGATCAGTTTACAAATTCTAGGCCATTGCTATATTTTAAAAAAATATCGACAGCTTTCATTTATTCGAACAACGTATCAAATTTTATAAAATAAAATAAACGAGGGAAGATATAAGTTTTGCATTTAATAAAGAACAGATTAAATAAAAATTGAAGATTTAAACTTTTAATCTGTGAGTGAATAAGAATTTACAAGAAAAAAATGAAATCGTTCATCAACGTTTACAACGTTATATTTTTTTTGTGCAGCCATACTAGAAATTCATACTAGCATCTTAATTTTTGGACGTGCTTTTTAAAAATTTATCATAAAGGTATAGAAAATATTTAATATTTTATTCTACAAAGATTCATGTTTTCATATTCAGTTTCTTAAATTTGTATCATGAGTTTACATGCATATAGTATTTAGTAAATTAAAAATATTTATAAATATGATAAAAAAATATCATGTGTACCAGATCATAAAAATATTTGTAATTGCAAACATGTAGTTGGCTTTCAAATATTGATATATACTACAAGCTATTTATTTATGTAACAGAGAATATGATTCTTAGTATATCATATTGTTCTAAATATATTCGTAAGAAAGATTTATACTTATAGACAATAAAACAAATAGAAGACTTTCGTCGATCCATTTATTTTCTATTATTAATTAATTGTTTCCTTACACTCGTTATTATTAATAATTTCATTAAGAAAAATTAAATATGCATCGAATATTATAAATTATATGACATAAAATGTATATAAACTGAAGAAAAATATAACATCAACATATATAGAACTTCATACATATATCTAATGTAAAGTTAAATATTTTCGTTAAAAAATTATGTTGTGCGAGCACACGAACAAGCAGATTATTTGGCAATGTTGCTTTATTATTAGGATGTTGTTTAGTTTGAAGAAAGCTCTGTAAGAATATTCTGAAGCTGTTGTCCTGGTTCGTGATTCACGAATGAGTTATGTAGAGCTATAGCCAGCTGAGAAGGTCCGGTTACTGGTTACCTGTTACCCGGACAAGTGTGCTGGCAACAGGCTCGTCTTAAAGTATCGACCGTGACAGTCGCTCGATTCCAGTCACAGTTTTGTTTGATAGTCTTCTGACAGTAATTTCACTCTTTTTTTTTTACATTCTCAATCATATATCCATTATTAAAATGTATGAAAATCGTCATAGCCAATATTATAATACAAATATTAAAATTCTTTTTGTTACTAGGCATCATTCGAAAGAACAATGCGAAAACTATGCGTTTCTATGTTCCTCTGTTCTCAAGTACTAAACTGACTCGGTTAATGAATGAATCATATTCTCTACCAACTCTGACATAGTGTAACAGTCAAATTTTTAATTGGTTTAGACGCACTTTACGGGTTAAAACTTTACATTCAATTTTTGACGTTGAATTTTGTATTCAATTCTACTGATCGTGATCGCAATAAAAAAATAAAATAGATAGTATTAAATAATCGTTTACTAGTTACTCCTCTTCGCTTATTAGACAATAGATAATAATTCGAATTATTATCGATCGATAATAGATGCCAATGAAAGATAATTGATCCCACAATCAAATTTTAGTTGAAATGTTATCAAGTAATGATACAATTTAGTGAATTTGTGTCAATAATGCTTTCAGTCGATATTGTATGCATTTTGGTAGGTATGAGAAATGATGTTTATATTTACATGTTTCTCGCGATATTTCTGCGATAGTAAAACTAGTTTATAAATAATAGAACTCGTAAATTGCCTTTAGCATCACATTGTTAATGGTTCCTAATAATATAACGTCATTGAATGTGAAGTTGTAACTTATTTTCCTGAACGGTCCAGCATTCATACGTATTTCTTCGTTCAACAAACTTAAACATCAACTTCAAACAATAATAATTCTTTAAACATGTCAACTGCATGGACATTCCACAGCGTTGTTCGATATTTCCAAAATAGTGAGTTAGTTATAGCAAGTTTTAAGGTCTATATAAAAAACCAAAAAAGTAATTTATATAATAAATTTCTACGTGGGAGAATGATTTTATAATTACTGGTTCCCATCGTATCGAAACATGATGAAGATACATATGTATCTTGGTTCCCAAGTCAAGCGAATGTAGGACAAGTTCAAACGTTGCATCGGCCCACTTTGTTCATGGGACCGAGCTAACCCGATCGTAGAAATTTGAAACATTTAAAATATTTAAAACAACGTGCAAGGTTGTTACATTTCTTGAATTAAATAGACATTTTCTCGTTACAGTAATTAACCATTACAGAATGACCTCAAGCGAAGATGGTGATTTAATCGATCTTGGAAACGACAGTTGTGTGCCACGGGTACCGATTCAAGAAACATCGCCTGACGAACAGGAACATCTTCTCGACGTGTGTTTACCGAAGTTAGAACAAGCATTATCATTGACAAGAAAGCAAGAACAAGTACAATGCATAAGCGACAACGGTGATGTATTAGTCACGTTAGGTCACGACCAAGTAGTGCCGAATCATAAAAGAATCGATGTCGTTTCATCCGATACGATAAAAAGGATTCGTGACATAACTAAGAACTTAGAACCTGTTATAAGAAAGACTTGTTCCGATATTAACGAAGAACATCAAGACACTGTTGATTATGGAAATTCATCAAGAAGTAAAGACGAACCTCGTCCTAGCGAAAAGTTCGAAGACGAGACGTTCGAGGCACGGGAAATCAATAATGCTTTCAATTTTCTGACAGAACATGACGACAACGAGGATCAGACTGACGCGAGGTGTAATCATTACGATCAAGTTATAAACTCTGGACTAGTCTTATTACCCTGCCGTGCTACAAAAAACGAGGATTTATTGAATTACCATGGTAATGGTTCCTCGCAAGTTCTGAAGTGTTGGGAAGCAGACACTGATTTAAACGATCCAGCTTTTGAATTATGTCCGGGTAAACTTTCTGAAAATATTACGAGGAAGAGTAGGTCTGATCCTGTTGATTATAATGAACTCGAAGTGAATGACATTGGTTTTGAAAAACAAACATTTGTACGAACAAATAAAAGAGGATCATTTCAGCATATGCATCGTAAATCTTGGACGGAAGGAACTACACTTACAAATGCGTCGCAGGATATATTTTCTCGATTCGATAGGTCAACCAGTTTAAGGGAATATAATTGCGAGCCATCGACTTCCAATGACATTCATCAGCAATCCAGCTTTATTTCGAGGTATTTATTTCAATGTTATTACTTACTCTTACGCTTCTTCACACGTAATGGAACGTCAACTATTAGAAATAGAAAAAACGTGACATCATTATTAACATTGTTAATAGTTATCTATTATACAATGAGCAACTTGCGTGTTGTGTTTTAGCAATTATTGAGTAACATTCCTTAATCAAGAAGTCGAATCCTTCAGATATAATTAATAGATACCTGTTGTACTATAGCACGAATCAAAATAGATTTGATTTATATTGAATTCATAGGAATAGAAAAAAGATACTAAATTGTGTCGTGTTTCTATAAATAGAAGAGAAGGTTTAGAAGAAGGGTCAGAAGTTCTTTCGATACCATACCATACTATATTGTGTTCAATCCTTTCTGTATTTTCTAAGATGCAGTTAAATTTTTTTTTTTGATTTTCAAATGCAAAATGTTGTAACATTGTCGCATCATAGTAAAATGTAGCATGTTACATTTTTTGAGTTAAATTGAAATCAGTAATGTAATTGGAGGATAGATTGTGAAAAAATTGTACGCGTATTCGCATGTAAATATTCGTGTGCGTGTAGTTTTGCTTCAAACTTTGAAAAAGAGCATCCGTTGCACGACAACAACGACTAGCCGGAAGTACTGGCACGAGTTGTGTGCGAGAAGCGTGGATTCAAGTCGGCATTGAATAGATCCTTAAAGTAGCACGTGTAGCCACGCCTGAGAAACAAAGGTTTGGTAAAACTTTCTCCGTATGACCTGCGTCTCGCAAGTGTTTTCTTAGGATTCACCCAAGTGTTATCTTCTTATCGTTCGTAAGACATCTAGGTATACCTAGCATACCTAGCAGAACAATAAAGAATATACGCATATGACGCTTTTCTAAATTAAAACACGTAATTGTAAGATAAAAAGAAAAAGAAAAACTTAAAAACAATCGTTGCTTACAGCTGTTCAGCGAAAAAAGGACTGGAAACGAATGGAAACGATCAAGAGGATGGATGTTCAGAATGTTCGGAAGTAGATTGGTCGTGGTTGGAGGAAGTAGAATATCCGCGGGCTACGGAGTCGTTAGCACCCGGTGTGATTGACGCGGTTCAGGAGAACACCGAAGGAGGGAATGCATCCCCCACCAGTGAAAATACAAGGCGCAGGCGCGGCCGCGAGCATCAGGCTACCGAGGCGGGCTGCAGTGCTGCGATGTCTGTCTCTGGGACGGTAAAGTCCTTAGTGGTTAATGGTTCGCGATGGTCAACTGCCGATCCGCTATCTGATTATAACGGCAATAATCAAGATGAAACTGTACATTGTAACAACGAAACTATCAATCGGGAAACACGCGATAACCCTACGCTTGTTAACTCCTGGGTACGGGCCTCAATGAGACGTTTGCGCCACTTGAGATTACCGGAAGAAACTGAACGACAACGAGACATCGATTCGAATAATTGCCGCGGAACAATTGTATCCGCGCCAAACTCTCTGCCAGACATTGCTTTAATTGCTCCGGAAATATTAGCTGCCCAAACAAACGGTACTTCCGGCACCCTTCTCAGGCCATCCAGCGCTCCTGTAAGAAACTTAAATAATTCAAACGTAGTGCCATCGCGGAGAGGTGGAAGACAATTTAGAGCAAGTCGATCGCAAAGGACGAGGAGCCGCGAAGTCGCTTCGAGGCAAAGCAGCGTTTTATCGTCGACCACGGGCAGTGACACAACTGCTTCAGGAACCACGACGTGCTCCAGCTCTTTTGGCGGTGCTTCCACGAGTCCACCTTCCAGCACGGCGACAAGTCCGCAACGTATCAGTTCCAGACGGTGAGAGTTTTCACTTTTTTCTATTATTATTTATTTTATTTTACATCGTTGACAATAGAGAACCTAAAAAAAAAAAAAATATACACCTACTAATGCTGGTTTTCTTATTGTTAAAATATTATTACGGACAATGAGCTAAACCGTTGTGGACTCTTGCTGAACTCACGAACCGCATCTTTCATTCTCGTTTGTCCAATCTTATTGCCACACTCACCGGAAATGAGAATCGGCTTAATGAGTTAGTTGTTGGTCGTTGCTCATCCATGCTTGACACTACTTACGCTTTAGATCCTTCTTACGCAAACTACCGATACACTTCGTGGACAGAATATTAAGAAATTAATTTGAGTTAAGTTATTTCTATATAGATTTTTATCAGTAATCTTTTTTTATTTTATTCTTATTCAATTTCACTTGAAATGTGGATGTTGATTTTTCTAACAGCAATGACATCGTCAAATCGATCACTAACGCATGACGTTGCAAGTAGCTTCGATACATTCCCTTTTCACGGTGTTTAGTGTGCTATACGTTGAAAATCAAGCAGCCCATGAATTTTTGTGTTTAATTGTAATTAAATATATAACCTGGGGGATTTAGAATGCGCGCTCGATGCGTACCAGGAATGGCAAACGACGAAAGTTGCGATAATTGTTCGTTGTCGTGTGCTCTGTTTAAATGTGCGCATGCTTTACACTTTACAGTTTCGTCACGAATGCATGCACTCGATGAAACGCTTCGTTATTGTAACAGCCTAACAAATAGATCTTATTCTCTTTCATGTACTTTACTTAATAAATTTTCTTTCTGGATATAGAAAAGCAACAATTTCGTTTCTCAATGTAATTATCTGAGATAATTTTTCTTATTTCAATTTCTCTTTACTTTTATAGCTCAGAGTTGCGGAGAACTTGTAAAATTTGAGTTGTTTGTACTTACTACTTCCTGAGATGATATTACTAGATGTTGCATGCTACTCGGTTGAGTTTACAAAGGTCAATGATCTCGATTGCTCACAGATTGTTTCACTGTCGATGAACCGCGTAACCTGTTGCACAATCCATATTCTAGTGTCGTCGAGCATGATCTTTTGAGAAAAAGTCAAGAGAACTTCCTTGTAAGACTTGTCTTGACGTGAGAAAATTTCAGAAGTCCGGATCTTAATTGCAGCAATTCTATTTTTTTATCTACAAAGTTAAAAAAGCTTTGTTAGTTTAATATTTGACAGTTGATCAATAAATAGATCAATTTAATTCGATATACATACTCGGTGTGTACTGTAATATCTACGGAACCACTGTAATTTAAACTAGTCACTTTCTCCTGTAATTCGATGGTTAGAACGCGTGTGTGCAATTGAACAAAAAGATAGATCAGAGTTTCATTTTACCAAAGTTTATGATACGATTTTTCTGTTTGAAACATATTTTTAAAATTTAAAAATTTAGTAATTTAAAATTTAGTTAATCAAAATAATAATACTTTCCGAGAATCGAGAAGGTTCAAAGGAATAAATAATTTTTGGACTGTGACTGCTTGACGATAAATAACCCTTTCTTTAATACCATAAAGATTGGTAACGTTAACGTAGCATCAGCAATTAACAACCAGTGACATTAGGCGATTTTGTATTAGGCGGCGTTCAGTAATTGCGATTTTCAGTAATTAGCGACCAGTGACGTTACGCAGCGTCATGTGATTTACGTTTATAAATTCTTAACAAATGTTTGTCGATCATTGGTGAAAATACCCGTTCGTTGTAGTGTTAATGTACCACATATTCACATATTCACCTGAAACGATAATTCGTTTAACTTTACATATTTCTACATTAACACATACCGATTCTTGAATAAATATTTATGGCCTTTTCGAAACTTATTCAAAGATTCAAAATCATTAATACATTAATACATTAATTATAAATACATAATGTTAATATAGAGTTTAACGTAATTGTATTGATTCCTGAACAATGAGTGTTGTTTTTGGGTCAGTAGTAGTACGGGAATCATTACAGCTCCAAGTCAACGGTACTGCTTGGTGGAGCTCATTTAACGGTATATCCATGTAATAATTGTATTTTCCTTAAAATTTTGAAAATTGACTATTTTCATTAAACTCATCTGAATTTTGTCTAGAAAGAAAAATGAGACACAGTATAATTATTACTAGTATGATTATTATTATTACTAAGAATTCTATACATTTATACGAAATAATAAGATCTATCATATGTTAGGTTAAGATGCATGTATATGTTTCTTTCTATTGATCATTTTTCAAACAAAGTCTTGAGTACACTAGTATGATTATTATTATTACTAAGAATTCTATACATTTATACGAAATAATAAGATCTATCATATATTAGGTTAAGATGCATGTATATGTTTCTTTCTATTGATCATTTTTCAAACAAAGTCTTTGTACAAATACATCTTGACAAACAGGTATCAAGCATTCAGAATACCGTCAGTTTTCGAATATATATTGACAAATTTTTCTTTATTTTATCGACAAGTGTAAAATAGAGAAAGCTTGTGTCTTTGCAATGAATGCAAAAGAAGTTACCTTTTATCGTAAAGGAAAGATGCTATATATATAAGGTTATTTGTAGAAATCAAAAGGATCGTATTTTTGGATGTATTATATAGTTAACAAATGTATGAGTAACCGATTTTTCTGTTTGTCCTTCATTTCTTTGAAAAATTTCAGAAACACTTTTATATTCATCGAAATATTTTCTGAAAAAACAAACGTTATATTTAGTTATGTAGCTATGTTTTCTACTAGAAAAACTAATACTAGTATTTGGAAAAAGTTAAAAGTACGTATAATTCAGATATGATGCTAACTGGAAGTTCGAATTTCTCTCATTCAGAATTCTCTTCACAACTCTTTCTCACGCCTAAACGGACGTTATCGGATTAAATAATCTTCCTTTTTTCTTTCACCGCTCTCTTTTTTTACATTTCTTTATTGGTGATGTAGTAACCAGAGTGCGTGACTTCGGTTCACCTTCCTGCGTATTATCATTGTACTATGTTGAATGCAATTGCGTACGTGCCTGGTACATAGACATAATGCATGTGAAATACTGACTGAAACTTGAGTTGTAAATGTCAGTTATGAAATATAACAGTTGTTGTGCTTTTAATAGGAAAAATTGTACTTTAATAGGAAAAGTTTTATTGCTGATTATTTTCTCGGAGTTTCAACAATTCAGTGGTTTTCTAGAAAAATAATGTAATTTTAATTGTTTAGATCTTACTACGCACGAAGCTTGAAAGTATCATCAAATAATGGTTTAATGGGTGATTAAAAATGCGCTTTTAGAAACAAACTTTTACAAAGGCACATGAAATGGAAGAATATTCTGTTAGTAAATACTGATTACCCGCATGTGTGGTTCTCAGTTCTACTTGTTTTATCTGTCAACAATATATATGTCTAAGCGTTTCGTGTGAAACTTTTTGTGGTCAAAAACGAGACGAAACTGAGACGAAAGTCACTTCGTGTCTGGCTTTTGCGGTATTATCTCGTGCACGATACAAGGAATAAATATCAAATGAAATTTATTATGCCAATTATATTAAAATTATATTTTGTATTAAATATTAAAACGATGGTATATTCTGTTTTACGTATTAAATATTACAATGTCTAATCAAAGATATTTGATTATTATATTTTTCGCGCAGACATTTTTCAATAAGTAATTTGGCGTGTTATGAAAATTGTTATATCAGATATATTTATATTTATATAACGTTGAACATTTATTATCAGCATTATATAAATGGTTTTATCGATAAATAAATTTTATATCGGTATATATAATTGGTATACTATGTGAAAATATTTATTTTTTGTTCATCAAATTATTCTCTTTGTTACTACGTGCATGCACCAACATAGCTACATTATTAGAGCAAGAAAAAAGAATTATTTAAACTTTAAGTCTTACAGTCAAAACTTTCTCTAATAATCAATTGCAATGTTTTCTTAATCCGATTTACTTCGCTTGTCGCAACACATATCATTTTCGTAACATTGTTAACAGACAGTATGAATCACATACTGTGTAATTTATAACTTGACTGATTTTTCATTTCTCGTTCAAAAAGTACAACAGTTAACAAATCATGATTTATCGAATCTCCTTTTTTCCCTTCTAATAAGTTTCGATTGCTCTGAAAAAAAAACTTTCTAAAGCTCGAGAAAATTATTTCGAGAAATTTCCAAAAATATTTCGGTCACGGAGAAAAAGGTTAATGGTTTGCACGGTAGTTCTTCAAGTTAAGTTTCACGCTAAAAATCTTTAGGATTTATCGAATATCAAAGCTGAATATTAATTTGTTAAATATCGACAAGCAATTAATGACCGGTTGATCGTAATTCGTAATCAATTTGACGAGTGATCGAGCAAGCAAGTGTAAATATACACGTGCGTTCGTCTACCTTGTTCGTCACGTGACTCTAACCGGGTACAGTTATACATTGGCTCGGAGGGATCCCACGTACTTACATACATACGGTTCACCGGCAATCGCGTATTCAGTATAGTGAGTTGTTCGAAGCACGATCGTGTGATCGTAGAATCTTTGAAAGTTTGATCGCGACAATGCGGCAATTTGTTCCCGAATGTTCGTCAAAGGGAACGACGTTTCATTAACCTGCGGTTTCTCTGTCGTTTGTACATCGATTTTGTGTATGTTCCTACCACGAGGTGTCAGTGATTTCTAATACACACTTTCCATCGTTTCTGCATCTTGCTTTGATACGTGTCTTGAAAAAAGAAAAAAGAAGAAAGAAAGAAGTTGCAAGAATTCAAAGTAACAACGATATACTACTTGTCAGTGTTGCATCGTTTCTTTCGCGACTCCGCTGATCGATAATTCACGCGAAAGAAACAAGCTCGCTTGGAACACGATGGTATATATACCTGCTTGAAACGCTATCGATCGACTGCATTCCATTCCATATTCATGTCAAAGATCAAAGAATGTTCTTCGCAGAGATATAATTTTGTTTCGAGATTGTCCGAACAACGGGCCTGATTATAAGAGAATTCACTCCTCGTGGAGAAACCTTCAGTGATCGTTGCGTACGTGACAATTACTTCGAATGTCGTTTCAGCTCGTATCTGAAAACTCGCGAAACAGTTAAGAGAAACGATGAGTATCGATGTACGTATACGGAACGATGACTGTCTTTCAAGGATTGTGCCCGAAGTATCGTATTAGTTGGTAAATCTTGGCAAGCAGAGGTTGCCTTAGTTGTAGAATCGATCGTCGCACCGAGAAGCCATATGCCTTGCGTAAAGTTCTCGTATGGCCCGTTCGCTAAAAATTCTACAATTAAAAAAAAAGTCTGTTGCTCTTCTTAAACTCTGTTACCTTTCTTTTTTTTTTTTTTTTTTTTTTTTTATCCGAAAGCACGATCAAACGAAAGTGATTCACTTACTATATCGGGAATATTACAACGGGGTGGCTCGAGAAACTTTTACCGTTTTTTCCAAGAGCGATCGAAAATCGATGAAATCCATTGATCGATCATCGCGTACGGAAACGATTGAAGTGCAGCGTACTTAAAGTGCAATATCGATCGGTTACGATCGGCCGCTATCGATCAATAGTCGAAAATGTTCAGATAACTTAGTTTGTTAATACTTGAATATATTTGACTTTGTACTTCTGTGAATTAAATGCTCGTAAGTTGTACTCCACGAGAATTTCGAACCTAAAACCACTTTTGGGAAACTGCTTTTGCGAAATACACAAAGAGAAATGCAAAACTGGAAAAAAGTAAAGGAACAGACGAACGATGCTTTGCGTGAATGCGAAAACAGACCAATCGTACGATCAAGACAATAGGAGACGAACGAAATCGTAAAATCGTTCCTCGAAAGCGAAACGCCGGAAAGAGGGGCACAGTTTTGAAATTCGATTGTTCTTGCCACGTTGAACGTACGAACGTCGGAACCTTGAACGATCGTGAATTTAGCAAGTCGATTCTTTCACCAGTCGAGAAATTTTCTTAGTTTTTGAAAATTACCGGAAAAAATCGGTTGAAAATTTAACAAGAGAAAGAGAGAGAGAGAGGGGGAGGGGGAAGGGAGAGAACTGGCTCTTTCACGTGTCAATCGTTGTTGGTTTTTCAAAAAGAGAGGATAGAATACTGAAAGAGATTTGAGAAGAAGGAAACACTTGAACACCGGACGGTCATCGACATCATTGGCGTCGTAATATGCATTCAAGATGAACCACGATCCAACGATTTGTCGCCAATACTTTTACTGTAGTCAACGTAGACATCGTATCAGGTACTCTCTTTGATCTTAAAAATTTCTTTTTATCGACTCGTTGCGATTACTTGATTAATTCTGAAAATAAATGGACACTAATAAGTCATTTGTGGACAGCGTTGACGGACAAGGAAAATGTTTATAATGATATTAACCGTTGACCTTTAGATCATCTACAGTTTTTTTTCCAATTTGCCTCGGTAACTGGCTTAACTGTTCATAGATTGTGCCGAAAGGAATTGCCGATCATCGACGAGTTGCTTTCCTTGAGAAATCAAGTTGGCACGTCCCTGAAACTAGACGGTTCTATGATCAAGGACCCGAAACTTACGACGATAATCGGGTTTGGAGAAAAATCACTGAAAATAGGGGACATCGTTTTAAAAAAGGAAAAGAATTGAATAACAGTATCAATTTTGAATTAAGGTTGCCACTAATGAATTACGAATCACTTTTAAACATGGTGTACCATCCTACTTGTTGTATCTACTTGTTAAAGCTGAACATGTTCCATCAATATTTTTTTTTTTTTTTTTGTTAAGGTTCACTATACGTAGCATACGCTGTTAGTATACGCGTTACGATGAAGGTATGCTTCCTTAGAGCACGAAATCTCTTTCGTTCCCACGGTCTCATTGTATCGCATACTATGATATAAGGAATTGGTGGAGCAATCATTGAAAGTACAGATATCTAACTCGAAAAACGCTGTTTTTCCAGTCGAAGGAACAACAGTTTTTTTTATTTTCGTGCTTGGGCGGTGAATTTAGTCCAGCATGGTGACTATCGCACCGAATCTACTGTTCGCGTGCTTCTAGTCTCGTGTATTATTAGGATACACCACCGCTAAAGATATCATCGTGGTCATTAGAAGTGGTCAGTTTATTGATTAATCGATAGAACCTTTTTACCCTTGCTTTTCTATCCTTGAAGTTTCAGGATTCGAGTATTTGTGACCGAACTATCTTCAGGATCGTAGCCCAATCAGTTATCAGCGTGAAATCGGCCTCAACGCATTTCTACGCTTCTAGCGTTCATAATTTTCAAGATGGTAATCGTAACAGGATTTTCTTTGTCGTTTCGTGGAACAATAATTATAGAATGTTCGTTCTAAATAAACCTAACAACGGTCGATTTGTACCGAAAGGGATCTCCATCTTGATCGAACGGTCCGCAAAACAGCGCGGTAATAAGCATTCGTTATCTAGAATCGAGACAATCTTCGTATTCATCACGGGTATGAATAATTCACGAATCGTCGTCTAAAACGTCAGGAGAATTGCGAGATTGGTGCAGTGAAGGTGGCAGAGACATACTAACTCTTCGTATTCCCTACGCAAAACAAGGTCGAGTTGCGCCCCTTTAAGTTGGAACCATGTAGGAATGTTCAATCTCTTTTAAGTATTCATCTGTCTATTCCGTGATAACGGTACATCGATGATTCTCGATCTTTCAATTGCATCGTAACAATTGCAGCTTTTACTTGTTGTTCTACTGTTATTATAAATTGTTTGTTCTTCAGTTTCTCTTTTTCTTCTTTACGTACAACTTACATTCTGCTTCATATTTATCATAAAATGAACAAATGATTTCGCAGTTGCATAACTGAGAGTGTAAAATTATTTTCATTGCAACTCTGTGATGATAAGAAATAACTAATAATAATTTAAAAGTCACAGTCATTTAAATAGACACAGATATTCTTTGTAGTAAATCTCGTGTTCGATGTGTTGCGCGATTGAATCCTGATATAGGTTTTCATTTGCCGCAACGCAGTCCCAATCGTGAATTTTCTTTGGTAAGAGCGACAAATACGATACAATTACGTTCGACCCAGTTTTATGTCAAATCGATATGACCTTTAATATGATTGTTTTACATACTCTTATCACGAGCTGTTACACAATGATATGTTTAATGCCTGTTACTAATACCTAGTTACTAGTACCTAGTATTATTTCGTTTTATGTACACTTCTCAAGCGATGACCTGTAATTCTCTGATTGATTTATCACTTTCTTTCAAGATGTTTAATTTATTTATACAAAACAAGTTAAATAAATGCAATAATGTATTAATTATTTTCTTGCTTTCTTTTAACTTCTTTCTCTTTTCTAAATGAAACACTGTTTTTCTTTTTTTTAGAGTATGTGACAGACAAAGAGATGTTGACAGGGATGAGGATAGAGGAGAAGATGAAGATGAAGATGCTAATCCATTGGGAAAATGGCCACACGCTCTTAGTCCAGCCTTGGCGTGCCTCAGTTGTACCCTTGGTCTTTTCAATATAAGTAGATTTTCTATTCTTAGTGTACAATTCGGAGGTAAGTATAGAAACTACCAGTAAGTATTACATATGTACTTGTACGTTACTCACTTTTAATTGTCTTATTCTTTCAGCAAATTTCATTGTACAGTTTCTGATTTTATCTTTGGTATTGGGTATCCCACTTTTGACGTTACACGTGTGTCTCGGTCAAAGATTGGCGGCTGGATCCGTAGATATGTGGAAAATTTCACCTCTCTTCCAGGGCGTTGGTATAGCTCTTCTAATTGCACAAGCATTCATCGGTATTTACAGTATCGTTGGTGTATCCTGGATGTTCGTGTACTTTAGGTCGGTTGATTTTGTGATAAATTTCTTGATAAAATGATAAATTTTTAGCAAGGAAATATATGACAATAATGGCCTATCTATATTTTTCTAGGGATTCGTTTATAACGAAGCAGGATAAGTACCGATGGGCAGAACCGTTTTCCTTGTACAGAGAAGATAAACCTACGCAGAATAATAGTAACTTGCATAAATTATACGAAACAGTACCAGATTATTTCAGTGGGGCTGTTTTGCAAAGACATCATTTAAACGAGTCAGATCCCGGTGTCGTAACGTTAAAATTTCAAGTAGCTTTTAATTTAGCTGTTGTATGGATGATCGTGTTTGTATCATTAAGCAAAGGTAATGATTTTGCTAAATGATCTGTTTTTTTTTGTTGTTTTCTTTTAACATTTGATAATTATTCGACAATTATCAGGTTTGAGATCCTATGGCAAAGTAGTATACGTTTTTACATTGGTGCCTGTATTTGGTACTTTGGTTCTTTGTACGAAATTACTTGGTCTCACGCCACCAGGCTCTATACATCAACTTTTTCCTGCCACTGTATGGACTGAGTTTTTCATTAACGGCAAATCATGGATAGCAGCATCCATTGAGGTTTTCCTCACTTGGGGATTACTTGGTGCAGCTGCTATGCAGGTAATTATGACGTACTGTTTACGTTACATTCGGCTAACGCAATTCTTACTTGAAAATATTATCGTTTTTTCTAGATAGCTGCTCATAATAAGCACAAGCATCTATTACAACGAGACACAAGTTTAGTAATTGTATTAACTATCGCAGTTCTACTTCTCGCAGCTTTTCTGGCAAATACTTGCGTACAAGTTCTGAAACATCACGGATATATTTACATACCTAGTTCGTTTGGTATGTAAAATGATATGAAAATTTATTATCAACTGATTTATTATCAAATTATGTTTATGCGTAATATATTATTTCTGTTTTAGAAAGAATATCGTCGTACATGTTTATGAGACCCGTGAACCAGCCAGCACCACCGGGATACAGCAGCACACCAGAAAGATTTATGGCACATGCATCGTTTATTGTTGGAGAACGTGTAACTCGTCCTGGTGCAGACTTCAGCGTTGAATCTGGTTATCAAGTCTTGAGATTTTCGACTGAATTAGTTCCTGCGACGTTGGCATTACTAGGCACTGAGCAAGTGTCGCCGTTCTGGGCAATCCTTTTTTATTTTATTCTTATACTATTTGGAATAGCTCAACAGGTACGCAATTTAAAACATGTCAAACCAAAGAATTGAAGAAATAGAATTTTGTAATATTACAGCTAGCAATATGGCATTGTGTGATAACTGGTATCATGGCAATCAATGCGAAAATGATGAAGTTATGGGAAACTACTATTACATTCTTCAGTTGTGCTTGTGCTTACATATTAGGTTTACCTATGGCTACCGAGGTAAATATAATTATTTACATTTATTTAGTAGTTCTTGATTTTATGCTTTTATATTTTTATATTTTACATTGAATTTTTGAAATTATTATATTATTATTACTGCCGAGAATAACATAAGTTATTGCTAACGTAAGTTTTGCTCAAGACATTTAGAATTCTATTCTTATCAGACGAGCTCTGTAATATTCTATTTACACAGATAACAATTATCACTTCAAGTTCTAACCTGATTAAGCATTTTATCAGTATTGGTAGAGTCACCGAACGTTTCAGAAAATGAGTAATCGAGTTAATTCTATAGTACGGCGAAGCGTAGCTTGTTACTTTTGCAATGAATTTCTAGAAGAAAAATATCTATATGATCACGTGAAACATTGTGGATCGGTCTTAGAAGAATGTCCTTTTAAATGTGGAGTTTACGTGCCTCGAAATATTATGGAAGGTCATCGAAAAACATGCAAAAATATTACCAAAGAGAATAATCAATTCAAGGAAATCCAAGATTCTTTATGGAGAAATAAAGTATTCTCTGCTCTAACATTACTTCGTTCTGTAATAAACAACGAGGCAAAGGAGCGCAGAACTCTTCAGAATACTATGTCTCAGTGTTTGAAGTTACTAAATTCTCAACAAGACTCGATTGATTCTTTGCGATTTCAAATTTCCGAGACAACAGAAACATGTCGTCAGTATAATACAACGTTAAATCAAAGATTAAATGATTTAGAAGTGATATATGATTGCATGGAACAACGCACCAGTTTAAGTTTTCAAAGTATCTCGGAACAACTGAAACTTTTACACGATGAGTTGACCAACGAACGAAATAAGCATGATAAAATATTTAACAATTGGTGTTTAGAATTAAAAGATCTAAAAACTTTTATTAAGACAGAGAGCGTACACGTAAATAACATGTGGCAAGAACAACAACAGTTAATTCACGATCTTAAATTAGAATTAGAAATGAGATGTAAAAATTCGAAGGAATTAATAGATCAGCAAAAACATGTAATCGAGAAAATAAAAAATTTAGAAGAAGAAATAGAGCGGCAATCAGAAACCGCAACCAATCAGAAAAGTAACATCAAAGGATTGAAATTTCAAATGAAAGAAAATTTAAAGTATCTGGAGGAATTGATCGCGGATAATTCAAAATCTAATAATAGTTCGGAATTTCTTGAGTGTCCATGTAAACAGGAATGTTTCGAACGATATTCAACTAATGGTCGTCTTCTATGGAGAATTGATCGTTATAAAGAAAAAATGACCGAGGCAAAAGAAAGTGACTGTGTGATTTACAGTCCAAAATTTTTAAACAAAGAATATGGATACACTTTAAGAATGAAGCTATTTCTGAATGGTATAGGACAGTGGAAAGATCGACATATCATCGGATGCTTACAAGTTGAAGCCGGAAAATGGGATCCACTGTTAGATTGGCCTTGCGTTCTTAAAGCAACAGTCACATTGAGAAATCAAGAAAATCCGGCAAACGATATAAAAAAAATCGTTAAATCTGTAGGGCAAGACAAATCGAATCCTAAGGATGTGAATAAAGAAGCTGGCATTTATATGTTTATCCCACATACGACTTTAACTCGATATTCTGGATATGTTCAAGACGATACACTGTTTTTAGATATTCAAGTAAAAGATATAAAAACTAGTGCTTCTACGCCATCTTTAACGTCATAAGTAACCGAAATATCAAAGAAAATTAATATAGATGTCGACACGCGTATCTATAAATTGTACAATATTGTTATTCTTAAGCAAGAGTAAAAGTAGATTTTATTTGTTTCATAGAAATTTAAACTTTTGTTTATAGTTGGGCATACACGTCGTATATTATCTAGACTACACAATTGGTGGTACTTGGTGGATAATGATTTTATACTTGGTGCAAGTTGGTGCTGTATTCGCAGTGCGAGGACGTCCACATAGTGGTGAAGCGGTAGTAGCCGAATTGTTTCCTCCAACTGGTCGATGTCTCAGACACTGGGCTGGTCCGCTTTTGTCATTCACGTGGAATGTCGTACTACCTGTAATTCTTATGGTATGTTTTTACCAAAATATTTATTATTGTATAAAATCACAGTAATTGTGGACGAGTTTTATTGATATTTAAAAAATCAACAGATTCTTAGCATTACGGTATTTAAAAGTGCTGGATTTCGAGAACTTTACTCCTATCGGCGTACCGCTAGAGAATACTGGTCAATTTGGGCAAAACAACTCGGAGCTACGATTCAATTAGTGCCAATATTAACAATACCGGCAGTGGCTATCATACAGACATGTCGATACTTGAACAATGGTCCGCCTGATATATTTGACGTAAGAATTCGATTGAATTTTGAACAAACTAGTAACCGAATTAAATAATATTTCTTACTTTTCATTCTCTAACGTGCTAATTTACACATTGTACATCATTTTCATCAATTTTTGTTTATGCTAACATTAGAACAATCAAATGGAAGTTAATGTAAATCACTGTGAACAATGCAACGGTGTAAGTGATTTTTCTTTTCTAATTGCTGTACATCTTATATCCACCGTTTTTATAAACAAAAGAATGTTTTTTCTTATTTTGTCTATATGTAATGTATTGCATTATCAGCATTATCAAAAAAAAAAAAAAAAAAAAGAAAATCCTAATTTTACAGAGAATTCAATTATTGTATCGACCATCTTTGGAACCGGATGATTCTCGAGACGGGCAGACGCGTACTGGAAACGATATGACTACCAGTATTCACGGCAATGGTATTGTGCATGCGACAACCGAAGTACCATTTGAAGATCCACCGCCAAAATACACACCTCCTCCAAGTTACACTACAGCAACGGGAGCGAGAATAGCAAAAATGTTACGGCAAAGTTTTCGAAGAAGTGTACGTCGAATAGCGAATGTGCTCGGCGAGAGCAGTACACCGAGACAGAGACCGGCGCTACAACCTCCACCTCCTGATTACGCCACTGTACTTGTAGAAATGAATCAAAGTAGACAAACGCAAGACGTAACGATTCATATAACTGAAATAAGAAACGAGAACGCCAATTCGAACATACAAAATAATGCTGCCGAAAGACACAGACCTAACACGATAGATAGAACGATGAGAATCGGTGCGGTAGAACGTTCAATAGGAAGAACACATTCGACGCTTGAAAGATCTCGTCGACCATGTATGACTTCATCGAGCAGTTCGAATTTGACTGCGGTTGATGTGGCTAATTTACTTCGTAGTAGCATTAGAAGAGGGACTACGCGAACTCAACAGTCTCTGCGTAGAAGTTTTTGCCACGACGAGTCGACGGTAGCAGCGTCCGTTGAGAATCTAGTCGAGGCTGCGGCGCCGATCGGTGAAGAATCTTTGGTCCTTCCGAAGGACGTGTCTCTAGTCTCCAATGAACAGGCTAACGATAATAGCGACGATAAGAAGACTGCCGAAGAAACGGACGAATCCGTTTCTGTGATATAGACTATATCTTTCTTTCGAGCCTTTACGAAGAATAATATGACGGTTATTATTAATTTCTGCTGCATAGTGTTACGGTGATTTATTCCTTGTTTCATTTATATCGATTATATGCATCTCTGCAAACTATTCAATATGATATGATATAAACAAATTGCCGATGATATCATCGATGATATCAATAAATGAAAAATTAATTTTATCTTTTAGACTGAATTCAGTATTTTCTAATCTTGTCACATAAATAATAGCATAATCTCTTATCACTTAATGACGCGCAAATGAAAATCGGATAGCAACGTGCAGTGAAACATATCATGAACTTCTTTGTTGCTTACTACGATAGACATTGATTTTAGATGTGTACGTTAAACTTTATTAATGTTGCTTTTAATCAGTTTATTTTAGTATTTTGGCATTTTAATTAAGACTGTGCAACTAAAATGTTTGTGTAATATATACTGCTGTAACTTTTTAGTAGATTCATGATATTAGTGTACATAATATTTTAACAAATCTTAAATTCGCTTACTAAGCATTTTCTTCGTTAACTATGATGGCTGTTTAGTGTTACAATAATCTAATCCGTCCAACATCCATCAAAGTCTACATATTAATTTTTGACCAGTGGTTAATATGCAGGCTAGATCAGTTAATTGGGATCACTTAAATATTTATATATCTTGTTATATAAAAATGCTTCTCAGGACAAAATTACATTCACTCAGTACGATTTTTTTTATTTTTTTTTAAATATTAAGTTACTTGTATCAAAAAATGCTTAATTAAAAAATATTAGTTTAATTTAACCAAATTTGTGTATGAACAAGAAGGAAAGCACAATAAGTACACTATGTGCCTTTTTTCTTTCATACAAGTTCAAATTCTGAGATTAATGTTATTTTTTTTACTTAAAACTAAGTATTTTTAGATATAAGTATCTACCTATACTTTTTATGTATAGAGAACAAATAAACATATCAATAGATAAAAAGGTATAGTATAGAGAATTGAAAAAAATTCCAATGAGCTTACAATCTTGTAAAAAATTATTATTTGAAGAAATTTCCTCTGGTACTGTATTTTCTGATATAATACAACTTCCTGAGAAACAACATAGTTTCAAACAACAAAAATTAGATAAGGCAGATGTTTAGGTGATACTATATAGCTGATTCACTTTGTATATACAACGTATACATTTATTTTAAAAACATATGAAAAATAAAGAACGGAAAATTTATAATGCAATCGGAATTATTTGTTGGATAATATAATATACGTATAAAAAATGAAAAATCATCGGACTAATTAGAAATTTCAATTTTAATTACATAATTATGTAGTGTGTATATATATATATATTACCGTACAAATATTCTAATATTTCATGCGTGTAATTGCTATACCTGATACTATGGACCATAATAAAATTTTTATGTTCTTTTTTAAATTTATAGTGCTTCTATGACATCTAATCTAATAATGATAATATTTAAACAACGTTGACACTTTAAATATTGATATTATATTTAATGTCGCATAATTACAGAAATAGATATTAATATAATTGATCAAAGCAAAAACAAAGTACAAAGCATTTTAACGGTACTCATTTTGCTTTTTTAATAACGCTTATAAACCGTATATTAAGTTTTTTTATTATATATCATTCAAATAATATAGATCTTACAATACTCTCGTACTTACACTTAAGCAAACATAACGTAACTTTGTTACAGAAAGCGATCTTTGAGTTTAAACGTATAGAAAACTAAATAAACTACATATATATTACAATGCCGTTATTGGAACATCAATTCTAAAACGGATGTCTTGCATCTTTTTCAATTACATTAATTATCAAGTATAATGTTTCATTTTTAATACACGTTTATAAAATATTGTGCTGAACATTTTTTTTTTTTGAAGCGATAAATAATATCTTTACTACATATTTAGTTAGTACGAGAAACGGGCAAACTTTTTATTTTTATTAACGATCGACTGTGAAACTGTGAAACTGTGAGTATTGACAGAATACTACATTAGCTAATTAAAATTTTTTATAAATAATTAAAGATGATTAAATTAATAAATATTTTCAGGAAACAGTACAATATATGTAGAGACTTCTTACTACTTCAATTCTAAAAAGTTCGTTTACCCATTTCTTCAATTTCATCGTTAGATTATTTGTTAAATATCGTAATTTGCTAATTTTATAAGTATTAATTCAAAGCAGTAGATGTAAGAACAGCGACTCCTCTCTCGTAGAAACTATGAGGATCTTGACTAGGAGCAATATTTAAATCAACGGTAAATAATAATTCAGTACGTGTGCTGTTAAGATAAACTGGTAAAGACAATTTGCCCTTTCGTACATCATCGGTGGTAGATCGTATCCACCTCAACATGGTAACTGGTAAATCGGTCATTATGGTTGAAGTTAAATACAACTGATTATCTTTACACTGCGCTCCTTGCAATTTAAGACCGGTTACAGCAAACGAACAATCATCGGTAGCAATATTGTCACTGTCTCCTATAGTTACATCGAGTTGAAGTTCCTCTAGTGACCAACTATTTGCTTGTGCTATGCACTGTCTCGTTGCCGTAATATATGCTTCGGGATTCAATAACCCGCCAAGCCAAACAGGGAAACTCTAGAAAGAATATGATCATAGGAAATGACTTTGCTAATTAACGCAAAATGTTTAAAGGAACAAACCTTAATTTCTTTAGCTCCACCTTGAGATACTAATCGTGAAACTTCTTGTAACTGTGACACTCTGTGACTGAAGTCTGTTATCCACTGTATGACAGTGCATCCCCTGGGCACTGTGTATCGTCTCCAACCACCAGGTAAAATACCTTTCACTAATTCTGACAACATAGTTCTATGATAATTGGTTTGCTTCTTTTTACCCTGTAATGAAAAGATATTTATAGATATTTAAAGATCATATTGAAAATTTTTGCAGTTTTTGAACTCTGTTCATGTTTGATACACTTCTTACACTTCTTACTAAATCAAGTAACGTCAATTGTTTCTACATGGTTTTGAATAATGAATGTAATAATTTTTCTAATAATAGAACAATCATATCAATTTGAAGTTGAAAAAATACCTGACAAATTAAAACAACGTCTTCTAGATCGTGAATTACATCTTGTAACAATTTAGCTCCGCTGTTAACCTCTCTTTCAAAATACCTGTAGAGAGGATCTTTTATATTCTCTACAGTTCTTTTCAACGTTGGTAAATTTTTCGGAAGTAATTGCAACCATGTTGATGCTGAATTGTGTAACGTTCTCATCCATGATGGCCTCCCATCAGCCTCCGCTTCTCTAGGTGTATCCAACGATTCCTCGTTAGAATACGCTAACTCATCTTCGTCTTCTAATTGTTGCATTTTTAGTAATTTAGATACCAAGTCTGTACCTCTCGTCGTGAGTAATACTTTCTCCGCATTATTTGGTAGTCCAAGCCACGAGGGCGTTTGTCTATCAGACAGTGATTCAATCCATTTAAGGAAATGATCACGTCTGGTACCATCTGGCATAGTAATATGTCGTTGACCTCCTTGCAAACCGTCAATGTTAGCAACAAGCGCGAAATCTGCTTCAAAAGATCGCGGAGTAAAAAGCTTGCGAAGGAACGATGCAAGAAGACGTTGGTCGAAATCATTATCAATTTTACCACCGTATATGCATTGAGATAGTAATGTTACTAACGCATCCCAAGGTACTTTCTCTGGCGGTAAATTAGTCCTGCCCATAGCAGTGGCTTCTATCCACGTATCCAAAGTATCACAAGCTACTCTTAAATCGCTCTCATTGAACTCATAATGTTTAGCCCATCCTAACGGTGCATAACGAAGACGTTCTTGAACGATAGCATGGAACCACGCTAATAAGAAGTAAAGACGGGCTCTTTCATTAGGTACTTTCATCATTCTTGATGCTGGTACAGTACTGAAAGTTCGTAATAAATTTGCTCTGATTCCAGGAGGTGGTTCGAAGACAAATATTCTACCAGCTCTGAGCAGATTAACTGGCACTTTTGGATTAATTTCCATGGTTAAGAATAGTCTAAAACTAGCATGTGGCTGTAGACTGTGCAATTTCTTTTCAAGTTGTACTAACCACTGTGGTGCTAGATGGACATTTTTCAACAGTACCCATCTACCCGCTTTAACAGCCATATTTATTGCTCGGTCCGCTTGATTAAACCCTTCTGCAGATCCGATTGCGATACTGGCTATTTGTTTGCCTGATTCAGCTGCCAAATCATCTACTCGACCAGAGGCATCAAAACCAGGTACTGAACAAAGCAGTGCAGGTACAGTAGCCTTCAATTCATTTTCAACGACGGAAGCAAAATCAAGTTCTGCTTCTGCAGCTGCCATGAAAGACTCTCCTAAAGCAGAGGTTACAACTAAAGACGCAGCAGCTATCACTCGATCTGGCCGGAATGCTTGAATTATTAATAATTGATGCATAGCTGTCCCAGTCGATGTCAATGGTTTTTCTTCGTCCCAAAGTTTCGGTACACACGTCTCGGGTGTTGGCGATTGTAACCACGTATTGAATTCTGTGTTCTCTTGAATTTTCTCGCGCAACTTTTTGAAAGCTGGTAATCTAAGGCTCAATCGCATCATAGCTTCTTGTTGTTCTGAACTCAAATTAGGCATTATAGGATCTCGTATATTCAGTACACCTTCTTTTCCACGCAAGAAAAATGTAAATTCACTATCGTAAGTGGATTCTGCAGCAATACCTTTCAGATGAATTCTACATAGTAATAATGCAAATGTTAATCTATCGGTGTGCAACATTCCACGAGCAACGCGTTCGTAACAGGCAGAAAATAAATCGCTTGTAATAAATGATAATCTTTGCGTGTAATCTGATATATTAGACAATCTTGGATTTTGAGACAAAACAGACGTGAAAACATCTAAGAACATTTTCAAAGAATACTGATATAAGAAGTGCACTTGATTCAAACTGTCCATTGTAAAATACATATTTGAACAAGCTTGAGACAAAGGCATGTACTGTTGAGAGACTGTTTCAATTTCTGCTATTACTTTGTCCGTCTCTTCGACTTTTTTACTAATATCAGCCGCTTCCTGTTTTAAAGTTTCAAGAGTAGTTATCACAGAATCATCATCAAGGATTTTCCCCTTAGCATCATTCAATGCTTGCAACAAGGATTTTTCAAGCTGCCTCAGTCGCAAGTGGAATTCACCTTGTAATTTTAGTAAATCAGATCTCTTCTCGTCAATGTCCGGTCGTTCAGCTTTCAGAACTTGATTTAAGCACTGACTTTGCAACGAACTTCTAGTAACGGTGAAATTGACAAACGTAACACGAGAACAGATATCAGGTGGAAATTCCACTGTTGGATCTCTTGTTGATAAAAAGATAACGAAAGATGGTGAAAGATCAATATCTTGATCCCCGAGTGTAATTAGCACACGCCCGCCTGTTCTTCTCAATTCTCTGTTTAGGACAGGATTCAATATGGGGTCATAATTTTCCACATCCTGTACCAACAAAGGATTACCAAAACGTAACGCACTCTCCAGATTCTTTCTAAATGAATCATCCAAGAAACTTGTTTTCGTGATCTTTCGATCTTTAAATTCGTTCATTATAAATTCTGTTGCTTGCCCAGATGGATCAATAATTAACGGATATCTATTGAATCGTTTCAACATAATAGCATTTTCAGTGCAAAGATCATCTGTTGGTAGAGCATTAGCTTGCCACCTTAAACGTTCATCTGGATTTGAGAGATATTCCGTCCTTGCTATATCTGGTCGGAATTGTAAGTTTGCATGTTGTAAATGTTGACACCAAGTACTGAACAAATTTTGTCGATACTAAAAAATATCAGAAAACGTACATGTCAATATGAAAAATATATATGAAAATAGGGAAAAATATATCTACATATGGAAACTATTATTAAAAACTTACGTGTTGATCGAAATATCCAGCATATGCTAAGAAAGCAGATGACAAAAGTACATCTCCAATAATCGTAGACATTTGACTCTTAAATGTTTCACTAGTTGCTTCCCAACGTTCTCTTTCAATAACTAACGATTTTAATAAGGCGATAGAACGATCTACTTTAGCTTGTACGCTCTCTAAATCAGCTTTAATAGCTTGTGCCTGAGAAATAAGCTGCGCGTATTCTTCCTTATATGAAGCTATGCTTTGTTCCAGTTGAGCAATCAAATTCTTCACTTCTTCACCTTTTTGCTTGTTCGTTTCAGCTTGACATTCTAACGAATGGAGTTCATCTCTTAAAGGTTCTACTCGTTTCAACATGTCTGCATATTCGATCTAAAATTTTTAGATTGTACATTTTTAATAATTCCTTTCTCGAAAAAATACGTTAAATATTATATGTCGCGGATATTCACCTGTGCGGTGGCCCATTTAACAAGAGGTCCACAAGCCATACTGGCCCGATTGACTTTTTCGAAATTATAGTCAGGGTTGCTTAAATATCGACTCTTCATTTTTTCTCTCACTTCATCTCTAAATATTTTAAAAAACTCTTTTAATCTTTTAATCTTTAACGATTTGGCAAAGATTTGTTTTTCAACGATTTCAATTAAAATTTTAGCATATTATACATATGATTTTGGTTAGTAACAAATTTGTCAATTATCGTTCACATGCTCTACGTATATCAATTGTGCTTAGTGATTTGTCCAACTTTTTTTTAGATTTGAGATCAGCAAGCACAAAAAGATTAATTGTAGATATACATATATAACAGATATTAGTATTGCACTTTAAGACTCTTTAAGATTCTCGTATACAACTTATATCTTTTTTCTTACTGTGAGCTTTCATCATTTTGATGAATCTTTTAGAAAATATTTGTATCAACAAACCGTGTTCGCTGCTGATCCCTAGATTAAAAAAATTAATATAAAACAAACAATGAAAGCATGCTTACGTAATATCCTCGGTACTGAAATTAGAGACAATAGTATTGATAAAATTGTCCCTCATGATGACTGCGCGGATAGATTTCCAATCACTGGCATTTTCGCCGAGCAATAAGCAGATAGACTCCAATGCAACCTTCACGATCGCCGGCGGATTCGCCATGGACCGAACTTCGACTAAATGTTGTTTCTTTATCGATTTCACCGCTATACGAAAAACGAAATGATCTTATATAGTACAAAGAAAATTAAGTGCAGGCATGTGCAATTAGAACACAGTTATGACGATGTTGTTACGTGAGGAAAGCTCCGCAGCAGGCTGTACGTTTTAAACGACCTATAGATAGTTAGAAGTAAAAAAAAAAAACACGATATATTTTTATTTACAGTAACAGAGTATTTACGTATCACGCCCTTATAATTTAGAGCTAGAAAATATTTAAAAATTGACATGTTGAGATATAAAATGAAAAATTTTTATAAGAACGTATATGCTATACATGGGTGAGTTCAGCCAAGAGACATAACATACATATGTCAAGCGGTTACAGAGTTGTATCTGCCTCGGTAAATTCCCACGCGAGTACTGAACATTCAGCGGATCCAGAATCATTTCTTACGTGATGTTTTCTGTGTTGAGGTTGACGATGGTTGGTATGAAACTATCCTTCATAATGATAGCACGAATCTGTTTCCAATCAGTAGCATTTTCCTCAAGTAACAGGCATATAGATTCTAAAGCT
Source organism: Tetragonula carbonaria (assembly GCA_032399595.1). NCBI lineage: Eukaryota > Metazoa > Arthropoda > Insecta > Hymenoptera > Apidae > Tetragonula > Tetragonula carbonaria. The sequence continues at coordinate 577,211 of JAUCRC010000012.1, read as the reverse complement.
AGTTTTACGATTTTTGGAGGATTTGCCATTGACCGAATTTCGACAAGATGCTGCCGCTTAATCCCCTTGACAGCTACACTCGTTGTAAATGTTTGAAGAACATAATGCGCGTCACATGTTATGTCATTTTACGTATTCAAAATAATGTACAGGTGTACATCGATTACAGTTACATGTATATCAGAAGGTAGCAACTGTTTGCATCCAATTTAATCGTTGCAACGATTAAAATTGGAATATAAGTAATACATACCGTTTTGTGCATCAATAACAGCTGGTTCAACTTGTGCTAAATCGGCCATGACATCGTCTCGCTTTTGATTAATAGCAACAGTTTGTATTGCCAATTGTTGTTGAATTTCCTGACTTTGCACTTTCTTCTTTTCCGCTTCCTGTTGATCTTTAACCATTTGTCGCAATTTCGCATTCGCAGCTTCATTTTTGGCGTGCAGTTCCTATATAAAAGGTACACGTGAGAAACTGCAAAAAATTATTTTTTCATTTAATTATCTTACCTGAGATTTTATAGCTAAACTTTTTTGCATTTCTTCCACCTGTTCTACTGTTTCCGCAATTTTACTTAAACCGACGTTTAGATGCAACTGTTGTTCTTCCAAATCACTTCTCTTTTCTTGATACAGCTTTACGAAATGATTGATAAAATCTAAATAATGGCGGGGTGTAATAGCCATTGTTCTGCCACTACGTTTGGCGAGTCTGGTGTTGGCTTTATGTAATGTTTGGTGCACATAAACGCAAGCGTTTATTACAGCATCTCGATGAGAAGGTTGAGATGGGATTAAAGAGCAAACTGAAGGGAAGAAATCTGGACACTTCCACATGGGTCTTTCCAAATCTACACGGCTGGTAAACTCTTTGCCAACTTGGAATAGCGCGTTATCTGACCAATCACCAAACCAATTCAACACGCATCTATTGAATAATGCAGGTGATGTCGCAGCTCGATCTTTAAGACCATCAGTACTGGGGTTCATCGTAAATACTACATGCAAATTCTTCATGACTTGACCAGTAAACCATTTGTACAGTTCTTCGTTGGAATCTAACATAAGACCTTCGCGTTGCGCTCCTTCTTTACATTGTGTCATAAGCGTCGTGTACTCATCACCTTCGAATAAACCAGGCACTTCTCCGTTTGCAAGCAAGGTATTCATACGTTCAAGAAAACCAGAATCTAAAACATTAGATTCATCAAGAATAAATGCTATTTTCTCATCTTTACAACCAGATCGTCTTAACACTTGACGCAAATCTTCGTCAAAATCTTCACCGGTATATTTATTGTGAACCTTTGATGTAAAAAATATTAAAATATTAATTGAGAACCTTTTAAAATGTAAAATTTTTACAAAATATAGACACATACCTTTATTTGAAAAATGGATAAACCATTCATCCAAGCAACGAATCTAGACAGAGTTGTCTTACCAGCTCCAGAAACACCAATAAGCAATAAGTGTCCCTGAGGCTGACGGAAAATTCTGTCAATTCGTAAAACATGTTCAAGAACCTCGTCAAAGAGTACCAAAGGAACATCCAGTTCCTCTTCATAAAATACTTTCAATCTCGCTCTAACATAATCTCGTAATTCTTGTCTATTAACTGGCACATAATCTTTAGATAACCAATTACTATATAATATAGGCCTCGTTAATGCTTTTTCCTTATCAACACCCATAAAATGTTTCATGGCAACGATATCTATATTCTTATTGGTCCAAGCTCTTTCAGTGTCTTCCACTAATCTATCTTGGAATAAACGAAGAGCCTCGTGTGCCCATAAGCGTACTAGGCCTTCAACCGACAAATTATCCAAGGGTCTGATAGCTTCACAAATTCCGCGTACCCAACGTGTCATTTCACGCGGAGAATAAACGTAATGTGGTTGCATGTCTTGCGTAAATCTTTCCTGCGAAGCTAGATAAAATTCTACCATTGCATTGGTTAAAGGTTCCGCGTAACCTCGTAAAGAAGGTGTTAACCTGTAATAATAAATTGTGAATTGAAAGATATTCTTATTCATTTGCAATAATCTTAATACGATTAACCATTAATGTTATTATTACCTAAGCATAGCCCGTGTAAATGTACCATAAATTTGTTTTAAAGATGTCTCTCCCGGATAATCGACGTATATAACTGGAACATGTCGTAAAAATCTATGACTAAGCGGCTTTCTACCTGGATCTGTTGGAGGATTGCAAGCACCAACGAATTGGATTCTTTCCAAGGTAACCCATGCTTGATCGCTAGTTCGATAGAAACCTCTATGTTCTACCAATTGTCTAAGGAACGAGATTACGCGTTGTGTCCCATAATTATCCATGTCGGGTAAATTAATCTCATCGCAAAATAGAACCAGCCATTTGCCCAATTGTACTGGTGAAAGTACAACGCCATTGGGTGTTTTACGATATTCACAATAATGATCAAAAGTTTTCAGCAATAATTCAGGTGTAGTAGCAGAAGAAAAGTTTAGTCCAACAACTTCCATATCGGGCAAAGCTCGTAAAGCAGAGAAAAGCGTCATAGTTTTACCAGAGCCAGGTGGACCACAAAGCACTGTAAAATTTACTTGTACAATTTATTTTATACGTACTTCCAATTTTACAATTACTTTTATTATAAATATAACATTACCTATTGGCTTATGTTCTGCTAACCATGTGTAAAGTAAACTTTCATGCCTTACTGTATCCAAAGTAGGTACAACGATATCTGGACTAGCAACTTTATGCGTTTCTACTTCAATCTGTGGAACTTTATTGCTCCAAGGTAACCATTCACCATGAATGCTTACTTCAAAATCAATAATAGGAATGTTGTTTTGGGTTGGCAAAGGTACAGTCGTAATAGATCTAACAAAATCTCCTAAATCGGATCTAACTTTTAGTTTCGCGTCACCTGCGAAACTCCATAGCAAAGCATATACCAAGCATTTTGGCATGTAACGTTCCAGTTGTTCACTTGGCAAAGGGAAGTCTGTATGCGAATGATTATACTGTAAAACATTGCGTACAGCTTGATTTAACATAGAAAACAAAGAGCTTAATGCTCGCAGACGTGTAAAATCCATTATATGTTCTTGTTTCATAGCATATTCCAAACATCTCACTACCAACCCATCTGGAGCAAAATAACTCTGTAAAATGCTGGCAACTTCTCTTTGAACTGATAATGCAGGAGACATAGTATCATCTTTTTCCGTTGCCTTTTTGCCAAGATTATCTTCCTCTCCATCCTCGAGAGGAATGTTTTTTAAACGCAACATGTAGTTTTCGAATATCATTTCTGTAGAAAGTACATCTTCAGAGAACCACACCATGCCGCAACGAGAAACAGTAGCCAATGTGGCATATTTTAGATCTTGCACCTCAAACATAACTCTCACATTTGGAGGCAAACTTAAACGTTCGCCGTTTGGTAATGTAAGCAGTTTATTATCATCTAGTACAGAATTTAAATTTTCAACCCATTCTGGATCAACATCACCATCGAATATGATCCACTGTCGTTTATTAATTTCTCCTCTGACATTGTCTATGATTTTTCTAAGAATATGTGTAAAGAGTCCATCTGTCCATTCACGTGTATTTGGATCTAATACACCGTACAATATTTCTTTGCTAATAGCTTTAGGATCGATCACATGGGCCACACCTTCTATTCCTTCGAATCTTTCCAAGGCTTTTAACAGTACTTTCCATGCCGTCGTTTTCCCAGAACCGCTTGGGCCAACCATCATCAAACCATGATTTAAGTTACAAATTTGATACAGTTGCAGCACCTGAATAAAAGTATTTTATAAAAGTAGTAACTATCAAAATAAGAAAACAATTATAATTATATGAGTTTATGAAACTCTGGATGACATCTATGGAAAATGTTATTCGTGATTTAATTTTCGTCTCACCTTTTCTACCCAGGTCTCACCGACCATTTCCTGGGGGATGCATATGATAAAAAATTCAAGCATTAGGAAGATATACCTATCTTACACATGTTCTTGGAAGAGACAAAAGTCATTGTTTGTCATTTTATTTATACTATCTTTCTTCATACTATTTTTTATGATAGTGATAAGACTAAATAATGCAAAGATGATTATATATTATGCTCTATATTATGATATTATATTACCTTTTCCTGCCAAGCTCCTCCTTGTTCGTCACCTTCACCGCATACTAAATACTCTTCCATGCATACTTTCCTAATCTGATTTTTCAATCCTGTAGCACATATTTTAGTATATATGATAAAAGAAAATGAGAAACATACAAGACGTTGAAATATAATTTTTGATAATAATTACCTTTCATTTCAGCACGTGTATAATTTACATTCGGGAATACATCATTAAGTAAACTAAACAGAAGTGGAATATCTTCGGCGACTAATTTTGGCACCATTGTTTCACAAACAGATTGAATAAGAATTTCTTGTTCTGGCAAATTTTCAGCAATCGAAGCCTCATCAATATTAGTTTCGCCGCGATTCTGCATACCCTCTTTAATTTTTTGAATTCGATCACGTTTGACATTTCCAGCAGAAATAAGTACAGATTTAAGCGCGCGAAGACCAAAATCATAATGAGATTGATTAGAAAGTTGTTCATCGCAAAGCCTAAAAATAATATCATATGCCTAGTAAAGAAGAGAAAATATGTTTGAATGAAAATGCAAAAAATGCAAATCTCACTTGAAGAATGGTACAATTTTGCATGCTAATTTTTCAGCAGATCTAAATCCTTGACTGAAAAGCATAACTTCGGCGATTAGTTGTCTATCAGGTGTAGTCATAGCTAGCGATCTAAAGAGCTTTTTCAAGTTATCGGGAAGATTTGATCGTCCAGCATAGCCTGGATTCATTGTAATAAAGATCGCCATATCTGTGGATACTTTAACTTGTTTCCCGACTAATTCTACGCAAAGTGTCCCTTCTTTTTTCCCTTCCATCTGACTTTTTAATGCTTCTTGAATGGTTTGCACTTGTTGAGAAACAGCTGAAAGCATACGCTCTTCAAGACGATTGAATTCATCGAAGCAACCCCATGCTCCAACTTGACAAAGACCGACAAAGATACGGCCCATAGCCTAAAAAAACCAATAGAATATTATTCCTAACATAATTTCCTAGAAATAAGTATAGCTTTAATGACGTTTATATCTCTATTTACCTGAAAGTCGAACGTCTCATCGCAGTTAAACACCAATACAAATCTTCCGAGTTGATGACCAAGAGCTTTAACTGATTCAGTTTTTCCTGTTCCAGCTGGTCCAAACGGAGATCCTCCAAGACGAGCTTCTAAAGCTTGTGTCATTGTTAAGTAACATCTATCTGTCAAAGGTGTTTGTACTAATCTGTCTTGTACTCCCAAATACTCAAATCCATAATAAAATTTAGCATTTGCCATATGTATTGTAAGTTGCTGCAAAACATCAGTTTGTCGCGGATCAAAATAGAATCTCATTTCGCATAGCCATTCAAATGCTTTAGGATTGGAAACTTTATTCGCAATTAGCCTTCTTGTTACTGTCCGTTTGTGCACGAACTCGTTAATTAAATGCTCTAACTTTTTCCGTCTTAACGGTGGTTGTTCTTGAAGAACAGAGTCCGCTAAAACGTTTAATGTACCCTCAACTTGTAGTAACACTCTTTCTAAAGAATTCTTACTTGGATCGCTTTGCGACTCATGCAACGCAGCTTCAACATCTTCTGACCATAAGATCTGAGCAGCTAAAACTATAATCTGAGCTTGATAATTATCACACCATGTCATGAAAGCTTGAGGATTAATATTTCCATCTTTGAACTGTTTGATATCTTGTACTGCTCTTGCAAGACTCGATGCTAGTGTAACTCTCATTTCTCTTTCTACGAGCGTCAACCATTCGTTGATTTTTGGATGATCAACAGTAGATACCGGATTTTGGAAAAATACTTCTTCCCCTTCGCGAGAAGCGATACCAGTAATAATAGTGTTATCTTCGCTCAAGAGAATAGCTGCAACACCAGCAAACATTTTTTTAAAATGTTTTTGTAATCTTGCAATGTTTTTGCTATTACCAATAATTTCCAATAGATCCTCATCACCCACGAAATAAAATCGCGGGAATGACGTACGTTCTCTTTCTAGGTATTCTCCTAAAGCTTTCTGTATTTTTCCAAGTAAATCGGCTAAACGTTCAAGTGCTCTTTGCACACCAGGAATATTTAGGACATCCATTACCATTGGAGATTTAGATACTTTTTTCATTAAACCAAGAAACTCAGAACTAATACTTTGAAAGCGTGATGTTTCAACAGGCAATAGTGTTTTAATGTCAGCGCTTCCTGAGAAAATTCCTTCCAGATAAACCCAACGTCGTTGAACATCTATCCACACGTCAAATAAAGCATTGATCCTGTTTAATTTTTCTTCCCAGGTTAATGCCTCTTCTTCAAATACTTTATAATAAGGTGAGAGTTTCATAGCAGCTACAGAATTGATGTGTTCTTTAACTTTATTAAAAAGATCATCCCAACCACGAATTAACCTGCATTTATTTTGATAGTTTATTAAATCCAATTCGTAAGTTTGCCAAGATTCTCGAACTTGTTTCAAGAATTCTTCTAGTGCCATTTCACCTTGAGCAACAAGAATGATATCTTTTACTATCGCTTCATTTTTCTGTAAGTTCACATCCCAAACTTGACCAAGAGTAAGTTCGCTTAATACCCAGTTGACTCGTAGTTGTTTTGTCAATTGTTTCCAATGCCTCTCTTTCAAAGCATCGGACTTTAATTCGAAAATTAACATGTTAACTTTGGTATAACTTTGCAGCATTTTTTTGACATATTCGTATGAAGAATATTGTCTTAGTCTAGCTGGTAATTCCTTCAGTTGTGCCATCATTCCATCTAACTGTTGGCGTAATTTTCTTGGTTGAACAGATAACCATGGTTTTTCTCGCGTATCATCGATCTGAGCCCATATTTTTGATAGTTCAGACCAAACTCCTCTCAAGTCTTGAAGTTCTTCAAACACTACTTGCATTCTATCTTCACTGGTCGATACTGCTCCCGGTTCTTGCAATTCTAAAGCTTCTTTAGCTTTTGCTACATTATCTCTTTCTTCTTTCAATCTAGCAAATTTGCTTTCAAACAACTGCAATTGTTGCAATGCATCGTCTGGTCGTAAATGACCCTCGACTGGTTTTCCTCTTTCCCAATCACTGAGGAAATCGGTAGTCCTTATTTCAACTGCTTTATCTTCTGCTACAATTTTCATTTGTAACGACGCAACCTGCGTTTGTATACTTGTGTCTTTTCTTTTGATTATTTCATTGAATGCACCCCATTCACCCTCTATGTTATCTACGTGCAGCCACGAAGAAGGAAATTGGAATCTCTGACGTTCCAGTATTCTTTGACCTTCGCGATATATATCAACTTGTTTCTCCCAAGCCTTCATTTTACGTTTCAACGATTGGACGTAAGTTATGAATCCAACTGCATCTGAGGTACTTGCAGCTTCAATCGATTGTTGTTCTAAATCGCTTCTGGATTTTGATACTTGCGAATGAAAGCTTGCCATTTCATTACCGAGAAGGGTTCCAAATTTACCTAATGTTTCTTTGTGCCATGAATCATATTTCAAAGATACTTTGCTTTGTACTTTTGCGAAATCAATAATAACGGGTCCAAATTCCCGCCTAGTATCTGATGTATCGAACGTAGCTCTGGTCTTTTTAATATCATTCAAACATTTCATCCATAAATTTATATTTTCTCCTAATTTTCCATACAAATTGTCTGGCTGTAAATCCCAGAGTGCTTGATAACGTAGCCACTGATCTACATAATCAGCAATATCTTTCATTTTGGACTCAACTGCTTCATAAGCTGCTTCTAAAGGTTGTTTTCCAGTGGGTAATTTTGTAAGTAAATTTCTGTAAGTACCTGATTCAGGTTTATCTAAACCTACTTGATACCTCGAACTTTGAAGTCGAACTTGAGAAGTTACGATAGCTTGCCATGCAAATAGTTGTTGCATTATTTGGAATCTTGCATCTTCGATACTTGGATACAAATACATTGTTTGGTTTGTTATACGAACTTCGTGTATCTGATTTTGAATCTTTGGATCACCACCAGGTTTATGAGTGGGCTGAGACGGTGCATCTGTATCCATACTTAGATCTACATCTTTTTTCTGACCAGTAAGTGCGTCAGTCCACGCTTTTATTCCTGCTTCTAATCTGGCTGCTAAATTCTTTTCTACTTCTTCATCAAGTCTAGATACCCAAATAGTTAAATTTGAATAATTTTTTAAAGATAGTTCATCTACAGCTTTCTGAATTTTGGAAAGTATATCAGCAAATGTATTTGCTGAATATGGACACGTTTCGAGAGATCGAACGTCAACGTCCAATTGCTCTTCAACCACCACAAGATCTTCTACCTTTTCTTGAAATGAAACAACGGCATCAGAAAGGCGTTGTACATATTGATCTAACTTATAACTTTCCCAAATTAGAGCAATTCCCTAAGATCAAGAATAAAAATAATTAATTATAAAGATAATAAATTTTTATAATGTAATTTATAATTAATGATAAAGAATAAATTTTTATAATGTAATGAAACTTACTTCAGAAATAAGCGATAACACGTCATTACGCATTCCAGCAACTAAGGGAATTATACTGGCCTTATCTTCGATCTAGGAAAAAAGATAAATTATGAAATGTAATTTTAAAAAACTTATATCACAAATCATATCGATACAATTTTACAACATAAATTACCATTTACCATTCAATAATGTACAGACAAGAAGGCAAACAAAAATTTTACATGTTCATAGCTAAAAAATTATATGGCAATTTTCATTTATGATTAATATATTATACAAAAACGGAGAAATATGACATTACTATATCAATTACAAGCAACTTTCTGAATGTGCGGCCAATCAAACTTCCCAAATTAATTATGATCACATAATGCAAGTTTCAAGTAAATGAAGAATATGGAATAGAAACAAAAATTTACTCATGATGGATTTTGAGATTTCTGTGAAAAGTTCGAAAGCCAACAAAATCAGAAATGTTAAAAAGAATCAAAAGACGTGTAAATTTTAATATTTCAATCGAAAATGAAAAAGCTCCAATTTTATGGGGTTCCCGCACATCCTATGATTCACCTACTTATACTTTCTTCACTAATTTCTTTCAATTGTTTAGTTTACTAAAATAAAATCATATCATCTTGCAGTACACATTTTTCTACAAGAGCTAAGCAGGCATACAATAATGATCTCGCAGATATAGGCAAAATGCATAATTCCTGAAAGCATCACATATGACTACCTTCAGTGCGGGGCAGTGGGGACTCCGATTGGTAAGCTAAAAATATTGGACACCCAAGGAATTAAAAATATCAATATTACTAACATATATAATTTCATCCTGGTTCTATTCCCTATCATTGTCTATCCTTTCACTTGAATTTTTAAAATTTATTGGTAATAATATATAAAATAATAATTATAATACAATTGAGTTGCAATATGTTCATAAAATCATATTACGAATTATAGTACTATGATTATAAATAATAAAATGAAACAAAATATTACCTTTTCAAGTGTTCTCTCGTATGTTCTAATACTCTCAATTAAGCTGATGGCAAAGGGATATAACTGATTAGCTTGATGCGCTCTGTTCACAATAGGTAAAGGTACACGGAAGCCGAGATTTCTTAAATTTCTAACTTCCTTCGATAGTGTAATAATTTCAGGAAGGAAATTCACTTTTAACTTCAATACATTGCCACGCCCCGTTCGTGAACGTACATTTTCTATCGTAAAAATCCTTCCAGTTACACCGAGATTTCTTTGTTGCACTTTGCGTGCCCAATCATCAAAAATTTCCTGAGTTGATAATTTCATGCGAAAACTATCTCCATCAGCTTTCAACTTTTGACCTTCAATATGAGTTTCCCATCCTTTCCCTATAAAAGAAAAATAAATAAGAATTCAATAAAACTATGCAAAATAATTTTAATATTTACCTAAGACATCTTCAACTCGTTTTAAGTACATTGTAAGCTGATAATCTATTTGTTTAACCCAAATAATAGAACCAGCAACAGGTGGTAAATCTCTAACTATACTCATTTTACAACACTTGCTCTGTGCATACTGAACCTGAATTGGTAATGTAACTATTAGCATAGATTAAGAATAGAAGATAAAACAATTTGAATTTTCTATGTGATTTTGTACCTTAAACTTTTCATGTAATGCTTCAATATCATCTTTCACTCTTTGTATCAGTTGCGTTTGATACTCTCTAATGGCGCCTCGAATATGTGGTCTTACAAAAAGTGCATTAAAACGTGAAAAGATTCTAAACATTTCATTTGCATTTTTTGCAGTACCTAATTGATCTCGGAGATGTGCTGTAATTCTTGCTTCAACTCTCTCAATACGTTCTTCGTATCTATGGACAGCAGCTTTCCATGATTCAACGCCTTCTTTAGTAATATCAAGACAATCAATTTCTTTTACATTTTCGTATGCCAAATTTACTTCACTAATGGCATTTGCATCTGCTGCATCTAAAGCAAATTCAACTTTTACGTTATCATTATCTGGATTCTCCATTGCAGCATTATTATTATTTTGACGGACAGTAGGTCTAAGTACCCGAACGATTACTGTTCTGAGTTGTTCATGTTGACGCCGAAAATTTCGCATTTGTTCCATTCTAGTTTGTAATTTTTTATGTGCTGGCAATACTCTCCATACCATTTTCATATGTTCATCACGTTTTTTCTTAACTATATCTCTTAGCAAACCAGTTAATTTTTCATATTCGTCATCCCATGTATTAAAAACTTCAAAACATTGTTCCATAACCTTTTCAAATTCATCAAATGGAATGTGCATTAACCTTCTTGTACCTAACACTTTAAGAAGCTGCTGTCCTAGGTCTCTAGAAATAGCTTCTATCAACCTCAATACTCTTTGAACGGGATATTTTGTATTCCTGATTTTTCGTAAGTGCATAAATATCTGTTGAACGCTAGTTCTTATTCTTTCAAGTTCTGTAGCTGATAATAAATCATTAATTGGGAAATCTTTCATTAATGGATTGTAGTCGTTGACAGTAGCCAAAGCTTGTTGTAGGCCAGTATCTATATCGAAACTAACTGTTGCATGAAATCTTTTTCCATGTTTAAGTATATCAAGTGTCAAGGTAATTTCTATACTTTCCCGTTTCTCTTGTATTCGATGCAATGCTCTTTCCAAATTTAACCAAAAAGAAATTTCTTGCAAAGCAGTACCTGATTCTGGGTCACGATTTAGTTTAGTAACCTACGAAGAAATAAATATGTATAAAGTATAACGTACATAACGTCCACGAGGTATTTACCTTCTGAATTTCTTTTATCCATCTATTAACACCGTTCTGTAATTGATTTAGAAATGTAGAATCTTCAACTTTATCACCAAAGTCAGCAACTTTGGGCTTACGATTCTCTTCTGCACATTGTTTAATTACTTGCGCCACAAGTGGATGAATTTGTAACGAAATCTCAGGAATGTCTATATTCTGCTGTAGATGCAATAAACCCATTTCAAGTTCTGCTATCTTTTTTTCAACGGATGGTGCCATTTTATCACCGTCCCTGTCCGCACGGCCTGTCTCTTTTACATAACTTTTAAAATATGGCGCCATCGTTTTACTTATTGCATGCAACGTTTCATATGGTGGCCCATCTGAAAAGGTAACTAAACGCAGCTGCGAATGGATAGATTTATCAGCTTCAATTACAGCTCCGCGTTTTGTTAAAACTAAGGAGGCCATTTTAGGACTAGTAAAATGTATTTCATTTGACATATAAAAGACAGTGCTCTCTTTTTCTTCGTCTGCTTCATTGTTGTCTTCCTCTGAAAGATAATAAATTAATTACACTATGCTTGTAAAATAAAACAAGGGTATTTAATTAAAAATTAAAAATAGTCAATTTCAATCTTCATTTTCAAAAAACATTGTATTAATTAACTTAATAACAAAACACCAAATACACGATACGCAATGTTAGTCCAAATAAGATATATATTTGATGATTTAATTTTTATTTATAATATTTTTATTTATCGCAATTCAAACTGTTTCAATTTCCTACTAAATATGAGAATAAAAACACAGTTGATGCGATAAATTATACGTATACCGGCACGCATTTATTACAATCTGGTACGTACGCGAAAAAAATATTAAGGAGAAAAAAAACGGTGTTTACGGTGTTACGTGTATTGATCATGTTAACGCGTGAGTCATATTCGTAAGAGATTGAAATGCATCAAACGGCGAATTCCGCACTGATATTCAGAATACGTTTCCTGTTGTGGCTTAATGTACCGTTGTATCGAAACACTGCAATGGAGGATATATCATAAAAGGGCAGGGTGCGAAAAATTCCCAGCAACGAACTAGTTAAATGACTAGTGTTTATTGCGAATCAATCCACGTACCTTTACTCGAACTTCTTTGTATGTAAAGCGCCCACACTTGAGAGTCGCCTAAGAATTTCCTCACGCACTCCTGATTGCTCTTATCTTCGAGGGCAGAGTTGAACGCGGGTGGTACCACATCTTCGTCGGGTAGGAGGACCGTTACGACTTTCTTTAAATAATTGGCGAATGCCGAATATGATACAACTATAACAATTTGAGACTCCGGGGACGGTTCCCCGGTGCCGTCCAAGGAGTCACCCATCGCGCGTTAAATCAATATCGCAAAATTTTCTTTTTCTCTCTCTTTTTGGAAGTCTCGAGCGGGTGATCAGACGACCACCGCTCTAGGATGAACTGTCACACGAGTGATGACGAGTATAGTAGGCATAGACTATGAGGCGCAACCTACCTACGAATTGCAACGATTCTCTAATAATCATTCCGGCTAGTTCTCATGTCAGATCGCAAATTGCTTGATCTTTGCATTGGCCTCTTTCTTTACGCCTCTTTCACTCGTTATGTTTGAGTTTCGAGAATAGTTACCGATCGTGATCGTGATTTCGTTAGAATCGCGAACACCCTTTTTACATGCGTGTAATTATTACAGAAAAGCAACAATTTTTTTCTACGAAGAATGTTCGCGTCGGTATAGTAGAAACGATGCTTTAAATACACAGCTCGAAGATGTGTAGTATACGCTAGTACGTTGAGTATCGTAGGATGCGTATGCGTGTGGATCGTGAGCATGAAGCAGGGAATGGGTGGTTGGGAACAGCAGGTGTAGAATTCCCGCGGTGGTTTTGACGATAAAAAAACGTTTGCACGGAAAGAATATAAGTGTAACAGTAACAGTGCCATTCGCAGACAATTGTACGTTCTGTAAAAATATTTTGATTGCTATTGGTGACGTACGTGATTATAGGTTTATATATAGTAAAAAGAACATTTTGCACCGGTTTGTACCGCGTAACTGTTCCAATCGATTTATCTTACGATTATTCTACAATGGAAGCTTTAATACCTGTAATAAATAAATTACAAGATGTATTTAATACTGTCGGCTCTGATGCTATACAATTACCTCAAATCGTTGTACTTGGTACACAGGTCAGTTAGTACATTTTTTGAATGATGAAAAAAATGATTGCCACTTTACAATTGGTAAAGCACTAATTTGAATCTTTTTTCCTTCTGAATTTAAAGACGTGATAGACACTAAATAGACCAAAATTTATTAAATTAACATTTCAAATTTACATTTCAAATAATAAATATATATTTATTACATATATATATATATATATATATATCTGTGTATGATTGTGATATGATTAAAAATGTTTACTAAACATAATATTTTGTTTTTTTAGAGTTCTGGAAAGTCATCTGTAATTGAAAGTTTAGTTGGTCGATCCTTTTTACCACGGGGCACTGGTATAATCACTAGACGTCCCTTAATATTGCAACTTGTTTATGCACCGAAAGATGACCGCGAACATCGAAATGCAGAAAGTGGAACGTTAGATTTAGATGAATGGGGCACATTTTTACACATGAAAAACAAAATCTACACAGATTTTAATGAAATCCGCAGGGAGATAGAATCTGAAACGGAACGTATGGCTGGATCTAACAAAGGAATTTGTCCAGAGCCAATTAATTTAAAGATATATTCGGCGTCAGTTGTTAATTTAACTCTGATAGATCTTCCTGGTATTACAAAGGTACCAGTTGGCGATCAACCAGAAGATATTGAGAGTCAGATACGACAGCTTGTTTTAAAGTATATATGTAATCCTAATTCCATTATATTAGCTGTTGTTACCGCGAATACTGATATGGCTACAAGTGAAAGTCTAAAGCTTAGCAAAGATGTTGATCCAGATGGAAGACGTACATTAGCTGTTGTTACTAAATTGGATCTCATGGATGCTGGTAACTCTATTTTATTATTTTATTAATAGTATTACATTTTTATTATTAACGTTGTTTATTATTTACTTACTACGATTTATAAAATATGTATATTCCATTTTAGGAACTGATGCTATAGATATATTATGTGGAAGAGTCATCCCTGTAAAATTAGGAATTGTTGGAGTAGTTAATCGTTCCCAACAGGATATAATGAATAATAAAAGTATTCAAGATGCATTAAAGGATGAAGCTGCATTTCTGCAACGTAAATATCCTACTTTGGCAAACAGAAATGGAACACCTTATTTAGCTAAAACATTAAATCGCTTACTCATGCACCATATTCGGGACTGTCTGCCAGAACTGAAGGTAATAACATGGATTTTACTTGATGATAATTTATAGTTAGAAAAAACTAAAGTAAACATAATTTGGTAGAACTTATATTTTTTGAAAACAGACGAGAGTAAATGTCATGGTTTCACAATTTCAAACGCTTCTTAATTCGTATGGTGAAGATGTTAGTGACAAGAGTCAAACTTTGCTTCAAATTATTACGAAGTTTGCGAGTAGTTATTGTTCCACGATTGAAGGAACAGCTAGAAATATAGAAACGACTGAATTATGCGGTGGCGCTCGAATTTGTTATATATTTCATGAAACATTTGGAAAAACGCTAGATTCTATACACCCGCTGGCGGGTTTGACAAAAATGGATATTTTGACGGCCATTCGAAATGCAACTGGCCCACGACCTGCGCTATTTGTACCAGAAGTTTCTTTTGAATTATTAGTTAAGCGACAAATTCGGAGACTCGAAGAACCATCGTTACGATGCGTAGAACTTGTACACGAAGAAATGCAAAGAATCATTCAACATTGTGGTACCGAAGTGCAACAAGAAATGTTACGTTTTCCAAAATTGCACGAGCGTATTGTTGATGTTGTAACGCAGTTACTACGTCGACGTCTGCCACCTACTAATCACATGGTGGAAAATTTAGTTGCTATAGAATTAGCATACATCAATACTAAACATCCAGATTTTCATAAGGATGCAGCTCTTGTGTCATCTTTATTAAAGAACTCTAATGTAGATCATGTAAAACACAACAGAAAACTTCCTTCTACAAATTCCACATCAAATACTGTAGTTTCAAATGACACTGTAAGTAATTGTTGATAATATTTATAACGTTGTTAGTATATACTAAACATAATAATTAAATGTATAATATTTATAAAATTGTATATAACCATTGTATATACCATCATTCATTGTTGTAATACTTACTAAATTATTATTTAATAATTTACCACGTATCTTTATAAATAATGTAATAATGTGATTATTTTATGTTTTCTGATCATTTTCTGTGTGTTGTATAACTAAATACATGTAATGTTCCTAACAGAATGTAAAATCAATGAATAATCAAGATGAAGTGGCATCTTTTCCTGAGCAGAATAAGGACCAACAAGGACATCAAATGGTGTTAAGTAATTGGTTATTAAATAATCTTATATCTCAAGGAAGAACTGATTCAAGCAGTTCGGTCGATGGTTCTCCAGTAAGAAATCGTGAAACAAGTACTTCTCCTCACCAAAATCAAAATACAGTAATCGAGATACAGAAAGCATCTCCGCAACAAAAGCCTGTAAATCTACTGCCTGAAGTACCAGTGCAAACATCTCGTAAATTAAGTGAACGAGAACAACGAGACTGTGATGTAATTGGTATGGATAAAAATATATATTTTTTCAAGAAATATTACTTTATCTTATTTATTTACATACATTTTCTTTTTACAGAAAGATTAATAAAATCATACTTTTATATTGTACGAAAATCTATACAAGATAGTGTACCAAAAGCTGTCATGCATTTTCTAGTCAACTATGTAAAGGATAATTTACAAAGCGAGCTCGTAACACATTTATACAAATCAGATCATGCTGAAGTTCTTTTAAATGAGAGCGAACACGTTGCTGTTAGACGCAAAGAAGCAGCAGATATGCTAAAGGTATATAAAGAAATAATACTTTTTCTTTGCATAAATTTAAATTCTTGATCTGTTTGTATTTGTTTTTATTTATAGGCACTAACACAAGCTGGTCATATTATTAGTGAAATTCGAGAAACGCACATGTGGTAACTGATTTTATATATTATTTACACGATCAGTTTATAGTCAAATTTAGACAATTTGATTGTTTCATAGATAAACTGATAAGCGAGATGACATGTACCTCTGTAACACTGTACATAAATTGTATTTTTCGTGCAAGTAGTGTTTATAATTACAACAGTTATTTTTAAGGTTTTAACATGCATTTTGTTTTAGTTTTATTTTATAGATAAAATAAAATACAATCACACGTGCATTTGTAGTAATCATCGATATTAAATGATCAATGTATTACCATTTATAACAATGGTGCTCGTGCTATGACTTTAAAAGCCTTACCAAAGTTATGCAAATATCTAATTTACATAAAAAAACAATGACGAATGCTAGGCAGTTTGTTATATTTTGTAACATTTTGCATTACATGAAAAAATTGAAAAATGGCAATGTGAAAGATATACAATGTAAAAAAATCTTGTTTTTGAATGCTCATGATACGGATCCCGAGTCGTGTGCGTGTTCACGTGTGTATGCATATAATATAAAACGTACATACATATTAATAATTTGTTGATTTATTACTATTGAGAGGTACAACCAAACTGATTGTAACACTGAATGATACATTGTTGTGTTTTAATAGTTTCCATGTTGGGTGCGATGAGACACTTCTCAATAAACTGTATATGTTCAAGTAATTCAGGAAAAGCCTGTTCATAATGGCCGTCATACATTTTAGAAATAGCGTTTAATCTTTTCTCAACTGACTTTCGAAACTGATTCTTTATTTTTTTTAGATCAATTTTCTCGGTACAATTGCGACAGTTATTAGATATATTCTGCATATGTTTTTCATTTAATGCGATGGTACCTATAATTTCTGAACACACCTTGCATTTGAAATTCATAGTTTCAGGTAACGGATATTGCCAGTTTTGTGCACATGCTTCGCATGCACATACGAAACGATACTTCTTCCATAAGTATTCAAGCCTTGATTCAAGCCTCTCGCTAAGCCAGTGCGGCCCATAACAATCAAGAATTTCGGTACCCTTACCGATAAAACGCAATGCTCTTAATACAACTGTCCCTATCGAAGATTATTCTCGTTTATTCAGATTTCATAAAACATAAGGGATCATTAATTAAAAGCATGCTTTTTACCTGATGGATAAGAATGGCGAACTACATTTGGATAACAACTATGGTTTGTAAGACTAACCGAAGGATAAATTGCTCCGCCTACGTGCCTTGGTTCCCAAGCATGCGTTTTTTTATCATATATATTTTCTACAATTTCATAAGCATTGCAATTAATAACTTGCAAGTTGTGCAACATTGCTACTGCCAAGAAGACGAAAGATTCTTTCAAGCAAACAACGTCCATTTTACTCAAGACAAAAGTAAAACACTTTGCTAAAAATATAGCTTCTATAGCTCGAACAAGATTTATGCTAGGCTCCATCTCTGTGCAATGAGTTTCTAAATTTAATATAGTACGATAATCGAGATTATAATAAGCTTGATTTATTCCTAGATCGCTGTATTCTTTGTTTTTATTTGTAGCATAATCTCGAAGGAAATTGTCATTTAGAAGAGGAATTTTACTTTTTCCCTTATTGTTATTTTGCTCGGCATTTGAAGATAAAAAGGCTGAAATTATCATTCTATAAGCTAGCAGTAAATGTGAAGTATGTATTTCTTCAAGATCATTCCCATAGAAAGCGTCAAATATAAAACACTCGTACTGATGATACATTTGCCACGCTTCTCTGCGACATTTTTCCGAACAGAAAGATACCTGTAGAAGTACGAGTTTATTCATATTTTTAAAATAATATATCACATTAATAGAATACGAAAGTACAAGAAAATAAACATGAACATATCGTTTGATATCGGTTTGTGTTACTAACTGTTTGACAAAAATAACAAGGAATTTTAACACTGTCGCTCGATTTAAGAGTAATATGACAGTGTAAGCAATTTCTATCAAGTGCTTCCTTCTTTGTACTGAATGCAAATGGTTTTTCAACGATGAGAACAGATCCTGCCTTGATGTTTCTTGTAGCTACGAGATGTCGACCTCGTGTTTCATCGAATTGTAAAGCAACAGCGTTGGAACAACTTTTAAGAATAGCGTGTTGTTTCCCATCAACACTCGGTATCACCGAAGCATTTCTTGTCAATAATGCATTCTCGGGGGAAACATTCCGACTTTTGTTGCATTTTTTACGCAGTCTTTTGTCCTGAGAAGATGACACCTTCATATTTTTATAGCATTCACGCTCTAATTCGACACATGCTTTTCTACGTTCTGAGAAATCGTTCTTGTATTCGGGAGTTTTATCGTAAAAGTTTTCGGGAAGTGTAAGCATGCATTCGCAATATTTCAAGCATTTTACGAAAGCTTTCGAATTATAACAGTATTGTGCGCAATCTAGAAGCGCATTCAGAAACAATCTACTAGTTACACTGGCTTTAAACAGTGTCTCAGTAAGGATACTACTTTTATTTGTCTCAATTCCATTGTTGCGCGCAATCCCATTTTTTTCAGCTATCATTCCGCAACTGTTTTTGTAAAGTTCTGCCGCTTTAATATCATCCTTACCCTTGTACGACTCGACTATCTTTACTCTTTCAATATACGGTATGTTTATGAGAATCTTTATCATTCCTTCCCTATCTCCCTTTTCAGACAATTCCTTGAAACGACTTGAATATGGTTCTACAATTGCAGCGTTGTAAGCTACTTTAAAAAATTCGTTAAAGGAGATGTACCTATGAAAAATTTCAATTAAAATTCATTCATACGTATGTGTATAATAGTAAAAGTAATTTAATAATTGTCGCGTAATTTCAACAGCTGTGTGCACGCTTCGACAAGCTAATTTAGATTTCTAAATTTACCGGATTTAGTGGAAGTTAATCCAAACGGAAATAGTTTGAGCAATTATTTTAGACATGTACTTACGGTGATGTTATCTTTTACAAGTGGTTGCAATTTTACCAATAATAAATTAAATCAAAACTTTTTTATTTATATGTTTGTAGATCTAACTGATTTAGTCTTTAGAATAAAATACAGGGCATATCTTTCTAAGTGTGTAGATTATAAGAAAAATAATTGATTGCTTACCCTTTCGTAAAAGACATGATTTTGCAAAATATTGATAAACTGTATAATTATCATTACATTAGTATTTGCAAGTTTGTTACAGGTGCAAGACTAGAAGACGAATGAGCCTGTGACGAATTCTAAAATTAGATATTATATTGCGCGCCGGGACGTGATTTCTATTGCTGCATTTTAAATTTAAGCTCGGTAAAAAGTAGGAAATAATCTAACGCTATTGACATTATTTTTATTTGATACACTGATAATTTTTGAATGTAATGCAATACCAGGAACACGAAATAAAATGAACGCAACTAAATTTGTAACGATAAAGAAAGATTAATAATTTTAATATTTCCAGTAATTTATAATGTAGTAGGTATATGCTCGTGATGAAATGATTTCAAATAATTATACATATATCAGTTCGAAATTCCTGCTAGAAATTGAAATTTAAACATTGATTTTTAATACCATTTTTTTATAACTGATGTCACTAGTGTAGGTAACCACCGGGATACTAGACATAACTAAGGGTACTAGACATCACATGATAAAGTCGGGTGTGAACGTTTTTGTCTTAATTTGTATATGAAATGTACTTATTTTAAGTGTTTCTGAAACGCTCTGTTAATATATATTTTGAAGTTGAAGTTAATCATTTATTCTTGTGTTTGTCTCAAGAAGTAGACGCAACAAAGAAATTAGAAGCAGCACGATGAGATACATCTTGGGCTCTACTTTTGCGGGGACTGCTTCTGCAACTATTCTAGTATTAGGTATTACTTGATATTATTTACTTATCTAAGTGGCAATTTCTTACATGTCGTCAAATATTACAAAAGCAAACGGCTCGCAGTGAGATAAATTTGGAAATTTGTTGCAAACATATTACCAACAAAAAACGTAGTGTTTGTTCTTTGCACTTTATCTTTGGAAAAAACCTGTATTTTTTTAAATAATGTTTTATTGCAGTATTATATCATGTACTTACTGGAAAAGGAGAGCGGGTTAGTATTGCATGGTAAGTGAGCATATTTAAATTACATATGCTTTTTATTCAATATTGCCATTATTTTATTATATATTGAAACATTTTTACAAGATAATTTTACTAGGTTTTTAGAAAATACATCTCCATATATGTGGGCAACTCTTGGTATTGGTCTTGCAGTTGCTTTATCTGTAGTTGGTGCTGCACTGTAAGTTTTACATCTTTTATAAATACGTATAATATAATTTTTTATGTATATCTACATATATATTTTTATATGTTCCAGGGGAATTCATACAACAGGAGTTTCAATTATTGGAGGTGGTGTAAAAGCTCCAAGGATCAAAACAAAAAATTTAATCTCAGTAATATTCTGTGAAGCTGTGGCTATTTATGGTTTAATCACTGCCATTGTATTATCTGGAATGTTAGCTGAATTCTCAGAATACAAAATTCTTAATAACCCAAATATTCGCAACCAAAATTGGTTAGCTGGTTATTTAATGTTTGGAGCTGGTCTAGCTGTTGGTCTTGTTAATCTCTTTTGCGGTATAGCTGTCGGTATTGTTGGTTCTGGTGCAGCACTCTCTGATGCAGCAAATTCTGCTCTTTTTGTTAAAATTCTTATTGTAGAAATTTTTGGTTCTGCTATTGGATTGTTTGGATTGATTGTTGGCATTTATATGGTAAGTTTATATGGTAACTTATTAGAAAATTAATTAATGTAAATAATGTTAATAATATTATTTTTTAACGCTAATTAATTCATTCATATTTTTAGACGTCTAAAGTAAAAATGGGAGATGAAGTATAAGTTTAAATAGCAACGTTATAAAAAAAAAACTCAAACTATTTTTTAGAATCACAATTTCATTCTATATATTTAATGATGGTTGAAAAAGATAAATACAGAAAAAGATGTTAAAAAAAAAAATAGTGACGATTGAGAAGAAGATAAATACTGGAAAAATATTAAAAAGCATCATTTTTTTCTTTGAATTAGCTTAAAAAACTCTTTTTATCTTACAAGGTTGGAATTTTATTTTCAAATTGAATGAAGTTAAATGTAACTGCATAGAATGGTTTTAATTTGGATAATTGTTATAACTTAATAACTTAAATAGAGATTTTTTTCTATCAACCATGTGTATAGATAACTATATCTAGTAGCGTAAAGTTTATTGCTGTAATGCAGTCCTTTGCTTACTGTTTTGAGTGCGTTATAGTGCTCTCTTTTTCAAACGTGTTTACTGTATATACATTTTTTTTAACCAAAATATTCTATTAGATAAATATAACATTATGTTACATTTATTAATATATGTGCAAAATACAGTATGTAATATTATTTATGAGTTGATTTATTTTTATTTGATAATATAAAAAAATGTACTTCTTTATATATTTATAAAAATATAACAACAATTAATATATTGTACAAAAATTCAAGTCTTTATGTATAATCAACAATATTAGAGATTCTTTTTATCTTCGATATAATAATAATTGAACACTGATTGCATATATAATGTTCAATTGTATCACTTCCCATAGGTCATTACAGAATGAATATTTGTAAATGCCTTTTCCAAACATTTTACATATTCGCTTAAGTTACAATTAGTTTTATAACTTGTTATTGTAACTCCCAGTCTTTCATCTTGAATCATGTATCTAAACATTACAATAATTGTTTTAAACGTATTATTAAACAAAATATTTAAACGTATTTATAAAAATAATAAAGAAGAAATATATCTTACGCAATTCCATATCCATTTTTTACTGTTGGTCCAAAACCACCAGCATATATAGCTGGATCTGAAAGAGTTGATGTAGATAAAATATTATTATTTATATTATCATATGCTGGATCCGCAAAAATACTTGGTTTTGGAATATTCAAATGTTCCCACATTTTTTTTAAGGCAAATAAATGTCTATCAAATCCCTGACCTGTAAGGAAATATATTAAAAATAAATTTCCATTGTTGTTATTAAATTTAAAAGTGTTTCATAATTACCAGTAACAGCTTCTTTAGTAAGTTTATTGTGAATGTCACTACAACTGATTATTAATTTTTTCAATTCAGCTTTAGATAAATTTTTATTATTTTGAGCCATAACTTCACATGTGTGTTTTGTTTCCATTGTGCATGACCTCAGAGTTTCTGTTCGACCGTGTTTAAATGCTGCTGTACTACAAGATTCGTATGTCGGTACTACACAGTTTTTTTGATAATATAAAGCTAATTGGAAGGCTAACTGCATAATAGCATCAGGGCTTACACCAAATTTTTTACACTCGTTTTTACCAAATTCATTAAATATCAAATGATCAACAGCTAATTCTTTGGTCCATTCTTCAAATTTTTTCTTTTGTGTATTCACAATATTTTGTATTTTATTATCTATAACAAAATTGAGCTTCTTAACTTCTGCCGCTCCCTTTTGAAGATCTTTAATATCATCAACACAGAATTTTGGCTGTTTTGTTATATCATTTTTTATATCCTTAAAGCGAATAAAAAAAAAACAATATAATTGAACGTTAAAAACTTAATTCATTTATAATTATTTACCTTAAGAAATCTGAGCACAGCAACTCCATCTCCCCAAGAATGTTCAAAATTTATTCCAGCATATCCATCTTTTGTAACAATTAGAGAAAATGATTTATCAAACCATCTATTTGTTCCATCCGCATGGAGATATGTCCTAAGTAACTTATTATAGTCAGTGCCAATATTTATATCGTCTAATATCATTGTAAATATAGCAGAATCTATATTTTGCAGAATTTCTTGGTTACCAATTTGTGATAAATGTATTCTTGTGTTGGCCCACAAGTTACGGTCTGATGTTGTAAGTACACCAATTGGATTTTCATTAACTGATATAGTGGCTTCTAAAATAGATTTTAAACAACTAGCTATTTTGTTTGGTTTACAAATATAACCATTTTCATCTATTACATTAAAAGAGTAAAAGTGTCCTTTTCTCATGACAATAATATTTTTTCCAATTGGATTTTCATAGATTTGATCTTTTTCTAACTCTGGTAATCTTGTTGTATTGAATAGACTGTGATACTGTGACATATCTAATGGAAAGGCCTAAAATAAGAACTTTTTTTATCTGATATATAAGAAAATAATAGTATTTTTTAATTCTTACTAAAATTGTGATTTTACCTTAAACAAATAAGCACCATACCAACTGAACTGAGATGGTAGAAGTCTTGTAATAATATGAAATGCATTGTTTCGAGCTGTTTCAGATTTTAAATAGAACATTTCCGGTCGTAAAACATTCTCTTTCAAAGACTTCATAAATCGTAGTGATGACACAATAAGATTTGTAGCTTTTACTAATTGTATATTATGTTCTGGATTTGATGCTGGCTCAAGAACTAGGAAAGGATTGTAATTGATAGGTAAAGGTCTACGATCTCGAAGATACGTATCAAACCAAAATTCACTGATGTAGCTAGTATAACGATTTTTAGTATCTCTTTCAATTAATTTTTTATGCAATTGAATACCATCTTTAGTTAAAAATTCATTAACATAAGTCGCAGTCTTTTCCCACTGTTCTTTAGATAACAGTGGCCTTTGTGCATTTAGATACCTTCTACATGTATCCTCCAATTTTGGAATAGGTAAACGTGGTAAAGACGGTTGAAAATGCATTGTCGGAGTCTTACTTTTTTCAATATATTGATATTCTTCATCCTCTTTTGTATGTATACTTCTGTAATAAAAAAATACATGTACATAAGAATGCAACATCTTGGATATTACTAATACCTGAATAATAATAATAATAATAATAATATCGAAGCATTATTTACCTTGATATTTGTAATAATAATTGCACTTTACCCTGATTAGTCTAAAATATATTAAGATAAACATGAAATTTTTGTATATAATATATTAAATATATAGAGTGCGAATTTCTTACCAATTTTCTTAAGTAATTATATTTCAATACAAAAGGCAACATATTGTATTTATTTTAGTTTTTATTTTTGTCGATACACGCTATAACTATAAAAATATATCTGTAGATTATAACAAATAAAATTGTAATAGAAAAAATATATTGTGCTATATTGACGCTAATTTAATATAACAGAAATCATTCTACTGCGATGACATTTATGTACAAAGTGCTTACATGACATTTATACTTATACTATACTATACTTCAGAATTAAAAGAAAAAGTATACATTGTATGTGTATTGTATGTGCTTATATATACATGTATACATTATATATACATATTGTTCTCCATTTTTGTTAATTGGATAAATGGATAAAATAAATATATATAGAACTCATGTTTGAATGGATATTAATGAGAGTTTAAAATTTCGAAAGGTGCGTGCACAATATCATCACAAAAATATTCTTTTAGGAAAACACATTTACTAACCAATAGAAGAATACTTTTAATACAATCGCAAGTGTTCATGATTGGTTGTCGCGATGAGTTTCACGAATTTCCCGCTTTTCAGAACAGTATAGAAGCGTAATGGAACATTCGATGAATACAAATAATGTATTGTGCATTTTTCTGTTTGTTTTTTCAAAATCTGTCTGGGTTCTTTACGATTTTTCTTGATATGCTCGAGGTAGTTCTAGCGCTTGAGTAAAAAATGTGCCTTAGAAAAATGTTACGTTAAA
Organism: Tetragonula carbonaria; assembly: GCA_032399595.1. Classification (NCBI taxonomy): domain Eukaryota; kingdom Metazoa; phylum Arthropoda; class Insecta; order Hymenoptera; family Apidae; genus Tetragonula; species Tetragonula carbonaria. The sequence goes on along the minus strand of JAUCRC010000012.1, from coordinate 551,828 downwards.
TCGTAAAACTTTTGTGCCAAGGAATTTTCTACTCTTTGTGAATATGTACGTTGTAATCAAAGATTTTTAGTGAAGTGCAGTGAAATTCAGTACAGTACGAAGTGTCAGAAACAAGAGACTAGAATACAGTTAGCATTTATTGTATTGTTTGTTCGAAAAAATAAGTGGTGTCGTGAACGCGAAGTCAGCACTAATACCATAGGAATTTAAGGTTAGATACGCGTTGCAAGTTGTACATTACATTGTTCTAGTATTCTCTAGTAAAGTGTTCAAGCAAATGATTGAAACCAGAAAAAATTTGCTACGCAGATAGCCGAAGAACATTCTTCTTCATCATTCTAACTGCGAATACCCTTCAGTGTATACTTTAGATACAGCCTGGCATTACCCGCGTGATATGTTTTTGCTTTGGTTGCTGCAAAAAATATAAACATGTTAGTATAGATAAACCAGTGAATAGGTTTCAATACATCTCTGTAGATAGCAATTATTTCAAACAGTACATAAATATATTTTTATGTGCTTCGTATTTTAGGGCAGATCAAGATTATGATATGGGTCCAGCTACAGAAATGATGATAAATGATTTTGATGATGAACGGACTTTAGACGAAGAAGAAGCTTTAGAAGGTAGTGAAGACTCTCACAACGAGTTGTCCAACTTGCAAAAGGTATAATTCCGAAGCGACTGAGTTAAATATTTAACATATGCGATGTTCATTTTGTAACAAGATTCTGATCCCAACTATTCTAGGATCAAGCCTGTGAAATGAAAAAATCAAGCCCATAAATAATTACAATTATGATAAGTTTCTACAACACTTTGGACTCAAAGTGCGTTCTCGTAGTGAGATTCGTATGTTTAGTCGGTTTGTTATATGTAACATAGTAATCATTTGTGTTCTTGTCTCCTTTCAGGAAGGTGATATGCCACTAAAAGACCTACTTGCGATGTATGGATACGGGGATCCATCGACGGAAAATTCAAACAGTTCAGACCGAATGCTAATCCCATCGGGAAGCGGTGATCCAGAGATTGAAGGACAGTATTCCGATAAGGGAGATAACGACGCTGATGACGATGAAGATGACGATGAAGCGGATGGAACTAGCAACGAGCCAGATCTAAAGCAATTTTATACAGAGATGTTGGTGAAAGGAAAGGACTCGTCGTCATTGGTGTCAGGATCAACGATGAAAGGAAGCAGTACCAATGTAGTAGATACTGGAGACAGTAGTAGACGACACCGAATCCATGATGATGATGAAGATGACGAAGAAGGCGAGGCAGAAGAATGTTCTATGATGGACGGTTGTAGCAACAATGAAAACACAAGAACGACTTCAACTACCACCGCTAACTGTGCTAGTATAACCGCACTTTCCAGTTGTACAAATGATAATACGGCAGGTGGTGTAGAAGGTAGCGTTAGTAGTGGAATGGTCGATGGAGGAGAAGACGGAATAGTTGGCGGTGGCACACTGGGTAGTGGCACATCAAGATTATTGCGAAGCGTATCGCGGCCGCAAAGCGAAGAGGAAGAAGATGATTGCGATTATAGTCCAGATGAAGAGGAATGGAAGAAGACAATCATGGTTGGTATTAATTACCAAGCGGCCATACCAGAAGGTCTTTGTCATTACGACGACGCTTTACCTTATGAAAATGAGGACAAAATGTTATGGGATCCCAGTCACATACCTGAAGAAGAAACTGAAGAGTTTTTGGAACGGGCACAATTACCAGCGGTAAAAGGTGGTTCTCTGCCAACTGGATCTCACATTAGAGACGACGAGCAAGCTTTATATCTGTTGTTGCAATGTGGCTACAATCTTGAGGAGGCATTAAGAAGACGAAGAATGAACGTCGTGCCGCCAACGGATGCAGTTAGTCTTTGGTCGGAAGAAGAGTGTCATAATTTCGAATCGGGACTACGGAGTTACGGGAAAGATTTCCATCTTATACAGAAGAATAAGGTATGCATCATGTACAAGCTCGAAATACTTCGAAATACAAGAAACAGTTGTATATAACGTAAGGATCATCGTAACAGGTTAGAACGCGATCTGTTGGCGAATTGGTGCAATTTTATTATCTTTGGAAGAAAACGGAACGGCACGATATATTTACATACAAGGCACGGTTAGAAAAGAAGAAATACGCTTTGCATCCTGGTATCACGTGAGTATTTTCTCTACCTTAAAACCAGAATATTATTTATTTAAAAGATAAAATACTTGTCAATTCAAATGATCGTGCATCTTGTATTTATTTCTTTTTTTTTTTTCTCTTCTTTCATCTCATTAAATAAATCTGAATTAAATTAAGTTTCAATAAAATCATATAGTTTCTGTTGTTACATTTTTATGTTACGATTGAAAACTTGAAGTATGACAAGATCGTTGAATCGTAAGCAGGGACTATATGGACCGATTTCTGGAAGAACAAGAGGGTGTTCGCGATCGTAGCAGCTCACCGAATGTTCATTGCTTATTGTATGGTGATACAAAACGGCAAAGGTCAACCGTTAATGCCCCAAACAATGACGAAACAAAGCCGACGGAACCTTGGGATGGTACTGCGATTGATCCTTTAGCCGATTTGAATGGACCAACGCCAGCACCGCCACCACCTCCTCCTCCACCTCCACCACCGCCGGTATCAACCGCTGTGATTGTATCGTCCTCAGGTTCTATTTCAACTACGTTGTCTACATCTATATATAGTACCACATCGAGTCTTCATTCCGATTGTTCACCGTCCGATTCTAGCTACACTAATCCACATACATGGTCAAATTTGACGTCTCGAAGTCACTCTACCTCCTCTATCGTAACGACAATTACGCTAAATGCCACTACAACTAGCACCGTCCCGCTGGTTACAGCCGTTGGAATTACAAGCACAGTTGTTACATCTTGTTCTACCACCTCAGCCACCTCTAACAGTTTTTATCATTCAAGAGTGACATCGAGAAGCAACGATGTACATGATTCACCATCGCCGGAGAACATTTTACCTCATTTGCCCCCTTAGCGTCGAACACAGCTTTCAGGTTTCCAGCCTGGAAGACGTCAAATGTCTTGGTGCGATGTGATACATTTAACACTCGCGTTATTACTATCGTCGTAACATATTATACATTCGTTAATATCATGAATTATATTTTTATACTGTATCGTATAAATATGACTATCGATTTATATAGCGAAAACAAAACAAGGAAAAAGTTTCTCGTGAAATCGAAATAAAATAATAGCTAGAAGTAAACAGGAAAGATAATTGAAATAGGATAAGTGGCACGTGAACACGAATTACTATAGCTTTTTCCATTTTCTGCTTTCTACTTTCCGACAACTATTTCCGTAGATCAGGTTTTACGAAGGGATATTAGTTTAAAATGTCAAAACGATTCGTATTTTCCGATCTAATATGTAACTAATTAAGCGTTATCAAAGTGACGAATGATCACTTGATTGTATCGTTGTTCTAAGCACGTGTCTAATTTCTGGTACTATTAAGTGTACAAAAATGCGATTTAAAAAATTTGACGAAACATAAGATCTTGATGATATTCTGAAATGGTTAAATTAAATTAAATGAAATTCGATGTATTTATCTTCTTTTTTTTTTTCTTTGTATTTTCATTAAGGATGCACAACATGTTAAACGTTATCAGGTTTCACATTTTATTTATAGAAAACAAACTTTAAACAGCACATTTGTGTATCCTTGCACCTAATTTCTTCATCCTTTACACCGAAGACGACATTTATATCTCAAACAATAAAAATTTGTTGTGCATTAATAACGTATACCGCAAATAATCATAAATCTTTACTACTCCTTTTGTACGGTATTGAATATTGTCCTTCCTTATTGTTTTTCAGTTCTCTTGAATCAAATCCATAAACCTAATTTAATGCTGCTAATTCGATGCTGTTATCGATATTGTGCTAAATCTAAAGATTCCACCACTGTTTTCAATAATTTTCTCATCAGAGGCAAAAATTGTATGCTACTAATATTGGTTGTAAATTTCCCTGTAGTAAATATGTTCTCTTCAAGTTTGTTTCTTTTTGCCTCCTTTAATCTGGCCGGCAGGATAGTTTGATTGAAGTCAACAGTTTGTTGAATGGTTCTTACGCTTTTGGCATCAGGATTAATTAACGATCCTTTGACTTGCCAATCGTCGGGAGTACCACGATGTTCAAGAAAATCGAAGAAAACTCCTAATTCGGTTACTGTTTCACGTGCTATCAGCTGACGGTCCCGAAGTGCGATCCTTGGACTCCTGACACCTTCTAGCGCTTGACACAAGATCAACACGAGATTGACCTCAAGGGCGAATCTTGTATTGTTCTCGTCCATAGATTCGAACCAAGGATCGCTGAATTTTTGATATTTTGTTAGAACAGGACTATCGTTTCCAGCGGATATTCCTTTCGCCACGTGTCTACCGCTTGTTAAGGCCGTTGCTCTCGACAGAATAGTATTCTCGCAAATAAGAGGATCGTACGGTCTCCGCACGAGTCTTGGACTACTTAACAACGGTACAGTAACATCTAGGCCACTAACATACACCAAAAATTCACTTCCTACGTTGGCAGACGACCTCGAGGCGCAACCGGATGCTGCGTGGATAATTCTTCTTAAATCTTTGCTCGAATGCATTCGTCGATCTTCCGGTGCGGCGTGTTCCCACTCCTTCTTAGCAGAATTCGTTTTGTCCGGTTGCCCGCTAAGAGAAACAGACGGGCTGCTCACGGGCTGGGATCGGGAATGTAGAGCCTGCGTGAACAATTGCGTGGAACTGATTATCGTGCCGTAAGTCAATCGTGGCCCTGAACTCATGCTCATCTGAGGTGGCCCGAAGTTCATCTCTGCCATGGGAGTGTACCAAAAGTCTTGCGTGTATATAGTGTCCACGAGAGTGTTTAGCCTCGGTGAAAAATAAACGAAACTTAACGCGCACGTTGTGTTTATGACGATCAGTTTGTTGACCAGCAATTTTAATTCACCACTCGGTGATCTTTTGTCACAGGACTCCAATTCTTCGGCGCTTTCCACGCTAATGCCATCGATGATGAACTTCAGGATTCGGGGTCGCAGCAACAAGTTCACAGTATTATCGTACGCTAGATACATGCATTTGATCAAAGTTTCGCAGATATTCGGCTGTATCGAATTCCAAATGTGGGGCTGCGTTGCTATGATATGAACGAGAGCGACGAGAGATTGTACCAAGTCCGCAGCATAAAGATCCGCCGTGTGTCTTAGCAACGTTGACACGACCATCAATTGATATTCGTGCGAATTTAGAAATGTGATAACAGATTTTATATAGACGGTAGGCGTTTCTCTAGTGACGAGTCCTATTAGAAATTCAAGACCGAGCGTGTACAATGGCCACCAATCTTGGCATCGCCACTGTCCATTCTGGCAATCGTTGTACAACGAGTCCAGCATACTGTTGCCAATGTCACCGGGTGGTATCAAGTTCAACCATAGTTTCGCAATGTCGTTCTCATTGACAGGGTGCAAAGTATACGGTGAACGAATGATCAGATTGAGCAAGTTAAGAGCGGCAGTACTAAATCTTAGATACGGATACTTTTGCAATGTGATGCCGATGCACGTCATCAATTCCGGTATCATCTGTCGAAGCTGCACGCAGCTGGCCTTCCGTTGATGCTTCAATATAGAACTTCGTTCTACGTAGGAGCGTAATAATTGGGTAACCATGCAAACAGCCAGGGTTGCTGGTAAACTCTCCCGAATCCCGCGGACAGTCTCCGCGTTCTGTTCGTCGGCGTTCTTTTGCGCTCTCACGCTGTCAATCGCCACTGTCTTCTTGTCGACTGCCTTTTGTTCGATCAAATACTGCTGTTGTTTTCGTTTCTCCAGTTGGACAGCATTTTCCTTCAGTTCCTCCAATTCGCTGCCGGCGATTGTACAAGCGTGCGACAAAAGATACTCGAGACTCGTCGCGTCTTCGCGTAACGTGCTCTTCACGCATTGAACGCATCCAAGAAGCAAAGAGATCAGCGTTTGACGCAGGGACTTGCCATAATTGCGATAAGCTTGGCTGATTTCCTGCATTAGTTGTGTCAGTCCTGACTTAAAAATTCTGGAATCATCGACGCACATCTGTTTCCAAGAAGTGATACATCGCAGGGTCAAAGACGCCAATAGCATCGTAATTTTTCGGCTAGAAATATCACAAGATTGTTTCACTCGTTCCAGTAATGACACTAAAGAAAGTTGCGTTATAAATTGGGCTTGGGACACGTTAACAGGATAGTTCGTTGCTATCCTTTCGTCGGTTAATGTAACAATAAAATTATACCAAGATTCCAAATTAATTTCGTACAACGAATCCGTAACGTTAGGATCTCGCTTCTCGTAATGTGATTCTTCGCTATCGGCGTGTACGTCATTCAGAATGTATATCGTCAGCTTCTTCCAGTAATCTGTCGATTTATCCAAAAGTTTCTTCAGGTTTGTGGTAAAATCCACTTCTGGCGTAGTGCTCTTGAACAGTTCTAAAGTAATTATATCTAGAAGATGAGAATAACCTTTTGCACCTGGTACTATCCCTCTGAAAAGGGGCGCAAACAGTTGAGTCCAGAAGTTCTCTCGCTTTCGAAAAAAGTTCACGAGAATCTCGTTCCTGTGATACCACATCGCTCGTAGCAACGCCATTGTGCTGTTGTATAATTTGTCGCATACGATGTCCTTCTTTTCATAAATTCTATTTAGGTATTTAACTAAAAATTGTCTGCATCCTTCCGTAAAGAATTCTTCCACCGAGCGGGGAAATATTCGTTTGCATTCCGCCGGATGTACAATATTGAAGAGAGCTTCCGTCAAACCGGGTTGTTTCTCTAGACACACGGCAACCAGCTCGAGGATAGCGACTTTAACATCCGCCACACAGGTTGGCGACATGAGACCTCTGCGAGAAGCAAACGTTTCTCGTATAGCGGTACCGTCCATGCCCATGCAAACCAAAAGCGACATAGAAGATCCTTCGGCGAACTTCTTCAGCAATCTGACGGCCATCGCTTGCAGGGGCGGACTAAACCAGACGTACAGATAATTCACAATTGTAGGTACTATTAAAAGACCGTTTGGTACACGGGGCGAAGAATATAAGGCAGCTTCCAACGGTGACCTATCTCCTATTTCAAGACCCAATGATTTTCGGAATATTAGTAATCTATTTACTACGGATAACGCTAATTGTACACTTTTGATCGCTTTGAATCCCTTTCCTCGAATCCAGTCCGTTTCTGCCATCATTTTGTTATGCAAAGTACGTTCACCGGTGCGGATCAGTTTTAGTAAGGCGTGTCGTGGTTCCAAGTACAGTAAACTGTACGCGACGACAAGTTGTAATTCATTACGTATATCCTCTTTTGGTAAGCTGGATTCCAGTGCTCTGTGAAGGCAGAACATGCTTTTTAACCACAAATCCGTTCTTTCTGCGTCCGAATCGAAGTACCAGGAATCCAATTTTGGTAAAACACCTTGCAGTAGAAACACCATACCGGGTATTTCCACCGTGTATAAAGCTTCTTCGTTATATTTCCGGATTAAATACTTTGATAAAATATCTAGATACGCGTTCAAAATTGGATAAGAATGGGCAATCGTTTCTATAGCGGACAACCAAGATGCGATTATACCACCGTCGAAAGAAACAGCTTCCGCAAAGTCCAATGTTTTTTGATACCGATTGTTAAATCTTGGGTAAACACCGGCTCGCATTCGTGACAAAATTTCTTCGGGATACTCCAGCACGAGCTCGGACGAGATACTGATGCAAGCTGCAACTATTTTATATATGTACATTTTCTCTTCGGGTAATACTGGATAAGAAAATCTGTTTATAATCTCAAAACTTAATTCTGTTGGGATGACCATACTTTGCCGTATCCCTATGTGCTCGGCTAATGTTTTTAACAATTTTAAACCTTCTGAAACGTGCTCGGGCAAATTCTTGTTCATTTCGTCAGTTCCTGTAAACCTGCCGCCCGCTTGAGAGAAAAGTTGTTCTATTTTGTGATGCAAGGCATCCCAATAGCTTGCCTTTTGACGAAATATCATCACTTCTCGGTCACTCGATAATATACGTATATTTTCACGGGGCGAATCTTCCAATATTGTATACGAATTCTTGTGAATCATGCATTCTTGTTCGTACGGTCTTAACGGTTTGTTATGGTCTCGTTGTCGCAGTACTTCCAATGTTAAGGATTGAAGATTATCCAGTTCCACTGCGATTTTTTCGGCACTTGATTCTGATGCGCTTGCTAATCCGATTGCAATATTCGTCAATGGTAAAAATTCGTATGGAAACTGTTCAGCTGCGTATTTATAAACTGGCCACAAGCCATCGTTACGTTCTTCCCAAAATCGAGCTGCAGTTTCAGTGAATCGAATTGTAGCAGCAACGGCACCGAAAATATCATTCAGCGCGTTCAATTTGTCTTCGTCAACGAAAGCGCATACCAAGGTGAGAAGATTGTATACACTGCTCCTTACGATTTCAGCATAATGAGTTTTCTCAGAGATCATTTCGCTACTCATCAAGTCTTGCAAATAATGAAAAACGTTCAATTGTATAGCTTTGATACCAAATGGTCTAAATCGATTCATTGTATCAATATTTTCAGGATCAATGGCGTAGTTTGCCAACATCCAGGATAAAAATAGGGGACTGTCCTGTGGAGAATTATCGCGGATGCATTTTTGTTCAAAAGTTTCTTGCATACTACTTCTCACGCTCTGTATCCATTCTTCCATATTGGAGCTATAAATAGAACATCACTTTTAATAACAAAATTGCAGTTGATTAAATTGTAGATATTAAAAAAACATACTGTTTTCTGACATCTAAAGTTACTAAAAATAAAGCTGCTTGACTATACTGAATTTCTTTAATTTTTCTAGCAATTGCCTTTTTATCTTCGTGACTTTTTGTACTTGCTAATCGTCTTGGTTCTCCCTATAAATAAGAGATTACTAAATTATCGAATACTAAATATTAATGACAAATTGTACTACGATATATAAATCGTGTGCAATACTTACTCCAATGCTTTCGTAAAACTTCATAAAATTAGTGTCTGTGATATGAATATCATGAACGATGACTGTTAATATATGGAGTAATTCTCGCATTTCTACAAGACTACTATTGTACAATCTGTGTAGATACTCTTCTGTGCATAGCTGCGATCGTGTAGGCGGGTTCACCGTTTTTAATGCTTCTATTTGTTTCTGAATAGATTCCAATAGCATCCCGAACAGAACGTCATTGAAAAAATTTGCGAACACCTTTTGATAACGATGTTCTTTATCTTTGTATTCCACCATAAGTTTAAGGCACTTTATCAAGGTCATTCTTTCAGAGTAATAAAATTCCCAAATGTCGTCGATCAACGCTTTCATCGACGTAAAATCTATAAGTTGCGACGCGAAAGTTTCCGCGCAATTTCGATACTCATACTTGATAAAATTACATACTAAATCCCACGTAATCGTAGCGTCTAGATTCTAGAAAGAGAGGTGACTCATTAAACATAAATCGAGTCGTTATCGTTTCTTGACGATGACGAAGGAAAGCAAAATATTTATTAATACGTACGAGAAGTGGGGCAAGTTTGCTGATTAATTCGTACATTCTAGGAGAAGGATCATTTTTGGGAATGTTCTGAAGCGACGCTTCCGTGTACGGCTTAAAAAACAACAGTCCCTCTTTGAGAAGCTTAGTTTCCTTCTTAATTTCATCTTCCACTAGTTGTTTCTCACACCGGCACACCGTATCCGATATTAAAAACCATAATTCCTTGCAATAACTTTCGTTTCACGTGATATGTATTCGTCATTCGTGACATTGAAGATATGAAAAAGATGCATTTTTATAAGACGATAAAAGTAGCAAAAGCTTTATTCATTGAAGAAAATATCAAATGTTACTTACGGTAAACTTTCTACAATAGGTACTTCCATTTCGGCTTACAATTAATGTACAAAGCATACGAAGTACGTTCTGAATTTCTCGTGAAGTGTTTAAAATATACGAAATCCAACTAAATATATCGTTTGAATATTACGTTTCATTGCATAATTACATCACGTTACATAGTGTTTGGAAGAAATGTTATAAACAATGATCGAGACATAACCTCAATCAATATATGAAATATACCGACTGATACTAACGATTGGGCGACTACTTTTAAAACGACGATGTGATGAACTAGGGATTCTAGAACACTTTGACAGCACTGTCGTTGGCAGCACTGTCGTTGATTTCCCGCCAAAGACGCGCAGTTACGATCATGGCTTCCTGTTAGTTGGACGTGTATAATCTTTGTGAAATTTGTAATTTTCTTGCGAAAATATATATCTTCACTGTCAAGAAACGTCATGTACCCGATATATCGATACGCTTTTACCTGTTTTGACACAAAATTATCGTGCGACGATCGTACAACTTATGACTAATCGATGTCGGACGAATAAATACTAGTATACGTACGTCATCGCGTGAATGTCAATTTTCGTTCCAGATAAAAGTAAATAAGATCGCACGAACTGTTCATTTCTTCAATTTTCGACAATATTTCTAATATAGATGCAATTACGGGCAGAGCACGCATGAAATTTACACTTTACGCGTGGAATTAAATTTTATGAAACCGTTGTACTTTTCATGCTATAGCAAAGTAAATAACTGTAGCAAAATATCATTCTAAATAACGAAAATTCGTCGAGACGCGAAGTAAGAAGGACTGGCGTCCAATAGACATAGGAAGTAATAAGAATTGGATTTATACGAGAGAAAAATCATTCTCAAGAGAGTAAGGCGAGAAAAAAAAAGGCGTTGCTACTGAGACAGATGTTGGATACATTTGTTACGGTTAATACCTACAACCAGGTATAAGAAAGTTGGCAACTGGCTGGCTTATCACACGCTGCGTTACCGGTCGACGGTTGGCTATATATATATATATATATATATATATATTTCGTTTCTTGCAGAAGCTTGTTATCTATCAAAAGTAGCTGACAATTCTCAACCCGGCGCAAGTAACTTTTTTAAGACGAGTACCAGCACATTCGAGTGTGTTTGTGGCACCAGATCGTTGAATTGATCGTTGTTAACGTAAAGATTCATAATAAAAATGAAAATAAAAGTAAGACAGAAAATAAGACGCCTACAGCCGCTGTAGAAAAAAAGTTGAAACGAGATGGTCTCGATGGAACAGTAGCAAGCGAAGAAAACGCCGTTTGCGAGGAAAGAAATGACATCGGCGTCAGAGCGCCGACGCGAGGCGTCGAAGCGGCCGACGCCGCGTCGTAGACGCCGATTGTTCGCCAGTGCACGTTCGCCTTGAACACAGAGCGTATCGGATGTTACATCGTCGACGTAGAAAATATATTTTGTTCGGCTATACACGATGTTGTTGCCAGCGTGAGTGCGTCAACGAAGCAGAACTGTGTCGTCCGTCGGGATTACTATGCGACTTGCTGCGCGTCATTCTCGTAAATATTTCTGTCTTACCGTGCAATCGGTTATCTTTTGAATCGACGTAACACGCGTCCTCGCGATCCGTTCGTTCGACGTTCGATTTGTCCTTGTTTGTATTTCGTAGATCGTGAGCTAAAGCACGCGACCATATCTCGCGATCCCTGTATCGTTTCTTCGGAGACGTTTTCTTTTTTTTTCTTTTTTTTTTCTTTTTTCTTTTTTGAAACAAAATTTCACTCGACAAACGGAGAGTCTCGATGGAGCATCGACGGCAAGCTTAACGATTCTGTTAGCGATCATTTGGCTCGACGTTTCCGCGGCATTGACAATGCTCGAAAATATCCTGCGAATGTAAAGCGTGAAATCATTGGGGAATGAAACAACAGCGAACAGGTTCAGAGGGTTGCCAACAACTTGGCGAATATTTCATCTCGGGCTGCTGCTCCCGGGCGTGTTTGTTTCCATAATGTATGTACGTCGCGATTCTTGTTACTGCGGATGCATCCGTCGGGAAATACAACCTTCGAGAACGCGTACTGTTCTCCGACGCGTACGTGGTACACGGCGCGCGTTAAAAGTATTCTCGCGTTTAATACGACTTAGCGTTAAATTCGAGAATGTGGCATTGTGCATGCGGCAATGCGGTTCTTCGAGCTTTTTGCTAGACGGCCCTTTTATTCTCGTAATTCAATCGCGTGATCGCGACGAGATGAGGAATCTTTCTTTCAGGAACATTCGCTGGCATTCGATGTTCGGGGTAATTTCGTGGTTGCTCGTTGCACCAGCTCGATTTGTCGATTCCTCGGGAACGTTCGATCTCGTAACTCACGATCTTCTCACTCGGAAGGAAGATCTTTCCACTATGGAAATAATAGAACGCATCTGCTGATCAATTCATGAACGATTACGCTAGGATTTTCTTCTCGTTTCCTCTCGTTTCGCCTGTCTCTTTGTTATTCCGATATCGGTTACATCGTCTACGGTTTGCAGAGTCCTGCCGAGTTGTTGAAACGGAAATACAGCGCGTTCGCCGACAAACATGGCGACGACAAACGATCGCGCGAAATGTAATGTAAATATTTTCAGTTTGGAATCGCGCGCTCAACATCACGATCCGTATAACCGAAAGGCTTGCCGGACATGCTCTGTTTTTCAGTTTGCTCCTACATCGCAATGCGTAACGCGTAGTTAAGAAGACGCGCCGCTTAGCTAGAATCTGAAAGCGAGACTGGATCGCGGTGTCTTTCACGCTGACTGAAAGAAGTCCGTGACGTGGACGAGACGGTGCCGGTGATTGCATTCTACCCTTGTAAGGAAGCGGATCGGTAATTCGATCCTCGCGTAAAGCACGAAGTTTGCTCGTCGACGAGACAACGATAGAGAGAAAACAAAACATGCGTTTAGGCGCGCGGTTGACGAGTCGCAGCTGAGATGCACGCGTGGCGAATCATTTCGCGATGAACTGATCTCACGATTCGAGGGACGACGCGTTTTCGGGAGGGACCGACCCGTGATCGTGACTGCAGAGGACACAGAGGAGAGAGACACGCGAGATAAAAAACACGAGGAGAAGAAAGCGGCGGAGGAGTGAAAAATGAGGGCCTCGTTATTGTTGCTGGGGGGCATCGTGGTATTCTCACTCGCGGTCGCGAGGGCTCTCTCCTGCGTATGCTCGCCCTTCGAGTGTGACATTCTCACCGACGACGATTGTCCCGGCGGCCTCACCTGGGACCCCTGCAGGTAAGCCACGCGCCAGTTTCGCTCTCTGCACTCTCGTTTGCACTCTCAGCTAACTCTCTTTTAGGAATCTCGCCGTGCAATTTCTTGTCCAAACGAGCCCATTGACACAATCCCGGCGAGCATAGTACATTATAATACAGGCATTGTACGTGGCATTATGAGTAATTCTCTCCACGATACAGCGAGGCTCTAAGTTTAAGAGCATCGACAACCAGACTAGATTTTCAGCTAAAGTCGACAACCGTCCAATATACGTACATACGTATATATACATACATACGTACATACATACATACATACATACATACATACATCATACATACATACATACATACATACATACATACATATATATATATATAATATATGTCAGACTGAATTTCTTCATTTCGTTGTACGTATAGACACAAGATTAATATTCAGTTCTCAAGGAACAAGTGATTTACTTTCATAACTTTATTAATCTTAAGCGATGATAAATTCCGAGGTAAATTTACTGTGCCTCAAAATTTATGGAGGATGCTCCGTAAAAGGTAAAAATAATACTAGAATATCCAGCAGCAAAAACTTCATAAATGTTTCATTAAGAAGTTATGACAAAAATGTGAAACGTAGAGGTACATACTTATGCATGCATTTCGAAATGTCATTTGCATTTATGAATGGAAAGTTATGATATCAATGTGCTATTGAATTTATTGTAGACTAAATTTCATCGTGGTTTGTGAATGATTAATTCATCTCGGGTAGATGTTTCTCTATTGTGAACTTTTACTTTCAAATTAAATGCTATAAGTAGAACAAACCATAAGTAACAGACTCTCAAAGACAGTGAGCGGTATCTTACATAAATATTGTGTCTTGTTTCATCCTATATCAAACCAACGGTAAGAAAAAAGAGTATTAACGTGTTTGACGCATTTCACGTTTTTATCATAACTTTTTAATGAAGCATTCGTGAATTCTTTGCTACGTGATCTTTTAATTTTATTTTTATCCATAGAACACAAAGTTCTCCAATGCCTCTAGATGCCTTATACACATCCGTAATACTCTTTCTTACGTGAAAGTATTTCGGGCTTCATTTGCTTTCTTTGAAGTAAATGTCAGACGAATTCCGTACCAAGAGAGAGATTAAGATCAAGCTTCCAAATCTTTGTTGTCTCGAGTTTCTGTCAATTTGTCACCACCAAAGACAATTGGAAACAATAAACTTTAATACTCGATCAATATTACGATCTCGCTATATCGAGAGAGATTACTGTACGGTAATGCAGTTTCCTAGAAATTTGTCATTTCCTGAATAAATGCTTGGAATTTGTTTATTCTCCGAATTAACGTTTTCCACGAAAAAAGCGCATTTATTTCGTTTCTGTAACGTGGTTTTTTTTTTTTTTTTTTTTTTTGGTTTTTTGGTAACATCTTTCGCATTTTGTCGGCCGATCAAAGTTCTGCTCTCTTCCTCTATTCACTATCATTGCCAACAATTTTCTTCCAACAGACAGGACTTATAGAGAGATAGAGAGTCGAAAGTGGTTATACGCCTAACAAAACTGAGTATAATATTTATGGAGTTACTAAAAGTATACTAAAACTGAGACAGTATGTGATAGTATGTGATAGTATATAATATTTATGCCATTTAGAACATGTATGGAGAGACATATAAAGACAAAAAACTTTTTACAAATCGAACGTGACGAAGATAATATGAAATGTAGAAATTAGTTTGGCGCCTTTTTTAAATATTTATTAGTTTTGCTTTAGTTTATTCCGATAGGATTGTTCTTTAGATCATTTGGTATTGCAGAACAAGTTCTTCTTGCAATTGAGCGAGGAGTTTTCATTTAATAGTTATTCAAGTTCTCCGAATTTTCAATTTCCAAATTTTTATATCGAGACGTTCTTCATATCTAATTATTGAAAAATATATCCTTCCTTCAAATAATTTCAACATCGAATATTATAGTTTCGCAATAGTAGAATTTGAAGAATTATTAAAAAATTATTAATTTTGAACAGATTCGAATATTTAGATAACTGGAAATCGAATTAATCGAATTAACCAGCGAAAATGATCAAAGACTAATTAGCACGGAACATTCCAAGTTAATTAATTTTCCACTACAATCTCTGGATCTCTTTTAAAGTAATGAAAAATTTCTAGGGAATATCGCGAATAAATTTCGTGCCTTTAAGATGTATTCATATTCATTTTTGACTCTCCTTGCGTGTCGTGCAGGTTGCTGGCATCGTTAATCACATCCGTCAACCAAAAAACCAATATTTGGCTCTTTTCATTCTTCTTGCAAACAGCATTCGACATTTCCTCGCGTCTGTCGTATATCCATCGGGGGATGCGCCGTGCAATTAAAATTCGCAATAGAACAGAGACTCGGGTTCCTTTCCCGAGGCTCTTTGTCGCGCAGCATTCTTTGTCAGGTCAATTTTATTCCGGTATTAGCGGTGCGCTGATGAAAAATAGGGTTTGATAGAGCGAAACTTGAATATTCAAACTAGGGGAAGGAGTGAACAAAAGCGTCAGTCATTGAAATTTCATGCCGTTTTCCCTGCGCATCGATCGAGCGTATTAATCACTTTTTTTTTTTTTTGCTTTTTTCACTGTGGATGTGAAAAAACGTCTTTTCCTTCTGACAATGGATCAATTAAACTCTCCCGTAGATTGATGTATAAATATTGTTCTGCCGAAGTTCGATGCAAACCAAAGTTATCTGAATCGTGTGTATTTCAATACAATATCTGTTCGATTAAAATTTTCCCTTTTACTTGATTTCCAGAATTTGCAATTGATCGGATTTGATCGACGTTTTTTGTGTCGTGACATTTGATAGAACTCTCAATTTTGTGCGCCCAATACTGAACGTTTATACTATCCGATCGAGTATTATTGTTATCTATTTACGGCTTCTCAAAGAACATTCGTTTACGATTAACACGTTATATGTATGTATGCATGTAAATATTTATTTGGAAAATACACTTTAATATACAGAGACGAGATGAACGATTAATTAAACATAAAAGACAGATAGATGTAAGATAGAAAAAAGACCAATTTTGTTGATTACACGAGGTTTATAGAATTAGATTTCCCATATGATGTACGAATGAACGTACAGATGAATATTTGCTTAAACTCCGCAAGGAGTGCGCGCTTTCAACAATTCAAGAATTTCGGTGCGGTCGGATTACTAATGCAAATTACACGAGGCTTTTATTACGTTTTAATCCTTTTAGTAACAGAAAAAGTTGTACCGTGAGCCAAATTGATATATTATAGCCCGGTAAAATTTGTAGAAAAAAGCAAAAGATATAAAAATTCTGTGAAAAATGATAATCACAAGATTCGAAAAGGAACGTACCTTTTATAGAAATAAAGGGAGTAAAGTAAATTAAGTTTAATTAGCCATCGAACGTTGCTCGACACTACAAGGATGATATAATGAGCAAATGTATTTTAACGATCGTTCAAACATTTCGAATAAATTATTGCACTTTTATGTACTGCTGTATGATCATAGAAAGAGGATAAGTGTTGATAAGTTTGATAAGTGAACCCAATTAAAAGACGATCCACGAGTTAATCACGCGTCTCCCGTTCGTCGAATTGAAAACTCGAAAGATGAAATTAGGGGATGATATCTTCCATTATCTTGTGCATGGCCGTTTTGAATTCGATACGCGTAGTCGACGTTTGTCACGGCGAGTCATTCAGATAGAGGGTACATACGTAAGTACTAGGTCGGGTCGGGACCCATTGGTTCGAATCGTGCTCGAAAATATGTAAACGGAAGAGTAACGCGGTGGTAAACGAGTGATTTCAAGGAGAAATAACATTTTACGATCCTCGAGAATTCTCCCCGGGCGAAAGTGAAATCGGCAATATTTCAGTCGACATTCGTGGCTTCTTGGCAAATTACTCGTGATATCGATACCTGGCTTCGATTACCTTCTCACACCGTTACTTATTCCATTGAAATCTTCCTTTTGAAACGGATGATTTATGGACAGTTCACTCGGTGACGGCGAATGGAAATCGTTTTCGGCAACAGCGTTTTCGCGTTGAAGTAAAATGTGACACGAGACCCCGGCTGTAGCTCAGAAAACCTTTAAATGTTGCAACAACGTTGCTACTGATTCGTAACGAATTCCATTTCGCCCGCACGTTGACGTTGAGATCAATTAAGCGTCTTGGATAAACGGAATTTCTGAAAAACATGGCTAATGGTTTCTGAAGTAATTTAATTAAATTACAAACAACATCGGAATGGTAAATTGTACAATCATTTTCGTACAGAGATTACTGATAATAATTGTCACGTTATTATCTTCGATCATACGAGATACTTGGAAATTATCCAATTACGAAACACGTATGTATTAGGTACTCGAATTTCTTTTGGCGAAAACTTTGGAACAAAGATCAGAGATAGATGATACGTGCTCACTGTCTGAGAAAGGATATTAGAAAAAAATAAATTTTGAGAACAAACTGGATGTCACATCAGGAGTCCATTTGTATAATTATAGTTTTTTTTTTCTTTTTTTTTTTAAGGAACTGAATCTATCTGACTTCCAAAATATGCCTCGAGTTCTAACAAACGCGTTCTCAATTGTAATTTTTCTTTACGAAGTGAAGAACTACTCTAACGATCAGATCAATTCGCGTGGCTCGAACGATTCAATTGCTTTTATTTGATGCAACAGATGCTTTAATCGTAGCACGTCTAACGGTCTGTACGAAATCGCGGGAACGCGTTCCAAACTTCGGTGCATTTACAGTGAAAACACACGCTGGTATTTTCCCGCAACGTTCGTGGGGTCTCGATTTCGAAAAGCTTGTTTCACGATACGATACGTTGCGTTGTATTCCGAACGAACACGCGGGTCGCAACGTTTCAACGTTGAAAGACGGGGTTGTTTTTATTGTGCCTGTTTACGCTTACGATTTGACGTTTGAAGATGTGTAAGTGCGGAAAATGTTAACGTCACGGATCCATTTTGCTTCCCGCAGATTGCAAGAGATTCGAACTTCTCCCGACCAAGATGAAATTATACGAAAAAGAAAGAAAGGACAGCGAGGATCCCGCAACAGAGAGTATTTTTCATCAAGTTTTTTGTGTCGCGGTAGTAAATACTTCATCACGAGGTAAACCGGATGTAGGCGAATCTTGTTTCGTATTATGCCGGTTATAAAGCGCGTGACGGCAAGGAAAATTGTTTCACAGAGAGAAAGAGAGAGAGAGAGAGAGAGAGGGGGGGGGAGAGGGAGAAACGCAATATAAAAGAATTGATTGCCCTCGATTCAACAACGAGACCGAGTAATAAAACTGCTACTCGTAGACATTTTCTGTACAAGGCACACAATCCTTGCTTCCTTTCCATTATTTTTTCCTCTATATTTTCCGCCCCCTTCCAATTGACGAAGAAAAGTTCGACGATTGGAAAATTAAAAAAGAAAGAGGAAAAAAATTTGAAACTTTGCATGAACGTAATTCACACACTGTGACGGCAATAATGGAACAATTTTATCCTCCTGCGGTGAAACCTTTTAATCTTTCCAAAGAAATCTTGGCTTTTTATTTTTATACTTCGTATTAGCGGAGTATTTAAATAACACTTTGCACAAATTTTGTACGATTTTTTACTTTACTAGGTTAAGTACATACAATTTCTGGAAAGGACTCAGCATAGATTTTTCAGTTTTCCATTACGTGCTCGCAAATAATACTCCGCAAATTAAATACGCTCTCGCTGGACAATCGTAGAATTATTGCAGATTTGCTGTTTTTTCTTCAAAATTATTAACAATGTTATCATTTGTCCGATATATTCACTTTAACGTTGGTGCATGTCCCATTCGTAATTATCTATCATTTAGGTTTGACTTTTTTTAGAAGCAATCTAAGACAATATGCTTTAGCCCGACTCGTCATAAATATCATAATTATTTCTCTCATTCCCGATTTTACAAAACACTGGAAGGACATCATTTATCATATGTTTGAATTCGTTTTGACAGCCGTTTTTATACGACAGACCAAAAAAAAAAAAAAAAAAATAGCATTCTATATTATATAAAAATTAAAAATTATCTTAATTTTGTGAAAAATATTGTAAACATAAAAGATTGTTGTACACTGCTGTGTCGGTCATAGTAAACCGTGCAACCTTTGTTCTATACCATTTTTTCGTTTCGTTTACCATTTCCGAGAAAAATGCTGAACAAAAATAACGTGATTGATGTGTCTCCCAAATAGCTTTAAGAATTCTGCAATTCTTTTTTCTCTTATTTTTATTATTTCGGTGCTTTATTGTACGTTATATTATAATATTCATATTCCTAGAATTCCTTATGACTCACGAATTACTTCCTTTCTCTGTGTCATGGGTCAGATTCCAAGCAAACGAATAAATCAGTTTCATTGAATTTTCCAATTAACTTTCGAACATCCTCCGTGAGGTTTTTTTTCCATTTTTATAGGCGTTATTCGGTACGGAGAACAAATTGAATTTCGCTTATCTATGATTGTTACGTTACATGTGTTTGAATTTGTTTTTCTCGGAGGACGCGCGATACCCACGCCCACGCGGAGAATCGATTTTATTTCAAACAGAGGCATTTTGTAAACACGCGACGATCGTTTTCCCGTTATTTCCATATTAACGCGTCACGCTGACGAGGGAAATCAGGGAATGGAACTCGGAAGAATTGAAAGATCCTTTCTCGCCAATACTCACGCGAATGCCCGTAATTGTTTTTCAGATGCTGCAAGGTGTGCGCTCGCGTCGAGGGAGAACCTTGCGGTGGCCTGTTCGGTTTTTCCGGAAGTTGCGCCGACGGCTTACAATGCGTCATCAAAAATTTGCTGCCCAATACTAGGGAGGTGGACGAAGGAGTCTGCACGAGTGAGTGGAATCCCGACTTTTATTCTCAAATTTATTAACTTACAACTGTCCCTCGTTTTTTCCAACTTTGCTTTGGTCTCTTGACGTCAAATTGACACAATTGAGAGAGGGGGAAAGACTTGCGCAATGAAAGGGCAAATGATTGAAATTGCAAATTCCTTTATATAAAAAGAAAGATATATTCTTTGATATAAAAGTAGATGGAGTAAATTTCCTTTAATTTTGTTTAACGTTACGACAATTTATTTTGCAATTTCACATGTCACAACTATGTTCGTAACTACGAATGTTTATACTCATCTTCAAAATGTATAACTACAATAATTATAGTAACGCGGATTATTATTCGTTTAATATGCGGAATTTAAAAATCTCATCGTGCGCGTAAAAATACAAAAGTATATGGAAAAGTATTCTATTCGTTGTGGTAGTAGACGAAATGAATCTCTAATTAAATTACTTCCTATAATTCAGAAAAATATGAATGTACTACTTTTAAAATATAAAAAAATATATATAAAACAGAGTATCAACTGCACTTACATGCAGTATGCAGAATAATAAAATGTGTCAAATTGATACGAGGGTCAATGATTCCGCAATCTATTAACCTTTTACGTTAAAAAAAAAAAAAAAGAAAAAACGATCGAATCAATGGCAACGTGACCGCAAAGGAAGAATAATGATGTGTAAATTTATGGACCGATTTAAATCTCTTTGCGAGTCGATTTTTAGGATCGCGGTGATTAATAACCGGTGTGCGCCGGTTCGTATAACTTTTGCCGATTGATTTTTATCGCAGCTCGTGCCTACGGTACATCTGTTAAATTTGATATATCGATAACAGAAGATAAACAGGCCCTTAATTAATCCTTTAGTTCAAAATCAGATTAATTTTTAAAATACATTTTTCGTGCAAAAGAGCGCGTAAATCTTACGAAAATACGCAACGTGCAACGCGAAGCGAATAAAAACTTACTCTCATTACAACAATACGAATACGCTGCTCGTATTCTTTATTACGTATTACGTATATTACGTATATTACGTAATCTCGCATGTTACGTAATTACGTGATTTACGTTAATCGTATATTACGTGATTTTTTTTTATTCCTATTTAATTACGTTTCTCAGTGGAAGAATATGAAAAACATTTGTCATCATCATCTTTTCGGAATCTCTATAACTTCAAAACTAACAGATAAACTAATTCCTGAATTTGTTTGTTAAACATTTTGTTTAAAAATCCTTCTCTCTCTTTAAATATTTGAAATTTGCGAATGTCGATAGACTAGATGTCTCTGTGACTGATCGCACGTCTATCGATAATTTAGCGATAGTTTCTCGATACTTGGGTGTCATCAAAGAGTTTTCACTCGACGAAGGGCTACAAAAAATAATGTACATACATAACAATTTCTTGTCGTATATACCAAACTGCATATACTTTTATTTTTTATTTTTTAATCTCTTTGTCGGACGAAATATCTCACAATCGTCGCAAAATCGTTCGCGATGTGCTACGAATGAAATAATTCGCGTGTGTTCTTTTAATAAAGATATATATCTGGATGTATCTCGATAGATGATTTGGACAAAAATCAATTCCTAATATACAGCGTTTATTAATATAAAAGGGATCTTATTTTTTCGCTATTAAGGCTGAGATATCTCGTCCATAGCTCTTTATAGCATTTCCTGAATAACATTGTACGACGAGCATCTCGCTATGACTGATATATTAATTGACAGTCATGAATTGAAAAATAATCTATAATAGATAAAAATGACAGACGACGAATGATTTTCACGCGATATCTCGTTCGTATCAACGAATGGATTAACGAAAACTTTGCCCTCGAAAACTTTTTTCGTATGTATTATCTACCAACAACTTATTTACAAATAAAATGATATAGCATTAAAAATGATCATTCAAATGGTATTTTGTTGATCATATGCTTTCTAACATGCTTTCTAACATATTGTTTAAATCTAAAGCAATCGTCAACGTGCATTGCGGATTTGCTAGAACAAGTATAATATACGTAATGTTAATGATGCATAGTTTCAATTTCCGGGAAAATAACATCCTCCACTGTTTTTCAAACTTTCGCAAGAAGCAATAAATGTGAATTATCCTGAATTATGTGAATTACTCTAACGATTCTTGTCAGAAATTTTCTAGGACTATTTTCAGAAATTTCTTCTTCTGAAATTCTTTTGTTTTTCTCACTTAAGTCGTTGTTAGAGCTTTCACTCTAGACATCTGTTCAGATATTATACTATTATATATCGCATCATACAACAGCAAATCTGTACGCTCGTTATAATTATCAGGAAATTATAAAAAGAGAAAGTCAGCTAAATTTAAATACAATGTTGCTTCAGAAGGGAGTGCAATGCATAGTATTGTACATAGTGTACGTACGTATTGTATAAGATTCAGCGATGCCTTCTAAAGTAATTAATTGAAAACAGATGCACGCATAATAAATATATATCGCGAAGGATCGTCAACCGAGGAGAAGAAGAGGCACTCGTTTGCTAATCGCGTTGAAATGACGTTAACGAGGACAATCTTTTGCGGTCGTGATTATCGACACTCGGGGAGGTAATAATAGTATTCTACCACGGGCGCGCAACGGTGCCTGGAAAATTTTACAAACATATTGTTTCTGTATGTGGTGCGCTGTTAAAAAAAAGAACCGGGGGAACGATATAAAAGATGCTCGCGACGTCGCGACTCAGCATGCAAATCGTGTTGTTAAAATGTAAGCGTTTGTGATGGTCGAAGAAAAAGAAGAAACGTTTTGCAACTTTCATTTAGAGAATCGTTTATATTTCGTTGTGAGTATGGTCGTTATGAGTTAGAATTAGATTGTCGTTGTCGAGTTAGATTACGGCCGTATTCGTACGTGTACTGTTTGCTATTTTCCGAAAATTCCCGACAAATCTGATTATCATTACCGAATTTACGGGATTAAAAGACGAATATTTAAGAAATAATACGCCGGAATGATAATAATAACCGGAATAATACGCGAATTGACAGTATCAATAATTCACAGTCCCTGCCAAGTTAATGCAGTCTTGCATATACTGTTCTCCATTAGTATTTACACACGTTTAGATGAAACTCTTTAACCTAATTTTGATTTTTGATCTCGTTTCAATTGTACACGGTATTAACTATGTATATCTCGAATAAGTATGGAGATCTGCTAAGTACGGAGATATATTAATTGAAATATTTCAGTCATAGATTAAAAAATAATCTATAATTATATATATGTATTAGATATAGACTATATAGTATATATATTATATAGAAAAAAATCTATATATTATATATTATATCTCTATGTTATTATTTGAGTGATATATTAATTGAAATACTTCAATCAGGAGTTGATTCAAAAATAATTTATAATAGATAAAAATGATAGATGATATTGATTGGTATAAGTGGAAAAAGAATCATTGAAAATGGTTAATATTCAATAGAGACAAATGTATAAGTTGGTGTGAGACTTTCGAACGAATGAAAATGTATTTCTAACCACATTCTAGAAATATATATATCATGAATATGGAACTTGCATATTTCTTGCCCTAGTTTCAATTGCCCTAGTCGATCATTTGGGCTCAGTTATTACAGAAAATAGAGAGGATTAACGGTAGAAAAATATAAAAGTTACTGACGACAGAGAAATATAAAAATATAAGAGCGTTGAAGCAAATATAAAAGGTACAAGAAATATAAAAATATTAAGATGCAAAGAAATATAAAAGAATTGCACCGATTGTTGAAATATTTATAAACCGTGGAATCTGTAAAAAAAAGTTAAACTCGAATGATCGTTTCGTTCCCAAAGTTCGTGTTTTCTTCTCTACTTTATTTTCAAATTTCGACTAACATACGTATCGTATAAACATCTAACGATGCAGTAAAGTATATTTACCATTGATATACATTTCATTATTATTATCCTAGAGAAATATTAGTAGTATTTCGAAAAGTAGTTTTGAGACAATCGAGTCCTAAGTAATTAAAAAGAGGAAGTCTAAATTAAAGAAAGCAAAAGAAAGAAAAAAAAAAAAGAAAGAAGACGAAAAATTGTAATTCCTAACGCAGCAATGAATTCGACACAGTAACGAAAAGGAAGGTAGTAACGATGGATACGATCTTGCAGAGTCAATTGATACTTGGTCGATTCATCTTAAGCTTTTCAAAGGAACGATTCTTTTGTAAGTTTTACAAACGTTTCTCTCTCGGCTCTCGTTTACGACGAATAGGAATCTCTTCTCGAGAAATCGACGGTGCTAAGAAGGACGAGTTTCGTTTGAGTTTTTCCACCTCTCCGGGGAAGGGTGTTTCCCTCGCGTTCGGTCCTTCGTCGATTCGCGTCTCATCTGTTTGCCAATTAACGATCGCGCGCACCTGCAAGCGATACGTGAGCTTTGTCTCGTTGTTCTCCGTAGAACTCCGCCAATTCTGGCCGTCTCCTTTCCCCCTGGCCAGCCTTTATTTCTTTCTTTGAGCCTCGGTCCCTTCGTTCGAACTTCTTAACTTTCGACTTTGAACAGAGTCGAGCCGTGACCGTGGGACCCGGGAGGGAGATACGAGAGAGAGAGACAGCCCCAGTCGCGAATTTAATTGAACAATTTTTCCGCTGCGAGCTCTGCGTTGTTATTACTTTGTCCCTGATAGAGGCGGAGAAAAACTACGATGATAAAAGAAACTTTTTGATAGAAGTGAAAAAAGAGAGATGAAAAAAGAGAAGATAAAGGGAAAGGAAAAAGGAAAAAGCTCGGATTTTGTTGGAAAAGAGAAATGAGAAACCCGTCGTCGGGTTTAAAAATCTTGAGAGAAACGAGACGAGAAAAAGGATTCGGATGTTCAAAGTTATACAACACTGTTGCAAGATATGTACGTTAGGGTCGTGATTGTACTATCTGTTTTCTTTAGTCACGTTTTACTGTGAATTCTTTCGAGTATAGTAGATATATAATTGCTGTGTAATGCGCATCGTGACTATTATTTAGTAGTTCACGGAAGTATTCAAATTTATATATTTTATATATATATATATATATATATAAATTTATATTTATATATTATGATGTTATTATAAATTTATATTATATATATGTATATGTTACACAAAATGTTTTGAAATTTTATTAACACTTTAAATATGTTAAGAAATCAATCTAAAGATGTATAGACAAGTTACAATTTATTAGAAACGTATACCTAGTAAAAAATTAATGCACAGCATGAAACTTGTATAATAAGTGTTAAATATAACTGATCGTTTAAAGAATTTTGTTTTCTTCTGCGAAATTTAATAATAATTGTAATTTCTATATATATATATACTTTTACGTTTATTCAAACTTTAGTGTGTAATCGCGATACAATCGGGAAGGAAGCGATTCTGTGTGAGTAAATCGATCGAGAAGGAGGAGCAAGATGTTGATTTGTTTCATTTAAAATTTCGTTTTCAAGAAGATTAAATTTGAAACTCTGTCAACTACCAATAATGTTGGAACTCTGGAATTAAATCTTAAATGGAAAAAACTTTATTCTACATTTTTTTACTTTTCTTCTGCACGTAGAATAATTATTTGCTGCTCTGTAATCAAGAATTCAGCAAATTTACCTCCGAATTCGACTTTCTCGAAAACGAAGCCTTAAATGACAAAATTTTATTCATCCTTTTCGACTTGGTCACCTCTTTTCTGGTTTTGGAAACATTTTGTATAACAGACGCGATTTATTTGTAAAAAGTTCTTATTCACAAAAATTCTCACTCGAGTACTTTCGCGAGTAAAGAATGACATCGAGCCAATTTCGCGTGTGACATTACAAACGGACTAATGTTCCGATATATCCAAAAAAAAATCGATGACATTTCGATCGATAATGGAATATAATCACCAGCGCCTTTACTATGTAAATATCGGCGATCTTTTATTTGCAGTCGTTGCATACGTTAAGTCTTGCATATATTAAATCGCGAAGATTGTGGTTTTCACACCTTGTTTCCGAGGTGTGTGTGTGTGTGGGGGGGGGGGGACGCGACGCGGTCGTTTGTAAGTAAAATCAGCGATTTTCAATTTCGTAGCGTTTCATAATTGGAAACTCTCCCGTTGGAAGAATCTCTCTCTCTCTCTCTCAGTTGGTAGGTGGTGAAAGAAAATAAAGGAGCGGCTTCCGCTCGAAATCTCTTTCCCCTTTCGATTGAACGCTCTTCAGATTTGAGATCCAACGGCTCTGCGGCCGGCGCTTCGATACTAATTACTCGCACCATCTTCCCGTTATTATCTTAAAATGACAGGTAATTGAATTACCTTGATTGAATTTCCTCGCTTTGAGAATCACGACTACCCACCTCTTCTGCACATGAAACGTACCTGATAGGGCAAATTAGCGCTGAGAAAGTGCAATCTGGAGAGTTTGATTTTCGTCTTTTAAAAGTCAAACGCTTTGTTTCGTCTATCCCTATATTCCTTCAACACGTTCTTTTTTTTTTTTTGTCACTTTTCTATCGATGCTCGAGGCTTCGCTTTACTTCTAACTCTTACTTTTAACGAAATTTCATACGAAATTTATATTTTACTATTTTAATTTTACTAAAGTGTTATACGTGCATATTTAATATATAATTTTTTGATATTAAAATAATAGATTTTTATTTCATTTTAATATTAAAACAAAATAGATCTTTATTTTACAAATGTTGAAAATTAAAATAATATAAAATATTTGTAAGATTGTAGATTTCTATTTCTAATTCAATTAATAGATTAATATTTGTAATTTAATTTCCACAAAATATTATATCGCAAAGTATCAGTTTTGTTACGTTTAATTTGTCCAGAGTATTACCTTTGCAGATATCATTTTCATCACATGCAAGGCCGCTGCATTATTGAATTTTTAGCAAGTGTTACGTTACAAGCATGCATACTCCATCTCCAGTACGATCCAATTAAGTTTTGTTATTTAACATTTCTTTTGGCGACGATACTCCTGTTATGTCCATCGGCGATACTTTTTATTTTAACCATGATCCTGAGGCATTCGTAGAAATAGAAACGCCCGCGTAGAAATTGAGCACCGCGGTAATTGACAATTAATGTTAAATGGCTCGTCGTAGCGAGTGATAATAAATAAACCTATTAACCGTCGAGTTCGGCGGGATCTCAGCTGCTAAAGTTGTAAATCAATTTTCACGGCAATTCAGCCCATTTCGCGGGCGGCGAAAGTTCGGTTGGAAAACGGTTTAAGAAAGGAGCTGGCGCGCAGGCTCTGCTCGCGAATATGCATACCTCCGTTGAATTTAAGCCGATGCATATGCACTAGTACTTGACTTGTGGAAGCTCAGGTACTCAGTATTCATGGAATATCGTTGCTCGAACGTAAGAGGTCGCTATGGCGGGAGGAGAGAGGGGAGAATAGAAGGTAGATGAACAAATTAGTTTAGGTCCTTTATACATTACCATGGCTCCATTTAAAAATGCTGCTGGCACGAGCTGCACGCACGCATCGTAAAATTTCGATTTACGTTTTGCGGTTCGTAAGATTCCTTCCCTCTCGTCGTAATATGCTTCCGTCGTCGTTTTGCCATTTTAACCGACGGATAATAGAGCAAGTAATAACCTGCGTATTGTATAATATCGTATTCTACAATATAATAATCTGCGTGGCAGTCGATGAAAATACCCAAAAAGACAGAAATAAGTAATGGTGCCATTGAAAAAAGTATCTTCGCAAATCGGAAATGTTCTTTGAACAAAAAAATTTAAGAGTAATTTTATCATCGTAATTTAACAAACGAGACTGAAACGCTGCGTACGTGGTTGGTTACAAAAAAGTATTTTTAAAATAGCTTTTTAAAATTAAGTTTGGGACATTTGGGATTTTCTAATTCGGACCACAGGCCTAGTTCTAAGTCGGACTACTTTTCGGACTATTTTTTAATATATTATTAAAAGATAAAAAAATAACTCTGAGAAATATTTTGTGACAAACTGTGTAGGTAAATTGTAAGAAAATTTAAATATACTTCGGGAAAACTTCAGAAAACTCCACAAATCTTTGAAGTTCATTGTTGGTTTTAACATTACATTCGCAATTCTTTTCAATTTCTATTTTTTTATTTTTATTACGAAAATTTGCTTAATATTTCTTTATTATTCCATCTAGACTGTTTTAATTTCATGCTATCGAAGTGTTTATAATACTTTATGATAAATTGTAAATCGATCTTTAATGGCTCTTAATGAATTAAGAAAACAACATAATTTAATCCATAGTCCAGTTGAAGAACTATTAGCTGATTCAATTTTTAAGAGAATCTAATCTGCTCAATTTTAATCTTTTACGTGTGATAAACTGCTGCAAATATCAGGTTGTCCTCTTAAAAAGAAAAAAAGAATTCGAGAACATTTATCAGTCAAAAGCTACAGTTTATATTAAATTGGATTTATATTAGAGTTCTTATTAAAAATAAAGTATCACTTGAAAAACAAAAATCGTCGCTTTTGCGATACTTTTTTTAATTTTCATGTTGCAATTCCAAGCGATATACTGTGAACGGCGTCGCATAAGTTAATTCACGTGTGGTCGAATTTAGGATTCACAGTCGAAATTCGGGAACTTTGCCGTATCTATGAGACAGACATGAAATTTTGACGCCCTTTAGCCTCTCCTGCTCGCGGAAATATTCAATTAATTACGCTGTATAAATTTAGTTTTGGCCATTTGCGAGCAACTGTTCGTTCGCGAGGCAAAGAACCCGACATAACGCGCGGGCGAGCGTTTAATTTTCCGCTTGTGGACGATTAGACTTATAAATCGATTAATATCAAGCCATAAGCGTATCCGTGTGTTTCGGCTTGCCTATCGGCGGCCAAGTTAGATAGAATCGATGTTTATTACATCGATTTGCGCAACGCGCGACTCAATTAACCACCCGCTGATTTATTTCAGCGATCAGCGAGCCTGTTTTACGCGGCGCGCGTCAAATCATTGCTCGTGCGCGCGATATCGATCTACGTTCTATATTTTTTTTCCTAGCTCGAACAGGCTTATCTTATCTTCCGATTTGCGAACGCCCCTGCACGATCGAACGTTCCGATGAAATACAATGGAAAAAGGGAGAAATACATACGCGATTCGACGAAGTTCGCCGATACCTTCGATATTGTATAATTCATCGACGCAATAACTCCTCGCGATACGAGAGATACGAGCAATAGTTTTATTCGAGTTTTACTCGAATTCTGCTCGGTACGCGTATGTCGTCGAAACTTGATGTTTAAACGGACGGGCAGATTCGTGGTAACTTATTCGAAATATCGAGCGAAAGGAGAGAAAAAAAGAAGAAAAAATGAGCGGATCAACACGAGCGAGAACTGGGAATTGGGGTTGAACGAAACGACAAAGTACAAAGGGTTGGCGATCATTATCTCGCGATGGGACGCGTTGCTGTTCATTGAGACGAGAACAGGACAATTCTCGGTGATGTCGCTTGACGAGCTTGAGGAAAAACGAGGAAACGAATGAGAAACACAGCGGGAGTGATATCTTAGCATTTACGGACCATTTCCTCCTCGCTGTTGCTCATACAACGACGTTATTGCGTTTTCGAGGTTGGTTTTCGGGGGTTGGTCGAAGGTTGGCTGGTAAAATCGTGGGTATCCGAATTCGTTAACCGCGGACATTATCGGTTTTCGGTCGACGTAGGTTCGAAGATGTAAATTCGTCTGAATTAGCCTGATACCTGCGATGTAAATATCGCGTCTTTTTCTTTTTCTTTTTTTCTTTTTTTTGGCTCTCCTTTCTTTTTGGAAAAGAAAACTTTCTTTTTTGGGCCTTCTTGTTTTTTGGAAGAGAAAGCGGAAAGGGCCGACGAAAGGAGGGGATATTTATGAAGAAGTGAAAATAGTCAATTGAGTTTGGAGGGTGGTACCACAGCGGAATACGGATCTAAGCAGGGCGCCGACGAATCGGGACAAAAGCACTACAGAGCCACGTGCGATATATATAATAAAATATCGGAGCGCGAATAAGTAGACCGTGGATTTTTGCACGTTTGTGGAAAATTGGAACTTGCGAAAGTGCTCGCGTCGCACGTAATATGCGGAAATATGTGAAATATCGAAAATGGAATATTTGTTACAACGCGTGTATGACTGGTAAAACAAATTTCTGTCTAGATTTCATTCCATTTCTTTGATTATGTTTATAAAATAATTTCAAAATGTGCGTTCAAAATATTACGAAAGACAGAATATGTGGAAATAAAAATTGATTGTGGAGTTAAAAATTAATTACTAAAGTAAAAATGAAGGAAATATGTTCTATATAATTTATTGTTAGTGGTTATAATTTATTGTTAGGTTTTCATAAAAATTTCAAAGTGTATATAAAAAATCATGAAAGGCAGAGTATTTGGAAATAAATAATTGAGTCAAAAGTTAATTGCTGAAATGAGGACAGCTCGAGAAAGGAAAAAAATACATTCTACGTAACTTAGAAATAGAAATCATACCTAATTATAGATAGAATAAACGAAGAATATAGAAGAATAAGTTTTAAAATCACAATAAGAATTGAGTAAAGCCAAAAATAGCTTTACAATATAGATTTATATCTTTAGCCAGAGAGGACTGGCAATGAGTTGTACAGTTGTACAACGACGTGAGGATATAAATACGTGCATCGGATAGAAATGAGTGTTTAGGGTAAAGA
The DNA here is from genome assembly GCA_032399595.1 of Tetragonula carbonaria. Classification (NCBI taxonomy): domain Eukaryota; kingdom Metazoa; phylum Arthropoda; class Insecta; order Hymenoptera; family Apidae; genus Tetragonula; species Tetragonula carbonaria. Next base: position 520,842 of record JAUCRC010000012.1, on the reverse strand, counting down.
TATGTAAATCAAGTCCATTTCTAAGATACGAAACTACGATAATGCGTATGTAATATTACATTCTTTTACGGAGGAAAATCAGTAGATTATTCGGACAAAAATTCAATGATGATAAAATTTTAATGCATCTGATGCATTGTGCAACTCCATTTTTGACCGACGCGATGCTCGAATGTGTAACGTATGAATAACGTATAAAATTTATGTTTTTCAAACGCGTCGCATCTTCAACGGACGATCTTCAACTCGGTGTCCTAGATGCTGAAAAACAATTTTAATCTCTTTGTGAGCATTGCATTTCGTTTAGATGTTATCGAGCCTGCCGCACCGTACACCGTGCGTCGTTATTTAAGAGAACGCAAAAAGAAAAGGAAAGAGTTAACATTCCTTTCCATTTTATTAAGAAGAGACCGGCTGACAGATGCTTTTTCTGCCTTGGCCAGTTATTATTTCGTTTTTAAATGTACGCCGCTGCATCCAGCTAGCTTCACGTACACGGTGCTCGTTGCAGTGGCCTGTTTTTAAAGCGCGTTTACTGAGAGAGACTATTAGAATATTAACAGGATATTATCGACTAATATTTTGAAAATATTATGAATATTTCGATGGTTTTTAAGTAGATAGGAATGCCGAGATATTGATGTTGTATTTATCCTCAATGTACTGTCTATTGACGTACAAATGTTGAAATAAACTTGCAGAATAGCAAACTTACGAAATGATGATTTTAAAAATAGTAAGAACGTCTCGTACACGAGGTAAAATGGAATGGCATCTATTTATTATTTAATAATTGAACAACGGTACAACATATAGTGTTTAACATATACCTGTTATATCGAGGTGTGTTATAAACTTGCAAAATTTAATGGTAAACTTACAAAAAAATAATTTTGGAAACGTCTGTTTATCGTGTCAAAATTAGCAATTGGATTTCTGAATAATATCCTATTAAGCAGATAAATAAATATCTTGATATAAAGAGATTGATAATCTTCAAGAGATAATGCGATCGATGATTATCACTTACTTGCCGTTTGCTCAAAATTCATTTTTAAGTGAAATGAGATCGCAATCGTGAGAATCGGGACTAGAGAATGGCCGGTAAACGTAAAAAGCCAGTAGTAAAAAACGTAAGCACGTGATAAACTGTGATAGACTGTAACTGTTAGTAATTCAACATTCAGGCTTCGACGTTTTATGAGAATGTCCTCGTCATTATCTAAAATTAATTGAGTGACGACATCTTTATTCGATAATATTCACAAGCAAATAAATGATAAAACAAATTAAAATAATAATGTTTTATATATATATATATACAAGATGATTCGCGTAACTTGCACACCTGAAATAACTTTTAAATCATGCGTCTAACGAAAAATCGTTTAATAGAAAAGTTGTACGGTTTTAAGGGAGACAAAATATGATGGCGTATCAATTTTCCGTGGGTTTCAAAATTTCCAAGGTGATCTTCATTTTTCTTTTTTAATCGAGTCAAAAACTTTTTTCCATCATAATCGGAAGAATATTAAATTCCGAGTAAAAAAAGTATCAAGCCTATCATTAGTCCTAAACCTATTGGTTAATTGACATAATTTCGTGTCGAGGATGAAAACCCCTCGACACACACGCAAGAAATTGTTATGCCATATTTTGCCTCCCTTAAAACCATACGACTTTTGTATTTTTACAAATTTTAATCAGACGCACAATTTAAATCAAATTTAAATTCAAGCTACGTGACTCATCCTCTATATTAAATAAAGTAAAATAAAATCCGCGAATTTGCTTTCACGTGATAACTTTCGAGGTAACTCGGATTGTGGCGAAGGATGCTCGCATACGTACAGAGTACCTCTGGGATCATATCCGCGAAACTCGTATATCTTTCGAAAAGACAGAGGAACATGCGACCACAACTCTCGCGACGGCAACAGTCGTGCAGCGTAAACGGTAGTCCGCTTTCTTCTCTGTACGGCTGCGGATTAAAAATGAAATTACGCACACTCGAGTGAGCTCTGCGGTGAAATATTGACGGTGCAACATTATCTGCACGAGCCACACGTATCCTGTGCGCACATGTGCACGCGTATACGCATACATATAGCCATAAACAGCGTTGTACGCATCGTTTGCATGGTCGCAAAGTGATATCGAGCCCGATTAACTAGCACGAGCACGTTGTACCTTACTTGACGAGTAAGGCAAGATCCTCGGTCACCCGTGAACAACGTTTATGCGATAAATTAATCGCGACACTTCAAAGCTTCGCTGTACGAAACATAATTACGCGAGCGCTCGACGAACGGTAGACAGGACGAAGGGCGAATTTTTAAAACGAACCTCCTCCCGTGTTTTTATTCCTCCTCGCGTGTTTGCTAGTAGACGCTTAATCGAGATACATACGATGTACACACGTGCGAGCCCTTTTTTTTTGTTACAAACCGATGAGCAATTGAAGTTAGTGAATTAAAACCCTTTTTCTTGTTAAATCATTGTGAAAATTAAGAACAGAACTCTTAGCTTTATTGCGAGGAAATCAAATGAAGGAATGCCAATTGCGGCAAAGTAATATAAAAGGAGAGCTACGTACAGCTTTTTCGACAGCAAAGGTAAAAGTGATTTAATGAATAATCGATGTAAAAGTGACTCTTATTTTCTCATTATGAAAAATGTACATAATAATTTTTATTGTTATTTCGTTATTACAAAAAAATATATGCAGGTAAAATTTACAAGTACAAATACAGAACAAATATTCTTGATTGACTCGTATTATTTTTACGACAGTAAGTTCATTTTTCATAATTTTGGACTTACGTTGTTTTTCAATTTCAATTGAAGGGCTTGTACGTATGTACATAGTTTGGTCAATTTAACTGCCATGAGGAGTATCTACTGTGTATTTATTTCACCTTTCATAACGAATAAAGTTGGCTGGTGTCATTTCCGAGAAATCAAAACCATCGTGTTTATTCTACGCGAATATGGATTGCTATTTTCGACACTTTGCACAACGCGATATTTTGCGATAAATTGTTATTATCTATTAATTCACGCGGAAACATTGACAAAGTGTCACGCGTATTGGAGAGGAATGTGTACGGGCCATTTATTTTGAAAGTGATGTAAGCTCATTTTCTTTTGTTCTGGAATATTGTGAAGTGTTTGCGCTTGCAATCGATCGTACAATTCTATTGTATCTATTTAGCGACGAAATTTCAATCGATTTTACGAATATTTAGAGATTTAAAGTGCGAATTATTTGTGGAAAGAAAGTTCCCATTAAATGAAAATTTTTCGTTTCCTTTATTTTCTTAAAAAATGTACTTACGTCACATGAACACTTAATATTAATATAGATCTAATACCGTATAGATCTAATATTAATATAGACTTAATGATATACACCTAATATTACACAGTGAATCGAATAGTGTTATTATAAATAAGTTATTATAAATAAGCTCGGTGCTTTTCGAGTGACGGAAGAAAGAAAGAAAGAAAAGAAGAGAAGAGAAGAGAAGAGAAGACAAATTACTATTGGTCTTCGTTTTCTCAAATTGTCGTATCGATAAAAACGGGAGAGAGATTTTAAGCATAGAGATTTTTCCACAAAAAGTTGCATGTCCGAATCGATCGAAGCTGGAAGAAGTTTGGCAAACGTTATTCGCTAAAGTTCCCGGTTATGAATCGAGCGATCGCTTAATTTTACGTAAGAGTTTCGAATGAAATCGATGACCACGGGATCGCGAGGAAATTCGATGTAACTTGATAACAATTCTTGAAGATCTATATTCTATAGAGATTCGTTTTTAATCCGAAAATACCGGCCAATGAATCTGACGGTACACAATACCGCTCCGCTCTTCAACCAATAACACGCCTAAAAGTTCTCTAAGAAAAGAACCACGAATTTGCAAGCCTGCTGGTAATATTATGTTGCCTACGTAGAATTCAATTTAATTCGTTAATTTAATGGATACGACGGTCTTTTCAAGATACCCGAATAAATTATGCAGAATGCCAACAAGAACACGTTGGATACAATACAAAACGACACTGTTAACATAATTATACCATGATCGTTATAATGTATCGCATGTAAAGTTCGTTTTATCATTTGCATGGCATACTATATCAAAACATGCTAATTAGGAATATATCTTCTACCGGACCGAAAACTAAAATATCGATATTTTCCCCGGTCATTTATTTACGTCGGTAGGTACGGAGTTCAACGAACGTCGGTGAAAAAAAAGAAGCTCGTCGTCGAGGGTGGTGCACGCTCGCACGAGCGCACGCTTCCGGACCGCGTGTTTTACGCAGCGGCGTGACGGAGATGACGATTTACTCTCCAGAAAGGAAATCCTCCGCGTGAAAACGCGATGCACTTTCGAACGGTGGTTGGGAAACGGGAAGCGTGGTGGCGCCCGGTTTTCAAAGATGAACTCGTTTAACTCTGGCTGTCGTTTTTCCGTTTCAACCCGCACGTTTTTGCCCGTACTTCGCAAACCCTTGGACGACTGTTCTTTCACCGTACAGTAGTCATTCCGCAAAATGCATTGTGCCATGCCGGAGGTTGAAATAGCGTTTCCTCATCAAATATTCAGAAACGCGACGAGGGAACGCGCTGAAATTTTATCTACACCTTGCAACGCGGATCCTAAGCGTCGTCGTCGTGTCGCGACCCTCCCTCCCTCCCTCCTCTAACTATCGCGAGCGCGTTGTTATAAATATTCGAAAATGTCACGGGTGGAATAAAAAACGTTGAGGCGGTCGCTGTAGAGGAGAAATGGTAGAGGGATCCCGCGGTACACAGATGATTGCGCGAAACGGCCTCGCCCGCAATTTTGATCGCGTACACGCTTTGTTCCGCGTTGCGTTCAATCTACCTGGCAATGACGAACGACGAGGAACCCGTTTCCGTTTTAACGAACGTGTGTCTACTTCTTTCGGGGAGGACTGACGTTCCCACGTGTAACGTTATTTCAACCCTCTCAACGTGGCATCTGTACGTACAATATTCTTCGTGCGAGTGATTGATTTTTAAATTTTTCGATCGTTGTTATCGTAGTAATGGAAAATGGAATGAAAACATTTTGCGTAGTAATGGAAAATGGAATGAAAACATTTTGCGTAAAGATTGTTTCTTTCTTGGAACGATTGGTATAGTGATAGTAATATTAATGATATAATAATATAAGTATATAATACTGGTAGTATTAATAATGGTATTAATATTAATATTAAATTAATAATATAATAATGGTATATAATGTTAGTATTAATAATGGCATAACAATATTGGTATCTGGTGATTTAACTTGCATTTCAAGAGTGTTTTATAATGGATTATTTTTATTCCAATCAGGGATTAAGTATTGTAACAAAGTTATGGTATCAGTTTCAGTTCTTGAAACAGTCCCTTTATGAGGAACCGAAATAATGTCATAATTGTTAAAGGCAATTTCAATCCTGAATTATGTATATCGATCACAATTTTGGTTCTTTGGAACAGATATTATATTTGTCATTTTCTGATCCTGTATTTTGATTATAATTTGATTTTGATTATTCTCGTCTCGCGGGATAAATCTTACGATTGGTATTATTTCATATTCGATCGGTGACTTCTTCCTTGGGGCCCGGAGAGAGATCACTTTATAAAAGAATCATAATCAACTTACAAAATTGGAAAGCAACAATTATAGAACTGTATAGAATGACAATTATAGAACTGTATAGAATAATAATTATAGAATTATTTAATATCTGAAGAATCGAAACCGTAACCGATAAAACTCAGAATCGAAACTATCTATGACAGTTCTTGCATTATGTATTTCGGTTAACTGTTGTAACTGTTTATATATCAAACCTGATATACAACAGTTTGAAACAATTATTTTCGAAACCTTTTTAATCCCTGGTTAAGACACATCTATAGTGAACGAATAAACGAATCCAGACAGAAAATATATTGTGTGAAATATACGAACGATGTGATGTAAAATACGTCTTACATAGAATTAGGACAACACTATAGTTTCGCTATTATTATTCTACTTTCTTTCACGTAATCTACTAATGACCATAAACGAGCGAAATATTTACACTGCATAGAATTTGAGATGAAACTGAACTTGGAAAAAATTTTTTTTTAATACTTGGGATACATGTAAATATACTGAGCAGTGTTGAAAGGGTTAAAACGTTGCTTTGTCGAAAGGAATGTACGAAATGCTCGGGTGTTCGTTTGTAAACGCATACGTACGTGTCCCACCCTTGTCACCGAGCGCAGTGTAACCACGAGGTCGAGTCGAGCATGCTAAAATAGTGGACGCGTTCGTATTAAGCTTAGCCTCGCGACAAAGAATATTGCGCGAATGCAAATTTACGTTCTTTCGTCGCCAACTGATCTGACAATGAAAATGTCGTAGAATATGGTACGTCGCAGATCGATATGGTAATAATATCGCGAGAAATATTTTTGACTCTGATTCGATTTAATCTTCGTTTAATTTAATTTAGTATCAAACTGACATGACAAAAGACTGTTATTAATGAGAAAATAAATCGTTTGATAAATTCTATAAACTTATCAAATTTTATCATTAATTTAATAGACTGAATTTCTATTTAATTCTGTGTAAGATTCGCTCAAATTCTAGTCTCGTATATAAGTATTTAACTCTCCAATGCAAGGGCACTTCAGTGGTCGGAGTCCAACATCAATAAATACATTTTTATTTACTTTATCAATACACGCGCGAGAGCTTTTTATCGCGCAAATATAAATAACTTGGACAAATGGAAAAGATTATTTATTGTTGCATGAAAAATTGTAACTTGTAGACTATTAACTCGATCGTTAGAGGATTAATTTCATATCTAGTTTATATTTTGTTTAATGTTGTGATCATTTTCACTGTTGTTACAATTATTCAGTTGTTTCTTTCGAAAAAAGTTTCGTTTTATGAGTGAACAATATTTCACATTTTACGTCACGTTGTTCAGATCGTGTACGATCTATTCCGACCTATCACCTTTTCCATCTTATTCAGAAATCTCACAATGCCACCTTTTCAAAACTTCCAGTAGTTTGCCAGCGAGATGCGTATTTATATCGAATCTTTCATCATTCGGCAGAAATCCATATCATCTTCCACATTGTCCTTGCCATCTAATGAATATCGCATCTTCCACATCATTGTGGCAATGTACTCTCTCGTCAAGGGAGAGACTTTGAAGAGAACAAATATTATTTGCAAACATATTTGGTTGAAACATTTGGTCAATAGATGTCGGAAAACAGATTCTGTGTCACAGAATGCCTCACCCCTGCGTGCACCGTAAAATAATACAACATTTTACAAGAGAGATACCTGTCAGAGTGACAGGCGAGGGACGGACGAGGGTTAATTGCCTCGAGGACAAAACGATAGCAAACCGATCGGACACCGATGGGGAAACGAAATCGTAGCGGTGCACATATCGATATGTTGGATGCTCGATTGCCGGCAAGACCGCAATAAAATCGCAAGGGTCGTGGGGTAATAGTCGTTGATGGAGAGCAGGCTTCGAGTCTCCGGGTCTATCGAGGTGGCTCGACGAGGGAAACCTCGTTTCGAATCAAATAAACGAAGAAATAGTCCATTCCCAGCGACAGATGTTCTTCCGTTCCACTCTTCCGATCCGCGCAGGGTATAAATTGCGGTCGCGTGCATGTAGAATATCGTCGTTGCTAGTATAAACAGTAGTTAACGTCAGCCCGCGCGAGTTCGCCTCGCGCGGCTATATGTTATACGTGGTTACACCTGTACTCTGTATACAAGATGCCTCTAAAATTGCGATACAAGCGGTCGCCAATGATGATTCTATGGGGGAAAAACGCGGTCGAAAGGAGAGAATAATATTCTGCTTTTTTTAATATTTAAGAATTATTTTTCTCTTATATATCGTTTATTATATTTTTTCGTTTTCGAGAATATCAGGTTCATCAATTCAAATGACAGATCGGGAAAGGGAAGAGTAATATTTTATTTAATATAAGTAATATTATATTGTAGTATAATATAAGTAATATTATATAAGTAATATAATATAAGTAATATTATATTGTTTTTATTTAAGAGTTCTTTTTCGAGAATATCAGCTTTTCTAATTTGAAAACTTCTCTCAGTAGTTTGAATCGTTTATGGCGTAAGTCCATTTTTTCCTTCCTTTTCTTTTTTTTTGTTTTTTCGTTTCTATCGAATCTCAATCAATCGAAATAAAACGGATGTTTAGAAATTTAAATTACAAATTGTTTGCAAACAGGAAGCTTACGCACTGACGTAAATTTTTCGTATAACGATTTCCTCCAGTTAAAATAAAATTCCTCTATAAATCGGTAGCATGTTCATAGTTCCGGACGAAAAAATTTGAAAACAATTTTAATTGTTGTAACTGATACATAAATATAATGAAGCTGACTGAAACACCGTGCGGCCTGGTTTGCAAAAAAAAAAAAAAAAAAAAAAAAAAAATTCCGAAATAACATCTACGGTCCAATTGAGGACACCTGCGGTCTAAATGAGGAAACTCGTTTCCCGAATTGAACGCACAGTGTTCCAGGCTATTTTATTACATTTGTGCGTTCAGCTATAACGCCCAGATTGTTCTCGAATTTTTTTTTTTTTTTTGGTTGAAACTATTAATGTGTTTCCGATTTGCAGTGGTATTTTCAAATTAGGGAACTCTGCCTGATGCTTGAAAACTATTCTTGCTCCTCGTTAATTTCGGACTGTCGAGAAGCGAATAACACGCAGGTTATTTTTCGCGCGAAGCCAAGTTCAAAACGTGGAATAAAAGTTTTTCAAAACATGCTCAGAATTCCCGGGATAATTAAATTTCAAAAATTTAACATACGCAACAGGCCAGTTTCTACTTTCTTGGAAACGAGGCTTTAAAGAAAATTTTGCTCATTGCGGATTATATAATTTCTAAAAAGCAATTTTCTCGAAAATCTCGATTCTTTCTTTCCCGCTTGTTTTTTCATTAACTTTTTGTTGTGCTATGATTTCAGAGATACTGTATATATTGCCCTTGTATATAATTGCCCTTTTTTTTGCATACATCCTTTTACTTTTTACTTTTGAATTCTTTTAACATTGTCATTGCAATATTTCGATCTTTATTTCATAAAGTTTCAAAATTTATTTCATAAAAGAGACAAGCACAAGAGATTAAAGTTAAAATACGAAATTAAAGTTTAAAGTCATCAATTTTCGACCATGTTGCCGTAGAGCGGCGAGAGGAACAATTTCCACTTGATGCAATTGCAAAATGCACGGTGCATTAACAAAAATACAATTGTGCGAGTCAACCTCGAATCGTTCGTCACTTTCATCTGAAATTTCCTTCTGATTTCAAACCTAGCAGAAAGAGATATTGTGTTCGTCACAGTTGCGTGTGAATCTCCGTTGCATACATTTGCACGCGTGTATACAAATTGTGCGTATATACATACTCTATACGCACGCACTCTCTATAACGCAGTAACGCAGACACGCGTGTGAAAAAAAATGCGAATCGCGTGAGTGGAAATGCTGCTCGTAGCCAAATGAAGATATTTTGATTTTTACAGCCGGGTATCGCGTTTTCGTTCTCTCTCTCTCTCTCTCTCTCTCTCTTTCTTTTTCTTTTTTCTTCCTTTTTTTTCGAGCCAGTTTGAAAGCTAGCGGAAAATTGCTAGCTGCGCGACAAATGCGCTCGAAACACGCCGCTTCCAATTTACGCGGTTAAAGAACGACCCGTTTTGTTCGCCAGACATCGCTGCCACTCGTGTCGATTCGCGTTTCAAGTTGCATTTGTCCCGTTGCTCGGCTCGCGCGGAAGGTGGATCAAGAACAAGGCGCGATATTCATAAAATCCAGCGTCTGCATAATACACCGTGCACGCGTCACAAGTTTGAAATCCCTGGGTTCCACGTTTGTCGTTTCTGCGGCGCCTTTCGCGATTCAACGACACCGACGTGCCGATTGCAATTAAAACGAAACACGATGGAACTCGTTCTATCGTCGAATTTCTTATCTGTGAAATTCTGCCGCGGAGAATGATATGAAATTTGAAATCTCGTACAAATTTAAACGACGGAATAGATGGAACGATTTTGTTCTTTTTTGTTTTTCTGTTGGAGAATGATTCCAGAGGGTGAAAAAGAAATCTCTTTTGAAAAAGAAATCTCGATGTTTCATATTATCGCGAATATACTGCACAAAGGAGGGATTTTCTATAAGTGTCAGCGTCTCAATGTGTGCATCAAAGACTTTCCGACTGGAAGAAGAACCGTACCGTTTCTGTTTTTTATTTTCTTTTTTTTTCTTTTATCTTCAAACGTTGCACTCGAACGACGAACGAGAGACGAGATGAGAAATGTTCGACGTACGAATCTCTACTTTCACGAGGAAATTCGTTGTTCGACTTTTACTTGCCATACTCACGATCGTAAGACTAAGAATTTCGGTTTCCTTTCGTTAGAATCGTCGGTATTCACATGTATAGACACCCGCGAATAGACCAATAATGAAACAATATCGTCGGTACGTGTTTCGTTCTGCTCGATGAAAATGTATAAATGGATTTATAATAGTTTAATAGTGAAAAAATTTGCAAGTTTGTGAAATTGTTGAAAGCAAAGGGACATTTAGTAGCGAATCCCATCGAATCGCTTTCCTGGCTCACGAAGTTCGAATATTTGGAACTTTTGAAAGCCACCGGATCATTTTCCCTCTGCTCTCGCGGTTTTTACGAGCAAAAGGTAAAGGAGCTGTATCGTTAAAGGGGACGATCGCAAAGTGCAGGTCCGAAATTAACAAATGTTACGTGACCGGATTGCAATTGCAAGAGCATCGCGAGTAAACGGTTGTTGCTAACTCGAAAATTGGCTTGATCGACACCGCTGTCCAAACATACGTGGACACATGTCATTTTTATGGAATCTGTGATGTTATAATTGTGAATTATTCAATAATAAATCTTACAGCGCTTTTGGTATAAATTTTGCATTGACAAAGAGAGATGATATTTCGAAATATACATATATAAGTATGTACAGCTTTGCGTTTCGTATTTTTGTTATAATTCTTTAGTGACGTATTTATGATATTTTTGTCGACGTGATATTTTTAGTCTTATTTTATTTATTTTTATTGCGACACTAAAACGCAGGCATCCTATATGATGTGTTCTAATAGTATTTATCATCCGTTCTTTGTGTCAATTTCATACAGTTTTTTAAAATAAAAAATTTTTTAAATTGAAACATTTTTTAAAATATATAATAAAATATATAAAAAAGTATATATTTTTTAAAATAAAATATGTTATAAAAGTATAATACATACATATCATAATTAAGAAACAATGCATTCACTGTCGAGGGATTTGAAAACCTACAATTCTGACATACTTTCTCATCGAAAATCTTGAAAGTATATATATATATATATATATATATATATTTATTTATTTATTTATTTATTTATTTATTTATTTCTTAGTTATGATTATATCCATCTCCTTTTCGAATACACGTATAGTTTTGAAATATAATTATATCAATTGAATATAATATTGTCAATAACAGTAATATTGTCATTTGTGAATTTGCAAATTTAACTATTTATTTTCTCATTGTAAATGTTAATTTTTTAATCATTGAGTTAATTTGACACGAAGGGATCAAGTTCAAGAAATGGGAGATTGATGACGGTTAAATAGATAAATTATTAAATAACAAACGCACCGTATTTATAGTTTGAGATTATTTTAGTATGAAAATCGCAGATTTATTGAAAATAAACAACTTCTTTGAAGGTATACTTATTAAACCGATTATACAAGCATGCACGTGTAGATGAGAAGAAGATATAGTTGTTCTTTAAAATACATTATTATTAAAATACATTCTCCGATACATACATGAAATATCTTTTGCAGATATAAACAGATTTATAGGAAATTTAAAAATCCAATAATGTACTTAATCGTTCGTAATATCCAGAAATGTACGAAATATGTAAAGTATATATTGCACGTTACAATGCACATTATAATATTCAAATTTTAATATTCAAACATTCACACGTTATGTTCCTATTGAAATACAGTTTCGTTAATCCTGTTCACGAAAGTACGAATAAAAATTGCACAAAAATCCTGAAGCCTGGCTTTTCTCGAGTAGTAAGTATTATTACTCAAGGAGAAGTGTTCACATATTTTTGAGTGGCACACGTGTACGTATCACGTACAGGGCCAGAAAGTGGGAAAACCCAGTTTCTCAATGTCGAGTAACAAATCTCGAGAATGTCTTGTAAATGTACGGTGGTGCTGGATGACGTTCCTATGTAACTCTTCGACTACGTGTACCTACCCATTGGAGTGTCGTAGTGTGGCCAACGAATTCCGTTGGCGAAACGAATACATGGTCCAAAAGTCTATAGATCAGGCTTGCTATTCGGCTACACTTTCACGTGTCGTTCGATCGAACGTACTTTTCCATTAGCGGTCAAAGGAATATTTAACGTAACCACCGAAACGCTTTCATTACACATCTCCCCATTACCGTTCTAATTCGAAACCGACCAAAAAAGTTGTACCTGTATATACATACACATATTCTAAAGCTGAAAAAGCGTGCGTTAACTATGTATGAAAGAGGAAGAGTAAAAGTCATCACATAACATCAGATTCGATCGAACGTTTTGATGAAACTTTGATTTTCAATCGGAACGGGGATCAACGACGTAATATATGGAAGATGATTTTTATACGTGATTTTAATCCAATATGTACTGCAGATATTGAAATTCACGTAAAAAATATTAATAATATTAATCTCGCAGGCTGCCAATAAAATTGTTGTTGTTGCCGAGTAAATATTAAATTCAATTATTCTTGGTTTGCACAGCGAGTCGCAAGAAATATTCGTACCTTGTCGACGACTTTGAACGATTTACGTTGATTTACAACGAGAGTTTCTGAATTTTTTTCGATGATGTATGTATGTTTAGTAAGAGATAATCAAGTTTAATTAACCCCTTCATTTTCATGTCAAATCGATACAATAATAAAAAAAAAAATGTAATGCAATATAATGATTTGAATTTGCAAATTCTTTTATCAAGAGTTGGAGTAAATTTCTACTCAATCATGTGTGAGAGTCGTACGTACATGGATGTGATTTTATCTTCTCTAGTTTCGTCTAACGTCATGATCATTTACTTTGAATTTTACTTGTTGCAACTACATATATTCAAAGCCAAAGATGTATATGTATTTTTAATTACAAGGTATAGTAATTTATTCTGAAAGTACTTTCAAAACGAATATTATCTTCAGTGCTGGCGGCGTATTTTGTTATTAAAAATTTATGCTGTATGTTAGAAAAATACACATCACAGTGTCTCTCTGCAGTCTCTATACAGAGAGTAGACAAAAGCATACGCGCACTCGATGAAAAATTATCGATATTTCAAACTTCGTAAAATAAAGTCATACAACAAAACTGTTTAAACTTTGTAAAAGAATCCAGTTGGCCTCATTATGCATGAAATTTCTATTTTACCAATCCTGAATTTTTTTTCCAAAGATCTTTACTTTTTGTAAAGATATTTTCGTCGAAAACTGTAAAAATTTAAACGCTCCGAAAACTGTAAAAATTAAACTCTCCCACTGAAAAATTTATTTCGTGACTAAATCTACCATAATCTTGAAAAATGAAATCTTTCCTTTGCATCAACTTCTTAAAACTTGCTGTACGATCTTTTTTCGTTATTTTGTTGAATGACAAAAATTCGAACAGTTCCAACATTTAATTTACCGTTCAAAGTTCAATAAAAATAGTAAAAAGAAAATCGTACAGCGAATTTCAAGAAGTAATTGTAAAAACCATGATAGATTTGGCCATGAAAAAAGAAAAAAAATATTTTTCACGTTTTCAGAGGTGTTCGAATTTTTACAACGTGCTCGAGGACAAAAGCATCCTTGTTTTCCCACTTGCTACACGGTGTCGAAACATTTTTTGGAAAAAAAAAGAAAAAAAAAAGAAAAATGAACTTAGAGGTGTCAAAGTAGAGACTACAAAATGAGATCGACTCGGTTGTTGCATCGACAAGTTTTTTTTTGTTCGCAATTTTTTAGTTACAGCAGTTTAAAATATCGACAATTTTTCTTTGTCGAGTGTGCGGATACTTTCATCCACCGCTGTATCTCGTCTCTCTTTTGATTTCTTCCATCAATTCGCAGTGAACGTGGCGCATTGCACACTGTCAACTTGAATTTTCCCTACTATTAACAATTTGTATTCGTTTGAGGACAATGCAAAAATGTTATAAAAATCTTTGATAAAATATTCTACTCGGAAGCAAACTATTTAAATAAAAAATATTTGATAAAAATTCCAGGCACGAAATAATAACAATATCGATATAAAATAATATTAATATATGATATAATATTGATGTAAAAAAGAACAGAAATATAAAACAATGCAGGAAAGGAGAGTGGTAATCGTTGAAAATTGAAAGCTCGCTTGTCTCGCGAACAGTTTATTTTGCTTAAGTATCTAATCACTGGCATAATGAATAGGAGCGCTGCGTATTTCAGTAGCATAGTCAATATAGAAGCCGACAAAAGAGATATCGTGGTTATTGGTGGGAAACAGTGGAAGATTCACTGGGAAGCGCGCGCGAATACGTATAACGCAACTTGTGCCTGTATATACGTGGAGGGACAGAGCAAGTAGTTAAGCCAAGGATTCGTTGTATATCCTACGGGGGTCTATAGGTAGGGGGTCTGTCGGTCTGTATACGACTGCAATCGATTACTTGCTTTATTTCGCGTGAGCCGCTGGGACCTCGCCCAAAGTTGTGTGCGATTACATTGCCATACGGTTCCAAGTCCGTACGTGTGTACTTACGTACGTACGTACGTATATACACGTACGTGTGTTTGCACATATGTGCGTGTATGTGTTGAGTGCGAATGCGTCAGTGCGCTCGCCGGTACGCTCCAGGATATCAGTCTGAGTGATGTGCAATTCGTGACATTACGTGGATCGGTAGGAGACAGCAGAGCAGACGCGAGAGATACACGATGTTATAACATCGATGGATGCGCTGGATGACCCGAATGCATCGCATGGATTTTGCCATTTTAAATCTGATAGGATACCGATCGAGGAAAAGCGAAACACGTAACTGCAATTTTTACCGTGTTGTGGAAATCTCTATCGTCCGGCTGGAAACCAACCAGTAGTATCGTGTATGTGCAACCTGCTGTTGCGTGTGTTCCGTTTTGAACCAAGTCGCGTGTCTTGACGTCTCTTTCCGTCGGACGCGACGCCAGAAACAAATCTGTTCCTGAACTTTGAATCATTGATTGCTATTGAGAGAATCTCTGAGTCTTGTTTCAGAGCTTTTTTTTTTCTTTTTTTCTTTTTTTTAGACATTTTGATACTTTACTACGTTTGCGGCGCTGTTATCCCTTTATTCCAAATAAAAGAGTGACGATTTCGATTTAGAGAAGTTTTTATTATACCATTTTTTTTCCTGTAATCCTTTGTTGTTTATGGTACTAATTCTTTGTAGTACATTTAAACTAGTTGTTTTATACACGGCCACGAAAATATTCGAACGCAAAAGAACACTTTCGTGTTATGCAATCACTGTAGTTTTATTAACATTGTAGTGGGTAACGACTATTACGATTATACTGCTGAAATTTGAAAATATATACAGATATTTACTGCATGTATCTATTATAGCAGAAAATTAATATTATATACAGCACGAGTAATAAATAAATATTAAAAGTGATCTCATTGAATATATAGATTTATAAATCTAATATTAATATAATTGATTATTTGAATATTTTTACGATGGCTACAAAGTATACTTGTGTCAAATATCTTCTACAATTTCTATATATACATTTTTACATTTATTTGGAACTTGATCAACGTAATGACAATCAGGCCTCCACCAGTTATAGTAATTTCAAAATATCTTTTGTAATATATGTAATGTATTCACAAAAATATACGTTCGAACATTTTCACGAAAACAATTGCAGTGTGGGTTATAACAGCATCGTTACTCTTTTACATTTTATATTGTAATACATAGAGATATATAATTCACAAACAAGCATTCGATATTTCCCTGCATTGTACCAATAAATTTTGCACATTGTATCAAGAGCTCTGTATGAATGAATTACGCATTTATAAGAGACCTGAAATGTAAAATGGAAAATGTAAAATTGCAGAGAATGCACAGAAAAATGCAAATAATTCCCGAAATATAGTGACTTTTATAACGCGCAGTATTATAAAACAATTTTCTGTCGAGGTTCTACTTTTTCAATTATATTCTCAAAGATACGAATTTGCATAAAAATTCGCGGTCTGGTAATAAAATAATTTTTAGTCCAACGAATTTAGCAAACTCTAGAAAGGTTTTATCTCTTTTTATTGTTTTGAGGGAACTTCATTATATTTCAGTTATATTTTCGTTTTAATAATTTTAACATTCTTCCATGATTATAATTTTAATTTTACTTGCGGTAAAATCCCCCCTATATGAACTCCATTTGTTTGAACTAAATTTTAGTCAATATGAACCAATAATACGAATTCTTGCTGATTGAATTCACCTATTTGAATCTAAACTCCTATTATATAGACGAATAATCACTAGTATAGTGGAGATTCAATGAACTCTTGTTATATGAATTCCAATTATGTACATGCATGTATAATGCCTCACCTCGGAGATTAAATATTGAAACTGTTATAATTTTGTAAAAAAAAAAAAAAAAAGGAATCGTATAATGGTAAATAATCGTATAATGATAACTTGGGATCATTTCAAAACTTGAAGTCTGTACTTTCAAAGTGTATTGCTCATTTTATCGTAAAATGTGTCGTGGCGGGGTTAAGTGAAGATACGTTTCCTTTCGATGATTGATAAATTGTCATATATATATATATGCGAAAATATTAAAAAATTTTTTTCACGATTGAGTCTATGATGAGGATTTGAAGGTCGAAGACTTTCCTTTGCAACGAATCTTGCTGCTGTATGATTTTTTTTCGCTATTTTATTGAACCTTGAATTTTTACATTATGCCTAAATGACGAAATCGACGAATGACATTCTCAAGTTGACAAAAAAAAATCGTACAATAAGTTTTGAGGGATTATTGTAAAGGAGAGGCTTCAATCTTTAAATCCATAGCAGATTAAGTCAAAATGTTTCAACGTTTTTACATACTTTGACAATTTACAGCATTATCGAAAAAAATGTGTCTTCGCTTTGTCGCCTGTTACATAGTCGTAAAAATATCGTAGAATAAAACGATGCATTTTGAAGGTATAAATTTTAAGTTTTAAAATGAATCCATCTTCTTTTCACAAACAGTTTCTTTTTACAACAGTTTCAAAATTTCGTGTCCGAATATTACCTTCTATAACCTTCGATTGTAATAGCAATTCGACGAACAAAATTTCATTAAATAAATTTAATACTTCAGCAGAATTTCGTGATCTATCTACTATCGTAACTCAAGTTTCCGCCGACGAGGTTGCGTTAATTTGAGTTCACAAAGCGGAGGTCTACAAATACAAATACAAATATACCTGTTGGTCTGTGATTAACTGCGGACCACCAACGGTAGAAATAAAAATGAAAAACTTCGGAAAATTTATTCAACGCAAAGTGACACTACGCGTCGACGCTCGTATCGTCGAGAATCTTCTCGCGAGAATCAAGATGCTGTTGTTCGTTAGGTATAATTCTCCGCAATAGACGCTCACACTGTGCATTACCTGTACTGTAAAAACAAGCTGTTTCTTGCATGTTTTTACAGCACAAAGATGGTTGTTCTTTGTTTTCTTAGAAAAATAAGGACTCCGAAATGAAACGTTTACCGCGCGAGCAGGTATTTCCGCGTCGTTCGATGTTCCTCGTGAAAATCTTTCTGCACGCGTTGAATAAGATCAGGTGTTGTTCGAGGAACCTTCCCCTTTTATTTTTATCGCCGCGTCGTCCAACAAATGCGTACCTATATGAAATTCATTCCTCAGTAATGAATTTCGCGTACGACTTTAAAAATCGTCCCGTAAAATTACGGTAAAACTCTGGACTCGCGTTTAATTTCCACGTTCTCTGACACTTGTGCAGGCAATGGTGGGTAGCTTCTTGGATTTCTCGATTCATTTCCTAACGTCGTTCTAAAAGTTCCACTTCTGGCAACTGGAAATTTAATTTAGCAAATGTAATTGTAGCGATAGAGCGCGGACTTAAATTCGCGATGGGCGATGTGCGACGCTACCGTTCAAAAGTACGCGGATTTTGGTTCTCACGTGTGAGAAAAATATGAAATCTCCGATTTGAAATAAATATGGAGAGTATTAGTTTTAAGGCACTTTGCTGATAATAATAAATATTCTGTATCTTCTTCTCATCTATTATGTACAGTCGTTTTACAAATCACGGTCTTAAAATATCGTTTGTTTTCAATAAATCCTGTCAATTGAGTGTTTTCAATAAATTGTAGAATTGAGTGTACACCAAGTTATGCAGAAAGCTATGAATCATCGATAATCTAAAATTGAGTAAATTTAATTTAAAGATTTTAATTCCAAGAAAGAAAGTAACTTTACTATATTCATTTTATATTCGTCTTCGTTTTACAATGTTGTTTAATAGTGAGTAGTATACACATAGAGCATAAGCTACAGTAATATAGTGAAGAGTCGTTATTAATTTTACAATTAATAACTGTTAGCTTTAACAACTGTATAATTGTTAAAAAGAGTTGTTCTACGAGTTGATAGATTTTCACAAAATTACGGGGTCCATGCTGCGTTTAATTAATTTATTTTAAAATCATTTATTCGTTTCAAGGCATTTACCCATTTAACGATCGAACTTATTAAAATACACTACGTACATACATACGTATGTAGATATATATTCGTAAAAGAATTTATTTACTATATATGTATATTACCCATATATCACCATTCCATAAAAATAACGAGTGTTCACACACGCAGCGCGTATCGAGATTTGATTCGATTCGAAATTAAAGACGGCAACACGCATCGCATCGCTCTCGCCAATTTCTCTTATCTTACATCGTATGTGCCAATAAGAAAGTTACTTCAAAGTTCAAGTAATAAATCCTTCCGTTTAGAGGAGTTTCGCTCGAAACAAACGATAATGAACGTTAGCTAATAATTGTTGCGGATCATCGATCATCGTTCGCGTGACAGGTAATGAGAAAGCATAGTTTTAGTTTCCGGTTCGTATATAATTGTTACGGACGCTCGCGTCGGCTCAGAAAACAGATAGCTGTCAAGCCAGACGGTGCAGTCTTGATGTCGCTGGTTTTTGCGTCACGCACGCGGATGGAGTTTGAAAAAGGAAAGAAAAAAAAAAAAAAAAAAAAAGAAAAAAAAGAGAAAATAAAAATAATAATTCCGTCCACTGGATCCTTGCGTATATTTCTGCGTTTCTTGACTTCCTTTCGTTTCGCGCGTAGTTTACTTACAATTAGCGTCCCATTATTTCTCATAACGTCGATTTACACCGGTGAAAAATTGAAAATTTGCTCGTTGTTCCGTTGTCCGCGAGCGGTGACGTTTCGCGCCGCAGAATTCCCCCCCCCCCTCCCTTTCCGTCACCAGCCGGAAATCACTATTCTGCGAGCACAAAATATTTAGCTATTGATTTTTGCGCCCCACGCGCGCAATAGCCACCGGTCGTGGCGAAACTTGATCAAAGATAATCCCTTTGTTCTGTTTGCGTCGAGGCAATAAACTTTTACAATATTTTCACGCGCGTTTTCGTGTTCGCACTCCGGCGAGTGTGTACGCCGGAATAATATTTCTCAATCCTTTGGCCCTCGCTGCGTAAAATCAGAAATTTCATATAGTCGGCGTTGAATGTCACGCGTAAAATATGATTTCTGCGTTCGTGGGAACGTCTACATTCCGCGCTGTTTTCGCGCCGCGAATAAAAACGAAGGAATTTATCGTAAATTACCAACTATCGTGCATATGCGGCACATTGTCGTACCGTACGCCGTGCGAGATCGTGCACATGTGTATTGTCTATGTACGATATCGTTTAGAAATATTCGCGACTCGATTAGGAGACTAGACTTTATTTCACGGTGGAAAAATATTTTTCTATTTATTAATCCTTTGCTTTTCACATTGTAATAATGATTTCTTAAATTGAAATTGAATAGGGAATAGGTGTATGTTCCGTAAAAAACATACTTGATATTTCATGGAATTTATTTCGTGGATTTTTAAAATATCAAATTTTTCTTTATTTTAAATTCAAATGTGGAACAGATATATTTAATCATTTAGGCACACATGTAAAGTTAAGTCGTAAAGTTCGATTTTATGTAAAATGATCTTTGTCAATTCGATTCTGTGATCCAGATTTATATCGGATCAACCATACTTACGTAATCGAACCTTTTCTTTTTTGTTCTTTCGGCTATATATTTGTTTTTGATGCTAAGATAATGTTTTTAATATTAGGAAATATTCTGCAATTCCAATAAATAATTTTCTGTCAGATTCTTGTAAAGTGGTCGAGTCTTTACAAGATAAATTTCCATTCATCTTCAATTATTTTTGTCTCGCTATTCAGTTTCCACTAATCAATGTTATTTATTATTTTTGTTATATTCTATCACTGAAGTATTTAAACATTTTTTATTTGAGATGTAACAAGGTTCCTTCTCTTAACTTCTGCGAAAATTAAACCTTCGTAATATTTTATACTTCATAAATTAAGAACGGAATGTGAGTAGCTTTATTGAAAGGAAATAAAGTGAAAGAATTACGATAATTTAAAAGGAAAAAACTACATTTCTTTCAACGATAAATTAACAATAAATAGTGGAGAATTTTTTTAATGCTTTTACAGGGATTTGAATTATTACAATTTTCCAGAGAAAAGAGTCCCACCCGGTACATGATCGTACCATCGTAAATCATCTTCGAAAACGAACTCACGACCGTCAAGATAGAAGTTCTAAAACGAGATCAAGTAGATCTTTTCTTTTTACGAAGTTCAATCTATTAAATCTATCTATTTTATAATATAATATTATACTATATTATACGATATAGTACTACATATACTCACAATACTATATTTGTAGGTCAATGTTAATTATACAATTTATTATTTTGGGCCGAAAAAATTTGTCTCTAAGAATTTGACGTTGAAACAAACGACTTTTGGCAAATAGCTTTCCCTTCTATATATTCGTTGAAATTAAAAAGGACGTGACATTCTTCTCGGTAGCTTTTGATAAACGGATCGATCGAGCTTCTTAACACGAATACATACCATAATCATTGATCAGTACCACGAGACGCAGAATCTATCAGTTTTTTTTACGAAGTTCAATCTATTAAATCGATCTATCAATTTTTCGTCATCGTTTCGTTATACTTCTCACTGTAAAAGCCGAGAGGTTGTCTTGTTATCAGAGGTGAAACATCACCGTGAGTCGATGATGATTTTGCCCGATTCCCGCGTTCGCGTTCATCGCATATTGACACAAAATTTCCTGACTGTCTTGGTCGAAAGACGAGGACTTGAATAGTGGTAGTGGTGGCGGCGGTGGCAATTCGGTAAAGTGCGTTCCCTCTCTTGGTGTGTACTCGGCGAACCACGGCCAATTAGCCGGAAGCACATTCAAACCATTAGCTCGAAATGAATTCGCGTTTAGAATTTGCTTCGGCGTAGAACGTCGATCGGTAAACCGATCGGTAAATTCGATTTCCGGGATGCTCAGCCGTGGATTATTAAACTCATCGATCGAATAAAGCCTGCTGGGCCCTCTGCCTGTCTCTGTTTCGAGCCTGCGTATGCGGTAGGCACCACACACACACACACACACACACACACACACGAGTTACGTGATTGACGTAATATCTTACGAGACTTCGTTACGTGTTTGAAATTCTATGGGAATCTGTGAAGGATTGAAGATTTTTGTTGCATCTCTTGTGGTTTGGCAACTGTATTCGATCCAACTGTATTGGAAGGAACAATATTTTAGTATTTTATTATACTACCATAAGGATATACAAGTACACAAAAGTCTTTGTTATTAGAACACTTTTCACTTTGAATTGGTATTTAATGTTTATTTTTGTTGTATAAATTTATTAACATATACTGATATATGGATCGATTATATTAAAGCTTGTATTATTTTATTGTATCGATTTTGAAACAAAATTCTTTACGAATAAGAAAATTACCCTTAAAAGGTAAGTTCATACGTGACTGTAGTAATTTATATTGTATTATAAAAATTAAAAATAATTTAGCTATATACTTTGTATTTTATACAGATATAAAACCTCTCTGATAGCAATAGAATTAAATTAAATAAAACATTGAAAAATTAAGCAACGTAAGACCTAAATTCTTGAAGGCTCTCAATATCCAATGATTAAATTTCTTGGAATAAATTAAAGCAAAGTGATCTTCGGAAATATTCTGGAACCAAGTATTTAGGTCGACAACAAAGTTAAAAAAGTAAGATTAAGACTAAAAGTTAAGAACCTAAAAAGCTGGAACTTTTAATCTAAAGGGTAAAATTAAAACTTAAAACTGACGATGTTTTGTTCACTGCTACGACTTAACACTACTAACTTCATCTAAATTCCAGAAATAAAACGTACCCGGAGTAGGGTACAATAATTCGTGATTCTATTAGTAGCATTTCGTATGCAGGGCATTTTTATTTGAATTTTACGCAAAATTTAGAAAACGAAGCTGCAGACACTTTGTTAAATCAATTATCCTTATTTATCCGTATTTAACGAACAAGGAGAAACTTCTTCTATTTTTCTTTCTTTTTCAAAATTAAACAGCGTATTTTTGTACGGAAAGCACGCACCATGTGCTTAATAGGTATACGCATCTAGTTTATAATTAGTTAAAATTAAAAAAACTAAGATTTTTCTCACAGATTTAAAAATTAAAAGATTGCATTCCACGGTGCAATCCAGTCTAAGTGACAAAATTTTTAAATGTTTAATCTGAGCTGCCGGTTGCGCAGGGTTTTTAAAGTTAAGGTTAAAGTTAAAAATACAAAAATTCCCTTTTCTTTCTATTTATCCAAACTGAATTGCAGGTGAGATTGTAATTTTCACTAATAATTGTAAAATCGTTTATACGCATTACACGTGGTGTACGGCAACATAAAATAATAATACAGAATATTTTGAAATATTTCAAAAATAAACTAAAAACTGCGTACCTACCAAGTCAGGTACCTACCATTCAAAAATTCAAAAATTCTCTTTTCTTTTATTCGTTTGGACTAAATTGCAGATACGTACATAGGATGCGTATATTTTAATTTTCACGAATTATAAAGCAGTGCATGTATTAAAAATGCCAAATAAAATAATAACATGAAAATTTCTATGAAACAAAATATTTTTGAATGTCGCTATTTGAAAATCCACACTGCGTAAATCTACAGTTCAGGTTCCAAAAATCCAAAAAATTCTCACTCTTTTTGTTCGTTTTGGCATGCGTATAGTTTAATTTTCACTAATTATAAATTACCGTTTACGTATTAAGTGGTATGTACGCTGAAATGAAATGATAGCACGTAAATATTTACGAATACTGCTGTTTCGGCATTATTTGTTTTTTTTTTTTTTTTTTTGTACGACGGCGTTCGGAAATATTAATATTCGTAAAAAGCGGTATCAAAATGAAACGATATCAGCTGCGTTCGATTTAGTCGCGTTCGCCTCCTTTCTCTCTCTTTTTCTGTCTTTCTCTCTCGCTGGTTCTCCATATTTTCATTATGTACCTGCTGAAATTCCATGCCTCTCATTCATTGCGCACGATAATATTCGGCTGCGCACTTTAAGGCCGCGCGTACGCGTGGCAAAATTGTAATCACGATCGTTCGGCAGAATTTGTTTGCACCTACGTTGAATTTATTTACAGTTGAGAAGTTGGATTTCAGCGATTCGTTTGAAATTCGACAAAGAAAAAGGAAAGCACGAAAGATGAAACAGGGCATGAAAGTTTGAACAATCGAGTAATTAACTTGAAACGAATGTTCCTGTTTTAATAAGTCAGCGGTTAAAAGGCGAAACGGCGCTCTTGATTAAAAATTTAATAGAGGATTTAACAGTAGCTCTTCAAACTTTTAATGCTTAAATTGCCACGGTACTTTCAAAACGACTCGATCAAGTATGCACGCGAGGACGAAGATTACTATGGTAATCATTAAAGGACAGCGGCTGTCAAAGTGCAAATTCTGCAGTTGAACTCGCATTCACGCTTGGTTTCGCACGTTTTTAAAAAACGCTTTTAGAAGCACGAGCGAAGAGATAGAAATTAAATGGAAATTTATTTTTTTATTGTTATATTTATTATTATTAACACGTAATATAAAATATTACGTAATATAAAATATAGTAAATACTTCATTTCGGGTGTTTTTGTATGTTTTTAAAATAAAAATCTCAGACACAATACAATTTTGTAATTTTGCGACTTTCAGTTTTCGACGAACGCGGTCCAACAATTATACGTACAGTTCAACGCTAAGAATGCGAAGCCATGCGAATCGTCGTTCGTTGAATTTTAGGATTTTCATATTCTCGAGCTTCTTCCGCTTCTCAAATTCTGCTGTTCCTTTGAGAGTGTTTCGAGCGCTTTGGCACGGCCCGCGTTATCTTAATACAATTAGACACACTTTGTAGTTTACTCTGACACTGATTTTATTTGAAATAGCTGCGCGAATACAGCCGGGCAATACAATTTAAGACAGAAAGTCGCGCGCGGATTTTCTGCTTTTAATTTCGATGAATTGTGCCGTGAAACGAATCATCGAACTGTTTGCGCACGAAAGCGAAACAATACGTAGAATTGAAAGAAATTGAAAGAAATTGAATCAACCGATAAACGAATCTTTACTCTATTTTACATTGAAGTTTCGCTATTTTTTTTTTTTTTGTTCGAGTGTCTTCGTGACTTTGATTTAACTCAAAAAGGCTTAAATTTTAAGCTTTAGTTCTGGCGTTTATGGCGTACAATAACCTTGCAGATTTAATTTTCAAGCAAATTTTGTGCGAAAGACCGTAGAAATAGTGTCGCGGAATAGTAAAAAAGGGAAAACGGTGCGACGCAAAAAAAATGCATCGTCCGATAGATCTGTACATTCTCTGTACCTCATGCGTAAAGCGCATCCTTCGCAGCGAAGTTGAGTCACTCTTCCAGAGAATAACTTTGTTCGTCTTATTTCTTCCGTTCATCGACTCTACAAAAGTGAGGAGATTTTACCAGAAGTGAGAAACATCTTTGTCAGAGAGGACCGTGCGTCGGTGCGTGCCACTTCGATCGGTAACGTGGTCATTCTGCGAAATTGCAATAGGTCGAAACCGCTCTCCTAATTCTCGATGGAATGGCAATCCAGTTTTGCGCGGCGCTTGTAATTGAATCGGAATTTGTCGTTAGAGCACGTAGCAGGTATCGTTAGGAAACCACATTATATTCTCCCGGGTACGATAGAAGCCTTAGTCCGATCTGACATACATTGTACCTGTCCCGTTTACCGATGTTAGTTTCCGCAACCGCGTAATTCGAACCTCCGTGTCTCCCACGAGAACTCGCCCCGCAGCTCCAATAATCGTGCTGTTTAACTTATTCTTTAGGTCGTTGACATCGACGCGTCTTTTGATCGATTGACAATAATTTGAACGCCAATCTTGATACGAAATGTAAGACAGATTTCTTTGAGATTTTTTCCCGTCGGATTTGTTTCACTCGTGCTTCACCAATGAAGAATGAGCCAACACGTGTCACTTGAACAAAAATTGCAACAAAAATGAGAATATGGAGCAAAATATTTAGTTCAAAGTACGCTTTTTGTAAATTTGGACTATTCTTCTATTTGTAATAGGGTGGGCCAAAGATCACTTTCTGCTAAAATAAATCCGTAATTTTACATTTAATTTGAAATTAATAAAATTAGTTTTTTCTCACATTTTGATGTTTTATTAAAAAAAAATACTTCTGGTCCATCCTGTACAATACAAAAAGAAATTCGTTTCACATTCATTTATGATAAACAGCAGATAGGCAATAATCGTAATAATTGTAATAATTGTAATAATTGTAATAATAAATGAGAACGTAGGATAAAATATTTATTTTAGTATTAAGCACATTTTATAAAATTATTAAAAATTATCTATCTATTCGTGCAATATAAAAAAAAATTAGGTTCATATTTATTTAAATAGCAGGTGCATATAAAATGTATGTAAAATGTAGATAAGCTTCTAATTAGAGATTCACATTACATGTGTAGATTAACGTGTTACATATGTATTTAATATATCCTTGTTTTAATCTGTGTAATTTTTAATACGTGGCTGCGCGTATATTAAAATACACAGATACGGCTATGTTAATATATTCATGTTTTATGTTGTGTGATTATGTATGAGATACATATTCACGCGTGCAATTTTCGAAAGAAATATACGATATTGCTGAAAAATATTTAATAACATTCGAAATATTTAGTAACATTACAAAAGAAATATATGATATTGCTGAAGAATATTCAGTAACATTCGTTTTATCATTTTTGGGTATTGGAAATATTGCAACAATAAAAAGGAACCGTCTGTTGTCAGAGAAGTTAGAATTTTTTATATATATTAATTAAAGTAGACGATTGCTTGGTTAAACTTTATTATTCAAAATTACTTATAATTACTGATTATTTCAAATCACAATTATCATATATTTATTTTTAGGAATTACACATACCTATTTACACATTTGAATATCTTCTTATTATTATACAATAATCATGTTAATACCTAAATATGTTAATACCTACTAGAACTACCAAAATGGTTAAAATGTTCAGTTTATAATTTTTCATAGAATTTTTATAAATTTACAGCGGTGTATTTTTAGGACTTTGAATGATTTTTCATAAAATGTACAAATAAAAATTTGTGTTCTTTATTGCGTTGTAATTCTAAATTAACGTATAAGTATTTTGACGTCGCTTGTGGTCGAAGCATTAACCCTCAATAACCAAAATTTCGTTTACTTACAAGAAAATAAAATATATTTATAGCTATCTATTCCAATTTCAAATCTGGCACCTAATAATTATTGTGAATAGACAACGAATTTTTATACAATTAAAAATATATAAAATATTCTAAATATATATTACTGGTACGAATATATACTTTGTACCAGTAAAACAATTTTCTACGTACGTTTTACTTTTGACAATAGTAAACATTTAATGAATTCTCATAAATTAATTGACGACGTATTAATAAAATACAGCAACGAAGCGATAAGTACACAAAATCAATTAACAAGTTACACGATGTTATAACGTGTAACGTATATTACATACGAAATATTCGAACATCTTCCTGAAATTTTAAATATAATTGAACTGAAACTTTAAATATAATTTCAAAATATACGCGTACAGTATTTGCAACGAGTTATAAATATTCAAACTACCAATATAAGATTTAAAGTGAGATCAGATAATGTTTATAAAAGTCTTTTTGAAGGTAATATCGAAGCGACAGTAAAACACGAATATTAAGATCATGCACTCATGTGAAATTTGACGCGAATTGGATAATATTTATAGAAGCTTTCCCCACGATGATACTACAACCACAGTAAAGTACAACATTAAAATCACATATATATATATATATATATATATATATATACAAAATTTGAAGCGAATCGGATAATATTTACAGAGGTCGGAGAACATTTGTTGCAGATACAGAGGGGAAAGGTCATGAACGTTTACAGAACGACATCGATGGCGATTGATTTCAGTTTCAAAATTCACGCGCGTGCGAATACGTAAAATTCACCGATGGTTTCCGATTTATCGTCGTCATCCGCGACAAGTTGGAAATGACGCGAATAACGTCGAAGTTCGTGCAAAAACGCGAGCAGTCTCGATCTCCTCCTGTTCTCGACGTTTCGTTTGCCAGTTATTCATTACTAACTCGCAGCAAAGTGGAAAGTAAACAAAACGAGGCACGTTGCAGGACAAAACCGCGTAGAAAGCGGTTACTTACTTACGCTCATTTCTAGTTTTTTGGAATGCATCGATGAACGCTGTGAGTTGCGCGAGGGTGATCATATTTCGTAAACAAGTGAGCCCTGACTTTGCGTGTAACGGTCGTCTTGGTTGCCCTTTGCCAAGCAGTTGATTTCGAGGCGTCGTTCCGAACGTACCTGTCTGTGCATTTCCTATCCATTGTATCATCGCGTATTCTTATTCAATAAATACTTATATAAACCTTGACCATAGTTGTTCTCTCGCTGTTTTGTAAACTCGTTGCGAGCCTCCTCGAACGAGAGGAGAAGAATCATCGCGTGCTTGATATTCTAACTTCGGATTTGCTCTTCGTTTCCCAGAGATCCCGGGCAGATGGAGGAGACATTGCCCGCATGGGCCGATAATGTCCGAGCCGGGTTGCAACCTGGTGTCTGAGGGTACCGCCGGACAGAACGGAAACACCGTCTCGACCGGAAGATGCGTCTGCGGGCCGTCGGTGCCTTGGTGCCCGAACGAGCCGCGTCCTTACGATTACGCCACTCGACGCGAGTGCACGCTCAACTTGGCTGCGAAGATGAATTACGGTGAGTAGCTACCATTTTGATCGTTTGCCCTCGGCAAACTTTCCTTCTATCATCTATCAGCAATTTATTTGACAAAACACCATCGCTTCAAAGAAAATGATTCCACGTAGCGTTGGAAATAATCATTCAAATGGTACGCGAGATTTTGTTGACATATATCTTTCTAATATGTGACGATACGTATTTAAATTTAAAGCAATTATCAACATGCATTGCGGATTTGCCAGAATAAGCATAATGTAGAACAGTGATACGAGAGTAATGATACATAGTTTTAATTTTAATTTCTGGGAAAATAATATCCTCCATCGTTTTTTGAACTTTCGTAAGAAGCAATAGGAACTCTCGAGTTTACGTGAATTATTTCGAATTGTGTGAATTTGTCGAGTGTCAATTGACTCATTTCTTCGGTCATTTCGTTCTCTAGAAATTTCTTCTTCTGAAATTCGTTTGTTTTTCTCACTTAAGTCGTTGTTACAGCTTTCATTCTACTACTAGGCGTCTGTTCAGATATTATACTATTATCGTATCATACAACACCAAATGTATATACGTTCGTTATAATTATTAGCAAATTAAGTAGTCTCTCCAGAAGAGACAGTCGAGTGTTCTTTTTTCACGTCATACATATAGAATTATAAGTCAGAATTGCAAATTTATAATTCTAAGGCGTACGTTTAAGAATTAGTGGCTTTTTTTTATTTCCTGCGATTTGTTTTTTCCTCTTTTTTTTCTCGGTCTATTTTCTAGCATTTTTCGTGTTACTCTAATTTTTGTATAATTTCCTTTTTTTGAAATTTCAAACTAACTATTCAACTATTTTTTTGTTCAACTATTTGAATGAAATGAGTTTTTTTGTCTTGTTTTGTTTAGGTTTAATATATTCTACGTATCTAACTAATGAAATTAAGAAGTGAAGTGTTAAGCGAAGTTTGATCAATTTGATTTCTGAAGAGCTCGTTTGTGATTAAAAAACGTCGTAGGGCTTACCTGTTGAATATAAAATTGATGGTTGGTTTAAGTTTTTGGATGACAGTATATGTCCTGATTTGTGTCGCATTTTATAAATGCATGCTAATACGAGTTTTTTCTTCATTATCATACGAACAAGTGAACAACGTGGATGAGATGAAAATTTTAAAATATCTTGAATTGCATCGATTTTATTTTGAGTAATGAAATATTTTCGCTCAAAAATTGTTTTTCATTTTTCATAGAAATAATTTTTCTCTTCTTCTCATTCTTTATCGAACTGTCGAATGTTTTGCACGCTCTTATCGAATTGCCTTTCGTTCATTTTGTATGCAAATCTACGACTTTTTCTTAACCTCCAGAGGATTAAAAACAGCGACGTTTTCTTAAAAATTCATACGTTTATGAAACACACGTGTCGCGTTAGATTTGAAGATCCTGTCCAGGGCGCTAAAAGGGTCTTTCTCTTAAGCCCTCCAAAGATTATTAACCCTTGTGTAACGGTGACAGGGTCACTTAAATGTGGATGTGAAATAATTGCACAACAATAAAATAAATGTACGTATGAAATACATACGTATGAAATAACTAATAATATATGTAGACATACATCGATTGCAGAAAATATTTGCGCGAACATCGACTACGAAATATATTCACACGTGTCCTTGTATACGCATATTCTCCAAAATAAAATGTTTGTTTTTTTTTGAAATCAGATTTCACATTTCACTTTCGCAATAGGTATTAAATCTTTATAATCGTACAATTAAATTAATCTAATTAATTAATGCATGCCTGAATATTTTAATAAATGCCGTGCAGATAATACTTGCCGCTTAATATTTCTCTCGTCGAATTATCACGCGCCGGAATAATTGAAACAAAAGAAAAGTCTGCCACGAGAATTCACTTGCGAGCACGTGGAAAAGAAAATACACTAGTCAAATCTAACTTGTCGGCTCTAACTCCGTCCTATGCACGCGAGCATAAAACTATCCACTGTCGGGGGGGGGGGGTGGTGATGGTTAAATCCGTGGAAATGCAAATACGTACGGATGCTTGAAATACGTAGGGTCTCGCCAGTCTCGATGGTAAATTAAACCAGAAATACCGTTTAACATCTCCATGTAACGGTGGGGAAGGAACGGCTTTTTCCATTTATACGACGGCGGATCGATATCGCGACGGTGCAAAAACAGATTCGGAGTTTAGAATCGCAACGCAACAATCTTGTGTGCGCGGGTCGTACACGGCTATACGATGCTCTGCTTGGATTTCGCGAGGATATTGAAAAGGGTAAATAGCGATTGACAAACAAATCCGCGGCGCGGGTACCTGGGTGTCCCCCTTTCTTTCTCGAAACTGGGCTGTCGAACGATATTGTCAATTTGTCGGTATTGTCGTCGGTTGTTGACTGTTGTTTGTGATTTTACAAAATATCATACCGCCGCCAGTTTTTACCAGCCGACGAAATATACCGCACCACGGATTATTTAATTATACACGGATACACGCGTGCACGCTGCACACGCGAAGTAGACCTAGACCGCCGGTTTTTTCCGTCTCTTCCTTTTTTCTTTCTCCCCTCATTTTCTCTTCCTTTCCTTCTTTTTTTATTTTTATTTCTCTTTTCTTTTCTTTCTTTTTTTTTCTTTTTGTTGGTTTTGTTTCATCCCGACGATAAAGCGTTCACGGGTGGAAGAAAATGAGAATCGTTAAAGTGGATGAAGTACGTGAAAGGAGAGCAGAGTTGAAATAACGAAACTGCGGCAGTTGCCCGTTAATGAAAAGAAAACATAAATAGTAGCAAAAGAAGGAACAATGGCGACTTGTAAGAGAAACGAAAGGTCACGAAGGTGAAGAAGAGGGATATAACGGCGGTGTTAATGAGAAAAAGACACACCGCGTACAGGGGTACGGTGATGTAACTCTCACTCTTTTCGCTTCCTTTGTTTCTGATTAAAGTCACCGAAAATAACGCCTGCAACCCCAATACGTACGTACGTGTACAGCGAATGATAACTACGAACTGACGCGTACACGTATAGTAAACGAATTCAACGAACTTGAAATCCTTGTAATTTTTAATAAATGTGTTTCATCCACGCATAGCCGTGTATTTAAATATACACTATCGCGCATAAATAATTGGACAACGCTTGATGTAAGCCTAAGCCCATCAAGGTCTTTATATTTTTGTTTCATTTCTATATTTACGATTGAATATTTTTCTACTAAATTTTGTTACAAGACTAACAAGGAACATATCTTCATTTCTTCATTCTTTCATGTTCTTTTATTTCTTTTTCAATATGAGAAGACTCGAAGGGACATACTTAAAAACATTAAAATAATGATTTATAACTATTATCTATTATTAACTATCAAACTAAAAATCGTTCACTTATAATACTTGAAGATCCTCTGAGTTAAAAGATCCTAAGAGCTGAAAGAGAAAGTGTACTAAAGACTACTTATAAATATTGTAGACACATACAAACACGACACAAAAGCCATACTAAAAGAAAAAGACAGAATAAAGATATTATATTTATTATAAAATTTACTTATATAATATATATTTATTATATAAATATAATATAGACGCATATAATATATATACGTAAAATTACACTGAAAGATATAGAATTGTACTAAAAGATATAGATACGAAGACTATAACATATACAAGAGCTATACTGAAAGAGAAAGACAAGATAAAAACATTGTTATATAAATGTAATAAATAAAAAGGCATATATAATTTGTATAACACCACACTAAAAGATATTAAGACTTTTTGGAAAGCAAAGGATAGAAAGAGTAAAGATAATTGTAATAAAGATAATTATACGCTAAAAGACATGGATATTAAAATTGTAGACATACAATGTGAAGATAATTACACACTAAAATACAATCTACAAAAGTAGATATTAAAATTATAAAATTATAAACAATACATAAAGGACAGAAAGACAAAGACGAGATAAAGATATTCTTTTATAATATATGAAAAATCTTTTTGTACGAAGAACACGGATCCTTAACGCGACGTTCAAAAACCGCGATCATTACTGCGGAGGAAATAAATTATGAAAGAGACAGGGGAAGGGATGGGGTGTAATTGAAATGCAAAATTCGTTTGTGCGTGCTCGACTCGAACGGAGGAGGTAACGAATTTTCTATGGAGAGTCAGCACGAAAAAGAGCAACGGCGCGCGCGCGCCCCTCGCCGATCCAGCCCGTTACAAATACTTACTTCGGAATCAAATAAATTTTACGGTAATTACGGCCTACAGGGTCCTGGAGAATCGTTGCATACGTATATATAGAATCGATAGTTAACTCGTCTTTTCATTCAGCCGAACTTTCAGCAGTCTATTCTAGCGCACTTTGGCGTCGGGCGTGTAACGAAGTTGTTAGCGAGCGAGTAACAAAAGTAGTTACCTGCAACGGTGCAGAAAGTTAAATTCGATTCCGCCGGTTGAAGTTTAATCGTGTACGTACCTACGAACGATAGTAACCAGTAGACGGATTGTTCTTTTGCGGGGTTAAGGTACACGACGAAAATTTCGAAGACCAAGACCAAGTACGAGTGCAAGTACAAGTCAAAATCTGTCGAAGAAAGGAACAAAGAAGCAAACGGCCGAAACTTCTGTCTCTCCTCCGGTTTGTTTCTCTCGGCAATAATTTTCAACTTCAGGCTCCCGTTTAGCTTTTTCTTATATACTATACACACACAACATGTGTATATATATATATATATATATATATATATATACATACCATGTATATCATAATGGTAGCAATGTCCAAAGTCCTCGACTTTGTCATGAGAATGTGCTTAAACTTTAAACAGTGTCCAAATATTTAAACTTTGCACTTGTGAACTCCCGTGTTGAGTATCGTTCGTGTACTCGAAATCCTTTGCTCCGTGGGAAAGGTCCGACAGAAATTCTTACGCCTCGTTCGTTACGTAAGCCTATTTCGAAGGTCAGGCGTAATTACGATCTAATTTTAACCTCGTTCAGAACCCGCGGACCTGGTATTTCAATTTCGAAACGATGAATAATTATGTCGACTGCTCTGACAGTCCCGAGTTTCTGAAGCTTAACGTTTTGCTTAGAATTCTCGAAAGATATCCTTTATAATGCAATTACAATCGCAAACAATCTATAAATAACGCTAATTCTGTTTAATTCTCTCGTCAATTAGACTTTTCTTGTAGTTACTTTAACTTAAGAAATCGTAATCGTATGTAATTACTTTCATTTAAAAAATCGGACGAAAATTGTAATACACAACTTTATTTTCATTTTATTTTACCAAAATGAATACTATTGTTGTTATTATTTAAAGTTAAATCTTCGATGGTATTTATCGAGGGATCTTAAATCTCTTTTCCTTTTTTTTTTTTATATTTTGAACGTAATATTTTGTCATGTTCTTCCGTATCATTCAAATTATCATTATCATTATTTATCAATTTTTGGCTACTCGGTTTCCGTCCTTTTTTTTATTATTATTATAATACCAATTTCCCATCTTTTCTGTACGAGTGATTCTTCTTCTTTCATTTAAAATGATCATTGATATATTCTATTATTTTGCTAAAACGAAATGTATAATTCAATTTTGAAAAAAAGTTTGAAAATTTTGAAAAATTTAAAACGTAATAGATACATAAATGCGCCGCTACTGTGTATAAATAATTGGACACCCAGTGCAATTCCATTGAAATGTCTTAATGTTTCTCTTACATGCGATAGTTACGATTGACGAGTGTTCCTTTATTATTAGCTTATTCCTTATCATTAGCTTTCTGGATTTTAAAATTTATAAACATTCGTTTCCAACAAATAATACACGAGCTTTGACGAAACTCTTTAAACTTCAACAGTTTCCATTATTAAACTCAACTCTTAGTTAGAAATACGTGTTTCGAAATCGTTTTAAAATTTCAACGAGGAAGACACACTCAAACTCACTCTGCGGTGACATATTCAATATGACCGCAATACAATATTAACTATTTTATCCGTGCCTGTACACGTCAAGATCGAATCGCAGAGATTACATCGAGATTGAATCGCAATTCCTGTAATTTAATGACAATTAAATTGTTCGTCCGGTAATAATGTTAAGATTGAAATTCGCGATTCAAATTTGAGTCGTACTTTACGGTTGCGATAATTTGGAAGCGTTTAGCACTTGTGCACGATAGTGCATGGGGCAAAGAGACCCGTGTACCTATACAGTTAACTGGATGATAGCCTTAAATCGACGTCATAACGAACTTAGTTTTAGTTTATTATTAGTTTATCGCTTTGGTTTCATTTCCCCGTAGTACATTCGAATTCAGCATCCCAACATTGCATTTCTCTGTGGAAATCAACTGTGAAGCTAATCGATAGATCGTCTAAATTCGGGACGATTGTTCCGATGGGAGGGGGGAGGAAGAGCTTCCTCTTCTCGTTCTCAGCTGCGTGTGTAAACCGCGAAATAATAATTCTCGGGAGCATCGAGCTACGAAGATTTCCTCGATAATCGCGGTCGCGTGCTCATTTCAATTAAAGAGGAAGAGAAGGGAAATTAGAGCGAATGTTAATTGTAAGATTACGGAAAATTGATGAAAGGGGCGCGCTTCTTTGGCGCACTTGAACGAGCAATAACTTCATAATTGGGTCATTACACGAACGGTTTATTGATCGCGAAATTCAATTTAATCCCTTTCGAAGATGTGGTCAGCTACGAGTTCGCCGCAACTACAAACTGTGGCACAAAAGATATCTCGGAATAGAATATCGTTGAAGCAAGGATGAATCTGATTGGCGAGAAGTCATCCATTGAAATGAAACGCCCGTTTTTGTTGCGTAAAATAATACGTATGTACAATAATTCGTATTAGAATTCACGACGTTGTTTCCAAAGAGAATACTACTCTATAAATGTCCTCGTAATAATCTCATTGAATTCATTGTTCTTAAATGTCTATCATCTGAAACAATTTCATTTATTTGATGCATCTGGATTTATGCACGTGAGAGGTGATGATAATGTAAAATGATGTTCAAAGTTTAAAAGTTTTAAATTTTGCCGGGAATTTGGGTTAATGAGCAAGTTATGTTAATTTTATATGAAACACATATGTACTATATAATACATTTTGATATAATAATTAAAATAATAAAAATTAAAATAGTTAATGATTGATATGTATAAATATGTCTATTAATATATATATATATATTATATATATTAATAATTACAATATATAATTATTATATTGTATATACATATAATATATAAGATAATATCGTATGTATATTAAAACATACACAATATATATTAATATGTATATATGTGTATTGAATATATAAAATGTATTATAATATATGTATATATTAAATATACGTATAGATTTTATGTACATATTTAAGACATACAAAAATGAATATAATGGCTTGCACATTCACCTAAAATTTTCATACAATTTCAAATTATATCACTTTTTATACAAAAAAGACTGTATGCATTAAACAAATGAGATTTTCCCTTCTGCTAACTACGATAATTGCTTTGACGCATTAAAAAAAAAACAATTAATTTGACAACAAATACACAAAGCAATAATTTCTGTAATACCGAGTAGTGCCCGAATGTTGATAACCAGTCGCCGAGGATATTTTTTATAAAACACATCTACGTTGCGCTACGTTACTCTCATCGACAAATAAACTTCGATAAAAGCATTGTATGTACACACGTGTAATATATACGTATAGTGAAGGTTACATTTTTTTCTTCACGAAGATTATATTTCTTTCAAAAAAAAAACTTGCGAATTGCAAATTTCACGAGCCAGACTAAACGGATGATTGATCAGCGGGAAGTGCAGTTACGTGTCTGCAAATATTAATAGTAAATACCACGATGGTTGTCCGAGAAAGATGAACCGGACGATTTCGTGGCCGATACTTCCGAATCGAAACTGCGTTTGTTTAGGATCGACGTCGATGCTGCGCGAAATTTACCTGCCACATTAGTCTCTCGGTGATCCAATCGAGTATTTGCATAATAAATGTCACCCGTGTCGGTGAAATATCGCGTTGCTTAAGTACTAGTAAACTCGTAATCTGCCGTGTACACGTTTATCGTCATGAACGTTCGTGTGCATTGTATTCGTGTGTGGATGCCAATAATGCATTAGTGCGTCACGATATACGTAAATGTTTTAACAGTTTTAAACGTTTCTCGAAAGTTTTTTGTTATTATTAATTTCGTATTAGCGAAGTTTCGTTTCG
The DNA here is from genome assembly GCA_032399595.1 of Tetragonula carbonaria. Lineage (NCBI taxonomy): Eukaryota > Metazoa > Arthropoda > Insecta > Hymenoptera > Apidae > Tetragonula > Tetragonula carbonaria. The sequence goes on along the minus strand of JAUCRC010000012.1, from coordinate 483,768 downwards.
TATTAACGCATCGTTCACGAGTTTGAAAATTGTTGCTCAACAGTGTGCTCGAGTTTCGATAGCTCTCGTCACGAATTTTTTAAATTTTCATGAAAATTTCATCTAAATAGAAACTTTTTTCGTTTACCAGATATTGTAATAAACATTGTATTTCTTGGTATTTTATATATATATAAATATTTATAATAATAGTATATATATATATAATTACATATATTTATATAATATTACATATTAAAATTATATTATATACATCTTAATACGTAACACGTAAAATCTGCAGTCTATTTCTAATTTACGATGAACAAGAAGAAATTAAAGCCGCAGTGAGAATCCGTCTACTTATTTTAATTACACGTTTCCGACTTTTAATTACCGGTTGTAAATTTTTTTCTATTGAATCCACTTATCCGAACGTGAACTTCTATCAGACGAAAAATCACAGCAATTAAATGTTACAACTACTAGTTCTTCTTATCTATACAAAAATAGATAAATAAATAGATAAATAGATAAGAGTAAAATTAAATGACTATTTCAATCATTTGTAAAGGTACGAATCAACAAACTATAAAGTATTTACGAGTATGTAAATATTAAAATAGGTAAATTATACGATTGCAAAATAATTATTCATTCTTCTTATCTACGCAATAAATAAATAAATAAACAAGTACGACAGAGATAAATAATTATACTGTTTGTGAACTCACAAATAACAAGCAGAATTAACGAGCCCTTGTTATACGAACCTCAGTTACACGAACTGATTTGTTTTGCGACAGGTTTGCACATAAACGGAGCTTCACTGTGTTTCTAACATCGGCGATGTAAGCGATAACAGCGCCTTGATTTTGTGTATCTCCCAGAATCGATAAATAATTCGGTTACTCGAGAGATGATTTGAAAGGAAAAAAAAAAGGGATCGTTCGTTTAATCTTCTTACCTGTTTACACAACGGCACACCGTCGTTCCGCCACGGTAAATCTAATAAAACAGATTACGAGGCGGGGAAATAACGATTTAATTGATCTGTGTCGAGCGTGTCCCCCCGCGACAGTACGTACACGTACAGGGGATACAATCTAGTTTACAGCGATTCTGCATGCAAAAATAAGCCAAAAAAGAAAGAAAAAAAAGGAAAAAATAGTAGAGTTTTCTTCACTGAAGCTTTCGCTTCACCGAGGAGATCGAGATTAAAAATTTGTCAAGTGTACTTGAACTTGGCTAATTCCGAGCGAGTAATTGACGTATTCTGGGAACATCCTTCGTGAAAATACGCGTGGACTAAGTTTTTCCCGCTTGAACGCTTCGCTTTTAATCCACAAATGTACGATTTTCTTTCTCTCGTTTAGTTTAGGATTAATGACGTAAAACGTTGCATATTTGCAACGATTCAAGGGTTAAGAAAATTATGACTCGTTGAGAATTATTCTTGAAATATTTTCAAACTGAATTTTTTCTACGTTTATTTTCATTTACTGTAGTCTTCATTTACTTTCCTACGTAGAGTATTTATAGTAATTTTCTGCCAATTAGTCGATTTAACTTACAATTAGACATACTTAAGATGTGTTTAAAATCGATTTTATACTGTGAAACTAAAGTTTTTATATTGGTACATCGACTGAAGACGCTCCCTCGAATCCGAATATCGATATATTGATCGGCCGTTTCGTTAGCAACTGACAGTATATAAACAGAGAGTCACTATTCGATCACCGAATTGTACGGACGTTCAGATAGTGTATTTCAGATGTGATAAATTTTATCTATACAATAGAGATTGCGTCAATTCTCGAGCGATGTCGAAACGATCCTCTGCAAGGCGCAACAATATTATAAATTGATTTTGATTAAAATTAGATTATAATATAATTATTTAGATTATAATATAACTACAAATTATAGGAGTCGATTTAATTCAGACATAATTAAGAAATATTCAATATTGATTTTAGATTATAGATCTAAATTTTACACTAATTTATATTATACTATATTACGATAATTTTAATATTTTATATTAGTATATTTTGTATTACTAAACTGTATTATAATTATACTATACGCATTGCTTCGTCCAGTCGAAAATCTCTATAATGCACGTGTCGGGACGTTTATCGATTCACGTGGCATGTGCACGCGCGTATTAAGAACACGGATCTTCAACTCCTGAATGCACGTTTCACGTGCCACGTGTACACGTGTACCTTATCTTGGTGCACGTTTAAAACTGTTTTATACGCACAGAGTGATATATAAATGCAAAAAAAATAGTTTAGATAAGAAATGAATAGATTTTTGAGCAAATCACAATTCAGGTTCAGTAAACGAACGCGCAGAGAAGTCATATGATACATATTTTTTGATCCTTTGATTCAGCTCGAATATTTTCTGTAAAAAAGCATTAATCTACGTATATAGAAAAATTATTAGTTTTCGAGGTAGATATTTTAACTTCAATTTTATAAAATTTATGTACGAAATACGAGGACAACATGAATACAAAAAATACTGTCTCTGTTTTTTCTTGTCCTTTGTACAACGGATTTATACGGATTTTTATAATATGTTATACCTATATAATATGATGTAGTCATATATATAAAAGTCACATAATTCAAAAAAATATGGTTTTTTCAAGAGAAGTCTTGAAAAATATGTTTTTCAAGACTTTAGACAAAATTAGATGGATTACTTTGTTAATTAAATATAATTAAATATCTAATATGTAAATATGGATTAAATATGAGGAAAAATTTTATCATTGGTCAAAAACTGTCTCTGTAATATTTTTATCGCGACAACTCGAAAATCGCGGCTTTTGAATAGTGTCGTTTTCTCCGTAATACAACGTGTACATGGATAACCATCTTCTTCAGCTAATGTTGATGAACTTCTGTTTCAGATGACCTCTTTAATTCCGGAAACTCGGCAAGCGACGACGTTGAAGGTGAGTCACTTTTAGTCAATTTCGAAAGTTTCTCGGGGGAGTTTTAATTGAGTGTGTTTAGTATTCATCGACTATTGAATTTGAGGGATCCAAGTGAAATTACACGAGTACGCTTGTGTTAACGAACTATACGTCTCGCAGCTTCCAATTTGTCCGGATTTTTACCACTGCGTCGTATTGATATAAAAAAAAAAAAAAAAAAAAAAAAAGAAAATGGTAAAAAATTCGTGTTTTAGACTCGAAAATAACATTTCCCAGTTATTCGAGAATATTAACGCACTTAACTAATCAATTTTAATTAATTGTCTTTATATTCTTTGCTCTTTGAAAATTTTAAATAATAAGAATGAAAATTTTAAATAATAACAATACTTCTTCAAAGTAATATCTTTCCAGTTATTCCAGAATTAATTTACTTGAGAAAATAATATCAACTCAACATTATTGGCAATCTGTCGTTTCATTAAGCGTTTAATTACCATCTACAGCGAGATGCAATAATTAGTTATTTTTTTAAAGCAAGAAATGCAAGAGAAAACAATACATCGAGAAATAGGTGAAGTTAATTCGAAAGAGGAAGAAAGAGGAATATTTTCATAATATTTCCATCTTCGATTCTTTCGTAACAATGTGAAATTGTAATTACCGAGCGTCAAAGAGTTATAAATTATTCTACAATAATCTCGTGTCTGTCCGAAATCAAAACTTTCCGACGTGGGATTGTTGGAAAAGTACATTTGCATCAGAAAAAACGTAAATTCTTTATAATATTTTTTGCAATATCTGCGTTATTCCACATTATCATTGTTATTTTCTTTTTTTTTTTAAATGTCGATTTTACTTCAAACGAAGCAAACAGCTGTAATAATAAATTGAAACGAATACGTGGAAATCTCATTTCTCTTTACGCCGAAACGCGAAAATTTATTTAGTTGGCTATTTTTATGTTATTGACTGACAGTTATTAATGCAAGCCGAGTTGAACGATTGTTGCACATCTGTCAATATAATATTTTATAATATCCTTTGTTACTGAAAAGAGCGTGCAACAACGGTTACAAACACAGTTTTACGCATGATAATAGAGTATAACAATAATAATAAGAGCGTAATGCGTGTTGACTGACAATTGCTTTGTACTTTTGTGGTGATGGTGGTGGTGGTGGTGGTGGTGGTGTGTGTGTGTGTGTGTGTGTGTGTGTGTGTGTGTGTGTGTGTGTGTGTGTGTCCGTTCACGGAGGCTAATTTCTTTGCTTTGTGCAGAAATGAAAGAGTTTCGCACGGTGCTTTTTTTTTCTTTTTTAAATTCTAATTACATGTGTTGGAATCACGGTGAAATCACGCGAGCTGTATTTTGGAATTTCCGTTACTCTCAAGAAGGGGTCGACTAAACGACCATTGTTGTTCATTCTTAATGAACATAGCACTTGCGCACTTGCTCTCATTGTTAACGGAACAACAACGAGCGTGGAGATGCTTGGTATTATCGAGTACCAGCGGCAGTAATTTTGGGGGAATATGTCTGTTGCTCGGAAGAATAGAGGGAAGAAGAAGAAGAAGGGAGAAACGTTTCAAATGTTTTTCGCGTGTACAGTCGAGCGAGATCGAGTGGAATAGGGTAGCTTTTAACCTTCGGGCGGTTCCAATGGAATCGCTTGAGCACAGAATAATCGTACAATTATAAAATAAATATACCTAAAAATAAATATCGAATAAAATAAATAATAATATTCGTAGATACACAAAGAGTCGGATTTTTTTATCGGACATGATATCTCATTTTCGTAATATGAGATTAAATGGTTTGTAAGAATACAATTACAAATACAGTCAGTCGCAGAAGCTTATATCGTTCATTTGTCAAATTTAAAATAATTAAAATGAAGAAAGAACGGATCTAATTACTTTGTTCTAGTTAAAACTAGATTTATAAATGAAAATTTCTGTACAATTATTGTATGAATGGTAAACCAAATGAAACTAATTATATATATTCTATTATAATTACAATAATAACAATAAAGATAATAATAACACTAAAAACATAATTAATGTATCTATAATAATGGATATTGAGTAACAACAAACTTTACGATTGTTTTGCTTTATTTTCCAGTAAACAGATTAAAAATATTATTATCTTTTCAAAATTCGTATAACTTTAACGAAGAGAAAAACTAGCACGTTAAAGTTCTTTAAAATTCTTTAAAGATATGTATAGACTTTTACGACTGACTATATATAATAATGTACATATTAATTACCTACAAACTTAGTATAGGTATAACACAATATTACTACTACATATAGTACAATAAATACAAAGGTGTGCAAATACTTTCCGCAGCCATTGTATGCTCCTTCTTTTAATTATTATATGCTATATCATACATTCAAATCGATATACTGTAGTATAATAATATAATATTCAATACTATGCTATACTATAATATTGAATACTATACTATAGTATTCAATATATCATAGTATAATAAACACAGTGGTGTGTAAATACTTTTTGTAGCCATTGTATGCTCCTTTAAATTATATATATATATATATATATATATATTTTAGGGATATAATTTAGATGATTTATTATATTAAATAATAAAGAAAACGGAAACAAAACAACAAATGATAAATACAAGATAGACAACTCAAACAACAATAATTCGAATAAACTTTAACGACACAATTAATATACAACACAAATTACTCTTTTGACCACACTTATTCAACACTCTTTTTCGACTCTCTGCTGACACGCACGACTTTCTTCTTTTTTTTAAAAAGAAAAGCGCTCAGTGCCAACGCTGTGCTACTCACATCACACTCATACTTTTCATTCACGCATCTTCAGCAAACAGGCCATCTGTTAAAAGTAAAAATAACTAAATATATAACTATACACAATAATTTCGATACTACATACATACGTACATACATACATACATACATACATATATATATATATATATATATATATATATAATGTATACAATCATATACTTCCAATATTAAATGATATTAAAATAAAAATAATAATGTTCATCGAGAAACAAAAAAGTAATAAAAGGGAATAATATTATCGAGTCAAATTTGACGTACAAGCATAAAACTGTCCGCGTTTGGCAAAGAAGACTCATCAAGAACAGATTTTGAATCGTATAACAAGAGGAAGAAACGAGCCTAATCTGATCGGTTTTTGGTTAAACGAGAGCAAAAGAAGGGAAATGGTAGGAACAGGATGACGGAGTGGACGGTCGCGTGAGGCATAAGGATGGAATTGAATTATTGTTGAGGGGTGGCGAAGGCGGAGGCGGAGAGGAGCGGTCGCAAGGGTCAAGCCAGATCCACGAAACAGAAGGAGAGCTAATTCAATTTCGTAGGCGGACGCTTTTGGTCTTTTGCGAAACAAGAACGAAAGAGCAACAATGCCGCGATAAGAACTTTCCCTTTTTAGGCGGGACGCGTTAGCCTCTTTCACGCGGTACATTACAGTCAATGAGAGAAAGGAGAAAGAATGAAAACCTCGCCGTGGTGCTGGCCAAACAACAAAAGAAACCCAGTAAATATCGCGAACGCTCGCGAGGAGGAAGTTTAGACGTTGTGTCGGCGCTCTCCTTTCTCTTTTCCTTTTCTCTCGTTTCTTACTATTTTCCTTTTCTTTGTTTGTTTATTCGTTTCTCTCCTTTCTTCTTTATTTGGATTCCTTCGCCGCTTGAAATGCTTTTAAAACACGTATTTAGTGAACCGTATTTGAGAAAAGCTGCTTTAAGGCCCAGAGTGCCAAAATTGCGGTAAAAACAGTTGCGGGTAATTAAATCGTTCCCTCCTCGACTCGGGCGTGATTTAATTTGGAAATGCAAATGTTGTTCCTTTGACGCGTGCTCTCGATCAATAAAGCTACTTTCGCCAAACGGTTTCGTCAAACGGAGAATATAGGGGGATCGACGATTTTACATCAATGTCACTCGTTATACGGAGAACTCGGAAGCCAATTACTAAAAATAACTCGTGCTGCGCAAATGTCCTTTTATTGTTAAAACTATTAGTTGACGGAACAGCATAGTCACTGTTGTAGTACAACGTTGTTACGATATTATAATTAACTTGTTTCATCGGCTGAAGGTTTGCGCAGAAAAAAGCACGCTTCTGCGGCACAAGTTATTTTTAATTGAAAGTGACTTACACTGATTGGCATTTGAGCCTTTCATACGTATTATACGTGGAAATTAGTACGTAGGAATTAATCGGAGTGTTTCAGTTGATAATAAAATAATTTGGTTTACTTATTGGGTAACATGTCGAACAAACATATCAAGAGGTGTATGTTTAAACCCGAATGTATTATTAATCTGTTGTATTGTTAAACGTCTAGACTTTTGGTAATTTGGTAATTAACTTAAACGGTTAATTCGATGCCTTTTTTAAAAATAAACTTGGTTTACTTATTGGTTTTTTTTTTTTTTTTGGATTATTTCGTGTTGTGAGATGCAAGTTTTCTCTGCGTTTGAGGGAAGTTTTCATTTAATAATCTTCAAATTTTTCAATTTTCAGATTTTCATACTATATTCTTGGTTACTTGAACGCATTTAAATTGCGATTGAAAAATTTTCAATTGAAAATGAAGACGAACATATCGTTATAATATATAATATAACTTAAAATTCATTATATTTCTGATAGAACGTCTAATAGGACGCAGATAGTTTCTGTAGATTCTTGTGCAAATTCATATTTTGACGAATGCGATTAAGTGTGTGTGTGTGTGTGTGTGTGTGTGTAAAACGATATTGGGTTTCGAGTTTTTTAATCACATTCGTCAAAATATATAAATATAGATATAAATAAATAAATAAATATACATATATGTAAAACACGAAGTTTTCGATGTTTTGCACATGGCTTCTACGCGCATTCTACGTTCTGCATTTTAAAATTTCCAATAAACACGCGCGAAGTTTTAATAATAACAAAAGTCCCGGTGCGCGCAACATACCGAGTCGATCTAGCGAAATTAATTTGTCAAGTGCTCGAATTGGAATTTTGAGCCAAGTTGGGAAGCGGGGCGCGCGCGCGCGTCTCTCCCCCCCCAGATATTAGATTCTTTGCTCGATATACGTATGTCAGAGAGTTGGAAGATTTCTCGATCGAAATATCCAGTGGAATTAAACTTGCCTCTCGATCGGGAGTTTAATCGACAAATCCGTCGTCGTTAATCACAATCGGCGTCGCTAATCGTTATCGTCGAAGTTAGATCTAGCGATTGCTGGCGAACGGGGCACAGTTCGTTTCCAAGCGTATGTTATTTCAAGTGACTTTTAGTACGATGCGAGAATCGAGGGCACGATTTTCTTTCAGAAATTACGAAGATATAACATTTCCCCCTTGGCTTACCCTTCGGAACGACGACGATAGATCGAGTCTCCGAGATCGTCTGCTTATCTTCTCGCTAGCCGAGTCGAGTCCCAGTTGCTTTCCTTGCCTAGAAACTGAGGAACGACTCGAGTCCCGGAAGTTTACTTTAGATTTGCTAGTCGATTTCCCAACTACATACTTCGACCGCGATCGACGTCGAAATTTCACTGGTTCACGTTACGTTTTAGTTATTATTTATATCGTGCTTGGAATTTCCACTGGAAAATTCAAAGCTCTTCGTAATATACAGATTTGTGCATAAACGTAGAAATATAAGAGTATAGGATAAAATATTTTTATTTGGAGCTTCGTTTTCGAGAAGATTTACTTTGAATGTTTGTCAAGTGTACTTGAATTCAGGCTAATTCCAGAATAATTAACGGGAAATTATCCTAAAAATAAACGTAGAATAAAATTTTTTCTCTTACAATTAGAGCTTTTTCATTTTCAAGGAAGAAGACTTTGAATGCGTTTCGTTAAAAATTGCCTCGATAAACTTCCAACTGGATTCTCTCGAAAGCGAGGCATCTCACACGAAGATTTTACTCTTTCATTTAAACATTTTTTACTTATTATTTTTGCGCGTAAAATAACCTTCTGTTAATTACTCAATTCTATCGTGTATAGAATTAATTAATCTCAAGTCTACCCTGGTAAATCTTTAAACTCGATTAACTCAAAAACGAAGTCTCAAATCGAAAAATGTTTCTCTTACTTTTCTTCTGAGGAATCACTTTTTGCCCTTATTAGGGGCTAAAAGTTTGACAAGTTTCTGATAAATGATACTTTAACTCTCATCCGTCATCTTGTGTCAATTTCGCGTGTAATTTTCTTGTAAAATATTATTTTTTTTTAAAATGATAAATAATATAAAATAGTAAATAATATAATATTTATAAAACATTATGTTATTTTTTTTCTCTGTTTAAATTTTGTCCAGCTCTGGATTTGTTCAATTTACACATACACACGTACATTCTCTCACTTCATTTCCTTCCCATCGAATCGTGATTTTTCATAGCATTGTAGAATCTTTGTAACTCGTTAGTTTCGCGATCCTGAACGACAGTCAGAGTATCGTTTCTATTCTACCGATCTTTTTCCAGTTTCAAGTTCTCGACAAATATGTGAAAGTCGACGAAACGTCTTGACGTTTTTACCGACTTCCGGAATGCCTCGAATTTCTGCAGTCGATAGTAGTTTCGGTAGTTCGCCCCATTCCAGGCATTTCGACGAAACTCCAGCAACGCGTTATTTCAGATCATTTTCATCCTGTTCCCCTCTCCTCTGTCCCGATGAATTTCCTCGGCTCGTTGAAGCGAAAATCCGAAGGGAAAAATTTCGTGATACTTTCTCCGTCGATAGGACGAAACGGCGGTACCAAAGGTATTAAAATTAAAAATCCTTAAGTGGCATCGCAGATGATTGTAAGAACTTGAATTTTTATTTCATCCTATAATTTTAATATTCCATATCCTATAATTTTAATATTCCATAATATTTTAATATCCTACAATTTTCTACAGTTTTAATATTTCGTTTTATCGTGTAATATTTTGTTGTAGAATTTATATTATATTTGAATTTTTATTCTAAAATTTGACCTTTTTCCTGTGCAGATTAATAATACAATTAAATTAAATCAAAAGTTCCAAGATTTTTGCAAGTAAATTTTTGAACATTAAATGATATATATTCGTACGAAAGTAAAATGAATAACTTACTCATCGACATAGATCTACGAAAATATAGTAATAATAATGTAAAATAATGTACTCTGTTAGGAATAGGCGAACGAACGAACTTTTTACTCAGTCCAATCATCTGTATATCCTACATATCAAAGGCATTAAATCAAATCAAAAGTTCCAGAATTAAGCAATATAAATGCATTTTTTATGATTTTTAATTGAACGTTCCAGTAACATAAATATATATTCGTAGGAAAATAGAATGAATAATTTACTCATTAACACTAGAAACTGCCGATGACCGAGGCATAAAATTTCCCTTAGCGACATTAAAGTGAAAAAATAGAAAAGCTTCATGGTAACAATAACTTGTACAAACTTTTATTTCTATATATTTTAAACACGAATCATCTAAATCTCTCATCTATACCTAAACATAACCTAACTCAGACACGAGATATTTCATATCTGCAAAATTTTTAACAGAAAGTATAAAATTTCCATCAGAGACGTTAAAGTGAGAAAGTAGAGAAGCTTTGTGGTAACAATAACTTGCACAAACTTTTATTTATATATATTTTACGAAAAATCATTTACCTAACCTAACCTAAACATAAAACATAAAACATAAAACATAAAACATTTCATATCTACAAAATTTCTAACAAAAATTATGTAAATTAGTATCATTTTGACCAGTTTGGTAGTTCTAGTGTTAAGTAGTAACGATTAGCGTACTCTGTTAATACATGAGCGAACGAACGTCTTCAGTTCAATACGTTATCTGCGTATCTTTTATATTAAAGAGATCCTGCCTCTTTCCCGTTTATACAAATGAACGAAATGAAATTAAATAAAAATCTGTGTCGCCCGAGCTTGTTGTACGTGGATTCATATAGACGCTCGGAGTTTCGAGAGATCCGTTCAGAGAAGCGTCGGGAATCAACGACGGGAATCGGCGAAGAAATACGTACTTGGACTTGGTATTAAAAAAGAGCCGGGTAGTACATTTACCAATGCGAGCATGCAGAAAATGTGCACCCGTATATACTATAATATACCCCGTGTGCAGCCGGGATTGGCGTTTTTCCTGTTGCTGCGAGAGCTAGTAATCCCCAAGGGAAAGGGAACGCTCGGCAACTGTTAGCCCCGGCTGCGAACCTCGGGCATATTTGCGCCGATAAAACGAATAGATTGTCCCGAGTTTCACGGCAACGACCCTTTTTATCAGGGACTTCTCGAGATGGGTGGGCGAGGGGGAGGCACAAAGGGGGGAAGAAAAGACGGTTCCACTTCGACGCAGCGAAATAGAAATCGCACTGGCGAATATCGCTTGCTTCCGGTGCCGTACTTGCGCGATGAAAGTTCTATCGCGTTTTCGATTAAACAAAGGGATAGAGAGAGAGAGAGAGAGAGAGAGAAAGCTGGACAAAAGGGAAGAAGTAAAAAAAAAGAAAAGAAGAAGAAGAAGAAGAAGAAGAATGTAGAGTGGAAGGAAATGGTTAACAAAAATGATAGAAGAGGAAGGCTTACAAAAGAGAGAAGGAAGAAGAAAGTAAGAAGGAGAGGAAGGGAAAAAAAGACGAAGGGAGGGAATTATTGGCGAGAAGTAAAGTTTATGTCTGCGCGAAGCTAAATGAAACGAAGCTTTCTATTAAAAAATCATTCTGGGCTTAAGTGAATTTCGAAAGTTCGGAGTTGCCGGTTGAAGGTGACTCTCGAGAGCGTCGCCGGATTAATTTGTCCTCGGCCAACGAAATACTTTGCAACTGTTAATTTTATTAAAAATTTATCTTGCTCCGTGATTCCGACCGGCCGCGATAGTGAAACTTTGCCGTGACGCCGCAAGTTCAATTAGCGTTGTTACCTAGCGAGTCTACTCTCTTTTCTCTCGTTTTTTTCCCTCTTTCCCTTTCTTCCTCACCTTTATTTCTCTCTCTCGCTCTCTCGCTCTTTTTCATGAAAAGCTGTTTTGTCGCAGAAATTAATTTCCTTTCCTTGTCTTCTCTCCTCTCCTCTCCTCTCCTCTCCTCTCCTCTCTTCTGTTTTTCAAGTTGTCGTCTCTCGTTCTTACAACGAGAGTGCGCGAGAGTCTCTTACGTATCCGCGGAAAGTGGTGTAATTCGAAAAGCTCGAACAACGATGTGTACAAGTCGGTATCGTTACATCGGCTCTCGGGGGAAATCCGAGCGCTTCATAAAGCTACCGTCGGTCGTCCGCGGGCGAGGGTGAGCGCGAACTCCCGACTGGATGATCCCGAAACAAAACTTATTCGTTAAAAAGTTGCTTCCTCAGCCGTGACAAGGCCATCTTTCTCGCTAACAGCCCCAAATGGGATTATACGCAACGACCAAAGGAAGGAAACAAACCGTAATTATCGCCTGGCGGTGGAATTTCCAAGTGTTTTTGGACGAAGATCTCGAAGGTTTTGAAAGTAGACGTAAAACGTGCATCGAGCCATGTCTTGTGCTTAATATCACTGTCATTTTAATGGTAAATGGTAAATGGTAAACATCTGTGAAACGAAACTTGTCTTTTTTTAAATCCGCGATTTTAATCTACAAATGAAATTATCTTCTTATTCGTTTCAGGTGAATCTTCTTACGTGTCGATGAAGTCGATTTGTTTTGTAGGTGATGTTTTCCAAGTTGGTTTAATTTTTTGGACAGGCTCTATATCCTGCATCTTTTTATTTTCTATAAAAAATTATTGGCTTAAAGCATATTTATTTTTGTCATCTGATGATTGACAAGTAACTAGTCACAATATATTTCTTAATATATTGTGAAAATTGGACTCGTATAATACTTTATAACAAATTAAGAATATAGTTTAAGTAGCTTTACTTATTGGAAGAAATAGTAGTAATTATGACTTATTTTTTTTGGTATAATGGAAATTCATTATGTCCGATATTACTAATAGTAAATAGTGTTACGTTCAATACTACGATGATAAAGTGTATTCAAATATAAATGATTGGATACCTAGTGCAATTTCACAATTTTATAATTTGTAAATTAATAATAAAGTAGAATAAATAGTCAATTGCTATTATTTACTTAAAATTGACTCTTATTTTTCATCGATATAAAACAAAATATACGCAAGTTAAACTGGCAAATGAAATAGGTATAGTTAGTACTTACTATATCAAACTTATTTTTCCTATATATGATTTTGGTTTTACGACACTTGTCAGTTGAGGAACTCATAATGTTATACACATTTTTTGATAGTACATACAAAATGTCCCAGTATTTTCTGTTCAAACGTTGCGAATTTATATATGTATAATAATAATATAACATAATAATATAACATAAGATAATAATAATATGTAATATATACAGATAGTAATAATAATAATAATAATATGATAATAAGAATATAAGATTTATATTCCACAAATCAAAATGAGAAACAGACGTCGTATATTTTGTCGTATTTTACATCGAGGTGTAAAAGATCGTTGGTAACTATATAAAAACGAAGCAGAAATATCGATCTTTTGATGGAATTGCCACCACGTGTCCAATCACTTATATTCAAATATGCGCATGAACGGGTGTTGCACGGACAGAAGTTACACGGACATGGGATAGAGAAACACGGCACAATGCCGTAAATTACACGGATTGAAAACCGGATTCGTACGCTGCATGGCGAGAAGACCCCCTCAGTTTCGGAACGTTTCGCGATTCAACGCGGCGCCCCCCGCGTTAATCTCGTCCGAAACAAGAGTGTTGGACACTTGCGAAACGACGCGACGCGAGTAAAAGCTAACAGAATCGTCGTTGGCTCGACGGGGTGCAACGGTCGGTCTGCTGCCGCGTTCTGAAAATCCCGTTGTTCAAACGGCGCTCACCAATTGCTCGGCAACTTATAATTACCCTGTCCGCCGACAGATTCGATGATTCGTGGAGGGCGTAGATGTTCGTAGATTACGTTTATATCCGACTAATATCGATTGCCAATTTTACGGTTCACCGGCTATCACGAAAATGGGATGTACAAACTTTGCGTTGGACATTAGCGAGCTTAGCTACAATCGATCGATCCGGCCGAATCGGCAGCGAAGAACGAGTTTCTAAACGAACGTTTTTGCGATACGAAGTGCGGGGACGCGAAGATAGAAGGACATGTGAAACAAGTGTGGAAGTGGATGGTCTTCGATGGAATTAAAAAGGTTAAAAAGGAAGATAAACTTGTAACTCTAACCTTTATTTTGAGCGTTTAGTCTCAGTACTAGAATATTGACAGTTTAGATAATTATCTATCAATATAGAGATAATTATAGAATTTTATTGTCAGTAATACAGATAATTATACGATCAATAATAAAATATTAGGGGTACCCATAAGTAATGTTTGTGTTTTTTGATACTGTACACAATTTTATTTTATTTGAATTATTTTCTTTTTTAAATTACTATCACTAGATGGCAATGTTTATTAAATTTGAAAAAAACGACATTACTCATATGGATACTTCTATTAATTGGTTTACTTGTATAGATTCAAGGGGAATGATATATTGCAATGTATTGAATAGATATATGTGTAAATGATTTGTTATATTCTTCTCATCTCAGTTTTTAGATTCACTTAGAGTAAAGGTTAACTCTTAACAATCAGTTAGGTTTTAGGGATTTAAATTAAAACTATAACTTTTACTAAAAATTGGCAAGTTTCATTGAAAATTTACAAAATGTGATTTTTCCTGTCTACGAGGATTATTCGATGATTTCATTTTTTTGGAGACAGGAGAGATCGAGTTTGTTTCTCGATGAATTTAATCAAACGTCTTTCTACGTAATACAATATACGTAAGCATTTGCTTCATCATTGACAATCATTTCATCATCGGATTTTTTTTCTCACAAGCTTTCTTCATATTCGTCATAATTAGGGGGGACAAGGAACAGTTCCATCGATTTTTCTGTCGATTCTCTTTTTTATTTCTATCTATCGACGACCACGTTATTTATACAATGATTATAGCTGTGAATGATCTGTGAATTTACAGAATGATCTGTATAAAGAATACCAAATATGTTGATGAATGATGTATATTTAAATACGGCCACACAACGCCATCGTGCCATTCTCATTTGTTACTAAAACTTTTACTAAAAATTGTTACTAAAAAATTTTATTTATTATCGTGCACATATGTTCAAATCCTCGTTGTCATATGTGAAAAACATTGCGCGTAAGAAAAAAATAAACAAAGTACACGTCGGCAGTCCAGAAATTCACAAAATAAGTTAAATGACTCCTACTAATATTTAGACACTAAATATTTAAAAAACTGTTGCAATTCCGTAAAAAAAAAAAATCGAAAAATACAACAATAAACTTGGGCTCGTTTCAAAGCTGGAAGCCCGCTCGTTTCAAAGTTACATCCGCGATGCATCGTTCCTCTCATTCTACGATACAATAAACCTCCAATGTTTGACTTTTTCAATTATCTCTCGACGCGAATCTTCTCTGTCAAATACGATCATCAAGACAAGTGATTTACCATCCGAGTGTATTGCGATCATTTTTATTTATATGCCACGTGCAGCCATGTAAACCGTGTTGTCGGCACGTTGCATTCACGCGTTGCATTACGAACGAGAACAGCTCGGAGGGAAAAAGTTGGAAAACACCCAGACGACGCGCTCTTATTCATATTTGCATCCGGTTGGTGAAAGCTCTTTCGGTGGGTGCGGGTAATTCCATTCCCGATGGTAATCTTCACCATAGAACGACGAGGTGGGAGGCGTAGTCGAATAAATTTATGGGAATCGCACGAAAGGAATTCACAGGTTCCGAATGTAAAGCACGTTTTCAATGTAAGTGCATTAGAGAAAGTCGGACGCCTTCCCGGTTAATGGGCCCCCGATAATTCAGTTAATCGGTTCATCGACTATCGGGGCGAACGCATCGAATTAGCTTGCAGATTCGTAGTTTCCTTCTACGGATAATTACAACCGGTGCCGGTATTAAGAATAGGGTCAACTACAATTCTGCGAGCACAAAGTTGACATAACTAATGTCTGCGCTAATTTCGGTCCCCTAGCTTATGTCGTACGTAAAAAAAAAAAAAAAAAGAAAAAAAAGAAAACGCAGACTAGTTATAGAAAAAAATTAGACCACGATATTCAACGTCTTTTGTATCTTTAATAACTTGCACCATGTAGAAGAAACAGTTTAATCATGTTCATTAAAATTTTGAAAATCTAAAATTATAATTATTCTAATTATCCCCTTTCAATAACTTTCCGTTGTCGCGATTTTTGTTCGCAAATTTTTATAAAATTGAAATTAAAATATCTTTTAGATTAATAATTTTTCGACATTATATATATATATATATATATATGTATATGTATATGTATATATATATATGTATATGTATATGTATATGTATATGTATATGTATATATATATATATATGTATATATATGTATATACACACACACATGGTAATATTTCTTTTCTTTATTTTTTCTAATTACTTTTTTTTTCTTTAGCGGACCCCTATATGAATAATTATATTGAATAATTTTCGTCAACAAAATTTCCAAATTCGTATCTTCAAAAATAACATGGAGATAAAATTCAATGGTACAGTGGTATTTCAAAAATAATGAGTTGAATAGTACGTTATATTATTTAGTTCAATGTTATATATAATTGGAAATAGTTTATTTTTATTATTATTTTATTAATGATTTTAATAGTTTTCTCGTTTTATTCGTCACTATACGTATTATATATATCTTTTACTATTATATTATTTAATGGTAAATAATAGTACATAATACATATAATATCATTATATTATTGAATTTTTAATACATAATATCATTATATTATTGTATTTTTAGTATATAATATCGTTATATTATTGTATTTTTATATTATTTTTTATTTTATTCCAAATAAAAAGTGGTTTTATTTGGAATAAAATAAAATTGTATGTGAGAATTTCGCGACTCCCAGAGATTGAAAAACAGTGTTTTTATTTTATATATCGGTAATATAATCTGACCCGTTCTTTTTGTCGAGAATCTGCTACTGCAAGAGAAAACACAGTGTGTCAAAATTTCAAAAAAAAGAAAAAAAAATTGAATTTATACATTAATCGAGAAATATAAAATTTATGTGTTTGAAAAAAAAACTAGTGCAATTTAGCTAAAATACAATATATTCGCGATCCCCTTTTACTTCCTATTTTTATCAATCTGTTTATAAACTCGCTGTATGAAATGAAACTACCAGAATTGCATTTCACTTTACATTTCTACCTTACCAAAAATACGCGAAAGAGAAACAAATAGTGTGCTGAAATGAAGGAAATTCACACCGCAAAAAGAACGCAAAGAAGAAAAAAAAGAAAAAAACGAAAAGAAAAGAAAACACTGCCAATAAGAAGAAGAATTCTTATTAAGAATTTTAAATTACAGTATCTTGAAAATGAAAGTACGCGACATGTACACGGACATGCATTTCTCTCTCCAGTATCACACAGTTTTGTATGCTCACTACTAGCAACAATTTTTTTCGCGATATGCAGCCGAGGCTGTATCTTTCTCTGTCTCCGTACTTAGTGAGGGGGAGAATATAGCACAATTTGTTCCTAAATAATGCCGTCATAAGTATGAGTGTCGCGAACAGCCAAATTACCAGCAAAAAGGGGGTCGTTGCGTTATCTTTCTTCCTCGACGTTCGCCAGGAAGACTCGAGACCTCGACGAATTCCCTTTCATTTCACGCTTCTCCCTCCCTCCTTTCCCGTCTTCTTATTCTTTTTGTCTTATTATCTCGAGATTTTCTCGTTATCGGTATTTTTCTGTTCGG
Source organism: Tetragonula carbonaria (assembly GCA_032399595.1). Classification (NCBI taxonomy): domain Eukaryota; kingdom Metazoa; phylum Arthropoda; class Insecta; order Hymenoptera; family Apidae; genus Tetragonula; species Tetragonula carbonaria. Next base: position 465,844 of record JAUCRC010000012.1, on the reverse strand, counting down.
TATGTTTCGTCGCCGGTTCCTTTCCCTGTGGGGGAAAGGGAGAGGAAGGTATCGTTAGCGATGTCGCGACAAGGTTATCACGCGGGTACTATCTTTCGTCATTATCGCGACGAGGAAAGAATAACGGCGGTTTTAAAATTATCGGCGACACCGATTGGCAAACGATTTCCAAAGCGTCGCTGAATAGTACCAGCCGGTACGCGGTCTTTCTCTTTTACTTTCTTCTTTTTTTTTTCTCTCTCTATCTCGGGTCTTCCAGCGAGAGTAAAACGATTTTGTTCAATCGTTCGGCGGCGGCGGTGATCGAACACGATTTTCCCCAACCACCACCGTTCGTAGCCACGGACGCGCATTATGTTCTCCGATATACTCGGCGAATTTAGTTGTAAATGTTCGCCCCGGCGTAATGTTATAAATCTGAAATGAGATTTCAAATTGCGCGACTGACGTTTTGTCGATAAATTCCGTACGCCGGAATTAATTGGGTCAAGCAATAAACCGAATGAGCGACATTAAAAATAAAGCTTACGCTTCGCGATATCAATTTCCTATATATAGCGACGTACCGCTCCTGTATGTTACGTGTGTACGGAGTAACTTATGTGGAGTTCTCACGTGTGTATGGGTCGCTCGAGGAGATAATAGGATCGAGGGCACATTTCGTCACGGATATCGCGAATATTCCTATAGTATAACCAGAAAGGATGCGAATTAGCTTTCCCGGACTGTGAATTTTCGCGTATTTGTGGGAAATTTCAAAGATCCAGATTCAAAAATCCAGAGAATTCATATACAATATTATGATACAATATATAAATAATAGGGTCGATTTTTTGATACTGTACCAAATTTTATTTTATTTAAATTATTCTTTTTACATCATTGTCACTAGATGGCAGTGTTTATCAAATTTTAAAAGAAACGACATTACTTATGGGTACCCCTGGAACATATAATAAAAATAATATAAATATATATTATAAATTATGATACATATTATAATTATATTATAAATGCGTATGCATACGCAATATAGTATTTGTTAAAATATTTAATAGTGGAAATAAATTTCTACTTAGTTTCTCTAGTTTTTCTTATTCGCGTTTACAAAAATATGAAATTGCACAAAAATCGGCAGTCTGATAATAATGTTAAAGATAATATTGATGATTCCTCAATGAATCTATCGTTTGGGAATATATATTCGAATAATACATTTCAAAATGAATAATAGTATACATTATTATTTGAAATAACCATGCGTCGGTTTATTTGAGCATGGAAATGATTTTTCTTTTGATTATTTCATTATTTGTCTGCCAAACAAAACAATTTTCTGTTTTATCTTTTATTTGGTATATTGAATAAATTTTTGTATATTAATACTGTCAATTGCGTCTCATATATTTCATATAATAAGAAATTATTTGAAAACGATCTGCTTGAATCTTACACAATGTAAAGTTAAATTTTTTTCACAGTAGATTTCTAAAATAAAAATATTATTTTTTATTCTAAGTAAAATGTATTCAAGTCGTTGCTCCAAGTGGATCTATTCGGAGGAGAAATTTCAATTGCTATTATCGAAGGAAAACGATATATTTTTTTCCTTTTTTTGAACCAAGGACGATTGCGTTTATAGTGTGCACGCATGTAATATTTATTGGGTTTCATCCGCAAGTACACACGTATACACGTGTTTTATGAATTCTACGAATATTGCAAATACGTTCAGGGTTTATTTATTCAAGGCAAAAAGTGACGCAAGTCAAAGAACCAACCAAGTAATAAGAAAATAAAGTAAAATTTCTAAAGTACAATAGCCATCAAAAAAATCATCTCCGTCGCAAAGTTACACTTTTGCACGAAGCTTTCGAAATGGCCGAAAAAGAAAAAGAAAAATATGCAAAACGGCATCGATTTTAAAATTCACACCACTTTCACGTCAAATGGTTCGTCCGTTAAATATTTATCTTCGCTGTAAAATGACGAAAGACGCGGCTGTCGACGTTCGATTGTTCGTACGAACGGATCGGAACTGAACCCAGCATTCGCCAGGCGAAAGTTAATATTTCACTGGCGCGGCCTTTCGCTGTCACCGCTCCGTTCGATTCAAAATTTCGCTGGGAGGGGGGGGGGAGAGAACAGGAAAGAAAAGAAAAGAAAAAAGAAAAAAAAAAAAGAAACAGGACCAGCGTCGAGGTAGCGACGGATAACGTCGAACATAAAAACGACTGCGACTGCGGCGGCGATTTGTCGGCGTGCATCCGCACGGTGCATGGCTTACGTGCACGTAAATGCCCGGTTAATGCACCGTGCCGAGTTTGCCCTCTAGTAGAACGCACCGCAGAAAGTTCCAGCTTTTCCTTCCCCATCTCTATCGCCGTTCAAGCACCCAACCAACCTCCTCCTCCTCCTCCTCCTCCTCCACTTCCGGCTCTTTCTCCCTCTTCTAGCCCTCGCTATTTGCCCTCGCGATGGATGGACTTGCGTACACACGGTAAAATATGAAACGTGCAAGCATGGCTAGAAGCCATCGTTGCAATTTCCGGGAACGTGCAAGATCCGCGAGAGCTTGATTATACTAGCGAGGACTACGTAGTCTAGCGGACTACGCGATTCGTTGTGGACTTCGTCGGTTTTGTTGCGTGTAATTTCACGGGGAGGGCTCGCCTCGCTTCGATCGCCCTTCCACTGTTTATCTTTCCACTTCATTTTTCCTTCACGGAAAATGGGGCTCCCCCTTTGTCATCGATTAATTTATCGTTCTTTCTCCTGTTCGACAACCCTTCCTCTTGGCGGCCCGATAACTGTCGCGCGTATCGATCGTATCGGCAATGAAAATAGATTTCGAACAACGTCGCGACCCTTTCTCCGTTTAAACCAGTTCGCCGTTACTCGGTCGCTGTACCGGAGCGAAGTATGGTTCAACCCCTGGTTTTAGTGCCAGGGGACATTTCAAAAATTATTTTAATTTCGGATAGTATAGTATCATTGCGGCGCGATGGAGTTTCTTTGATGTAATTGCAAAAGAATGCCAAACAGCTCGATTGCTAAATGCGAACTAGCGTGATCGTATTTTTTTATGACAATTTCATCAGTGTTACACTGATAGTCGATTCAATGCTGTTTGACAGGGAATTTGAACAACGCGATCCAACTACTAACTAAAATTTCTAGTTAATATTGAAATTATCGACGTCAGACGAATACCAACAGATACTTTACATAAACAAGCGAGAGATGTGAAAGAAGTAATAAAAGAAGAATGCAAAAATCGAGCAAATATTACGCGAGTATCTTTTGACAATTTTTCAGTACTATGTATATGTACTGAAATAAGTATATTTAGTTTTCTCAAAAAGTATTTAGATTATACGGAAATATTGTGGGTTCTGCGTAACGCATTGTTATGAAATCAAAAGTTTACCTGCGTTTCGCGAAGTTTAAAGTCAAAATGACTCATCTCTGAGGTATAATAATAAGCAAGAGAAGAAGTACATTACTTTGAGTAGAGAATCCGTCATTTGTGTAAAACAATAAAAGTCAAAAGATATTTTAGAAAATAAGATATACTGAAAGTAAGTAATGATTATAAGACGAGTCATTTTGATCTCAGGTTAACGCTAAAACTTTACCGACACTTGAAAAGCGTACCATTTCTATCAGAGACATTAAAATAAAAAAGAAGAAAAAAAGATAGGAAAACGTTATAATACAGCACCTTGTGCAATATTGTTTACACATTTCACGAAAAATCATTTGAATCTTTAAAAAATGCATTGTTTCATATCTATCTAAAATTACGAATTGATCATTTTGACCATTTTGGTAGATTTAGTGTTAACAATTTTCCGATTTACTATTTATTATACACATCATTACAGAAGTTTTATAAATAATTGTATAATTTTATTATTTCAACAATCGAATTTATAATTGATTTCACAATCAGACAAGCGTTTAAAAGATACGAAGTGTTCTTGTCAAAATTAATATTAATTTCCGTTTGGACAGAAACCAGTAATTGTATGAATCTATTTATTTTAATTATCATTTAAATTATAATGATTATGTATAATATATATATATATATATATATATATATATACACAACATGACATGATTGTTCTAGTGTTAATAGATATTTTCATTTGTTTATTCATATTAATATCTTCGTTAACTGACCAAAGTCAAGTTTCTACTCTATATATATATATATATATATATATATATATATATATGCGACGCCCCCTGTAAAAGTGTTAAAAACGAGCGAGCTAGCGTCTTGTCGAATCTCTCCTCCCTTTTGGTTTTCCAATTCGTAGCCCCGACGTAGTCGACGATGTTGAATATCCAAAGGGTATACCCCGGCCGAGTCGTTTGCGCGAAATACAAAGAAGGGAAGACGTAACGAGTTCGAGGGGTGAGCTAGCGTATGCTATAAAAAGGAAAGTGGAGGAGCTGGGCGAAGAGGGAGGGATCCGCTTGAAAGTACGACCGTGGCCCCCCCCCCCCCGGTTCTCCTGGTTCTCCTCAGTATCTGATCTTTTTCCCTTTAATCTTTTGAAATTCCTCGTATAAGCGTTCCTTATCTTATCAAAATTTAAACTCGCCTCTTGCGTGGCGTTTCTCTCTCTTTCTCTCTCTCTTTTTGCTTGCTCGCCGGCCGCGGACGGACGGACACGTTGAGCGTGATTTAAGCGCGATCAGAGCGGCGAGATATGTTACGGCAATTTAAAAGCGCCGAAGTGGTAGAACGCGACGAGAGCGGACGCTGGCGCGTAGTCCGCTTGGAAGCGGAAAATTAAACGCGAGTATGATTTTAGGTGGGCAATTTATATGTAAATGACCACGAACCATTCTAGCTATATACGTCTCACGGATCTCTCTCTCTCTCTCTCTCTCCCCTTTTCTGCCCCCCTCCTCCTCGTTTGGTTTGGCCACTTTATCTTGAGCACAGATATCTAATAACGCTCATTGTCTCGGTATCGCGATGATTCGACCATGGAAACTAATCCACCCGCTCGCGCGCGTTCTACCAGCGAAATTGAACTCGTACCTTTTCCCATGGATCTCTCTCTGCCGTTGTTACCGAGGGAGTGGCGCTTGGTAAACCACTGCCTCCTCGCAATCTTTCGCCGCGGCAGATCGCCGAATTCGCGTCGATAAACATTGCGAGTAAAGCTCGACTCGCAGACTTGTCGTTTGCGGCGAGAGAACACGATCGATCGCGATCCAGGATTTTATCGGAGAATTCGTACTCAACGATCGGAAGCCTCCTCTCTCGCTTGTTGTTCGTTCCTTCGGTCGAGTAAAGAACGAGAAACAAGATTTTTCTTTTCCTTTCTTTTTTTTTTTTTTCGTTTAACACTAGATTTACCGACGATTGAAGTATAAAATTTATAGCAGAGTAATGAAAGTGAGAGGAACAGGGAAAAATTTAGAATACAATAAGGACACAAGTTCTTCTGTTTATATATTTTACTAAAAATTTGTTCGAGTCTCTAAAGAGACTCGAGACTTTATTATAAATGTATAAAAGTCTAAAATCCCAAAAACTCTATTATAAATGTATTCGAGTCTCTAAAGAAACACTATTATAAATGTATAAAATTCTATAGAGAATTCTAAATTGACCATTTTGGTAGTTCCAGTGTTAATAATCTATACTCGCATCAACATCGCTCGATTATTAATAAATCGAGACAAGTTCTTGTTCGTTCTTCGAGCACGCTTTCACGAAAATCGTATCAATTTTGGATGTTGGAGGAGGACGTTGCATTATTTCGACAAACAATTTCAGTTTATGGGACAAATTACAATTAGAGGATTCCTGTTTTATGCGTGTAGTTGCACGTACACGCGAGTCCGGTTCTCAATCTATGCAATTTTTAATTATTCGTACGTGTATATTTCTGTTTCGTGTGTGTTTAAATGTACGCTATTGTGCATAAATAATTAGACGCCTATTATCATTTCATTGAATGGTGGATATTTTTGTTTCGTTTCCAATGTTATATATTAGCCGATGAATTTACATCTTACTGTGACTGTCAAATTTAGCCGGGAATTTAACGTGGAAAGCACACCTGCGTTTCACTCAAGTTTCACATTCGTTTTTCACAAATAGTTGAATAAAATTTATACGTACGAATCAGACTAAAAACACTTTTTTATTTCAATCCTTCAAATATGTCAACGCCAAAGAGACATGTTATGAAAATGTTTCGCCTGTGTTTCAAAAATCTCTGATGCATGTTAAAAATGTAACTTCATATACCTGTGCATATACGTACACATGTATTAATATTCCTGTTGATGTATCCACGGTTGTATTTTATGGATACATTACTGCAGTTAGTGATTGATTTTTAATTGGAATAAATAGCTACAATGAATAATTAACCGACAGAATCTGTGTAGCTAAAATTCGCCCAGCTATAATATATTCGAAGGTTTCCTGAACTTAAAAGATAGTAAACGCATTTGATAATACTATTATAAAAATACCAAATTAATGATTCGTAACGATTACTATATTATTATCGTGTTACCATAATGATTACTATTTTATAAGAGAAAAAAATTATCAATTAACTTATTTACTGATACACGATGAAGAACACGTTTCGTTCAGTAAAAAAAATCTCTGATAAATAAAACAATTATAGTAAAAATAATTTTTTCATTGAAAATAACGCATACATATGTTAGATAATCTTTATTTAAAATAAATAGCTACGATCAGTTAGAATTTAGTTGCTACTATAAAAGGAAAAAATTGTCAATTAAGTGTAATCATTTACTTATACAGAGGAAAGTATGCTTCAACCAATGAAGAATTTCTGAAATCTGTTCTCAATATTCGACGATTCCTTGAATTAAAAAATATACACTAAAGAGATAGTATAACATATAAAAAAACGTATAGGTTAGATTTAGGTTGTTTAGAGTAGTTACTAAATATACTATACTGATGTAATATTTACTGTAGTAACATACTACTATGCTTTATTAATATATTAAAAACATATCCGTGTGTATTAAGAACAGGGATTTCCAACTCCTTAATACACATTCCAGATAAAAATTAAACTTAAATCGATCTTTATCGATGTTCCGCTTTCGTTTAATCCATTGAGGACTATTTCTTGTCTGATTGACGGACGTTTTAATTTTTTTTAAATTTCGCAAAGTTGCGGGATCTGAACGGAAGAAACAGCGACGAGGAAAATAACAAAAACAGCAAGTGCAATATTTGAGATTAATTTTCGTATCGAAAATTAACGAAGTCTCGACGGTGTAAATGTATCGAGAAGAAATTGTAAAAGAAACGTTGCGGAACGTGTGTTAGCGGATTGATTTCAATTTCGATTGAAAGGGGAGCGAGCAGCAGCGGAAATTCGTTTGGCTGGCACGGGTCCGATCGCGCGATTATTTCATAAACCCGTGGTGCTCGCCATTTACGGGAAACAGATAGCCGCGTGTTTTCCGCGGACTTTTATTCGTTCGCTCGTTTTATTTACCTCTCCTCTTATTTTCACCGCGGACAACTCGCGATAATAACGAAGTCGAAATCGACGAGCGTGTACGCGACGTGTAACGCTTTCAAATGGAACGCGTTGTGGCTACTTTAACCCTTCTGTGAACGCGCGGCGTGAAAATACAAGGTGAGCCAAAAATTACTTCCTACCGAGATAAATCCGTAATTCTTTTTTATCATACATCGCGTTATACAACGTTTGAAAGAAATAATTCTTAAAACACGATGAAAAAAAATTATGTTCGAACTTGAGTTTGAAATTAATAAAATTAATTTTCCCCTTGTATTTTGATGATGTTTCATTAAACGAAAGCATCAAAATGCAAGAAGAAACTTTTGGCCCACCCTGTGTACGAAACGGCGGGGAAACTGCGCGTGTACACCGACGCTCGCAACGATTTGCAAAGTAAATAACGCTTTTAACCATGCGCGTCGCCGCCCGCCTGCTATTTGTTAATTATCGCGATTATGTAACGCGAGCATATCACGGCCCTGTCCGCGTAGAAAGAAACTGCTTACGCCGGTTGTTTGCGTAACCGTGATCCTCCGCCGCTTGTTTCTCATTAATTTGGCATCTGTTGCATCTTGCGCGATACACGCGCGTGACACGCCTCTCGCACACACCTCTCCGCTATCGGGGTTTGTGATATCCGTGATATCAGGGGTGACTGCGCGCCCCTACGTTCCCTCGGCCGGGGATTTTTCTGATTATTCATCTTCCCTGCATCAAAGCTTCGCTCGTCGTATGATAAATAAATAAATAGACATATACGTACATACGTATATACAGGGTGTCCCTGCTTTTTCCGGTTTTAAGGAAAAAAGACTCCTCGTACAAACGCGTACGCTCGAGAATTATTCTTTTGAGACAACGGCATAATAAGTTCTCTGTTACATGTATGTAATAAAACAGCGTGATAAATTCGCAAAGATGGATGGAGATCGAGGAGGACCACTCGGCTTTCCAGACTTCATCACCTCGCGTCATCATTGAAACAAGAGTTGACACACGCGAAGAATTTATAACGCGTTTAATGAAACGAAAGCGAGTCAACTAGATATTCGAGATGTAATGAATTCGATTTTTTGGTAGACGTCAACACTTTGAAACAGAACTAACTAATTGTAAGTAGATAGATATCGTCGACTTTTATTTCGAATTTTCGTCAACTTTGAGTTCCTTAACAGAAGAGTTTTTTTGAGTATATTTCTTTTTTTATCTTCGATCATTTATTGGTGAAAAATAGGGACGCCCTGTATGTCGCTTCGAACGTTTTCGCGATTCGAGCGAAGGTTCCACGTCAAAGGGTTTGAAGTGCTAGGAGCGTGAAAGAAGCGCAAAGGCAAAATTCTAAATTAACTTGTGACGTGATCAACGAGTCTAGTTTTTGGTATTTAATCGTAAAGTGACTAGTGTAAGAGAGACAGGGAAGTGAATGGAAAATGTGAAAGGTATTGCTGTCGTTTCGAAAGATTTCTATTATCTATTATTAATTCAATTATTCGTTGTCTCAAATTTTTATAAATATGAATATAATATTTCGTAATTCGCTGTGTACGAAAATACCAATATCTGCAACACTGGAATAACTAATTCTTGATACGTCAAAATTGATGAGATTAATATCTATAATAGAATAATTATAACATACATTGATACAATATAATTATAATTAATACAATAAATAGCACGTTGATATCTCAAAATAGTATATATGAATCATTACAATTTGGATGATAATGATTAAAACAAATACATTCCTACGATCAGATTTCTGTCAAAATTGACGTAATATATAATAATTATATAACATATATTAATATAATATAATTAATACAATCAATAGTACGTTAATATTTCAAAATAGGTATATAAAAATCATTACAATTTGAACGATAATAATTTGTACAATTAGATTTCTGTCTAAATAGAAATCAATATTAATTTCGAAAAACGTACTTCTTAATAATTGTAAAAATCTAACAATTCATTTTATCGGGTTTTGATGGTTCCAGTGTTAAAATATTTTAATCTATTTAGAAGGTATCTTCCGGCAGAAAATGTAATAAATTTAGATAGGCTCCACGTTCTGCTTTTTGAGCCTCTTAACGATTTAACCTTCTGTGTCCTGAGATGTCCAGTGTGACAGAACAACGGTTTTGTTCTAATCTGCCTGGATAATGAATTTTATCCTAATAGAATATACACATAGGATAGTAGAATAATAAATATATGTCTATCGGAAAATTTGGAAATACTACCCCTGAACAGGAAGATAGCATACGTGCGTGTGCTATCGTTAGATTCTTATGGATCGAATCAGAATCCTCAAAATTGATACGAATGATATATAAACAATGTAGCAGTATGATATTTGTGAGAAAAAAAGAAACTTCTACTCTTTTGTTCGTTTTCATATTTATTAACGAAATCTATCAAATTGGGTCGGTGAAATTGACATTTTGAGCACATTTTCAAAATAATAATGTTCATTGTTGTTTGTTGAATCGAACAAAAGATGTAATACCATGCGTTAATTAATAATGCATGGATTCTCGTTTATTTTCCATTACTTCGAGCATCCATTTTAGCAAAGAGTGCCATAATCTTGCGATACATTATCCCACTCTTCTTTTTCAATTCGAATACCTTCAAATTTTTTTCATAAACCGCAACCTAATTAACTCCGACAATTTTCAATTTTCAATTTTCAATTTGTTTGTTTACGATCGGGGGAGCAAGCTGGCCGATTAAAAATTGAGATATTTTCTGATAAAAAAGAAAATTCTCTCACTACTTTGGCAGTGCTGCAGCATGGAAGATAAAATTTACATTCTAACTTGATTATAAATAAAATTTCGTTTATTCGTTCATGTAAATTATAGATCGTGAGGGGTTGAGATTCAGTCTTTAAACTTTAAAGAAACACTGGGAAAGAGAGCGAAGCGAAGCCGAAATACGAATGATATCGATACAAATATCGTTCGAATTTCCTTTGCCAAATTTATATTTCATATTTTTTTCTAATTTAATTCCGAATCAAATTTCATTTATTCGTTCATGTAAATTATAGATCACCAGGGGTTGAGACTCAGTGTTAAAACTCTGAAAATTCTAAAGGAAATGGGAAAAAAGAGCGAAGCGAAGCCAAACCACGAAACGATATCGATACAAATATTGTTCGAATTTCGTTTACCAAATTTAAAGCGCACATGTTCCGTTCGTAGCGTCGAAACAATTGAATCAGCTGGAGGCGGTGAAACGCTCTACGTTCGTACGTCATGGCAACGCTAGCTTTCGACACGTACGCTTATGCTTTTGCCGGCAAAGAAAACATTCGCGCGGATTATGCGCGATTCGCAGGGAGAGAAAAAAGAGGTCAAGTCGTGAGTGAATTGCAGAGACGTCGATTCAAAACGCTTTCCCCGGCGCTGCTTTAGCGCGAATAATCATCTTGCAAATTATATGGAATCCATTTAATTCCGCTTTGTCGGGGCTTCTCGTTCGACGTATTTACCCATCGATGGAACAATCGACGTGGCAAAACTTCGTTCGACAGTTTTAAACGTTATTCAGCGAATTAATGGTGGATCTGCCCACGATTCTTCTCGCGGACTGTTTTCCCTAGATTATTAAACTTCATCGACGATGCCTCTTTCGCTAATACAGAGCAGAATCTTGCTTATGCGAACTCGTCGAGGGACAGATGTCGAGTTTATGTAACAAGTGATGTATTAGCAAAATCTGTTTCCATAAATGCGACGAAAAGGAGAGAACTGCGCCAATGAAAGATTGTCGATGATTTAAACTGATTTAAACTTTGTGAGAAAAGATGACGTATGACGATCCATACGGTTTTGTTTTAAAGCACGAGGACTCTACATGACAGTTGCCAGTTCGTTTTTACACGATGTAGCAAAGCAAGAGTATTTTTGTTCTCGAAAATCGCAAAAATTCAAGCGTCGCGGAAAACAGTTAAAAAAATTTTTTCCACAACTAAATCCACCGTGGTCTTGAAGTATGGCCTGGATTGAAATTTTCTTTTTGCCAGAAACTCTTAAAATTCACTGTGCGATTTTTTTTAAAATCATTTTACTGAACTTGAAACTGGAACATTAGGGTTTAGATGACAAAGAGAATCTCTTGAATTTCTGTCGTTTAATCCGTATTCGTTTAATACATATTCAACTGTTGTTTAATCCACATGTCGTTTAATACATATTCAACGTTCGATAAAATGATAGAAGAAAATCGTACAACAACTTTCAAGGGATCGTTGTAAAGGGGAGAGCTTAATCTTGATCTCAAAATGATGGTGGATCTAGTTACGAAAAAATCTTTTTAATGTTTTCACACGCGTTTCAACTCGTGCAATTTTCAAGAGTCCATTCAATCGAATATTGACTAAAATTTAGCTCCAACGAAATGGAGTGTTCATACGAACGGAGTTGTTTTACTATAGTATCTCTTGTATAGTATCTCACAGAATAGTACAGACTCGTTTCACCGTACACATGTGCGAGGTACACGCTATATCGAACAAATTGCAATTTCCTTAGAACGGTTCCCGTTTTTTATTCGACTCGAACTTTTTCCTACACCTTCGTTCTGGCCTGTATAGTTAGTTGCACGAGTCAGCGAAACGAGTCGTGTTTTTTTTACCACCTCACTATATCTTTTTATTGCTCGTAATTCATTCTACCTGCTCTCCGGAAGCGTGAAACGAGCCGTGTCTCTTGCCAAATTGATAGCTGATCATCGCGTTGCATTGTTGTCACGGATAACAACCACCGAAGAAAGAAATCGTCGAGATTAGCTTAGGCTCGGTAATCTTCGGATTCTCTTCTTTTTTTTTCACTTTTAGCCGCGTTTATTGCGCTACGTCTCGTTTCACGAGATACCCAGAGTCGACGGATAAAGGGATAGAACGAAGCACGGGGGGAGGAACGAGGAGCGTGAACGAAAAGCCGACTCGCCTTTGAAAATCCTTCTATAATTAAATTGTCTTTTATATTCAGACGAGAGCTGAAAATGAAGCTAGTCCAGGATAAACCTACCAAGTCATTTCGCCGGCCATCTCGGCTTTCTTTCTTTTCCTCCTCCCTCTCTTTTCCCCTTTCTTTCTTTCTTTTTTTCTTTCTCTTCCCTTCCCTTCCCTTCGTCTCCTCTTCGCACGTTCTCCATCGTTCTCCAACTTTTTCTCTGATCCACGTCGCCTCCGCTTAGCACCGCGCGACTTTTTCCTCGACGAATTCTTCTAAGGGTAGATAGAGGCAGAAAGAGTGAGGAGAGGAGAACCGTGACACACACTCCCTTCGACGATTCGTTTCGTTTTCCATACCCAATTTCACCTTCTTGTGAAATGAAGCGCTCCCTCCCCTTCCCCGTCTTTTCTCTTTGCCCCTCATTGCCACCTCTTTTCCACTCCTCATTCGCCATTCTCCACGTTTTTGGCCTCTTCAGCAGATCGCTTCAGACGCTTTTCAACGCGGCGAAAGTTCGTTCGACCGGTATCCCTTCATTTCTTCTTTTTTTTCTCTTCTCTCTCTCTCTCTCTCTCTCTCTCTCTCTCACCGTCCTAAACCATTCTCGAAACGTTCTGGGCCTAGTGCCGATCCTTTGACCCTTTTCTGATAGCTGTCCTTTGTATGTATATAAGTATACGTACCATCTTGTCGACTAGCTCGTTTGACTTGCAAATGTAATCACTAAGAGCATCCATTCGACCTGATCCTTCTATGACCCGACATCGAGGCTCGCTGCTCCGCTTTCCGTATCCACGACGATAGCTATCCTTCCCCTATCGCCACGATGCCCGCCGCCCGCACTCCGTCTCGTGATTCATCGGGTTTTCCCGATGTTTGCTCTAGCCGTTGCGATTTCAGCTTCTGCGGAGGAACGTTCAGTTCTTTTGCCACCCGGTTGGAGATGAAAGATCGCGGTTTCGAACGTCCGCTAAAATGCAGACGTGTATTAAGGAATTAAGAATCTCTGTGTGCGTGTGCGTGTGCGTGTGTTTTTGTATATTATAGACGTCTTTGGCATTGCACGTCTTTTTATAATATATATATTATATACGTTTTTAATATCATATACGCTTTTAATATCATATGAAGTGGCGAACTTCTTCCTCGCCGCTAGCCGCAGGTGCTATTCACTCACACGTATTAGTTATCACTCTGTTCCACAGCGGGCCATACAAACTACTTTCCTTGTGTTTCTTTAACTTTAGCAGCTAGCTAGTAGTAAAGAAAACAATTTACATGTATGGATATATACGATACTCTCAACTGACAGTGGAAGGGAGATCGATGCAATGGAGGGGATAGCGCTAGCAATTAGGAGAGTAGGGACAAGGGCCCGCGGGCAGCCAGTTCGCCATCTCTGTTGTACACATCTTTTTTACGCGCGAAGATAATTCGATGAAATTTTATGAAGGATCGTTACATTGATTCGAGTTTATATAATATGAATTTATACGTTACATGTCCTTTTTTTTTACGTATAACTTTTACAACTCTTTAATGACTTTGTTGAATAATTCTTTTTACACATGTATATTATACGCACCTTTAATATTACAGATCTTTTTATGTATGTTATACATATTTATGTATATTTTTAGTATTACACATATTTATATATATTTTTAGTATTACACATATTTATATATATTTTTAGTATTATATACATATTTTAGTATTATACATGAAGATTACTAGATAAGATTTCGTGAGAATTACCATGTTGGTTTAAATTCTTTTTCTCATACGCAATTATAATATGAATTACATACATCATCTTTAGTATTGTACATCTTTTTAGTGTGATATTTTGTTGATTTGACGAACGTGATATAAATGTGTTCAGGTTAAACTATCCAGTATTTATACTTTAGCTAGAAAGCTCTAAATTATTGCAAATATATAAAATACACAACTCAAATGAATCTTTCTAACAGAAAGGTCTTTCAGTTTCAGTTTAATGATTGGAGTTTATGTTTAATTTATACGAAATTGGTAAATAGGAACTAAATTTTCCTCCGCAGCATTGGAAACAAATCGTGAAATAACAAACAGTCGCATCAAAAATTATATAATTATCGAAATTGAATCTACGTTTGATACAATTGTTCGTTCGAAATCAATGTGGTCCACTTGAGATTTAATTTAATTGTGACGTATATACACAGTTAATAGAATAGCTAATGCCAATTAGTATAAATAAAGATGCAATAATTGAAGGTGGTTGAAAATTAATTTTGTAGATAAACATCCGGGTACCCATGTATCAACGTTACATTACATGAACATTATCGGTCTTTAATACGTTCCAAAATATTCTACATATAAATCATTGCAATTCGAACGATAACAAATTAATATAAATATGTTTGTACAATCACTTTTAATTACTGTCTAAACAAAAATCACTGTTAATCTTGACAAAAATATTCAATTTTCTTTTCAGCAATTCATTATATTCAGAGGTTCCTAATATTCTAAATAATAATAATAATAATAATAATAATAATAATAATAATAATAATAATAATAATTATTATTATTATTATTATTATTAAAATAATGATGGTTTATACAATCGTGTTTCTGTTTAAACAGAGGTCAGTGTTAATTTCGACAAAAAATAGCTGAAAAAAAAATCTGAAATCGATCGTATTGTCAACTTTGATAGTTCCAATGTTAAAAATTACAATTGTGTGTTACAATGTTATACTTACTACACACGTACAATTAATATCAATCCAATCCAGTAGAGTATCTTTGGATTTCTACAATTTTTACAATTTCCGAGAAAAAAAAGTATCCCGATTTTCTCTCCTGCCACACGATAAGTAAAGTCATATTCCAAAAAAAAAAGACTCTCAAAAACTTTCTCAAAACAGAAACTTCACGTTTCAAAACGAGATCAGGTGATTCTCTTTCGCGAAATTACGTCAGTTTGAATTACATCAATGTTGATGTAAATTTTACATCAACGACAACCACAACAATAATCGTTGTTATGGTACAGTTATGCTCTCCACTGTATGCCTGTATGAGTTGCAAGCATCGCCGGCAGCTCTCGTGAAAACGACGACGCCGACGTTTCATCGCTGAAGCACTTTTACAACATTTTGTTTACTGATGTCGTGCAAGTGTTTCGCGAGAGCAAACGTTCTTATCTCAAAGCGCGGCGTGCTTGCTTGCGCGCGCGCGCGCTGAACGTAAATATTTCAAATTCTCGTTTTGGTCGGCGCCCTCCCTGCCCTCGCGTTCCCGCTTGCCTTTTACCTAAACTCGTAAATAACCGCGCGGACGCTCATTTCGCGCTCCTTCGTTTCCTTCGTTTAAGCGCGATTAAATCGTGTTGCTTATCGTGGCCGGTCCGCTTTCCGCTTTCCGCTCACCTTTTCTTTCGCCCGGAAGCCACGTAATCGACGATGAATCGGGGGAGGAAAACGAGCGTCGCCGACCAGCTGGCACCTTGAAACGAAGAGAAGGGGAATTACCGTCAAACTTATCCGCCGCTGCTAAACCGTTTTCAAGTATGTGCCTGGCATGCCATTCTGCGTAGAATTGCTCGAACCTGCGAGACCAACTGCGATCGAGGAAGATCTCGCGGCCAAGTCGTTCGTAGCACTTTAATTACGACGAGAAATAATATAATATACACGCGAAGAAAAAATTTCACATCGTTTCGTTGTATTTATTGCATTATTATACGGTGTAGACCTATCAAAAGTAAACGAACATGTTCCTTTTGATATTCAATTAAAAGTTTCCCGATAGTAATTTAGATCTTAGCTCTAGCCCAAGAGCAGCAGACGTGAAAGTTTGAAAATTAAGAATTCGAAGAACTTGGACGATTATTAAATGAAACCCTCCCTTCAAATGCAAAGAGAACCTATTTTAAAACAGATTGGAACGATCCAATTTCCTACTGAAATGATCTCAAAGTAAAATGAAATAAACGGCAAATGTTAAACAAAAGATAAATGGCAAATGGCAAGAGAAATCATGTTAATTGCAAATTATTAAAATCCTTTTATTTAATCGCTATGTGACATTAAAAATCTGAAATATTGGAGCGAGAATATACGTAGGTATGAACGTATATATCCGTAGACCGTTGATTATTACACGGAATGTAAATAATATGAAAAAGAAACATGTAAATACCAAAATACAAAAATATATAAACACGATAAAATGTCCAAAATATATATAGCATTTAGAATGTAAAGCAGTTTTCTATCGAAATTTCGTTTTTTCTTTTTTTTCTTTTTTTTTCAAATTAAAATGAATAAATCTGCATGAATATCCGCAGTCTAGTGATTTGTGTGCTGTTCTGAGACGTTTTTAATTCCCAACAGCAACGGTGATCAATTTCGCGAAACAAAGCGAAGAGTTGGAATCGCGCGTTGGGTTAAATTCTCGCAGGACAATGAATTGGATCTTCTGTTAAAAAAAAAAGTTTTATCTCGTGCGATCGACGCATAGATATAGATCGTGATGTAAGGTTGAAATCAAATTCCTCGTTGATCTGGAAAACAAGACAAACCCGGTCGAACATCGTTCGAGGAATGGAAAGATAAAGAGGAAAAGTTTGGATCCGTTCCATGGTTCGGTACTCGGCCCGAGACACTCGGATCCTGAAAGTGCTCACGGTCCACCGATCTTGTCACGTATCGTAGAAATCAATGAGTCAACGTAGAGTGACTCGTCGCGCGGATGCGAAAGAAGAGGAGAGGAGAGTTTCGAGGACGATGTTAAGGAGGCAGCCCTCCTTTCTACCTCCCGGAAATGGCAATCTCGTTTCCTCGGAAACCTGATTGAGGGATCCGATGCAAGAGCGAGTTATCCCACGAAATCTTGAAAAAATAAGATTTTTTATTAATTCTGACGTCTCTTGGTATCCAGTTATAGAGGCTCGTGATTACGGGCTAATTGTTGTTTGTAATTTTCAATTTTTTTCTCTGGTTTGTGTCTCTTTTATTTTAAAGATCGTTTATTCAGGTAGTGTTTTGAATATATTTCAATATTATAATATATGCGTATATCGTATATACAATATTACATTATTATGCGACATATATTATACAATATTGAAATATACCTGAACGTATATATGTATATATGTATATATACATTACATAATATATTACACGTATATATACATTACAGACTACAAGAATTCGTTCGATTTAAAAATTTAAATGAAATTCTCGTGATTCTGTGTTTTCTCAACATGAAACAATTGTAACTATGATATATTGCTTTCGATACATTTCTTAGTTGTGACTGACGAATATACTCACCATGAAAAAATGGCAATTTTTTGTGTAATGTATACTCGTCATGCGAGAAAAGTAATTACAATATGTTCCTTTTTTTGTGAAAAAATTTAGAATATTTCGAGACTAGACTTGACTAATTGTCTTTTCACATCGTTTCTAAATATTCTTTTGCTATTAATATTAATTATTATTAATTAACATCAATGAAGTTAAACAATAAAATTATTGATTTTAAAAAAAAAACTAGTGCTGTTTTCTTATAATTTAATTCAATTTTACAGCAGCTGCACACATTCTGCGTGTGACGAGTGTAATCGTCATTTGTGTTCTACCGACACAATGTAGATGCACACTTTTAAAAGCTAAGAGCTTAAAAATTTCCTTACGAACGGCAAATGCTCGTTTTGCCCCTCGTGGTTACGTTGAATCTTTCGCTCGACGGCCGATTAAATTTCAACGGGAAAGCGTTAACCTCTTCCGCGAATAGTTTCGCTTGGCGTAAAAATTTCACGGGATCAGGGAGTAGCGCGAATCATCGGTAGAATAAAACTTCAGTCAGGGCGGATTAAAAATGATTCCCGTTAGCGCAAGAATATATCAAATATTCTCGAGCGTTGAGTCATAAATTAGACACTATAGCGATAGTTCTTGTCACTTTATTTTGGCAATTTTAATAGAAAAATACCACGTGTTTGCTAGATCAAGAATTTCCAAGTTCGCCCGCCGAGTTAAGGCAACATATATGTTAAAAAAAAAAGAAACGTGTAAATTTAACCAAGTGGTTAAAAATAAATATAAAGTTTATTAATTTAGGAATTGAAGTCCGAATACGGCGTTGACAAAGATATATTGATCTCTCATTATATCTGCACGGTCTCATGACTCCAAAACATCTTACCCTCAAATCTCTATCTTCATTCACATTCACATTTACATACATACACACACAATCATACTCTCATATTTTATGTCTTAAGACTTGGGCGATTAAAACAGTCTTCGTCATTAAACGATACTCTCTGTCATTAAACAACAAGAATAGCTTTTACCGTCGTAGTCGAGTGATCGAAGTCAAGGTATTAATTTCGAAGTGTGATTTAATTCTTTCAGTGCCGATCAGAAAATTAAAAAAAAATTGTACTTAAGCGAAAAAAATACCGAGTCAAGTTGATAACTAGTTCGGTTATGTTTGAAAAGAAAAGTATAAGAATTCTGTAAAAAATGATAATTACAAAATTGAAGAGAAAGGTACATTCAGAAATAAACTAAGTACTGTAGTGTTTAATATAAACGCAAGTCAGACAAGACTGTATACAATTCCGTTGCACTAAACACTATATCGACGCACAGTCTCATCACTCGAACACCAAGTCACATCAAGTCGAAATTCGAGACAGTATAGTGTAGCACTCGACCACGAGTCCGACGAGTTAAGCATGGGCCTTGGTTTTAATCGGTGATTTTAATCTGTTCCACGGAGATTTTGTTTCGTCTCGAAACCAAACCGTTGCAGACAGGTTGATAGAATCCTCTGCGGTTTCCCGGTGCACCGCGTCGAATACGTAATATTTGCGAAACGCGGCCGCCAGGGGACCACCACCGGGTGCAAAGGTGATCATCGCGCTCGGGTTGGGATCGCTGGGCTTTGCAAAATAAAAGCAGGCACGGGAACTCGAAAATCGGCGTGGCCCGTTTTGCGGTTTTCGAAATCACAAAGTAAAATAGCTTTTACTGGTGGAGCGGCCGGGTTAGGAGGCTTTGCAAATCGATGATTTGCCGGCGACGCGAAGCGATGCGACCGCACCGGTCAAATCCAACCTGGAACAGGTCACCTTTGAATTTCGAACGTGTGTTATATCCTCGTTTTCCTCCTACTGTTCGTTTTCGTACCTTCGTGCAACCGGACCGCGAATCTTTGGGGAGTTTGGGAATCTACGGTGAGCATGGTCGCGTCTTGGTTACATGGTTGCTTGCTAGATGTTGTACTTACTGACTGACTATTTCATGGACTGTACTCTTGTGCACTAACTGTTACGTACTGACTGATGTGTACTATTTTACTGACGGATACGGCGTTTTACTTTTTTTTTTGCCTGTGAGTGATTTTCTCGCAGTATCTGGGGTTGTTGACTCTTTAACCATAAATAAAAAATGCATAAAAAATGTGGAGATTAATTGTGCTAATGTTTTGGGGAGAGAATGGGTTTGTGTGGTTACTTATTGTGGGGGTAGTAAGAAAACTTTCAAAAAACTTACATATCGGTTGACGGACGCGGTGTATCAGCTTTTAAGTAAACCAACTCTCTTCGGTTCTTCCCGATCACGTGATCTATTGGCAACATTAGTCCCATAAAGTAATTTTGGCAATTACTTTATGGGCCAGCGATACTACGTTCCGGGTATACGTCTTCTCAGATTACGTTTAATGGTCCTGATAGTAGGACCAAGGACAGAGGAACGCACCCCCTACAGGAAGTGACGATCCCACGTTGGTCCTATCCAGGACATTCTTCTTTGCAAAGACCTCTTGGGAAGCAGACTTGTCTGCGAAAAATATGACCAGTACGTATGGCCTTTATCACTGGTACCGAGGGGCAGGGAGAACGCACGAAGCCCACGGGTGGATTCGCTCAGTCGATTGGATTGGTCTCTCGGGGGATGATAGTGGTTAAAAGTCCACATCGCGAGCAAGAGTTTTCGGAGTCGACGGATAAACTACGTTTCAGTGTGGGTGCACGTTCCAAAACCATAAATCGCATTTTTGGATTGATAAATAATACAATATGAATTGGATAATAATACAATTGATAAATAATACAATAATACAATAATAATTAAATGCAATACAATAATAATTAAATAATACAATTACGATAAATAATACAATAATAATTAGAAGGCAATTTATTTAAGCAATATTATTTGCCATATTTTGACAGCATATCCTGCTAGCGAAAATGTCGAAAATACACGTTACATGTTACACTATGTATATGACATTTTAAATAAAAAAAGTGTGTCGCATGAGGATTAATCCTTTTATCGAATTGCATCGCACTGTACGCGTCAACCGATGTCTTGTGGTTACTTACCGAAGGCGAACATACCGAAGTGTAAATCACTGATTTTGAAATGAAATTTGGCATAAATCTCAAAAAAATATTTCACCCGTATTTTGTTTTTTTATTGGCAATCGCCGAAGGAGTCCAAACTACCCTCAAAGTTAGGAGTACGGAACAGATATTTTGTCAAATATCTCGGAAATTACGGAAAATACAGTCTTTATGTAAATTGATGAAATTAGTTTTTTTTTAACGATGAATTTTAATGGTTTATACTATTTTAGAAAAGAAAGCTTTTTTTATTTAAACAAAATATTTAAAAAGCCACATTTTTTATAAGTTTTTCCAATTTTAAATAAATTTTCACTGTTGATAAATTTTCTTGAATATTTGTTTATGAAAACTATATATTTAAACACAGATATGTTCAAATTACGGATAAAATGGAATCTTTATTTTTGCATTATAAAAAATTCATCGTGTTTAGGAAGACTCTCTCTCTCTCTCCCTCCCATTCTTAGATCTCAAGATTGATTAGAGCTTGCACTTTGACCTTATTGGTAGTTCCTCCAGTGTACCCACAGGAGGAACGCGTTGATCGAGCATATCTCGATCTCTCGCTCGATAGACAGATACAGGCACGTTAAATCCACGACACAAAGTGTCCAATGTTCGTGCCAACTCTATTTATCTCTTACGCACCGTCCTCGAGAACTTTGAAACAAAAGTTTTTCGCGGAACGTTCCAGTTTGTCGTTCAAGTATCGAATTCAGTCGCTCGGTCTTTGAGTTTCGAACACGCGTCGTCGCCGTTTCTCGTTTTTCCGGTTTTTCTGTTCTACATGGATGGTCAGTTTGTTGAAAATTCTTTGTCTTTGTCGGGTATATGTTACGAATAGACTGTTTTCTTTTTAATTGTATCAGGTAGCCTTTGCAACTGGAGTTCCAGATCCAGAAATCTATCGATCCTCGAACTTATTATTGAAGATTATTGAAGATTGAAAGAAAAATAAAGAAGCTTTATTTCTGTTGGTTTTTGCTTTGCAACATTTTTTAATGAACAAATTTTAAAGTAAGTTTTAAGTAAATAAGTAGCAAGTAGAGTGTAGATTATATTAGTACAAAAAATATTTCTCGCTTGTTTTACTTAAGTCTTTTATTTTATGTAATTCTCGAATTCCATTAGACATTAAATTTTTGATGTTAAACTTCAAATAACATACCTTTCAGGCTTTCTTTAAGAATTAATTGGCGAATTTTTTAGCAGTGTATTATCGTCTTGTAATTTTTAATTAATTAATAATTTTTATTGTCAATGCTAATATCTTTATGTAGAATTTTTTAAAAAAATTACACTATCAGTGTATGTTTATTTATTGTAATTCTGATACTGTAGAGTACGATTTTAAACAAATAAGCATGCTTTTGGAACTTGGTTAAAGAATTATCATTATATTGTTCAACGTGCATCATTTTCACTGTCTCTGTTCGTGCGACAAACAATTTTATTTATTTCTCACACCACGTTCGAAAACCTCGATACGAACAATCTTTTTCTATCAAATCTCTATCAAAAGTTTATAATTTTTCATTTATTCTATCTATCGGCATTTTTGAATTTCGAACCCCTTCTCTCTGTGTTCGTGCATCGAGCAAAATTTATTTACTACTCGAAAATCTCGAGAAGAACAATCTCTCAAATTTTCAATTTCGTTAATCGAAAGTTTATAATTTTTTCGTCTAGCATTTTTTGAATTTCGAACACTTGTCATTTTCTCAGCCTGTGCTTTGCATCGATCAAAATTTATTTACTATTCGAAAATCTCAAGAAGAACAATCCTTTGAATTTTCAATTTCGCTCACCGAAAGTTTATAATTTTTTCGTATACATACAAAATTTACATCTATAAATCTATATTTGTAATCTACAAATTTATAAAATTTCGTAATAATCTATATGCGTCATCATCTCTCCCTGTGTTTGCGCATCGAGCAAATTTTATTACACGAGACGCGGAATCTTCCAATTCTTCCAATTTTGTCTATCGAAGGTTAATAATTCTTCGCCTGGTATCTTTGAATTTTGAACAAGTGTCACTCCTTGTGTTCTCTGCGTCGAGAAAGCTTTGCCTATTTCTCACGCATCGCGTTCGAGACGAGGGATCCTCCGTTCGCGTTCGACTTTGCCGTCTACGTGTTGGTAATTTTTCGCTCTGGCACCCGCGGCTTTCTCGAACCGACGCAATTTCCTCGAGACACAAAAATCATCTCGATCTGTGTTACCTAAGAGCATTGCCCGATATTGGAAGACATCCGATAATCCGGGATTACTCGCTACGGGTACCGAACTGTAGTCGTGCACGTTCCCTCATATCTTCCTTTATACGTTTACCGTTGCTCGTAGTATCATTTTAAATTACCAACACACTGTTTTCCATTCGCTAATAAGCTTGTTTACAAGAGAAAGCTTCGGCGATTCGTCTCGTTCGATAATATCTAACAGGTCTGTCGAACTTCTCTCCCTCTCTCCCCCTCCCCTCGAGTTTGGGACTCGACGAGCCGCTCCCCCCCCCTCTTTTTTTTCTCCGAATTGTTCGTCAAAATTGTTAATTTTGTTTCGAGTTTGTCGCGCTTCATTGTCAAAGCCAGAAATTCATAAAATTCTATTTTGAGCAAGTTTGAAACAAACGGTCCTGGATTTCCGTGAAGAAAAGTACCTAAACAAACAAGAAGCGCGTACAACCAAGGAATGTATAATCAAGTATTCTCGGTTAAATGTAAATCAGAAAACTTTTGACAATGACTGTTTAATGAACAATGACCGTCGTCTGAAATCTTTGCTACAACGCTCAAAAACAATAACATGTTACAAAACCTATTAAACATATTAAATACGTATTAAACAATAATAAATGTATTAAAGCATGTAAACGTAAGATATTAAAAAACATAATAAAATGTTAAACGTTGTATATTAGAAAACATTTTAAACATGTAATACAACGTACTAATTATAGCAAAAATCATCGAAATCGGAGGTGGTTCTTGTAATCAGAAGCGGCGAACTTTTTCCTCGCATGAAAATTAATTTCCAGTGTGTCATACAAACTACTTTTCCTATCTTTTTTTAATTTTAACAGCCACCCCTTCGCTTACAATGACGCCTCAGAGGCGTCGCAAAGTTATAGGACCAAACATGAATAAGACGCCTCAGAGGCGTCGTAAGTCTATCGAGCAAAACACGAATAAAACGCCTCAGTGTCGTCGTAAGTCTATCGGGCAAAACATACTTTCATTTTGCATAACAAGATAAATATTGAAAAAAGACAGGGATATGCAGAATATAAGGTTAAAATAGCTGAATTATTATTGGAAAATACACCAATACCGAACTACAACCGTAAAGGACAGTTGTCAAGTGGAAATTCACCACTAAGATTGCAGGCTCAACGGTGGAGTCATTTCCCCAAACATATAGATGCAACGCCGTCGAACCAACACCCAAAACGAAGATGTGTAGTTTGCACAAAGCATAGAAAACGCAGTGAGACAACGTGGGAATGCAAAAAGTGTAAAATTGCATTACAACATGTACCAACATGTTTTGAGAAATATCATACTATCAAAGATTACTAAATTTTGTATTAAAATAAAAATGTTATTATTAATGGATTATTGAATTTGCAACAATAAATCTTCGTTTTGCTTAATAATCAACTAACCGTAATTATTTATCAAACATCTTGCAAAGTTAATTGTACCGCGCACGTGTATATACAAATCATAGGAAGTTTGCGATTTGTACAGTTTCGAACGCCGAGCCAAGCTGTTTATGTCCCTGCGCGCGACCGACCTTGGTGTCGCTTTTGGCCCGCACAGTTGGAAATTAAATCGTAAGGGAAGGGGTTAAGAAAACAATTTACATATATACATACATGTGTACGAGTACTGTGGCCGCAAACGTCAACGTAGTGGGGAGATCGACACAGTGGAGGGGATAGCGCTAGCGATCAGAGAAATAAGGGGTAAAGGCTGCCAGTTAGCCACTTCTGTGCAAATAATCATTTTCTGCAACAAGCAACGATCGTGGAGGCACCCTCTTGCTCTGCGATATCAGGGCATCGATACCGCGATATTGCCCCGCATATATGTAGAGAAATATGTAGAATATTTGGCGCGCATCCGCGCTCGCGACGGGAACGAAATTCCCGAAAGAAAGTTTCCGAGCGGGCGTTTTTAATAAAACAAAGAAGAACTTTTCGACTACGGCAACTTTTGATCCGCTACTTTCCAGCGTCTCCTCTCTCTCTCTCTCACTCTCTCTCTCTTTCCTTCTCTTTCTCTCCCTTGGAGAACTCAGCCCTTCCGATGAGAACCGGCATTTATTTTTTCATGCGTCGAAGCGCTCACGGAAGCAGTTCCGACGCGAAACAGCCATCTTCCGTTCGCTTTTCGAGCGGGTTTCGCGCTAAGCTTCGCTAAGCCGAAAGCATTGTACCAAATGGAGAGGGGGACGAAGGAGCAGAAGAGTGGAAGAAGCGTGACTCCGGCCGAGGAAAGTAACGCGAGAATAGTTCCTTCGTTTCCATCGGTTCTCGCCGCGAGGCGTCCGGAAAGTTTCTCTCCCCGCGTGTTTTCTACGTGCTTTCTCAGCCACGGGGAAAGCCAAGTCCCGTAACGAGAAATCGAACATCATCGTTTTCGTTCGCGTCGGAGTTACGCATCGGCGAATAATGTCAGAACGATCGTCGAATCCGGGGTATGGATTCGAATGAAATGTTTGAAAGACGATTGTTTAAATAATGCATCATGTTCCGTATGAGTCCACGTTATTTCGAAATTACACGTTAAATTACACGTCGGTTCTAGCGAGGAATGATTTGTCAGTCTCAAATAAAGTAGTGTTTTCTTTTCATTTTGCAGCTTGTATCTCTCTTTGCAAACAATTTCTCAAATTTCTGATTCCGTTGTGTAAACTTCATCTCATGTTGGCATTGTTTGCCATTTTATTTCAGTGCGCGAGTTAATTCGAAAAATTAAACGTACGAGAAGCGTTGAATTTCAGTTTTATTTTTAATTCGTTTATTCGGATCAAGCTTTTCTTCAGGTACAAAACAAGAAAGTATTAGATGCACTGTTGTAACGTCTCGTGATCTCCAATGATTAATAATTGCGAAAAAAAGTGAATTATATCAAGTTAAATTTGTTCAGAATTATATAATATTATTTAATATCTATTTATATATTTTATGAACACATGTAAATTATAAATTCATTATCTATTTATTTTATAATTTGTATATAAATTATAAATTTATTATTACAAATTACACGCGCATATATTATAAATTATATTTACACATTTAATACTTCTATCTTTCTACAGTACTTCCTCACATTCGTGGTCACTGATTGTTTTTTTATTCATGGAGAAAAAGTACAAATTTTTATGAATTTTCAATCATTTCTCGCGAACGCAACGTGTTTTAAATCACGTGCAGAGAAACAGAAACACCGACGTATGAATAAATGCGTGTGACGTACATGCGTCTAAACGCCCATAGAAAATCCCTCTATTAAATCGAGCCAAAAACCGCAGCGTGTATCGTGGTACGGGATTAAATCCTAAATTATATCCGTACCGTCTGCGGATATACATACGTGTACCACCCGTATCTTGACAATAATTCACAGGTTTATTCTCAAGTTTTAGAAACAGCTCGAACCCGCTTCGCCCTCGCCTAATCTTTTCCCGTGTACGTCCGCGCGGAACGTATAACTTCTTGTTAAAAAAAAAAAAAAAAAAAAAGGAAAGAAAAGAAAAGGGGGAAAGGGACGGTGGGAAAACGCGCATATGCACGCGGATGTAAAAAGCGGACATAAAAGCAAAGAAGGTGAAGGAGGAACGGGGAAGGGGGAGAAAGGAAAAAATCTAAAAGAAGAGAGAGAGGGAAAGAGCGGGAAGACGGTGTCGTTTACATTTCGCGTTGGATGCACCGGTAGACAAAGCGCAGCGAGGTCAAGCGGCGCCATCCACGGGATCTCGAGCAGCAGGTGCACGCGTTAATCCACCTTTTGGAAATTGAGGACACGCGAATTCCTTCCCGCGAGCAATAACGCGTGAGAGTGTAGCTCGCGTTTTACGGCGTGTTACGTTGCATCGCGTTGCGAAAGCTCAACGCGTTGTACATGTACACGCATTGTCGCGTGAGTGGAGCGGCGCAAGGACGGAAACGGGGGAAAACGAGCGACTCTGATGAACAAGGGAACGAATGTAATATTATACTTCTTGGTAGAAAGAACTAGGACCATTTACAATTCTTTGAAATTCTTGGGCCATTTGCAACTTTCTAATTTACTATTTTTTTAAAATTCTTGGACCATTTGCAATTTCCTAATTCTTGACGAGTTAATACGTGATAATGAGCAATTTCGTGATTGTTCGAAAATAGAAAACCTATCGCTTCTCAGCTTTCCACGGTTTCGCGATAAATTTTGGAAAATTCCAACGAAAATTTTGGGAAGTCATCTTCGTAGAGAATATTACAATAAAAAAAAAGAAGAATTTGGGTTCTGAACATTAAATAACGAAACGCTGAAGTAAAGGTTTAAACTTTTCGAATATAACAATATTAAATTGTTACTATATATGCAAATATAGATATTTCTCTTTCTTAGAAATAACAATTACATTTATTTTACGTTTAATTATTAAACTCACGAACTGATTATTATTAGGAAGGATGAAGCAGGTATTCGCTAAGAGAAGTTGGTGTGTAATAATATGTATTATTAAACAAGCAAGATGAACAGATACAAAAATAAAATATACTGGAGTTGGAAAAATATCGAAGAGCATGCAGCTGTGAATGCAGCTGGTATACGTGCTGATATACATGCTCGGGAGAAAAGTCAATATTATTAGTGCATTGGTTAGTTAATTATTATTGGATCTCGAGACCCGTAGGATATAATGAGGAAGCCTGGTGAGCTCCTATTATACAAAATGACTCTGAAATCGCGGTGCAATTAGTCAGACGGTAATTTTACATGCAAGAAAATTTAGTTAACGAGAGAGAGAGAGAGAGAGAGAGAGAGAGATGGAAAGGGAGAACCATACTTTTTTTCGTGTAAAATTTTATTCCGAAGAAAAACGAATCTAGGAATTTGTTGTTTGAGTGTACTCGAATTTGGATAGTCATGGTTGGTTAGAATGAATAAGGAATGAATAATCGATAGAAGAGTGCGTGAACAAGTTTGAAATGTAAAGGGAATTGTTTGCTTTCGAAATCTTTATTTCCAAGAAAACAAAGTTTGAATCGATTTAATCGGCTTGGTAACGCGTCTGCTGAAATTCCCAAATTTAATTCTTTTCGCAAACGGAGCGTGTTACGAGCAAATTTTGCTCTACATCATCCGTTTATTCTCTTATATGTAGGAGACTTATATGTAGTTATATTCAGTTAGCTCCATTTGTACATACAATATAATTATTTATACATATAATTATTATTTAATACATATAAATTGATTTTGAAGAAAATTGTTTATACGTATTGAATTGAAGTTCAACACAATGATAGAAGTTCGCTGATTCTCTTGTTCGTCGATAATAGAATAATCAAATCAAATCAGGACCAAATAATTGGATTCAAGCAGTAATGGTTCGTTTAATTAGGCATGCGTGATTAAATACGTGTTTGATTTAAATAAATGGAGTTGGTTGTACGGGCAAGTACATTTTCAAGGTTAATTTTCTCGAAAACGAAGTCTTTTCTATCATATCAATGATTGATATAATTAAAATATAATAGGTATATATCAAATTATAATTGATTATTGCAACATAAATAATTACATATTGCATACCTATATCAGTATATAATATAATTATTGTCTAATATATGTAACCATAATAATTAAAATTATAATTTGTATCATAATTATTATACGTAAGTATTCATACAATGTAATAATTATTTAATAGATATAAATACAACGTGTAATTACAAATATTGCTGCAATTAATTATTCGAATATTATTCTGTATATTACATGTACATATTCATACAATATAATTATTATTTAATACATGTAAACACAACTAATGTAATTATAATTATTACTAATTAGTCGGATATTACTCTGAATTATATTGCATGTATATATTAATATGATGTAATCATTATCTAACATTGTTATCGAACATGAACACAATTAATCGAATCTTTATTTCTACATGTAGAATCATCCCTCGGCTGGCCGCAATTTCGAGCACACCTTGTATGAATTCCAATTACATCCAACTGTTTGCCCTCCCTCTCCCCGACGAATCCAGACAAATGGAGCTCCCCACCGTTACTCTGCCTGGTTGCAGGCATCCAGTTTGCATACGTGCGTTCGCGTGATCGCGATACTCGATCATCGTTCAACTGCACCGAGTTTCGTTTATCGGCGCCACAGTTGATTTTTAACGCGACGTACTACAGCTGGTACGAAGATGGCGTTGCGCGAATGCAAAACGTGCTACTCTCGCTATGTTCGACGAGGTGAAGTACATACGCGACGGGGCGCGCGTGCATTTTCACAGTTGCTCCCGTTTTCGAACGACGTGGCACCGTGGAGGAGGAGAAAAGGGTATATATATATATATATATATACATATATATATATATATACATATACACACACACACACACACACACACACACACACACACACACACACACACACACACACACACACACACACACACACACACACACACACACACACACACACACACACACACACACACACACACACACACACACACAGATATATAAAGTGCGGATGCACATACATACTATACTCTCTCTCTCTCTCTCTCTCTCTCTCTCTCTCTCACGGTGCACGCCAAGGCAATTTTCCGTGA
Organism: Tetragonula carbonaria; assembly: GCA_032399595.1. Lineage (NCBI taxonomy): Eukaryota > Metazoa > Arthropoda > Insecta > Hymenoptera > Apidae > Tetragonula > Tetragonula carbonaria. The sequence continues at coordinate 436,022 of JAUCRC010000012.1, read as the reverse complement.
GTAAACTCGGCGTCGGTGGAGGACTCTGACGCGCGTTATCTTGCAACTCGAGTCAGAGGTAGGGGGGGGGGAAGGGGATAGACTACGAGCCTCGAGATCCTCCGCTAGGATCTGGCAGGAGCAGGATCTGTCTCTGTCGGGGTCGAGGATATGGATTCTCCCACTTCTTGCCTCCACGATGATTTCTAGAAAGCAGAATGCGAAGACGCAGGAGAGGAATAGACAGACGAGGGTGAGAGAGAGAGAGAGAGAGAGAAGGGTTGAGAGCACATTGAAGAAAGAGGGTCAAGTGGTGGAGAATTCCGCTTCTCCTTGAAAATCGTCTGGAATTCACGCTGACAAACAATGCCACGCTCGTTATAAACCGTTGTCGTTCATTGTCGAATATCCGATTACCGTACCTGTGCTATTTACTAGCTTGTAACCGCTGCGAAAGTCGCAGCTTTTTCTTCGCTGCTGCTTGTCAGCTGTGGCTGGGAAAACTCGCGCGTGCAAAGCTACGAGCATTTTCTACAAACGTCAGTAAGGCTTTTCCACTGCACGCGGCGAAGCTTTTGTTTTTCTCTCGTGTCAGGACGGTTTCAAAGTGTATTTTGAAAAAATAAAATGACTGACCTTTAATCAGGTGTCGTGGCGTCATACATGATCGCGGTACAAAGATCTAAAGCTCGTTGAACTTTCGCTAAATTTTTGTCGCTTCTATAATTAGGTCAGTTAGACCTGTTGTTAATAGGGACGATTAAATATTTCTAGTTCGAGAAATAGCTTCTTACAAGCTTCAGCGTCTTACCTAGGCAAAACATGTTCTTGCTTTTCTATAACGCACTTTTGAAAAAATCCCTTGAACACATTTTCGTCCGTTCAAAGTAGAAATCGAACAGAATTACAGATTCCACTTGATTGTACAAACAAAAGTTTGTCAATTGTTTATCGTCGCGTCGGAGAAACGATACGATGTTCAACCGATACGATAATCAACAGACTTTGGACGGAGAGCGTTTCGTTGTTCCCTGAATCGCACAGAAATTAAAATCGTATTTTCCATTGCGCTCTGTTTTTTCATTGAACCATCGCTCAATAATATATATACGATACACAGATACTCGACGAATGAATTCACAGTTTATGAAGGAAAAGCACGGTTTCCTTCGCTCGAGAAGCACGAGAACGGAACAATGGAGCGATATTTAACAAAACAAAATTAATTTACTTAACCAGAGAATTTGTCAGGGTCGCGGGGGGGGGGGGGTAGCGCTACTCCTTCCGATCAAACGCAATCATTTAAAATATATAGAGAATTCGAATTGGTGATTTCAATACACGAAAAAGATTTCAATGTTCCTAAATTATACTCAACTATTCGCGTCTCGTCGGAAATATTTCGTGAGAGGGTAGCAGGCTCAAAAGTTTTCAACTGAAAATTTCAGGCTCACGAAGGGGTAGCGCTACCCCCGATCGAAGAAGCTTTTGATTAAACACAAGTATTCGAAACTTTTTAGCTGTAAAACATCGTCGTAATTGTTTAAAATATAAAATATATCGAATTATTATCGATTTCGATCGATTTCTTCATACATGAAAGATTTCCTAAATTACGCTCGATTACTCGTGTTACGTCGGAAACATTTCGCGAGAGTTTTCAATTGGAAATTTCAGGGTTGCGAAACTTTTAACTGTTTGAAACTTTTAGCTGTAAAACGTTATCGTAATTGTTTAAAATATAAAATATGCCGAATTAGCGATTTCAATTGGTTTCCCAATACGTGAAAGATTTCCTAAATTACGCTCAAGTAACTGACTCGCCTCTCGTCGGAAACATTTCGCGAGGGGTGGCAGACGTCGAGAAAGTTTTCGAGTTTCGTTTGCGAGTTTAGCAGTAACGGGAAGAGGCTCGCAGATTCGCGGTCGGCGAGTCGGCTCGTAATGCGTGTGTATACGCATCGGGAGCCGTAGAGCGTGCCGGGGGGGAAAACCAGTCACTCGTATAAAACCGTAGACCGAGTCATCGCTCGAGTCAGTTTCGCTCGCGCGTCGCGTGAGTTTCGGTTCGCGTTTCACTCGTCCGAGCGAGCCCAGCCAGAAGTCGGTCAGTGAATTCCGCAGTGAGTTCTTGCGTTTACGTGATTTGTGTCGCGTGTCTCGCCGAGTCTCTCGATCCAAGCCAAATTCGGCCAAATTCGTTTGGCGAACTTTTACGCACTTTCTCCACACGGTGAGAAGTTGAGAAATTGAAAGATAAAGTTGAAAGAAAAACAACGAGCAAGCCTCTGTTTGTTATCGTTGTTTATCATGGTTGACGGGAGAGATCACCGATGTGATATGTGATTACGCCGTTCCGTCGAACTTCGAGCGACTTTCTCGGAGTAAGTAGATTTAACACGAAATGTATATGTAGACGTGTATCAGCGGAGAGCTGAGAGAAAAGTTGGCAGCCACGAGACAATCACGAGGAGAAATACTCTACTCCTCGTCGTCGGTTCGTTCTCCGCGTTGTTATCTAATTCAATCGTTAATAATAGACGCGACTGTTCAACCGATCGGTGCTCTTTTTTCTTTTCTTCTTCTTCTTCTTCTTCTTACACGAAGTGTAGAGGCTGCCAATTCTTTCTCTCAGCTGTCGAAGATCACCGGTGCCCCGCGACCATCGAAACGATCGCGCGTGCTCTCCCGACCAGAGCTCTCACGACCATTCAAGGACGATCTAGCGCGTAGATCAAGGCCACCGAGCGAGTTCGCCTGTCTTGCTCCCCCTTTTTCTCCGTCTCTTCATCTCTCGTACGATTACGAGAGAGCGTAGAAGGTTGTAGAACCACGAGAATGAAAGAGAATTACGATGGAAGAGAGAAGGGCGAGACCTAAAGGGATTTTAGGCTGGATATCGCTGTAATGTCATGCCCCACTTCAGCCTTCCTCCCAGATTTATCGACCTGAACTGGAATTTCAGGGCTGACCTTGGACACCCGCTTCGCGTTATCGCGTTAGACCGAAGTTTTGATGTTTATTTTTCGCAAGACGTGGTTAGGCCACGCGTCGTATTTTTCTCTCTTTTCGTTTTTTTTCCTTTTCTTCGAACGTACTCGCAGTTTCTGAGGAATTCGCGGTGGCCGTGAAAGACAAGCGCAAAGCCACAGGTGGCGGTCAGAATTGATCGATGGTGGGAGAGCTAGCGAACGATGTTTTCGCCTCGCGTCGCGCTCGCTTTTTTCCCCTTTTCTTTTTTTTTCTTCTTCTTCTTCGACTGACTTTGCTCGTTCCGCGGCAATTAGCTTACGGCTTCGTTCGGGCAGCGTTCGAACGTTGTTTATTGTCTAGGAACTTCCATTCGTGATTGTTATTTCCGTTACTTATTCTTGGAATCGTGGGCCAAATTTTGTGTTCAAAGTTTTTTCTAACTTTCGTAGGTTCTCATTGAGTAGAATTTTGGGCAAATAGGTTTTGGTAGGTTATTATAGGTTTCTAAGAAATTTATCTTTAACGCGTGTTGAAATATTCCACGTGTAATTTAATTGAAACTAACAGATCTGTACAATTACGTTTAATCTGCTAGGTAACTTTTTCACGATATTAGGGATTATTATAGGTTTTTAAAACTGAAATTGGTCTTCAACACGTGTCAAAGTATTCTACGCGTAATTTAATTGAAGCAAATAGATTTTAATAAGCTATTATAGATTAGGTGAATAAGTTATTATAGGTTATTGTAGGTTTTTAAGATTGAAATTGATCTTCAACACGTGACAAAATATTCTCGTGTAACTTGATTGAAACAAATAGACTTTAATAGGTTATTATAGGTTTTTAAGATTGGAATTGATCTTTAACACGTGTCGAAGTATTCCACGTGTAATTTAATTGAAGCAAATAGATTTTAACACTAGAACTACCAAAATGGTCAAAATGACCAATTATAATTTATAATTTTCTGTGGAAATTTATATATATTTATAACAGTATATGTTTAGATATTCGACTGAATTTTCTTGTACCTTTCACTTTAATTTCTTTGCTACGAATATTGTTGTTTAGTCCTCGGTACTTCTAGTGTTAATAAGTTATTATAGGTTTTTAAAACTCTAATTTGCCTTTAATACGTGACAAAATATTCTACGTGTAATTTAATCGAAGCAAATAGATTTATACAATTACGTTTCTGCGTAAACAGAAATCAATATTATAATTATTGAGTTATTGTTGATTACAAGAAGATCGAATCGAAATTTAAGAGGGATATGGAATTTTAATATCATTAAAAATTTAATAGATCCCATGTTTAATAAAAATAAAATTCAGAAATTGCTTAGAATAAAAAATTTAAGCATCAGAAATTAAACATACGATTTTAGTTTCTTTTGTAATAAATGATTCAATAAAATGGACGTTCATATTATACACATCTCTACTAATTAATGTATGTATTAATATATTGAATTCAGTAATAATTTCGTTCGCCTCTCTTTAGTGTATAAATTTCGAAGAATATCATGAAAATTGCGTAAAGAATATGTAAATACGAATAATTGAATATTTTAGTAATTAAATTATATTTAAAATATCACATATTTAAAATGTCATTTATATTAAATTATATTTAAATTATATTTAAAATATCTTTTCGAGAAATAGATTCAACGTGCTCTGTTAAGAATTAAATACATAAAAGTATTTACTTTTACTCTTTTTGTTATAAATAATAGTTTAATAAAACGGATGTTCATTTTATTTTGATACAGCATCGTGTTACAAGAAAATGGTTTTCTCAAGCTACGAAAGCCCAAGCTAAGAATTAGGGATGTGTAATGCGAAAAAAATTTTTAAATTCACGAAACGCGAATTCGAAATTTCGCGAGGTTTTGGAAACGTCGAATACTCGAAGCTTTAAGTGCTGATCTCATTTTTTGTAAGAAGAATTTCTTGTTTCAACTAGAGTTGACACTTTTACATAAATTTTTCATTGGCTACAATTAAAGAAGGCGCACAAAATATCTGCTCCAGATTTCTTTTTAACACTAGAACTACCGATGACTAAACTATAAAATTTCTTTAAATTAAATTTTTCTAAAAATCGAAAACAGAAGATCTTTATATAACACAATAGGGTATACAAACTTTCATTTATGTATTTTACAAAGAATCGCTCGAGTCTTTAAAAGCACACTATTTTATATCTATAAAATATCTAATAAAAATTATTGGTCATTTTGACCATTTTGATAATTTTAGTGTTAAAAACACTATCATCCGAACTCATCATCTGTTTCTTTTTTTTTTTTTTATCGACTATAATGACAAATAGTCGTTTGCAGAATAAATATTAATATAAGTAATAGATAATTGAATTTCAGAGAATCAATGCTGGTGTAACGTGATATTTTTCTGATCAGTTCTCTAGATTTGAATATTTCACATTATCATCCTAAAAATTATAATCGATCGCGCGTCAAAGTCGAGAATTGATCATCGAACATTTGCGGAAGCATTTTGCAAACATTCAAACTACACACGAGTCAAATATTCTCTATTCACACTTGTGATTTCTTATTCATTATATTTTCTTATCTGAGTTTCAAATTCTCGAAATTCGAACGTTTCTTGGTTTTCGAGCAATCCTATATCCCTATTGGAAACCAGTGGTCTAAGCTCATTAACTGGCGACCCGTAAACTCTTGTCCTTACTTTTCTAATCGCTAGCGCTATCCCCTCCACTGCATCGATCTCTCCTATGAACTGGAGGGAGTATACTAGCGATCAGAAAGGTTAGGGATAAGGCCAAAGGTTGCGGGCCACCAGTTAAAGCCACCTGGTTTTTCATTAAACCATTATTATCGTCATCGTCGTCGTCGTCAGGTATCGTTCCCGAAGGATTAAAGAATCAGAGAACCGATCATAGAGTTTACGCGTCAACACGCTGATGAAAATTGGGAAACGTTTAGCCCTTTCCAAAGTCGAAGTCAAAGTCGAAGTCGAAACGACTTGCGCGGCGTCGTTTATGCAAATGGGCGGCTCGTCGCGCGGACCGACAGCCAGCAAATTATTCGCCGGTTTCGAGAACTCTGGGTAATAATTAGAACGTGTTAGGGAAATTGCGACGGTGCCTTGCGACTTGGTGCTCGCGTGTAAACGTTCGCGACGTGCTCTCGCAAAGTGGTTCTCGCTTTCGATCGGCTCGTTCGAACCGGAAGTGTCCGCTTCACATCGGTGATTCCGCCGAAATTCACGCAATTCACGCGCCAAATGTTCACATTGGGGCGGAATTTGTTTGACTGAACGAACAGCGCATGTCTTTGTTTCTTTTTTTTTTTTTTCTTCTGTTATACAGAGTGAGCCAAAAGCTCTTGTTTTTTTTTTTTTTTTTAAAATAAAACATCAAAATACAAGAAAACACTAATTTCAAATTAAATTTAAGTTCAAATGTGATTTTTTATCGTGTACTTTAATCTGTAAAAAAATTTTTTTTTTAAATATACAATAAAAGGATTTATTTCAGTAGGAAGTGTTTTCTGGCTCAACCTGTATTTCGCGTTAGCTACGTTAAAAATCTTTGGTGGATAGACGAAGAATCGTCTGCCTTGCAGAAAGGTATTTTTGGTATTTAAATTCGAAGTAAAAGCAACGTAAAATTAGATGTTTTATACTGGATCCGTGAAAACTGTGGAAATGTGTCTTGTGAAAATTGTGAAATTGTGCCTCACATTTTTAAAATTGATGACCTATATATTGCTTCGATTGAAATTGGATTTCTATTTTTTTTGTCTTACCATACCGTATCTCCATTAGAGAGAAATATTAACGGGATTTTAATTTTTACGCGAATATTGTGGATCTTTTGTTTGTCATCTTTGTTGTTTTTCTTTGGAATTTCCACATTGGGATTCGAAATTGTAGCGAAATGATGTTACAATTTTGTTTTTTTTATTCTGCATTTGAAATCTCTCTCTAGATGCACGTTGCAATTTCACCTGACGTATTTATAGAGAATACAATACTGTAAAACAATTGACGATACAATGGGTATTCTACAATTGACAATAGATCTTCTGGCACCGAGGAAGTTCCGGATGTTGCGGACGAATGATTTTTATTACAACGGAGATTTTGTTAATTGGACGAAGCACATTCTTCTATTCTTCTGTATGTGATTCGAATCGCTCGTGTACAAATGATGTGGAAGGGGCAGAAATTTGTCGAATTTTATGAATCGAGGCGGAAAATTTTTCTGTTTCTGGCAGAGACATCCGAATACGCATTGCTGGTCAAAGATTTAAGTCAACTGTGTTAAGAAACAACTTCCATTTCTTGAAAATAATTCCATTTTAGAAACTTTTTATCCAAATATTGCAAACTTCAGTTAAAAAAAAATTGCAGACTTTAATCAAAAAACTCTCCTTTGGTTTTTCAATATTTTTACTATTCTTTCGATTAATTTATTTAAATTTTCAAATTGATTATTGTTCTCAGTAATGTCGTAAAATTTCCATTAGGTTTTTGAGGTTGGAGTATATTTCCGGATTTATCTATCAAGATTTTCTTATAACTTGAAAGTTTATCAAAATTCTTTGATCTTCCTTTTCTTTCAAATATTCTATACACAACTTAGAGTGCTTACAATTATTATTTCATCATTCGTTTGCGTAGTATTCTTGAAAACAAAAATATTTGCACGAATTCTAAATTAACTCTTTAAATTCGATTTCAATCTTATCGCGTCGTGTTCACTTATATTTATTTCAAAGTAAATTACTGTTAACAACGTTAAAATTCAATGTTTTTAATTAATTAATTATTACTATTAAATTTATTTTTTATAACTTTTTAACGTGCGATAAGATTTTTTTAAACCAATTTCCAAATTTGTATTCCTTCAGCGTGACATACGAGTTCAAAGAATTAATACAAGTGGTCTTGAACTTTTTATCGATTGTATGTGTAACAAAAATTCACGAAACAAAGAACAAGCGCCAGTGTATCAAAGATTATATCTGACAATCTAGATTCTTTCACCACATATGAAATAGAAACACATTTGTTCATTTGGTATCGATCTACACTAGGACAAAGTTACTCAATTATCGTGACTCTGTGCAAAGAAAAAAAAACAAAAAAAAAAAAAAAAGAAATGATGTGTCAACCACGATCATTTCGACATCGATGCACTCGTAGACCAGGCGAGCGATTTAGCATTCTTGAAGATTAGCATTCTTGAAACGGCGACGTTGACGTGATAAGATAAGCGAACGGGAATAAATCTCTCACCTACTCAGTCAATTTTGCTCGCCGAAACGGAGAAACGAAGCGGCTCCGAGTAATAGAGCAACCGATTCAAGCGACTCTAGTTTAATTCAACCGACGAGAGTCGGTAAACAACAAACGCTTTTTCGTTTAAAACGCACGCGAGCGTGACGAACTTTTTTGCCTTCTCTTCTCCGTTCCTTGCCGGCGAATCGTCGCGTGTTTTTGTATGCCGTTTCGAACCGTTACGAGATCGCTAGGAAATTTCTCTCTTTTCCATCGAAACTTTCCCGTCCAGCGGTTAGTTTGGCATCGAGCGGAACAGCTCGCGCGACGGAACGAGGGGTAGCGTTAAATCGGGATGCTAACTTTCCAACCAAAATGTGTACGTAAAACATTAACTGGCTTCGGTGCAGTCGGACCTAAAGATGAAATTTCTTATAAGAATCGGAGTAGTGGTCTGAAATACACGTGTAGTATATATAGTCTTTAATGTATATGATAATAATTATATTAATATATGATATTTTATACATATATCTAATAATTGTAATTGTGTAATAATATTGCATATTATATATTAATAATGTATAATATATATTATATTATATTATAATGTATAAATAATATTATATTTTTATATTATATTTTTATATGAATATATTATATTTTTAATGTATTAATACATTAAAAATGTATTGTTAATATATAATTACTTTCAATGTTTTATATATTATTTTATATATTATTTTCATTATGTGACGGACCATATATGTGTGTGTGTGTGTGTGTGTGTGTGTGTATGTTATGTTAATAACAATACTATTATTATTATTACACAGTTACACTTATTACATACATCTGTACAATATCACATATATATTACATAACTATTATACACGCATATTATAATATTATACATTATGTACAATAATAATAGTAATGTATATATACTATAAAAATAATTTCAATCATATATACAATTATAAAAAAATACTTATATATTCATATATCACGATGACAATGTTAAAACTTTCTAAAACGTCGTACTTGAAAGTTATAACGTTCATATATTCACAGTTATGTACATATTTCATCGTTATGGAACAGCACACGAATGATTGTCCATTATTAATGAACTACTACTGTCAAATTTTCAATATTATTGTGAATTAGAATTTCATTCTATCGTTTATTCCATTGTTGTTAAATTTGGAGCGAGTAACAATTAACCCTTCTGTAATTTTAGAATTTTAATTTATAGAAAAGGAAGATTATCAATTAATTGCAAACTAGTTATTCATCTAATTGATGATTCTCCTTATTTCTATTTCGCTAAACGACGTGTTCTTTATGCTAGCAGTCATCCGTTAGTAATATTCCCAGAATTCCGTGAATTGAAAGATAATAAACGGGATTTCAACCCTCTGTAACGCTGTAATTTGAATTACGGCTATATGTTTGTATAGCCGTAATTTGTCAATACTACAAAAAACACCGAGAGAACAATTTATAACGATTACTTGTCAGATTTCTCAATTAAAGTAAATAGGTATAATTAGTCTTTTGTGACCAGAATTTCGTTTACCGGCAGGAACAGAAAATTATCAATTAATTGCGACTATCTACCGTACAATGATGAACATGTTTCGCTCAATCGATAAAATCTTTGTCACGCTGTAACTCTCTGAACACTGAGAGATTTATGTAGGTATAATAGATAAGAAAAAAGAATATGATATAACATAGAAAGACGTAAATTATTATAATTTTATAATAATATATATATAGTACATAAAAAGACGTGAATATATCCGAGTTCTTAACACTAGACCTACCACAAAATGGTCAAAGTTTATGATTTTTGTTGGATATTTTAGAGACATTGGATATTTGGATATTTAAAAATTTAAATAATTTTTCGTAAAATATGTAAATAAAAGCTTATAGTCGTAAAAAATATATAATATACATTATAATATATGTAGTCGTAAAATATATAGATAAAAAGTTTATAGCTAAAGCTTATAGTTTATAATCCATAGCATCATAAAGTTTCTCTATTTTTTCGACTTCAATCTCTCCGTTGGAAATTTTGTGCTTTAATTATCGAGTTCTAGTTCTACTCTAATATTCTATGATTCTTTAATCATATTCTAATTCTTTAATTATGTTCTATATGTCACACGTTTATTTTAATATATATATAAACCGTGATCTTTAATACATATATATACGTATGTATATTTAATACACAGATATATTTCTTGATTGATTTTCTTTCGTCTCATTTCTCTCTCTCTCTCTCTCTCTCTCTCTCTCTGCCTCTTTTTTTTTTTAACGTGTATTTTAATATATAACCGTGATCTTTAATATACATAGACATGTTTCTTGATTGATTTTCTTCGTTCTCATCTCTCTCTGTCTCCTTTTTCTAAAACTATGATAACTACGTTATCGAGTATCGAGAAGAAACGTTGACGCAGAGGTATCGGTGCCTTTTCACGACTGACGGGTTGTCCCATTTCTGTAATTTCTCTTCCTGATCGTCGATCTCCTCTGTTCTCCTCTCCGTTTCGTTCGTCCCACCGTCGAAGATAATCGGTAAATAATCGGTACTTTTCGCATTTTGAATCTTCTCAAAATTCGACTCGAAAAAAAAGTTCCGAAATTACGAAAATCACGCGATCGATTGTGACGAGCATTAACAAGCGAACACAAAGTTCGATCCTTAGTATTTATAAATAAATACTAGTTAATATCAAGTACTAACTAGTATTCATTTATAAATACTCTAGGGACCGAACTTTATATCTAGTATTAGAACTATATTTATATCTAGTATATCTAGTACTTAGTATTTAAAATATTAAATTTTACAATGCACTTCATTTTTACAATAAAATTCAATGTTTCAAAGTTCAATATTCTATTTAAATTCAACATTACAGTTCGAAAGATTTGCAATCTAAAAACTGTGCCTTCTGATTGTTTGTCAAGACAATGAGGGTGCGACGAGTGTATCATTTTCATATCCTGACGCGCCTATCGTGCAGTGGATAGAGAAATGGCGAGACAGTGACTAGAAATTTTGAGCAGTCCTCAGAAGTGTCTTTCTTTCCGCATGATTATTAAATTACTAATAGGAACGGGAGTGGACCTCGGTTCACAAAGGACACGTGTCCGAATATGATGTCCAAGTGAGTTCGTGGTAATGGGCAATCTTACATTAATCCTATCTCAAGGCAGTGGGAATTTTCAAAACTCCCAGAGGAGTTACTTAAAAACTCCTAAAAGTCAATTGTGCCGAAAGTGGTTGTAAAAAATTTCAAGGAAAGGAGATATGAAAATTTTAAAATCACCGAGGAGATATAAAAACTTGAAAAAATTCAAAGTTCCGTGCAAATCGTAGCCCCGTAAACCCGAAACGCCCGACTTCGTGTTAAGAGCGAGAACAAGCTGAAACGTTGTTTTGTGCTCGAGAGCATATGCATGCATATTCCCGATGGTTAACGAACTCTCGAGTTTCAATCGTACGATTTATACCGTTCGAGTTTATACCGTTATGTAATTTTCGTCATACGTGTCCAAGTAGCGGAAAAACAGACGGAAGAATGTATAAAGCGAGGCGCAAGTGTAACATGTAAAAGTCTTCCTCTGACCTTTCGTTATCTAACGCGAGCGAAGCCAGATAACGAAAAGCGTGGCTCGCGAGCGAAATTTTCCCGCTTCCGGCTGGAACGACGTTTCGTGACTGCTTTTCAAATTCCACATTGACGCGTGTGTGACGTTTCAACGACGCGATACGATCCAGAGCGAGCGAGAAACGTACCGATAGAACGATATCGGTATCGGTGTCGGTGTCGGTATCGGTATCGGTATCGGTATCGGTGTGCAATCTGTTATCGGTGCGCGATATCGGTTAAATATAGTAACCGAACTCTTGCGTGTGACGAGACTCATTCGGGAGAAGAATGATCGTACAATTCTAAAATAAATTAGTCAGTCAGTTAATGTATGGGAGGCTCGGAAGCCAATCAGTGTAAGTCACTTTTCATTGAGAGATTAATTTGCATCGTGTACGAGCAAACTTCGTTGTCAGAACGAAATCTTCAGTCTACTTCAGTCTTCACTCTTTAGTGAAATAGTCTAGTTATTGCAATGATATTTATATATTTTTTCATTATATTTTCATGTTTTATATTTTATATTTTATATTACTCATAATATATATTTATATCTTGTAATGTATTTTTGTATTGGTATATTTAACTATAATTGTACCGTATAAAATCACCTATTTGTATAATATATAAAGTGGGTCAAAAGTTTCTTCCCATCTATTATTTTTAATAAAATATCAACAAATATCAATTAATTTTATTAAGTATATAATAAAAAAATTACTTTTATTTATACGAATTTATTTTAATAGGAAATAATTTTTGGCTGACCCTGTACGATTCATTATTATACAATATAATATATAACAATAAAACTCAAATTCTTCCAATTCCAATTGTAGATGAAGGGTAACAAGTTGTTCTTAATGAAAACTGACTTCCACTGAATATAAAAATTTTTAAGTTTTTTAACTTCAATATAGTTAGCCTTTTAAATCCAGCAGTGTACTCCTCGTGTGATTGATTAATTTTTACTTTTGGATTACATTATTTAAAAAGGAAAATGGAGCGAAAGAGGTTGCACAAAGATCCTTTTTTTTTTCCTTTTTAAATTATAAATAGTATGCTTGGACTGCTAAACTAGGCCAATTTGATTACTTGTTATAACGAAGACAATTTAGTATTAATTTCTTATTCTTTTCCTCAGTTTTATTGACCTTGTACATCTATTAACTTATCTTTCGTTCATTTTTTGGTTCCTCTGTAATTTTTATTCTGCACGTTACACGTTTTTCTACCAATAAATGAAATTACAAGTTACAAAACTGAGATGTTACGATAGAATCGTTTCTATTTTTAATACATCACAATCGAGATGAATCTTCAATGAATGAATAAATGAATATAATAAACAGAACATATTAATATCAGCACTCCGTGTTGTTATTATTAGCATCTCTATGATTAATATATTTGTACAAGAAATATATTTGTACCTTTAAGAAGACTACAGGAATTCCTGTCATGCCACAGAAATTTAAGTTATTTAATTCTATTTTTCATTTCATACTTTTCTCCGAAATAAAAGGTAATGAAATTAAATGGAATCAAACATTCCAAAATTGAGCAATACGTGAACACAAATTTTTCTGGCCAAACGATTTGACGTTTAAATTGTGTGGAATTTGGCGTAAAATTAAAATTAAACCGAGGAAAATCATCAAAATTATCATATACAGGGCGTTTCAATAATTTTGAACACCATGAAGACGTGAAAAAATTTTATTAACGAAAGTTATTCAGTAGAGAGGAGCTCGTAATATGATAGAAACGATTTCTTTCTGTAAATAGAGGAATTTCGGAGATTTCACCTCTTATAATACCTTTACAAAGATGTCTTTAGATAAAACAAAATATAATATGTATAATATCTAAAAAGATGTAAATTATTATAAAACTACAATAATATAATATAATATAAAAGACTAAAAAGATATCTCGACAACGGTATCTAATCCGGGCAGCGAAAGGGTTAATCCTTTGTCCTTGACAAACTTTTTTTGTATCATTTACCAGCAATTTATTTACGAAGCATCGCTTCAAATAAAACGACATAGCATTGGAAACAATGAGATTCAAATGGTATTTAACACGAAATTTTAACTATATCTTTCTAACGTGTGATATCATTTGAATTTAGAGAAATCGTCAATATGTAGGTTTGCTAGAGCAAGTACGATATGACAAAGAGTTAAAGTTTATAGTTTTAATCTCTGGAAAAATAATGTCCTCCACCATTTTTTAAACTTTCGCAAGAAGCAATAAGAAGTTTAGTTTATGAGAAATTATTTCGAATTATGAGAAATTATGTGAATTGTTGAGTGTTAATTGACTCAGGATTGTCTCGAGAAGTTTCCTCTTCTGAAATTCTTTTGTTCTTCTTACGTCGTTGTTATAGCTTTTATTCTAGGCGTTTGTAAAAATGTAAAACACCAAATGTTGTATGATGCGATGTTATACGTTTCCTATAATTATCAGCAAATCATAAAAAGGGAAAGTCCGAGCTGTTTAGGGCCAGATTTAAGTACGATGTCCCCTTAGAAGGGACAGTCGATTGCGCAAGGTAGGTTAAATATGTACCTACGAGTCAAACGTAAGTCGACTTAGTTCGTTTTCACAGCGAGCGTTCCTCGATTTGGAAAACCGGAGAAATAATAATGATGATGATGATGATGATGATGATGATGATGATGATGATGATGATGATAAATAACAGGCGGTTCGACTTGGTGGGCGACGATCGCGCGGCATCGCGGTGGCGTGGGCCGTATGGGCCAAAAGAACGTTGAAACTCTTTCAAATCGCGTGAAAACTGGCTACGAGCCGCACCAATGACTACATGTACTACACCTCGGTGGAAAACGTAATCGACGAACCGTCAACAGCAGACACGTTTCGTGCGAGGCCGTTGCGTAGGCGTTTGCCCCGGCGTGTTCCGTTGTTGGTTCCGAGCAACGATCTGTGTCTCCTTCGTTTGAGGCGGAGAGGTTTCGTCAGGCTCGAAAACGCCCGGTAACACGCTGTGTGGCGGCCAGCATCTATGTGTATGTGTGTGTGTGTGCGTGTGTGTGTGTAGGTGCGGTCGAAGCTCCGGTAACGGCACTTTGCACCAGGGGAGGGAAAACCGACTATTCGCGCGGAGGCAACTTGTGCACGGCGAGCGACGATCGCCCGGAATCGATAATTTAGTCGCGACAGGTCGCGTATTCCATTTGTCGCGATGGCCGATTGAAATAATCCGCGCCGCCGCGTAACACGGGTATTCCGCGGGATTTTTACCGCGATAGGAGTTTACGACCGTTTCCGCTTGGGATTTTTATGCTCGGCGCTGGGGGTCGCTAGGTTACTCCACGGACCGGAAGAAGAAACGACAACGCGCGAGATGGCTCCCGCGTAACGCGTGTTTTATGTACGACATATGCGTATATACAGGGTGTTCCCAATATCGATAGTTTGAAGAAAGAAAAGTTCGTTCGTGGCTGTCATAGATGAATTCTACACCTTCAATTGGATGGAGATACATGTAAAGAATCTGCCGCGAAATTGACCTAGTCCTTGAATTTCAAGGTCAAAAGAAATTTTATTCTACTCATCGCTAAGACCTAATAATTCTCTTGAAAAATGGCAAAAAAAGTTTCTCGATCATTTATTTTTTCATTGCGGACGCGTGCGTGCTAACAGTGACTTTAATATTATTCTACATAACCTCTTGGTAGAATAACCTTTTGTCAATTATTTCTATCAGGTCTAGAATTAATTAAACTCAAGTATATACTTGATAAATTTTCTAAAACTAAATTTTATACGAAAAGATTTTATTCTTTGTTTTCAATTTGTTTTTTTTTTTTTAATACAGAATTACTTTCTTTCTATACTACCGATACTAGGACACCCTGTGTATAGGTGCACTTCTGGACAATTCTAAACTGCTGGCAGTGTAAAATCACTCAAGAAACGAATTTAGTTTCACTTAAATTTGATAAAATTTAATCTTGACGCTTGAACACAACCGGTCTTTGATCGAAATATTCTGCGTGTAAATTTCAATGATAATGACAATTTAAACGACGATGGTTGAGACAATCGCGTCTTTGTTTAAACGGAAATGAATATTAATTTTGCGACGAAAGTATTCGTATTTTTTCAGCGATTAAAGTAAAGGAATATTAGCGAATATTAGTTATTCTAGCGTTAATATGTACAGTGAATAGGTATTGGTAAAGAGAATAAGATAACATTATAATGATTATAGTAATAGGCGACTGAAGACTCTTAGCAGAGTAACTTTAAGTATGTTAGTTTGCGCGTGTTTAAGTATGTAATTTTAGAGAATTATGTAATATTGGCTCGGTATATTTTAGTGTAAATTTACACTTACATATATAGCTAATAAATATTGATAAAAAGACTCTGCAGAGTGACTTTAAGCGTGTAATTTTAAAGCGATCGAAATACGTGTTTCCGGAGAAGTTTATGCGGATTTTATGAACTACATATATATCAGAAATGCACGTGTGAAATTTAAAAAACGTTCGTCACTCATAACTGTCATAATCTAATAGAAATATCAAGCTTTCAATTTTGCTAAAAGTATCCAGTTACTTATCCATTGGATAAAATATATTTCTAACAAATTTGGACATTGTTCAAATAATATATTTAAAAAAAAATGAATTGAATATTATTTTGTCTAGCTAGATCTTAGGTAGGTAGTTACTCAAAGTAACTACCTACGCGTTAGTTTATTTTTATTTGAACGTGAGAATAATTTTGTTTGTTTATTTATTTACCCTGATTATTTGGCTGTCGAGTAAAATAATTTCATCCAATTTTTGTCTTTATAAATAATTTCTCAAATCTTTAATAATCTTCTGCCACGATTATTTGTTATTTGTTTTATTTCGTTTGAACTCAAGGTAAAGCAAATTTTCCTAAGGTACTTTCCAAGTGAGAATAACAAGACCAGATGTTTCGTTACTTTTTATCTTTATTTCAAGTAAAACTTACTCGTTTCGGGGTTAATTTAACTCTATATAACTAGGAATAATTCAAAAGTTCACTCGTCACTCTGGAAAATTGAAAAATCTTCCCGAGTTGTCTGTGACGAATTAATTCGTTTCGTGTATTGAAGAAGCGTTATATTTTCTAATGACAAATATCGATTCGTCATCCCTAAATTTCGCTGTAATAGTTACGTCCTGCATATGTGGGTCGTACTATACAACGATAGGCATGCTTTAAAATACTGTAGATAAGGAAACCGCTGTTTGTATTAAATAAATGTATGTACTGATATCAAGAAATCTATGTATTGAGTCATCTCATAAGTCGTCGTTGTCGTTAGTTTTTCGTATACCAGATAAGATAAAATAACCCGCTGGTAATCGATCGGTGATGAATTTTCTCGTATTTTTGTACTTCATTATCTTTCTCTATCCTAAGAATTAAGAACCGAATAGTTCAATTTATCACAATATTACAAACATATATCTCAACCCCTTAACGTCCACTTTCGCAATATTACACAATTTAAATAAAAACTTTATTTGTTTCCTCGAAAATTATATTATATATATTAACTAAGTATTAACATTGCATACAAATATAAATTTATGAACGATGAAATAAAACAGTTATTTTTTGGACATAGTTTTTAAAAATTCAGTGAGTTGTTAAGAAGTTAATACTCGAACGTTTCGTTATACCGAAGAATGTAGAATAAGAAAGTAATAAAAGTTGTTCCTTTCTTTTGATGGAGTTTTTTGAAAAATTCAACGAGTCCTTGAGCACTGTTCTCATCTTTTACGCGTAGATTTTCTAAAATTAGAGATAAAATATTCTCTAATATTCTGAACTAGTAACTTTATAACATATATAAATTAGTATTTTTTTTTAAAATAGAAACTGTCGACTAGCATTAAATATATATATATTTCCATTTAAAAAAAGGTACGGTGACTTTGAGATCTCTAGACAAATTTGGTGAAAATCCCTCTCGAAAGAGAATGAATTTCATCTGAAAAATAATTTTTTTTCGAATAACGAATAAGAAGTAAAATAGACTGGAATGAAACGTTGTTGCGGATGAAGTGAAACGAGACACCGTATACATATATATACACGATATGACGCGACGCGATACGGAGCGCATTCCTCGCAGCTCGTGAGGAGTTCGAGGGAAAGCGAACGAACGTGCTCGCGGAACTAGCAGACGATCGGTTTAACTTGCCTATCGTTCCTGGATCGACCAAACGAAACCGTAGCTCGCGATAACGCCTATCGTTAATCGGAATTAACGATAGCCACCGATTTATCGGCGTTGCGCGTCGCGTGCCACTGGCTAGCGTACGAAGGAAGTACCGCGGAGCGGAATGGCGGGGTTTAATTGGTTGTCTCTGCAGATGCAGCGCGCACAGTCGTAAAGATAAACGCGCCGTATTGGCCGGAAATGACACGTGTGTAAATAAGATATATACGAACAGTTCGGAAGCCGCGTCGATCAACTTTGTTACTGTAGAAACATTAGAAAATGCGAGAAAGTGAGAGTCGCTTTTTGAGTTTGGTTATACGCGTCGTCTTGATTTGTGGAAATGAATCCAGTTGTTTCTTGAGCGTCAAAAATGGCACATGTGCGAATAAAGCAGCAGAGCAGAGGCCTAGTTCAGAAGCCCCACACTGATTAATTCCCTGTATAATATATTTAATAATATACATTGATCAATTCCCTGTATAATATGTTTAATAATATACGAAAAAGTGATGTTTTCTGAGTTTGGTTATTGTTATCCTTCTATGATAAATTAATTTACCATTTGTTTCTTGAGTATTGGCTAAAAGTGATAAATAAATAAGAGTTCACACTGATTAGTTCTATACATCAAAATGTGATGTAGTTTTTTAAACTTGACTATGCTATCTTTTTGATAAATTAATTTATAGAAATGAACCATTTGTTTCTCACGTACTAATTCAGAAGCCACATTGGTTAATTCCGTTTATCAAAGAAATAAGAAGAAGTGATGTTTTTTGAGTTTGACTGTTATTTACGTTCTTTATTTATTTCCTTCTGTGATGAATTAATTTATTTGAAGTGAATCATTTGTTTCTCGAGCATTGGCCAAAAATGGCACATACACAAATAAGACACGAATAGTTCAGAAGACACACCGATTAATTCCGAAAGTATGTCAGAAAGTTCGAAAAAATGATGTTATTCTTTGAGTTTGACTATTATTTATACCACCCTTCTGTGACATATTAATTTATGAAAATAAATCATTTCTTGAGCATTAAACATTGTGCTTATATAATGATTCATAAATTATTTAAATTTCCACCTTTTTAGATTTAAGAGTTATGCCACTAGAACAGTTCGATCCTGTTTCCAGATTGTTCATTATCGCTGACAAATATATCAAGGCGTACTCGATCTCAATTCCTGTTGAAATCCGAATTACAGGTTCCGAACAATGCTTTCCAAATCCTTTTAACTTGCAATTATCTGACTTACTCGAATTTCATTGTTTCTTGTGTAAACTTATATACATGCATCTTGCATTGCATTGCAAGGGAGTAGAGTCCCTTTACACGAGTAAACGAATAAATAAAAAACAAATAAAAACGGAGACAGGAAGATTGGCTCTCGATTCCGTTTATCACAATTCATATTTTTCCTATGAAATTTTTTAATAAAAAAAATATTCGCGAATTTCTTACTGCGCGATATTTTAGTATCTCCGATATTTTTATCTGCAGAACACATTGGCAAGTTCGAACACTAAACTTCGGTGCATCCCTTGCATTTTTGCTTTTTCGTTATTACGTACACCCTGTACACCTCTATACTTTCCAATCTTCTATAAATGCATAAGAAATTCGCATCTCTGTATATTCTACAGGGTGGTCCATTTAAATGAGGCCATATAAATATCTTTTTGAATTATAACGATGCGAAAAGTATTTTTTGCCTGAAACGAATGGTATCGAAAGGCCAATAAAGAACGTTTTTTTTTTTTTCCAAGATTGATCACGATAGAGATAAATTTATACGCAAAACTTAAATTTTTTTTTACCAGCTACATGATGCAATATTATATATATATATATATATATATATATATATATATATATATATACATATATATAAATTGTGTGAAAGAAAATATCAGTGACCTTGAAAAAAAATTATCTTGAAAAAAAAATGTTATCAGTTATTGGCACCATTTCGATACTGTTCGTGTTAAAAAAAAAAATACTTTTTGCATCATCACAATTCGAAAAGATATTTAGGTAACTGAACCACCCTAAATTTCTATCAATACACGAGACATCTCGCAGACGAGAAAAATGAAATCTCGGTTTCTTTCGCTTCCTCGATTTCGGTCGATTAGCCAGATCCAAACAGCCGCGTCAAACGCTCGATAAATGCTTGTTTAATTGTGCAACGATCTCTCCGAATCGTGGGAGTCCGCGCCAAGCATAAATATGGTTATCTAAATTTCAAATCGACATTGGACACGCTTCGACGGAGGCGACGGTTCGCGTGGCGAGATATCGGAGGGAATTCAATGAGTCGCGTTTATAACAATGGCAGGTAGGGGAGAGGAAGAGGGGAATGATTCTCCGACGTTTGTCAAAGTTGCATCGATATTCGTAGCAGGCGTAGACAATCGTAACGCTCTCTTAACGAGAAAACACACAGACTCGAGATACTCCTTGTGTGTGAGTGCTCCCTTTTCTCCTTGAATTTACGAATCTTACGCGTTAGATCTCTCCTTGCTTGATTTTGTCCGCTCCGCGCGTTCGAAACTTTGCACTTTCGCGGCTTTCCATGTTCTTGGAGAGAGTCCAAACTTTTTCCAGCTTTCAACAGAGAGTGGTCCATCGTACGAGCTTACGAGCGCACGCGCGCGTCACATACGTTTTCGATTCGCTGAGAGAACACACGGTCGTTCGTATCGGTGTGTCTGCTTTTATTTGTGTGTTCCGATATTAACCCTTCAGTCTGTCAATTTGACGCGTTTTTCTTGTAAAATTTGTACAGAATATATCATATCGGAATAAAATAAACGTGTGCTAAAAAATGTATTGTAAATATACTTATAGAATGTATGTACAGTGAAGAATTGTCGATAATTTAAATTGATATAACTTCGTAAAAAAAGTAATCGTTTACAAATCCACAATTTAAAATAAGACCAAGTGGATCGTTGTTTGATCTTTTCTTTCTTTTTACTAAATTATATCAGTTTAAATGATCGACAATTTTTTCATTGACATTGGTACAGTTTATGCTCTTCATTGTATATATTTTGATTGTAATATTGCATTGCGAATATTTTTTTGTTTGTTTGTGAAACTGTACAGATAAGTTTATTGTTATATATTTGTTGTTACATTAGTTATAACTAAATGTCAGAAACAATCAGACATTAATATATCGTATCATTTAAAAAAGTTTAGGGATGACACTCCTCCTATCTTTAAAAAAACTCACCCTCGCATCCTCTAGAATCTTATCCCTTTATTATTCCCTTCTTATCTTCTAAAATTAACATTTCCCCCTTGTTCTCTAAAATCTTAGTCCCTCTACATCATTTGATACCTAAAAGTTTCAAGTTGATACCTGCAATGGCTTCGGAGGAAATTGTTACATTTTATCTGCTTCATCCGTGTATGGAGACTCGGTTAAAAATCTAAGGAAAACGGAATTGAACGATATATTTTTCTGATCAAATGGATCAGAGAAATGAGGCCAACTGGATTGTTTTACGATTTTTTCTTCTTTTTTCATCAAATTAGAACAGTTTACAATTTATCACGACATTTAATTTCGAGAGTGAAACACTCTTTATCAGAACCGTATTATTTTTCGAATATATTAATATTCGAATGTTGTATTGGTTAAATAGATAAATATCGTTGATTAATAGATAATTCGTTACAGTATTATGACGATTAGATGCGGTATACGAAATTAAAAGTTTACTAAAAGTTTAGTTATTTAAATTGTAACCGAAAAATTGTCGACACGCGTGAGGTAGAAGCTCGATCGTGCAAACTTTTCATAGTGTATCTTATGTTTCAAGATATTTTCAAAATTTAGAAAAATTATTCTAAAGCCGGCAGTATAGCACACAAATATTTCAATCAAAAAGGGGGAAAAACATCGTACCTTAAATTTTAAAGGGTCTTTGTAAAGGGGGAGCGTTTAATCTTGAAGAAGACCGCAGTGGAAAGATTTAATCGCTAAAGAAATTTTGTAATCTCTCTAGATAGGCACTTTTTCATTTTTCTACTCGTTTACAGTAAACGATGCAGAAATATTGAAAGCAAAGACTTCAAGCTTTGCGAATGAGCCCAGAACGGAGTTACAGAAATTCAAAGATCAACATCTTTCGGCTATTATTTTACTATATTTTACTATTCAATTTTTCGGCTATTATTTTACTGCGATGACCGTTTAATTTCGTAGAATAACGTATCAAGATGTTAAAATAAAATTTTTACGGACGAACTTGTAAAGGCTCTTGCAAAATGGCGCTTGTAAGATGTCCGAATCCAACGAACGAGATTCGAACCTACTTGCGAGGTACTCTCGATGCCATCTCCAGCCAGTTATATCGGTACGAATGCACGTATCCACCAGCCTGGGAGGTGAACACCGAGGTGAACGTGTCGAGGGCCGACTACATCCTGCAGGGACTCCACGGTCACGAGTTCATACCCCCAAGTGCCATAAGTATCTTCTATCTGGCGAACGTATCTGGCTGTTTAGCGAACGTGCTTAGACACCCATTCCGCTTAGTGCGCCACCGAGAGAGCGTTGCTAAGATGTTCCCCTGGGAACCGACGCTGCACACGCTCGAGGTCCTGTTTCCTTTCTTCTCCCCCGTCGATAAATCTCGCTGCTGTGCATTTTCCTTGCCCTTTCCTTGTCCTCTCCTTGCCTCACGGTGGCAGTCTCGTTGAATTTCATAAAATAAACGCGCAATATAATTTCGACGCACTGCCGTTTGGTAGGATCACCAGAGACTATAAATCTCCGAGTTATAAAGTAACTAGTAATTAGTTAAAAAAGTATCGACTGGAAGGAAATTATTAGCTTGGAGGTTCGCTCGCGTCGATGATCCTTCGACGACTAAATCTAAAAATCAAGATTCACGCGTAGGAAATTGTCGAAAGAGTGAAATTCCTGAGTGTAGCGACGTTGTTTGGAATTAGTCATGTGTGAGTCGTCCTAAGGTGTATATACTTTGAAGTCAAGAAGCATGGTATGAATAGGAAAGAATATTACAAGCGCAGCAGAAAGGATCCACAGGCAGAAATAGTTTAGCATTGTAGCAAGCATAAGTATTGTAATATTCTTATATCTGTAAGTTCCGGACTGGAAATCTTGTCTTGTTCAAATAAATCAGAGCTAGCTAGCTGGCGGCCTTTTTCCCCCTACTTTCCTCAGGTTGAAAGAGTTGAGTTTAACGTAAATGGAGAGATCGATGCACTGCTGGTGATCAGGAAAGTAAGGGGCAAGGGCTCACGAGCCGCCAGTAGTTAGCCGATTCTGAAATTAATAGTTCTGTAAAGTATAACTTTTAACCTTTTCAGAGACGAATTTTTAATTTCAGTTACAACAAAAAAATTTAATTTATTTTAATTTATGACAATTACTTACGTTATGACAATTGGGTTTTATTTTTCTGGTTAGCAAATTTAGTAAAGCTTGTACATTTATTTTTGTAAAATCGCGGTAATTTCACGAATTAGGAAGTAGCTTTTTTATAGGACATAAATTAACTGTCCACATATGTGACCAAGGACGTGAAGAAGTTCATTTAATTATACCCTTAACAACGTCAGCCTAAATCAAACAGAGTGAAGATACAAATTTGAAGGTTAAATGTTGACTGCCTTTTTCAATTTTTTTTTTTTTTTTTTTTTTTTTCGAGTCACGTTCTTACAAGTCTCTGTCGCAGTTTTCGGGAAATTTTTGAGAAGTAGTGGGACTTTATCGTTCCTAGTCATAAAATGTCCACCCGCTCGAGACACGAGCTTCGAAATGCTTCGGCGAACACGGGGGGAACGGTCGTCGATTCCAACAACACACATCGATCTTCCTCGCGAATAAAAACCAAACGGGGCTCGGTTACGCTCGTGCTCGCGAACGCATCCGGCGAGCGTGTGTACGTGCATGCACGCAGTAAATGTTTACGTAGGCTAATATAATACGGGTGGTGATGTCAGCGAACTGGTCGTATAAGAGGAGGTTGGCCACATTATCGTGGTGCATTGGTCACCAGCAGCTAAATCCTCGATAAATCCTTTCTTTTTTCTTGTCTCTCGTCATCGTTGTGATCGAATCACGACGTTGTTGTTACGTCTTGGGTGAATAAATGAGACTGTGAGTCCAGAATCTGTCCCGTTAATCGGGGTGAAACCGTGGTTGATTAACGTTTACGATTAATAAAATTAGTTAAAAGTGATTTGATTAATGAGCGAAATTAATGGGTTAAATGATTGGTTTGTTACAATTAATAAATAAAATAAAGTGATTGATTTAATTAATATGTAAAATGAATCGTCGGTCGGTTGTTTAAAGGAAATTAATCGAAAAGTCAAAAAATCGGCGATTGATCTGATCGATTAGTGAAATTAACCATCGATTGTTGATTAAAAAAAATTAATCGTCCAAAAATCGATTAATTCGGCGATTGATTTAATTTTATTATATTTAATATATATTAAATATATACATGAAAATATACATTAAATATATTAAATATATACATGAAAATGAAACATATATATCATTTATTCAATTTCGTTTATTCAATTAAACTTTGAATATCAGACGAAAACGAAAAAAATACTATTATATAACACTATATAATACTATTATATTATAGATTTTTTTAAAATTTTCATCGTCTAAGACTAATATTCAAAGTCAGTATCGTCGTAGTGTGGCGTCGTGTAGTTACATAGTTGGTGGCTTGCAGATCCGTGCTCTCCTCTGCCGAACGATCACGTTCGAAGCCCGCGGGAGCTCGTGCTCTCCGATCTTCGCGTAAATCGTTCGAATTCTCTCGAAATCGTTGGAATTCCACGAATTTCCAAGTCGTATTCCCCCGTATCCCGAAGGAAAGTTTCGTCTTTAACGATACCACGTTAAACGCATTCGGCTCTCTCTTTTGTGTTACGTCACGATTTCAAACGGCAGAGAGTGAGAATCTCGCAAAGAGGTTCGAATCTCTGGTCGCTGAATTCGAACCTTTTTGCAGGTAATTTTGCAGTAATTTTCTATGGCGCTGCTAAGTGGAATAGTTTCGAACGTTTCACGAGCATTTTTGAGAAGTAAAGATAATAAAAATAATACCAAGTAAAACTCGAATCTTGTCACATCCGTTAACGCTCGCAACGATGAAATTGTCGCACATTATTTGCACGATAACGATGTCTCATGTGTTTCTTCATTAGGACGAGAGTTGTATTTAATTTATTTAATTCAGTTTAATTGATCAACAGGAAAAGTAACTTTATAAAGAAGATTAAATCAATTTTCTTCTTCATTCACCTTTGGTGGTATTATCTCAATTATTCTTGAGTTATAACAGTTGCGAAAATTATAATGTATATATAATATATGTGGTCCAAAAAATTACTTCCTACTAAAATAAATCCGTAATTCTTTTTATTATATGTATATTTTAATTTTTATTGATATTAATTTCTTCATTTTTTAATATTTTTATTTTGAACTTAAATTTAATTTAGAATTAATAAAATTAGTTTTTTCTTATATTTTGGTATTTTATTAAAAAAAATAGGTGGGAAGAAAGTTTTGGCGCATCCTGTATTTTGTATCAATATACACGATAATATTATATGTATACATGTATAAACAATATTATATATATATTATATATGTAATTATATCGATTCATGGAATATTTAGGGCTTTTTCCGAATTTGGAAAAAAAAACCGCGTTGCAATGAGTCAGCGTTAATTGAGGTAGCGTTAAACGAGGTCTTACTGGGCATCAATACGTCGTTCAAATTCAATTACAGGCAACGTGTAAAACTCTCGTAAAACATTCCAGTGAAGAAAACGTGGCGTGTAAAGTCGAGTCTTAGATATCGAACTTAACTTACAGTACCCACATGCAACGAAGAGCATAACTGATGAAAACCGATGGAAAATTGTCGATAATTTAAATTTATAACTTCGTGATGGAAGATCGCACATTAACTCAGATTTAATTTCATTTTAAAGCGTGAGGGCTCATTCAGACAATCGTGAGTTTATTTTACTTAGCATCGTAAATCGAAAAACGACGGTTGTGCTTATCTGTGTAAAAAAATTGTAAAGAGTCGAACGTTCTTAAAAACACTGAATAAATTTACCATAATCTTCCAAATTGAAGTTTTTCCTTAAAACTTGTTGTGCGATTTTTTTTCTCACTATTTTCTCTGATTGAACTTTGAACATTATTTTTTATATTAATCAAGTCGGATAATTCGGATCTCTTGAATTTTTGTCGTTTAATTATAATTTTCGAAGTTCAGTAAAACGCTGTAAAAGAAAATCGGATAGGAAATTTTTCAGAGATTTTTCAATCTTCAAGACTAGTGTCATCGAGAGGTGATTTCAATCTTTAATCTTCAAGATTTAGATTTAAAAAAAGAATATATTCTTTTTAATATTTTCAGGCGGTCGAATTTTGACAATTTTCTAATAAAAAAATACTTTACTTTTTCAAGTAGCGCTGCGTCGTTGGGAAAAAATGGTTTTTAAGAAAGACAAACTCAAGACAGAGAAAAAGAGACCTCACGCTTTAAAATGTGGCCAAGTGGATTGTTGTGTGATTCTCTGTTACGAAATTCGACAAATTTTTATAATTGTTGGCTCAATTACGCTTTTCATTCTTTGTGCTTGAACTTCTTCACAGCAACTTCGACAGTGCCTTCAACAGTACTTCGAGTGCAAGTTTGACATTATTTTTCGAACGTATCAAAATTCCTTTCGTACCATTCTTTCTTTCATATCAAAATTTCTTTCATCGATGCTTTCTTTACTATCGTCTGTTCAAAACATGGTGAAATCGTTAAATCGATCGATCGTACAGTGACCATTTTCGAAGCAGCACGATTTTTCAATTTTCTTCCAAAAGTAGAATCCACGAAAACGCGGTGAAACACGACGAGCAAACGCGATTCATTTGCATCGCATTTTGGAGGGACGTTTCCACTTGATTAACGAGAATGTGCTTTCGCGCGCTTACAGGTGTATATCGTGCAGATACCGCTGCTGTATCGGCCTGCGAAACATGGACGAAACAATCGTACCTATCCTATTGCTTTTGCCACGCGTCCACTACGTATTTCACTTCACTTTGCTTCGCGCGAAATCTTTCTCGAATTAACACTAAACATACTATACTGGTCATATAATTGACCGTTTCAAAATCTTTGCGTACAATTTTCTACATATTACGCTATTTATCTTTACAATTTTTCTTGAAATACGTATACAATTAATTTTTCATTCAATTTAACCGGTCGAAAAATTTATATTTAGTAAAACTATATACAGTTTGGGAGAAAGGTTATCTGAATAGATATGCTGTCAAGTTACGCAGGTGAATGATTGATAACAATGTTTCATTGCAAGCGTATACGCAGGCTATAGATTTGGGTGGCAATTTTGCAGCCATGTAAAAGTGTTTTGAAGTGTTTTCTTTGCTTGTTTCAAGTTATAAGGGCAAATTTGAAGAAAGAAAAAGTAAATCCGCAATACTTTGGCTAAATGTGAAATTTTGCATTTCGTAGTGTATTATTCCGTTAGCGAATATTTACCCTGAAAAATATCAACGCATTCAAAAAAATATGAGGTTGTTAGAAAAAATAATTAACATAGACGAGGAGTGTTCGGATGACAGGAAACTTTCTGAAAGTGAAAATAAGATGGAAAAAGATGTTGGTCTGTTTGACACATTAGATGAATTAGAGTATCCGTTCTGGGGACTCTAACGGATAATGAAGAGGAGAATATCTTGAATAAATGTAGAAAACCTGCTGCTGATATTAAGTTGACTATTCTCTACGTTCGAGTGTAAAAAAATATTACTTTTTTTTAAGGCAAAATGACCGGTCACTAGGAATAAGTATACGTGAAATATCGATTTTAATTTAGTGTTAATACGCACCTTCCGTGAACACGACCGAACGAAACCATTTTTCTCGTGTGCATAGAAACGAGGACGTTCCTCCGAATGGTACTGGTGACCGATTGAACTCTTGAACAAGCGTGGTTGAGTTCTATCGGCGGCTGGTAATAATTTCTGTTAGATGTATTAAATATCAAGGTGGTTCTCATTTTATGCTGTATATTTCATATTTCTCCTGTGATTTATGTTCTTTCCGCTTTTGATCGTGTTTCGCATATCTGCGTGCAAGTGCCGTGTCCGTTTTGTTAAATTATCATTTATTGCAGGAGAAGTTAAGGTAAAACTTTTAACACGCGTCTCATTTTTATTTCGCTTAAATCTTTCACTTTGTCATTGTAATTTCTTCGTTCTACTAGACATTTATAAAATTTTAGATATTTATTGAATTTTCGATTGTGCGATTCCTAGTGCCACATTCAGTTTTATTAGACTATTATTTATTACAGAAAAAATTAAGAAGTCATAAAAGTTTTAATATATCTGATTTCTTACGATTGCTTCTTTTACTTTGTGTAATTCCTTAATTCTATTAGATATGAAATTTATTAAATCTTTAACGATATTGAATTTCAAGTAATGCACCTCCTTAAACTTTCTTGATTAATTGCTTGGATCTGGTAGGAGCAAGTTTTATCTTCCTGCAATCAATAATTTTTGAAGTCGAGCAGTGCTGAGCATTTTGCGTTTTATTACACGGAGTGTCCCGTTTAAATCGATCCACTTGACTATCTGCCAAACTACTGAAGATATGAAAAATAAATTATTTTGAATAAAATTCTCAAATTATTTTGAATAAAATTTCCAGGGGACAATATGAACACAGAATACTACCTTCTTTGTCTTTTTCATACGATAGATTTTACAAAATTAAAATATCTCACAGATATAGGTTAGTATTTTTTTTTTCTTTTATAACGAATCTCGGTATGGAGCTGTATCGATTAATGCATAAAATAATAAAATGTACGATTTTATTTTAAAAAAGTGAAAAAGTGGAGGTGACATTGAAATCTCGAAAACATCTTACCTAGACAAATTTAGTGTAAAATACATCGTAAAATATCCTCTTCAAAACAGAACAAATTTTATTCGAGATATTTTTGTGTATCAGTATATAGTTTGGCAGATATTCGAGTGGATCAGTTAAAATAGGAGATATATTTATATATATATATATATCTATAATATTTTTATATCATCTTCAGATCTATATCAGCGCATGTTCGTTTTATTTTCATATGGAACTGTATACGAATATCATTCGTTCAGAAGTCTTATCGAGCAATTCCGCGAATTGAAAAGCAAAAGTGGCAATATCGCGAGTGATAAATAAAAGAATAGTAATATTACGTATTACTTGTCCAATATCATTTTCTTGAAACGAATGAACTTGTGAAAGTAAGTCGTTCGTTTCTTGGGAATTGAGTATCAATCACCTGTGTCTTTCTAATGAAATAAACCGCGGA
This sequence comes from Tetragonula carbonaria, assembly GCA_032399595.1. NCBI lineage: Eukaryota > Metazoa > Arthropoda > Insecta > Hymenoptera > Apidae > Tetragonula > Tetragonula carbonaria. Next base: position 406,424 of record JAUCRC010000012.1, on the reverse strand, counting down.
TTTTTTATGCATTTGTAGGAAATTAAAAATTGCTGAGAATTTAACTAATATCGAAAATATAATGCTTTCTATGATATTTGACAAGCAGAAGAATTTTCTAACGAGATTCTATTTATCTGATTGTGTCTAATCTACAATAGTAATGAAATTAAGAAATTAGTTAAAAATTGAGTTGATCGGTTACGAGTACTCGTAACTATATATCCTTATAGACAATATAATATTAATAATAATAATGATAATAATAAACATATTAATAATTGTAATAATAAATTAAACCAAGGAACTAAGATTAAAGATTTTATTGAAAAGCAATCGATCAGATGTTCTCCGTTTCGCTCATCGAAAAATCGCTTTTCAAAGCACTATGGCTACAGCGAGTAATACTACGAGGTATCAGCTTTGCATGAATCTCGCATCATACAATAAGGATTCTCATAACTCGTGTATTCATGAATCTATATTTTAAACTTCATCTCTTCCAATCTACCACTACAGTATTATCGAGAAGAATATGTCTCGAATGTATTTCGAAAAATCACGATCTCCCGAAGCTAAGATTTTTCTATCTCGCGTGTCAACTGTTTCTATTTCGTCCCACCAGCTTTCTACCAACTTTCGTCCTGAACCACCCCACCACACTGGTGCTGTTGCTTGAAAGTACAACCGAGGAACGAATTCGTGTCGTTCTTCCGCGAAACTCAAAAGTTGCGGTCGCTTGCAAGCTGAGTTTCGCAGGAAGCACCGGTGAAAGGAAAGGCAGAGGAAATCGAGTCGGTAACTTTGGTTTATGTATTTAGACGTTTCCTTTTCCGAGTGTAAACGCGTGCCTCGGAGATGCGCCGGTCTCGGATAATTTTAAACAACGACCGATGTCCATGTTTGAATTCCTCCACAACGCTCGCGATGTTTGTCAATTAACAGGTATTGTTTCGCACGTTTGACTTGCGAGGATGAAGATAAATTCGAAGAAAGGTTTATACTACAGTGACTTCCGTTAATATTCGCCATATAACGCGATAGATATTGACTGTTGCAAGTTTTTGGCAAAGAAACCAGGGCGGTGTCTGTAAAAATCGAAGCTTCTGTTTTTAAAATGCATCGTCCGTTTTGTCTTAATGGCGAAGAACTTTTTTTCTCAAGAAATGCTGTGGTATGCAGATAAATTTTTTCGACGATCGAACGTGTTTGAATATCAAAGTCCTGCTATTTACGACAGTCCCTCGAGTATTAACACACGACTATTTTTTTGTAATTTTACTGAACTTTTAATATATCCCGAAAATATATTCGGAAAATATATTCGAAAAATCTACAATGAATTTTCGTTGTTCTGTTCGTTTTCAATAAATTAGCAAAAGCAGCAAGTTTCGAGGGATCGTATCCAAACCAAGACCAATCGATTCTGTTGGCAAACGTCATTCGGCGTAGTTCAAGGTTATTCCAATCAATACCCGAATGTCAACGAGTCGATACACGTATTTGCCATTTTCATCACCAAGGACAACGTGTATATTATATACATACACTTTTCTTTTCCTTTTTTTTTTAACACGAAGGAAATCTCTGTCTCTCCGAGGATGCTGGATTTCTGAACCGCTAAAGGCTAAAACCTTCACCGGTGATCTACCACCGACTCGTGGGGCAGCTCAGAAATCCTTGAAAGCCGCGCGAACGCCTCTCAGTTCGAGGCACGTTCTCTGGGGCGAACTGGCACACGTGGCCTCTACTTTTTTGGTCGCTGAGGCGATCCTCTCCACTGCATCGATCTCCTCCTCTCCATTTTAGCTTTGGCTTCTTGTTAGCTAACAACAAGCTAAAGGAAGAAAGAAAAAGTGACGGGAAAGAAAGAATGCACCAGGGAACTAGACCTCGGTGAAACTTATTTCGAACAATGATTCGTAAATAAATTTTTTGAAATAATATTCTTCTTCAGCTATTTGGTGAATAATGGATTTCAATTAATGACACGTAGCTCGTTTGGTCAATTAAAAGAATTTAGGAGACTGTGCAAATAATACTGGGAAAATAATAAATTGAAGAACTGATTATTTGAGAAACTAATATAATATTTATTTGATGATTGAAAATTTGTCTTTACTGTAACATTCAAAATAAATATCGATGAAATTAAGATACTCGAATGAAAAAAAAAAATAATAAATTTCTATCAAAGTCAAATGATAAATAAAGATCTTGGCGAATAGTGAAATAAGAATAATAAATAAATCGTGTTAATTGAAAATAAATTAATTTAATTTTCATATGAAATACTTAATAATATAATTTAATAATACTTAATAATATAATTTAATAATACTTAATAATATAACAATATTATAACAATACTTAATAAATATTAATTGTTAGTTTACAAATAGTTTACAAAATTTTTAAAACGTCCAGGTTTGATGGGAATTAATCTTCATGGTGGGAACAGTTTGACAGACTGACAATGAGTAAGGGAAAGAAGTTCGCCGCTTTTGCTCTGCGCCCCCCATTTTCACTTTCTTGAAAGGGAGGTGACATGTAGATATACAATGTTTGGAGATCTGTACAATTTTTGGAGATCTCACAACGACGAATCTTCTTTTACGAGAAGGCTACCGGATCGTAAAACTGCGAGCAGTTTGATAACATCCATTTATTTATGATGAATGGTGTAGAGTTGGGGTAAGGGATGATATTTAGTAGCAGAGGGGATGAAACGTGACCTAGCATTGAAACGATATCGCTCATAGTCTTTGTTTGGTTTCACTGTGCAGAGATCCGATCGAATTGCAATTAAGATAACTAATTTATCGACTCGATATGATCGATGTCGACTTGACGCCACTAAGGGATAAATCTTTCGAGAGTGACGCGTATTTGTATTTAATCTTGCTGCGTTCCTTTGATCATTTATATTTATTTAATGGAAGGAAAGATGCGCACAATGATAGGCAAAATAAGATAAAATAATAGAAAACGAATAACAAATGCAACGGTGAAATTGTAAATGTTAAAGAAACATTATGTCACACTTGCAAAAGAGCATGCATTGCTTTACATTGCATTTTGTGTTTAATCTGAGATTTCAATTAATCGTTAAAGAGATCGAGATCAAAGTTTATAATGATCTTGTTAGTTATATTACAAACACTGGATATATCAATTGCTCGAATTTAATTTTTGTATAAATTTTGGATTTAAGGAGACAGAAATTCCCAAGATATCTAGAAGACGTTACTAAAAAGGAATTTTTAGCAATTTCTCTAAAATCAAAAAGTAAACTACAGTTTAAACAAAATATGACAGAGTTCTTATCAGTGTGCGTGAGTTTTTTCATTATGTTTCATGTTGAACGTTCTTCGCGATCTCGTCTCTAAATCCTCTTTTTGTTCGTTGAACTAAAACGTAAGATTAAAATATAAAAATCTATCGTAGCGGGGCTAAGTGTAGGGTACGTACTTTTGGAATAATGACGGATATTCGAATCTTACTGTTAGTTTCGAAGCGATTCGAAGTTTTCCAATATTGTGCAATTTCGAGGTGCAAGTGGGTACTACGTTCGTTGCGCAAATTACGAGAGTGTGGAGTAGTTATTATAAGTAGCATTAGGTACGAGAAATATTCTATTATTTAAACTGCGATAATTTGTCACTGGAGTGATTACTGCGAAGATAGTAATATTGAAAAACTAGAGAATTCTCGACATTGTTTAATTAGCAACAAACAGCTATATAACAAAAATAAAAGTATAAATAATAACCGTAAAAATCATAGAAAATAATAACCACATATAATCACAAAAAGTTGCTCGAATTATTTTAAAAATAAGTCTTAACCTTTTCAATATTTTTGTCTTTTGAGACGTCAATTTGTAAAAATAATTTCGAAAACAGAATAATAAATCATTTTGAAAGGGCATAGGAAAACTGTCACTGAAACTGAGGTTAAAAAAAGTTTCTATATTATTATTAAAAAGAAATTAAATTTACTCGTTTAATATTTAGAAATCCCACAAACACGAAATCTCAGCAAATTTTCAGCGCTACTTTCAATATAATTAGTAAAGAAGAAAATTATTTATTTGGTTTCTACCAACAGACTTTTTAAGTACATTTCGAATAAATCGCTTAAAATGATAGAAAGTTAGGATTGAAATGGAGAAAAAAAAGAAGTTACAAAGTGTTGTTAAGGCTCCAAAATCAAATTAATTCTATGTTTCGAAAGTCCTGATTAATTCTTCAGTCCTGAAAATCTTCAATATTTTTATAGATGACGTATTCAATAAATATTCATAAATATCTCGTAACTTAATATCAACAAATGTTTAATTGAAACATTTTGCTTCCGAGAAGACACGATGCACGTAATACGCAGAAACATGTAAAGAGCGTTTATTACGATATACTATTCTGTTAAATAAAACGAATTTCTATTTATTAGTTCTGTTTGTTCAGTTATGTTGCTAAAAAGATTTGAGAATGCTGCCAAGAGTCTTAGTAGAAAGATACGACAATAGTAAATAACTGGGAGAAAATATGTGATAAGAGAAAGAAAAAATGTACAATACACGATATATAACATAAAACGTATAATACGAAAACAAAAGTTTCTATTTCAACATACTTAACTATATTTCTAAAACATTTGAGGTGCATAAAAATCCCTGGCCCGATGACGAGTGACACTAAAATAAAGTGACAGTGACATTAGTAGTAATAATCCAATGAGAGGGACACGAAACACAGTCATATCGAACGATTCACGAATAATTTATCCACCAGTAATAAGTAATAAATTATCCACCAACAAAGATTGAATTATCCGCTAATGATAAATAAACGTATCTCTCTAACAAACGAACCATAATTAATCACGCTCGACTGACTTGTCTTACCAGCTGCCGACAGATTCTATTTATCAACGAGCGTGACAACGCGATCGAAAGAAAGCGCAATCGCGATCCGAACTCGTCCGCTTTTCCCGCCCGTTTTTAAACGAACATGGCACCGGCAATATTCGACGCCCGAATTTTATATATAAATACTATTACACATATAAATCTATTTATCAAATGTTGGTCGAACTTTGTCTAACTTAGGCAATAACATCGGTTGGATATTAGAGAAAAAGGGAGAGCAAGAGACCAAGAGACCAAGAGAAGAGACACAGCACCGTTCCAGAGGAGAGAAATCAAAGGTCGGAAAAGTGCGAATCACGAAAGACTGAATTATCGTCTGTCAAGTTTTTCAATTAACGTCGCGGATCTCGCGCGTCCAAGTCGCGGGGACTAACCTTCGCGAAGTTCCGGTCGATCGACCGGAAGCGTCGAACGTTATCCTCGTGTCGCGGGCACGTGCAACGTTGGTGATCGAATCCAGGTCCGAGTCTGCGAGAAAAAAAAACTCGCTGGGAATGATTTAATTAAATGAACCAGCGAGTAAACTCGAGAGAGATAACGGTGGCAGCTCCTCTAACGAAGCCAGCAGTTTCCACCGCCGCGATAACCAAGTTTCAATTGGAGAAACGGCCAGGGGGGATCCTTCCAGGGAACTTGGAAGGAAGCGCTGGCTTGGAAAAGCGATTATCGAACCGGCCTCCCTATTAATTACCGGAATTGCAGAGGAATTTCCGCGTGGCGCGGCATCGAGGTGGGAAGCGAAATAAAGAAGAGGGAGGGGACAGCGGACGACGATTCGCGACGTCAGCGAGTAGAGACGTAAAAGCGTCGAAACAGCAGGGTTGATCGGCAGGAGAAATACGGCGATTCACGATCGACGTTTACTCGCGGAATAGAATCCGAAGAAAAGCACTTGGCGAGGTTTGGAAAAATCTGTTTGTCGCACGTTGTGACAGAGAAGACGATCAAAGTGGATTTTGCTCGAGCGTGTATATGTGTACGTGTCGTTACACGCTCACGTGTAAGATACGTGTTTAACGTGGTGGTGTTTCGAAAAGTGAAGGAGGAGGAGGAGGAGGAGGAGGAGAACCCGTCGAACGACAAAGTTATTAGCGAGCAGCGTCGTTTCTAGCGGAGCCCGGTGTGAGAAAGAGTGTTAATCAGCGACGGCGGTGGCGGCGACGGGAGGAGGATATAATGGCGGTTCGTTGAGAGCTGGTACACACGGAGGGAAGGTCACGACGTTCGTTCACGAGACGACCTGGTATGACGTGACGAGAGGAAAACGCTTTGGTGCACTTCCATCGGCGAGTATTCCACAAAGGAAATCCATCATGAGAGCGTCTCAAGTAGCTGCGCTGCTGTTGATCCTCTGTTACGCCATCGGTGAGTCGAGTTCCTTACACTCGCGCGTTTCGACGCGATTACCGCGCTTTTATTCATTTATTTCTTCTTTTTTTTCTTCCGGCAATTTCTTTCTCGAGGGACAAAATTCCTCGTTTACGTCCTCTCGTAACAAGATCTCTCGAGCTGTTTTCTTTTTATTTTTTTATTTTTTTATTTTTTTTCTAACAACGTTTCGCGCTCTCCCGGTTCGTTTCGCTCGAGAGACGAGAGATGTTTCTGGAGATGTTCTCCAGTTCGCAAATCGACGGCAAATTGATTTGATCTCGAGTCGCGTCGCAGAGTCGATTGATTCCCTCGTTCTCGCGGATGCTTCGTTCGTCACGCGGCGATGGTTCGAAAGACGAGGCGAGATTAATCGCACTTTCACGGTCGATCGGCGTTGCAATTGCTTTGTAAAAGAAATTAAATTGTGATTTATACGTCTGATTCGAGCGTAACTAGTTAGCCTGTTCCTTTTAAGGAGTCTGGCTCCGATCGGGAACGCGCCGGCTTAAGGCCGTTTACTTTCTCGACTCGTCGGGATATAAACTGTAGGAGCTTGCGTAGCCTTGGCGAAATTAGGTGAAAGTCGATAGGCAAAAAAGTCGGAAAGTAGCATTCTTTCTTTCTTTTTCTTTTTATTTTCTTTTTTTTTGTGACAAATACGGACAAGAGGGTTCTCTACCTCGTGTATGTTGGATTGACATGTATGAAGTGTCGTCTTTTTTTAAATTTCGATTTCGATGCGTCAATATCATCCAAAATTTTGTCCTGTCCTCGATTATATTAAAGAAATTTATTATAAATTACGTATATTTAGTGCTGGAAAAATGCAAAATTTCATTGTTGTGACGTTAACTTATAATTAAAATATCCACGTGATTTTCTTATATGAACGTGTAAACTTTTATTTAATTTAATTTTCTTATATGAACTTTAATTTGATGCATGTTAGAGGTTTTTGAGCAAGCAAAATTACATGTAGAAAAACAAAAACGTTCTTCTTTGTCGAGTCGACAAAATCTCCGTCATGTTATTATAAAAATTATAATAATATAGTAATATTCGAGAATCTTCTGAACTAAAAAAGATGTATATTAAAAATCACATTAAAGACGTGTATAACACGTGTAAAAAAATGTGCAAACGACGTATACACGTGTGTTAAAAACACGGATGTTTAATCTTTTAGCTATTATAGTGCGCTGTTATAGTGGCTTTCGTCATCTTTCCGAACAATACGCCGCTGAGTCTTCCTTTATAAATGACACACCATTGTAACTTATTTTTCTCAGAAATGTGTCACGGAACGCATATTATTTGCTTCAATTTGCATTTTTTCGCATTTATTCTTGAAATGAAACTGTATGCAAAAATATTGTAACTTATTCGAATCCCAATGCTAATATCACCGGGATTACAACCCCGTAGATTACAACACACGTAACTAAAAGGTTAATTCCTCAAGTCTCATTCGTTCCTCGTTTTTAAATTTGTTCTATAAAATTTAGTTCGTTCTTTGCCGTCAAACTGACACAAATTCTAATTTGGCGGCTTTTTACTAATTTACTGCCTATTATAATTTCTTTTAATATGACGTTTTTTAAGTAACAAGAACTACAATTTTTTCTAAATCCTCCGATTGGTTTCTTCTTTCAGATAAAGTGAAATTTACCAAAATTAATATATATTATATATAATATATAAAGTAATATATAATATATATTTCTACAATGAAAAAATAGTTAAAAAAATTCGCAAATTTAATCTTACATTATTTTCATACTTTTTGTATTATTCTTGTAGGAATTCGTGATTGGAAATTGCCATTGTTATAAATTACAGAGTGGGCAAAAATCACTTCCTACTAAAACGAAAAAAGCACACTTTTTGAAAGAAGTAATTTTTAAAACATAATAAAAAAAATCATGTTTAAATTTGAAATTAACAAAATTAGTTTTTCCTTATATTTTGACGTTTTAGCTAAAAAAAAAAAAAAAAAAAGTAGGCGGAAAAAAACTTTTGGCCCATTCTACCATTTACGAAAACAGATTTTCGTGTCGTTCGTTCTCACAAAGCCAACGGATATTTTTTCCGACCGGTTCAGAGTGTGCGCCGAAAATGAGTCGAATTAACGGAGGATTAACACAACGTTTCGCGTTGCAACGCGTACGCGTGTTTTGTCGCGCGTTCGAAACGCCGTGCGCTCGAATACGAGCCGACGAACTGGTTTCAATTAAACGGATAATTAAATCGGCTCGCAGGTGCGTACTTACTAAACGGGCGTCGAAATGTCGCGTTGTTCTTCCGTGGTAACCTTTTCGATGCAGGCCAGCATAGAAGCGATCCGACCACGATGGGCCACGACGTTCGCCGAAGGATAAATTTAAAACGAACGAATCACGATCCGAGTGTCTTCGAGCATTCTGATGCAGCTCGGAAAGGTTAAAGATCGATCGGTCCCGCGGCGAGCCGTTCCCTTTGCTTCTCTTCGCTTCGCTTCACCTCGATTCGTTGAACCAACGGAGAAGCGTCGTGTAGCATCGTCGTCGTCGTCGTCGTCGTCGTCGAAGAACGCAAAGTCGTAACAACAAGAGTGTACTATGTACCCTTGTAGTCGTATTTAATCGCCCTGGCGAGAAACATCCCTGCGCGGCATATTCTCGTTCCCGGGGGAAACACACGCCGCGCGCAATTGGGATTACCATCACGCGTCCCTCGTACCGTAATTATGTCAGTTACAGTGCTCGTTGCAGTTTATTTACTGCGAGGGAAGTCGCGGCCCTCTTCCCGGTAACGCGAAATCGCAGCGCAGAAGCGTAATCTATTTTAAAGCGGAAACCAAAGTTTAAGAACGCCTGAGAGAGAGAGAGAGAGAGAGAGAGAGAGAGAAAGAGAGCGAAAGTAGCGCGTAGCAAGCGAAGAAGAAGACGAAGCGAAGATCGTCGATTTATCGACTCGGAACTGGCTCGCCAAGAGAAACGAACGAAATCCTAACCGTGTAATTGGGCATCGTGTTTTTTGCGCGCGTGCGTGTGCAATTCGTCCACCTACGATCTATTCCGTTTCGATTCCAAATGTGGGATCGAGTATCTGTACTTCACGTATGCGGATTCCGAGCATTTAACTGTGAAGCAGATCCATCGATATGATCGATTTTAGATTTAGATTCTCTTTTCTCTTCTTTTTCTTTCTTTTTTTGGCAATTGCTTATACTGACACGACGGATAGAAATTAATATCGATTTCAGTTTAGACGGAAAGCTGAAGGGGTGACTGAAAGGATTGTTGCAATGAGAGAGGAGCGCCATTTTTGAGTAATTTTAGTAAATCGATGGAAAAGAAATTAAAGGTCAGGCAGGTCGATTTAGGCAAAAATTGAATGTGTTTTTTTTTATCTTTCATATAAAAAAAAATTGTGCTTTAGCAAATCTTAATAATACAAGTAATATATAAATAGTATATATCTTATAAACGATATATAAATATATATATAGTATATATCTTATAATTGTAATATAAAGTATATATCTTAATAATGTATTATGTATAATATATCTTAATAATGTATAATGTATTATGTATTTATATTTATATTACTATTTATTTTATTAAGATATAAATAGTAACATAAATAATGTATTATATTATAATAATATAAATATCTTAATAATATAAATAATATATTATTAACACATTGTAAAGAGTTATTTCTTTTTGGTTATTTATTTTTATTTATATGTTATTATTTATATCATTAAAATATAACTAAAAAGAAATAATTTTATTATCTTTGATTTAAAACTAGAAATTAATTCGTAAATAGATGAAAGAAACATTCGTCTGAACGAAAGAAAACGGACTTGCACCACTTTCAAAATAAATAGAACAAAGTAAGAAATGCAACGGACCTAACCTAACCTAATTTGACCTGATTAACTGAGACATTAAATGAGACGATAGTAATGAAAAACAATTAACAACGCTTTTTTCAGTTTAGTTCGAGGGACTTTTCGAACGTTGCAAGCGAATAATTTTCTACGTAACGGGGAATGAATTGGACGAAGCACGTTCCCGTTTTTCTGTACGCGATTTTCAAACGTTGCACTCGCCTCGGGCGGGCTCGCAACATTTGAAAATCGCGTAGGGAAAAACGGGAACATATTTCTCCATTGTATTGGCACAAATGTGTGTCTGACATGCATGTATGAGAACCGAAAAGAAACAAATCTCTTTGAAACGCATCGTACGTGTATCGTACGATATCGTGATTGACAGTTTCTCTTTCCCTTTTGGGTCCTCTAGCCGATTTCCAAGATTTGAGTATCTTGTGAAAGTTTCGGATTTTACGAACATCGTAATTAGTTACAATTAGATAATAGTAAATATAATTTAATATTTAAGTCAATAATTTTAGTCTGCGTGTACAATTACGTATCTCACGCGTAATCAATCTCATGCCTCGTTATATCTTACTTTAATATCTTTGGGGAAACAATGAATCTTAATTATGTAGGTAAATAATATGAAATTGGTAATTGCATCAAAAATGGAGTCGTTAAGTCTGACTTTCGAGAGATTCATCTTAGACATGATCCTATTCCTAGCTCTAATTAAAACGAACGAAATCTGTTTCTTTTTACATGGTTAATTAATACATCGTTTGTCCTAGAAAAGAAGATCGTTACATGGTATGCGAAGAGCGCCATATCAGAATAAAATGAACGTGTGATTTGATATAGTACTTGCTGATTTATATTTTAAAGAATTGAATATAAAGAAATAATATCAGAGCGAGATATAGGGTGGTCATTAAAAAACTAAAGGGTTTGAAGAAGTCATAACTTGTTCGTTTTCAATCTTTGTTATTTTTTGTTTTTTTTACTTTTTCACACATAATACTAAAAAAAATCCATTAATTATATTTTCAAATAAAATAATAAAAAATTTTGGAAAAAGTTTTTGTAAAAGTTATTTTTGTTTAATATTCAGTCTTTCAGTGGCCACCCTATATAACGGATAAGATATAAATATTACGTATAATATTATATAAATATAAATATAAATAAATATAAAAAGGAGAAAATGATTGGAAGAAGATAAAACTTGAAGACAGTTTAAGAGGAATTGCTTGAAATTGAATATCATTAAAAATTTAACAGATTCCAATAAGTCTAATAGAATTAAGAAAACGAACAAGCACTAGGAATAATATTAAATATGTAAAAAGTATCTTTTTACATTTCTTAATTTCTTTCGTCAATAAATAATAGTTCGATAAAACGGATGCTGATTTTATTCCAATATGGCTGGTTTTTAGTCAAAATTGGGCTACCGATGCGACGTTTTACTCTTCCGATTTTCCTTGAACCGATCGAACCGTCTCCTTTTTTGCCGATCGATCGAAAATTGAAACTTACGTTAGGTTCAAATCGACGCGATAAATATATATTCTTATATTCTTTTATTACAAATAATAGTTTATTAAAACGTGCTCATTTCATAATACCGTACATATTCCCGATTTTTAATCGAAACTTCCATCAGGCCGCACAAAGACACCGATTTCCAACCGACCAAACCGTTCTTCCCTTTACTCTTCGAAAGAGGAATTTACATTTAATTAAGTTGAGTTCGATTATAAATAATAGTTTACTAAAATGGATGCTCATTTTATTCCGACATAATGGTACATATTCCCGATTTTTAGCCGAAATTTGTATCGGGCCGCACGATAACACTGATTTTCCTCAATCGATCGTACTCATTCCTCTCTTCCCCTTTCGATTGATCGAAATAGGAGCTTACGTTGAGTCAGACTGGATGCGATAATCGGGCGGGCGTTGCAGGCCTGGTCTGGCGCGAGCATCCTCTCTCTCTCTCTCTCTCTCTCTCTCGCAGAGCGTAAAAATATTTTCACGTTCGGCGTCATGCATATTTTTAACGGCGCGTCAGTCACACGCGAACGATCGGCTTTCGACTGCGACGTTAAATGCGACCTGGTGGATTACCACGTAAGGAGTATCGGAGGTATTGGATTCTGCTGCGTTTGGAGCGGAGCTGAGCCGAGCAATCGGCGACTGATAACGTCCGGGGACCGATCTCGGATTTCGCCTCGCGTAACTCTTCGTGCCGAACGCGTCAAGTGGAAACGGAAACTGGAATGCTCGGCGAGTAATGACAATAATTAATCCTTTAACTACGATTCTTTTAAGTCCGATTCGTCATTGAACGAGAGTCCACATTGTGGCCAAAAGTGTACACATTTTCTCCGTCCATTAATTCATTTTGAAATAGAATCTTTTTTGAATTTCCTGGTGACACTTTGACAAGGGCCTAGAATGTTCTTTTTTTTTTAAACAAACTTTATTTTTTCAAACGAAAATTTAATCTTATTTTTAAGAGATTTCTTATCGTATAAATACTCCACTGTCGATTAGAAAAAGTAGCTCCTCTCGATGGTTAAAGTGTATTATGTACGTCTAAAGTATATTTTTAATATGTGATTACGTATATATCCAGCGCTCGTAATGAAGGAGTTAATCCTGTTTTGAATTCCTCCTGTTTTTTCATCAATATTCGTGTCACATCGACTAAATCTCATAGAAAATATTTCAAAGAACACGTGAGAAGATGGCTCGTAGATACACCAAAAAATTCGAGGGTACGAATACTACTCCAAAGTTTAACCCCTTGACATGCAATGACCTCTGAATTATTAATTTCTTGCATCATTTTTTTTTACTAATTTTATTCGTAAGTATTGTGCTTGTGACATTTTGCAATACAAACACAAGAGTGTAAGAATGATCTTTGTTAAATTCACAGTTGTACGAGTGTTCTTTGAATTACTAATTTCTTCTTTCATCATTTTTTATCACAATTTTGTTTGCATTGTAAATTTATGACATTTTGCAATATAAACATCAGAATATAAAAATGAAAAATCTGTCGAGTTTACGCAAATGTTAAAACGAAAAATAAATATTACTTTTCGGTCATCATGTCGAATTTCATTTGATTCGTATGTCAAGGAGTTGAGACTCGTATCGATCTAATCGTTCGTGCGGGCTTATTTCCACCGCGAATATCTCCGCTTTTGAATTTCCCCGGGTCCTCGTCCGAAACGATCGACAGATCGCGTTCGCTCGCATCGTCCAATGCTGGCTGGCTATCGGACCATCGAACTTGCCACTCTCGTTAAATGCGACTTACTCTCCCGGTTAGCGGTTAACGACTCTTTGAATTCGTCAGAATTCGCCGTTCGGATAACGGGAGAGGGGGGGGGGAGGCTCGAAGCGACTTACGGGCAACTGGAAGCCGATTCGGATCGCGTTGCCGGTAAAATTCACCCGGAAATTCCAAGATCGTTAGCACGTTGCGATGAAAAGTTTGCGACGGGAGAAAAAAAGGGGAAGAGAGAAAAGGTAGGGCGAAGCCGGGCACGGCTTTAAGAATTACAACCAACGATAAAATCCATCCCGTTCGTCGAAGCCGCGCGTCGAGTCGCGTCGATCCAACTTTTTTCCCTCCTCTTACACGATTTTTCACTAAATCCCCCCCTCCCGATAAAGTTGCTCCTCTTTCCACACTTTCCTCTCGGTCCTCTTTGGCTGACCCGCGACTATTCCTTTGCTTTCGTCGTAAATCGATTCGCGTGTCAACGCGAGTCGATTCGACTCGACGCGATCTGACGCGATGTCGCCCCGCGTTTCTCTTCTCCTTCTTCGTTCCGCGAAAGTTTCATCGGTTTCATGTTTGAATAGACCGAGGATTTTTCTTCGCCTTCGCCTCTTGTTCGTCTTCTTTTTCTTTTTTTATTTTCGAGGTTCCATGAAAGTGTAAACTATACGTAGTTTATTAGACGTAGCATTATGTTGTACAATAATTCGCATTAATATATCCGGACGGATCTAACAATAAATGTCGAAACTGTTGTGATTTTGTAAAAAGAATCGTGCAGCGATAAACTTGATCTTATGTTGAAGCTTAAAACATGTCATCTATTTTATTCTAAATTTATATTTATATTTAGTAAAAGTTATATTTAGTAAATTATTTTATTTTGAAACATAATTTTATGCTATATACTAGATGAATAAGTGACATTTTTCTTCTCAAAAAGTGTTATAAATTGTCACACTTTTTTTCATAACTAAATCTACTAAATAATTATCGATTTGAAAATTAAAGCCCTCTCCGTCTTCACAACGATCCCTAAAAACTTGATGTATGATTTTTTCTTACTCGGTCACTTCATTGAAATTTGAATATTAAGCTCAGACGACGAGAATTCGAGAAACCGTGACATTTTCTGATATTCAAAGTTCGATTAATTGACGAAAAGAAATTGTAGAGCAAGTTTTTTTGGGTCCGCGAGGGAGTGGGGGGGGGGGAGGCTTCTATCTTCAAATCAATTGTAAATTCGTGAAAAAACTTATCAATATTTTTGCACTGTTTTTATGATAATTTGTGGCATTTTCAAGGAGAAAAAGTGTCTTCACTTGTGCCATTTGTTACGTCGTGTAGAAAAAACGTTATAAAATAAAATTAGAACGATGTGTTTTGAAGGTAAAGATCTCCAAATGAGCTCGTTGTTTTCTACAAAATTATAATAGTTTCAATATTTAATGTCCGCGAAACGTTCAATGTATATAAGATACATTTTGTCGTGTTATTAAAATGTCAAGCAACAAAGAAAAATGGTTTTGTTTCTCGTGATGACGAATGAAGATCCCGACGAAAGCGGACCATTGTCGTTTCATTTATTGCTTTACATCGGCTGCTGTGGTCGAAAGAGTAATTTCAGCAAGAGCAATTTCACGTCTAATAATGTATATATCCACTTGAACGTCGGTCGACTAACAATTATCCCATTTGCTGCTGCACGCTTTTTATTTTTATTACTTTCTTTCTTTTCAATGAGTTGGGATAAACTGAAAAAGTTGAAAATATATCTGAGGTAGTCAAAAGGATCTCTTTTTGAAACTTCATATTCTGACGACACTTGAAAGCACCGGTTTGTGATACTGAAAGAAGCATGTACAGTTATAAAATAGATTCCAAAATATAAAATAATTGAAAAGAAATTGCAAATTGACTTTTAATGGATTATTAATATTCCTTTTGTAAGAAATCTTCAGATCATTTATTATTGATTGATTTTAATAATTATGTACGCAATTATTAAAATCAATGAAAAATCGATGAATAATATATATATAATATATATATATATAAAATATTAAAATCAATAAATATTAACGATCATGTGTATATAATATATATATATATATAAATAAATATATAAATATATATACATATATATATACATATATATAAAATGAATTATTAATTAATTGAATGATATACTGATATTTGATACATATTTTATAGCATTGTTTTGCTTTGCTGTTATTATTTGCTCACATACTAATATGTTGGGGTATTTCATTTTAATTCATCCATGTTACTAATTACTAGTATAATTATCTGCATTATTATTCCTATCTTTCCTCATCTTTCCTCGATTTTGCAAAATCAAAGTTAAAGTATCTCTCTCCCTAAACTAATAATTTCTAGAGAACGTCGAGCCGCGTTGATTAATGCATAAAAAGAAGTACGTGATTACGTTCAGAAAAGTGGAAATGATCTTCAGATCTTGGAGACGTTTCTGCGATTATAAAGAAATCCGGTAGTCATCGTTAGGTGAACAGAACAAATTTCATTTCAAACATTTCTTTCGAATAATAAATAATTATTATTTGAAAATAATTAGAAAATAATGAATTGACGAATTGACCGACGAATACGAGAGAGCCATCTCTATTTAGTTTTAATTTATCAATTCTCAATGAAGCAATAAAAGTAACGGTGTGGAAACACTGATTGTCTCTCACTTTCGTTTTTTGAGGTTGCTGAAGATCTTTGTCCATTCTCAAACAGTTGGAAACACTATTACTGAATTTACACAATCGTGAATTTTATAAAATTAAAAATTACCTTCAGTATCACGTTTCGATATAAAAATCTCGGAATGGCAATAGCGCGAAAAATGATTATTCTAAGATGGTCCAGTTACAATGAAATAATCCTAAATCTTAATGTATCAACTGGTAACCTGTTACAAGAAATGCATAAAATTCCTTAGATCAAAGTAAAATCGTCAGAGTGAGAGAGACGTGCGATTCATTTTGTTTAAAAACTGATCTGGTTATCACATAACGCGAGATTACGCGATTATAGTGCAACGAGAGTTAAAACGAGACATTCTGCGTGCATGTACATGCGTCTGACGCGTATAGGAAATCGCTTCGTGTTTACCGAGTGAAACGAAACCGGGGGGGATACGTTGTAGCGGCCAAGGCCCGACGGCCTCCTTCGTCGGCCTGCGATAACTTAATTAGCGGATCGACGTAAATCGGATTAATGCGTCTTGCAGTTGCGCAATACTAACAAATCTTGGTTAAACTCGGTATCTTAATGGCTTTAAGATGTCAGAACTGGTACTGGCTGGCTTGAGCTCTCCTTCGCCGGAGACTGCTTGTTGCCGTGCTACGTTTGCTATGTCATAAAAGCTCGCGCCGAGCACCGAGTTTCTGCGTAGCCAGATGCAAAACCAGGTTGCGTGATGAAAGCTCTCTCTCTCTCTCTCTCTCTCTCTCTCTCTCTCTCTCTCTCATACACACACACACACACCACATGCGCGCGCGCCGAATATTCTTATTTTCACTGGGAAACTGACACCGACAGTGGCCAGCAAAATCGGTTTATGGAAGAACGAATCGGTCGCCTCGTGTTTCGTATTGGGATAACTTCACAATTAACGTCGCGGCCGTGGATCTTACTTGAGTATCGATCAATTTTTCGTGCTTCAATTTTGTGTGCTTCGATCCCTTTTGTCGTCAATACGCAGTGAAGAGCGCAATTGTGTCGGCGACAATGAAAAATCGTAATTTAAATAATTGAAACCGATACAAATCGGTGAGAAGATCACATATAGCGAGATCCATTTGATTTTATTTTAGAAGCTTCTATTTTGTTGTTGTGAGTTGGTTCTTTTCGAAAATGATTTTTTATCATGCAGGGTGAAAAAGCGAAGAAACTTTTTTTTTCTCGAAAATTGTGTCAATATTTAGACAATTTGTGTGTAAAAACTTTAAAAAAATTCATTTCGTGTTAATCGCCGATTTTGACGAAGTTTGACTTAAGACGTAGTTTTGGAAAAAATGTTTGACACGTATTCTTTTTTTTTTTAATCGACAATCGTCCATTTTATCGTTGAAGGGACGGTTGAGGGTAGTTTACAAAATACCTGTCAAATATTTTTCCGAAAACTATATTTTAAGCCAAATTTCGTCAAAATCGGTGACTTGATGAATTTCGTCAACACGCTGCCCTGTCAGTTAAATAAGAGTGAAGTTGCGTAGCGCGTGGAAAAAAGGAAGAGAAAAAAGGAATTGGCTCATCGAGAGTCCGACTCACGCAGGGAAAAGAGTTGTACAAGCTTGGATTAACCGTTTCAGTATCAGGGACTGAATAAAAATCGTGCCATGCAACGCGATAGCGCTTTCTTGACATATAACATATTCTACAGATGTAGGAGCACCTGCAAATAAAAGTAGATAAAGCAAAAACTGCCTGTCTACGCACCTGGTTTAGATTTTATCGAAAAGAAAGTAATTAGAAGAGGAAGCTCCAATACTGACCGACGCGCTATAATCGAAACCGAGTGCATTTGTAAATTGAGCTACCAAACCTCGTGGCACTGTTCGATACATCGAAATCTGAGCTGCGTGCCACTAACAATAAAGCTAAATTGGTCAAACTGTTCAAAAATATATACGTATACGTTTTTCGTGACGTAACAGCGTATCGTCAGAAAGTAGGCAGAAAGAGAGCAAAACGGTCCGATAAAATTCCATTTGTAATCTGCGCTCGATCGTGCGATACGCTTGTCGAGCGTGCGATTACGTTGGATTCGGGATCGTTGGCGTGTGACTCGAATCGGTAATTAACCGGTGTCTCGACGCGCCGGTTCAGTAATACTCGAAAAATTGACTCCGCGGAAGCAACCCACGGGTCGAGAGTCGTTTATCGTGTTTCTGACCGCGGTCATGTATCTTTCATGAAAGCCAGCAGAATTCTTTTCTGCCCGGCGTAGCTGTACGACCCTGTACGAGCACGCTAGATCCCGAACGATTATTTCTCCGAGCGTCGTTCGTTTTATCGTTTTTCCCTCCTTCTATCTTCCCCTCCCGCTCCCACTGTTTTGGTTGTATCCAAGCGCGAGGCACTCTCGTCAGACTCTCGACCGTTACACGGCAATCTGTTTTCCGTGTGGGAGGGAGAAAAAACGGACCATCTTTACCATCGGCGTCGCGCGGTTGCATTTAATGCGCGTTTAAACGTCCGTCAGCAGGCACGACCATTAAATCTGACCTGATTGTTAGCGAGCCGCTGGTTGCGGCTTGCAAGTGTGTGTGCCGCCGACGCGACGGTAGGAATCCATAGAGACAAGTTGAAAAGAAAAGAGGAAAAATGTATGGGTGCATCGATGGTCGTTTTATTAGGAAAAAATATTTGGAGAGCTCGGAAGTTGATCGAATCGCGTGGTTTCGTTCAGTGTAAAGCTTCAGTTGTCGGTAATACACGATTGTGTCATATTATATTATATTGAGACTCACAGATAGTTAGTTTCATTAACTAGAAGAGTATCTGCATAAGTTGTTTTCAATGAGGAGTGACTCATGCCGATTAGTCTCCCGAGTTGATTTTAATTCCTTAATGGTAACAACAACTAGAAAAAAAAAAAATAGATCTTGATGCCGAAGAAATTGCAAATTAAATAATTAAATATTGATCTAGAAGTGGCTGATTTTTTTCCAATTGACGACTGAACTGTGAGAAACTGATAGAAAAAGAGTCCAAGTGACAGCTTATTAAAGTCACTTCCAATAATAATCTCCAAGTCTTCCATTCAATGAGATCTTGATACCGAAGAAATTGGAATATTAGGTATCGATTTGTACGAGGAAACTGAGGGCCTGATTTTTTTTTTTTTTTACATTGACGATTGAACTACTAGAAAAAAGGAGTCCAAGTGACAATTTATAAAATCACTTCGTAATAATCTCTGAGTCTTTTGTTTATTCGATCTAATTTGATTTTAATCATTAACAAGAAAAACGGTCTCTGTTATGCAATAACGATCTGAAGGATGCATACAGTATAAAATAGATCTTGATACCGAAGAAATTGAAATGCTAGATATTGATTTAAACGAGGGAACTTGGGGGCTGATGTCTTTTAAATTGACGATTGAGCTATTACAGAAAATGAGTCCGAGAACAACTTATAAAATCACTTTGCAGTAATTACAATTATTTGAAATAACAATATATAATAATATAATGTAATGAAGTAACAGTATAATAATAAAATAACAATATATAAAATAAGGTATTTTTATAGTATTATAGCATACATTATGGTATGGTATAAATACCATATGTTATGATATACACTATAGTATAAATTAATTGTAGTATAATAAAAAATATTTTATAATAATATAAAATAATATATATAAAACAGTAATATAATAATATAATACATAATATTGCATAGTAAATTGCGTGCAGTGATCGCGAGGATTACATCTTCAATGTTCTCAAAATATCCCAAAATATATACTGTTCACTCCTAGTCGTGCGACGATTTTCTCCTCTCTCGAGTAACCGCCGCGTCAACCTTTCGCAATCGGTGGAAACACGGCCGCCACCGTTCCCTCTCTTCGTGCCAATCTCGCCTCTTTCCATCTCGCTCTCTTCATATTCCTTTTAATCCTTTTATCGCAATCCGTTTATTTCGTCGTACATCGGAAATTCGTTTCCCCTCGGCTCTCCGGTCACCCTCTCCTCCCCCCCTCTGTCACCTACCCTCGGCGGAAATGGTTAATTTGTACCATTTTACTCGGCATCGATCGCCCCTCGTCGACGCGAAAAATTTTCAAGAAACGGCGAGAAATACATACATACGTGCGTACATATATACACACACACTCGCTGAAACTGATATACTTGGCCAATCGGCGGACGAATCGCGGGATCTTTCGAATCGTATTTCAAGCATACGTGAATGAGAGTCGGAGAAAGGGAGAAAAAAAAGGAGAGAGAGAGAGAGAGAGAGAGGATGGTCTCGTATGCATAGTCTCGGCGAATCGGGACGCTGGTTTTATTGCAAGAGTCACGGAAGATAAAAGAGCTAGGAAGAAAATGCGAAAAGTTTCAGCGATTGTCGGATATGCTGATGTACCGTGAGACTAGCCGGCGCTATAACTGCCACCAAGAGCAGTTCGAACGAACGAACCGTGCGTCCGCGGCGATACTTCGTGAGCGGCAGCCAGTTTCTCGCGATTTATAGTGTCAGCCTTTTTAAAATAACTCGCGACAGAGTGGGCGTTATAGACCGGTGTAAATCATCGGTTGGGTGTGCACCGGTTCTTCTTAATTCGCGCAGCGGAACTGTTTAACCGTTTTAGTGCCAGAGGCTATTTTGACGCTGGAATTATCAACGATTAAAGCATAAAATTTCCGTCAGAGATGTTAAAGAAAAAAAAAAAAAAATAGAGAAACTTTATAATACAATGGACTATACGATATGTATATTTTACGAAAAATTATTTAAATCTTTAAAAATACGCTAACTGTTTTATATCCAACAAAAATTTAAAAAAATTGGTCATTTTGACCATTTTAATGGTTCTGGTGTTAAAAACCACCGCGACAGCGCTGCGATTCGTAGATCGGTCAATCAGTGTAATTTTTGATACATTAAATTTATTATGCGGATACATTAAAGATTGATATTTTCGATTCGTTTCCACAGTTACAAATATTTTTCTATTGTTAATTTTTCGATGTGTTATTACTATTGATTGCGAGAGATCAAACTCGTTTCCACTCAATAATAAACACATAAACAATACTCAATACTGAAAACATTCAAATTCCATGTTCATTTGAAATAAATAGCTGACACTTTGTCAAATTTATATGGATTTTTTTGAACACATATGACTAAAAACACATATTTGAATTCATATCTAGAAGACATCGAATGAATGTTGGAAAATTACTTGAACTAATTTAATCTTTAATTTATTCTTCAAGCATCTTTAATTATTGTTTTGCACTAATTGATATCAGTTATGTATATTATAATTAAATTTAAAAAAATTCATTTAAGTTGTATTTTAGATACTTGGAATAATTTAGAACTATCAAAATACTAAATAATTTAAACATGCATCTTAGACGAATTTACGCCAATATACTTCTCATTTAAAATTGAGTTTAAGAGAAACTTGCTTTCAAGTCAACGAAATCCCTGTCAGAGGTTTACTGAATTAAAAAATTTTTCTTAACCTTCATTTTTTTAAATATTACATAATCAAGATAGAACTGTTTGCTAGTAGTAAGCGATCTCCAATTTGAAAAATAAAATTTCACATAAGAAAAGCTTCGCTGTATGTGTACTAAAGACTACACTAAAAGATATACGTAATATATATATATATATATATATATATATATATATATATACTAAAGATGCGTATATATACTAAAGATGTGTATACTTGAATTAATCGTTTGCCTTACAATTATCTTCTCAATCTTTTTAGATAAATATTGGTTATTATAATTTATTACATCTTATTAGGCGCAAAATAATACCGAAAATACATATAATTTGCACTTATTATCTTTAATTTAATGAATTTCAAATTTGAATTTAAATTACACAGCATTAGAATTTCTTTTTCTATTATGTACTTATTTTTTTTTTTATTTGTAAAGTTTTTTTTTCAAATATTTCGTACGAAATATGTATATATACAGAGTATACTGAATGTATTAAAATATATGTATATAAATATTTTAGTATACACTTGAATTAATCTTATGTTTTATCTTTTCAATCTTCTCAGATAAACATCGATTATCATGTAATTTAATACATCAATATCAATACTCAATTTAAAGAATTGAAATTTCAAACTTGAGTTTATATTTCATTATTAATAAGTAAAAAGAGAAATTCTAGTTTCGTGAAATCTGAAATAAGTTTTTCTTTTTGTTTCTTTTTAGATTTTTTTTATTCAAATTGAAACAATATTTTCAACAATATTTTATATTTTATCACCAAGAGCGTGATTGGATACTGTAAAACAAGAGATCTTTAATTCTTTAACACAAATTCCAATGGATGGTTTGATACAAAACGGCTCGAATTCTCTAAAACACGTGAATCGGTTTTGCCTTTTTCGAAAAGGCGAGGCGAAACAGAATCACATCGCGTATGTCGTGATATCTCGGCGTATCGACTGGCTGTCCGTTTAACCGTAAAATCAGGAGAGAGCTAAAATCGCACAACGTCCATTTAAAATGCGCCGGCAGAGATTCCTCCGACTGACGACCGTTTCGTTTCATTTCGAAACTGAAATTTTCCATCGACACTGTGAAATCTGAACGTCGTAACGAAAACGAAATAGTAAAAAACTGGTTGAACATGCTCGACAAGACGCGTTCACCGCGATTCTGCACGTGTGGTGTGACTACATCTCGTAAAGTACTTAACACTTTTTCACACACACACACACACACACACACACACACACACACACACACACACACACACACACACACACACACGACTCTGGTTGATTAACAGAAATATTAATATAAATAAACAAATAAACACTAAAACAATTGTATCAAAATATACGTATTGTACAACGAGCACTTTAAGAGGCTCTTCAACCTTCAAGATTTGTTCACCAATAATAGTTTTTGAACGTCGTTCGAATTTTTACAATTTTCGAGAACGAAGATAAGTCCTTACTTTTTCACTTGCCGCATGACGTAAAAGCATCTTTAAACAAAATTCACGCAAGACTGTCAAAATATTCATACTTTAAAATACATCCTATTTTTAAAATGAGGCTAACTGTTGGATTGTTATACAATTTTTTTTTTTTTTTTTTTTTTTTTTGCGAAATTGCAATAATTTGAGTGACTGAGTGAGTGAGTGAGTGAGTGAGAGTGAGAGAGAGAGAGAGAGAGAGAGAGAGATGTTGCATGTGAATTTACCGCTCGGATTCCGTTGACTATCGTTCGTCGAGAGAGATGATATCTCCATTCCCAAGCGTATCCTCTTGGAAACGAGACGGTAAAGCACATGGCGCAGCAAAGAAGGATGCCAAGTAAACTCCTCCTATCATTCTTCTTCCTCGTTAAATCTTGCTTTCTTTATTTCTCTCTTCTCCTTAGACCCGGAAATCGTGACCGCGATGAATCGTGCCGATTGCTTACGATTAACTGCCGATTTTTCCCGACATTTTTTTTTACCTGTTTCTCCTTTGTTGTAACGTGTGTACAGCAAATTTTACGCGAGACGAAGATAAAGTATAGCAATTTGAAATAGCGAATCGTTTATTAGTGTCGTTTGAAAAATAAGTTTATTTTAAGACTAAGTCGAATAAATTGTTTGTACGTGACATCTTTCATACTAGAACTGTCAGTTCTAAGTGGTCAGAATGATCAATTTATAATTCTCTATGGAAATTTTATATATTTATAATAGTATATTTTTAGACACTCGAGTGATTTTAGAAACTTATTAAGTTTATTGAATTTAGAAGCTTATTAAGCTTATTGAATTTTTAATTTTTTCTTGCACTTGAATTTCTTTGATACGAAATGTTACACTTTAATCGTAATTCATTCGTCACGAAATAACAAATGATCTTACAATTAGCAGAAAGCGAAGTTCACGCAACAGGATTAACCGTTTGAAAAATTATCTGAAAGAAACAAATATACAAAGTAGAAAACAAGATAAGAAATTATTTCATTCGATGATTGAGTCGAATCGAACCAGACGATGTGTATTATTTAAATAATGTGTTGTTTCTTATATTTTGCTCGAACGTTGCCCGAGCTTTTAGTACCCAGTGACTTAGTAATTGAAAGCAATATTGAAAATTGAATCCCCGAAATTGAGACTCGAATGTCCGTCAATGTGTGTGTGTGTGTGTGTGTGTGTGTGTGTGTGTGTGTGTGTGTGTGTGTGTGTGTGTACCGAATCGAATCGACCGTGGGGGGGGGGATCGTTTCCTTTCTCGTGGCTGCGAATTCGCCGCAAATTAGCCTACTTATCCAACGTCGATTCGACGACGTTCCCCGATCAAGTAAAAAGATATTCCAGATATTGAGGAAACTCGAGTTCGTGAAGATAGGAAACCAACGAAAACTGGATCCCGCCATCGCCATTCGTTCCCCATTTGCTCGTAAACTCTTTTCCTACTCGTGGAATTACCCCTGTCATTCCCTCTTTACGTTCATATCTATATTCACGTGGAGGAAGGAGAGTACAACCTTCTTTTTTTTTTCTTGAATTTCCGAAAGTTTAGTCACGTTCAAAATGTTTGTGCAAATTTTTTCAAGATATCGGTTATTTATTCGAAATGAAATTGGGTTAGGAAATTTCTAATTCAGCAGCCCAATTTTGACTGTTTCACAGGCATAAAATTATAAAATTTTTTTAGTATGACTTTTTTTTAAAAGTTATATATATAATATATGTACTATAAAGAACCATGTTTTTTATATTCATTAAATATATTCATTAAATATATATACTATAAAGAACCACTTCTTCAGTCTCATCTGGATTCATTTCTCGTTTTGGTGACAAAATGGATCTCTTACAAAAAAAAAAAAAAAAAAAAAAACTGTAACTAAAATTGGGAAAAGCCGCTAAATTAGAAATTTACCTGAAATCGAACTAAAATTTCAATTTGGTAGATCTTTAGTTCATCCCTTTTATTTTGAGAGATAAAACGAATTTATAGTGTTTTAAAAAGATGTCCGAAAGACCTTAACAAAATCCACCTTATATCTACGTGCACGCGAAGTAGAGAAACCGACCAAAAAAACTTCGTTCGTCGTCGAAGTTCGAGCGTCGAGACACGTCGCGCCAGTTTGCTCGCGTCTCTCACGAAATTCTCATCGACCGATCGAGAAGTTTCGAGCAACCGATTCTTCGCGACTTCTCTCTCGACGCGGATTCCCGTTTCCGCAATATTTTTGATCGCGTTCAACGTTCGATTTCCAATAGCTGGGCTGGCACTTGGCTACGTCGGCTCCGGTACGTTGTCCCGAAGTAAAATGTGATCGATCCGCGTGAGCGCTCATGTCAAGGATGATGAATAGTCGACCCGCGGCTGACACAATCGTGTCTGTAGGAGAATCAGGTGTCAAGGCTGTGGTTTATTCGCAAGGCTCAAGGATTCTCTGTTACACGGAGTCTTTTCCTCAATTGTCCGCTGTGAATCAACAGCGAATCTCTACCTCGCATTTTACCCTAATTAACGGGACAAACGGTAGTTAAAGCGTAGACTGTCGTCATTTTTTTTTTTTTTTTTTTTTCTTTTACTATTTTAACGATGACACGCCCGCGACTGAGAAAGACGAATCTCTGTTCGCTCGCGCGAAAGAGCACAAGTGCCTGAGTTAATTCTTTGCGTCGTTAATTCCGGAATTAAGTTGTCTTGATATTTAATTAAACTTTCGTGCCGCTTAATAGATTCGAAATAAATCTCTCTTTTTCTCTGGTGTCGACGTATCATTATAAGTTTTCGTAATTATGATTTTAACATCATGTCCATCATTATAAGTTTCAATAATAGGAAAAAGCTTCTTTCTGCTCTTTTTTTAGAATATAATAATGCATGTTGTTTGTATGTAATGTTAATATTAATGTATTAATAATACACGTTACAACATTATTATAATAATACATTATTATAAATTAGAATTGAATTCTCGATTTTAATATATATTAAATATTGTATTATATATTATATTATACGAATTCTATAATATAAACTAATTTTTCACCTTCGACAAATTCACATAAGCGAAGTCCTACAGCAAATATCTCTGACGCACACGTCAGACGCCTGTATGAAATTTTGCCCTTGAAGATAGCTGGCGCAAACGACGAATCGTCATCGCCGTCGTCGTCGTGGGAAGTTCGGAGTTGCGTAAAACTCGGAGAATATACGCTCGTGGCAGTTGTCAGCCAGAAGCGATATCGTGGATTTCTCCCCCAACGTGTTCGAACAAATGAACCGTGGCCGATCGTTGGTCGTTTTTCTTCTTTTTTCTCTCTTTCTTCCACTCTCCCTCCCCCTTCTCCTATCCTTCTTTCTTTTTTTTTTTATCGACGCGTCACGAATTTATTCGATCGTGCTTTTTCATCGTGTTTCACGATGCAACGCAACGACGGCGAAACGATGTTACCACTGCAGCCTGGAAACGTCCGATCGTGCGACATAAATTTCGAAGTTGGGGCGGCAGGAGGGGGAGGCCAGAGTCCAGCGCGTGTAACCGTATTAATAACGGGTGAAAACGTAGTTTTCGTCCGGTCGCGTTTGAAGTGGCCGCGACGCAGAGAACCGGCGACAGGGATTCGCGTATACATTAATTCGATGAAGCACGATGTAATCGGTGCGATCGTTATTGCTCGGTAATTACGGTCAAATCGAACCGAGATCGTTCTCGCTTTACAACACGTCCCCTCCGCTCGCGCAGTTCGGTATTACGATCGATTAAAGTAAAATTTTAAGCTAACGTCGTTCGCGATTCGTGATGAAGTTAATTTTATCGAAGGTTCGGCGATTTGATCGACAAACGGAATTAATCGTCGATCGTCGATCAAAGGAGATTCGAAGAGAAATTGGCGATTGATTTAATAACTCGAATTCTGCTCTCAATTCTGGGAGACGATTCAACGAAATATATTTGTAAATACAAATTAATTGGCACTCAAAGTGACACATTTCGTTCGAATAAATGAAGTGTATATATATATATATATATATATATATATATATATAAAATTTATATATTATATTATATTAGATTTCGTTGAATAAATTAAATATATATATTTATTAAATAATACTATATGTACATTTATCTTTATTTATATTTGTTTATCTACAAATTAAGATTTTATTATTTAAATTTAATATGTTTGCAAGCAAATGTGCAAAAATGAAAGTTATTGGAAAAATTACGATCGTTGATCGTCGATTAATTATTTACCTAACTCTTCCCGCCTGAAAATTTCACATCGATCGGGGTGATGATTAATTAGAAGTAACGACGTCTACAGCATAAAATTTCGTCAGAGATGTTAAAGTAAAAAAAACAGAAAAACTTTATGATACAATAGAGTACATAAGCTTTTATTTATGTATTTTACGAAGAATCACTCAAGTCTCCAAAAATACACTGTTTTATATTCATAAAATATCTAACAAAAATATTTAAATGATCATTTTGACCATTTTGGTAGTTCTAGCGTCAATTTGAGATAATTGGAAATCGTTTGGAAACTTGGAAACGGAATTTCCAGAAGAAACGAGACGCGCGCCATCGGGCGTGTTGTTTGTACCTACCGGCGCGCTTCGACCAATTCGATTCGAGCTTCCTGTCGCAGAAAGGAGAGTCTCGATTTCCCGGCCAAGGTTTTCGCGCCAGTTACACCGAAGAGACGCGACACCTTTCGACAAGAATCGTTGGAATGCGTTACACCAGCAACTCGGATCCGGCTCCGATAACTTGGATTCTCGCGTTACCGCTTTGTCGAGAAGCTATGCCGAATCCTTCTTATACGCGAATTGTTGTCGACGCCGCTTATTACCGGGTAACTTTCGCGCGCATATACAACGCATGGGATGGACGCGTGACGTGACGCGATGGAGGAAGAAAGAAATATTCTGGTTTGCATCGGCTCGTTTATTTTTGATAACTCTTGAATAAGTATTGTTGAACTTCAGGGACCATAACAATTTCAGATTCTGAATAATTCTACTGTGGAATTTTTAATTTTATTTAATTGAATTTATTCTTTAATTTGATCTATACAGTAGTGGTGTATACATGAAATTAGAATAAAATGAACATTTTTACTATTTGTTGTAAGAAAAGTTGCAATACTAATTTTTGTATATTTGATGATTCTTAATGGAACGTGTTAAATATTATCACTTTCGTAACTTATTCATTCCATTTCTTGAAAAAAAATATATATACGTATTTTTTACTAAAACATTCAATTACTTGTATTTTTTCGTAACATTCTTCAAAATTTATGTACTAAAAAAACCAACCCAATACTTTAATACTTTAATTCATTTATGGATTCAAGCAGTGCCATTTTAAAATAAAATGAACATCCGTTTCATCAAATCATCATTTATTACTAGAAAAGTCAAAAAGTACTTTTCATATATTTAATTTCTAGTGCTTGAATCCTTTGTTCCAATGCAAATGCTGAATTCCATTGATTAGAATTGATTCTCGAATTTTCGTATTGCTTGTATCGTCATTGAAATATACAGGTTTCGTACGTGGGAAATAGATTTCATTCCTCGTGAAAAAAATAAATTGAAAATTAGCGGAGTAAAATTTTTTCACTCGAGGGCTTCGTTTTCGAGAGAATTCATTTGGAAAATTTGTTAAATATGCTTGAATTTGCATAATTCTGCACGTGTTAAAAAAGACTGATTAACAGGAAATTATTCCACGTGCAAAGATAGGTAAAAAAATGTAAAATAAAATTCTTTTACTTGGAGCTTCATTTTCAAGAAAATAGACTTTGAATATGTTTTCGTTAAAAAACGAATGAAAAAATTTTACTCTACTTACCTTTTGACTCATTTCTTCATGAGGAATCATTCTCTGTTCTATTTCCAACATGTTACAAAACACCCTGTTTGTATTCATATATTCATACGGATTTTGCATACTCCAAATTAACTCTTTTGCAGATCATATTCAGCAGTTCTTTGTGCACTACAAATTAACCCTTTCACAGATCATTCACCTCAGTTTGTAAATCAAATGCACCCTTTCGGAGATCGAATTCACCATACTTCTTTCTACTTAAGTTTGTTTCCTTAAGCCATTGCGATACAAAAAAATAAAAACTTTATTTATTTAATTTTTTAATAATACTTAAACAAAAAATAACATATGACGTAAAATTGGAGACTTTTGACATAAAATATTCATTCAAGACTAAAAGTATTTATATACAGGTACGTATGTAGAATCATTTATTATACATATGCGGGTTCGCAAGGGATAGTATTTATATATAATACATATTCATAATAACAGTAATAATTGTGACAATCTGTAATTGACAGCGATAGTTGCAATAGAATGATTCTGTGGAATAACGTCCACAAAATATTTACGATTTGAAGCATCAGCTTTGAATTTTTCAAAAAGAATTTGATTTTTAAAAAAAACACTCTTCAATGGCGCTCATCATTGAAAAGCATGGTGACCAGCCGAATCACGCGCAGAATCCAGAGTTTTGCGAGGGATTACATTGATCGCCTTTCGAGTGCTCGCATGATTGTACAAATATAGCACGAAATAAAATCACAAAGAACGATAAAATGACATTGCTTTGCCTCACTCTTGCCTTCATCTCACGCGAGGTAAATTTAATTTGCAAGAGGGTGAATTTGACCCGCAAAAGGATTGATTTACTTTATCGGAGGAGCGCAAAAAAGTGAATTACGATCTCCAAGAGGGTTAATTCGGAGTGAAAAACTTGTGTACTTACCAGCAACTAACCTAACAAATATTGCTTTCGAGGAGAGATCTCGACTCGATGGTCGATGGATTCGACGGCGGGAGAGTGTCGTTGAACGACGACGGGAAGGAAGGAGATCTTCGCATTCGATCAGCTCGCGACCGCTTAATCGCGTTCGGTCGTCTTACGGACCGGTCGGTCGGTTCTCTCCGTCTTTATCGAGATCAATTACGAATTTGGCCGTAACACGAACGTTAACGTGGTGCAATCGTTGGTTGATGGTCCATTTCACAAGCGACGGTGCTTGGCTTGCGAGCCCGGAGAAATAATCGCATCGTAACGGTACCGAACATCGACGAAACTGTATCGTCCAATACGATTTATCGAACGTGAACGAGATAAGGCTCGAGAGAGAAGTCTGCATTGTCCGAAGCGAGGCGTCACGGGGTTATTGATTTTCGGTCGATTCAACGGGACGGATTATCGCCTGGCCTGGATAGAACACGCGAGTACACGCGCGATACCGGCCCGACTCGCGCCCGATTTTTTACCTTTATCGTTTACCTTTTGTACGGGAGAGGCGCGAGCGAGCACGTTGCGCGTACACCGCCGCTCGAATATTTCGGGTCATCTCTCTCGCTTTTGATGGAATGCGACGTGAATTTTTGAATTGTGCATACGTCGTTTAATGTATTAATGTATTAATTTTAATGTATTTTAATACAATGTAACATGTTGCACATTATATATGTAATGTACGTGTATATTCGTGTTATTGTCTATTTTGTGTGTGTATGTGCGTATAGATGTATATTATATATATACATATATAGTAATATTATGTTATTGTATGTGATAATACATACCTAATACAAATGGATGTGACTTTTTGAATTATGTCGTTTCATCGATTTTTTAATATTATATTGCCGATGTATTTAATGTAATGTAATGTAAATACGTAATTAATTACATTTTGCATGTCATATATGTAATGCACATGTATTGTCTATTGTATGTTTATTTACATATATATATATACATATTGTATATATGCTAATATTATATTATTGTATATGATAATACAACATTTACATATACTTGATAAACTTGAAAATTCTCTACTTTGACATTAGAAAAATGTTTATACACTCGCAGTGTTTACATATTCGCACAAAATCACATCTGGAAAATTTTATTCTGTACACTTATCGCTTGACATGATTATTTCATTATTTACTGTCGCCTCGAACTTAAATTAAAGAAAACTAATAAGCAACTAATAATCTTTGCTCCCTCTAAGTGAACAAAACTCTAGATAGTTTCAAGTATAGAGAAAAGAACACTTAAATTTCCTTTTTTTTTCTTTTTTTCTTAATATCACTCGGTAAAGAAGAAATAATCGCAGTTATTTTTGGCGTATTCACTTTCAATTACAACTGTAGCTAATTTCAAACGACCATGTAAGTGTTTAATTCACCGTATACAATTCGATGCGTTAATACTTTAAACATCCGTAAATGTTTGATGGCCCCAGCGACGGAGGGAGAGGGAGGATAATTGTGTATCGCGTTTCAATTATATCGTGCGTAAAATATCGCCTCGATTATTTTGCTTTACGTATTAAACGATTTTGCTTTTCCCAAGTAACGGGAGGCAGCCATCACACGTGCACGTTCCCTGTATAAATTTAATCCCGCTGGAAAATTCGGGATATTCGAAGAGGCCGTCGCCCGGCGTTGGTAGAAACGCAAACGATCGGCTCTCTCGTCGAGATCGACGATAGGTCACTCGCGTTTCGCGTTCGAAATTGACGTTTGACCGTTGCGCGTCGGTCATTGGTTGGCCATCAGCATCGATTCGAGTCCGAGAGATTCGATTTTTATCCCCGTTGAGCAGCGATTCACAGTCACAAGGGTCAGTTCGTTAGCAAGATGAGTGGAAGTTGCTGGATTTCCTGTTTGAAGAAAGTAGATTTCCTGTTCTCAGTTTTGTATGGCGTGATGAAACATACAGGTGACACGTGAGACGCTATATTGAGGAATTAAGGATTCCTCAAGTGCTCTTAGTACACGCGTTTAATATTACAATATAGTTTTAATATCTTGTTTTTGACAGTGTAACTATTAAAATGATCAAGATCACCAATTCATGACTTATTTTTAGGGGGGGGGGCTGTAGTTTAGAGTAGTTTTGTAGATTTACAATGTTGCATTTTTAGAGAATTGAATGATTTTTATAAAGTACACGTTTATGTCCTTTATTGTATTATAAATTTTTTCCCATTTTTTGCAATCTAATTTGTTTGATGCAATTTTATGCTTTAGTCGTCCGTATTAACAAAAATATAATTAAAAATTTTTTATTTATAAAATAATAAAATATATTTCTAATTTATATATTTTTTAATTTATAAAAATTAATTTTAAAAAATATATATAATATTTTATATATTATCATATGGGTCATTTAATTTATGTGAGTCTCTTAATTCAACTAATAATTAATGAATTATTCATTTGATACAAAATACAACTGAGAACATATGAATATGTTCAAGTTTTGCACGATGTTATAGATAAATGATTTTTAGTATGCGTCGAAGCATATTTTCCCGTTTTTCTCTACAGGAACATGTTTATTATATATATATTAATAAATAGCTTATAACCTTTCCCTCGTTTAAGTTAATAAAATTCTAGTTAATTAATCTATATACAGCTATTTATTGCAATTGAGGATCGTTATAAATTATTCATTTCGTGTTTTGATAATAGCGCATTAATGAAGTATAACTGAATGTGTAACATTCAAATTGCAAGATGTTGCAGATCAATGAGTTTCAGTATCCCTTTTTTTTCTACAGGTACATGCTTTTTTATTGCACGAGCAATTAATCGATCGATTTTTTTCCCTCCTATGAGCAAATGAAATTCTAGTCATAAAGAATTAATTACAATTGAAAATCTGACAATAAATATAATCGTAATAAATTATTCACTTCGTGTTTTTGCAATGGTTCATTAATGAAGCATAAGTGTGAATATACGAATGTGTAACATTCAAGCTGCAAGTTGATGATTTTTAGTATCTATTAGAGATTTTTAAACATTCCTGTTTCTCTCCATAGGAGAGAGATTCTGCAATTTATTGACATTCTTTCCCTCCTATAAATGAAATTCTAGTTACAAAGAATTAACCGCAATTGAGGCTAATCGCCGTTATAAATTATTCATTCCGCGTTTTTATAACAGCACAACCGTGAAAATAACTAAACTGTGGATTTTTATGAGAAATTAAAGTTTAAATACACGCAAATACACGCACGTAACACGCAAAAATATAGTGCGATTTTATATAATAATATTTTATATAATAATTAACGTGCAGAAGTCAATTTTCCATCTAGGTTAATTTCCAAATTTTCCTTACAAAAGTATTTTATGAATTTGGATAGATAATCCGGTGGAAAAAGTCTGACGATAAACATTCAAATTGCGCGACGTCGCGCGTAACGACGCGCGATTCTTATTACGCGCCAGAGATTTTCAACTCAACGAGGTGTTTCGTGTTTTTCTTCCCGGTCTGTAAAAATAGATGGAACAAGCGCGCGCGTCTGACGTCAGTGCACATTCGAAAAATCTCATCGTGTGAAACAAAGCGTCGTCCATTATACATCGATACCCTCTTTTACGTATCGACTTGACTTTCATGAACCAGAAATAGTCCCCCGTTGCGCGAACTTTTTTGTCTGGAACTTCGTATCCCAGAGTTTCTACTACGTGCCGCGAACTCAAAACCACCTCTCGTCTCTTCTCGTCGTTTTCCTCCCGGTTTTCCATCTTCTTTCAACGGAGGTGCTCGTCGCGCTCTGGTTTGTACAGACCCGACGGCACGGCTCGGATCTTCCGCCAAATTCCACGCACTCGAAACTTTACTCAATATACTGTAGCCTAGACGATGACTGACGCGACGCGACTTTCTCACCGACGCCGTTCTTTGAATTTTCCATGTGATTACTGGATACGATTTCGCCAGCTGATATCAGTCAGTATTAGTATACAAATTACTGTAACTTCGTGAAAAAAAAAAAAAAAAAGGAAGAAAGAGTCGTATAAAAATTTATTTGGCCTTCGTTTTAAAGTATGAAGCCTCTCTCACGTTGTTTCTTTTTTTTTTTTAAATGTTTTTACATCGTGTAACGAGAAGAAAAGCAGAGATGTTTTTGTTCCCGAACTCTTTAACATTAAAGAGTTTGTTTTGGTGATTAAATTTAACATGATTTTAAAAGTCAAAGTCTTTTCTTTTCTTAAAAATTGTTGCACGATTTTCTTCGCAAAGCCATTTTGTCGAATTTGTCAGGATTTCTTTAATTCTTGTCGTTTAATATTCAATGAAATTGTACAGAAAAATCGTACAGCAAATTTCAAGCGTTTGATATAAAGGGAAAATTCCGATCTTCAAAGTTATAGTAGATGTAATCATGAACAAATTTTTTCATTAATTTTAGAGGCGTCTAAATTGTCAATATTTATATCAAACAATTTTCGATATATAATCCGATGATATAATGTAAAACATAAATCATTACGCGTATATTATTCATTAATAAAACGAAAGAAACTTTTGGGATCAGCTAATACTTGTAAAAAGAGAAATAGTATGATTCAATTACTGATTCCTGTACAACTACAATTGATAATAGACGAAACAAGCTTATATCTTCCGTGGAATCCAGTACGATTTTATTATTTTATACACTAAGTTTGAACAATTAAAAATATTATTTATATAATATATAAATTTATATAAATTTTAAATTATTATATAAATTTGCAAATATTATACAGTTAAATTATATTGTATAATTATAACTGTAATTTAATATTTATAAATTATATTTATTTTTATTAATATATTGTATAAATTTGCAAATATTATTAGTGTAAATTATATAATTTATTTTTATTAATACAATGCAATACAATTCATAATTTCATTAATAAAATATTAATTATTTAATATAATATAAATTATTATATAAATCTATAAATATTATAAATTATTTATATGACATTTTGTCGTTGTAATTAATTTAATAATTTTTCGTCGAGCGTGCGAATACTTTTGCCTGCCTCTGTACATATGTATGTAAAACGTATTGCAGATACGTTACGTGTACATGCTCGGCGAATTCCTATCGGTAGTCGCGTTGCTATCGCGTTGAAATTTCGCAGGTTGGACGTGGTAACTGATTGACGAAATAATTATTGGCCGGTTCGGTATTTTCCAAAAACGGTTGCTCGTAATTCCATCGTGGATTCTTCTAACGCCGGATCCACACTGGGCAAAATTGCTCGCGAGCAGACCACTTGGTGCTTCCGGGCACAACACTTTCACATACGCTTTAAGCTCTCGAACAGATTTTTTGGACTGGTCCAGATTGAACAGACCTATTTTCGAAATGATCACGAGGAGAAACACAGCATTACATCCACACTTATTATTGGAGAAAAACTCATTAACATTTGTAAGCTTGTTCTCTTGGTACTTGTGGGCATAATGCTACAAAGTAAAGCCCGATGCGTTCAAATATGCTTCGACGTCAGGAATAGATTCTTTGAAGTACCTCGATTCTTATCGAGCGAACACTGCTGTTGGAAATGAGCTCGTTGTAACCTGATCATAGTTCGCCAACGTTCGCCAGTTTGTTCGCCAATAGTGTGGACGCGGCATAACCAACTCGAGCAGAGTGAAAATTGGCCTCGTTTTCGTTCCGCGGCCGCGTTAATCACCGGAAATGACCGCGTTAAACTCGAATTCGATCTCGCTGTGCGCGAACACGACAAAGGTGAAACTTTCGCTTTCGTTTTCGAGAGTTAAGACGCCGAGAGGGAGGGGGGAAATCGGACCTTCTTTCGTGGAAATCGGAGCTTCTTTCGCGGAAATCCTCTCGGGGGAGTAATGGCAACAGGCAGAAACTTCGCGAAAATTTCGATCGTCGCCTTTTAAACCGAAGAGTTCCACAACAGTGTTGGTATGATGCACGCCACACTGTCTTTTCTAATTGACCTCGTTTCGCTCGCTTGTTGGCTTGCCAGCCTCGTGCTTCTTCGCAGATGTTTGCACGTTTACGTCGTATGTTACGTTACGTTACGTTACGTTACGTTATGTTATCTAATTGCGAAGAAGATGATCTGTCCTTCGATCCGATTCGAGAGCCGTAGATCTGCTCGTCCAGTGTATACAGTGGATCAAAGAAGTATCGACGCATCTAGTTCTTCTCTTTTTTTTTCGCATTATCTTTATCAAAACGATAACATGATATATTATAAAATGTAAAAATAATTTTAAATATATATAATAAATAATATATTAAAATAATATATAATAATGATATATATATAAAATATATAAAATGATATATTATAAAATTTGTTTTCATAAATAGTTTACTACGTAGAAAAATGTGCATAGTAATAATTTCAAATAATGATTTGTACAAGCGATATAAAAATTAACTGTGGATTTTTATGTATTTGTAGAAAATTTAAAAGCTGAAAAATAAACATAGAAGAATATTGAATTTCTTTATTTCGTAAAAATTTTAAAATGCACGAAAATCTCCAAATCTAATTATTAGAAAAGCTGTGACATCCTTTTGCAAGTGCGGAATGTTAGTTAACATCAGGAAAAAATGCTTGTCTGGAAACTATTAGAAACATTTTGCATTCTGTTCAAATATGTACTCTAACAATAATAAGGTATAAACTTCGCATAAATGACTCTGGTCATTTTAATTTTGATAATTTATGAGAAGTTCTTGTATTTGAACAGAGATTAGATTTTGATAATTTATAAGGGGATCTATCTTATAATATATTTGTACAGAATTTTTTAATATAAAATATTAATTTAAAATATAATTCAATGTAAAATATTTTCAATGTTTTCAAAGGCAAATGCCCTTTCCTGATCTTGGCGCAATATTGTTCGATAACATCATTCTAATACTTACAAAAAGAATATAAGAATACTCTGTGTTGTGTATGTAACAACATTTAATGCAATAACATTCGACACTCTGTAATGTAATGTAATAACATTCGACACTCTGTAATGTAATGTAATAACATTCAATCAAGCACTGGAATCACGAGTGTATCAATATTTCTTTGATTCTTAAATTTTTATATTACTTATGTTATTATTGTTTTAACCATTATTGAAAATATTATTGAAAAACATGTTATTATTGTTTTAACCATTATTGAAAATATGCAGTTTACTTTTGTACATAGCGAACTATTTATGGAAACAGGTTTTACTAAAGTATTACATGAAGATATCGTCAAAAAACTAGGTGTGCCAATACCTTTTTTCGACTGCCTCTGTATATCACAAAAAAAGAAAAAAAAAGACGCAAGAATGAGCGCCACAAACTTCATCAAAGAAAATTATTATGGCGCTAACATCTTTAACGGAGCAGAGGAATTTTAGATTTTGTATATTTCGAATGCAAAAAACTTTAGGAGTGGGAAAAGGGGGAGGTGTATATTTTAATGCACAATGCACGGAATAAAAAAAAAAGAAAAAAGAAAAAATTGGGAAATACTGGTATACTGTATACTGTGAAAAGGCGAGAATGGTGCTACAGGCTAACGGATAATGACGATAACGTTTCGCGTGTTGGCAAAAGCGGAGAGCAACACGGAATTCTCGGCGGTTTCTCAAGCGTTTCGTTTTGCGAGAGAATTTTTGGCAACTCGCCTGCCTTTGCGGTTCATTCTTGCCTCGTCACTTCTCGTATTTACCTCCGTTTCGCGAAGGACGAACTCCGGTCGCCCGGCTGTTCTTCTTTTATACCGGATGCTCCGCAAACCGTGGACAATCGGCTAGTCTGAAGGACGATTCTGCGCGAAAAAGACGAGTCGCGAAAGAAGGAGTAAAATTTAACGTTCCAGTAAAAATGTAAATTTTCGTTTAAACTTTAAATTTGAAGTGAATTTAGGTTTGATTTAAATTGTTTCATTTTGTACTGTAAAAATTTTTCCATTTTATTCCCTGCTACGGTCTGGTCTTCGTAAGTCGACAATGTTAAAAAATTACATATATATATATATATATATATATATATATATATATAATTAAACCAAGTATATATATGTAGTAGTGACTAGTTCACATACGGTGAGAAAATCTTTGATTAACACTTTTGCTGATAGTTATACTTTAATAATTTCTTTCAATTTTATAATAAATTGTAGAGTATTTTATAATAGGAAAATAGGAAGTAATTTTAAACGACTTGGAGAAGTTGTAACATGTTTTATATGTGAGAAGTGAGTTATTATCAGTGAGTGCCACGTCTACCATTTTTGGGAGACGATTTTATTTATTTGAATAGGAATGATTTTTGCATTTGAATTTAGATATGTAATGATTTTATACTTTATTATTTGTGTTTATTTTTAAATGTTCACATTAACAATAAATTCACCAACCTAACCTGAATACCAGATAATTAATTGTCACATGATGAAGTCTTAAAATTTGCAGATGAATAAATATATATATATATATATCTTGTTTATTATATTTATTTATGAAATATATTATTATATTTATTCAATTATTATACATTCAATACTTACAAAATATACCTACGTTATTATGCATTATACATTACTATATTTTGAATATTTATAATTGTATTATAATTATAATGTATTGTATTATTGTGTTATATTTATAATGTATATTTTGTAAGTATTGGATATATAATATATAAATTATATTACATAATAGTACATATATTACATAATAACTACTATCGCATAATGATATATTATTATATTTACTTATTTATTATATATATATTTATATATATATAAATACAAACCTTCGCCACTCAAAGTGTTAATTAAAAGTGGAGCTCAAAGGAAAAGAAATCGAAAGGAACCAAATTTTATTCTGTCCTTTTAACTAATTTTCGCATGTTACAATAGAACTGGGGAATTATCCGTATATAGTAGAAAGACAAAGAGCGAAATTTAGGGAAAAAGACGAGGATCTTCTTGTTCGCGTTGCAATCGGAAGAATCCGCGAGACGTTTAACGAGGCGGGTTCTTCCCACTGTTCGTCCCGCGCCGTTCGTTTTTCCAGTGTTTGTCGCGCGACGAATCGTCGACAGACGTACATATATAAGTACATATATACGAGGGGCAGGAGAGACGCGTCGCGTCGCCGCGGAAATGGGCATGTCAAAAAGAGGAAATTAAACACCGAAGACGGATAAACAGCGGGCAAAGATTAATGCTCGGTACGTGGATTTGTACGCGATGCTCCCGATCCAATAGCGCGCCCTCTGTCCTCTTCTCCTGTGTGCACGCGTCACCACTCGTAACAACAAACGAATCGAAATTACAGAGCTAGCAGACAGTACCTTTTTACTCGGGTAATTTTTCTTTTAGCCAGGTGTCTCGTGAGTGGAGCGTGCGCGCGTATGCCACTTTTATGCAAAGGACATATGCAAATGTGCGTGAAAAACTCGCGTATACATAGAGTATACGAAGAATATGAATTACTTGTCTCGACTTATATTTGCTTTCGGTGTTAATTAACAGTTTTATTTACAACGAGCATGGCACGCAGTTAGCATTACAATAGATTACGAGTAATTTTTCATCGTTTGCAGCGTGTTTCACGTCACAGGATGCAACGGGTGCATATTTGTATTTATTTCGATACTCTTGCGGTACGCTCGTCTATTCCACAGTTTCACGCGATTTTATGCATTTCAGATATGCAATCGGGATTTTTTTTTATAAGTGTCATTATAAGATGATCTGTTTCTTTCGACTTATTTTTGTAGTGTAGAATCACACCCTGGCCGATTGTACCACGATTTCGAGAATATAATAATTGGAGTTCATACAATTGAGTTTCGAATCTTCGAAGCCTTGAAACTTAATCTTGAAGGCTGAATTCTTGGCCTCGAGATTCAATCTTACAGGAGTTGGGATAAGACTACTATCATACGCGAAATTTTTAAATCTTTAAACACTTCTCGAAACATAGGTATGTTGACTACGACGATCACTATTTCTATATAATATTAATTAGCATAATATATCAAATATTAATTATTTTGATACTAATATATTTTTTAAATATCAATACATTAATAATACCAAGCATTAAACTAATTAAATAATACAACTCGTAATAATATACTAAATATTAAAATAATTAAAATAGATAGACGCTTTCGTTGTACTTTGTTGTATCGAAATAGAAAACTCCGTTCACTGATTATGAATCAACACCTCGAATTTCGAGTCCCGGCTTTCGAGTTTCCGGGGATTAAAAATTAGTTTCGAATTCGTCCTTACGTGACTGCGTGCACGCGCGAATAAAAGTGAACGAATTTCCCCCGCGGCTCGCGGGGGAACGGAACGATCGACGAACGATCAGCTTGATCGAAGAAGGCTCGATCGCGAGAGCGGGCGATAGGACCAGCGAGCAATGTAATGTATATGTAAGGTTGCGGTGCGTTTCGTGGAGAGTGGAGGTCGTGGTTAGCGGTTTTCGTTTGGTCGGCAACCGGTTTGCTCGCAGCGTAGCTTGACGTCATCCGATCTGCATGCGATTTTAAGGCTGGCGAAGGACGAGCGAGGCAGGTGAAAACGCGGGCTGCTCCGAAAAGAGGAACGTAAACACGCAAGTTTTCTTTTAATATCGATGACGCCGACCGGTCGCGAAAGAAATTGCGTTCAGCTCGATCAGGTTCGATCGTTAACACATTCGCCGCCACGCGAAACTTGCGAGTTGGATTACTCCGTGGGACAATTATATTTAAGTGAGATATTAATATTAATAATATTGCATTAGCATGAAAGCGTATCTTTCTAGTGATTTGTGTCCTATTTTAATTATCTCAATATTTTTATATTGGAATATGTAATATTTTGATTATTTAATATTCTATTCTAATTTTATATTATAATATTTTAATATTGAAATGATATTTCATTAATATTTAATAATTATAATATAATAATTAATTGATATTTGAAATGTTATAACATTTTAAAATATTTATAAAAATAGTGACCAGCAATCAATGTGTGTTCGAGACATACTGATTTTGGAAAGACTGTCTCCAATAGTCGACAATGTTCTTTCATTTACA
Organism: Tetragonula carbonaria; assembly: GCA_032399595.1. Classification (NCBI taxonomy): domain Eukaryota; kingdom Metazoa; phylum Arthropoda; class Insecta; order Hymenoptera; family Apidae; genus Tetragonula; species Tetragonula carbonaria. The sequence goes on along the minus strand of JAUCRC010000012.1, from coordinate 365,272 downwards.
GTGACTCTCATAAATATTCGGACACTTAAACCAATTTGCATGACGAAGCGAAATATTCGTTGAATAGAGAAAATCATAAATCGCGAGAAAATCATAATTCGCCAACAACGATTAAGAAATCTCATATTTATTAATATATGGAAGGCTTAGAAGTCGATTAGCATAAGTCAATTATTTAAAATTACTTCTATCGTGCAAATATGTTGTTGAAACTATCAGTCTAATTATTATCAAGCAGTTTTATTATTATTTCTAATAATTTATATAATAATTTATATAATAATGTTATTTTAGTAATATTTTTGGCAGTTTTATTACAGTCTAATAATTATGTTAGAGTGACTATATAGTAATGATTTTATTATTATAAATAATAGAGAAGAAGGGAAGAATTTTCACGACACAATTGTTCTTAATCAAAAGTAAGTTACACTGATTAAATTATGAGCTCTCTATATAATATTGTGTACTCTGTCTCGTATATTCTAGTACTCCATTACAATTAGTCAGTATATTAACAGAAAATAGTAAATATTTAAATTAATTAATGATAATGACTGAGGTAATTTAAATTAATAAATAATTAATTTGATAAATTACAGTATATACGAATATGTACAATTTAAGTCATGCAATCTTGATGTAAACGGGTTAAATATTCGTAGAGTAAAAGAAAGTCGTACAATAATAAGCTTGGGCCTATATTTAAAACTCGAGGTCTCTACTTTTAAAATGCGTGGTTCATCTTTTTCTAAAATATTTTAGAACGTTTTAGAATTAATGATCTTTTCGATGATTTCTAGATTTAGCTAATGTAAGTCCAAGTACACTTAACTAAATTTTCAAACTCGACGTGAAAAAATTTTATTCTTTTTTTCTTCGACCTATTTTTATATATAGACTCACGATTTCGAGAACATTTTAGAGAGTTGTAATCCTTGTGTTATTCTTTGTTGAAACACGCATATTGTTTATATTGTTATCAGTATCGAAGGATCCAGATTAAAATCACCATTATGAAATCTATGGAACCATTTTTTTTTTTTAAATGTTCGAATAAATATCTCGAACATTTTCTATTGCGATTTCAGCTTCCTTTTGAAACTCATACGACACGATGAAAATTTGATTTTTCCTTTTTTATATTGAAAAATTCCAATTATACCAAAATAACAGTTATCTCAATAATTTTTATGAAAAGAATCGGTAACTGAAATTTACTCAATCTGTTATTTAAATCGAGAATATTAATCTCAACATGTGAAGACATTTTTCAAACAGACTGCATTAAAAGATCAAAAAATTGAGCATTTTCATTACACACAACAATTACAAGTGATCGAAAGTTGTTTTCGTTATCGATAACCGTTATCGTAATGAATTATCGAGGGATTCTATTTCGGTGGCTCGTAACAGTTTCATCGACGAGGGAAATTCATCTCCGTTACTCGTAATAGCGCGGAATGTAAAGTGTTGTTTTGCATCCGATCGAAAGAGTTCCCTGCAACCGCGTTCGATTCGTTTCAAAAACCGTGAAGTCACCTTTCAATGCAGATCTCGTGGAAATTAACGAAGAAAAAAGAATCGAGATCAACGTATCGAAAAAAAAAAAAACAGTTTCCTTCCGCCGAGAACAAATAACCGAAATAAAATTTAATGACAACGAACGAATTTTTCAGGCACTTACGATCGTTATCCAAAAAATAATCGTTACTCGATTATTTATTATTATCATTTTTTTCTAGTCTAGTTATAATAGTTCGGCGATCCCCTGAAAAATTCCTTTCATGCACAAATCAATCAAAAAGGGAAAAAAAGTAATAATATTGGTTTAAGAGTCAATGACGCAGATATTGGCTCAGTGTCATCTTGCTACCGATCGACGCAGCGGCTGCGTGCGTCTCTTTTGCAGGAACGGTAAATTAAGGTCAACTGTACTGAATCGAAGAATACCGCTGAATATGTAAATGTCAAAGTGCCTCGTTAATTCAAGAGACCGATTATCCTTAATTGCCAACGCAGTGCCGATATCGGAGCAGAGGGAGGGATAGATTTTGTTTGAAAAACTGCAGCCCTTTGGAGCCCCCGCAGGAAGAAGACGACGCTGAAACCTATATCGTTATCTCGTTCAATTCGTATATGAAAAATATAAAACATACCACGTCGAGCGAGGCTCGAGGCAATCTTCGATACCGACAGGTCCGTGTACCTGTTCAGTCGATAATACGTCCGATACTTGCCGTATTAAAATAAGGTAATTGGATGATCGTGAAGATGTTGGCGTTGTTGAGTTACACAAGATCGTGCTTAACTCTCATTTTGCCAATTTAATTTAATTTCTTGGTATTAAACTGGCGAAATATCGATAGAATGAGAAGACGGACGAAGAATTTGCAGAATTCTTTTATTAACGAACTTGTTGAACCGATTTACTTGGGATCTTGTAGATCAGAATCTTAGAACTAAGGGAGGATCTTATTCGAGCGACGATTATTCCGTACTATTGCGTATTTATTAGCAATCGTTCAGAACATGGAAGAAAAAATATATAATATTTTAATTATGTTAGAATTATATATCATTATATAATTGTAATATTTTCATTCGTTGCACAATGCAGAAATATTCTACTAGAACAAAATGAACGATACGCTTTTAAAAGTAGAGGCATCGTGCTTCAAAACTTCGAGCTTAAATTATACAATTTTGTTTTCCCAAAGTAGCAACATTTTTTATGTTTAGTGTTTGGGAGTCACTGGCATTCTACTTCTAGATCAGAATCTTCTGGAATAAAGTCGTGATATTTTCCTCTGGTTGGGAGATTCTGATCTAGAAGTAAAATGCCAGTACAGGAAAGTGTACTTATCAGCGTATACACATATACAGGAAGAAAAAATATAGAATATTTTATGTAACATATTGTAATATTTTGTAACGATTGTAATATTTTCAAGAAGATGTCTTCACTTTGTCGTCCGTTGCGTAGTGTTAGAACAAAACGAACGATGCGTTCAAAACGAGATCTTCTTTTCACAAGATTACAATATTTTCAATATTAACTCCTTGACTTATAATATCGAGTTAAAAGAAAAAGTAAACTGTAAATCTATGAAATTGTAAATCAGATTTTAAATTTAATTTCATTAAACTGAACTTTGATAAATAAAAATTACATATAATGTTTTAATACTTTGAATACCCTAAATTAATTTTCAATAAATTACATTTTCAATAAGTAATGCTTACTCCTTAAAACTGAAAAGAAAATCGTAAGGTAAGGAGTTAATGAGAGTTACGCTAACATTTTTAGTGTTATATTCACCATACTTTCTCCATCGTGGCCGTAAATCTCTCTCTCTTTCTCTCTCCCTCCCTGCTCCCTCCCAAATTCTATCAGCTTCCTCCTCGAAAGACTAAACTATTCAGGCGCTCGCAAATGAATTGATTTTATTTATACCGGAGGAACGTCTCGTTTCCTCCAGATGCCGAGGAGGAAAGAAAGAAAATTTAATCTGTCTTATACTCCCGTTTGTCGACCACAGGTAGAAACAGAGGTCCTTGCAACGCGGTCGACGATTGACCAAACTCCCGATCCATTTATCCATACTTTTTTGTTGCTCGAACGAGTGATTCGCGTTGTAAGATAGCGGAACCACTAGATTTCGAGAGTAATCTTTCACGGATACACTTCGTTCGAAGCGAATGGCTACAGCAATCGTGCGACGACTGACTCGCATTTTCTCCAACGCGTGTTCGCACGAAATAGATATGCATCGATTTTTATTAGTTTTCGGATAATCTTTTATTGATACAACGCTTTCACTTTTGATCGCACGAAGTGAATCTAAATTTCAGACGATAAATTTGATAAAATTCAACGAAGTACATCCCTCAAACATTATTTATTAAATTTGGTATTATTGAATACTTTAAATTTGACGAAATGTTTAATAAACTTAACAAAATTCATTATCTACATATATAAGAGTGTAAATATTAATTTATTAGAATGCAATGATGATAATTAAGTTTATCGAAAAAATAAAGTCGTACAGTTGTTCGTAAAACTCCCACAATACGATACTTTTAACAGTTTCTGCATAAATTTGATACTTCTTACGGGCGAATCACCAAAACTTTGGTTAACAAAAATGAAAAATTAGAATTCTTTGCTTCAAAGGAATTACCAAGAGCGCAATTGTTCTAGTTACAACAGACGCCAAGTTGAACTAGTTCAACTATTGACTGTGTACTTTCTTAACTACTTTCTTTCTTTTTTTCTGTTGCCCTCATCTTCGTCAAAAAAAAAAGACAATTCTGTTACAGCTAATTCCCTGACGTTGAACGTCTAACGATTGGTTTGTTGCGATATTTTCCTATTCAGAAATAATCGTCTATTTATTATTAAAAAAAAAAGAGAAAATAATCGTCTATTTATTATTAAAGAAAAAAAGAGAAAAAAAACTCGCGGTGCGAGTTTGCCCGCGTTACACTTTCCAATCAACCGATCGTTGTTCGTTGTTTGACGATCAAATAGAAATTCAACGACGCCAAACACTCCCGGCGGGGAAAAAATTGGAAGCGGGAGAGTAGAAGAAGCGAGAGGGAGTGTGAATAGGGAATTCCGGGAATTCCGACGTTCTGGAGAGGCCACCGTCGACGGCCGAAATGAATTTTCTAATTAAGATTCAGTCGCGTTGCTTGGGCGGCTCGCTCGCTCTCGACCCTTTTATGAGATAATACTGACCTGAGTGTTTTCCTCCCTCCCCCGATTGAGGTGAATTACGCCTGAAACAGCGTCGCCCCATCGGCCACTCTCGAGAGGGGAGAGATATCCAGTCACGCGAGACCGAACGTTCCGGACGAGTGGAAAGTTAGAAGCCCATCTTTGCATCATGATCGAGGCAGCTCGTTCTCCAGTTTGGCTAACGAGCGGACGCGAAACAGACGATGCGTCCCAACGCTGCGAAAGAAACGTGTTGCACGCGCATCCCCGTAAGATCGATCGACGCGAAGATGGATTCGAGCTGTAAAACGGGGTGTGCACAGGGAGTGTTTAGAAAATTGAGTGCCGTGGGGGTCGCCGATGAGGTAATCGGCAACGCAAAGATTAGTAGAAACACGTAATTCGAGTGAACGTTAAATTTTTCGATGTTAGTTTCGTTACTTAAAAACGAAAATTTGTTGAAGAAGTACTTCGTTAAATTTAAAGTATTTAATAATATCAAGTTTAATAAATAGTATTTAAAATATTTAGCTCTTATGTGTCAGTACTCTTTTGATTTTTAAATTTTTGTCATTGTTGGGAATAATCAGAATACAATATTTAATATATCAATATCAATATTAATTTAATAATTAATACAATATTCCCGTTATTGGAAATCGCTACCGTGCACATTACTTTCGTAAATACGTAGTGAGCCATTGGAAACAGATTTTGCTCGTGTATCAATCATTTTCATTGAAGATATCGCGTAGGAATTAGGTGTGTCAATATTTTTTTGACTCACTGTTATTACAGCATTCAAAACTGACAGTTTTTCAGTCCATGTTCATTAAGACTTTCTTGCTTGTTTTGATGGGAACACGCTTCTGACAGTCCCAAACACCTATTTTTTTTTTTTTTTTTTTTTTTTTACGTATCTTGCATATATATAAATCGTCGTACGACGGGGCAACGTTCGTTTTTTCTTGAAATCAAATGCCTCATATCCCTGAGAGATGCCTCGGGATATGTCAATCCGCTTCGCGCGAAGATGTTACAGCAGCAGTATTCGATTTAAGCTTCGTTACTTCATCTCCATTTAATTTAATCACGTTGAAAATGGAAACCACAGCGTGTGAAGTAATTACATCGGGCATAGGATATTGAAATTTTCTATCTATTAAATTTGTAGTGTGTAAAAACGAAATTATTTCTTAACTATTTATTAATTATTTCTTAACTAGGATAATCGATGTTTTGTACGTGTCAGAATATTCTACATGTAAATCATCACCAATTGAAATAATAATCGCTCGAATAACTATTTACATGATCGTGTTCCTGTCTGAACAGAGATCAGTATCAATTTTGACAAAAATACCTGTGTTTTTTTAAGCAACTATAGAAAAAGAAAATCTGAAATCCGTCGCTTGTTGTAATAATAAAAAAAGAAACTAAAATATTTTGAGATATTCAATGAAACAATTATTTGAATATTTAAATCTCAAATTTATTTAATTTATTCAAGTTTTATCAGATTTATTTATCAATTTATCCAAGTTTTATCAAATTTATTTATCAATTTATTAAAGTTCAGTATTCAGTGAAGAGTGGAAAATTCGTTCTTAAAAAGTGAATTGATTCAATACCTAGTCGCTTAATGAAGATTATAAGAAACGAAGAGTGACATGTTCAATTAGAAATGGAGATTTCTCATGCTCATATATATAAAATAAGATGTACATGTTCGATGTGATTATTTCATTCATTATATCCAAACGATTTAAATTAACATAAAATTGAAATAATTAACTAATATTTTTAAGCGATATTATTTCAGTTTCGTACAAACAAAGAAAATTTCGTAGAAACAAAGATTAGTGTTAATTATTGTTAATTTTTTTAACTTTATTTTTTAATTTTGTTAATTGTAAACTTTATTACAAGTTTAGTTTGTTTTATTCATTATACCATTACTTTTTATTCATTTCTCATATAATTTCTAATTATTAATTTATTCGATAATGTCTCTTATATTCAAAAAAGCGGTAAAAGAAAACTATTTTCTTTTTTTTTTTGCCATTATTAAACACGTTCTGAAACTTATGACGACATACTGATATTAAAGCGCAATAACATGTTCTACAGAGGGGACTAAAATTCAGTTCCTACTGGAAAAAGAGGACAAATTTGCGAACGTTCTGGCAGTCTATATTTGAAAGAAATAATTTTCAAAACATAATGAAAGAATCACGTTTGAACTTGAATTTAATTAAAAATTAATAAAATTAATTTCTTTTTATATTTTGATATTTTATTTAAGAAAAAGTAAGTGGAAAGAAACTTTTGGCCCATCCTGAACTTGTAATGATATATCAGCACCAAAAATGTTAAAAGAGTTAAATTTATTTCTCCAGGTTGAAGGTTGGAAAGTCCGTCTCCAAAATGCGTTAAACTTCTTCGTTTGAAGTTATTTCTTGAATTACCCGGTTAGTAATTTTATATCGTTTTCGTAACATTGTAATGGAATTCTAAATTTCTACTACCGGTCTTTCGTTCGACTTAACGTGGTTACGTTACTTGATAATGTATTCATCGTTCGAAGGTTGGTTTAAAGCACGAGGGAACTTGATCCGAAGACATTGATCTTACCAGAAGCTCAACGTTAGCGTGCTACAAATGATGAGCTCTGCATCACGATCTGTCTCATAATTAGATTCTCACGTGAGGTTGTCGGTCCCGCGATTTCAAGTCTCACTTGAGAACTAGTCAGTCTGCAATATTACTTCTCACAATCAATATATGTATATATTAGTATATATTCATATTTCTACGTTTCCATATTCAACGCTCGATCCGCTACTTTCCATATTCACTAACCATCGTAATTTCACGTGTAAAAATAAATAAAACTAACTGAAAATAATACGTTCTCGCGTTGCAATTTTTGGTAGGTTACTGTATCAATGAGAGAGAAAGAGAGAATTACGTGTCGCATGTTTAAAGGAAAAAAAGTGATCGGATCAATTTTTATTGACCACAAACGAACGAATGAACGAACGAACGAAGGGGACGCGTTTTCGCACGAAATTATTGAAATCATTGAAACAACCGCGATAAAACGAAACCGTAGATTTTTTTTAATTATCGACGAACGGACGAGCAAAAAAAAAAAAAAGAAAAAAAAACTATGTTTCATTTTAAATTTGATTCGACCGTACATCGGGCGGAAAAATATTGCAGCGCGGAGAGAGTTATCAAAGTTCTGCTTAACCGGTTGCTCTTCGTTGCCGGTCGGATTGACGATAAAAGGGTCGTTGAGTAAAAGAGGCGAGGAACCATCGACGGATGGGACGGTATCCGGTTCGTTCGGGCCAGAGTTTTGCAACTCGTTCTCGATACTTGCTCGCAATTACTTTGACCACGGTTTTCCTAATTATACTGCGGGATAGGGCAAGTCGCGCGCGCGTAAGAGAGAGAGAGAGAGAGAGAGAGATGAGAATGGCCGACTGCAAAGGCAAAATGGAAAAAAGTAAACGGGGAATAATTTCTAGGGATCGCGGTTTTCAACGTGTATTAAGGAATTAAGGATCTTTTGTTCTTAATGCATGTATGATTTATAATCTTTGATGTTGCATTTCTCAAGTCATTAGTACATACTGTTATAACATATTACATTTACTGTACTATATATTATAATATATACATATAAATATTTAAAAAATTATAGTTATGAAATTATATAATACAATGTATATTATATCAGTTACTATTGATAGTATATATTATATATACTATACAGTATAGTATAATTATATATCTTAGTAACCTTTTATTATAATATAGTATTTAGTGTGTGTGTGTGTATGTATGTATGTGTATATATATATATATATATATATATATATATATGTACTAATATATTCATTATATTTATTATATTTTAGATTATAAAGACTATATTTATTATAATATAGTCTTTAGTGTGTGTGTACACCCCCCCCCCCACACTAAATGTCTTGTACTTCAATATATATTTTAGTATACTTTAGTGTATGTGTGTGTGTCTTGTACTTTAGAGTATGTTAAAGAATGTCTCCATTATATGAATAAAACAGTTACAATTAATTAATAACCTTCTCCTGAATGAAATTTTAGTTATAGAAGATTAATTACAATTATCTATTGCAATTGAAAATTTAGCGACTATAATAATCATTATAAATTATCCATTTGATGGTTTTATAATAATGTATTGATGAGGTATAACTACGTATATATACATAAATAAAGTATAATTTACGAGTCATAGATTTTTAACTGAATTTTTAGCATGTCCTAGTTTTTTTTTCTTACATGAATAAATAACTACAATCAATTGACATCTCCTATTAATAAATGAAATTCTAGTTACAGAGGATTAATTGTAGCTACTCATTGAAATTGAAAATCTGACAACTATAATAATCATTATAGATAATTCATTCGATGATTTTGTAATAATGTATTAATGAGTAGCATGATCATGTTGACTTTTAAGCTGCAGGATTAATTACGAAGCAGAAATCCACCCATTTAAAAATTACTTAAAAATTATGCAAATTATGCAAATTATCTAAAACAGCACTCATATTTTTAAAAAATTGACATAGTATACCTAGTGGACCTCCAATAGAAAGAAACAAGCGCGAATTCGGGGAGAAAAAGAATAATTGACACGCGAAAGCGCGTTGGCGTAACTTTGATCGACCTATGTATTAAAAATTTAAGAATCGCACAAATTATATTTTAATTATATATTACTCGCGTGTTAAAAAAATTGATTACACAAGCATATGGATCCAGTAGGTCTCCAATAGAAAGGAACAAGCGTGAAGGTCGCGAATTCGAAAACAAGGAGAACAATTGGCGCGCCTACGTACGACCCACAATAGCTTTGATCACGCAGCAAACGAGAAAAGACGAAGCGAGGAAGTTGTGAATAAGGGATCGGAGAGAGCACCACCGCTTTGCCGTTTCGCTTGCCGGTTATTTCTGTCTGGAATGCTCGCGTAACCATCCGTTTTAATCGCGTGGTCGTTAATAGACGCATAGCGCGTGCATGCATATGCTAAAAACACGGATACTCCGATCAGCTGAGCCAAACGTTTATTCATCGAATACCGGTGCTCGTTTTCCCTCCTTCTCTCTTTCTCTCTCTTTCTCGCTCTGCATTTTACGCATTCCCGCGATGAATAGTCGCCGGCTGAAGATTCCGACCGTCGAATTCACACATCACGAGACGAGAACGCAATTCTCCCAGAGCAAAACTTGTTCTCGCGCTTGGCTGGTCGCCGATCGAGTTTCTTCGCGATTCGATTCGATTCGATTCCATCCGATTCGCCTTAGTCGACGCCCTAGTGGATCACGAATTTGACGAATGGTCACGAATACAGTTTTTCGCAGCGTGCAGCGTAATTCGAGGAAGGGATCAGACGGTAACGTCGAAAATCGTGGAAAAGTTCGTTGATTAAGAAAGTGAGGGAGTTTCATAAAAAGAGGGAAAGCGATTCAGCGCGGTGAGGTTAGGATCGCTGAGGGATGTTTACGGAAGAGAAACGTTCATTAGGTAACTCGTGACGCGTGATTATCGGTCTGTAGCGGAATTACTTCCGGATTAATCGGGACGGGTATTGGAATTACTCGGTAGCCGGTATAATCTCGTGCGCAAACAGCGGTTACGTCGTTCGCGTTATCTTGGTGTACGTCTGGTGGCCCTCTTCCGCGCCGGAGGAGCGATTGAACGCCATCGATCGAGAACCGTTTCAGCGGTAGTACGAATTAGCGATCGATATTAATAGAACAAGCCTAGTCGGGCATTGGTGAGAATATTAGGCCTCGTGTCGGACGTGAAACATCGGATTTTTACGTTGGAGCTTCTTTATCGTAGCTTTGTTGAAATTATTTTTGACTTTTAGCAGAATTGGCCGCCACTTGCATCCGGTATCCGGCATCCGGCATCCGGCATCCGCGATATTCCTCTAACAAGGTTTTATTTTGAATAAGAAAACACTCCCGAAGAAGTACACTTTCGAAGAAGTACGTACGTTTACTGATTCCAGACTTCTGAATTGACAAAATGATTCGAAACTTCTAAATTTACTAATTCGAAACTTACAATTTACTGATGACAAGCTTCTAAGTTAACAAAATGATAAATTTATCATAAACGTGACCCGCTATCAGGTTCTAGTTGGAGTTGTTATTTATGAGATTGTTGAGACTATATATCTGTTATTTCTACTCGTATCATTTGGATGTTTTCAATGTAATTTATGTTTCCGCGATAAACAATAAAAGACGAAGTAATTATTTTAAATCAGAAGTCTTAATGAAAATAATAAATAACAATAAGTTTAATATTAGTTCCAAAAATGGGGCTCTTTCGCCTCGAGCTAACAATATTTCCAGCTCTGCGAAAATACTCTTTCACAGCTAATCAGACGTTGCTTCTGCACATGAATATTTTTTAAGGCAAGTTTTACTACCATCAATCTTGAATATTCTTTTTTTCTTCGACCATTCCAGTTGACGCTACGAATTACAATTACAATTTATTCGATCGTTTGTCACGAGCAGAATTGTCGATAATCGTATCGAAACTGATTGACCAAGATTGACCACTATCATTCTATTATTTTATACTCTACTACCACTATTATTCTATACTCTAATTTTACACCTGTTAAAATTCTATTATTTTATACTCTACTACCACTATTATTCTATACTCTAATTTTACATCTGTTATTAATTTAATAAAAAAAATGTAAATATTTTACACGTACAAAATAGACACATTCAAAAGAAAAAAAAAAGTCTGTCACGAGAACGTCGATTACTCGAAACATCGAATAAAATTACATCAATTGTCCGACGAGATGACCAGTAATAAATTAATATACTAGTAAGCTAGTAACTACTAATAAATTGATATACTCTAATAACTTTAACTAATAACTCTAGATAAATTATCTTGTAAAGTAGTAAGGCTAAGATATACTAGCTTTAGTTCTAGCACTCCTACCCGCGCATTTACTTGCAACTTTTGTAATTTCTACGTCCATAAAGTTGTTCGCTAAGTGGGTTGCTAAGTAGAAATATCAGTCTCGTCCTAAAGTGTCCTAGGTGAAGGTGTCTGACTAAATGTAGTTCTTCATTTTCATTTCCCTTCGTCTGATAGAAAAAAATCTAGCCGACTGACAGGCACCGAAACGAGAAAGCAAAACGCGCGCATACGATTAAAAAAAAAAAAAAAAAAAAAGAAAACCCGTTTAATGCCGCGACAGCGCGTTCACGAAGGGCGAATCGGGTTTTCGGAACGTTTCTGACGAGCGGCCTATAAACGGCTGAAGGATTATCCGCGCGTTTGAAGAGGAGATTAAACGTTTCCGCGCGGAAAAAGGACACGAGGAATCGCGATGAAACGTTACGGTTCGCTGGTGGCTCGCGCGATTGATTCGCGGACCTTTTATTCCGCGTTGCGACCCCTTCCGCGGCTCGTTTCACCCCAATTTCGCGGGCGTAACGACGCTTGAGCACACGTTGCGCCGTAAAAACCGCGTGAAACGTCAAGTACCTGTTTTTTCGACGAGCATCAAACGCTATTCTTGTTGTTGTTGCTGCTGCTGTTTTTGCTGTTCGTTGCCACGTAGTCTACTTGCGGCACTTGGGGCACTAGCTACATATTTCGTCTCTCGACGAAGACGAATCTTTCTTTGTCGTGACAGAAATTGTTGTAGGTATGACGTGGGCGTTATTTGAAAAATGATTTATTGAAAATGACGTAATTGAAGAATCATATGAAATGATTTACTTGAAAATAATATTATTATAGGCGAGATATGTTGCAAAATTGTTCAAGGGGATGCTATGGATGATTTATTGTTAGATGAAAGTCAGGAATTGGAAGACACAAGGAAGAAGACACAGCGTTTAATATAATTAATATTAATTATATTGATATTATAATATTTTAATGTATTAATTGTTATAACATAATATTTTATTATTATTAAATTATTAACATAAAGTAATTAATGAATATAAAAGATATATAAAGATATAATAAAAAACTAAGGTAATTGAACGAAATATATCGAGTCGTTATTATCAAAAAACATGGCGAATTATTTTATTTATAGAACATTATGAACGATATTGTTTGACGAGATATCTCGTTCATAATAATGAAAGATTTAAATAACATGTTATCTTATTAGATTAGTTAATTTGAACGAGCAAATTATCTTTCTTTGAAATTATTTCATTATTATTTGGCTAAATAAAACGGTTTCTTGTTTCATCTCGTATTTTTCATTCGTTTCTTCAGATAATTTTTCAAACACTGTCTACTTTTATTGTGTAAACTTCACCATCTGTCGAGATTTGCTTATTATTCTATTTCAACGAATTGACTCAGACAAAAGATGATTTATCCGATTTCGAGCCATGATAAAGTTGTTTTTCAAATAGAGACAATAAACTAGAAGCGATTATTTCGAATTGTTATTTTTTTTATCTTTATTTCAAATCAAATCTGCCCAATCCAAATGATACAGGTTTTATGAAACCTATAGAAGTATTGATTGTTGTTGTATTGCAGTATATACATATATACAGGGTGATTCACCACCTAACTTGCACACCCGAAATAACCTTCAAATTATGTAAAAATTGTTTAATGCTATTACAAACCATACGATTTTTATATTAAACAATTTTTTATTAGACGCATAATTTAAAAATTCTCAGGCGTGTAAGTTACGTGAATCATTCTGTATATTTCACTGTACATATTTCACATTTTCTCATAGAAGTTTTTGAAACTTGAAAAATCGTTTACTTTCTTTACGAAATCGATTCGATCATTAAAGCCTTCACCTTAGTTCCTTGCTCTCGCAACGGCGTGCAAGAATACCTTTGCAATTTCGTGGAATACCGATATTTCGCCGATTTTAATGACCGAAGGAACGTGGAGATCCTGATTCGCGTCGAGGGTTGGGAAGTTTCGACCCGCAAATTACGCGGAACTCACGTTGCGATGTTGCGTTAATATAAGAGAAAGAGAAAAAGAACGATTCGACAACGGCTACGGGATACTGGCACGTAAAATACGTGGAGAAAAAGTGGAGAAACGGCTGGATGATCTCGTTTTAACGAGCCTGTCCCTTCTTTCCGGCGTGGCATGCTGCCCTTTTGAAACCGATGCCACGGAAAGTTTTATCCTTTCTACCGAAAACCACCGGGACAAAGTTCTTCTTTCCGGAGTTTGGATGCGGCTCTTGGCCTTTCAGCTACTTGCGCTGCTATCTTTTTTCTTTCTTTCTTTCTTTTTTTTTTTGTTTTTTCGCGAAAAATAGAAACTCGCAAGGATTTACCGATTCTTTTTCGAAGGACACCGTCGAAAGGATGTCCGAGGACTAACATAAGGAAACATACCGAAATGATGCCAATCACTGATTTGAAATTACAAATTGTTTTAACTGAAGTTGTTGCCTTAAAATGCTCATTATGTAAAGAACATTTATGTTTATGTCAGTTCTTCGACGAGTATCACTATTGTGAAGATTATATTGAATGACTGATCGTGTCTTGATCGCATCTATTTAAAAATAGCGGTAAATGTTCGACAATGAAATCAGCATTTTTCAGAATCACCATATATTTACGAACAGTCAATTTTCTAAAGGACCTTTTTTCTTAGTTTACCGATTTTTTACATACTCTCGAAGCTTTGAGATTTAAGATTTAAATTCGAGACACTCTGTAGAAAAGAAATGTACAAAGAAATATAAAGATTAAAAACGCAGGATGTTAATACTTCAGCTTATTATAATTACTTACTATAATTTACGGGATCTCGACAATTAATCATTATTACATGTCGGAACGCGTTGGAATAACATGCGCAATAGACGATTCCTCGCAATGAAATGAGAAAAAATATACCTACAATCAATGATTATTACTATAAATCAATCACGATCTTCGATTGTAATAATATTTTTATTATCTACAGTTAATTCTAAACGCGACAGAAAATAGTGTACAATTAATACTACAGTTGTCCTACGTGCAAAAATAAGTAAAAAATTGTAGAATAAAGATATGTTTTGATCAATAGATAACTATTAAGAGTATCTATTGATCAATCAATGATCATTAAATCAATCACGACATTCAATTGTAATAATATTTTTATGTTCGTTGATTATTGATTATTGGTAGTCTTAACAATCACGATTGGTGAGTCTGATTCTACATCAATCGTAATTAGATTAATCATTAATCAGATTACGTTTTGACCAACTCCGGAGATATATAGAGGTCTTAGCAGCCGTAATGCAGATTCACAGGACAGAATTCACGGGCCTCTCTCTGTGTGCCGAAAACCCGTTGCAGTTACAAAACCCTAACACCGATCTCCGTAATACCAGCAACGACAACCGCTTTTAATTATAATTTTAAATGGCCGCCAAGTTACGTTCCAAGTTTCCCGCGGTACTTTTATTAACCGTAAAATATACCCGCTGCTCTCGTCGAGAGAGGTGAAATTGCACGAAAATACCGCGCGATGCGGAGAGACACGGCGAAATACGGCAAACAACGGGATAACCGGGAGGGAAGAAAGAAAATGGGATGAAGAAAACGGAGGGAAGAGAGAGAGAGAGACAGAGAGAGAGAGAGAGAGAGAGAGAGAGAGAGAAAGAAATGAGAGCTGAAGCGTAAGTCGATCGGAGTAAACAGTTTGAACAGCGTCAAACAACGATAATTTATTACAGGCGCATTGGAAAAATTGCGACCAGCTGACGAAAGGAACAGTTTTCTACAGACTCGTGGGATAATGTCAAGAATATTTTGAAACAGGAATCCATTAATCGATTAAAATTTTCAGTTTTAACGATTGATTAATGTCTACGATAAAATTAATTATCGAAAAATCGGCAATTGATTTAATCGATAGATAGAATTGATCGTCGATCGTTGATTAATTATTGAAAAATCGTCAATTAATTTTTTGCCCGATCACGCTTTGAGAGATAAAAATAAAAATATGCGTGCTTTTAACAAGCATCAGAAATAATTGGTGTCTGGGAGATGACGCGGTTAAAATATTTCGAGAATGATGCAAGCGTTGCTCGAAGTGAAACTCGCAGCGGCTTAATAATAGGATTAGCGTAACTGCTTTTCCAGCTCCAGTGCTCGACGTCAATCTTCGCTCCACCTTGGAGAAGCATCGATCGTCCGCGACTCGACGAATCGGACGGAATTCTCGTCGTGATTTCACTTGTATCGCGCGCTCGGTACTCGAGAACGGAAAAAATCGGCGCGCGATTTGAACTTCGTGTTTCTGAAACGAAACGTGGAGAGTAGTGCGCGCGTGTATCAACAATCGAGAACATCACGAGAACTGCATCGTATGCAATCTGAGATAAAATTTTTCAAAGAGGAAATCTCTTTTAGCGGTTCAAAATTCTAAAATTCTCTAAGAATTCTAAAAATTCTTTTTTAACATAACAAAAGAGTTATTCTGTCAGCATTGTGCACGTTTGTATAAAGTTCCAAAGTTTTTTCTAATTTTTCTCTCTCAGCCCTTGAATGAAATATTATGTAATATCAGAGAAAAGTAATTGTAGATTAATTTGTAATTTAGTGGTGAGATTAATTTTATTAACGAGGGACCAAAGATAAAGGATTAGATAGCGGGAAAACGCGCTAATCGAAAAGATTATCGCGTTCGGTAAGAGTGATGTATGAAAAAGAGAGTGAATCACTCTCATTTCAGAGAAGTCAGAAATCACGTATTGAGTTGAGAAATCAGTTGAATAGAGTTGAACAGTTCGAATAATAAAACAGAGTTAAGTTGTCAGTGTGAGTTGTAATCGAGACAATTCGAAGAGTCGAAAGCGAAGAATCAGAGTCGCAGAGAAGTCGTTGCTTAGTTGAACTTGTGTGTTAATTGGACAAATCACCAATGCGATACATTGTGTCAAATATATACAGGATGTTTTATTTGAAACGTTCCACGCAATTACCTCCTAAATTATATATCGTTATAGAAAAACTGTCTCAAGTTTCCGAAACAGGAGACATCTGCTAGGGATTATCTTATAGTGGTCACAAATCTTGTGGTAAAAAATCTAGATAAAAAGTGGCCAACTGGCGGCCCGCGGGTCTTTGCCCCCACTTTTCTGATAGCTAGCGCTATTCCCTTCACTGTATCAGTCCTCTTCATTACATTGAAATTTTCTCGGCGTGCCCTATTCTTTCCGTCTGTTGATTTCTCTACTAAGCAAATGGAGTTCGAATAAAAAAAAAAATCTATCCTTGTGTACGTCAAAAAGTTAAAAATCTATAATACGTTAAAAAATTTATATCAAACAATTTTTATATAGAAAGAAATGTTATAGTGACAGAAATATATACTTTTGAACTGATGAGGGTTTTCATAGAATGGATATTTTAGAGAATCTGTATAATAAAAGTTCCATGGAAACAAGTTATTTTAGAACATTTAATTAAAAGTTCATTTTTATATTCGAATACATTTTATATTCATTGAATACCATTCACTGTTAGCGTTTGCTACAAATATTATCGAGGAAACTTTTTTAATAAACGATGAACAAATTATTCCTCCGACTGAAGAATTTCTATTTTTTACATTTTACAAATTTCTATTCTGTCTGAAACTTTTATTTCTAAGACTTTCTACAAAAATACGAAGTGTGAAAATATTCTGCTTCTAAAAATATAAAAATTTCTATTTCTGCATTTTACAAGTTCTATTTTGTTTGAAACTTTTATTTATTTATTTATTTATTTATTTATTTATTTATTTATTTATTCTGTCTGAAACTTTTGTTTATTATTGTTCTCGGTCGGGACACTTGCGACCTGTATATTTTTCCAAAAATATTCTTTTACCATCTATTTAAAAGTTCTTTAACCCTTCCCATCTCTAGTCTGTAAAATCAGTATCTAGTACCAACATGGGCGAAAAAGACACGTGGAAAAGAAATATAAAACTCCAATAAAAATGTCGCCGTAATAAACGTCCTCGAGAAAGACGCCTCGAGATGGAAACGCGTCGTCGTGGAAGAAGATAATCTCTTCTTTGCTACGTTCGTTGATCGGAAGCAATCAACAGATTCGAAAGACGACGATTGCCAGACGAAGAGAAAAGAGCGACGAGCTTTAACTGAACAGAAGCGGAACAGCTTGTTCACACTGTTGATAATGAGACGAGGACTCGCGTGCCGCGAGTTTTCCAGCGAGCGAGAACCAAGCTCGTCGATCCAACGAACGAAGGATTCTCTCTTTCTCGGGAAAGACTGCTGTTCGTCGGTATTCGAAGAACGCGAGATAACATCCAAGGTAATTTGTGGTTTCCTTTGCGCCGCGGGAACGTCGGTCGATCGACCGGCAGAAGTAATATACGTGTCTACGAAATCGTGCAACCGGTTCATGGAATTCGCTTGGAACTTCGTGGTATTTTCCTAATGAAACGTGTTACAAGTTGTTCCGCCAATGTACCAACGTGGTTAATAATAAATATACGCGTTTTTCCCTTATTCCCTACTTTTCTAACTAGAACTGAATGTTGTTTTCAGGAATTGGACGTGCTCCTCGTGTTAGATCGGTTTTACGCAAAGCGTAATGCAGTGACTTCTCGTTAACCAACTATCCGCGGGCAATTACATTTTTCGCACGTTCCGCAGGCGATCTGGATGAGAATTGATTCATGACCATTCATGGATTCATTTTTCCACTATTTTTGATTTTTTGAAAAATCTGAAGATATTCCGGGATACTCGTTAAAGTCTCTACTATACAATTGGCCATTGATTTGATCCTTCAAATGTTCGAAGGATTAAATTAGCAAAAATAAAAATTCGAGACATTCAAGAATGAAGTTTGGCTTGATAGTCGGACATTTGAATATTTAAATTTGGACAGTAAATATTGAAGCTGTTATAATTCTTGCAAAAGAAAATCGTAGAACAATCGTTCATTTTATTCTGAAACATTTTTACACTGTGTAGCAAATGGCTAAAATGAGGAAACTTCTCTTCTCAAAAATGCTATAAATTGTCATAGTACGTAATTGTCATAGAATGAATCTACAATTGATTCGAAGATTCAAGTCTCCTTTTAAAATTTGCTGAACGATCTTTTGTTGCCATTTTGTCGAACTCTGAAGATTAGGGTCAAATAGCAAAATTTCTAGAATTTTCGTCGTTTGATTTTAATGTTCAATAAAAAGAAGGTTCAATAAAAAAAAAATCGTACAGCAAATACTAAAAGATTGACTTCAATCTTCAAACCTTTATGCTAGATTCTAGTGGTGAAAAAAATTTTTCAATAGTTTTAGTTTAGGCATATAAATTCTCGACAACAAAAGTTTACTACTGCATCATTAGAAAAAAAAGAACTTTGTCCGCCTCCAGTATTTGTCTGGACTCTAGTACAAATCCGAGGCGATCGAACTTTCGACCGGCGACTTACTGAAAGATCTCCATCTCTTCGAAAATTTAAGCCATCCGAAGGTTGTACGTGCTCGATCGATCTTCGAGCAACGCGAATCGCGCGAGACAGCGCCACCGTTTCTCCGAAATTGTCTCGTGCGGCAGTGTCGTTTCGTTTGCAACGAAATGACGAATTAAGTCAACGTCGGCGTGAGGCGAACAAAGTCGAGGCGAGGCGAGGCGAGGCGAGGAGTTCCCTAGGCATCCAAAATTTCCAAGATGTTGCTTCTTGGCGGGAACGAGGCTCGAAACTTGGGCAGAAAGAAATGCACGAGACGAGATGGCACAACGCTCATGTTCGTCACGATGTTGCGAGTACACTCGAAGCGCGCGCAATCGAATCACGCTTAACGATTGAATCGATGGATAATAATTACACTTCAATATAGATCTTGATTGAAACATCGTCTCGATGGCCAGATGGCTTCCATCGCCGATTCTACGTCTCGTCCTATTGATCAGTGATTGTGGTATTCATATTAAGAGGCTCGATCGATTCCGTTCATCAGAGTACTAGATGTCACGTCCTCTACGTCTTAATTTAAATGGATGAAAGAAAAGCTATTTAGCAAAAATCGTTTATTTCAACATGAAATTCTCGGAGACAGTAGTATAATTTTTTTGGATCAATAAATGATAAATTGTATAATTGTATAATTAACATTGACCCTCAAGTATAGTATTGTGAGATATAATAATTTGTATTATATTATATATACATATGTAGTATATAATATAAATAATATGTATACAATACAATATTTTACTGTAGCACAATATTGTTTTATACCATACCGTACTAATTTTATATTATATTACATCTATAAATATAAATATAAATATAAATATAAATATATATATATGTATAATTTATATTGAAATTTGAAATATTTCATTTTTTTATATCCTCTTTGACAGGGGTTATAATAATTAAATTAAATTATAATTAAAAATTCCATTAAGCGACGTAAAACTGAAATTTCTACAATATGGCTAAAAAATACTATAATCAACTTGATCTTTTTCAAATCTCGAGCCATTATTATAAATGCAAAGTTTTCTCAATATTTATCAAGTATTGAGCAGAAATAATGAAGAAAACTTCCCAACATTCATTTTAATACCAATTCCATTCATTCGCAATTAACACTTATTACATATTATCTATTGATGATCTCCTAATTGGTAAAATGGTAATTATGGTAATTATATTTAATTATTTATTTAATGCTGCTCAAAAATTATTAATATTATTTTTAGTAATACAATTACTATTTACTTTACTGGTAGTTAATACTATGTTATTTAATTTTAATTTCAATTTTTGTTATCACGAATCTCTAATAATATACAGATTGATGCATCAAATGATATACAAGAGAGCATAAAATTAAAGTTAAAGTATCTTTTAAACTATTAATTTCTCGACACAAATAAGTCAATATTTTCTTTTTTTATAGAGGATAAAAAGCTGCACTGATTTTTATTAAAAAAAAGGATGGCTTTGAAATCTCCGAAACTTCCGTAGTTATAAAAAAAAAAGTTATCCCCGTACTAAACAATTTTTGTTTCTTCGCATCTTGGAAAATAATGAGGGTACTCAAGGCGATCAAGTTACGTGATTCATCTTGAATTCCTCGACCAATTACGAAGGTTTTAAATCTTGCCGGTGATTAGAAGACTCGTCGTGGCCTTATCGCGTGACTTTCTATCGCATGTCGAGAACCGAAAACGAAGCGGAGTGGTAACCGTCGTGAAATAAGCTTCGCGCGGAAGACGGAAATTCGCTCTCGCGTTTCTCGTTGCTCGTGTGCTGTCGCGCTCAAACCCCGAAACGCAGACAAGAGAACGCTTTTCGCGGTGATCGCCGACTTCGGCGAATTTATGCAAATCGCGTCGTTACCGTCGTTGCACGTTCTGCGTCGATGTCTTTCATGAGGCTACCGATTCGCTGCGAATTCTCGTGGTCGTCGCTTTCGGATGAAAAATGTGACGAAAGGTATTACAGAAAGTGGTACGAGTCGTACGGCGTACGCGTATGTTTCACGTGCACGTGCACGTGCACGTTCGAATGTATAGTGTCGTGCATAAATTATGTGCAATTTTAACCGAATATATTGATATTTCGGTTCCGTTTCTATAGTTGCGAACATTTCTATACATTTCTTGCTGCAACCGAGATCGAATTCTCTGATAAATTTAATTTGAACCAAAGTATACGTATACGGTGTGCCGAAGTTTAGTGTTTAAACTTTGTTGGTGCGTTTTACAGATGAAAATAAGACTACAATGTCAAGTCTTGTAAATTTTTTCATTTAAAAAGATGTTAAAAAGTTACAAAAATCTAAATACGAAATATAAAGCTATGTACTTATACAATATATATATATATATATATATATATATATATATATATATATTCCTTTGCGCTGGAGAGGCGACTCTCAGTCGCCACGGCGTTTCATGCAGCAACTCGAATGGCGAGTGAGAAGCGACAATCTCTTTTTATGCTAGATTTCGTAATCTTAAATTGATAATAGCACAGTATTTATTTGTGAATAGGCTCCTTGGCTCTTTATGTTTCTTGTTAGGAAATGTGAAACATTCTCCGAGAAGGAAACATCCTCTTTGAAGGCTTTATAATGTTATTACGGTTTAGACCTTCTTGGAATTCGCCGCATCTTAATAAAAATTGGGAAGATGTCTTTGACCATCAATGAACCCAGTTTTTAAACTTTATTGCATCGTGGTCGGGAAGACTTTTCCTCAGTAATGGACTTTTTTTTAACAGTACCTTTGTACCGTGTAACAATATTTAATCTCAAATTTCTCCGAAACTATGGTTCTGACAACGTTTCCGACGCTAGTTCGAATTCTACGATCATGGCAAGAGCATAGTTTCGCAAGTTTAGAAGCCCTAAAAAATGGATTTCGGAAGTGAAGTTAGCTCAAATGAAGATGAATTTGATTTTGAACTGTTGACAAACGAGATCAATTGTTGTATTCGTGAAGGGATTAGTTATAGAGAAAATGAAAGCAGTGATGGAAATGGTGACGTAGTATTAGTAGGTGTAAGAAATCGAAAACTTAGAATAATAGAGAGCGAATCCGAAAGTGACAGTGATTCCTCACAATGCATAATAATTCAGAATGGATATCTTGTGAAGAATCTACCGAAATACCACTGAGAATAAAATTCATAGCCACAAATATCTTCAAATGTTGAGCAACCGTTGGATTTTTTAAAGATGTTTTTTACCGACGAACTAATAAATCAAATAATAACTGAAACAAACAATTATGTTGCAAAAAAGTTAGAAGGGAGGACGCTGTCATCACATTCAATCTGGCAAACATGGCATAATGTCACCAAGAAAGAATTTTGGGCGTTCATCGCAGTTATTGTAAATATGGGGACGATGCCATTGGCCAATATACAAGAATATTGGTCAAAAAATCAAGCAAGCCACATTACATTTTACCCCAATGTTTTATCCCAAACGTTTACAAGAGATAGATTTACGCAATTTTTTTTGATGTTACATGTGAAAATAGTTTCGGCACAAAGTACTAACTCTATACGTTTGCAGCTAAGTGGCTATCTTGATTATATAAATTCAAAATTTTTGAGTTATTTTATACCGAGCGAATAAATTTGTGTCGACGAGTCTGTTGTAAAATTCAAAGGCTGAGTTTCGTTTATCAACGTTATAACTCAACGAAAAAACCAACGAAATGGTATTCGAATCTATACGTTAACAGATTCTAATACGGGTTATATTTGTGGAATTCTGCCTTATTATGGTAGCCTTACAACACAAACATTGATAAGACCGGACAGAAGACCACTTGCTCACTTGCAATTTATAAAAATTTTAGTGGATCAGTTGAGAGGAGATTTTCGACAACCGCGAGATCGAGCTTCGACGTCGATCGCTAATAACGATGAAATTTGATTAAATGGAAAGCTCCATGTGATTTTAACAAGAACAAAAAAGGATTATAAGGTTTGTTTTTGCCGAAACAAATTAGGTGGAAGACACGAAACAACATATTGTGATATCTGTCCGGATAAACTAAAGATGCATCTTCGCGAATGCTTTATAAAATCATATTTTTAAAGATGTACATACAGATAAATTATTAATGATTATGAAAGTTAATTTTTGTATAAAATTTTGTTACCTGTAAGACACTCGTCGCATATGCGCAAAATCATCTCGAGTTGTTACTTCGCCCGACTGAAAAAGTTGTCGAGCAAAGGGATCTTATTGTATATATATTTATTTAATGTATATTAGAGGCATTTTGTGGTGGTCATAAATCTTGATCTAGGTGGATGTACTTTCGAGATTTCATGGTGACCTTTGTTTTTTTTTAAAATTGAAACTAAGTATTTTTCTTCAGACGTGTATTTTTCTTTCATTCCACGACAAATTCATGAAACATATTGAAACATCGGAGAGAGTGCAACTACGTCTAGAAATTGAGTAAATCAGTGCATCGACGCTCAAGGTTATCATTTCGAAATATAAAAAATAAGATAATAATTTCTTAGTATATTCAACAGCAGATAAAGGTAATAATTTTGCATAACCTTGAAACGTTAACACGCGTAGGAATTCGATGAATTCACGTTCATCTGAAGAAAAAGTGCATAGTTTAAAAGGACAAAGGTCGATGTCTCGAAAGCATATATCCAAACTAAAATTTCAGTCTTTCAAATGTTAAAAAATGTCGAGAAATGTTTCAAAAGTTCTCGAGAAATATTCGATACATTTTTTTCTATGGCGGGATGGTGTAGGACAGAGGTGGCGAACTTCTTCCCCGCCGCGACTCGCACAAGCTGCTCAGTCGCTCAGTCTGTCGATTCCCCAACCATGAAAATTCTGCCCCGCCGCAGCGGGCCGTACAAACTGCTTTCCTCTAACTTTAGTAAAGAAAACAATTTATATGCATGCATATATACCTACTGCGAGTGTGTGACCACGACACTCTCAGCCGACAGTGGGGAGATCGATGCAGTTAAGGGGGATAGCACTAGCAATCAGAAAAGTGGTGGTAAGGACCCTGTGCGAGCCGTTAGTTAGCCACCTTTAGACCAAAATTTCAATCTTTGGTCAAAAAATGTCGAGTAAGCTGCAAGTTGAAATATTCTGGCAAAGTTCTTGAGAAACATTTTTTTCTACGATGTAGATATGGTGTAAGAGACAATCGCGTGGGACGTTTGAAATGATAGCAGCCGTAGATTAACGCGAGTTTGGCGGTTAGCATACCTCGCGGTAAACGAGGGAAGATGAAAGAAGAACCTCGCTCGTGACCGAGGCCGAGTCCGAGTGAATGAACCGCTTTGCTCGGCGTGTGCGTAATTGCGTACGCGCGATCGTGCGTACAAAAGAGTGCCGCGAAGGGCACGCGTGCGAATGAATGGACGAATTCGAGTCGCGTGTTTTCGCCTGTGCGTCACGCGGCGCGGCGCGGCGAGGCGCAGGAGAGAGGGTGCACGTAGAATTCGACAGCGTCGTTCATTAACGATACTTTGCGAAATCGTGATTCCCATGCAGATCGGAATGAAACGCACCGTCGCGCCGCCGCCGGTGCATTTCATTCCGAGCTCGTTATCCCGACGAATGCCGTGTGCCACCGCACGGTAATCTAATCGAAATTCCGCGATCGCAGCGCAACTCGCGAATCGAGTCGAGCTCGTGTTTATGAGAGCTCGCGTTTACGTACGTTCGTTGGAAATGTGACGTAGTGGTAGACACTGCGAAAAATACCGCTGATACACGATTGCGCAATACGATGAATTTGGGGGAAACGATGAATTTGAAACTAGGAATAAAGAGAGAAACCAACCGAGTCGATCGAATTGAATTGCTGCCACAAGAGGGCCATTTTTCAGGTAATTTCGGTAAACGAACCGGAAGAGGCAATTAAGAATCACGGGCTGTAAATTTATGGTCAGTCGATGTTCGGGTTAACAAACTTTGGAGTTAATAAACATTCTTTCCACGCAGTTTTTTTTTTATGAAACGAGGCAACAAAAAATGGAGCTACCTACTTTTTGCTGGAAATTTAATTCAGCTAATAAACGTAGTTTGGCTGAACTTCATTTCAGGGAACTTTATTTGGAGTGATTATTTACTTTTTCTTTGCCAATCTGGCTGATTTCAACGAGTCGAGATCAAAAATTCAAGTCTTGAGGAATTTATTGGCTCGGAATTTGTGCATTGTAAGAGTGAGTTACTTTGGAGAATTTTCTTTTTCTTATTTTAGTGTCACTTTGCACATTATTGATACAGTATTCTCTGTATGACATATTGTATTTTAAACACGGTGTTTAATTTTTTTTTTTAATATTTTTCTACTTTTAACTTTTGAATTATTAAAAATCTTCGTAAGCGTTGCTCCACTCTAATAGGACACAGACCAATAAAATTATGCACATACTAATCTGAAAATTAAAAATACTCACTTTTATATATATCATATAGCATAATTTTTGAACCAGTCGATTCCACGCTTTAACTCTCCATCCATCCCTTGTGTCAAACTGACATTTTTCTAAAATGTGCAAGACATGAAATTCAACATCTACAATTGGAAGTAAGTATACATGTAATTCGATAGAAATTCAGTCTATTTACTATTAGTAAAAAAAGTTGCAAATTTAACCATCTATCTTTTCATCGTACAGGAATTAACTTTTTTAGTTAATTGCGTCAAATTAAATTGAAAAATATGAGAGCTAGATGAGAGTTCAACCATATTATCCAGAAAAAAAAGATGAATAATTTTTGGTCAGAGGAGAAGTAAAATTTAATTTATACTTTCTTACAAACATTTGTCTTTCATTTCGCTCCAATCACACGAAATTTCATCTTGACTTTTTACCCACTCGTGAAATGAATAGTTTGAATACTTGTTTCAATTTAGTATTTCATACTCAAGTATTTCCATTGCTTTTATATTTAATCTATAATATTAAATCCACTATTACATTTATTGATCATTAAATTTTACGTTTTAGAAATGTTAATTATTAATAATAATATGAGTAATTTTAAATTATATCATTCTCCGTAAAAAATCCTACATATTTAATACATGGTTGATGATACAATAATTATATAACCCTACATATTTAATACATGGTTCATAATATAATAATAATATAAGCAGTTTCAAATTATATCATTTTTCGTAAAGAGCCTTATATATTTAATACATGGTTGATTATTAAAAATTCACATCGAAGAAACTTCTTTTTTTACTTCAATGACGTCAGCTTCAATTATAAATATTAAAATTTGGATTTTATATATATATATATATATAATTAAATAATAATGTAATATATATATAATATCAAATACATATAATATATTGATTATATAATATATAATTAAATAAATACATGCATATTTAACAAATATTTATATTTATTTAATAATTATTAATTTATTTGGAAGTAAACATCTATAAGTGAGTAATTATTTATAAGGAAATTCATTTCTCGCAAAGTCGTCCGCGCACATTTGCTTCGCGAAATTACGCGATTCGCGTCTGCCGAGACGTCTCGCTCATATTTTCTGTTCTCGTTTTTTTACTCGATTCTCGACTTTGTCTATATTGAGCCGCATTCGTTTTTCACTGTCGTTTTACAACTGTCGATCCCCCCCCCCCCGGAATTCCGAACAAACGTGGCAATACGCACGAGAAAGAATAACCGGCAAATAAGGTACATAAAGGAGATCCGAAACCGTGCACCAAGCTGAGCGAGTTATCACGCAAAACCGAAGAACAAAGAACGATATCGATACACGAGAATCACGGTGTTTGTCAGCGGGAACGATATTGCGTTTTTCTCCCGGAACGCGCGGAAACGTATGCACCTTCAGTGAGTATTTTCAGCGTTGCTCTTCGTCCGGAAAGCGACACGTGCCGCTTTTTTTTTTCTCGAAAATTTACAGGAAAAACTTGTACGCAATTTGACTTGTATTGAAGAACAGAAAAAAATTACAAAGGTGACTGCTACGAATGTATCTCGTAACGATTACAACGCAATGTGATTTGTTAGAGTAAATACTAATAAATAATGTATCGCGTCGCGACATATAGCCCGAAATTGTCCTGATTTTTTAAGACTTTTGGGGATTCTTAAGATCAAGATTTTTGAGGATTTTCTGCAGGTTCTGTAGTTTTCCGACGCTGGCTTGTTTACGTGTTCGATGATGTATGGTGACGTATGATGATGTACGATGACGTATAGTAAATACAAAAAAAATTCATTGGCGCACCTAGTTTTTTTCTTTGCGATATCTTTATGAGAACAAACGATATATGTATTAACAAAGTTTTCAGTATGTATTTGACAGTTTCTATTTTCAGAAGTAGTTATTGAATTCTACTACTGTGAACATTACGTTTTGTACGTAGTAATATTATATTATAGTACAACTACTTATAGTCAATTGAAACAGTCAATATAATCAGTCAAGATTATAGTCAATATAATCAATTGAAACCGATTTTGCTAATTTATCATTTGTATCGCCAAAAAATTAGGCGTGTCCAGTATTTTTGTTTTTTTGATTTTCATCTGACATCTATACTGACAGACAGCAATGCATTTGTTTTCTAGGCGCGGTTTGCAATCAGGCATCGTTAGAAGCAATCTAATCAGAGGAACTTTTATCAGCGAATCGCGATAACGTGCGGTATCGAGATTTTGTACAATATTCAAAGCACAGAAATTACTTGAAAATGTCCGAATTTCACGGCAGAAAAGGATGTCTTTTTTCCTCGATCCACGATTTTACAAAATGGCCGCCGTAATCTTATGCACGTTAATGTGTTACTGTGCATACTTAAAAACGCGTTTGCGAAAATTTCAAGAGATCTCGCTCGCAGGCTAGTACACAGTAGCGCGAAGGCGTATTCGAAAGGATTTTTTTCGGAGAGACGCGATATCGATAGCGACGACGCTCGAAAGAAAAAAAAAAACGAACACACAGAGGCCTTTCTTTCGCGGTTCGTTATCTTAATCGACGACTACTTCAACTCGTTTCCCGGTAGTACGGTATCGACTCCGAGCGCTTTCTTTTCGATGAATCAGCGCTCCGGCACGCGGTGATGTCAATCTTTGCACAGCTGACTACGAGAAATACCGACGAGCCTCACCTCCGCCAACCAGAGACGCGAACCTTCCCCGTCCTTGTGCATTCTTTCAAGCGCGCTCGACTTTGTCCCTGTGACGCGCTCCACCCGCGAAATCCGCGCCGATCCTCCGCGATCCCCTCTCGAAAAACCAATATCTTGCTCTCGCTCTCTCTCTCTCGCTCTCTCTTTCTCTTTCTCTTTCTCTCTCTTTCGCAAATTTCTCGACGATTTCGAAAGATCGAGATTCCGCGACGCGGAGAAAAAAGAGAAAGAAAGCTTCGGTATTAACGAATTCCGAGACCAAACTGTATTTTTCTTGTACCTATCGTTTCCCCGCGTAGAAACTCACAAACGATATATTTTATATTATTTATTTAATATTTCATATTGTAATAACATATTTTATATTATATTCGTATTTAGCATTTGTTTTACATTACTCTATATTTATATATCAATTATATCGTATGCAATTATTATTAATATAATTGATAATATAATTTTTTAGATAGATAATATAATTGATAATAATTGATAATATAATATAATAATTTTGTAATATTAATATAATTGATAATATAATATAATTGATAATATAATATAATAATTTTGTAGTAGTATTGTATGTTGTATTTTAATTGTACATATTGTATATACAATAGTACAATATACAAAGTATAGTAATCGATGTGCAAAGCCAATGTGATTAATATAATACCTATAATTATATTAATATATTATATCTTTTTTAAATAATAACATTAATACTAACTATGCGGTTAATTCTACTTGTTGAAGTACAAAAAGATAATTACAAGCGATATATTTGTATATACCAAAATAATATATATAAATAAATAAGTGCTTAAAACTAGGATACGATGTGGAATTTAGAATTAGATTGAATTGACGAAAACTGGGATAGAATTGCAGCTCAATAATAACATTAATTCTACTTGCTGAAGTATAAAGAAATAATTACGATATACTTGTTAAAATAATATACATATTATACATAATAAATACTAAAACACGACGTGGAGGTTGGAATTAGGAAAAAATGTTGCAGCTATTGCTTTTGGTTGTTATGTATGTCTTCACGTATATTTGTACATTCGTCATGTTTTTTGTAACTGGGGTAATTTATTACGTTTGATACACCCATTAATTCAGGTAATTAATTACATTATACTTGCATGATAATTAGTACCAATTTTTTGTTACCATGTTTCGCACATTAAACTCAGCTTAGTGACTTTTTAAGTTTGCCGACTTTTATTTCGTTCACTCTCAACTTTGACCGTGGTCTCTGTAACTTTTGTTTCGTATATTGTGCACCTTTGTATCAAAGGGTTTCCATGCCGCGCAAGTAAATAAAATTAAATGTTTATAATATCCGTCACTTGTCCGTTTGTTGGATTTTTGTAATTATTCATCTTCTGTGTGCTGGAAGTTCCCCAGCCTCTGCCTCGTAAACGTTAATATAAACGAATAAACGTTCGCGTGGCATTTAAACGTCAGGATACGTTCGAATCAGACAAACGAATACAATTTTGTTCGGCATTTCGACAAAATTTGCTCGTTTAACATAATATAAATGGTAATTGAGCTAGATACGTGAATTCGTGTCAAACGCAGAACTGAAGATTTCAGGTCTCATTTCATCCATCAAATATCGCAAAAGTACTTTACTTTGCAGATCCTGTATATCTTTTTTTCTTTTTCGATTATCACAGTGAAGAGCACGTGACTATACCAGTGACAAAGATTGTCGATAATTTAAACCGATATAACTTCGTAGTATCGTACAGCGATCCACTTAATCTCGTTTTAAAACGCGAAGCCTCTACCTTTGACAGCCGCGAGTTCGTTTCTTTCGAATGACTTTGCATTACGTAACGAGTGGGAAAGTGAGGATATTCTCTTCTCGAAAATTGTAAAAATTCAAACATGTGTAAAAACATTACAAAATTCTTTTCGTAACTAGATCCACCATTATTTTGAAGATTGAAATTTTTCTTTTCAATCAACGACTCTTCAAAACTTACTGTACGATTTTTTTTTCACCATTTTATTGAATGTTGAATATTAGAGTTAATCGACAGTAATTTAAGAAATTCTGAGATTTGATCGTCTACCCTTAATAAAATTAAAACTCAACAAAATGGTAAGGAAAAATCGCACAACAAGTTTCGAGGGCTCGTTGTAAAGGGGATCAATCTTGGACTTCAATTTTGAAGATCATGGTGGATCTAATCGTGAAAAAATTTTTTTAATGTTCTCAGGCGTTCTCTTTGAATTTTGACAATTTTCACTCGAGAGAGAAGGATTCGCACTTTCCCACTAATTACACGATGTAAAATCATCTTCGAAAAAAACGAACTCGCGACAATCAACATAGTTCATGCTTCATGAGACCGAGTGGATCTTCTTTTATATGATCTTCTCTTACTAAGTTAGAATTTTTAAAATCCCCCCCCCCCCTGAAAAATGCACCAATATTCCCGGTCTAATTATTACATTCTTCACACTGTTTGTAAAATATTCGGCTGCGAGCAACCGCTCGTTTGAATTTGAATTCGTTCGTTTGGTCTAAATGCATCTTTCGCAATATTCGAATTCCAGGAGAAGCGAATCATCGAAATGGAACGCATCGTTTCGACGTCTAACGCGAATTGATTTCTCTCTTATTTATTTTTTTTCTCCCTTTCTTCTCTTTTCCTTTTCCAGTGAACGCGAATGTAGAAAGAAACGGAGAAACAGTGGTCTTTTTAATCAAAGATAGATGACGCACTCGCGCGCGCATGTATTCTTGGAAACGATCGCGAATAGTTCCGTTGGTTCAGGAGAAAAATCCCGTCCTGTTTCAATATTTTTATCGGACGCTTGCTTCATTGAATTTGTATCGCGAATGATTCAATCTACGATAATTTGCTATAATTTACTCACTTAGTTTATTTAGAATCTATGGACCAATAATGAAAAATTTAATGCACAAAATACGGATGTAGAAGTACAGAAAGAAACGTATGTTTCAAGATTAAAATATAAAGAGAAGAGAGAAGCTAGAAGAGAGATCAAAACCTAACCTAAACCTTGGATCGGCAACATTTCTCAAATATTTTTTTTTGCTTCTCTCTGCTTCGAGTGTGATTCCTTTATTTATCATTTACTTTTTTTTGTACACTAAAGAAAACCATAAATAATAATAATACCATAAATAATAATAATTATTATTATTTGCTTCGTCGCACATTCTAATGACAGAATCGATAAGTTTAACAAGATCCATTAAAAATACTAATTCTAATTCGAAGACTATTAAAAGATTCTAATGCTAATAAATCGTTTGTCCTTTTTGTTGTAGGTAAGTCGAGAGAGAATTTTAGTCGTAAGATCGCTACGAGTGTAAGTAATCTATCATGCAAGTTGACAAGTTTTATGTTTTTAAAACATTAAAACTATGAGAACGATCAAAATAACCAATTGATAATTTTTTAGAGTACTTCCGCAGACGTTATAACGTGTTGCGTTCCTTGATCAATTCATTTTATAAAATGTACGAATGAATTTGTCTCTTTCACTGCAATTATTAGTAGTATAATTAATAACTGTTAGCAATATAATTGTATATAATTATTAATATTATTAATTACACAATTATAATATATTATATGTACAATAATTATTAATATTATTAATTACACAATTATATTATATGTACAATAATTATTAATATTATTAATTACACAATTATATATAATTATTAATGTATTAATGAACTACACAATTATAATATATATAATATTGTAATTATTACAATATATAATATTATTAATTACAAATTTTCTCCTATTTCTTGTACTTCAGTTTCCCCGAAATAATTTTAGTCGTCGTTTAGTTCCATTTAGCTCGTTAATACTGGGACTAACTGAAATTGCCAAAATGACCAGTTCATAATTTTAGACATTAATCGCTTGTTCCAAATGCAAAGATAAAAGGAAACAACAGAATTTTACAAACCCACTCAAAATGCTGCAAAAAAGAAGATCCCGAGAAAAAAGCCCTAGAATTTTTGAGAAATATAGGATTATACCATTTATTATAGTCATAGCTATTCCATTTTAAACTTTTCTGTAGTCAATAATAACCTCAGAAGGTGGATGCGGTCCTTAATAATAATAATAATAATAATAATAATAATAATAATAATAATAATAATAATAATAATAATAATAATAATAATAATATATAATATATATATATATATATATATATATATATATATATATATATATATATATATATATATATATATATATATATATATATATATATATATATATATATATATATATATATATATATATATATATATATATATATATATATATATATATATATATATATATATATATATATATATATATATATATATATATATATATATATATATATAATAATAATATAATAATAATAATAATAATAATAATAATAATAATAATAATAATAATAATAATAATAATAATAATAATAATAATAATAATAATAATAATAATAATAATAATAATAATAATAATAATAATAATAATAATAATAATAATAATAATAATAATAATAATAATAATAATAATAATAATAATAATAATAATAATAATAATAATTTAACACTATAATTAAACACTTAATTATAACAATAATAATTTTACATGGATGTAAAGCAATGCATTTTTTAAAGATTTAAACGATCTTTCGTAAAATGTGTAAAAAGTATTACAAAATGCACTGTATTAAAGTTTTTCTATCTTTTGTCTTGTTTCTTTTTTTTTTACTTTAATGTCCCTGATGGAATTTCACGCTTGAATCGTCAGTAGTTTTGATGTTAACGCGTCGTCGCCGATGCAAAAT
This sequence comes from Tetragonula carbonaria, assembly GCA_032399595.1. NCBI lineage: Eukaryota > Metazoa > Arthropoda > Insecta > Hymenoptera > Apidae > Tetragonula > Tetragonula carbonaria. The sequence continues at coordinate 331,924 of JAUCRC010000012.1, read as the reverse complement.
CACGACGATCTTGATGAAGATCATTGGCGCGAGTAGCAGCCAGTGCAGCAACTGCTAATTATTGCGAGAGAATCATTTGTTTGCTAGGGGTTTGGACGTTCCGTTCGCATTGTTGGCGCGGCATATTGTCGGAGGTGGGTTGATACATCGGGATCGGAGAAGGGTAGCCGGCGTAACGAGGTTAATCATCGTAAATGACGCGGAAGTTCTAACGATAACAGATATCGCGGCTTTGGCTTGGCTCGCGCTCGCGGCGGATCGCGCAATGGCGCACGACGCCATGGACGCGCGCTCGCTTTCTGGGCAAATTAATGAAACGTTGCCGGGGTAAGCCTGCCGGAAGTAAACCGGGACCGTCCACTGCGGAAGCGGAAGCGAAAACAAATAGCAGCAGGTTTATAGGCAACACTATATTCTTTGGAAAATACACCACCTCTTTAATTGACGTCATTTGTGGTCTATACTCCTCGATGAAAAGATAATACGCGCGATCCTGTCGTTAGACTCCTACGGATCGAATCCGCGGATCTTCCAATCTTTTGTGAAGGAATGATGAGTTGGATTGGTTTTTTCAAATTGGGTCAACGAAATGGTAGCATATTTTGGGAATACGCAAAATGTGGATAACGACAATACAGACCGGTAACTAAGTAGGCATGTAGTTAGAGTGAAGTAGCGAGAATGTATAATTTTCTTTTTCTTTTTATTACTTAATTTGAGTTGGATATTGCTATTCCTGAGGTTTGGTTATTTCGGTTCGTTTTTCTTATGTATAAAATGTGAAGGGCTGTTTGATTGCTTGAAAAATTTTAAGAAACCTGCTGTTCCTGATTACATTCTTGATTAGGGTGTGAGAGTTCTTAGTTACATTGAAAATAGCGCGTATTTTGGAAGATCTTGTTTTCATTTTTGGAAGGATATCATTAATATCGTAATTTCTTGTGCAATTGATGAGTGGGTTTTGGTGAATGTATAATTCTATAGTATCAACCTTATATGAGGCCGACTTTCTTTGTGTCCTTTTCGATTTGGCTAAAATTTGCTGTTGGCAAAGGTCAGTCCCATAAAATAATCCTCGCAATTACTTGCCCAGGGATGCGCCCCTCATATTACTTTTATATGTTTATTGGCCCTGATAGTAGGCCCAAAGTCAGAAAAACATGTCTCTTACACACATTTTCGAAATTATAATGTTTGTTGTTTATTGACAGATGGTACAATATCAGGCATTAGTGTTAAAGTATCTTCATTTAGAAGATGTCTTCCGATGCAGAATGTAATATAAATTTATATCGGCTCAGCGTTCTGCTTCTTAATCCTCTCTGATCTTACGTCCAGTGTGACGAAGCTGGCCGATTCAAAACTGAGATATATTTTCTGATAAAAAATATTCTCTCGCTTTCGCAATGTGTACTGTATCATCATCATGCTGAAAAATAAAATTTTCAGTAGAAATACGCGTTACATATTTGCTAATTTGGTTGTAAGATAAACATGGATTCGAATTTTTATGTAAATTCATATTTTACAAAATCGAATTTTTATGAAAGATCAGATATTATTGGAATCATTATATACTTTGAATATTTTATACGTTTCAATATATTTTGATATTGCAATTATGATTATTGTAATACAATATATCTTAATACTGCAATTTTAACGTTGTAATATAATGTATTTTAGTATTGTAATTCAATATTGCAATTTTAACCATTTTAGTATTTTGCAATTTTTCTATATATCATCTAGAACCACAAAGCCTTGTCGTAGAAACAGAACGTGTAAAAATCTCGATAAAACAGACACGCTGTTTATTAATGGAAACATTTTGCAAAAATAAAGCGTCAGTAAGAAAAATGTATTCAAAATCTTAAAATTGGACAAAAATCGCTAAGCAGAAGGATCTTGACTACTAAAGAGTTAATATTATACTTTAATATCTTCAATGCATTTTTTAAATTTTCTTATTACGTGCATTTCGTGCGATTTTACACTTTTACATTTCCTGTGAATGCATAAGAATCCGCAGTCTGTTCGTCACTGTTTTCTTTTGACTTCAAATTTATCATTACATATCAGTCACTGATATGTATAAATCACTCTTATTGTTAGAATATTATATTTTAATTTCGTTCATTTGAAATGGTCTCCGAGCTATAAAAATCTTGAAGTATCACGTTATACGAAATTACGTACGGTATTATCACATCTTTTAAAAAGATGACGTGACAGGATTTATATTCGTATCGCGTATTATACGTTGGGAACCATTTATTCATCGTTTCTTGTTAATAATGGAATGCGAGACCTCGAGCAGCAAGATTCCCCCGAGGAGAAGATCTTGAACTTGGACACATAAAATACGTAAACGCAGAGGAAGAACCTTCAAACGAATACGGTTGTTTAATTAAAGAATTACAAAAACATTTTAATATGAATTTTTACATGACCCAACTGGAAACGATATATTAAACGATGTATATTTTATTATAAAAAAAGAAAAAAAATACAACCCAGAAAATTGCTGATCAATTCGATCTATTCTCGTGAAATTCTGTTCTCAACCAGAAGTTTTAGTGCTACGCAGCGCGGCACGTTGTTCAGATTCGTGTGACCTTGTTTGATCGCGATACTCAATGTTCATACAATGCTCGGTTTCGATTATAGCGCCATTATCGTCAGTCATATTGAAACTTCCTTTCTTAATTACTTTCTTTTCAATTAAATCGTGTGCATAAATAGGCAATTTTTACTTTATCTATTTTTATTGCGTTACTTGGCATTTTAGAAAGCGCTATCATTAAATAGCTCTAAAAATGGCACTAAAAACCGTGTTGGATAGCGTTTCCCTGGTGTAACTGCGAAAAATACTAAGCAACGCAGTAAAAATAGCTAAAGTAAAAATTGATAAAGTAAAAATTGCCTGTTTAAATAGCCCTTGGTTTAGGTTATTCGACGCACAATCTTCTATGTAATACGTTGTCAATGTGCTGTTCATATTTCTCAATTGTCTTCCTCGCCATATATTACGCTGTTGTAAGTCCCGTCGTAACAAATAAATTACGCAATAAATGAATTACGTAGTAAATAAATAAATAACTAAAAATTTTCCAGGGTCGAACGCGCGTACGAGTATCGCACTTCGTTGTACAATTTCGGACAAGCCACGCGCCAGCGTCCATCGTCCCCTTTTAAATTACTCCGGTTAATTATTCCGCCCTTTCGAAGTAAGTTTCGCTCGTCCGGCAATTGCCCGCCAGTTTCCTCTCTCCCCCCTCCAACCAATGATCGATTCGATCTGACGCGATGCGGAAAGAGGACCACCGTCGCGGAAACGGGGAAATTCACCCCGTTGACGAACGGTTTATTTTATCTCGACTGATTAATCGGATATATCGAGCAACCACCGCGACTGCGTCGTTTAATCGCATTTATCGTAATCCGCGTCCGCGTCCCGATCGAGAGTCCGCTTTATCGTTTCAACCAATCGGCCACGTTCATTATGTACCCCGCTTGTTTCGGCTATTCGTTGTAATTAATTCGTCGAGCGAACATTGCGCGCGGATTTCGCCGAGATCGATGATGACGATTTCCCGACCGAAAACATCACTGAAATCGACAACGATTGCAAAAAGTTCGCTTCAGACATTATCGATTGTTTTCCGCTCGGGAGATTGTTCGAAGAAGCACACGTGGTGCTAGGTGCAGCCAACGTGTCATGTTAGGCTATATAAAATTTTAATAATGTTAATAATAATGTTAATAAAAAATTTTACTCCACTATTCTCGGTGAAAAGTTCTCGATCAAACACAAATAGTTGAACGTATTTGAAAACACTGAGATCTTTAGTGTTATTAGAATTCAATTAACATTTTGACGATCGCATTGTAGAAGCTGTGTGTGTGTGTGTGTGTGTGTGTGTGTGTGTGTGTGTGTGTGGGAGAGAGAGAGAGAGAGAGAGAAACAAAGGGAGAGAATCTCGTCCATGGTAATAAAAAGGTTAATGACTGAATCTAAGCAAAAACATCAAGCGTTTTGATTTTAGCAAAATTGCGATAGTATTTTAGAAATATTACGATCTACGGCCATTTTTTCTTTTTTCAAAATGCAGTCGAGTAGCGCTAACTAGACTATTAGGAGTATTCTAACTTAGCGATGGTCGAGTTTACGTGAAGACCGGTGCTATCGTCACGTAACACGACCAGAAAAAAAAAGTGTCGAGAGTCGACCGAGCAGCAAGTAGGATAATCGCTCAACAGGTTTTCTCTCGAACTTCGGACCTCGTGCATACACACGCTTCCCTCCTCTCGGTTGACGCGCCCGTCTTTGTCCCACCACCGCGTCTATGTCCCGAATTGATCGGAGCAACGTGTTTCGAATAAATTACGATCCCGAAAAACGCGGCCGAGCAGTCGTAAATACGACAAAAGGGCGAAACGATAAGATGCGATACCCGACCGTAGGACTAATAGAAACGTGACTCCGTTTTTACGATGGGGTTTCGTATACCCTTTCGCGTCCTTTAAAACTAATGTAAACTGTTCAACATCTTGAGTAGCACTCGAACAATACCTCTCCGATTTGATAGGAATTTCTATATACAATCTACATTTGTTAGTTGTTTTCACTTCACTGTTACTATTAGCTTGACTAAAAATTAACTGTTTTTCTATTTTTTTTTTTTTTTGCAAATGAAAAACGAATTTTTCGCGAGAAACGAAAACTTCATTGGACGATATATATTGTCCATTATCTTTTACCACTTTTTAGGCAACTTCTTATCTTTTTCATTTGTTCGAGAAGTTTCGAATAATCCATCCCTAATTTCTAACATATACCATACAATATAATATTTTCGATATTTTCAACAACAAAATGTGACATTAAAACTAGATATTCCTGAATAATGTTGGCATTTCAAGTTTCGAGAGTTTCGCGTTTCGAATTCGAGTTCCGAGAATTTCCAAATTAGAGACTTTGGGGAAATTTTCGGAGAAAAATTCCCGAGTGACGATCTGATAAATCAAATGAAAGACGAATGATGTTCGCATGATCGCACGTGAGACGTCCCGCGTCCCCCGAAATGTTGCGAGATACTGGTGCCACATTCGAGGAAGCTCGAGCCCGCGCATCATGGCGGAAAAAGAGCATAGTTATCTTGCGCAGTTGCTGGAATCTCGGATATCTCGATCTGACTGCGGCAATGGAAGGCGAGTTTATCACCGTGCCACTCAGCTAATCGAGACGTTCCACGCGAGGCTAAGATCGCGGCAACGGGCAAACGAGCCGGGGGAGCCGACCGAGAAATGCTCGGCGAAACGCCACCCGGCAAATATTTACCGAAACGAACAAACGATTTATGTACTTGCTCGGCTGACTTTGCCGACGTGGTTCGACGCAACGTTCCTCTCTCTCTCTCTCTCTCTCTCTCTCTTTTCTTCTTTCTCGTCGAATTTTGAAACAATACGTACAGAGTGGAAAAAAAAGTTTGTCCGTAGCTATTATAGATGAATTCTACACCTTCGATTCGATGGAAATACATGTAAAGAACCTGCCGCAAAATTGATCTTGACTTTGAATTTCAAATTTAAATTTTTTTTTTTGCATTGTACTTATCACGAAGATAAAAGTAAGTACTTTTCCAAGGAACCAACGTAGATCGCAACGTGATAGTTCTCTTGAAAAATAGCAAAAACGTTTCTAACGTGGCAAAAAGTGCTAACAGTGGTTTTTATAGTCTTGAATTAGATTTCACTCAACATTTGATTTCATTAAATTCAGCTGTCAGCATCAGTGTGAATCTAAATAATCAAATAATAAAACTAACTGTTAACAGTATTCGAAATATAAACATTACATCTATCCAGAATCATTGCTGTTAGAACGCGCGGTCCCCGTAGTACAGACGATTAAATGATTAAGAAACTTTTTTGTTATTTTGTTTTTTCTTTTCAAAAGAATTGTTAGATCCTTAAAAAAGTTTTGTTGTCGTGATGTGTATTGTAAAAAAAAAAAAGAAAATTTTCAATTTTGTGGCAAGTTCTATACATGTATTTCCATCAAATTGAAAGTATACAGATAGACTTCATCTATGATAGTCACGGGCAAACTTTTCTTTCTGTACATACGCACAACCTGGTTCTCTTGTTACTGAAACCATGATACTAGCTCTCTATAATCGAGATTTTGGACATCGCGTGTCCCGCGAACGAGACAGTCCGGTCTAGTAAACGATTCTGGGAATCTCGCGAATCTTGGAAACGTTCCACGTTCTTTCGAGCCGGATCCGTGTCAAGGATTCGCGCGAGGATTTCAATGATTCTGACTCTCGAGCGCGAATTCTCGCCCTCATGGCATCGGCGGTGTGAAACGACGAGCATCCGTTACCTTTCTAAACGTTGAACGACGACCGGACCGTCGAATTCTTGAAAAATAGGAAACTGCAATTTTCAACGTCGTCCTCGCGGTTGTTTATTTATTATTTATTTATTTGTTTATTTATTGAGAGGAATTTATTGTTTGTTTATTTATTCATTGAGAAACGTTCTGTGTTAAAAAAGGGGAGAGTTACATGAGACGTGAGCGTTTCAAGATGTATAAATTTATTTATCTGTTTATTTATTCGTTGGGAGAGATGCTCTGTTATAAAAGGAGAGAATTACGCGAGCATGTTCCAAGATGTATAAATTGGAGAAATATAGAACAGGCGATGCGATTATTGATTGGAAGATTACATTAGCTATTATAGTGTATTATAGCGTATATGATGCAGAGAGAGGTATTTTTCTGCGATTCTCCAACGTGTGTTCATCATAGTTATCATCTCGACTGACAGATAAATGTCCGATTTTGTGTCATATTAAATAGATTTGACTTGATAAGAGTGAGACAAATGCAAAAATTATGAATTAGTACAAAATATGCTAGACAGAATATAAAAGTAGCCGAATAGAGAGAGAAAGAAGAATAATAATGTAGGGATATAATTTAGATGATTTATTATATTAAATAATAAAGAAAACAGAAACAAAACAACAAATGATAAATACAAGATAGACAACTCAAACAACAATAATTCGAATAAACTTAAACGACACAATTAATATACACAATTACTCTTTTGACCACACTCATTCAACACTCTTTTTCGACTTTGTCCTGACCCACGCACGACTTTCTTCTTTTTTTTTTTAAAAGAAAGCGCTCAGTGCCAACGCTGTGCCTCTCACATTACATTCATACTTTTCATTCACGCATCTTCAGCAAACAGGCCATTTATTAAAAGTAAAAATAACTAAATATATAACTATACACAATAATTTCGATACTACAATAATATGCTTAGAATGTCCTTCTGTCACTTTTATTATTATTATTAGATTAAGATTAGTGTAATAAATTCGTTCACATGTCAATATTATATTTTCAAATGTGAATATGAAAATATACGTATTTATATTTTTCTTTGTATTAACTTACGGTATAAATGTAAATATTAGATTCTTCTTTGTAAAAGAACAAAAGTTTCGAACTAACGAACTAAACATGTTGACTGCCACGTTGGTTATCTGTGACCGGAGATTGTTTCCTCGATGGGGCCACGGTGGTCACCAAATACTTTAAACAAGTAAAATAAAATGAATATCGTCAACTGAAAAGTTTTGAGCATCATAACTAACTAGACAATATTGTGAAATAAAAAAAAATGCATTATTCAACGATTAAAGATCTTAATTAAAACATTGTATATATTACACTACAAAAATTAAATACGGTGTATTGTATTAAAACATAACAAGTATAAATCTTATCCCCCTGAAAACATTATGTAAATCTGGCATGGCAGTCGACGTGTTAACATTTATCCACAAAGAACAAAGAGAACACAACGACATGCATATGTGATGATTAAACAAACGTATTTGACTAAATAAATTTTATGAAATATGAAAGCATATTTATTGAAAAATAAACTAATACTAGTCCAAACAGTGAATTAAATTTCAAGTCAGATCTCGTTGTGGTTAACGGCACACAAATACGAGATTGTTCGCTGAAGAACCAAATCCACGAGGAAGACGTACGAACGAAAAGGAGGAAATCGAGAAGGATCGACACTGAATCGGTCGCGCCGCGTCGATTGAAACTTTTTCCCCGAATTGCAGTTCTGCGGAATCGATTTGTTGACGCGAACGCGCTCGGATCGCGCTCGCCTTCCCCCCTTTCCAGACGGAAAATAGAAAGGCGAAATTGCTTTTCGTCGCGTCTTGTCGGTAAATATAACCGACGTAGAAAAGGGGGTTAAAGTAGCTGGCAAGTAATTTAGACGTCGATTCGGCCCGCGTTTAGACGCGATCCTCGCCTCGAGATCTCCCGTCCCGGGGATAAAGTTTCGAATCGGACGAAATATTTGCACGAGCGCCGATCTCGAGTGCCGCGCGAGATCGAATGCTTGAAAATGCGAAGACGCGATCGGCCGCGGACGAAAGATCTCGCGGTCCAACAGCCAGCTGCGTTTTGTAGCCGAAATGGTGGAACTACGAACTCGATAACGTGCCGCTTCTCGCGGTGCTTTTAAGATCCAAGGAAACTCGGCTGATCAAATATTTTACCAAGGCCCGCATTGCAGGAACTCGCAGATCTCGACATTTGCATACGTTATAATAAGCAAACATCGACGGCGCTCGTTTGTTTCCGACGTTTTGCAATTAGCAAATACCACGTGGCAGAGGTCTCTCTTTCGCGTCCTCGTGTTGCCGCAGCAATGGGCTTCTTTATATTTTTCCGCCGATCTACACCCGAGAAAGGATCGCGAGTTGTCTCACCGCGAGCGCGAAGGAAAGCGCGTTGTATTCCCTCTCGCGAAACGACGTCCGCGCTTTGAAAAGATTCCGCGAACGAAGGATAAAAGGGAGAGGCTAGAAGAAAGAAGAACAACGATTTTATCCGGAGAAATGATAAAAATTTAGAACTCGATTATTTTCTGTTATTATTCGAACTTTTAGCTCGTTTGCTCGTTCTCGAATCTCTGGGCTTGTTTTAACGAAATGACTAGTTGCCCTAGAGAAATTTTTTAAACGTCTTGTTTATTTGTTATTTATGCGGAAAGCTTATGCAATACAAAGAACGAAAAATACGATGCGACAGTGTTACGAAATTTTAAAACCCAAATTGATGTATACAGGGTGTCTCAAATTTAAACGGCGAGATCGTTTAATCTATACATAAAACGAAGAAAAAGATATTATATACAAAATTCTTGACACCAAACTTTGTTATGGAATTATAAGCAAATATTGTATACGTACATAAAATATATACGTAATGCATTTTACAGTAGACACAGACGTGTCTTTTTTTCATATGCCAACAATTTTCGTATCGTTAATTATAATATAATAAAAAAGTAATTTTTAATTCCATCAATGTTAATTAATTAAGGTTCCTGAGAATTTTGCTGAGTTTCAATAAAATTACGTTCTTAATTCTTTGCACTAGTTCTGCAGGTGAAGTTTCATACTTCGGTTGAATAGATCGTTTGCTTCAAAAGTACTCCATAAGTAAAAATCGAATGTTACACTGTAGTAAAATCTTTTTACTCCATAAATAAAAATCAAAGAAAAATGCATATTTATACAATATTTCTTTGCAACTCTGTAACAAGACATTTCTTCACAAGCATCTTTTTTTTCTCTTTATGTCTAGATCAAACCCTCGCAGTTTGGCCGTTTAAGTTCGCGACATTCTGTACCTTGAATTTTAAATTTTAAGTTTTTTTTTTTCAATTTTGCGATCGTCTCAAAATGTTCAGCCGATCTAGCTGACACGCAATTGAAAGGGATTTTTTCATACATCCCGATTCAAATTTACAGAGGAGGATCTCAACGTCAAAACAACATAAAAATCTATAATAACTGTAAACATTGTAGAGATTAAATGTAAATAATACTTGTTAACAATGCGGTGATTAAACAATGGATAATTAAACAAGAAGGCAGATTAATGACTAATATACGCGGTCAGAACTTAAATCGATTCCGTTTTTTCACTCGCTCGACTCTCTCCTTCTTCAAAAAAAGAAATGCCTCTCCCATGCCAGCGTCGCGCTTCTCCTACCACATTTATACTTTCTTTCTTTTCATGCACGCTTTCTTTTCCTTCACGCTACAGGCCATCTGTTATAACTAAATGCACGTATATACAAGATATAATAAATGACTTGATAATGACCTACGATACTACAATATTTGCGCAACAACGTGTTTTACATTATTCGAACTATTCACAGCGGGAACTGCGCTGGTTTGGAAACCACGCGACTCCGAGAGAAATTTCTCAAATCTCTCGAGACGAGTGCCAATTGTAATTTCTCTAACCGCTGCGAGAAGCAAGGCTCAACTTTCGAAAACGAAACGTTTTCGCACGATTTTCCAATTCGACGAAGGTCTCCGAACGTACAGAGTAACGATTGATTCGAGGACGGCACGCGAACATTGGAGGCAGCAGGTCCGTGAAAGAGGAAGAGAGGAAGAGAGGAAGAGGAAGGGCCACTGGACTCTCGCGGCGTGGGACTCCCAGCGATCCCCTTTCGGGGGAAGTCGTGGCGGTGGTTTTTCGCCGGCGGAGAATCGTGCTCGCGAGCCTGTGAAACAGACGTAATTAAAACGGATGTAATTACCGAGACGGGCGGGCCACTGGAAGAGAGGAGGTGGAGGTGAGGTGAAGTCTGGCGTCGGTCGGCAAGACTCGAAGGCTTCGCAGCACGCAGGCAAGACGTAGACGCGCGCGTGCCGTTGCTGCTTGCGGTCTTTTAACCCCTCTTGAGCGAGGGTGTATTTTCAACGGACTTTCGAACGTTTCGTGAAATTATCACTGCGCGGGCGCCTTCCCTGGAGGCATAGACTAGGTCTCTCCTGTGAGAGACACGGTTGCGTTGTATCGCAAAGCTTGCTCGTCTCTCCTCTCTCCTCTCTCGTTCCCGTCTTTCTCCTCTCTCACCGTTCGTTTTGCAACACGTTGTTTCCCTCGGGACAGCGCGCGCCGATGCAAAAACAATTTACTCCCCTTTTCTCTTTTCCTTGTCGGGGCTTTTCTCTCCGCGTGTCACATGGAAACCTCGCATTTCCATTTTCCAGGGTCGACGAGTTGGTGCTCGTCGTTGCTTCTCCTCGTCTCCCGTGGCCCTTTGACTCGTCGAGAATTCGCTGGACTGGCGGTGACGTCGCGCGATTAACGAGTTACTCCGTTGCAAGCTTATTACACACTGTTTGCCAGTATCATTCTCTGTTATCCTAAGTGAGTCAGGTTAAGAGCAATTCTTTTATATTCGAGATTCGTAAAGTCCAGTGAGAAGGACTTGATAGTAATGAACTTTTTTTCAATGTAAAATTCAAGATTCCAGTTCATTCGTAATTTGCAATTTGAAAATGTATTAACATTTATTTGAAAAAATCATCGATAGATTACAAAAAATACGATTTTAATACGATAATTTTTTCGCAACATGGTATATAATTTAAATTCATTGTTAAAAAATACTAATTTTATCAATTTAAATCAAAACTGAATCTTCAGTAATTTCCGTAACATTTGACAAAATATCTGTTTCGCACCCCTTCGACATTGACGATTGCTGATAAAAAGAGATAGGTGTGAAATATTTTTTCGAAAACTACGTTTATGTCAAATTTCATCAAAATCGGTGATTGACACTTTCCTTGTAAATAACAGACATCGATTGAACAGCGTACAATTCGGTGCAATTCGATTAAAGGATTAACCCTCATCCGACACATTTTTTTTTTCTTTTTTATTTAAACTCACATGTTTTATAGGTATAACATATAACATGTATTTTTGACATTTTTGATAGCAAGATATACTGTCAGAATATTTGTTTGCCTTCTAATTATTGTTGTATTATTTATCGTGATTACGTAATTACAACAAGTCCAAAACGAGGGATCATAACGTTGACAAAACTAGCGAAAATAGGATCACTGCATGAAATTGACTTATACTCATGAGTAGGATTTGTGTGAATGTTGCAAGCAATTGAATATAGAAATTTACATTATTTATAGTTAATGAAAGACTTTATCTTTTCATTGTAAATATTAATTTGACACGGATGACGATTACATTTTATATATTATACATCTTATATTAAAATTATACATAATTTTTACTTGGTGTGACAATTCATAACATTTTTTGAGAAAAAAAAATGTTTTCAACTTACCATCTGTTGAACGGCGTGAAAATGAGTAATATATTTTGAAACTAGAGATTTCTTTACAACGAGCCAAAATTTTATTATTCTGCGATTTCTTTTCACGAAATTGTAGCAGTATCGATGTTTAACGTCCAAATATTAATACGAGTCACTGTATAAATCTCATCAAGTTTAAACGTCGTTGTAAACTTCGATTTTCAAATATCCGTTGAATTCATTAAAAAAAAAAAAAAAATCCGGAAACTCGAAAGATGAGGACTATTAATTTCGTTGTAATAAATAAACAAATAAATAAAATCGTCGCTTGTTTCCATGCGAACGTCGTGGAAAGAAAGGGGAGGAAAAGGGAGGAAAAAAGACTTTCGAAAGATCCTAGCCGGAAGCTGATGAGAAGCGTTCCGCGACGCATTTCTATTTTCCGACGGTCTTTTGGAATATTCTTCGGTGATTTATCGACGACGCAAATCCGTGGCGCGAAGCCATTCTCCCGAAAAAAGGTGGGGGCGAAAACTCACGATGAGCTGCGCGGATAGTGGTAGCTTCGGGGAATAGAAAATCCTTTGTTGGAGAAGCGTCGCGGCTCTTTGCGCTCTGGCAAAGGCCCACCGTTAGCGAGCAGTCATCGTTCGGCGAACGTACGCGCGTGTTACCAGCTGCCTTCGAATAATAAAGCCTTCGCTTCTTTGCGAAATGCATTGGATAGAGCGAGAAGGAGGGAGAGAGAGACGTTCGAAGGGATACGTCGCGTAAGCGTTTTCTCGTTTAACGGGAAACTCCGGGAGATCGGCCGATCCTTTTCGATCGTCGCCGAGAAAGCGGGGATTTTCGCGCGACAAGACGAATCGTCTCGCGTTCTGAAAGAGCGTATTACAGCGCTCGATGGGTCAAACAAAGTTAATAAAAACTCGCACTTGCGAGGAATGAATTTCTACGTCAATGTTTTTTTCTTTTCTTTTTTTTGGTACCGTTGCGAAAGGAAAAGTTCAATCTTCGAACTCGTGGCGATATTGAGCTTCGAATTCGTGGCGATATTGAAAAATTTTATTAGCGTTTTTTAAATTGTTTAAAAATTAGTATCAAGTCAATCCTCGTTTATGTGTGTCGGAAAGGTAGCTTGGATAAATTATTAACTAATAAATTAATGATTTAGAAAATCATTAGAAACTAATGACTGGTTAGTTAATAACGTTTAACTAAATAGGATTTTATATATATGTGTTTCATCATTTTTGAAATATATTTTGAAATGTCTCAGGAGTCCGTTTTGAAGAGGAAAAATTAACTAAAGAATGTAATAAAGATGTTAAATATTAGTTTAAATAACAATTTTGTTAAATGATATTTTTGAAAAATTTTTATAGATAAATGGCATTTTATTTTAACATTTATAGGAATTTAAGCTTCTTAAGAATGTTTAATATCTATTAGAGTGCTGCTTAGTTAAGCTTACGATCACTAATAAATTAATTGGTTTAGAACTTCAGACATTGCATTGAACAGATATATAATGTATGATATATGACATATATATCTATGAATATATATATATATATATGTATATATATATATAGAAGAGTATATAACTGCCAAAGTGAACAAAATTAATAATTTTTATTAGAAATTTTGTAGATGTAGAACAGTGTATGAAATTTCAATGATTTTTCGTGAAATATATAAATAATACCTCGTGTACTCTATTGCATTATAAACTTCTTCTGTTTCTTTCATTTCAATGTATCTGGCGAAAATTTTATAAATCTTAATCTCTCTTCGGTAGTTCTACCGTCTTCAGCATTTTTTGATACATTTAGTTAATATATTTTAATATATCATCCTCTTTGAATCTCTAATAAGTAAATCAATTACAATCCTTCAAGCGCTTGAAATCATCAAAAGTCTAAATGTTTAATACTAAACGAGTGACAAATTAAGACTGCATTCATCTTTGTCTTTTTGATAATTTTGATCATTTTGATTAAGAATATAAACGAGCTAAGAAATGAGTTGAATCGAATTTTGAATTTTTGAATCGGCTAGAGTTACCTCGTCTACTGCGGTGTTATCGCGGTCCCTATGGCTAATGTAGCCGCGATTCTCCTGTTTCTTCGCGCGCGCAATGGTGGCCGAAAGAAAAGGATGCGCATGGCCTTAATACGCAGTATTAATAACGAGCAGTTTTATGCACCTACTCGGTGCGGTGGTTCGTCGCTTCGCAGCCGCAGCCGCGAACCGAAACGAGATTCTACTTGGCCAGACGTTATTATTCGCGTCATCCTTGACATCGCATTTACACGATCCTCGTTCGGAAGGCGAGCTTCTCGCACGGTTGGCTGTGCCTGAAAGGACCAGGAGAGAGAGTACCCTGGCTTGCTTATTACGAACCCCTCGTCTGCCTCCTCGCGTCGCTCAGTAACCCGACGACCATGGTTTCTAGATACTCTCTGCCGAATCCCGACGTCTGTGCTTCTCGAAATTTCATCTTCCCTCGAGCCAACGTCTCTCCTCTCGTCCTTCGTCGCCGTGCCATCGCGGTGATTTCAACGATCGATTCTTAAATCGTCGTCATTTCGCTCGAACGAAGTCAGGAATCAGTAATCGTTATCGTTGTTTTCACTTTGCTGTTATGTCGCTCTTTACTTTTCTTCACTCATCACTTTTCTTATTTTGTATCTCTCTTTTCCATTTTTTTTTGTTTACACTGTAATTCTCTCGTACACCAGTAATTCACAACTTTCTAAGTATAAAGGGTCACAATAATTTCTCTCCTCCTTCTCCTTGTATAAATAACTAATGAGCAAAGAGAAAAAGAAAAAGAAAATAAAGAATGGCAAAAAGAGAAATATAGATACTTGTTAGAATAATGTTTTCCAAACTGTTTTCACATAATTCACTTTTAATTAACTTGATTTTATTGTGCATAATAATGTAATTAAAACGTAATCATGTAAACAAAAAAAAATTTAAACAGAAATCGACGAACTACAAAAATTTTAAAATTGCAATATATAAAATTTAAATCGAATATATAAAATTTAAAACTTTTTTCATGGAAGAAACTCATAGGATTATTATTATTGTTTTGATCTTGTAAAATGTTCTTAGTTATAAATAATGAGTATCAGTACTCGATAGATTTTTATCGTTGTCAATAACAGGTATCGAAAATTTATTTCAGTTTTATTTAAATTAGTGGTAAATTTATTTCGATTCTATTTATTCCCTTGTTAAATTCCGCGAGATTTATATCAGAAAGTAATCCTGCGATTTTTCAAATATTTTGGTGCGGTTGTGGAGGATTTTGATGGAATGCAAAACAATATTTTACATTATTATAAGCGACCGGAATGGAGTTTTCGTCATTGATAATTGTTATGTACAACAATAATTATTGTATAATTGAATAAATTGTTAAATTATTTTCGCTCGTCGATAATTATTATATAAATGATGAAAGCTCTTCAATCATCAACAACGGAACAATTTTCAATCATTCACAATTGTCATTTGTAACTAAAAAAAATAAATTTTTTTAATCACATGGTTATTGGAAAAATTTCCTCACGTTGAAATAAATAAACCAAATTTCAGTATTGATTATTTTTACAAAAATTTTTTGGAACAACTATTATCTTTTTATTTTTATTTTTATTTTTACTTATTTTTAGTTAGATTATTTTTTTGTTTAGTTATGTTTTAGTTATTTCTTATTTCTGAAATGAAACATATGTCTAGTGTTTTTTTCATTCTTTCATCCAAAGAACGATTCGATAAAGTTGCGTTTATATTAGGGAACTTTTGATCGATATCAAATCTTATTAAACAAAGTCAACCACGTTGAAACGGTTTTTGTCTGTTTCGAACGATCTGTCCGTTTCAACATATATAAATGTAGCCTGAGAGGCGTGAGATAAGTTCGAGAAATCCGCGTGCAAATGAAAACGAATCGCTCTTCGACTGTGTCTTGAACAAGACGAACGCGTTCGTTTCCACTCTTCCGCTACTGCAGGGATCTATATATCTTTGGTTTTTATATATCGGTTGTTATTAAATCGGTTGAAATTAAAACAGTCCAGAATAACCTAAAATTGAATTACATTTCCAAACTTTACGTTTTTATTTGATTTTTGTTTGAAATTTCAACTAATAATTAAAGGAAAGTTTTGATAATTCATTAGAGTGTATTTAATATTGATAATTTGTGTAATATGACAGGTATATAGAATGATTCTTAAATGCATTTTAAGTGGTGAGTTTGCACATTCACATAAAAAATATTATATGGATTTACGTCTTGCATATCTCAGCTTTCGAATGATGGATAATTGATTAATGTCCTCTTTATGTTTCAACGCAATGCTATTACATGCCTTAGTATTCGCTCGAAAATATCAAGTGTTCGAATAAGTTCAAATCCATCTTGAATCCATTCGTGCACATTATTCACTTCAATTGAATTATTAACACAGTAGATTTTAAATTGCATAAAAAATAAAAGTTTAATGAGTTTTGTTTAACACATATTGATAGATATTTCTTGTAACATTCTCTTCAATTATTTATAATTCGAAAATTAAGGTACCTAAGATATAGATTTATATGATATTTTTTATTTTATTTTATTATTATTATTTATTTTATTGACTCATTACTCAAAGTATAGACAATTTCAAGAAACAATCTCTATAATATTGATAATGGCATTTACTTTTTTTTTAGTTGCTTTTAAGAAGGGTAGATCCTGTAAAAGAGAGAGCTGCCCTCAATATAATAATGAAAAATTTTAACTCTTTGTATTTCATAGTCTCCACTATGACGACAATAATTCTATGCAAAAAATTTCTTAGTTTGATGAAAAATTTTTCATTGTTGAAAAATAAAAAAAAAATATTCCAAAGATTTTGAATTTAATTATTCACAATAGTGAAGTAGTGTCAAAAACAAAAAAAAAAAAAAAAACGAATAATTGTGAATTATCGAAAGCGAAAGTCAAAATTCATTCTTTATGAAAGGAATTAAGATAAGCACAAAAAAATAAAGTTTTTAAAAATCTATCATCTGTAGATTTTCTTATTGGATATGTAACGAGACAAATTAATTTTCTAATTAAATTAATTCATTTCCAGATTCTACCTATAGACTGACCTTTGTATTTAGTATACGAAATTTTTTTTAAATTTACCTTGTAAACTCTTCGCTAATTTTTCTTTTTCTTTTTTTCGTATCGTAAAACTTTCGTCCGTACGATTTCAATTTTTCAGCGTCTGCAGTATTCATCAAAAAATGTCTTAAAATTGCTAGTAGGTCATGTAACAAAATTAGCTAAAATGTAAAAGAAGAGTGAAAATTTCAGAGCAGCAATGAATATAGCAACAAAAAATGTTAAGACTATTGCCGATTAATATGCAAAAAGTTAATTATTTAATTTAAAAAATGAGAAATTTTGATCCCTAGGAATTAAAATTTAATAGAAGGTAATTAGAATTTAATATCAAAAGATTTAAGACGACTGCTATTCTCTTCCCAGTTCCTTAGCACTAATTAATTTCTCGTGTCACGTTTGAGCTTTGAAATCTCATGAAAAATCGACGATTCTTCTTGATGATCATGCAAAAGCACCACTACCCCCCTTCCCTCGTGTAGCTTGTTATTTCATCAAAAGACGTCATGCAGAGAGGAAGAAAAAAAAGACTCGACGATGCGTATCGATAAATTACGTCGCCCCGGTCGTGTTTTCTTTCCTCTGTCGCTTCTCGTTAACCGTTGCCGGAATCGCAGGCCCGTTTGAAAAATCGATCCAGGAGCCAGGAATTTTTCACTATACACCATTACACGCGACGAAGTTGCGCCACTCCGATAGTAATTTCGTAACGAGGATCTCGCGAGTTTTAATTAATATAACTCGGTGACGCGTTTCGCGATCGGCTGTCCGCTTCTCTCCGTAATGTGCCCTTTCCCGACTTTCCCCCCTTCGTAGTATTTTAATCATGCGGAAGAATGTGAATTTTTCAACCGTATTCTAGACAAATTTCCGCTTAATTAAAAACTCAGGGTCTTCGTAATTTCGCCGGGTAACTCGTTCTTGAATGATGAATTTGTGGATATCGCGATCGCGAGATTCTCTGCCATTAACAATTATATTAACTCTTTAACCATAGACAATGCTTTAGGTCGATAGGCATCGAAGCAAAATTGCGTAAAACAGGGATGACGTTGATAACCGATTTCAATGATTTATCCACGTCGTGTAGTTTAGCATAACACGTATCTAAAGTTTAATAATAATATACAATAATATAATTATTATATAATTATAATATAATTTGTATTATGTTTATTTATTGAATTATATTTATTATATCGAAGCTAGATTAATTTCATTTAAATTAAAATTAATTCATGTTTCAGTTTTATCATTTTTTGGTCGTAGTCAAAGGATAGTAAAAGCCTTGAATTTAACTCAAATAATATCCTCCACTGTTTCTATTTCTTCCGTGTATATTCAAATTTTTTTATTCTGATCCGATTATTATCAGAGAATCTCGTTCAATCGATCTAAGTTAAACTTCTTTCTGGTTCTCTCAGTTTCGAGCATCGTGTGCTTGAATTATTATTAAAACACGCTACCAACATGCTATGTGTATATACATACACATCCTCAATTAAACAGAGACTTTCGCTTGCTTGAGAGAAATAAATTAAATTAAATCGAACGACACTGAATGAAATTAAGTTCTTGCGTTTGTTCGCTATCTAGTCGACAATGAGATTTCACCGATCGACTCGTACTGGGGTTTCTTCGCCATTTCGCTCGCCCGGAAGAGATTCATATCAACATAGCCAATTTCAAGGGAACGCGGTAACGTTGTGTCTAAGCTTCCCGAGGATTTTATAAGGTGTGTAGAGATCGTCGAGTTAAACCAAGAGAGTGAGTGGCGCTCTTAAAGTCGTCGGGTAGTGTTATTGCTTTCCAGCAGATTCGTTCAGACCGGTATCTTCCTCGCCGGAAGTAGCAACCGTCCGGATCGATGCAGTTACATCCCGGGATTATCGTGGAACGTATCGTATTAAAATGCTGTATTTTAATTTAAGCATCGCGTAGCAGAGTGTTAATGGTTCTTCACTATTAAAATTAAACATCGTTTAATTTTTCCAAAGGACCAATTTGACGAATCGAGGGAAGGAGGGTTGACCGCGTTAAACAGCGTGATAGTATATAAGCATCTACGGTTGCTCATTCTTTCTGCGAGAAAGAGAGACAGAGAGAGAGAAACGCTTGTAACGACGAGTTACTAGTAACCCAGCGTTCAACTTCGTCTCTCATTTGTCCAAATTGAATTTGTCTCTTGGTGTTAAATTAATTCAATAATAAAAAAAAAACTAATACATAATTAGAAGAAAATTAAAGAGTTTGCAGTAAAAAGCTTACGTATCCTATTTCTTTAAAAAACATCTCTCATTTCATGTAATAGGAAAAAAAATTATAAATTTTGAACAGTAGTATTAATTGAAAATCCACAATTAATGAAAAATATATATATAAATGATTATATTTATAATTTTTATTATATATAAATAATCAAATAAACGAATATATTGCTGATTCACGCAATTTGCATATTTGAAACTACTTTTAAATTATGCATTTAATGAAAAATTGTTTAATACAAAAGCTGTATGATTTTAAGGGAGGCAAAATATAGCGTATCAATTTTTTATATTTATTTCTAAATTTTCAAGGTCATTATTTTTTTTCATCATAAATCAGAAGAGTATTAAATTCCAAGTGAAAAAAGTATCGAGCCACATTGATGCTAAATCTAATTAAGAAGATATTTCTGAAGATAATCTGATTAAGAAGATATTTTACGATAATTTGTGTATAATAATCAAATTACCTAAAATAAAAGAAAAAATCAAAGAAAGAATCAAAGAAAGAAAAGAGAATTGTTGTAATATAGTAATCCTCCAAATATTTTGAAAAAAGTATTTACGTTTATAAAAAAAATTTTTAATAATTTACTATATTTGAATTTCGTACGTATCGAAATATTTCCCGACCCGTGCAAATGCACATATTGCACAGTCGCGTCACGTCGGTAGAGTTAACTCAGTAAATATCTGGTACCTCATAAAATTCATATAAACTTTTTGAACGTTGCGAAAATCTTATACAGTCAACGATCGACTTCTTTTACGAGACTACGCCCGTCTCTAATTACGAAACGGCTTGATCGTAACGTTTGTACAGATTTTACAATTAACCGTGAACTACATAGCTAGGTTTTCGATCAGGTTTGAACGGGTGCTCGATAAAACTGTCGATCAAGCGTAGCGAGTCTTACCGAGTTTCACCGTGAAAAAATTGGTGGCGAAGCGATCGATCAAGATCGAATCAATTTGGAAATGGAAAGAAAAGACGCGAGATATTCGAGCATCTCTCTCTCTCTCTCTCACTCTCTCTCCCTGTTACTAGATTGACATCGGACGAGGGTGAAACAAACGAACCTGCAATTTATCAAAGTTGCTGCAGCCGGGGGCGAAACTTAAACCGGTCTGCCCATTACTAAGTATCGAGTAATTAGTTCTTGGTAGCTGTGCGCAAACTGTGCCTTCTTCGGCTCCCAGCTACGTATACTTATCGTCTTGGATTAATTAATCCAAAACTCTCCCGGCCCTCGAGCCTCGTGTTCCCCGAATCGAAAGGGCGCTCTCGCTGCAACTTCAGCCGAAGGGAATAACTAATTTTCCGCCAGAAAATAAACTAACAGACTTGTCTATTCCGGCTAATGGCCGGCGGAAGTTCGCTGCTCGTGCGGACAGCGGATCTTTATTGCGCGCTCGTCGTGTGTCGCTCGATTGATCAGCGGACGGGGGATGAAATAGACGGGGCCATTTTCGAAGGGTCGTAATGCCTTACCATAAAAATGAGTTTCGATGGGCGGAGCGAGGGCAAGGGCGACGCAGAAATCGCAGGTGTAAAAAAGGAATGGGAGGTCGTGTAGGTGGACGAAAAAGGAGAGAAAGGAAATCGAGGAATTCGGGATTCGATCTCCAGAGGGTATTCGATTTTACGCGCCGACTTTTTGACCTGTTCATGATGTTCACTAACACGTTGTTTTGTAGCATAGGCGTAGTTTGTCAGAGCCGATAATGTGTCTGCGAAGCATATAAAATACATTTATATAAAAATTAAACATCTATAACTGAGAGTAAATAGTACACAATTGAATGAAAATTTAGTCTGTTAACTGTTGATAAAAAAATTTGCAGAATTATGATGTTGTCAATGTGTTTCTCATAAAATGTACAACGATAGAAAATATAATCATCACGATATAAAATTAAACATCTATCTGAGAATATATTGTACACAATTTAATAAAAATTTAGTCTTATTAGCTATTAATAAAAAAGTTTGCAAATTTAAATATTTGTCACTTCGTTGTCACCTATTATCCCTGTGTCAATTTGACACCAACGGACAAATTTTAAGTTGAAGAACAGGGAAAGGAATGGAGGGTTAAAATATCGAGCGAGTCTTAGATTCACTCGCGGTTTTTCGCGTGTCGATTTTTTTTTTTTTGTTTGTAAGCGAAGGGGAACCGATTTCACAGCGAGAGAAGCGAAGACTGACGCAACGGCGTCATCCACGACTGCATTTCCATATATAAACGGAAAGATTCGTCGGAGACTGGACGGAGATTTGGCAGAGAGCCAACGACAGCTCGTGCCACCGACTCTATCCCGGCATAGTTAATTCGACTGGTGGATAGTCGTTGTTTCGGTTGTATTTCGGCTGCGTTTCAGCTCTGCGGGCTATGAGAGGCGAACGCGTTGTCGCACCTGCGGCATGCTCGCACTCCTGCAGAGCCGACCGCCGGTAATTAGAGCGAACTGTTCGACAAACTTTTACCACGTCACGGTCGTATGCTGATATTCCCATACATTTCTGTACCAATTCCCGTTCGCATTGTTGGTTTTATTTGATTGTTTATTCGTTTGTTTGTTCTTTACTGATTGACGAACATTAGGTACATTTATGTACGCGTTAAAGAAAACAAAAGAAAAAGTGAATTGACAAATATATGCAGCATGCACGAGAGATGATCAATAGTACAAACAGAAATGAAACAAAAATAACGGAAGAAAAAATATCACGATCAGGAAAAATGTAAAGATACGTGAGATACATATAACAATATTTAAACGTAACAGTAAACACTAAACAATTGCTGGATTTTTGCCATACGGTTAGATTTTTGCTTATTTATTTATTTATCTACGGGTGATAAACTCTTTTTATACTGATATAGACTTGAGTTATGCTGAAACGATTTGAGTTAATACAAAAGAAATTAATCAATTACGGACCAACGTCGTTTCATTTGCAATTTTTTTTCAATTAATTCATATCACTCCTTTAAGTGTTTATTAAAAGTACCAAATTTTTGAAAATTTAATACTGAATCAGGAGCATACAGTGAATCAACACATTCATCCTTAAACATGTATTTCTTTTGAAGT
The DNA here is from genome assembly GCA_032399595.1 of Tetragonula carbonaria. Lineage (NCBI taxonomy): Eukaryota > Metazoa > Arthropoda > Insecta > Hymenoptera > Apidae > Tetragonula > Tetragonula carbonaria. The sequence goes on along the minus strand of JAUCRC010000012.1, from coordinate 309,161 downwards.
TCTGAATAAACTAATTATTTTAGATATCTTATGTACGATATTTTTATGGACTAAGCACTGAAAAAATTGAAGATATCCTCGTAATTATGGTCTGATATGAGCATAGCAGAATTAGAAGTACTAATGAAGAAATCCGTGCTGGATACTACCCTGTATTTTTTGGACATAGTTTTTCATTTAATTGCATAAACTAACAAAGTAATCAAGAAATCACACAATTAACAAATTGAGAAAATAGCAAGGTAGTTTTTAAAAACACGTTGATAATTTCTGAACTAGAATTTTCATGTGAATATCCGATTTCCAACAATCGAATATCACCCGTGAGAGAAAAAAATTAATTCTGTCGCCTGTAGGCTAGCGCGTGTGAAACACAAAGAATCGGTACAACGAAATTGTTACCGGAATGGGTAACGAAAAATTCTTTAACAAACTTGGCGACTCGCCTTGTAGCATATTTCGTGATACGATGGCCGAATAATCGAATCAAATTCCAATTGTGGTCAATGAAGAATACGCGAAACGGGAGAGCCTTTGTTGCCAGTCGTCGCCGACGTTTCCATCGGTATCGATATCGAAACCTGTATCGACATATCCTTGTCTCCGGCCCGGACAAACGGAGCAAAAAGATCTTTCTCGATTGCTCGTCTGGTCGAACGTTAATTAACCATCGGTAGGGAGGAAGCGAATATAGCGTCGGCCTTTGGTCGCGGAATATTGGAAACAAATTTGGTCGATCGTCGGTGATTCAAGGATGGTGGAGAGCCAACGATGGTTTAAAACGGTACCAGGAGTCCGCGTAATTAATCCCGGGCCTGGAACGCTGTAATAACGCGATATCGTTGAAATGGCGAGGAGTGGAGGAAGGAGGGGATGAACCAAGCCGACATCGAATCAGGCGAGATGTACACATTCGAATCACGTTCGTCAAATGACATAGGCCATTGTCACTGACAAGACTCGTTTAATCATCTTCTGTCTCATCGATAATTGGGATAACCGGCGCGCGAATGATGCGAGATCACCGCGTGTTCCAATGCTTCGAAACGATTACACCATCGTTCTACGGCGAATTTATCAAGACTGAGGCTGGGGAGGACTACGGCAAACTATTTTGTTTTTGCATCGATTTAATCAAATTTCGTGAAGGAGACCAGAGGATGTATATATGATAGATGGTTTCAGCCGCAAGTCGGTGGATAACTCGCAACGTCCCGACAAAGTCCCGACTAGTACTCGGTTGTTCGGCGTTGTTCTCGATGAATGCTCATTATCCTCGCGTTTGTCGAGGATAGATTACTGGACAGAAATTGAAAGATCGATATGAGAATGCAGACGGTTTTTGGCGGAAGAGAAGGGATGTACATCAGCGTGTAAACTTTACGCGTGACCTTCGTCGGGTTTCGAACTGCAAAATGAATGTACGAAAGCGTATGCCATTTTCTTTTTTTTTTTTTTTTTTATTTAAATATTGTGTGAATCTATCAACGGAATACATTCTTGGGTCTACAGATACACGACAAATGAGTTTTTTAGTGGTACAAATTCAATATTTTAAAAAAATGAGAAATATCAAGAAAATTATAGAAATATGTAAAAATTATAAAAATTGTAGAAATAGTAAATTCTAAGAATACTTGACTTCGTTTGCCAATTTAATTTGTATATATTTTATTTTATGCTCATTTTTACGTCGTAAGAAAGTAATTCATTATTCGTTTATTAATTATTAATTTGCCGTTAGCTAGATTTTTTCAATCTATGTTAGAATCATTATTCTTTCATTTTATTTCCTCTCGCAACAAGGTTATATACTCTTCTTAATTTATCATAAAGTATTACATGAATATTTCTCTTGAAAATCGTACATCCTAAAAATTGTCGAAAAATTACCGAAAAAATCTCGACACTATCAAAAGAAGTTCCATTACATACGTTATTAACATCTTAATATTATTGTATTATATTTTATAATATAATATAATATATAATATTATATTATATTATATTATATTATATCATATCATAACACAGTACATAACACATTGCCAAAATTATTGAAACAACAATTTGACAAACTATCGAGACATGCAGCTAGCTTTTCACACTTTTCAACTTGAAAGGAATAATTTCCGCGCGTACAGTAGATATTGGCAGATTACGAATCTTGGAAAAAAATTTTGTCGCGAATAAAATTTCTTTCTAAAAAGTCGACTCGGTGGCCGGTAAGCCGAGCAAATCGTTGGGGCAACGCGTTCTCGGAGCAACGTCGAAGAGCAAAAGTCCCTGGTAGTCGGCTGACGTCGAAGGTTGCCTTAAGGACGCAAGGTTGGCTCGACACGCCACTTGAAGACTCTGCTTGCCGAGATAAATTGCCTCGGAAGAACATTCCCAGTCTACTCTCCTTGTGTTCCGATCTCACAAAGACAGCTGTGCTTTTCCCGCGTTATGAAACGCGTTACTTTTTCCTTCGTCACGTCGTTTTCTTCCTTTTTCTTTTTTTTCTTATAACCCTAGTAGACGCCCTTGCAACAACCAGGGCAAAAATGAAACGAAACGGAACGAAATGCAACGAAACGAAACGAAACGAAACGGAATGATCGAGCCGTAACAGCGTAAATCCTTGGGAATTATTGGTCGGAAGGCTCGCGATTAACACTGTTCGGAGAGATGGCTCGATTTCAGCGCGCATCCATTACGGCCGCGTTATTCGAAATAACAACTGGCGTAGCCGTGCGCCAATTTCCGACGAGTTGCCACGAACGAGATTGTCAAATTAATCGACGCGGACCACCGTGAACGACGTTCGTTACATTAAGTGCACGTCGACGCGTTGTTAGAGGAGTGTACGTCGTATAACGCGCGTATAACAGCGGTTCTGTCTGCTTTCCATTATCCGTCGAATCCCACTGCGACTCTCAATGGCGGCTATCTTTGAGAACGAAGTCGTGTACCCTCTTCCAAAAGAGAATTTCTCTCGAAATGTCTTCTCGTCTTACTGTCGTTCCAACATTCGACCTCTGCAGCAGTGCCACGATTTCTTAAGCTCGTTTCTAATTGCCGACCTTTTCGTCGTTTTACAGTTGAGAGTGCGACAAGGTCTATTTGCGCTATCGATGAGCCGAGGAGAACGAAGCCGTCGAAACGTGCGTCAATAGTATTTCATTGTATCGCTTTATTCGCCAGTGTGTGTAATTTCGATGGTATCGAATATTGAATACTGTGACAAAGAAATCAGGCACTGTTTCTTTTTTTCGTCTTTAACCGAAAATTTAGTTGATCGAAGATGCGTCAGAGAAAGAAAAAAGAAACGAAAAAGGAGATTTAATTAGTCTTAAAACACAAGGAAGGTTCCTTCTACACAACCAATTACTAGGCAAAATTATTTGCTTAATTTTCACTTTGCGACAGTGTGAACATTGAACGAGTACTAGACTAAAGGGTTCTTTCTAAATTCGTGAAATAACAAATCAAACACAAGCAATGACTTGTGCAATGATTGCAACGGAATTAATCTTTCAAACGATGATGCAGTCGAGCAAAATACATTCGCTCATAGGCTTTGCGTGTATACAGAAAGAAGAGTGAATAGAAAAAAGGATGAATAGAAGAAAGGGTTCATAACTTTTAGGGTAGATAACTCGCCGAAATATGAAAAAACGTCCTGATAAAGGGTCGAAAAATTAATAGTTTCAAATATAAACGATTTTTTGTTTCGGTTGAAATGTTTGTGAAAAAGTTAGAACACATCTGGGAATCTTTGAAACAGTACGTAATTCTTTAATACAAAAGGTGACGAGCATGCACAAAAATGGAAGGAAAACAGAAAGAAAACTTCCTGTAATTAAAAAGAAGAAATTATAAGATAAACCACAATTTATATACAGTACGATAATTCTCGAAGCGAAGAAATTCGTTTCTTAAACCGAAACAAGAAATCGTTTATAACTTTGAAGATATTAATTCTCCTACCCGATATTTATTGGAATATTTTTTTTTTTTCATATTTCGGCGAGTACTGTCTGCCCTAGAAGTTATGAAGTTATGAAGTCCTTTCTTCCATTCACCCTGTATATTAATAAATAATTGGAAATAACGATAAAACACTAGAATCGATAGGTGCATTTGTTCTGCTTGGCTCGTCGAGTAACATAAATGGAACTTTAATTTTAAGCCTTAGGCTGAAATCCTCTTAATTTGTCTCGATATAGCTTATCGCTCGCGCGTCTTTCATTCGTCTCGTAAATAATTAAACGGAACCCCTTTCGTCCTTTCAGTCTCTTCTTTTTTTCTTTCTTCTACTTTTTTCTAGCGCAAAAGACCGTCTCGCGCCCACGCGGAAGCTTGTCGCGAAGCTTGTCGAAACTCTGGTGAATAAATAACGGAACAGGAATCCGTGTATACATATATGCGCATCGCGTTTGTTGCCGAATATCGAGGAACTCGTTTCATCTTGCCTGATCTCGATAAACGACGAGGCGCCAAAGGAGATAGATAGACTGACGATGGAGAGGGAAAAAGAGAGATAAATAGAGAGAGGTAAAGACGAGTTGGTGGCAGGGGGAGAGAGGAGCTGGCGTTTTCGCTAGATTTTCCGAAAGGTGGCTGGCGTTCTGCCAGATTCTTTGCGTCGGTTATCGTGTTAGAGTGAGGGACGCGTCCCGGGGGCGTCTCGCGACGCAACGAACTAACGTATCTGATAGACACCCCAGGTGAATACACGTGTGTACGTGTAGTAAATTCGGGTCTCAGTCTCTGAGTGTAATTTATAATACTGTGTTTTTACGTGTGTTTTAAATACACATTGACCGCCGGTCAAAAGTTTAAGACAACTCTGTATGCACGTGGAATGAAAGAAACTTCCATGTTTTGAAAATGATTATCTTCAAATATTAATTCAAATATTAATATCTACAGACATTACTTAAGTAATATAAAAATTAGAAAAAGAAGCGAATATTTGTTGGCAATCTGTAATGGGTGGTAATCATTAGATAAATATGCTCATCAAAATATTTCTATTCCAGGCATTCTTTCGATTACTTTATTTAAATTTTCAAACGATATATTATCCCAACGGTGTTGTTATAAAATCTCCATTAGGTGACGCTGTGCGAGGTTGAAGTATGTCCATCAAGCGCTTCCCACAACAACCCAAATGAGTCAAAATAAAGCGATTGGAGACCAATTTTGTTTAACAAAATTCTTTGATCTTCGTTTTTCTTTCAAGTATCTTTTAACGTGGAAGAATCCTTAGAATTCGCACAATAAATAAAAACATGTTGATAAAAACATTTGCACAAATTTTAAGTTACCACAAGTGGTCTTAAAATCTGGACTGGCAGTGTATAAATTAACATGCATAAATATTTGGACATCCAAATAGTGCGAAAGTTTCGTTTACGAACATTTTTCTGTTAAATTTTCACAGCTTACTATAATTGAGATGAGATGTTCTGAAGTTTCATGTTCATTTCTAATAAATAACTAACTACTTCATCAAATATAGTTGCAATTTCGTAAAGCAAAGTTGTACAACGATAAACCTGGATTCATTTTAAAGATTGAAATTCATTTTGTTCCAAGATGTTTTTACGTTACATAGCGGAAAATAATGGAAAAAATTCACATAATAAATATGTAAAAACGTTGAAAAAATATTTTTTCACGACTAAATCTTTGAAGATTGAAAATTGAAGCCTTCCCCTCACAATAATCCCTTAAAACTTGATGTATAATTCTTTTTTTATTTTCAATTTTGAGACAAAAACAAATATAAAGACTCGTTTTTGTAACAATAATATTTTTTTAATTTTCGCCAACTAAGTTCAAAAGGGATGTTCATTCCATTCTACACAAGTATATTGTACTATGTAAAATATGTACAATACCGAAAATATACAGAACGCGTATACAGTCCTCAATAAGTAAGTGTCACACATGGCAAAACGGCGATCTCCAATGTTTTTTTCCATGCTAAAGGAAAAGAAAAAAAAAAAGAAAAAGAACGAAGAAAGAATAAAATCAGATGAAAAAAAAAGATAGAGGGAACGAAAGAAAAAGTCAAGAACGAAGAGCAAAATCACCGGTGCCGAATACAGACTAGTCGAATTACACACACGATTTCGCGATCACGGGGCTGAAAAAGTTTAAGCTTGGAGAGGTGGATTGATTTCCAACGAGTCGACGCAGTCCGTCGGGATTTCATAGATCCATTCGGATCGCTCGGATCGCGACGCGGTGTCCAAGCTATCTCATCGCGGGTGTATAATGTTTCATGATCCCGATGGCCGTTCTCAACGAGAACCATTCGTCACGACGCCGTTTTCTCCTCTTTTCTCCTTCGCGCGATTCCTTCTTCGTTCGCCACCCTCCCTTCTCCCTACCCTGTGGCATTCGCGTAACTTTGCGATTCCGTTCCCTCGGCGAACTGCTGCCTCGCTCCAGGCCACTTTTTCTAATCTTCGCCGACCCAATTTTCTCGAAATACTTGCTTTCGGTTTTTCGAAGCCAGCGCTCCTGCGCGAAAAAAGGAAATGGAGCAACGCTGGGAAATTTTAATAACGCCGCTGCAGGGCTCGTGTGTCAGAAGGGAGAGGGGAAGCAGAAGCCGTACTGATTCTGCTCGAGAGATCGATATCCAACAGAGTAGCGACGAGAGTACGAGAGAGAAACCGGAGAGACGAGCGACCGTATCGGAGAATATTCCTCTATTTCGAATATTCCCTGAACTATCCGTGCAAGAGAGAAAGAGAGGTTTTCGAGCACTCGATAATCCGCGTCCGCGTACGCTTTAAAACGAAACGATGTCTCTCTTGCCGCAAACGAGCTTCGCTCTAGCTCGTCGGGACTCGTCCCGAATCTTCCTCGCCCCAAACTTTTTTCCATCCAAGTTTCTCCGGTTCTGCGCGGTGGCTTCTCAACGGGCGGAGAGGAATTCGGGAAGAAAAACAGGTGGAGTCGAAAGTGGAACTCGACGACGCCGGTCTTCGTTCAAAGCTTTTACTTCGACCTTTAAGGACAGTCACGAATGGTGTCGATCATGTATATCCTATGCGTATATCCTTTGGGATTCGAAAGATCATCCACTGATGTGGGGGAACTATGGTTGATGTAGACTATTTTTATTGTGTAATAAGCCTGAAGGCTTCTACTAGATTCTTGCTCGAATCAAAATGTTAAAAATTACTGCCGATTTACTGTCTTGATACTCTGTTTAAAATGTGTTTTGAATACTACTCTGTTGAATATTCCCTCAATGTTCTTTATAACAAGGCTTGAATTGTCCTTTCCGAGGAGTTACACAGGGGGATATGTTGAGACCTATCAAGAAGTATAGGAGAAGTTTTTCAAAATTTTCCATTGCCACCTATGAGAGTGACTCAGAGTGTTTTTTGACATGGCAATCTTTGGTGCGGAAAATCTCATCATACTTGAGATTGACCAAATTTATGGAGCGCCTAGTTTGAAGTTTTTTAACTGGTCAAATGGTTTAGAACTGGCGACCCGCAGGCCACTGCATTGAAATGTCCTTGCCGTTCTCCACTCTTTCAATCCTTATTTCTCTACTAAGCAAGTGGAGAGATCGATGCAGTGGAGGGGGAAGTACATTAGCGATCTGGAAAGTAGGGGCATGGGACTCGCCGGCCGCCAGTTAGCCGGTACTGGTTTAGAAATTTCTGATTTGTCACGCTGGGTTGGAGCATATCCCATGTCACAAGTGTTTCGTATTCTTGGCCTTTCCTTCGAGCGAGGGATAGAGGCATTGCGCTCGCGAGAATTAGATCGGTTCACGTGATTCACGGCTCGCAGCGTTTCTCCGTTCCTCTGTGTTTTCTGTCCTCTTTTACTTTTCCACGAAAGGGGAAAAGATCGATCGGCGGGCGGAAGGAGGAAGAAGGCAGCGTGGTAACAGCGTGTCGAGAGAAAGGAATCGAAAACGGGCGATGGGCTTTCCCGAAAGCGGCAACTGCAACGCCGGTCAATCTTCTGGAATGGGCCCATCCCTCTTTCGCAATGTATGCTTCGCCCGTTTGAAAAATACCTGCACTTTGATACCGCAAAAGCGTTTTCGTCTTGACCACGCGAGGCTGTATCCTGTTCCACCGGGACAAAATCGCGCGCGTAACCTCCCCCCCCTCCCCCGGGTTTCTCTCAATTTTCATTGCCGTCTCAACTCAAGCTCTATATTCGTGATTTTTCTGCTCTCTTTTCTCCAAAATTTGGTAGAATCGTAGACACTGTACGTGTATTGACATTATTATATGTTTAATTATTTCTCTAATTAGATTGATAACACGGGAAGTCTAAAGGTTAAAATTCCCATCAGAAACGTTAAAATATTAAAAAAATAGCGAACACGAGATTTTATTTGTACATTTTACGAAAAATACATTGTTTCACGTCAATGAAAATTATGAACTGGTTATTTTAGCCACTTGTAGTTCTAGCTAGTTAAATAATTCTGATTAAATATCAATCAATTAAATAATTGTCATTAAATAATGATTATTTTAAAGTACAATTAAATAAAAAAAAAGATTTGAGAAGATTTTCGTTACTAGAAATAGAATAATAAAAACCATCTCGCATGAAATATGTCAAGATCTATACTATTGCTCACGTTTCGATCTTGCTTCGATCTTCTCGATACAAGTTATTGGAAAGTGTTCAGCATAAATTTATTAAAATTATAGAATATAAAATAAGTCTGAACATGTCATGTTACGATTATAATTATAAATTAACATACAGAAATGTAAAAACTACTGACAAATAGTATATTTATATTATATTACAATTATAATTTATAGACTCGTAGATATATCATACTGAAAAATTAGACAAAAATTAAATTGTGATATTAGACGTAGTATATGAACAATGCAAAAATACAGATACAAAAACATAACAGAAATATAGTTTTCATAATAAATAAATGGACGGGATTGCAAAGATTGAAGAATCATCGAAAAAATTAATAATAAAGTCTTCGATTGGACGAAGGTTTATTTCATAGACAGATAGATTTTAATACTAACAGACACAGGAACAGCATTAGTAAGCTTGCGGAAAACATATATATCGAATATTGTTTATTATGACCGTAATTGTGACACATTCAGACTTATTTTATACACTACGAGTCTAATGAATTTATTCCGAAACTTGTTGAATACGGCAGACTGTGCAGACCAACTGTGATCTAACTACGAATATATATATATACGTGCAGAGTACATTCGCGTTGGACTTTTTCCGCCATGGTTTCGACCATGAAAACCAACTCTCGAGCGCTCTTTACGCCGCTCGCGTGTGGGTCGTTAAATCGATTCCGATCGATAAGAGAAACGTTTATACAGAATACGTGGTGTAAATTTCGCGGGAGGAAACATTGAAAGAGAGAGAGAAACAGAGAAAGGTGGCGGTTAGTGGCTGCACGCGCGTGGAGGGATATTTGCCATTAAACCGTGAAACTGCGCGTCTTTTTTTCACGGACTCTCTCTCTCTCTCTCTCTCTCTCTCTCTCTCTCTCTCTGCCTATCTCTTTTCGTTTCAACGCATCGAATTCTGTTGCACACAGCGGGCTACCGGTCCCGGAAACGAGCGGATTTTGTGGTCATCGGTTGGCTGCCTGGGGTCGCAGGGCGAGGGAAGCGATTTCAACCACGAAAAGTGCCGATACAGTCCGACCGTGTCCCCTTTAATTTATATGCAAAGCGGTCTATTGAGCATATTGTTATTTTAATTGATCACATGGCCATGGGCTCCACGATGTGTACGGGATATCGGCGATTCGATTATACGCGTTCTCTGGCAATTTCGGGGCAAGATTTATCCTCGTCACCGTTTCTGCTGGCGTCCTCCCACCTTCCTCCAACAATTTTCACATTTTTATTCCTCTGTTTCCCAGTTTGTCCCGCTCTTTGTTCATTCGATGGACGACGCTACGTTCCGCTCAGTTCGTTTGTAAAAATCAAGTAAAAATTGGCGAGCGAGCCGATTCGCTGGCGCGTTCAACGTTATAACGACGCGGTCGTTCGCTCTAACGACTGCCGTTGTAATGTACATACGTACGATAATGGAGAGTCGTTTCAAGTATACATCAAGCGTGCACGCGCATCGGGATAGGACGAAATAACTTCGTGTTTATTTGTAACGTGCGGTGTTTTTCGCGATAAAGTGACGACCAATCACGATAATTTTCCCCGATTAAAATCGCGACAGTTGCGCTGCAGTTTCGCGGAAAATCGTTACGATTTTGCAAAGATCCTCGCGCTCGTAGCAGCTCGTGTTGGATTCCGCGTAAAAGAACGACATTTAATATTTTTAATCCCTTGGCTATGAGAGACTTTCGATCACGATCTACACTGAGAACGGTGAAATTTTTCATCAGCGTACATTTCCCAGAAAATATATTGAAATAATCAAAACACTGAATTGCACTACATTAAACCAATATTATTTATTTATTCGTATTTTGTATTAAATTGTTAGTGTACTAAAAATTTGAGAACAATTTTAAGCTTTATTTCATAATATATCTAATAATCTAGTAAAGTATGATACAATTCGAAACATGGGTCAATACATAATCTATCTTACATCACGTTTCTTGCATTCGTAATGTGTCGTCATTCTTCCGTTATGTTTTTTATACATTACATATTTGTGTCTTTTTGTGGTTAATTTATCACCACACTTTTTCATTTTAAGGATATTAAATGAAATAATTGTAAAATAATCACGTTTAAACAATATATGACTAACGGAAGATGTAATAGTTGAATTAGAATTCACGTCTGATCCAATATTTTATTGTCAATAACATTTGCCGAGCGTCTATAGGTCTCCTGCGTTCGAAGAGACCGAGATAAGTTGACCGCCAACAGTAATCGAAGGGGGTTAGGAAGGTTTATTCTATGTTGCAACATAGATCAAGAATGATGTTATCGGATACTGCTTGATGAAAAGGAGTGCTCTTTTTCTTCTTAGCACATCTTTTGACAATTTTGTTTAAATCAAAGAAAGGAGGGAAAGAAGCATTGATGACCACTAGAATTTGTCTTATGAATAACTGTTCACAGGTAGCTTTAGGCAGACTATTACTGACTCAATGTTAGCATTGAATCAATATTCTCAGGATGATATGGTAATATTTTCAGGATGATCGCGGCGAGAGGTGAAGATACAGTGACTCCCAGATATTCAGACACTTAAATGTTGAAATTTTGAAAAATAAAATCGAACAACGATAAAATTGGGCTCGTTCCGAAGCTTGAAGCTTTGGAATATTTTCAAAACGTTGTTTACTTTATTGTAGGATATTTTTACATCACGTAGCAGATAACAAAGTAAAGACCCTTTTCTTGTTATCGAAAATGTTATTAATTGTCATAGTATAGACACATAATAGAGACATTGAAAAATTTGTTTCATGACTGAATCTATGATGTATTTGAAGATCGAAATCTCCTTTTTACAATAACTCCCAAAAATCTGATGTACGATTTTTCTTCGTTTATTTTATTGAATTTTATTGAATATTAGATATAGACGACGAAAGTTCAAAAAATCATGATATTTTATCATTGTTCGATTTTATTTTAATAATAATTTAAATGTGTTCGAATATTTAAATGTCCGACTGTAGACGTCAGAATGAAGACTATTTAATAAATAGTTTCTTTCTTTCCCCATTTATTCATAAAAAATCTCTTTTTTTTTATCACTGAAATAATAATTTCAAATATGCTAATTTCAAAGTCCTGTTCATCACATAAATTGTTAAGCGGATTGGTACGTGCAACTCTGGAGATACGAGCAAAATTTCGTTCCGGTATAAATATTATTTCATTTGTAATTCTTTTCAATCAATTTACGTTATCAAATTCTATTCTTTAATACAAACCCTAAAAAGAAATTCTTGAATTTAAATTTATTTCTATTATTATTCTATTATATAACTTTCTCCGTTATGCATTCATTGTACCGTTTAATTGTAATAGGTATTGTATTTGCGGGACCGTTCTAAATTTAATCATTTAAACCAAATATGCGTTAACATGTTGCGTTAACAAATAAAATAAATGGAGCGTATATTAATGAATAAAAAGAAACAACATCGTGATGAATTATCGCTCAATGAAATAAATGATTTTTAGCGAGTTAAACGTATTTGTAATAGTGTAACAAATGTGTAACAAATATATATCTGAGAGTGAAATTCTCCAATTTGTACGTTGAAGCATTTCCTATTAACCACGTTGATTCGTCGCTCTTACGCTTCTTGCACGTGCACGGAAAGGAACGAATGATCTGCTCCTGTGTCGTGAATCTCACAAAGACATTAACCGCTTCTCCCTGGACCACTTCTTCCCTACGATGAGATCTTGAGAACAGACGGGATAAGTTACAACGCCTTTAGCGTACGAAGCAACGTGATTTCCCTTGGTGGCGTTCGCTCGTTTCTCCGACACTCGAATCACTCACTCAGTCAGTCGTTTCGGTTAATCGCCTCGTCGCGTCGCGTTAACGTGTTCGATGCCATAACACGCGCGTGCTGGCTTGACAGATTCGTGAAACGATCTTGAAATTCGGTCTGCAGTACTTGTCACCGTTGTTTCTCGCCGTATGATACTTTCAACTCGAAACGATTCGATCGTACTCGAAACTTCAAACGATTCGATCTCTCCATTCGTTGGCGAATGCTTAGTTGAAATGCTCGTTTCAAATTTATATTATTGGAAGATCTGTCGCGTAGATGCCATTTTTTCCTGTATAAAATATTAGCACTTAACGCTTAACACTTGATTACCAAAATGGCCAGAATGATCAATTTATAATTTTTGTTGGAAATTTTGTAGTTGTAAAAGTGTATTTTTTGAGAGACTTGAATGAGCGTACGTGGAATTTATCCATCGTATTACGAAGCTTTTCTACTTTAATGTCTCTGATGAAAATTTTGTGCTTTAATCGTCGATAGTTCTAAACGAGTATCTGCATTTGTTTCTAGAGTGTTGAATTCTGAACGCATTTTAAACTAACGAGTGGCTGATCTAAAATCTAAGATGAGTTTATTGTAGAAATAATAAATAGTAAGAATACTTGTTTCGTTTACCAAATTAATTTGTTTTGTATTAATAAAAAAAAACAAGAGTCAGTTTTTACACTTTTTACAGTTTGTAATTAAATAATGGCACTTGATTATTAAACAAAAATGTAGTTTTTCTTCTAAGTTAATTATTTCTTGTGACAAAGTTGCATTTGGTTTTTAATTTATTATAAAATATTACGCGAAAGTCCAATTTTCACAACGTTCAGAAAATTCACTTGTCGACCAAGCAACTCATATACATATATAATATGAACATAAATAATAATATATATAAACTGTCGTATATTCTAGAAAAAATCGAGAGATACGAAGAAATTTTTTTATAGATATATATTTCAACATCCAGTGCTCGATTCTTTTTACAATATTTTGTATAATTCTCCAACTCTGTTACGCACGGAATTCCTATTGAATTTTGTATGATTTCCATATCCAAAATATTTCGAAATTTCACTTCACCGTTAAAAATAATAATTTGTTGTTTGATGGATTCAGTTGTTTTCAAATGTCCCAGGAGATATTCTGTTATAAACAGTTGAAAATCCTGACATGAATTTGAATGGTTCTTTTTCTGCCGTAAAACATCTGCGGTATGAAGTCTACGAAGCATGATTCATACTACCATTTTGCGGCCATGTGATCCTTGTGTGGTATTCTATTAATCGTAAATTTCTCCTTCTCTTTCTTTCTTAAATACACTCATTTTATTCCGACGTGGCACTGTGCTATAACATTTAATACCTATATATTCTCTAACAACCGGACCAACAGACACTCTGAGATTCGTTTTCCTACTTACGTTTCTGCTGTCCCTCCTCATTTGTATGTATGACTCGAACAAATGTTATACATCTATCCTTAAACATTTGAATTTAATATCATGATTTAACTTTCGAATGTTCCTTCTTGTAAATAAAATACTGCGATAAAAAAGGAAAGAACGCTTGTGCCAAAGCATTTACAAACTTCACATAACATCTTTTATTTTTTACCTGTAGATTATGCTCAACACAATTTTTCCGAAAAACTAACAAACATCTTATAATATAAAATATATATAAAATATTTATGTATAATATTACTTATGATATAGGCTGAGCCAAATGTCTCTTCCCACCTACTTTTTTTTAAATAAAACATCAAAACATAGGAGAAAACTAATTTTATTAATTTTAAATTAAATTTAAGTTCAAACATGATTTTTCCATTGTGTTTAAAAAATCTGTAAAAAAAATAATTAAAAAAAATATATAATAAAGAAATTACGGATTTATCTTAGGAGAAAGTGATTTTTGGTTCACCCTATACTTAACAAATGGAAGAAATCTCCTCTTTCTTAAGCTTCATTGTCAAAAACTTGAAATTGCATAAACTGACTTCCTGATTATCTAGCCATAAGTAACAGGAATTAGAAGCTTGAGAGATGTCAACGCGAAGCTACACGTGACTCGGATGCGCCCTTATCGTATATACGCCATATTTATATAAAAGAATTCTTGCTCGTTTGTGCTTTGCTAAATTAAATGAGATTAAGTAAATGCTCCTTCTAAAATGTTTCCCCTTTTTAGACTTCAGATTCTTGCTAGTACCACGAGCCAGGACAATTTGATCCCGTTTCTAGATTGTTCACTATCGCTAACAACTATCAAGATGTACTCGATCTCAATTCCTGTTGAAATCTAAATTGCGTAGAACAATCGCGTCCCACTTTCAGATAACTTGCGGTTATCTGATTCACTTAGATTTAATTGTTTGTTACATGCGTATTGTCCTCCTTGCATCGCGATGGGCTAGTTTCGCAAAATGATTGAAGAAACAAATAAAAAAAAGAAAAAGAAATCGAACTAGGTAAATTTCCACATGTACTAACGCATTTCATAAGCCACGTGTCACTTTAAGATTATTAATTTTATCTTCCATCCAGATTAGGTACTAATAGAATATGTGATATAGAAGATAATATTTGCAATCAGGTCAACTCCTGATCCTTTCCGACTAATAGATTTAGGACTGCACCGACAAATTACATCCGAGAACGTTCATCTTGCAGTCTGTCTTCTTAGAGATTGGTTTCTTTCTTTCTCTCTCCGTTTCTTTTAAAATGTCCAAGATTCATTTGTTTTTCTTCTTTTCTTGTTTCTTGTCTGTGCGTCTTCCCTGTGTCTCAATTTTGATCGTGCTTCTTATTGCTTCTTTTTTTTTTCATTTTACTGCCATGGAGTTCGTATAAAAAAAACTTTGTCTCGTAGAAATAAATTAAATCGAATTGAATTAAAACGAAGTTTATTCGCGACGCTGTTTCCATTACATTGCAGAGTTACAACTTCTCGAGCACCTGTAAATTCAGATTTAGGGCGGCTCGGTAAATACCGGTCTAATATCGCGTTCTACGAGGTATACATATGCAGCCTGGGTAAATCGAGAAGTTGGAGAAAATAACACGCGAAAAATTTAAAAAACTTCCCCTGACTCGGGAAGTGAAAAGGTTGACGGAGCTGCGTATTTGATCACCGTGCATGCGATATTCCATTTAATCGAGGCCTGAACGTGAATGAATTACTTCTGTAGATTGTTCAGAGAGAATAGTGGAGAAGGTGCGAAAATGTTGCAGCAGAAAGGACATTTTGGTTCAATATATTACAGCAATGAATTTTTCCGTGAATAGGAAAGCGCGATCAATAATGCATTGCGCGCTGTCCAAGGAAACGTAGCTAAAACTTATGTATTTGCCCAATCTCAAATTGGAATACAAATTTTGATTTTTATCTCGGCAATTTTACAAGCCAGATTCCGCTCAAACGTCTTGAGCTGTATCTCGTGAGCGGTGCCTTGTCGAGTTGATTTTATTATTATTTATACCAGAAAACCTCCTCCTCCTCCTCCTGTGCCATTTGAATAAACTAAATTAAACTTTTAACCAGGAACGTCAATTCGTCGCTGAAGAAATGGCTCTCTTCGCCTCGTGAGACTTGTCTCCAGTACTTTAAAAAATTTTCCAATTTTCATCATTTTCGGTTGAGAAGTTGAATTAAATTATCGTTAACGAGAGGGGCAGGGGGACGACACGACACGCATCGTCCGGGGCAACTCTGATCTGAAATAGGACTCACGAAGTGAATTTCTCGAGAATTTTCCTTTCTCGTCACTTTTGTTCTCCGAAAATGATAAGTGAAAATAACGCGAGCTCGCTATTTCGGTTTATTCTTGATCAAATAAAGAAATTTTCATCGATTGCGTGGGGAGCCAACGTGTTTTTGCCTCCACTTCCATTTCTAGCTGAACTCTCCGCTCCTCGCCTGCCGTTCCATTCCGTTCCAGCCTGTTTCGTTCTCGTTCGTTTCCAATTTTACTCGTCAAATATTAGTCGAATCTTGGGACATCGTGGAATCCTTTCGGTGGCGTAATTAAACGAATGGATCGATGCGACGCGATGTGATGCAACGCGATACGATACGCCGACGGGATGCTCGGTGAAGAACCATCAAATGTTAGGTATCGGATCTAATGGATCTTTGAACATACGAACATACGCTTAAAGACATTTTTCACGAGCGTATTACGTATGTGACCGGTAATCTTTAAGTACGAATTGCTTGTAAAGTATCTGTTGTACGGAAAAAAAAGAGAAAAAGAAATATATATATATATATATATATATTATATATATATATATAGGTGGAATATGGTTTCGAAGGTGTCAGAATGTGGTGTAGATAGCTTTTTTATAGATGGATAACTAGTTTACGGGTAATTTATAATTAATATTTAGCAGTGGAATGAGATTTGACTATCGCGATTTTATAAATACAAGTAGGTATATATGTATTTCGCGGAGATCACAAAAAATAATTAAACAATCGCGATCTATTATATCATTTGTAACATTTGAAGCTTTTCTGTAAATATATTATGCATTTTGTGTAAAATATTTTGGTATTTCATCGACATTGTAATGAGGGCCTTCTATTATAATTATATTGATCAATTTTAAGACAAATTTAGAAATATATATAGAAATAGTAAAATATTTCATACAAGTATGTACAATTGCATTTGGAATATTTTT
Source organism: Tetragonula carbonaria (assembly GCA_032399595.1). Classification (NCBI taxonomy): domain Eukaryota; kingdom Metazoa; phylum Arthropoda; class Insecta; order Hymenoptera; family Apidae; genus Tetragonula; species Tetragonula carbonaria. The sequence continues at coordinate 291,978 of JAUCRC010000012.1, read as the reverse complement.
TTATGACTCTAACGAGACTCGATCATCATGATTACAACTTTGAAACACTCAAATTTGAAACTCAGACTCAAATTTGAAACAAACCTAAATCTAACCTAAACCAGAAATTATATTATATGAATTACAAGATATTTAATACAAAAGTTATTTAACAGTATATTATTCACTAGATATATAAAGCTCAATTTTCATGATGGAATTATCTTTAATACGTGTATGCTTAAAATGGCTATTTGTGCTCTAAAATAATTTTTTACTAAATATATATTGACAATAAGTAATTTTGTAATTTCTATACGTATTTCTTCTCAAATTGATTTCAAATTTTATCAATATAATCGCGATACTTGTGTCTCGTTACAATACATATTAGTAAAATTTCAAAATATTTTGTATAAAATGAAGCAGTAATTATTATCATTTCAAATCCGTTATTTTTGAAGATACGAAAAAATTGAGTACAGAAGTTAACGAAAGCTATTCAATACAGAAAGAAGACCATAATAACAACATTTTCATAAGTGGAGTGATTTCAGAGATCACATTTTTAATTTTTAAATAAAAATTGTACGTTTTTTGTTCTATCAATCGATGCAGCTCGACATTTTCTATAAAGAAAAAGTATCAATTTATATACGAATTTAGAAAGTATTTCAATTTTAATTCTGTAATCCAAAAGGTCTAAAACAATAAAATAATAAAACCGAAAACGAAGAACAGAACACTTATTTTTACCCTTGTCTTTCATAAAATATGTCTCACGAAATGAAAGTTGAAACATCAACCAAAGAATTAATTTTTCGAAACGCATGGATTAATTAAAGTTTTCTTTGGGTGAGTTCGAATATTTTCGGGAGCTTTACCTTGATTTACCTATATAAAACCTTATATTTATCTATATAAAAAAAAATTTTGCAAACCGTAATTTTCCAAAATCTGTACCATGAAAGTGAAAGAAGGTCAAGCGCGTTGTTCTAACTCCTTGTCTCCTAATCGTCTTTCATAAAATCATCAGAGTATCAGTCAAAGTATCAACTAAATGAGTCGTTTTCAATACACGTGGCTTAATCAGAATTTTCCTTCGTGGTGAGAGAATATTCAAACGCTCGCGCAATTCTCCGTAAGCGCTAAATACGTGACATATGCGAGGTAAGACGAGGGAATTGCTTCGTCTTGGGAGATCGATTGCGTCGCGGAAAAGGGATATCGATCTCAGCGCGGGCATTAACCGACGTTTACTCTTGCAGCTTGGATACGTCGTCGTTAACCAAGAATTTCCCCATAACTCATCGCGAGCATTCCGTTTCGCTTTGTAGGGATACGTCTCGAACCTAATCCAATCCAAGCCTGATCCATGCGATCCAGAGTGCCGGTACAGGAGACGCGCTTGCGAATTCGATGCAGGCATTCGGTGGCGAGAGCTTTTGCAATCATCGCCGGGAATCGAGAAGGCTTTCGTCATCAGCTCCTTCTTTATCGGTTCGGCGCGTTTTCCAACGCCGATGCCACGGCGCTTATATATATATATATATATATATATATATATATATATATATATATATATATATATATATACAACAGTCGGAAATCTAATTCCCTGTGTAGAGGCGAGTCGCTGTGGATAACCAGCGAACACGGGACTGACTTAATCTCTTATTGTTAGTTGTGATATGTCGCTTTTAACCTTTGCCCTCGACAAATTGTTTTTGTGTCATTTACCAGCAATTTGTTTAGCTTCACTTCAAATAAAATGACATAGGCATTGGAAATAGTCATTCGAATGGTATTCAACACGAAATTTTGTTGATTATATCTTTCTAACATGTTGTAATATCGTTTAAATTTAAGACAGTCATCAATGTGCATTGCAGATTTGCTAGAGCAAGTATAATACAAGAGTTAATGATACATAGCTTCAATCTCTGGAAAAATATTATCCTTCGACATTTTTTAAACTTTCGTAAGAAGCAATAAGAAGTTTCTAGTTTATGTGAATTATTGAGTGTCAATTGACTCAGTACTGTCTTGAGAAGTTTCTTTTTCTAAAATTCTTTTGTTCTTCTTACGTCATTACAGCCCTAAGTGTCTATTCAGATATACTATTATATATCGCATCATGCAACACCAAATATACATGTTCGTTATAATTATCAGCAAATTATAAAAAGAGAAAGTCCGAGCTGTTGGCTAGATTTAATACGATCGATGTCCCCTCAAAAGGAACAGTCGAGTGCAAAGGATTAAAAATGTGTGTCTACATTGTGTCGCTAGAACAACGAAATGACGATTCTACTCCTCGAACAAGGAGTATGTGCAGCTGCTATAAAATTGAATTAAATTATATATAAAGGAAATAACACTAGTTCTTTTTTGTGGAAAAATCAATGATCTTATTGTTTAACTTAATTAATATTATTTATAAAATTTATGCATTCATAATTTTCTTAATTCAAATATTTGGAGAAAATAAAAAGAAATTAGAAATTTAATTTATTTAAGAATGATATTTTGAATGATCTTCTTATTAAACAAAAAGATCAAATATTTGAAGAAAATAAAAGAAATTAGAAATTTAATCAGAATGATATTCCTTAAAGCAAAGTACGACACATAATAACATTTTACATCGATCACATTGATTACATCATGACAATGACACATAATGACATCGAACACCAATATCTAGATTATTTTTGTAGCGAATATCTTCGTGTGGGTGTAGTTTTTGGCGATATGTTTGGTATGTAAATCTGGAAAATGTTTTCTAATGAAACATGTAGGCTTCGTTCTAGATAGCCGACCAACTGAGGTATAAGTGTTGAATTTATATCTTCAATTGGATGTAATTCAACACACTTCAGCAGGAAGTTTACAGGCGTTAATTTTCCATTACTCTTTTCATATAACAAAAATGAATTCAAATAAATAATGTCTAAAAGATGATTTTTCTAGTACATACACAGAAATTATATATCCATCCAGATTTCACGCAATACAACAAGTTTCAACATAGTGCGCACAAGCGATCATAGAAAAAAAATATTTAGAAATGATGTAAAAAATAATTAGTCAAGTATTCCAAAATGTTTAACTTTACAAATATGTATTATTTCCCATAAAAAATTTAATTCAAGTAATAAATTGTAATTACTTCTCCCACGACGAGTACAGTATATAACTCGTCGTTATATAAAAGATTACCATTTCTTCGTGATGAGTATACTCGTCATTTGCAGCTAAGAGGTTAAGATCAACGTTGATACCGACCCGGAAGTTCCAAAGGGGGGAGGGGGGAAGCTCGCTGTCGTTGCTGAGATCGAAGAGCGCGTTGGTCACGATCGAATACGTGAAATCGAAGCTCGTTTCTGTTGTAACGCAGGCAGTAAATCGAAGCTGACAACGAGCTTCGGACGGATGATTCTTGGGAACAATTGGGAGTCGCGTTGCGATTTCGTCTTCGACGAACTTGAACGATGTATGCGCCGGCGTCAATCGAAAGGGGAGGAGTAGCAACAAGGAACGTCACAGTATAGTTGAGAAAATATTTCAATATTTTAGTGTACACTAGTGAAGAAACTGGCACGCCAAATACTTCATCTTATTTTACGAAATATTTTTGACATGATGAATTGTGCTTAATTTTCTTCTGTCTTTTGCGTCAATTTGACGTATAAAGTGCCACATTTAATATTGTAGGAATAAAATAAAAGAATATTTTATCCTGCGTTGTTTTTAAATAGTTGGAAAATAAAGTTTATTGTAATGTGGATTGACAGAAATAAAAAGCCTCACTTAGTGCTGCGGTAAGGAAATAAAAAAAAGATTAATATTCTCGGTATTCTCGCTACTCTTTATTCGCTCGCTACGTCTCTACTCGCTGACGACTCACAACTCTCTGTCGAATCCTTTACCTTATGCTTCCTCGAAACCTTCGTCGCTTTCACTTATTCATGCATACAAATATTCGTACTCATTTTTTAGTTTTAGGCCTGAACGGCTAAAACAAATAATCCCAGGCTTTCGCTCCAGATGGTGACCATTGTGTCTCGTCGTTGGCCAAGTTCCAGGCCCTTTCCCAATTCCACAATATATAACGTATAATGTATATTTTTTTGTATACATTATTTTTTAACATATAATATGGAGTTCGTTTGTTGCAATAATAATATAACTCAAAAATCACGATTTTAGACGAAAAAAGAAGTTTGAATGTTATAATTTTGTTATAATGTGACATCAAAATGCCAATACACTTACAACTCTATCGGTGTTCGATGAAAGTAACAACTATTCTCTCTTTCTTTTTCTTTGTTTCACTAACTCAGAAATTACAAATTTTAAGCAACGAATGATATGTTTTTGATAACGAAACATACCGTCAGAATCGCTAATTTTGAAACATCGTTGTAATAAATCTAAAACAAATGATCATACAACTACTCATGAAATTGATACGTGGAAGTAGGATTTTTGTGAATCTTGTAATCTATTGTACATGCAATTGAACATGGAAATTTAGTCAATGAAAGAATTATTTAATTTTTCATTGTAGATGTCAATTTTTTATCATTGCGCCAATTTGACACCAAGGGACAAATTAAGTTAGGAAAATGAAAGACGGATGAGGTCTTAATTATCATAAGCAAAATGTTAGTAAAATTTTATAAAACGGAAAATCATGAAAAATGAACGTTCCTCTTTTTTCCACTTACTTTTCTTATTAATCTACGTATTATATTCGTCACCGATCGTTGTAATCTTCAGCAACTGTGTGTAGAGTTGATGATGAGTGATATGCACAAGAATGATCACTCTAACAAAACCATCAAATAATACATTGGTTCACGAAAATATTACAAGATTTTTACGTTCATTATTTCATTTTGAAATTTCATTAACATTGTAATGAGACACGGCTATCACGATTATATTAGCAAAATTTGAAACCAACCTGAAAATATAAGAGTTGCAAGATATTTACTACAAACATATATTTATTAAAAACTAGCATACAACATAAACCAAGATATTTATTACAAACATATATTAATTAAAAACTGGCATGCAATATAAACCATTATAAGTATAATAACAAGCGTTAATTATGATCCTAGTAAATATTGAAGGATATTAACATAATGGATATTTAAATATTTTTGCAATCACACTGCGACATAAGTATCTTGGAGTTAGAACAAAATGAAAATTTTTAAATTAAACTAAAATGACCAGAGAATATAAATGACTGAATAATATTATAAAATAAAAAAAATGTGCTTTCGTTGTAACGTAATACTTCTATTGTAATGTAATATTTTTTAAAAGTAAATATTCCGTCCCACATGTAAAACGTATGAATTTTGCTCAGCAGCAATGTGTTATTATTTGCTACACACTCTATCATTGCTTACTTTTGGTACTTTCGTATTTTTTTTAAATCTTTTACGCAATTATTTTCAAACTACTATGGATTTATTAGAATAAAAATATTATCCAAGTGAACTGGACATTAGACAATAGAATAAAATTGTTGTCAAGTTAATTATCTATTAAACAATTGTCAGTCATTTATCATCAGAAAGAAATACGAGAAATACTTTTTACATATTTAATTTCTATTTAATTTCTGCTTAGATCTTTTACTTTATACTTTATATAATTCCTAAATTCTATTTGATATATCAATGCGTTATGGTTTTCACAGTCCTAATTTCTAATAGGAAAATCTTTTCAATTCTTTTTCTCTGCTTGATTGTACTTCAAAATATTATTCATTGATAGTTGGGTAATTGACATTTAATCGTCATTATTTAATATCAAAAAGTCAATTAATTTAGTGAGAAGTAATTAGAAAGAAACATATATGGACCGATCTCGCACCGAACTCGTATGAAATTTTCTTGATTAATTGCTTCATCTTACTTATCCAACCAGCTTTTACTTATCACATCCAATAATCTTTATCTTTACTTATTCAAGAATCTTTAAAATCAAACAGTATCAACTACTGCTTAATCAACAATCTTTAAAATCAAGCAGCATCAACGTTCTGCGCGTTCAGAAGTCTACATTTCCCTACTCTTTCGAACAGTGAATCAATACTGTGCATCGGCGTGTCCATTTTATTCCAGCATGGTACTGTACTATGTAGCTTCGAAGCACAGAGCTAGACGAGTTTGGAATCCGGGAACCGTGAACCGATATAGAGGAAACGAGGCACGCTTTGATCAGTGGCGGTGACCGGCGCGCGATCGGCGGGATTGTCGCGATCGATGCCGATCCGACGCGTTGCAAGAACGGTCCTTTACGTTCCCTCCAACGGTTCCATCCACGGTTGCCCAAGCGGCCGTTATCGAAAGCGTTAATTGGCTCCGGTCCGTTTGCTCGTTTCTTCGGTCTTCGGCTCGATTGAATTATCCGCCGGAGGTGTCGCTCGTGCCCGAGAGGCCGATCGCTCTCGCGCTCTTCCGCTGTGGCTATAAATGTCGGACGACCGAGACACGACCAACGACAAAGGAAGATATACGCGGTGTTGTACGTGGTACGCGCACGCCGTTTAAACCGAGTAAGATTAAATCCTCGAGGGCCAGAGAAAACTGATATCCCCGTTCGGATCGAGATGATAAGCTTTTGGACGTTGCCGTTGTCGGCCATTGCCAGGCTACCCGCTAATGGAAAATGTCAAGTAATCCGATAACCTAGGTGCTCGGTAAACGGCGCGCCTAGTCAAAATCTAAATTGAATTTCCAGGGGCGCGCGAAACGCGCGATTAAGGCACCAGGAAATTATGCCGAGAACTTTCTTTCACGGTCGTCTACCGAGTGTCACGTGAAAGTGTCAATCGGAAGCTCCATGATCCTAACCATGGCTCGCTTTCCCTGTGAAATGGTAAAATTCTAGTTACTAGACGATTTTTCCAGAATGGGGGAGATTTGTAGAATTTGTAGAAAGTACCGCATACTCATAAGCAATACTAATTTAAAAGATCGTACACAAAGTTCATCTCAATTTATTAATAACTTCATATCTTCTTGCCAAATAAATACGAGTAATGAAGAAAGTGTCCACATACTTTTGAACAATAATGTATTATTTGTCTTCAGCTAGTATTACAAGAAAAATTTTTGGAGTATAATTAATTAATCTAGTATTATTATTATTTATTAGTATTGATAAATAATAATAAATAAATAAATTAATGAATTAATTCAATGACATAGATCTTAAGAGAAGAAGGAGAATTCTCCTGTCAATGGAAGCGAGAAGTTGCTTCGGTCAGTAGACACAACGCGCCCGTATTAGATTAGGTTTAGTTTAAGTTACCATGCTCCTCGATTAGATTGGGTTCAGGTCAAGGGATCCCGCGCGATTAAAGCGGGAGGAAACTATATCAAGAACGTTCGTTACAAGTCGCCAACGCGGCGAGATACTTGCTCTACGTCGAGGATCGCACACAGTGTCGCACGTGATCGATCGATTGCTCCTAAATTTCAAGGTGGCTCGCGCCGCGTAAAATTCTGGTTATCCTTGCATGACGACTTTCCCAAACACAGCACTAGATACATAGTTCGATAAACGTTTGCAAACAGCGAAAGCCTTGCCGGAGGATCTCGCGCGCGCGAGGATGTATTCGAAGAATTTCTATGACACGGAGAGAGAGAGAGAGAGAGAGAGAGAGAGAGAGCGAGCGAGCGAGAGAGAGAGAGCGAGAGAAGATACGACTGGCGCGTATTACGTCCCGCCTATATTTCGCACGCGAGTCGACGTTTACGAGCGATTTTGGCCGCTTTTCAGCTAACAGAGAGACTGTGAAGAGAAGAGAAGACCGAGGAGGACTCTGGGAATCGCGAAGGAGAAGGAAGCCCGCCCGGTTCGCGGACGATAAACTGCGTTCCCGAACAGAAAGTCATTCCGTGAGGGAACGGAAGGGACAGATAAGAGATATCACGGCGTCGCGCCGCGTCGTTCCGTCGAGCCAGCGCTGGGCTCTCGGTTAATTGCTTCCGCCGTTTCACCGATCGTGAGAGAGCACAAGGACCAAAAACGAGGGAACGAGCCGATAATACGGATGGAAAGACGAGTTCGATCGTTTCCCCCGATTAAATCTTTTAATTACGCCGCCAAGCGGTTCCCCTCTCCCTTCCCCCTTCACGTCTCCCAGACGTGATTCTCGCGAAGTCAAATGCCGAAGAATGTGATCCGTTGAATTTTATCAGCGCTTGATAGAATCTCGCGGAACCTTCACGGTAGTTCGCGCATGACTTTTTTGTCGATTAAAGATCGTTTGATCGAAGACGAAGATCGAGAGACAGAGAGAGACGAGCAACTTGTTTAATCGCTTCTATCAATCCATTTGAGCGAAGAAGCGTAATTCTCTCGTTAGCCGTTGTCGTCGAAATTACACGATGGCGATGAAACATCATCTCTTTCCCCCCGTAGCGAGAGCGAAGCTCAAGACTTGGTCTCCCCCATCGACGAAGGATCGAGTGGCGCACCACCTCCGGCTGTCGCGTCATGCTCCGTATTACAAATTAAACGAGACTTGGAATGTTAATTACTCGATTAGCGCGTCGCAAGTGCTAGTTACGCGCGTGATTTATGGCTAAGACGCGACATGATAATCGAGCTTTCAAAGCATTAATAGCGAAAGTGGAACCGCGCAGTCGATCTTCCCGTGCAGCTAGCTAGAGACAACTTTATTAGACAATTGTACCTGTTATCGATTAGAGCGGTCCCTTAAATTGAACGCGTCTATTCGATCGCCGCAATTTGTGCCAACGCAATACGGTAGTCGTCTTCGTCGACCGATCGATAAATCGATCGATCGTTGCTTGAATATTAGATGTCTACTGCATGCTATTATGTACATACATTTATAATATAACTGAAGGTTACGTATTCATATACAGGGTGACTCGATTTAAGTGAAATCACCTAAATGTCTTTTCGAATTGTGAACTTTATCGGTATACCATTGTAGAAATGGGAAATAAATGATCATTAGTTATTCTCTGCATTCAGAATTTCGTTCGTTTATAGGAGGAAAAGTTACCAATAAATGATTTATAGCAATTATTAGTTGATAATTAACCCTCTGCAGTCAGAATAAAATTTCGTTTGTTCGCGGGAGGGGAAGATTGTCAATTAATTGTAGTTATTTACTCGTACAATGGAAGAGTTTGTTCCCATTTTTTCATACACAATTTTCCAAAATTTAATATGCTTCAACGACTTGATGAAATCTCTGACACATTAAAAATCGTTTATCTATAATATTGGAGACGTTCCTAAACTGAAAAATGAGAAACTGGAAAGTTTGTAAGTTGTACTTTATCAACGCATCATTACAAAAACACCAAGAGAATAATTTGTAATTTGTCAATTATTTGTCGGATTTAATTAATTAACCTTATTAAAATTTCATTTACTTTAATTAATGTTGTTTATATTTCAATCACACTGTTATTTCAAGATGTACAATGAATTTATAATATTTCAAGAAGACTAGTAAGATTTTTTTTTTATAATTTTGGTCAGTTTTGAAATATTGTTTAATGTTAGAAAAATACAAGTGAATAGAAAATGACAGAGAAACGTAACGGTTAATTTTAGCTACTTATATACTGTTTCGTCAAATCATCAAAATCTAACTAAAAACATTAACTTTATAATGTATACATATAAAAAGAGGTGTAATACTACAACGTGTAATGTATAATGTATAATGTACGTAAAACACATAAACACGTGTTAAGAATACAAATCCTTAATTCCTTCATCTCTACACATTTCACGTACCATGTCAATTTCTGCAATCTGCAATGAAATACGTCACCATAATTACGTTTTAACGATGGTTTTACGATACATTCGAATAAGTTCTCTGGAAGCACGTCTCGTTTCATTAATTGCCCCGCTCGATAACTAGCCAATCGATTTTCCACGGGACGCGCGCAGTTACAAAGAAACGGGATAACCCGCGATTACAGAGCAGAAATTTTCTCCGAGCGAGCCTGTCATCCTTTCGGACGATGGCCAAGTGGAAAGGCGAAATTATTCACCCGATGCTCTAAACAATTTCAGAAAGCTCCTCCGTACGGTCGCCGGAAGTTTTACATAATTGCACACACGCCTGGAAATTTATAAGCGTTCCTAACTTGGGTGAAGGGGGGAGGGGGAGCGCGTTGCGAAAGTGAATTAAAGGGAGGGTTCGCAGTCGCTCGTTGTAATAAAATTTTGGCATCGCCGCTCGACGTCGACGACGTCAGCGTACGTTACACGGCGTGCACGCATCCTCGATATTTATTCTCGACGAAAACTCCTTTCCGACAAAGAGACTCGTCGGAGAAACACGTCGATGCCGTTTGCGTCTCGACCTTCAAAAATTTGCAGTTCCAAATTTTCGCGCAACTTCTGCAGTAACTTTGCAGAGAAGCAAATAACACGAGCACCTCTGCAAGAATATTCCGTCGAATAATCCTCCTTTTCTATCTCGTCGAACACGAGAAGGCGAAGCAATCAAACGAGGGAGGAAGCTTCGTCGTTGTCGAAACGAGCTCCGGGCTCGACGGAATTAACGAACTCGCTTCCGTCCCTTTGCCCGTGAAATAGTGACGTTTTTATCGCCGCACCGGCCACGTGTCTCGGCTGTTGAAAATTAATCGCTTTATCCGGCGGCAAAATTAGCCGAATATCTTAAAGTGCGACTCGAGGCTCTATTTTGCCGCTTGCGAATCCCCGGGGATAGTGCAAGCGCAGCGCAACTCTAACGAATCCTGTTTAACAGATGCGTGTCCGATGTTGAAAGATTTCTGTGGGAAAAAAAGAGAAAACCGGAGAGAAAAAAAGAGAAGTGGGGAGGGGAGAATAAAAAAAATTATCCATGTGATCCTTTGAAATGAATAGGGAGCGATGCAAAGTACGACTGAGGAAAGAGGAGGCGAGGCAAAGTACGACTGAACAAAAGATCGACTGAAGGAAAACGTGGCTTTCCGATTGCCTGTAGAGACTGATCGATCGATCGTTAATTCATTTCTAACTCAAACTTCACGACGTCCCTGTATCGTTGAAATTTACTATTGCACGGATAATTTGCCAAATGACTCGTAAATTTTCTCTGATTGAGATATTTACTATTTTAGACTGTGTGCAATTAATTATCAACAATATAACTAATTATACAGTTGATGATATAACTAAATTTTGTAACCAATAATGTAATTAGATGACTATAACATCGAACTTTTTTTACAATAAAATATTAAAAGCGCAATGTAATAACAGTTTCGCTATTGCTGGTGTAAAAATATTTCAAATTCTGTTCCTAATTACTACTGACATGAAAATACATCCTTGACTTCCGCAAAGTTACCATACTTTACTGTATATTGCGAAATTATCATACTTTATCGTATTTATGGTTTTCTTCAGAATGAATTGCCAGGCAAAATGAAGACATGACATTTCAAGCTAAATTTTATAATTTTTATTCATGTTTTAATGATTGCGGTAATTAGCTATATTTCAGATATAAAAATAGGAAAATAATAAATTGTTGTTGTTATTGTTACTATTATTGTAACTATTATTATTACTATTGTATATATTATTGTTACTATTATTGTTACTATTATTGTAAAGAAATTAATATCTGTTATTAATATTATTATTTATAAGTATTATCTTCAACTGTCGTTATTCAATTAATATTCTTATTTTTTATTATGTTCTATAATAATACTAATAATATTAATTATTATATTAATAACACTCTTATTTTTATTATATTTTATCGTATATAGCACAATATATATTATACAATATATAAAGTATACAGCGAATCGTATATTATACAATATATAAAGTACATCGAACTGTCGAACCGCTAGATCAAAGTTGTAAACCACTGTGAATCGTTTCCGACTGTCTCAAGGATCACCAATCCGCGAAAGATGCTCGCAAGTCCCCGAATACTACGATCCTCGGATCGAAATCTCGAGAACACGCGACCTCGAAAGCGTGCTCGAAAATGTCAACGAAACGCTCGCCCGGATACCGGAACGGCAAACATGCGGAACAAAACTTGGAACGGAATAGCAACAAGCAATGCACAGTGCAATTGGGAGCGAATCTGCGAGACGAAGCAGGGGGAAAATACCTGAAACCGAAATATCGATTTCTAACGGTACTCCAGAGAACAAAACGGGCGAGCGGGAACGTTATCGAAATCGATTTAATTACCGAAGCCATTACGATAATTACTCGAGAAGATGCACTTTTTTCACGCGTGATTTCGCGCGGCGGCGTAACACGATCAGTGCGAGCGATGAAATTGCGCGTTCCGAGGGGAAATAATTTCATTTTGATATCAAAGATGGGTGAATTTCGTTGGATTACTCGCAAGTTACGCCGGTGGAGAAATGATGTAGCGCGATAATTGCAGGCATTGCATCGTTCGTCCAGACGTAATTTTTCATCGATGTCTTGATTAAAAAAAAAAAAAAAAGAGAAAGAAAAAAAAAGAGAGGAAAAGAAAAAAAAATCATGCCACGGATAATTAAATGACGAGCTTTTATCGAGGACGTCCGTCACGAGTCGCATGCCGGTGCGGCACGCCATCCGGCTGGCCGACCGCAAATTTATTGCGTTCTGTTTATTTTCCTTGATAACGTCCTCCATTTTATATGGATGGTGGCGAAGGTGTAAGTCGGGCCGCTATGCGCATCGTATATCATAAATTTCGAAAAAATCGAATTCGACGGTATTATCTAAACTGGGGCAAAATGCTGCCAGCGCCGATGCGCGCGATGATTAACGTGAAACGTATTATTCAGATTTTCGTGTTGCGATATGCACATTGTGCGGATGATAATTAATAAAGCGGCGTAGCTGGAGCGAGACGCGTAAATTGGATGGGGGAGATGCGATGCGAAACTTCAGTGTTGCAGTCGATCCGGGACGACTCCGTTGATGTTTTTCTCTTCTTCTTCTTTTTTTCTTTTTTTTTCCCAGAGGCAACGAGGAATCGGCAACGTTAGTTGCGAATTAACGTCGCAATGAGGCTGCGCTCCGCGCCTCCTGGCATTTCCAGATGAAATTTCGTTGCACGTTCCCTTCCTTTCTTCGCTCGGAATCTCCACTTGGAATCTCTTCCGGGAGAAAACTAAAGCTAACAACCTCGTTTCTCGGCGTGACGAGCTGAATCGATGGAGTTGGATGTGGCCTCGAGTCGTTAAAGAAGGATTACGAACAAACGGGAAGAAAAGGAAGGCAAGGAAGGTGAAAGGTAGAGGGAAGGAAGGCCGAACGAAAGACGAGGAAAGCGGTTTCTCAATTCCTCGTACCTATCGATTTCCACGTCGTTACAATAACAGGTGGTGTCTGACTTTGCCCCGCAGGGCGAAACCCTCTTTTCTTTCGTTGGCACGCTCACGCCACGCAACTGCGTCTTTCATCTAACGGAACTTTGACGTTCGCGGAACTACTACCACGCTCTCATGGAACAACCCATTTTGCCGCGGTGTTCGATCTTAGCATCCATCCTCTCTCCTCCACTGTCAGTGATGGAACTTTTCTCTCTCCGCGCCTCAGCTTCCAGTCTCGATTCCATTTCGTCGCTCGACCTCGACGACGTCGTTCCCGCTCATCTCCATCTCAAGATCGCAGGAGCGACAGCCAACAAGCATACCTATACTCATGGTTAGGCAAACTTTCCTCTGATTCCATCTCGAGCCTGCTCTAGAGAAACTCCGACACGGCTGTCGACTAATTTAATTCCTGCGGCCCGTTAACCAGCTAATTCCGTCTTTTCTGCCTCTGGTTTTACTACTTGTGCCTTCTCGGCCATCGCATCGCCATCATCGTCGTCCGACATTGTCGTAGCCAGAGCCTCGTCCTCGATGTCGCCTCGTCAGAGCTGTGAATTTTCCTCTTAGCTTCTTCGTTCCAGATCTCTAGTCGTTCCTTTCGCTTTCTCTTTCGCCTTTTACTATCCCTCTTTTCGCTTTTCGACGACTAACGGAAAACGCGCAAAACGCTTAATTACTCTTCTTGTCCGTCCCTTTGAGCGTTTGGGCCACGTTTCTCGTGTTTAGTTCGCTGAATTTTCTAGACAGCCATACTTTGCCGATTAAGCTAACTTTTAAAGCGTCGAATATTCGCGACTCGGAACGTTCCGTTTTCTTTTTTTCTTCTTCTTCAAAACCTCGAAATGGCGAGATCTTTCGACATTTAAGCGAAGAAAGTTTGGAGGAGGAGAGACGAGCCGCCAGCTTGTGAAAAAATTCTGTCGGAGGAGCGCGCGGTCCCTTGCATCGAAGCGCACAGAGCGTCGTGTATATGTGGGTTTTGATGAAAAATCCAAGTTCGATCACCAGGACGACTTAAACCAGTGAATTTTTATATGCTAGGGACAACGGTGGCGAAGAAAGAGAAGACGAGAGCAAAGAACACGTGATGAGAAGGAAGAAAAAATTGGCGATTTTGGGCATACGTTTGTAAAATATTTTACGTTCGAGGAAAGTAATTGTGGTAAGTTTACTATACGTGACACGGGCTCGTAAAAGAGATTCGTGCTCGACAGGCGACTCTTGTCCGACTCTTGTCTTCTGCAATGCGAGAAATAGTGCGCTTAGACCAAACGAACGAATTTTCTTTCGTTCCTGCTTCCTTCTATTTCGACAAATTACATTTATATTAAATTGTTACATTTTGTCGAACGAATCGAACCGGTAAACGCGAGAAATAGTGCGTTCTGACCAAATGAATGAGTTTTAGTTCGTCCCTTCATTTTGACGAAATATTTATATTAAATTGTTACGATCTGCCATTGTGGAAATCACATTACGCTGTAATAACGTCACCACGATCATTAAACGCGGAAAATCACATTACGCAGTAACATCGCTAGTGTTAGTGCACTATTAAATCCGTTAGGTTCTGTATATGTTATACAATTTGCTTATTACATATTATTGTATTATTGTGCGTGCGTGTGTGTTTGTATATGCAATATTATTAGATATTGAAACGAGCGAAGGACTCAAACGAACGAAGAAATTGACGCATTAAATTGAAAATCGAACGATAAAAAGATTCCTACTGATCACTAATATATATATATATTAGTGAATGTAATGATTGGTTGGAATCTTTTTCTGGTTCGATCTTCAATCTGACGCGTCAATTTCTTCGCTCGTTTCAATATCTAATATTGCATACATACAGCAAGAAGTATGACTAAACACGATATAATGATGAAAAATTATAACTTTGCGAAGAAAAATCATATAACAATCTATTGGATTTTAAACCGTAAAACTTTACAACGAGCTTTTATAATATACTGTACAATTTTTATTGAACTTTGATCAAACGACAAAAATTCAAGAAAACTTTTAACATTTCACTGTGTAATTCTAATGTTCAGAGATCAATAAACTGGCGAAAGAAAATCATACTCTAAAGTATTTTAAAGAGTAGTTATAAAGAGGAAATTTTCATCTTCCTGATAAAGCTAGTCATGAAGAAGTTTCTTAATGTTTTTGGAAACGTTTTTATAATTTTCCAAAGTAAAAGTATCTATATTTTTCTATTTCACATGATAAGAAACATCTTTGAAAAAAAAAGAAAAAATGGACTTAGGACAGTCAAAGTAAATGCTTCAAAATGAGACCAAATAAATTGTTACATGACTTTTTTTTATGAAATTATAATAATTTAAGATGGCGATAATTTTGTATGTAATTGTTATATGTTTAGTTATTTTCTTTATCATGCGCGATTCTGATCATTATTGTGATTATTTCATTATTGTAACAAGAATCGCTTTTCTTAACTTTAATTAAAATTATATTAAATTAACAATAAATTAAAATCATGCTAAATTACAAAAAGTACTTTCGCCCATAAATTGAGAAATAAAATTTTAACATAAACAGTAATGATCACGTAATTTAACAGGAATAACTATTACGTTATATTAGCACTTATAACATCCTATAGCAGTTAGTAGTTAGCAGTATTACGTTACATAATTTCTTTTTTTACAAACTTATAAAAATTTAAAATAATGACAATTTTTCATCGTCATGTATATGATTAAAAATTAAAAATTAAAATTAAATTAAACCAATGATAAATTAAAATTGACTAAGTTACAAATTAATTAACTAAATTATAAAAATAACGGACTCCCGCCGGTAAATCGGAAAGTGAAGAAATTCATGCTCGTTTAATACGAACGGTAGTAGTTCGTGTAATTCGAACGAATGAGCATATATATATATCAGTTATTATACGTTCTTCATAAATTTGGCCCTTCGTTTGTAAAATCGAGCAAGCATTCTTCCAGCATTCCGACAGGTTCGGCGAATAATTCACCGAGCGTAAACGAACGCTCGTTTGAATTTAAATATTCTCGGAACGGAGCCGTTCTCCCATTTAATCTAAACACACCACTCGCCGCGGAACACATAACGCGTTCGCTCCGATTCATAAAATATTTTGCAAACTTTAAGGATTAAGGACGAACGGTCCGCGGCATTCTGCCCTGTTCTCCCCCACCCCAACAAACCGCTGGTTTCGCCGTTAATTCGTTTCCAAATATCTCGTTGCTGCGATAATCCGCGACTAATAATCGCGTGGAAATGGTGTGCTTGGATTATATTAAAGCACTCTCGGTTCTCCCAACTTTGAACAAAAAGTTTCGTTTCTCGTTAATGGGATTAGTACACGAACCCGGGTTCGATACCGGTCCAGTTCTCTTCGAGCTCACGATTACACCCTTCGACGATTACTTCCCTGGAAACTTTTGATTCGCGAAAGGCGAGTATTTGATCGAGTGGCGGAATGTTAACAAATAATCGAAGATCGAATTCGACGTATATTCCGACACATGGTGCTCGGCTTGTCCGAGAAACATGAACAAAATTCAAATTTGTTAGTCACTCGTTATTCGATACGAACAGACTAGTTTCAAAGAAAATTCCCCATTCATACAGCACGTACAAATTGATCACTTTTAAATCTGTTATTCGCGAAATTATTAGCGCAATTGATTAATTTTAAAAGTATTTTGAGTTCGAATCTTCTTTTTTCGTATCAAACGAATATACTTGCTAACACTTTCGCTACTGGTATTATTCTTACGTCTTTGTTACATACATAAGCAAATGTAATCAATATGAAACATAGAAAGTATTAACTATATAATCTCACGAAATAAATATCAGACGAAGCAATGTATTTTTTAAGTTGTGAATTTTGTCCTTACCAGAGAAACGGATGTAGCCTCAAATTATCATTTATTTAAAGTGGTCGACGAGCCGTTTAAAACGTCTAAAAAGGCTGAAGAAACCAAAACTCAAAAACTGCTATTTCTTTTTACAAAGAAAATTCGAAAGTTGCCCGATGGATGGGATAAATGTAGATAAATTGATGGAAATTACTCCTCGGACTAAAATAAACTTCTTTTTTCGATTTCGCCCACGTTTTTCGAGCAAATTGGTCATCGTGCCCGCAAAACGTGAAGCGAGAACGACCGTGGCCCAGCTCGAACGTTAGAATGACAGAGACAGAGAGAGAGAGAGAGAGAGAGAGAGAGAGGTCGGAAGAGGACCAAGAACGAACTTGGGTACCGGGGAATGAATTCAAAAACGAAGGAAAAACCTAATAATAGAGTCTTCCCTTTCCGTGGTTGCTGCGATGGCGGCAATAATGGACGTCCCGGTATACGCCTGTGATCCGAGGTCGAGGAAAATTGGATTCGAAATCGAATTTATTCGATTTTATTTGTCAGAGACGATGAAAACCTAAATTCGATGGAGTTCTCCCTCCCTCCCTCTCTCTCTCTCTCTCTCTCGTTTTATATTCTCTCTGTCTTTCTCTGTCAGATGAGAAGGGAGAAACGTTTCTCCGTCTGTATCAATTTCCCGCACTGTTTTCTACATTTTCGATGTGTGGTCACGCTTTCGAGGAGACGAGAATCGACATGAAACGGCGGTTCCGCCAGCATTGGTTTTATAGGACGGACCTTCGACCAAGATGGAGAATTTATATTCGGGCTCTTAACATCGCTGACCGATCGCTTTACCATTGTTACATTTCTACCATTTAATTGTTGCTACCGACGCGAGTCTTTTGACGTTTCCTGTCCAGATGAATTTCTGCGCGATGGCCAGTCGCTTTGCAGTCACGGACGAGATATCTTGCGGCGCGATACTATTTTTACGATATCGCAAACGAGTTATTCTGCGATATTATGTCGGTCGTGGCGATTATTAAAACGACAAAAGTCCTAATTTGAAGAGAAGTCAATTCAAACGAGTATTAACACTAGGACCACCAAAATTGGTTAAAACCATAAAATTTGTATAAACCAATTTATAATTTTCTATGGAAATATTTATTACAGTGTATTTTTAGATATTCGAGTGATTTTTAATAAAATACATTAATAGAAGCTTGTGCTCTTTATTATATTATGAACTTTTTCTTGTTTTGCACTTTAATTCCTTTGCTACAAATATTCTACTTTAGTTGTTGGTAGTTCCAGTGTTAAAACCTTAAGTGAAGTCATAGATGACTTACAATTAGTTGTAATCTATACGAATTCATGCATTCGCAAGAAGTTCGTATAAATGTTCGTTTTTTTGCGAACGACTATATCACGTGTAATTGAAGTATGTACAATAACTGACTGACCCATCCCCGCTGGCGTGGTGATTTTTCAACAATAGAAATTTACATTCGAACAAGCGGATTCAACAAACGAGGGATCGTTTAATCGGATAACGATTAAAACGTAACTCGAATAAGCGTAATTCTATTGTGTGTACGCGTTAATGGGGGGAGGGGAGCAAAGGGAAGTGACGTTGTTCGAGTTTAACGAGACAGCGTAATTCTCGCGCTCGATAAATCGAAGAACGGCGAAGCGCACCAAGGAAAAGAGAACGGAACGTTCCTAGGGAACGTTCGATGATACGTACATACATGCATACATACCCAGGAACGCGGACCTTGATTCGCGTGTTTTGTGGAAAGTACATGTTAGAGAAAGAGAAGGAAAAATGGAATAAAAAAAAAGAAAGAAAAGAAGGAAAAAAAGGAAGGGGGGCGGAAAAATTGTCCAGACGAGGTTGAAACGAGCGACGTTCACCGACGTGTTCGTTTGGCATGAATAATGTAGTTTCTGGCACGAACGGGTAAAGCGAAGAACGAAAAAAGAGAGAATAAGAGAGAAAGGTAGTACGGTCGTTGCCGCCACTACTGGCGCTCGACGAACGCTACAGTATAATAGTAGCCAGGGCATAAAGGATGCGGGGAAGAGTGCGAGTGAGCCAAGAGGGAAGGACTTTGATCTTTTGTAACCGTCGAATTTACGTTGAAAAGTTGGTAAATGCCGGGATACAAAGGCCCTCCGACAGTTACCTTCTCGAGAACGGTTCAAGAGATCGGTGCTCCAGCCACTTCGGTAAACACTTTATTTCGCACGTTCGATCGCTAATTAAATCTAGCCGAAACAAATATCCTTGGGGGTTGGCCATCTCATCAGTAGTCGGTTTGTCTAAAAATCCGCACAAAATTGGTATCTTTATTCGTTATTCTGTATCATTTGTTGACAAAGAAACCAGTCTTACAATTAGGGGTACAAGTTTCACTTTTCATACAAGTGTAAAGAAAATCAGTAGTACATAAAATTCACATTAAAAACATAAACAAAAGATCCTTCTAGGAACTGTAAGATCCCTAGAAGAGATAACGATGCTACCTGAAGACTATAAATGACATTTGGAAGTAAAGACACACAAAAGTATTAAAGACACAATTCTAATTTATGTTTGGTATGGTATTACAATTTAATTTATGTTTGTGCATTTTAATCTGGGAAATAATTTCCGTCAATTTTGTGTATTTCTTCATGAGGATTGATGGAATGATCGTTTTTATTCATAGTTGAGTATTATTTCTACCATTTATTACAGTATTTATACGACAGATTATTATATAGTGATATAAATATTGCACTAGGAAATTTCAAGTATATTTCCCATGAAACGAGGATGATCAAATGCTTATAGCGTTACTTGAAAAAGCTATGAAGAATGTCTTAATTTTAAGCAAAACAAAGCTCGTACTATAATGTGTAATATATTATAATATATAATACTTTGATAGACAAAGATGGTAATTCATAAATAGATTGTTGATTTTTATGCACGTTTTATGTAAATTGGAAATTGCAGAAATAATGTGCAAAAATACGCAGAATATCCAAAAAGTATAGAGTATGTTGTAGTAGTGTGATAGACAAAACAAATTTCTATTTAAAATTCATTTCTTTGGTTACATTTAGAGAAGTGCACAAAAATTTACAGTTTATTATTTAAATAAATTTCTTAAACTCTGATGATTGATTTCGAACTGGAATATGTTTTGAAAGAATTATTGCTAAAATACTAACATTAACAAAAAATTATGTACATGTGGGTAGAACTTATATTTAGTAATACATTGTTTCTTATTAATAATAAAACAGTGAAACCTCAAGCAACAATTCTTTTGAGAGGAAGATGTAGAAAATCTTGCAGTATATCTGATTTAGAATGAAACATGTAGATTAATTTGGAAACACGAAATAGATGCAAAAGAGAATATTCAAGAGAAATTGTAAGAACATTCTACTACAACAAATACTATAAATATATTTCAGGATGATTAAAGACAAATTTCTATTTTTACATGGTCTAATTGTAAAAAGAAAGAATACGGAGTAGAGCAATAAAAATAGTCGCGTATTATCATTTTTCGATCCATGAAACATAGAAATCTTGTATTAAATAAAATCGAATGTTTCCTTACATCTTCCATTCTTACGTCCACGCGATGTTAAAATATCGTGTAACGTGTACATAATGATATTTGTTGGAAATTGCGTGACATTTTCAACTAGATTTGAAACAATGGAAGTACTTTTGACTCGTACTTTTTGAATATCTCGTGAAATCACATGCCATTACGATTCTGCAAATTTTGGGAAAAAAAACATGTTTTCAATTTCCAGGAAAATCGACTGATCGAGATTGCGATTGATCGTAAAAACACAGACAACAAATGTTGCGGGGATACTCCGTGAAATGCACGGGGTAAAGGGAAAAATAGGAACTGGGCAACCGGCTGGTGTGCGTTGCTGCAACCGATGTAACAACCAGCAGTCAGGCAACTCGTGTGCGGGACGATGTTACGTGAAAAGCCAGTGTTTGCATTGCCGCGTCAGCTGGTCCGTTACCGCTGATAGCTACCCCCGGTTCCGTAGACATCGTTATAATGGGACGCGTCACAGTGCCTTTATGTCTTTCGTGATATCGGAAGCATCTCTCCTTGTTCGAACTCGCTTCGTTCTCGATTCTCTCAGAGAATAAGACCCCGTCCATTTCCTTTTCAAGGAAGGCATCGTCAGCATGAAGGTGTTTAAAACGCTATTCGAGCGTTTAAAATGATCGAAAGTCTAGATCTAAAAATCTAACATGTTCGCTACCACTGTGGTCATCGGTGACCGACGATCTTTCTATTTCAAAATGATCAAGATAAGATGAATATCATTGACGATGAAATTTTAGTTAGATAATATCGTGAAATTTTATCACAAATTTAGTGATCTGAATATATTTACGTTGATGTATGTACATAATTTCTCACGAAAATATTCGAATACTTACAGGAACAGATTTTTAATTCAACTAAATAGCAACGAACTGATAATCTTTTTCTCATTGTGAATAAATGAAATTCTATTGAACGGATTGAATGATTGAATGATCTTCTGATATAGGTACTGTCACTTTTCTTTCTTATTTCTTTCTTATTGTATGAAAGAATTAATATCCTTTGGCAATTAATAAATAATTAAATAAATAAGTACAAAAATTACAAATTATTAAGTAGAGAAAATAAATAAATACAAAAATTACAAATTATTGAAATTAAGTAGAGAAAAATTGAATATTCTCTTGCATAAGCAAAATATGTAAATTTTACGAATCTGCGATATAAAATGTTGCAATGGTCTGCATTCAAGGATTAACATGATATGAAGTATGATACAATAAATATTATACAGAACATACTCTTTGATATAGGTATTTAATCAATATAGTTATCCTTTCGAACCTCTAGTAAGTAAACCAATTATTTTATTATTGATTTTAGGATTATCTGTACGATACTCTGGTATGAACTAAACATTCAAAGGGTTAATTTCATTGCTGTTACTATGAATTGCCACGGTCTAAATCTCTTGTTAATATCTGTACGATACGTACTAGTGCATACGAAATGTCGTTATTTGATAATTAATATTTATTGACAACTATTGACAATGTTGTTCATTTCAATTATGAAATTTGCAAAATTTACGAAAACTTATATTACAATTTATACTGTATCACATGTTATAATTTACAATTATTATAATTGAGAAACTTCTTTGAGGCTTCCATTTAAATAAAAATCAATTTTTACGCAATGCCTCTTTTCCAAAAAGAATGCTTGAAACAAGAATCTGTTATTTCGAATCTCTGGATTAAATGCAATATGTTGCAATGAGATCATTTGCCACTAAGTTTTCATTCGAAGAACATTTCATATGCAGCGGAACAATACCGAAAGCAGGAAAAATATCTCGATTCAATTCGAGCGAACCGATTCTACTCGTAGCATTATTATTTATAATTACGTGCAATTCCTAACTCTTGACTCGAATTTTGTAGCTCGACGAAAAATGGCATTCTAGAGAAGAAAGAGAGAGAGAGAGAGAGAGAGAGCTGGAATGTGCTTTATTAATAATTCGTGGGTTCAAAGAGGAACATTTTTGGGCGAGAAAAAAAAAATAACTGGAGATTTTCTCCTCGTCTTCGGGCGAACGTAACAAAAAACACGTTAAACCGCTTAGCGGCATATTTTCGGCGATCGTTTACGGATAATATTATTTCATCCGTTATCCGGACATTCACGCCGATGTGCTCCGAGTCTCTCTTTCGGTGAGGTTTCTCTCGAGCGGAGAGCCGAGTCGTGTTTCATATTCTTCGACGAGCAAATTCATTGGCTCGGTAAACCGGATCTCGAAATTGCGGTTTATTTCGCGTTATTCCACTGCTGGAAATACAGCTGGAAATACAGCTGGAGATACAGCTGGTTTGTGTGACTTCGCGATCCGACGATAAATGACCACGAAACGCTCGAGTTTTCGGCAGTTCATCAGTTCATCCGCTTGGCATGAAGGCTCAGGCCCCGTCAACTTTCCGAGAGTTTGTCGACCGAACACATGCGCGACAGCTCGCCGGATGAACTATTGCGCCTGACGATTGTTTGAAATGTTTGTCGGTGGATTTTATCGAGGAGCAGTGGCGCGGCTGTATTTAATCCTCTTCGTTTGAATCGCCTAGACCGCAACCGCATCCGCAACCACGATCTTACGATCTTACGAGCATTGAATATCTGTCTATGAGTAGGAACGTCAAGGTACTTGTATGTGTTCCTTTCAAGCAGCAGGAACTACTAGGAACTATACGGACACTTCTTTTTCGACTGATGGACATCAATTAGAAGAAAGCTCCCTAATTTGGAGCCAATTAAGAAAACAAATCGGAAATGTGGTTCGTGGTTTTAAATAAAATAACTTGAGGGCAAACATTATGTGACTAATTAGCAGAAAAAATATTTTCGGAATAGCGTGTCTGAATTAGGAAATCTAACTAGAGATATATTGTATAAAGAACATAATAGTTGTATAAATTAAATTTCAATATTCAGTGAAACCATCTTTAATTCTATGCTATTCACGCTGTACACTGATTTTATATATACGTATATATGAATGAATGAATTAATGTACAAGTATCTTGTAGCTTCCACACCTATAAGTAGATTTTCACTATGGTTTCAGATTTTACCGATATAATTATCATTTCCATTATTATTTTATTTATAATTTCCAATATAATTGGTTTCACATTTTATCAATATAATTATAATTATAATTACCGACATAATTATTATAAATCTCTTGTAACAATTTTTAAATGTTCCATCTAACGCATCATCTCTGTATCGAAATAACAATAATAAATAATGTATTACACTTGTGTCAAAATACCATAACATTTTGTAAGAAAAATATGTCAAATTAATCCAAGGAACGAACGAACGGCTATTCCACAACGCGACATACGATATTCAATAACGTTTTTCAACGTGTGTCATAATCAGCGAGTCTTTTTCCGTAGCACGTGACTCGCGCCAGCCGAGCGAATTCTGTTTTATTAATTCGCGTAACTCTTATTGCCGCGATGTAGCGCAGGCAATCCTCGAATCCCGGCTTCGACAAACTTCCGACAAATTGAACACGATCATTCGGTTACAACGATCCCTCTTGTTAAAGCAACCGCGAAATATTATCCGGTAACTCGATAACACCGTCTCCAGTCAATTTCCACGCGCTCACAAGCTGAAATTGTGTTTCTAGTTGTTCGCGAACGACCTGAAATTTCGAACGAACATTCGAAATACATATATATATAATGTATGACGGAACGGCGCCGCGTCGAAAACCACCCCGTTCGCCCGCAGTTTGCCAATCGCAGCCGAGCACCGGCGCGCCGGAAGTCGAAGTTTATTCAAGTCTGTGGCACGTGAAGCCCGCGCCGCGGTCCACCCTCGTTTTTCAGGTGCACGGAACCAGCAGGCATTGCGAAACCCCCTCATTGAAATGTCGAGTACGCGCGAAATAAGCAAATACTTCGTTTCCGATAGTACCGGGGAGATGTGTTGAAGGGGACGAGAGTAAAGAAAAAGAAAAAAAAATAAAATAAAATAGAAAGTCGGTGGACGGTTCGATTTTACCGAAGACCGTCGAAGATTCCCGCCGAGAGGAGGACGAACATACGTTTGGTGAACCCTCGAGGGAGAGGAAGAGGAAAATGAAAGAAAAGAAAACTCTCGACGACGTGGGATTTGATCGAAGAAGCTTTGTTTTTCCAGTGACGAGCCGAGAGAAAGAGAGGGAGTTGTCGCGCGCGTCTTTCATTTTGAACGAAAATATCGGCAGCGACGTGTCGAAATCCTTACAATAGTGTTTTCTCTGTCGACACGAAGAGGAAGAGGGAAGCTTCTTCTTTCCATATCTCGCGAATACTCTTGTCCTTTGGTGAGAATTTTTGCGATACGGTGCGCTCGGGAACACGTTTCGGATCGACGGTGTTTCTCGAAAACACCGAAAATTCCCTATTCGACACGCGAAACAAGATTTCTCGAATCTACCGACGGAGGTTTCAACTTCACCATCATGGTTTCATCGGAGTGCGCTCTTTGCGCGCACGCTGCACAGATTCATCCTTCGCGCTTGATGAGTCCTTTCAAACGAAATGAGAAGGGATTAAACGAAACGAATCTCTGAGTGAAAAGAGCGCGCGTGTACGCACCGCCTTTTCCACGCCGCTGTGTGTATGTGTGTGTGTGCATCCGTGCATTCGAGCGCGCCATTGAATCTCGTTTTTTCCCCCTGCCCTTCCCGAAAAAGAGGGAAACTCTTGAAAAGGAATAAAAGTTCGGTGATTAGAAAGCATGAAATCATTCGCGGATAAAATCGCCCAGTTAATCGGCAGTTCGTTTCCTTCGTTTCCTTCGACGTGCTTTTTCTCCACCCGCCAATTAAAATCTGCTCGAGAGATCTTTCGCGACGGACTCTCTTTTTTTCCTTTTTCTTTTTCTTTCCTTCTTTTCTTTTTTTAATTCGTCGATCAATCGCACTGATTTTCGCACAGTTTCGCCTCGCGTTGATAACGTGTCGGTGCACACGCAAACGTGCGCGCGCGGCCATCTCTTTCGGTCATTAGGTTCGTTTCATTCACCTATCCGATTTCAATTAGGCTAATGATTTCGAGGGAGATACATCATTTATGTCGGCTGCTTTTTGGCTCCGTGCATTTGCTGGATTGGATTTACCGAAAGTTTTTCAGACTGCACGTTCGAATTTCGACGCGAGTCGTCGTCCCTGTCGATGGCTCGCGCCAACTTCGAAACTAGAGGTCGCGGTTTTTTGAATTAACACGTCTGAGACAAATGGAAACCAGAGTTCGACAGTTTCACGCGTATCCACTCAGAAATATCAATGTAAAAAATACTGAAATAATCGTTCAAAAATATTAATATAAAGACAAAAATATTTATTAATCCTTCAAAGACGATACCTGATGTTGATAATCTTCATTTGAATTACATTGATAATAACTAGATTCTTCATAGATTTAAATTGCATTAATAATAATTAGATAAGGTTGATAATAAGTTTTGTAGCTTTAAATTTTTGGGGCGATAAATAATCGCGTGTTGATGTGAAATTTTGTATTGTACAACTTCTGATCGGTACAGCATACGAATATCGTCTCTAAAGAATTAAAGTAATAAAATTTTGAAGTACATGTATCATAAGATTTCTAAAGATAGTTTCTATATAGATAAGTTTTTACAAATAACAGCCGTTTCAAGAATTGTAAAACGTGAAAGTGTTAAAAACGCTCTGAAATTTATAATGATATGTTCTGATATGTTCTGCACACGTCGATACAAAAAAAAGTATAAAAAAAAGAATAATTTATTTCTCTAGATTGTGAAATTGAAACCCGACAATAAAATCTTGTACAACTTTTAGACAGACCATTAATAAAAGAAAAACAGCACTGTTCCAGAAATTTCTGAGTTTCTGAGTTTATCTTTATAAATTTAGGATCTTTTAACTGGGAAAATATTTCATATTTCATATTATACATAACACATATTTGTGTGTATATATTATACATACATATATTACACATGTATATATTATACATACATATTTCATATTATACATCATATTATTCATATACACATTATACAGAAATATTATACATATTATACATATTATACAGAAATCACGAAAATCTGCCAGACTCATATATTATGTGATAAATAATCACGTGCTGATGTGAATAATCGAATTGTGTGATCGATTATTCGTATAATCGAATGATAATGATCATCGTGATCTAGCCACCGATCTTCTTACTTTCTATATGTTGCGGAATATCTGTCAGAAATATTCTCTCTCGAGTTGAAACTAAAACGATAAGGAAATATAAGAGCAGCGGAAAGGAAAGGAAAAAAGTAAGCGAACGAGCGGTCGAACGCGCGTCGCGTCGTGACGACTAGAACGCGGACAATGCAGAGTGCAATGAGCAGCTCGACTCTTACCAGCGGAATAGACAAAAGCCCGGAAAGAATTAATGGCCAGTGGGGATGGGGTTTCGCGCTGTTTCAAACTGAGGCTCACGGTGGTCAAAAACTAGGCGTATTCACAGCGTTAACTCACCGTTTTCAATTCTCTCTCTCTCTCTCTCTCTCTCTCTCTCTCTCTCTCTCTCTCATTCCACTTTTTTATCCTCTTTGGTGAGTTCTCCTCGCCTCGCCTTGCCTCGCTTCGCCTCGCCTTCGATCTATCAGTTGTTGTAAACAAGTTGGCATGCTCCGAAAAAAATCGCCCGTCCAGAAGGAGAAAAAAACAGGTAACGGATGGTAGCTGATAGGTAGTAGTTCTCTTCCCGAGAGAGAGAGAGAGAGAGAGAGAGAGAGGAAAGTGAAATTGCGAAACACCAAACGCGGACGAACGAAGCGCGTCGAGGGGAGAGGTGATTCATAGAATATCGAGACCATCCTATCGATTCCTCTCTTTATCTTCTCCAACTCTCCGAAGTCTTCGATTTTCGTCTCTCCGTCCCTTTCGATAAAAAAGATCTTGCCAGTGAATCTACGACCCCGGCAACCGTGGGAATTAAGTAATTCCGTTTTGACAGCCGACAGTTTACCCCATCATCTTCCTTCCCTTTATCCTCCTATAACCATGCCCGGCGATTTAAACCAAGTGAAAGCGATTTATTGGAGAAAGAGTCCGCTGAATTGACGGGATCGACGCACGATTAAGAAAACAAAAGTAGAGGAGGGAAATCGGCAATGGAGGTCAGTGTTGTTTCACAGCGGATCGATCGAAATGAAACCGACGAGGCTGCCAGTGTAAATATATAGGCGCGATACGATATAATAATATATCGCGATTCAACTAGAAGTTCGTCCGGGATTTCTACGGATTAGTACAAGCAATAGATTTCCTACGTTACTGACCGCTTTGTGACCTATAAATTATGTATCATTTTGTTTCCAGAGAGCTTTCCTCTGGAGATAAAAGAGAGAGAGAGAGAGAGAAGCGAAACTTCACGTTGGAATAAATCCATATTTTATCTCTCTTATTGATTTAAAGATGGAAGATCTGAAAGTGCATTTTCGCCAAAACTCAAATGCTTTGTTATTTTTAGAAGGGACGAAAGTGTTAAAAAGATATATAAATAAAAGATGATGTGACAACGAGGCTGTGATTGATGGGATATTTCGAAAATGCTTGGCGAAATTTAAAACAGGGGATTCCTCTTTGGCGACCCTCGCGCTCGCATAAATCTTCCGCATTTAGACGATGATGTAGCGTTAATTGTATTGCTGCCGTAGTGATAGCTGAAATATTAAAGATCTCAGAAACTCCGAACAAACTTCTGATTCAATCTGATAATGTAACGATGTAATGATGAAATTAAATAACCGAAAAGAAGAAGAAATTGAAAAATTGTACCGCAGGCTCTCTTTGTCTCTTCATTGCGATGAAAACCGTTTGAAAATATTCTTCACAAACGAGAAAGCTATTGTATTAAGAATATAGCTCCGTATTTGGATAATTTACTAAACTAAAAAACAGAACAAAAAAAAAAAATTAAAAATCAGATACTATTTTAAACGTGCAATAATTTATAGTGATCTGTTGTAAAACCATCGTCTTTATTACTTATTACTCCTTTTCATATCAAGTGAAAGATCACATTTTGTATCAACAAACTTAATATGCAAGTGCAGTTGCAAACTTTTTAATTTTTCTTCTCTGAACGATGGGGAACACATTACGGCGCATTCAGACTTAACTAATGCTTATTCGCTTCTCACTTTGATCACATTCACGTTCAGCTATTACGCTAAACAAGTATTAATGCTCGTTTATTACGCTAAACGATACGAATTCCAGCGTGAATTCGATTCAAATGGAAAGCGGGCAAGCGTCCGTTCGTTCGGTCTGTACGCGCCATTATGCTAATAACCGGCATACTGCTCCAGACAACTCTACAATAACGATAACGATCATTCTCTCGCTATCATCCGTTCTTACGTTTAATACGTTAAATTATACGCGACACTCGATCAACCGGAACGAAGGAGATCTCGACCAAGTTCGATGATCGTCGATTTCGCGATGACATCCACTCGATTTCCGTCTTTCCGCGCGCTTCTCCTTTTAAATTTCTTCGCGTTTTTCTGACGTGATAAGATGAAGCGACCAGGAGGAAAAGTGAATTAACCGTCGAAGGGCAAGGAAAAAGGAGAAAAAGGGGGATAGAAAAAAAGAAAGAAAAGTTTGCAAACGAGGTTTACCCAACTGCGTCGTTGATGAACGATAGTAACGCCTTTTTATCCTCGTAGGAAATATAGGGGTTGTCCGAGAATTCTGTGCGAAAAAATAACGAAAGCACCATTTTTCTTTTCTTTCTTTTTTTTTTTTAATCAAATTTATTTCTCAATTTATTACCCATTTCTTACTTTTTTTTGATTATTTAATTCCATCTATGTAATATTTAACGCTTTAGTCATTCGATGCAGTATTTTTTTTCCCGAGAAAATCTTGCAAAAATTTGCGCATTGAACGAAGAGATTGCTGAAATGAACGCTTATTTTGCAGGATTAAA
The DNA here is from genome assembly GCA_032399595.1 of Tetragonula carbonaria. NCBI lineage: Eukaryota > Metazoa > Arthropoda > Insecta > Hymenoptera > Apidae > Tetragonula > Tetragonula carbonaria. The sequence continues at coordinate 262,114 of JAUCRC010000012.1, read as the reverse complement.
TGTAATACGGATTAAAAGATAGGAAAACATTGTACCGAGATAAAAAGTGACTACATTAAGAAATAAATTTGATTTTCTTTCTTCCTTCTCCAAAAAAGAAAAAAAAAACGATGCCTTTTTTATTCTTGCACGAAAATACGGACGGAAGCGCGACGAATGCTTTTGTTCCTCGTACGCTTTTGTAACTCGTTGTCCGTCGAAACATTAAGCCAATTATGTCGAAGCTTGATTCTCGAGAACATTTTGATGTAGTTCGTGCAAATTCGCGGATCGAAGTTTTAATTCCAATTTATTGGCTCTTTTACAACGATTACATAATGCAATTTGAGAAAAGGAAAACGATCTTTGATTTAGAGTAATTGAATGATCGCAATAATGAACGATGTATATGATATTAGATATTAAAATGAGGACTCAAGCAAGCGGAGAAATTGATTTTCTAAATTATTTACGCTCGAATCGAGGAAAGAAGTGCAAGTATAATTACCGTGTTCAATAGCCAACTTGCAGGATTTTGTAATGAGATCAGTTCAATTAAACCTAGAGTAAGAAAGAAAGCAAATGAGGAAACTGCCTGACCTGATGTGGTGCAAATTAACTGAGCACTTAAAAGACACAATTGGCTATATCTTTAAGAATTTAAACAAGAAGACCAAGTCATGCATGTTTCTTCTATTTTCCGGTGAGCGAAGTCTAAAACGATCTATTATCGGTCTATAATTGTGGTCATCGGATGACAAGAGTAGCATGACCATGTCCAGCGAATGAATAATGAACACTTGAACTAAGCTGTGTTCTCTCTATGAACGAACACTAATTCTCTTTTGGAAGATTCAGGCTTGTTCAATTTTTACAAACATTTCATTTCCATTATTCAATGGCGTGAGTATATTTTCGTGTAGTACCATCATTAGGAATTTGATGACTCTGAATTTGTTAACTAGGATTAAGACGATTATTCATTCGTTGATATTTATTGATTATTTATTTCTCAGCCAACGAATACGTAACAAGATTGATAAATTCTTAGAAATTTTTTATTATATTTCTCGTTAAAGGGAATCCAAGCAATCCAAAGAGTGTAATTATTATGCAATTGACTTCAATCTAAACGATGTAATTATATGAACAAATTTATCATAGGATCACTAAGTGCACTTCAAAATGTAAAATGTAGATGTTGAGACAAGACCTATCTTGAACTTAAATTAGAGGAACAAGTACTTTACAAGTACCTTATTAATTATAAGGAAACATTTTTGTGAGAAATGTCTTTTTAGTAGAATTTTTCAATATAAAAGGAACATGATTTGTTGATTTTGATTGCAATGAACACTGTTCACTTACTAGATATATTACTCTAGCTCATATTTATACGTCATACGAAATCTTACTAATTTTTATGCTGCGTTCTTTCGAGAATATTAATTACTTATTTATTTATTCTACGGGAAGAATTCCTTCAGGATACAATAATGAAAGATAATACAAAAAAAAACATAAATAAATAAATACATGAATAAATATAAATAAAATTGAAACCAGAATACCGAGATCAATTAAAGAAAAATTAATCCATACGAAAGTAGATCGTGGACACGAAGATAAATTATTATTATTATTGTTATTGATGTTGTTATTGTTATTGTTGTTGTTATTGTTATTGTTATTGTTATTGTTATTGTTATTGTTAGCTACCGAGAATACAGAGAGCTTGACAAAACCTAAGTTGGAAGGTGGGGAGCATCAAAGTTAATTAATTTCAATAACTTAGAATTATGCAGAACGCTATTAATAACTTTATAAAGAAAATTAGTGGCATTCTCCTAAGCTAGAGAAGAGCAAATCTAATATCTTTAGATGTTACATGATGAGTTCATATTTGTGATATAAGGCATCCACATTGTAACGTACAAGTATCCTCAGAAATCTGTACTGGTCTCCTAATTGTAAGACGCTGATATGTCAAAACTAATGTGTTACGCATTACTTTATTTGAATTGCATATTACATACTGTTTTTCGACACTGTTTTAATACTGTTTTCGTTCAAGTATCAAGATAGCGAAGTTCTCCCCAACTGTCGTTGTTTGGAAATTTTGAAACGACGGCGACTGTATCACAGACGATCTCGTCGCCTGATACGCGTGGAGCGATATCTGATACGACGATATTCCGTGAGGTGGGACGTGAGCCTCGCAAGCCTCCCGTTTAATTGCTTTATCGAACATCAAACTATCTGTGAGAGGGTAGCCGCAAATGTGTTTGCCTATATTCCAAGGGTTCGCGTGCACGAGGTGTGTTCGGCCCGACAGAAGGGAAGGATATCTGTGAGAGGGTCGCGTTTTGCCAACCTGCCCGGAAATCCTCTGGTTCGATAGGTCGAGAATTCGCCGATGGCGCGGACGTGCATGTATGCGTGTACGCCGGTGCCATTAGCTTTGACGTGGATACACTGCGACAAGGACAATCGTCGTTTAAAACGTCGCGTTTGATGCCTCCATGCTGGCTCGAATCTTGGTCACTCGTTCATTACGCGCTACGACGAAAATACAGCTGACGATAAACCTTTCGTGTTTCGTGTTTTTTTCGTTTTTCTTCTTTCTTTTTAAGAAAAACGAGTTTCGAGAAGAAATTCGAAGAAGAACGTCCCTCGTTCACGTCGACAGACGAAGCGGACGAGCAAAAATTACAATCGATACCAGCCGATTGCGCGCTGTGTTTTATCGCGTTTGTGCGGCCGAACATCGATCGGCGACCTTGACACAGTGGAAAACAACGTATTTGGAGAAAAGCGAAAACCGAAAGTCGACTACCATCTCAGGACCCGCTCTTTTTTTTATTACAATTGTCCGACGAGAAAGAACTATGTACGGTAGTACGTAGACAGAGTGAGAAAACCGGTTCCGTGCGAACAAAGAAAAATATGCTAGAGGATCGTGTGTGCAAATACGTGCATTATGACCCCGATTCATGTAATTGAAGGATTTGCGGCAAGAAGAAGGTAACTCCATTTTTTACACACTCCATTCTTTACACATCCTACTTATTAAAAGAGAATTCACTTGGCGTAAAAGGAAGTTAGCTTTAAGTATGAATGTTGATCTGACTATCAAGTTGTAGCACGTTTGGGACTGTGATTTTTAATTGCTTTTCGGTTCGTTTACTAAAATTGTCAGATACGGATCTGCCCCTTTGCCAGCAATCCTTTCATTTTTTAATCTAATGTCTACCCATGAATTGATGTTTACCATGTGTTTCTACTACACGTGTTCGTGTTTGTCTAATTCTCACCTGTCTGTCATTTTTTCAACTTGAATTTGAAGTTAAATTTGCAATTTTTTTTATTAACAGTAAGTAGACTAAATTATATATTATGATATATTAATATTTAATATACTAATATTGTCTATTATTTGCTAATAGTAATAATAGTAATATACTAATATTGTCTATTATTTATTAATAATAGTAATGTAGACTAGATATTAGTAATAATACCAATAACAGTAATAGACTAAATTATTAAAATAATTATTATAATAGAATTGGACTAAATTATATAAGACTATCATAATAAATTAATTATATTAACAATAATAGACTAAATTATTAAAATGATATGAAATTGAACATCTATACTTGGGTTCTATTTTATAGTGTATACTGCATTACTACAATAGGTTATTCATACTATTCAATAGTGTGCTCAATAATCTATTTTCATAGTATTCTCAGGTATAAATATTTCATGTTGTGATCTTATATTCTTTTCTATAACAAAAATGTGTCAAATAATTATTAACACAAGAGACAGATGTAGAATATACGTGCATGACTGTCAAAAGTGAAGTTTCGTGTCTCATCTCGATAACCGTCAGCAATAAACAAATATCTCGATTTCCATTTATATCAATATCGATACATATCTATACAGAGAACTCTAGTTGTGAAACAAATAATTTATATAATTGGAGTTCATATTAATGGAAGTCCATTGATTCTACTCTCTCACTACTAGTAGTTTTTCGTTCATATAACAGGACATCAGTTATTGATAAATTGCATGGAGCATTGACTGAAAATTTGGTTCAAATAAATGCAGTCTATATGAACGGAGTTCAACTACACAATAGAGGAGCATGCTCCTGTTTTCTAGGTGATTTTCAAGTATTATATTCTCGTACAACGTTTAAAAATTGCGTATACGAGAACAGGAACGTACTTCGTCAAATGAACAAAATCTCTGACACACGGAAAATCATTTATTTATAACTAGACTAGTGGATTTTTATACAAATTCATATTTTAAAAAATAGAATCTAGACAGAGCTTTGTTTCATGTATCAAATATTGCAACAAGTATTAAATATTGTCGATATTCTATTTTATATATTTTATTTTATATTCTCACGTCTTTGTATTCTTTTTCTATGAATGCATAGAAATAATAGTTTATGCAGTATATTTATAACATTCAAAGATTTCTCAAACTGATGACAATGAGATACGTAAGATATACTACGTAAAACCGATCCTTAATTTCTCAATTTTTAATTTCTCTCACATTTCATGTGTATTTTAGCACACATTAAACCTCTTAGTTGTTTTTGAAAGTGTGTATCTACATTGTCGCTAGAACGACGCGATGAACGACAAATATACTCATCAAACACAAGTATGTTTTTACAGGTGTTGTAAAATTGAATTAAATTATAAGGAAATAACAATATTTTTTTTTAATCAATAATTTTGTTTAATTTAATTAATATTATTTACAAAACTTAAACGTTTATAATGTTTTTATTAAACAAACGAATCAAATATTTGAAAAAAGTAGAAGCAAACTAGAAATTTAATTTATTTTTTTAGAATGATATTTCTCAAAGTATGACACATAATGATTAAGAAAATATTTAGAAATGATATAAAAAGAACTAGTCAAGTTTAGTCTCGAAATAAATTACAAAATGTCTAAAATTTGCAAATATGTTTTTATCTGCCACGAAAAATTTAATTAGTAACAGATTGTAATCACTTTTGTAGCATGACGAGTACACTCGTTGTTGTCATTTTTTCGTGACGAGTATACCTGTCTCTAGGGGACGCGTTCCTCTTACATTGGTCCTACAGCCAGAGCCACTAAATGTATGCTAGGGGCACATCCCTGGGCAATACCGTTAAGTCCATAAAGTAATTGTGAATTTTATCTTTATCCAATGGTACATCTTGGCCGAAAATAACCTACTTTCTCATCAATCACGTGATTAGGAATTTATAGAGAGTCGGTCTTATATAAGGCCGACACTACATACAAACTGGCTTAAATCGTCATTTAGAGCTAACAGGTTGAAACAGTGATTTCTATTCGTGTCTTGTTTGCGGGTTGCGAGACATAAAAAGGACGGAAATTTTCATACGCCTCTATGGAACAAAGAGTGTACAGCGTCGTTCGATCGGAACAGTTGGAGCGGAGGGAATCATTTGGCTTCGCGTCGACCTTTGACCGATATCCTTTCCAAACACGCGCCAGTACGCTGGCAAATCTCGACGGTTGCTGTTTTCCTTTCGCATCGCTTCCGCCAACCGGACCGATGTTATCAAAAACCGAGATCTCTCGGATGTTTCGCAACTGCGAGACAGAGCCGATCGAAAACAGATGGAAACGAGCAGGTACGATATCTGATTACGGAGAAATATCGTTATCGTTCTGATATAAATTTTCGGCCCTCGAATCTAGCTGAGAGGACGCACCAACGATCTTTTTCGCGTTCCAGTTGTCACTGATTCGTCATATCACTGAAGTCGCTTGTACGAATGATCAACGCGAATCGACGAAGTCGAACGATCGTGCTTTGACAACCTTTCATCTAATACTGAATTCTCTTCGAAATCTTCTTCCTTGCCGAAAAGAGACCTGTTCGATCGGTGAGCGAAAAACGTGACCAGTTTGTGCAGTCAATTTTTCTTTGGGAATCTGCCATATCTTGCCTTATTTCCGACAATGGCGATATTTCAGCAACGGTGGGGGCGTGCAATGTTCTCCCTCGGCAACGTTATCGAGATTACGGGCAAACGAATCGATCGGTGGAAAAAAGTGGTGCGTTCGTTCGAAGCGGCAGTGAAAAACCAAAACATTTTTCATCCCGTGCCTCGTTCTCGTTTTTCTTTTTTTTTTCTCTGTGCCTGAACGTCCGGCGAACGAGCGAGCGCGCATTCGAATCGAGATGAATCCGATAACCGGATAAGCAAATTCACGAAAAAAAAATTTAAACTTCGTAATGGTTTTGTTCGAAGGAGCCACGCGTGGCGCCGAGTGTCCAGAGGACAGCGTCCGAGAAGAGAGTGGCGAGTGCAAATGCGCGGCCATCGACTGTCCATCGGTCGAATGCCAGGGGGGTCAACGTCCGATCCAGGTGAAGCCAGCGGACCCTGAAACGCCGGGTAGCTGTTGCGCCGGTTACGAGTGCATGCCCGCAGGTAAGAGAGAATAAAATCAAACGCAATGCGACGCTGCGTCGAACGGATAACCGAACTTTGCTCACGGTGTTTCCGTCAAAGACCCTCGAGGATCGTCGGAGCCGTGTCCCGAGAACAGCGTGCTTACCGAGGATGGAAAATGCGAGTGCGCGCCCTGCCCGCCGGTCAACTGCCAACCTGGACACCGTTCTGTTCAAGTAACCGCTGCTCTCGATCGCGAGACGCCTGGTAGCTGTTGTCCTCTCTACGAGTGTAGACCGGCTGGTAATCTTTTTTTCTTTTCTTCCTTTTACTGTCACCTTATCGCGAAATTGAAAAAAAAAAAAAAACGCGGCTAGATTTCGAGTGTAGAGCGCGAACTTCCGATAATGATCGAACAATAATGACGAATGTAGATTGGCTGGTAATTTTTTTCTCCTTCTATCTGTATCATCTAATCGCGAGATTCAAAAAACGCGGCTAGATTTCGAATGTAGAGCGCGAACAGTCAATAACGATGAGATTTTCTTTTGGAAATGTATTGTATCGAGCAATAACGACGGTAGTCGAACTCGGGAGTCGAACACAGAACAGAAGTTTGTATATTTTAAATTTAAATTGGATTGTAATGAAAATTATGATTAATTAATTTTAGTAAGTACTTTTGATACGGGTTCTGTTATCTAATTAATTAATTCTAGAAAAACTAGTTATTATTGTTTTAAATTATAAAGATTTATAGGATATCTTGATATGTATTAAGTATAAACATCATCTAAATTCTAAAAATTTTAAGAATATCCTGACACTTTAATATGTATTAAGATATTTTACAAATTTTTGTAATTTAAACGTTTAATAGTTAAAATAAATAAATTTATACAACCTCAAATAAAAATATTACTTAAAATTTTCTATTTAAACAGAAATGTTAATTTTCTCAAAAATATTCGTATCTTTCGTCGAATTGACAGGTTTAGAAATTTAATGAATTATGTAATACTAATGAGAAAATTCGTCGTATTGATGGGTTTACTGTTCCAACGTTAATTACAATTAAATCTCGATTAAATTACAACAAAACGGCGAACTTGTAATACTATGAGCTACTTTATTTTTTTACATAATGAGTATGTATATCGTTGTTATTCAAAAAATGGCCATTTCCTCGTGACGATTAATATACTCATCAAACGTTTATTAAAGGGTTAACGTTGAATTCTTCGATTGTTGAAACATTCGATCTTATCCTCACGAACGCGTCATCAATAACTGCACGCAAATATGACGATCACGCTCAAGTGTCCATAGCATCCGTTTCAAAATTTAATTACGAGAGTCTCGCGGGACGACAACCAACAAAACCGCGTAATGGCCGTTTATCTTCCTTGGAAACGCGACTATCCGAAATGATCGAATACGATTTATCGTCGATCGTAAACCATTTATTTTCGTCTTCCGCGGAGATGGCAAAGAACGAGCTGTTTTCCTTAAAGCCCTCACACACGTTGAAACATGCGAATATTTAATTTTATTTTTAAATATTCTTCTTCATGAATAGCAGTATACATTTTAGCAGTAGTCATTTTACTCAATAATTAAGGTGAAATTGCTAAGGTACTAAATTTTTAATTTAAAAGTCTTTATAACTCTTTTCCTGTTACTAAGAACCTATTAGTATTGCAGATAATCTCTTTGCGCTAACTGCATCTCTCACGATTGTATTTGGTTTTTCAATTTTGGGCGAATTTTACTCAACAAATAATAAAGCATGATTTCCATAATTACTAGGTTCATTTATCTTCGGCTTTTTCAATAATATCGAATTGGAAAATTTGTTTCTTGATCAACTATAGAAACTTTTCGCTTTGTTTTTAGCATTTAATGCTAGCTTTTATTAATATAATTAACAATCTTTTATAATTAACATACTCTTGTTATCGATAATAATACTGGAGTTGGAAAATGATCCAATATTTTGAAACTCAAGCGTGGTGTCACGTGACAAATAGAAGAATGACAATGAAAAATCGGTCATGTGGAGGCTTACCGATTCTGTCGCAGGTTTCATGAAACCTAGGACACATGTTTCGATGTGTATGTGGGCGGGAGGTTTTTATAGATAGTTATATACAATGACGCGCGTTTGCTTCGCAGAATCCGTCTCTTGGGTGAAAGTGACAACCGAGATGGACAAGTCGACAGACGTTTGCGTGCACGAGGGCGAAGCAAGAAAACTGGGCGAACGATGGCAGCAATCAGATTGCGTCCACTGCGTTTGCCAGGAGAATAGGGTGGTGTCTTGTCAGGCACCGATGTGCAAGTCCTGCGACAATGCAATTCCCCCCCATCCTGGCGAGTGCTGCCCTCATTGTCCATCGCTTACGAACAAGACGCATCACGAGTCCGAATTATCCTGTCCGAATTCCTTGGAAGGTTGCGAGTTAGTGTGCCAGCGTGGTTACACCACGGACGAAAATAATTGTCCCGTGTGCGAATGCGACGTATCTGAGGTACGTAACGAACGAAGGAATGCTATGCCCTGGAGGTATTTCGCGCGTGTACAAACATGTGTTATATCCGTAACTGCACGTGTCCATGTCCGCTTAGTTCGTTGTCATATTTCAAACGTATTTTTGAAACGTCTTTTCTCAAACATATATATATATTTTTTTAAATATCATTTTTCGATTACGTACGTGGCTTCTCTAAAATATGCATTTAATTGGGGTAATTATTTCGACACGATTCGATACGTTTCTTTTTTCTTCTTTCTTCTTTTTTTCGCTAAAAAAAGTTTCTTCAAATTTAATTTAAAAACCAGCTTCGTAATTCTTAGAACAGAACTGTTACAGCTGTTTTAATTAATTTATGCATTAAGAAATTGTGGAGGATGTTTTTAATCTCCCTCAAGTGGTAAAAGCATAGTTCCAGAAATTTTCATGAAATGCAAAAATATCACGAAGATGTTCCGATTATAATAAATCGGAGTATAATAAAGTTTCGATATTTTTATTGTAAATCTTGAGCACATATGACATATAGCAAATTTCTTACTTCTTTAATGTGATATTTAATTGATATGAAATGGCTATATATTATATAAAATAATGGTTATATATAAATAACCATTATTAAATATTATTAATTATATATTAAATACCATTATTAATTATATATTAAATAACAATTAAATAATGGTTATATATTATATAAAATTGATACAAATTCAAACGTCGAAGAATCGACATTTAATGTTCACCAAGATAAATATACGTGTATAGCCGTTAAATTTGACTCACGTCAGATTCATTTATATTGTATTAATACAATGAATCCAATTCAATTCAATCTAATGATATTTGGGGATTCTCCTCAAAGATGTATACTAAAGACAGTATGACTAATATGTGCTTTATATTCAAGAATTCAATGTAAAGAAATATAAAGATTAGAGTACCAGCTGAATGTCAGCATTGCTTGACTTTCAGAATTGTCGTTACAATCTACTAAGTCAAGAAAATTTACAAGAAATATTACTACGAAGTCTAATTTCGTTGAAAGCTTAACAGATTTCATGTCTAATAGAATTTACAAAATTACATAAATTAAAAGATTTAAAGTAAAGTAAAGCAAGATTAAACGCGTATAATAAATAGTTTAACCTCCATTCTTCGTGTCACATTACACAGCATTTTTCTAACATATAATATGTAACATATATTTTCGATATTTTTGATCTTAAAAATTCGTTTATTGAAAACTATTCGTTTTTAAGTTCCTCGACAGGCAATACGTTGCCTTCTAACTATTATTACACCTACCATTCTTTTGAAGATGCGTATAGACATTCTTACTTTTGAAACATAATTGTTGTTACGACGCGGATTCGCGGATACAAAGTTCATCTCCGTTCAGTCCGCTTTCCTTACGTTGGTAAGGATAGTTGGGGTTGTATTTTCTTGGCCTTCGACGTAGTTTTCGTGATCGAATAATATGCGTGATTGACTAAGTCACGAGGTTTTTCTGATGAGACTTATTCACGTTCACTGTGGCGGAATCGAACTGACGGGAAGAATACTGAGGAAGAACTGTTAGAAAATAACTGTCCAGTCGTGTCGAGCGAGTGCTTTTATATCTCGGAGAGTGCTTTGTTCAAGCTTGTTCATTCCTTATCAGGTAAGTCGGGCACACCCTCCGAGAAGACCTTGATCTTGAACTGCAACGGTAGTAAGACTTATGAAATTAAACTTAAATTACGGTACAATTTATGATGGGTATTATGCTGCTATTTATGGTGGATGCTGTATATCACTATTGTGTCTATGTGATGGCTGTGAACATTTTTTGTTTCTATTAAAAGTTGTTCTTCGTAGGCTTCACAAGGTTATTATCACCAGTACTTTTCGGAATACCGGACCTTAATAAAATAGGGAAGATGCTTGTTGGGAATATTTTTATACAGCACGAAGGTGCCGTGTAACAATTGTATCAAGTCTAAAACGAATGAGCAACGTTTGACGAAACCACAGAAAATAATATCGTGAAATTGATCTATATGTAACTTATACGTGAGAATAGGATTTGCGTAGGATTTGTAGGATTAATTATTTATTAATTAATTATTATTATTTATTAATTATCACATAATTGAATAAAGAAACGTTTTTATAGTTGTTCATTACAGATGTTAGTGGTTATTGTTATATCAATTTGATATAATCAAAGGGACAAACCAAGTTAAAAAAATGAAGAACGAGTTCTCGTAATGCACACGTATTTTTTAGAACACGTTCGAAATCTAGATCTCTACTATCTTCCAACCCGAAATCGATCGACTTCGAATCCACGATACGGTTGTTGTTCTGATTCCAGGACGACGAAATGGCGACAACGGAACATTCGACTATCGACGTCGGATCTATCAACGACAAGATTTGTCCTAAACTACCAGCACGTTGCGAGTCGAACTGCGAGATTGCGAGAGACGAGAATGGCTGCTCGGTATGCGTCTGTCGAGCTATGGAGCAATCTACCACCACCCTCGACATTCCGTCGATCGACGATTCTTCCGGCAAGAAGATTTGTCCCGAAGTAAAGTGCGACTTGCACTGCGAACGTGGACTGGTCATGGATGAGAACGACTGCACGTTTTGCAAGTGTCGGGAGGAACCAGATTCGTCGAGTTGTCCGCCTCTGCTCGGATGCAGAAAACGATGCGCCTTTGGCTACAAGACGAATAAACGCGGCTGTCCAGTGAGTAGACGTCTCTTTTCGCTGGTATCCCCGAAATGGCTCGAATCGGTATTCTCGATATACGATCGGTCGTAGATGTGTCGCTGTCGTGCCTCTTGCACCGATCACCTCAACGGAACGCATCCGGAAGGATCGACTTGGCATCCGAACTCGTGCATCTCGTGCACTTGTGAAGCTGGCGGGAAGCTCAGCTGCAAGGAAACCGTCTGCTCAGTAGCTTGCAACGACCCTCTACCTCCGCAACCGGGAATCTGCTGTCCGGTCTGTCCAATTAAGGTTCGGTTGAACGACTTGGGACTACTCTCTCGGGAGAGTTCTCACTCTCATTCTCGATTGATAAATCTGCGGTTTGTTTTCAGCAACCGAAGGAAAATGGAGCGACCACTGGTCACCATTCAGGAGGCAAGGGCTGGGGCACAGTGCCCATCACGTTGATCGCGATACTGGCGTTGCTTTGTCTACTGCTGATCGTGCACATGGTCCGCGGCCGATTTCGAGCTCGTCTCTCGCCGTCCGAGGCCTCTTACTCCACCTATCCGCCGCAGTACTACAAATGCGTGCCGGCGTACGACACGCCGGTCCATCGAAACGAGAAAATCGTACCTTTGTAAAAGACTGTCTGACAAACCGGGGGAAAACGCGAGACACAATTGAATGCAATTGGAAGGCGGTGTTTTGGCGCGGCAACCGCTGCGTTTCGTGCACTGTTGTCTACTGACGAATGAGAGAATGAGAAGATGAAAACGTGGACCGTGTAACGGAGTAAGAAAGCGTGGATATCGCCGCCAAAACGAGTCCAAACGCGGCGTTCTACCGGTTAGAAAATACCATATTGTAGATTCAGTATTATTTGTAAGTAGCGGACGGTTTTTCGATCGTAAGAGAAGACAGTGTTGGGATTTTAGATCGAAGTTCGCGAACCACGGCTGTCGGTACGTCCCCTCCCCCATCATGTGTAAATTACAATGTGAAAGCTAGCGTAATCGTATCACGAAAAGAGTGAAAAAAGAAAAAAAGAGAAAAAAAAAGTAAACACGCTGACGATAAACACCTGATAGATCCTAGAACGCGATCGAGAACCGTAGAAGAGAACAGAAACAAGCGTCTTATAGTCGTAGTATTAGTTTCCTCGATCTCTGGACCATCGTTGTGTTTCGCGTTGCGCGATCACGATGCATAACTGTTCCTTGTCGATGCTTGCATCATATTTTCCGCGACTTTCATCCTTTCCGTATTTTTTCTCTCTTGACTAGTACACCTTTTCCTTTCCCTGACTTTTCCTCCATTCTTTATTGTACATCTTCTGACGAACTCTTGGTTTTATCGATTCCAAGGAAGAGGAAGACGAACGTCGTTTTAGATGATATCTCAAACGATATCTGTACTTAAAGTGACACGTGCCAGAAGAATTTCGAGTTATTTTCCAGATACTTTCAGTTTTTTAAATTTATCATCGAGAAAAAATCCCCCCCCCCCCTTCCCCCTTGTTCCTACGCAACGTCTATACTTCACTTCGTCTACGAAACGTAATGCTTCTGTTTGAATTGAATTAGGATCAAGCGTTTTATCGCTGGTCGAAGCACACCATAGACTTCGTTATCTCGCGCTATTTCTCTTCCGAAGTACAGCACGCAAGAGCACAATTCGTCGAAGGGCGAGAAATTCCGCTGGAGTTGCGAGATTCAAATCGGAGTTTCGAACTTTAATTTTAATCCGAGAGCGCGTTCTTGTTCCATTTCTCTTGGCTCATACTTGTACATATCTATCCAAGAATCTACTTGTTCTGTACAATCTTGTCCGTTCCAGCGTCGTTACCTCCCCCCCCCCCTCCGAAGTATTAACGAGTGTTACGCGTTCTACGGGATCGTTCGTTTGTATCATGCTCGTTTTTAGACTCGATATCGCGCGGCAACGATAACGACGTAGCTATAACGTAGCTTATTATGTACTTACTGCGAAAGAACGATATTACAAAACAAGGAATGGGAGAAAAAGCGAGATGGTCGCATGTCCCGTGGATGTATGTATAGTTGTATTATAAGTGAGAGAGAGAGTGAAAGAGAGAGAGAGAGAGAGAGAGAGAGAGAATCAGAGAAAAAAAGATAATTGAAGACGTTTCTGAAAGAAAGTAGAATCTATAGATCTTTTCTAATAAATTGTCACGTGTGTAAAAATGTTCCTCCTAAAATTTCTTTCTAATATTTCACTATATAATGAACCAAAATATTCTATGTATTATTAGCGATCGATTTATTAATGTAATTATTGATTATTGAAATTATTGAAATTTTCAAACATAAATATCTGCACAATCGCGTCTTCGTTTAAATAGAAATCAATATTGTGACAAAAATATCTGTATCCTTTCAGTAATTGTATAAAATAAATTTGAAATTCATTGTATTGAAAGAGTTGATAGATTCGTGCAATCCGTTAAAACAAAAATCAATATTAATTTTGACAATAATATCCGTATCTTTTCAGCAAATCTGAAAGCCATTGTATTAGAATTTAAAAATGTTCGCATAATTAAGCCAAAGTATCACTGCGATTCTCAAATGATAATAATTAAGATAGATAGATTTATAGAACTATACATTTCCTCTAAACAGAAATCAATATTAATTTCGACAAAAAATCCAAAATTCATTCGACACAATTGAAATACAATCCAAATATACTGAAAAAATAAAAATTGAAATTTCTGACTCGATTCGTTATATTTCGGTTTGTGGAACATTTTTCCAGAAACGTCTTCAATTCACAGAAAGGTGGATAAAAGTGATTGATGTATCTAATCGAACAAAAACCACGGACTTTTACCAAAACGTGAAATATTGGTATATATTGTACTTTCGTAACCCTTTCGGTATTATAAATTTCGTTACTATATCGCTTTTGGTATAATTGCGATATTAACCGAAATAACGTAATTACTGGTATGAAGAAAATTAACGCAATATCAAATCCATAGATTACGAAAGTGTGATTGAAAAGTACCAATGTAATAATAATACTGGTATAATATACAAACGGATAATATAATTCCAATAAATAACATATAACAGACAGACGAAAATACTGACGAGATGCTCTTCGCGTCGATGTCCGATGGATCGTTGTCGTTGCAACGCGCGGAACCATAACGTTGATTTGTTCGAGCAAAACGCAAAAATTTAAAACATATCTCTGTGCTTGGACGCGAGCTCACGCCCGCGATTAGAACCTCGTCTTTATCATTCCTTCTCTCCTAAACTTAACGCGTACATATATTTTTCCAATGCAACACTCGCGTCTTACTGTACATCGTCTCTGACTGTCTTTACCATCTAGTAACGCTAAACAAAATAAAAAAAAAAGAAAAAAAAAGAATGGTCTGCGTGCGCGCGCGTATTGGATGTGCCCGCGCCCGCGCCCTGCATCGTATTTACCGTACGTAGAAACGATCGTCGATCGAAATCGCAGACTGTATTTCGTACGTGTAAATGTACGTTGGAGACAATATGTATCGACGACAGGTTCGTACGATGTTCCCGTGACGCGCTACAGCGACGTGCGAGTCTCAATCGTTTCTCTTTAGGACTCACCGTGTTTTTACCGCATATGTTTAATTTTGGTGGATAAATTTGATAAGAGGTTGCTGCGGATGAAATCAGTCTGGATTCTTCAAATGCCTTTGGTTCGTCTCGCGGCGTAGAATCATTCGCGAAGTGCTACGAACGAGATATCTTGTCAGACAACGTACGATGAACGAAGTAACTCGCATGTTTTTTCACTGATGTATAAGAAATCGATACATCGACTAATGATTTGGATAGAAGTCAATTCGCCAAGACACGGCGTTTGTTAATGTAAAAGAGATCTTCGTTGTTACGGACGAAATATTTCGTCCATAGCATTTTCATGAACGAAATTACAACACGAGGTGTCTCGTTTATAATAGTGAAGAGATTGATAAGGAATTTTTAATTTGCAGTCTTCATTTTTTTTTGTTTTTTTTTGTTTTTAAATCGATTTACTAAATTCAGTTCATATTTGAAGTAAAGTAAAGTTATAATTGCTTACTACAATTACAAATTCTTAATTGATCATTTTTTTATAGGTTTTATTCTACGATAAAATTTTTATTTCACAGCCAGTTTTCATCTTTTTTTGAAGATAATATCAATTGTATTATTATTCATTAGATTCAGTGCATTTCGATTATCGTGAAGTAAAATTATGATTTTTAATCGATCATTTTGTTGATAAGTTTTCCCCTAGTCTAACTTTTTCAAATCATTAACAGATTATCTTTTCTCTTAGAATAGCTTTTATTAATATTATTACATAACATAATATATTAATATTATTTAATATCATGTTGTATAATACTATTATTAATATTATTATCAGCTTTTACCGCGTTCGATCAAAATTTTAAAGCCCCTTTAAAACACGCACTCTAGCTTAATGTTGTTTCCTGCTTCCACTAAATCCACATTTTCGTTACGAAACGATCGACGAACGTCAGTTACGTTATTTCAGCTTTCAGCTAATAAATGTTACTACAACTAGTGAATGTTATTACACGACAATGAATTTTGGATAATTTAATAAATCAACCGTTTCATACGTAACAACCTAATAAAATACGAACGGAAAGAGAATCTCTATCTAGTCCCGTCTTTTAAAGAAGAAAAACAGCGATTGTTCGAGTCTATCTATTCACTGTTCACGATCTTCGACCATTTCTTCGATTAGATCGAGCACTTTGTATCAAAAGGCGAAAAGCTCCTTCTAACAAGAAGGTGAGACCTACATACTCGTGATACGATAATTGCAGAAATATACGATAATTGCAGAAACGTTGAAATTCAGCGTAGGAGAATGCTTAAGACACGGTGAGACAAGCAACCGATCAACCAAGAGAGACACAGAAACGAGTAGCCTCGTGCTTTGCGCGCTCTTTTTGTGTACAGTTTCACTATAACGAGATGTCATATCAATGTAACCTAGATTTATTTAATATAACGCGAACTCGTATGCATATTAAAATCGTGCGTCATGTTTAAAAAAATAGCTCTTGTATGTTAAATAAAACGAGACTAAATAAAATTGTTGATATGTGATATATTGTACATGAATGTCCATTCTATGATATCGTGACAAAACCTCCTATCTTTCTATTCTAATCTAATGGGTTTCTCTTTGTACAAATTTATATTGTTAATATTGCAAGGTTTCCAACGTTCATAAAAGCAAAAAAATGCTCAAACTATCAATATTGACAATTGATCGTTTTTACATATAATAATGTTGAGAATCTTCGAATATTGATAAAATGTTTTAATAAAATTTAACACTTCAGTATGTCCGTTGTTTTCAAAGTTCTGAAAATATCTTGTTGACGAATATCGTTTAATATAGACCTCATTTGTGCTATAAATTTTGCAAATTTGAAATTAAAATATTTCAAAATTTAATAACTAATTAATAAAATCGATCGCTAATAATTAATTAATGTTTCTTTTTATAAAGAATGTCAAATGCGTCGATTAGTGGATTAAAAAGGTGATGGTGATCTTCGAAATTTTACCAGTTACAAAAGAATTATTACTACTGTATTATAACTCTATCTATGCTGAACAACTTTTGCCAATGAAGTTTTCTTATATTTTTAAAAACAATGGAAATATTGAAACGCTAATTCCACTCTGTATATTAATCATCTGAACGCTTTTTTGTCTTCCTATAGTTTTCTAATTAACAAAACCATGATTACCATCGCCATAAAGAGGCTTGTGTTATTTGTTATATAATTAATAGTTTTATAACTAATAATTCTACGTACAGTTATGCAATTAATAATTATATAACAAATAATATGATTGGATTTCTCTCTATTCAAAAATTTACTAGTTTTGCATTAGAAAGTTTGAACAGATTCTCCTTTTGATATTCGTTTGCAAAATATTCAATCCTTCGATCATTATATATAACAAATAGCAAAACTTTAAAAAATCTATAGGGAAATACAAAAATTAAATCTTAAACTATAATATAATTATAATTCTCTATGAGACAATATTTCACATTTGTATCAATATTATAAATTGTTATTACAGTAGAACTCTGTTCGCATTCTATTCATTTGAACTAAATTTTAGTTATATGAACTTGTTGAATTAATTTGTTTGAATTGCTGCTGTCAATCATTTGTTTGAATCTACAAAAATTCTACGACAAATTACGAATTGGTCGTTTTGACCACTTTATTTCTAGTGTTAAATTAATAGATACTAATGTACGTACTAAGCACAGATTAAAACATTTAGGAAGCAATACATTGTAACAGTATTAACTAACAATATTAAATACTTACTTATGTGTTAATTTAAAGATACTTTGTCTACCATACGTTCAATTTAATATAAGCGCATTCCACGTAGTTATTTAACTTTAAAACATCTTACCTATCTGAAAATCGAACTACCTAGAAAAAAATTTGAAAAAGGAGTAATAAATATCTAAATATAATAAAAGTGGGAAAGGTTATACAAAATGGATATATCCTTTGAAGTTTTAAATAAAATGTGTGTCTCGTTCCATAAATAAAACATTTTTAAAAGAAATAAATTAATTCAAACGAAATTAAAAATTGTTTCACAAATCTAAATAAATAGACTCTTCGTAAACTCTATCAAGTTCTAAAGAATTTATTTCTACAAGTTCCATTCGCATGGATCTATTTATAGAGAAAATAAAAAGTAAAATGACGGAATGGGATATTACGCGATGAATCGTAAATAAACGTTGTCATAATCGGAAAATATTCAATGTTAAGAACATATTTTTGGCAACGTTTTCAATTACGAATGTTAAAAAAGATAGCAAATGCATACCTAGAAAGATCATCAAATCCACTCAATTTAAACTCGAATAATAAATCGAGAGTGGGATATCTTTTCTGTGTCGCAATATCAGTTTATCGGAACCAGATGTGAAATAAAATTTTCAAAATAAACTGAAGAATGGCTTGTATATTTATGTCAGAGTTTATTTAATAAGAATACGCGATTCTGGGTTGGAAATATATATGTATATATGTACATATATATAATTAGGCACATACACACACACGTTCTGAACAACGCCTCGGAATCAACTACTAAAGAAAAGGAGTTCACTTATTTAGTTTCCGGCAAAAGACAATCGCACACTCAGAAATCTCACAGCATTCATCGATATATTTCAACTCCCTTATCAATGATATCTTTTTCGCGGACTAATTCATTTTAAATTAAGCATACATACGCAGTCTCTATGTTTAATTTTTGGCAATGCTTTAGTTAATATGTTCGCTATCATATGTTCTGTCCTTAAGTAATTCACTTTTATTTCACTCTTTCCCACTAATTCACGTGTACAGTGGTAACTAATATCTATGTGTTTGCTACGCTTGTGGAAAACGGCATTTTTCGATCGCGCACTGATTGTCACAATAGAGTGTTACCGAAGAACCAACTTGTTTTTCAAAACCTATATGAATCATCAATCTTTTAATATGTACAATCTCCGTAATATTTCAGGCTTGATAAATAATATTAGATCATCGTTAATATTAAAAAATTGTGGTCATAATGTACCCCGAAATGCGTAGAATAATATAAGACCATTAGATTGCTATAATATATTGATAGAATAAATGTCGAAAGTTTTGTATTGTCATATATAAGTACCGGAAAAACGTAACATTTCGGGAGTGATGAATAATATTAGATCGTCGTTAAAGATTAGAAAATTGTGTTCATTGTGATACCCATAATGCGTGGTACTATATAAGATCATCTGATCGAGATTATATATTGAAAGAACGAACGTCGAAAACTTTGAACGGTGTTATGTATCCCAGAACAGTACCGGAAGGCCGTAATATTTCGTGATTGATAAATAATATTAGATCGTCGTTTAATATTAAAAGATTGTGTTTACATGATATCCCCGCTATGCGCAAAATAATTTAAGTCAATCGAGAAAATAAATTCACAGAATGAATGACGATAGATTTGAAGAGTTATATTCAAGCCCCGATTCATACTGGAGGACCATATTAGTTCGGGGTCGATAAATAACATTAGAGCGTCGTTATATATTAAAAAATTGTGTTTATTGTGATTCCCGCGATGTGTAGACTATTATAAGACGTTCAGATCGAGACAATATATTCACAGAATTAATGTCGGAAATTTTTAATGATCATATGTATGCATCAAGCCGTACTGGATATCCGTAATATTTCGGGGTTGATATACAATGTTTGGGCATGGTTATATATAAAAAATGGTCGAAAATTTTGAATTGTCATGTGTAAGCCAGAAAACGTACCCGAGGACCGTTATTTTTCGAGGTCGTTAAATAATATTAGATCGCCGTTATATTTTAAAAAATTGTGTTCTTTATGATCCCCGGCATGCGTAGAATAATATGAGACTATCAGATCGAGATAATATATTGACAAAATGAATGTCGAAAATTTGGAGTGGTCATATATAAGCACCGAACCGTACCGCAGGTTCGTAATATTTCGGGATCAATAAATAATATTAAATCATCGTTACATATTAAAAAATTGTGTTCATTGAATTCGCCTTGGTGAGTAAAATAATATAAGACGATCAGATCGAGATAATAAATTGACAGAATGACTGTCGAATATTTTGAGTGGTCATATGTAAGCCCCAAACCATTCCGGAGGACCGTAATATTTCGGGTTCGATAAAGAATGTTAGATCGTCGTCATATATTGAAACATTGTATTCATTGTCATCTCCGAGATGCGTAGAGTAATATAAGACCATCAGATCGAGATGATATTTTCGACAGAATGGGTGTCGAAAAATTGGAATGGTCAAATGTATGCCACGAACCGTACAGGATGACGGTAAAATTTCGTTGTCGATAAACAATATTTGACCGCCGTTGTATATTAAAAAATTCTGATCAGTCTGATCCCCGCGAAGCGTAGAATAATGTAAAATAATCACATCGAGATAATATGCAGAAAGAATGAAGACCGAAAATTTTGAATCGTCATATGTAAGTCTCGAACTTTGCCGGACAACCGTAAAAACTCGGGAACGATAAATATAATTAGATCGTCGTTATATATTACAAAATTGTGTCCATTGTGATACACGCGATGCGTAGAATAACTTAAGACAATCTGATAGAGATAATTTATTGACAGAATGAATGTAAAATAGTCAGAGAGAGAGCATATGAAGACTTCAAACGGTACCAGAGGAATGGTAACATTACGGCGTCTATATACAATATTAGATCGTCGAATCAGAGAAATTCAACGTATTACCGTGTTTCGTCGTGAGATTAGCAAGATATTTCTGAAACTAACAATATTCATTGAAATCTCATCGAAACACACGGTTATTTCACGAAAACGTAGAAGCGATGAAATTCAACGCAGTATCGGGTTTCATCATGAAATTAAAAAGATTTTTCTGAAACTAACAATATTCATTGAAATCTCATCAAAAAACACGGTTATTTCACGAAAACATCGCAGGAACGATGTAATTCAAAAAAAATATCGCGTTTTGTCATCAAATTATCAAGATATGTATGGAACTAGCAGGAATGGAAATCTCTGCGAAAAACACGATTATGACACGAAAACATCAAAGAAACGACGAAATTCAACGAAATATCGCGTTTTGTCATGAAATTAGCAAGATGTCTATGAAACTGGAAATATTCATTGATATCTCATCGAAATGCACGACCATTTCAGGAAAAAAAGTCTTAGCTGACAATTTTCACGGATTATCACTGTTTCAACAGAAATTAGCAAATTAACTATGAAACTAGCAAGATTAGACGGAGTCTCACCGAAAAACGCGATTATTTCACGAAAGCATCGACGAAACGATGAAATTCATCGAAATTTCGCGTTGCGTCATGAAATTAGCAAAGTTCACTGACATCTCATCAAAAAGCGCGATTATTCCACGAAGAAAGCGTCTTGGGTGAGAAATTTCACGGATTATCAATGATTCGCCAGAAATTAGAAAATAACTATGAAACTAGCAAGATAAGACGAAATCTCAGTGAAAAGCACGATTATTTCACGAAAACATCGTAGAAACGATGAAATTCTACGAAACATCGCGTTTCGTCATGAAATTAGCAAGAAATCTATGAAACTATAAAGATTCAATGAAATATCATCTAAATGATGATTATTGCATAAAAACATTCAAGAAACGATGAAATTCAAACGAATTATCTCGTTTCGTACTGAAAGTAGCAAGATATCTATTAAACTATCAATGTTCAATTTAATCTCATCTAAATAATGACTATTTTGCGAAACCGTTCAAGAAACGAAGAAATTCAACGAAATATCGATTTTCGTTATGGTATTAGCAAGATATCTATGAAACTATCAAGATTCATTGAAATTTCATCTACACCATGATTAGTTCGCGAAGACATTCAAGAAACGATGAAATTCAACGAAATATCGCGTTTCGCAATAAAAGTAGCAAGTTATCCTGAAACTATCAAGATTGATTGAAATCCCATGTAAAACAATATTACTTCGCGAAATCATTCAAGAAACGATGAAGTTCATCGAAATACCGGTTTTCATTACGGAACTAGCAAGATATCTATGAAACAATCAAGATTTAATCAAATTTCATCTGAATCATAATTATTTCACGAAATCATCGTAGAAACGAAGAAATTCAACGAAATGTTGTGTTTCCCATGACAGTAGCAAGATATTTTGGAACTATCAAGATTCATTGAAGTTTCATCTAAATCTTGAGTATTTTGCGAAAATATTCAAGGAAAGATGAAATTGAAGGAAATATAGCTTTTCGTCATGGAATTAGGAAGATACCCATGAAAATACCATGATTCAATGAAATCACATCTAAATAATGATTATTTCACGTAATCATCGTAGAAACGGTGAAATTCGACATACCACGATTCGCAGTCATAATAGACAGATATCTATGAAACTATCATGATTCAATCAATTCGTATCTAAATCATCAATATTTGACGAAAACATCGCAGAAACGATGAATTTTATCGAAATGTCGAGTTTCGAGGTGTAAGTAACAAGTTATTTAGAAACTATTGAGATTCATTGAACTCCCACCTAAAACATTATCATTTCGATAGAACATTCAGGAACCGATGAAATCCAACGAAACTTCGATTTCCGTAATGTAAGTAGGAAGATATCTGTGAAACTATCAAAATTAAGTGAAATTTCATCTAAATCACGATAATTTCGTGAAACCTTCATGAAATGATGAAACTCAACGAAATATCGTGTTTCGCAGTGAAAGTAGCAAGATAACTATGAAACTATCAAAATTAAGTTAAATCTAATCTAGGTCTTGGTTATTGCACGAAACTTTCACGAAACGATGGAATTTAACGAAATAACGTGTTTCGCTGCGAAAGTAGCAAGATAACTATGAAACTATCAAAATTAAGTTAAATCTAATCTAGGTCTTGGTTATTGCACGAATCCTTCATAAAACAATGAAATTCAACGAAATAACGTGTTTCGCAGTGAAAGTAGCGAGATATCTATGAAAACATCAAAATTAAGCGATATCTCACATAGGTCAAAGGCTTTTTAACGAATCCTTCATAAAACGATGAAATTCAACGAAATAACGTGTTACGCAGTGAAAGTAGCGAGTTATCAATGAAAGCAGCAAAATTAAGCTATATCTCACTTAGGTCAATGCCTTTTTCACGAATCCTTTATAAAACGATGAAATGCAACGAAATAACGTATTTCGCAGTGCAAGTAGCGTGATATCTATGAAAAAGTTAAAATTAATCGATATCTCACTTAGGCCGAAGGCTTTTCCACGAATCCGTCATAAAACGATGAATTTCAACGATAACGTGTTTCGCAGTGTAAGTAGCGAGATATCAATGGAAATATCAAAATTAGCGATATCTAACTTAGGACAAAGGCTTTTCCACGAATCCTTCATAAAACGATGTAATTCAACGAAATAACGTGTTTCGCTGTGAAAGAAGCTTGATATCTATTAAACCATCAAAATTAAGATAAATCTTCGCCAAAAATCATGGTTATTTCACGAAACATTCATGAAACGATGAAATTCAACGAAATAACGTGTTTCGCAGTGAAAGTAGCTTGATATCTATGAAACCATCAAAATTAAGCTAAATCTCCGCTAAATCATGGTTATTTCACGAAACATTCATGAATCGATGAAATTCAACGAAATAACGTGTTTCGCAGTGAAAGTAGCTAGATATCCATGAAAACATCAAAATTAAGCTTAAACTTCGCTTAAACATGGTTATTTCACGAAACATTCATGAAACGATGAAATTCAACGAAATAACGTGTTTCGCAGTGAAAGTAGCTTGATATCTACGAAAACATCAAAATTAAGCTAAATCTTCGCTAAATCATGGTTATTACATGAAACTTTCATGAATCGATGAATTTCAACGAAATAACGTGTTTCGCAGTGAAAGTAGCTAGATATCCATGAAAACATCAAAATTAAGCTTAATCTTCGCTAAATCATGGTTGTTTCACGAAAAATTCATGAAACGATGAAATTCAACGAATTAACGTGTTTCGCAGTGAAAGTAGCTAGATATCTATGAAAATATCGAAATTAAGCTATATCCCACATAGGTCAAAGGCTTTTTAACGAATCCTTCATAAAACGATGTAATTCATCGAAATAACGTGTTACACAGTGAAAGTAGCGAGTTATCAATGAAAACAACAAGATTAAGCTATATCTCACTTAGGTCAATGCCCTTTTCGCGAATCCTTCATAAAACGATGAAATTCAATGAAATTACGTGTTTCGCATTGAAAGTATCAAGATATCTATGAAAACATGAAATTAAGCGATATCTCACTTAGGTCAAAGGCTTTTTAACGAATCCTTCATAAAACGATGAAATTCAACGAAATAACGTGTTACGCAGTGAAAGTAGCGAGTTATCAATGAAAGCAACAAAATTAAGCTATATCTCACTTAGGTCAATGCCTTTTTCACGAATCCTTTATAAAACGATGAAATTCAACGAAATAACGTATTTCGCAGTGCAAGAAGCGTGATATCTATGAAAACATTAAAATTAATCGATATCTCACTTAGGTCAAAGGCTTTTTCACGAATCCCTCATAAAACGATGAAAATCATCGAAAAAACGTCTTTCGCTGTGAAAGTAGCAAGATATCAGTGAAAACATCAAAATTATGTGGTATCTCATCTAGGTCAAAGGCTTTTCCACGAATCCTTCATAAAACGATGAATTTCAACGATAACGTGTTTCGCAGTGAAAGTAGCTAGATATCCATGAAAATATCAAAATTAAGCTAACTCTTCGCTAAATCATGGTTATTTCACGAAATATTCATGAAACGATGAAATTCAACGAAATAACGTGTTTCGCAGTGAAAGTATCTAGATATCCATGAAAACATCAATATTAGGCTAAATTTTCGCCAAATCATGGTTATTTCACGAAACATTCATGAAACGATGAAATTCAACGAAATAACGTGTTTCGCAGTGAAAGTATCTAGATACCCATGAAAACATCAAAATTAAGCTAAATATTCGCTAAATCATGGTTACTTCACGAAACATTCACGAAACGATAAAATTCAACGAAATAACGTGTTTCGCAGTGAAAGATGCTTGATATCTATTAAACCATCAAAATTAAGCTAAATCTTCGCTAAATCATGGTTATTTCACGAAACAATCATGAAACGATGTAATTCACCGAAATAACGGGTTTTGCAGTGAAAGTAGCTAGATATCCATGAAAACATCAAAATTAGGTTAAATCTTCGCTAAATCATGGTTATTTCACGAAACATTCATGAAACGATGAAATTCAACGAAATAACGTGTTTCGCAGTGAAAGTAGCTTGATATCTATGAAACCATCAAAACTAAGCTAAATCTCCGCTAAATCATGGTTATTTCACGAAACATTCATGAAACGATGAAATTCAACGAAATAACGTGTTTCGCAGTGAAAGAACTTGATATCTAAGAAAACATCAAAATTAAGCTAAATCTTCGCTAAATCATGGTTATTTCACGAAACATTCATGAAACGATGAAATTCAACGAAATAACGTGTTTCGCAGTGAAAGAACTTGATATCTATGAAACCATCAAAATTAAGCTAAATCTCCGCTAAATCATGGTTATTTCACGAAACATTCATGAAACGATGAAATTCAACGAAATATCGTGTTTCGCAGTGAAAGTAGCTTGATATCTACGATAACATCAAAATTAAGCTAAATCTTCGCTAAATCATGGTTATTTCACGAAACATTCATGAATCGATGAAATAAACGAAATAACGTGTTTCGCAGTGAAAGTAGCTAGATATCCATGAAAACATCAAAATTAATCTTAATCTTCGCTAAATCATGGTTATTTCACGAAAATTTCAAGAAACGTTGAAATTCAACGAATTAACGTGTTTCGCAGTGAAAGTAGCTAGATTTCAATGAAAACATCAAAATTAAGCTAAATCTTCGCTGAATCATGGTTACTTCACGAAACATTCATGAAACGATAAAATTCAACGAAATAACGTGTTTCGCAGTGAAAGATGCTTGAGATCTATTAAACCATCAAAATTAAGCTAAATCTTCGCTAAATCATGGTTATTTCACGAAACATTCATGAAACGATGAAATTCAACGAAATAACGTGTTTCGCAGTGAAAGGATCTAGATATCCATGAAAACATCAAAATTAAGCTAAATCTTCGCTAAATCATGGTTATTTCACGAAACATTGATGAAACGATGAAATTCAACGAAATAACGTGTTTCGCAGTGAAAGAAGCTAGATATCCATGAAAACATCAAAATTAGGCTAAATCTTCGCTAAATCATGGTTATTTCACGAAACATTCATGAAACGATGAAATTCAACGAAATAACGTGTTTCGCAGTGAAAGTAGCTTGATATCTATGAAAACATCAAAATTAAGCTCAATCTTCGCTAAAACATGGTTATTTCACGAAACATTCATGAAACGATGAAATTCAACGAAATAACGTGTTTCGCAGTGAAAGAACTTGATATCTACGAAAACATCAAAATTAAGCTAAATCTTCGCTAAATCATGGTTACTTCACGAAACATTCATGAAACGGTGAAATCAACGAAATAACGTGTTTCGCAGTGAACGTAGTTAGATATCCATGAAAACATCAAAATTAAGCCTAAACTTCGCTTAAACATGGTTATTTCACGAAACATTCATGAAACGATGAAATTCAACGAAATAACGTGTTTCGCAGTGAACGTAGTTAGATATCCATGAAAACATCAAAATTAAGCTTAAACTTCGCTTACACATGGTTATTTCACGAAACATTCATGAAACGATGAAATTCAACGAAATAACTTGTTTCGCAGTGAAAGTAGCTTGATATCTACGAAAACATCAAAAATAACCTAAATCTACGCTAAATTATGGTTATTTCACGAAACATTTATGAAACGATGAAATTCAACGAAATAACGTGTTTCGCAGTAAAAGTAGCTAGATATCCATGAAAACATCAAAATTAAGCTTAATCTTCGCTAAATCATGGTTATTTCACGAAAAATTCATGAAACGATGAAATTCATCGAATTAACGTGTTTCGCAGTGAAAGTAGCTGGATATCTAGGAAAATATCGAAATTAAGCGATATCTCACATAGGTCAAAGGCTTTTTAACGAATCCTTCATAAAACGATGAATTTCAACGAAATAACGTGTTACGCAGTGAAAGTAGCGGGTTATAAATGAAAGCAACAAAATTAAGCTGTATCTCACTTAGGTCAAAGTCTTATTCACGAATCCTTTATAAAACGATGAAATTCATCGAAATAACGTATTATCGCAGTGCAAGAATCGTGATATCTATGAAAACATTAAAATTAATCGATATCTCACTTAGGTCAAAGGCTTTTTCACGAATCGTTCATAAAACGATGAATTTCAACGATAATGGTTCTCGCAGTGTAAGTTGCGAGATATCTATGGAAACATCAAAATTAAGCGACATCTCACTTAGGTCCTGGGCTTTTTCACGAATCCTTCATAAAACACTGAAATTCAACGAAATAACGTATTTCGCAGTGAAAGTAGCTAGATATCTATGAAAACATTGAAATTAAGCGATATCTCACATAGGTCAAAGGCTTTTTAACGAATTCTTCATAAGACGATGAAAATCATCGAAATAACGTGTTTCGCAGTGAAAGTAGCTAGATATCCATGAAAACATCAATATTAGGCTAAATTTTCGCCAAATCATGGTTATTTCACGAAACATTCATGAAACGATGAAATTCAACGAAATAACGTGTTTCGCAGTGAAAGTAGGTTGATATCTATGAAAACATCAAAATTAAGCTTATTCTTCGCTAAATCATGGTTATTTCACGAAGCAATCATGAAACGATGTAATTCAACGAAATAACGGGTTTTGCAGTGAAAGTAGCTAGATATCCATGAAAACATCAAAATTAGGTTAAATCTTCGCTAAATCATGGTTATTTCACGAAGCAATCATGAAACGATGTAATTCAACGAAATAACGGGTTTTGCAGTGAAAGTAGCTAGATATCCATGAAAACATCAAAATTAGGTTAAATCTTCGCCAAAAATCATGGTTATTTCACGAATCATTCATTAAACGATGAAATTCAACGAAACTCGTGTTTCGCAGTAAAAGTAGCTTGATATCTATGAAACCATCAAAATTAAGCTAAATCTCCGCTAAATCATGGTTATTTCACGAAACATTCATGAAACGATGAAATTCAACGAAATAACGTGTTTCGCAGTGAAAGTAGTTAGATATCCATGAAAACATCAAAATTAATCTTATTCTTCGCTAAATCATGGTTATATCACGAAACATTCATGAAACGATGAAATTCAACGAAATAACGTGTTTCGCAGTGAAAGTAGTTACATATCCATGAAAACATCAAAATTAAGCTTATTCTTCGCTAAATCATGGTTATTTCACGAAACAATCATGGACGATGGAATTCAACGAAATAACGTGTTTCGCAGTGAAAGTAGCTAGATATCCATGAAAACATCAAAATTAAGCTTATTCTTCGCTAAATCATGGTTATTTCACGAAAAATTCATGAAACAATGAAATTCAACGAATTAACGTGTTTCGCAGTGAAAGTAGCTAGATATCTATGAAAATATCGAAATTAAGTGATATCCCACAGAGGTCAATGGCTTTTTAACGAATCCTTCATAAAACGATGAAATTCATCGAAATAACGTGTTACACAGTGAAAGTAGCGAGTTATCAATGAAAACAACAAAATTAAGCTATATCTCACTTAGGTCAATGCCCTTTTCGCGAATCCTTCATAAAACGATGAAATTCAATGAAATTACGTGTTTCGCATTGAAAGTACCAAGATATCTATGAAAACATCGAAATTAAGCGATATCTCACATAGGTCAAAGGCTTTTTAACGAATCCTTCATAAAACGATGAAATTCAACGAAATAACGTGTTACGCAGTGAAAGTAGCGAGTTATCAATGAAAGCAACAAATTTAAGCTATATCTCACTTAGGTCAATGCCTTTTTCACGAATCCTTTATGAAACGATGAAATTCAACGAAATAACGTATTTCGCAGTGCAAGAAGCATGATGAAATCTATGAAAACATTAAATTAATCGATATCTCACTTAGGTCAAAGGCTTTTTCACGAATCCTTCATAAAACGATGAATTTCAACGATAATGGGTCTCGCAGTGTAAGTTGCGAGATATCTATGGAAATATCAAAATTAAGCGATATCTAATATAGGACAAAGGCTTTTCCACGAATCCTTCATAAAACGATGTAATTCAACGAAATAACGTGTTTCGCTGTGAAAGCAGCGAGATATCTATGGAAACATCAAAATTAAGCGACATCTCGCTTAGGTCCTGGGCTTTTTCACGAATTCTTCATAAAACACTGAAATTCAACGAAATAACGTGTTTCGCAGTGAAAGTAGCTAGATATCTATGAAAACATTGAAATTAAGCGATATCTCACATAGGTCAAAGGCTTTTTAACGAATTCTTCATAAAACGATGAAAATCATCGAAAAAACGTCTTTCGCTGTGAATGTAGCAAGATATCAGTGAAAACATCAAAATTAAGTGGTATCTCATCTAGGTCAAAGGCTTTTCCTCGAATCCTTCATAAAACGATGAATTTCAACGATAACGTGTTTCGCAGTGAAAGTAGCTAGATATCCATGAAAACATCAAAATTAAGCGACATCTCACTTAGGTCCTGGGCTTTTTCACGAATCCTTCATAAAACATTGAAATTCAACGAAATAACGTGTTTCGCAGTGAAAGTAGCTAGATATCCATGAAAACATCAATATTAGGCTAAATTTTCTCCAAATCATGGTTATTTCACGAAACATTCGTGAAACGATGAAATTCTACGAAATAACGTGTTTCGCAGTGAAAGTAGCTTGATATCTATGAAAACATCAAAATTAAGCTTATTCTTCGCTATATCATGGTTATTTCACGAAGCAATCATGAAACGATGTAATTCAACGAAATAACGGGTTTTGCAGTGAAAGTAGCTAGATATCCATGAAAACATCAAAATTAGGTTAAATCTTCGCTAAATCATGGTTATTTCACGAAACATTCATGAAACGATGAAATTCAACGAAATAACGTGTTTCGCAGTGTAAGAAGCTTGATATCTATTAAACCATCAAAATTAAGATAAATCTTCGCCAAAAATCATGGTTATTTCACGAAACATTCATGAAACGATGAAATTCAACGAAACTCGTGTTTCGCAGTGAAAGTAGCTTGATATCTATGAAACCATAAAAATTAAGCTAAATCTCCGCTAAATCATGGTTATTTCACGAAACATTCATGAAACGATGAAATTCATCGAAATAACGTGTTTCGCAGTGAAAGTAGCTTGATATCTACGATAACATCAAAATTAAGCTAAATTTTCGTTAAATCATGGTTATTTCACGAAACATTCATGAAACGATGAAATTCAACGAAATAACGTGTTTCGCAGTGAAAGTAGCTTGATATCTACGATAACATCAAAATTAAGCTAAATCTTCGCTAAATCATGATTATTTTACGAAACATTCATGAATCGATGAAATTCAACGAAATAACGTGTTTCGCAGTGAAAGTAGCTAGATATCCATGAAAACATCAAAATTAAGCTAAATCTTCGCTAAATCATGGTTACTTCACGAAACATTCATGAAACGATGAAATTCAACGAAATAACGTGTTTCGCAGTGAAAGAAGCTTGATATCTATTAAACCATCAAAATTAAGCTAAATCTTCGCTAAATCATGGTTATTTCACGAAACATTCATGAAACGATGAAATTCAACGAAATAACGTGTTTCGCAGTGAAAGTATCTAGATATCCATGAAAACATCAAAATTAAGCTAAATCTTCGCTAAATCATGGTTATTTCACGAAACATTTATGAAACGATGAAATTCAACGAAATAACGTGTTTCGCAGTGAAAGTAGCTAGATATCCATGAAAACATCAAAATTAATCTAAATCTTCGCTAAATCATGGTTATTTCACGAAAATTTCAAGAAACGATGAAATTCAACGAATTAACGTGTTTCGCAGTGAAAGTAGCTAGATATCAATGAAAACATCAAAATTAAGCTAAATCTTCGCTAAATCATGGTTACTTCACGAAACATTCATGAAACGATAAAATTCAACGAAATAACGTGTTTCGCAGTGAATGATGCTTGATATCTATTAAACCATGAAAAGTGAGCTAAATCTTCGCTAAATCATGGTTATTTCACGAAACATTCATGAAACGATGGAATTCAACGAAATAACGTGTTTCGCAGTGAAAGGATCTAGATATCCATCAAAACATCAAAATTAAGCTAAATCTTCGCTAAATCATGGTTATTTCACGAAACATTGATGAAACGATGAAATTCAACGAAATAACGTGTTTCGCAGTGAAAGTAGCTAGATATCCATGAAAACATCAAAATTAGGCTAATTCTTCGCCAAATCATGGTTATTTCACGAAACATTCATGAAACGATGAAATTCAACGAAATAACGTGTTTCGCAGTGAAAGTAGTTAGATATCCATGAAAACATCAAAATTAAGCTTATTCTTCGCTAAATCATGGGTATTTCACGAAACAATCATGAAACGATGTAATTCAACGAAATAACGGGATTTGCAGTGAAAGTAGCTAGATATCCATGAAAACATCAAAGTTAGGTTAAATCTCCGCTAAATCATGGTTATTTCACGAAACATTCATGAAACGATGAAATTCAACGAAATAACGTGTTTCGCAGTGAAAGTAGCTTGATATCTATGAAAACATCAAAATTAAGCTCAATCTGCGCTAAAACATGGTTATTTCACGAAACATTCATGAAACGATGAAATTCAACGAAATAACGTGTTTCGCAGTGAAAGAACTTGATATCTATGAAAACATCAAAATTAAGCTAAATCTTCGCGAAATCATGGTTACTTCACGAAACATTCATGAAACGGTGAAATCAACGAAATAACGTGTTTCGCAGTGAACGTAGTTAGATATCCATGAAAACATCAGAATTAAGCCTAAACATCGCTTAAACATGGTATTTCACGAAACATTCATGAAACGATGAAATTCAACGAAATAACGTGTTTCGCAGTGAAAGTAGTTAGATATCCATGAAAACATCAAAATGAAGCTTATTCTTCGCTAAATCATGGTTATTTCACGAAACAATCATGAATCGATGTAATTCAACGAAATAACGGGATTTGCAGTGAAAGTAGCTAGATATCCATGAAAACATCAAAGTTAGGTTAAATCTTCGCTAAATCATGGTTATTTCACGAAACATTCATGAAACGATGAAATACAACGAAATAACTTGTTTCGCAGTGAAAGTAGCTTGATATCTACGAAACCATCAAAATTAAGCTAAATCTTCGCTAAATCATGGTAATTTCACGAAACATTCATGAATCTATGAATTTCAACGAAATAACGTGTTTCGCAGTGAAGGTAGCTAGATATCCATGAAAACATCAAAATTAAGCTTAATCTTCGCTAAATCATGGTTATTTCACGAAAAATTCATGAAACGATGAAATTCAACGAATTTACGTGTTACACAGTGAAAGTAGCGAGTTATCAATGAAAACAACAATATTAAGCTATATCTCACTTAGCTCAATTCCCTTTTCGCGAATCCTTCATAAAACGATGAAATTCAATGAAATTACGTGTTTCGCATTGAAAGTATCAAGATATCTATGAAAACATCGAAATTAAGCGATATCTCACATAGGTCAAAGACTTTTTAACGAATCCTTCATAAAACGATGAATTTCAACGAAATAACGTGTTACGCAGTGAAAGTAGCGGGTTATCAATGAAAGCAACAAAATTAAGCTATATCTCACTTAGGTCAATGTCTTTTTCACGAATCCTTTATAAAACGATGAAATTCATCGAAATAACGTATTTCGCAGTGCAAGAATCTTGATATATATGAAAACATTAAAATTAATCGATATCTCAATTAGGTCAAAGGCTTTTTCACGAATCCTTCATAAGACGATGAATTTCAACGATAATGGGTCTCGCAGTGTAAGTTGCGAGATATCTATGGAAATATCAAAATTAAGCGATATCTAATTTAGGACAAAGGCTTTTCCACGAATCCTTCATAAAACGATGTAATTCAACGAAATAACGTGTTTCGCTGTGAAAGCAGCGAGATATCTATGGAAACATCAAAATTAAGCGACATCTCACTTAGGTCCTGGGCTTTTTCACGAATTCTTCATAAAACACTGAAATTCAACGAAATAACGTGTTTCGCAGTGAAAGTAGCTAGATATCTATGAAAACATTGAAATGAAGCTATATCCCACATAGGTCAAAGGCTTTTTAACGAATCCTTCATAAAACGATGAAATTCATCGAAATAACGTGTTACACAGTGAAAGTAGCGAGTTATCAATGAAAACAACAAGATTAAGCTATATCTCACTTAGGTCAATGCCCTTTTCGCGAATCCTTCATAAAACGATGAAATTCAATGAAATTACGTGTTTCGCATTGAAAGTATCAAGATATCTATGAAAACATCGAAATTAAGCGATATCTCACATATGTCAAAGTCTTTTTAACGAATCCTTCATAAAACGATGAAATTCAACGAAATAACGTGTTACGCAGTGAAAGTAGCGAGTTATCAATGAAAGCAACAAAATTAAGCTATATCTCACTTAGGTCAATGCCTTTTTCACGAATCCTTTATAAAACGATGAAATTCAACGAAATAACGTATTTCGCAGTGCAAGAAGCGTGATATCTATGAAAACATTAAAATTAATCGAAATCTCACTTAGGTCAAAGGCTTTTTCACGAATCCCTCATAAAACGATGAAAATCATCGAAAAAATGTCTTTCGCTGTGAAAGTAGCAAGATATCAGTGAAAACATCAAAATTATGTGGTATCTCATCTAGGTCAAAGGCTTTTCCACGAATCCTTCATAAAACGATGAATTTCAACGATAACGTGTTTCGCAGTGAAAGTAGCTAGATATCCATGAAAACATCAATATTAGGCTAAATTTTCGCCAAATCATGGTTATTTCACGAAACATTCATGAAACGATGAAATTCAGCGAAATAACGTGTTTCGCAGTGAAAGTATCTAGATACCCATGAAAACATCAAAATTAAGCTAAATATTCGCTAAATCATGGTTACTTCACGAAACATTCACGAAACGATAAAATGCAACGAAATAACGTGTTTCGCAGTGAAAGATGCTTGATATCTATTAAACTATCAAAATTAAGCTAAATCTTCGCTAAATCATGGTTATTTCACGAAACAATCATGAAACGATGTAATTCACCGAAATAACGGGTTTTGCAGTGAAAGTAGCTAGATATCCATGAAAACATCATAATTAGGTTAAATCTTCGCTAAATCATGGTTATTTCACGAAACATTCATGAAACGATGAAATTCAACGAAATAACCTGTTTCGCAGTGAAAGTAGCTTGATATCTATGAAACCATCAAAATTAAGCTAAATCTCCGCTAAATCATGGTTATTTCACGAAACATTCATGATACGATGAAATTCAACGAAATAACGTGTTTCGCAGTGAAAGAACTTGATATCTAAGAAAACATCAAAATTAAGCTAAATCTTCGCTAAATCATGGTTATTTCACGAAACATTCATGAATCGATGAAATTCAACGAAATAACGTGTTTCGCAGTGTAAGTAGCTAGATATCCGTGAAAACATCAAAATTAAGCTAAATCTTCGCTAAATC
The DNA here is from genome assembly GCA_032399595.1 of Tetragonula carbonaria. Classification (NCBI taxonomy): domain Eukaryota; kingdom Metazoa; phylum Arthropoda; class Insecta; order Hymenoptera; family Apidae; genus Tetragonula; species Tetragonula carbonaria. Next base: position 226,929 of record JAUCRC010000012.1, on the reverse strand, counting down.
ATTGTTACTTCACGAAACATTCATGAAACGGTAAAATTCAACGAAATAACGTGTCTCGCAGTGAAAGATGCTTGATATCTATTAAACCATCAAAATTAAGCTAAATCTTCGCTAAATCATGGTTATTTCACGAAACACTCATGAAACGATGAAATTCAACGAAATAACGTGTTTCGCAGTGAAAGTAGCTAGATATCCATGAAAACATCAAAATTAAGCTTATTCTTCGCTAAATCATGGTTATTTCACGAAAAATTCATGAAACAATGAAATTCAACGAATTAACGTGTTTCGCAGTGAAAGTAGCTAGATATCTATGAAAATATCGAAATTAAGTGATATCCCACATAGGTCAATGGCTTTTTAACGAATCCTTCATAAAACGATGAAATTCATCGAAATAACGTGTTACACAGTGAAAGTAGCGAGTTATCAATGAAAACAACAAAATTAAGCTATATCTCACTTAGGTCAATGCCCTTTTCGCGAATCCTTCACAAATCGATGAAATTCAATGAAATTACGTGTTTCGCATTGAAAGTATCAAGATATCTATGAAAACATCGAAATTAAGCGATATCTCACATAGGTCAAAGGCTTTTTAACGAATCCTTCATAAAACGATGAAATTCAACGAAATAACGTGTTACGCAGTGAAAGTAGCGAGTTATCAATGAAAGCAACAAAATTAAGCTATATCTCACTTAGGTCAATGCCTTTTTCACGAATCCTTTATGAAACGATGAAATTCAACGAAATAACGTATTTCGCAGTGCAAGAAGCATGATGAAATCTATGAAAACATTAAATTAATCGATATCTCACTTAGGTCAAAGGCTTTTTCACGAATCCTTCATAAAACGATGAATTTCAACGATAATGGGTCTCGCAGTGTAAGTTGCGAGATATCTATGGAAATATCAAAATTAAGCGATATCTAATATAGGACAAAGGCTTTTCCACGAATCCTTCATAAAACGATGAAATTCAACGAAATAACGTATTTCGCAGTGAAAGATGCTTGATATCTATTAAACCATCAAAATTAAGCGAAATCTCACTTAGATCATGGGCTTTTTCACGAATCCTTCATAAAACGATGAAATTCAACGAAATAACGTGTTTCGCAGTGAAAGTAGCTAGATATCTATGAAAACATCAAAATTAAGCGATATCTCGCTAGGTCAAAGGCTTTTTCACGAATCCTTCATAAAACGATGAATTTCAACGATAACGTGTTTCGCAGTGAAAGTAGCTAGATATCCATGAAAACATCAAAATTAATCTTAATCTTCGCTAAATCATGGTTATTTCACGAAAATTTCAAGAAACGATGAAATTCAACGAATTAACGTGTTTCGCAGTGAAAGTAGCTAGATATCAATGAAAACATCAAAATTAAGCTAAATCTTCGCTAAATCATGGTTACTTCACGAAACATTCATGAAACGATAACATTCAACGAAATAACGTGTTTCGCAGAAAAAGTAGCTAGTTTTCCATTAAACCATCAAAATTAAGCTAAATCTTCGCTAAATCATGGTTATATCACGAAACATTCACGAATCGATGAAATTCAACGTAATAACGTGTTTCGCAGTGAAAGTTTCTAGATATCCATGAAAACATCAAAATTAAGCAAAATCTTCGCTAAATCATGGTTATTTCACGAAACATTCATGAAACGATGAAATTCAACGAAATAACGTGTTTCGCAGTGAAAGTAGCTTGATATCTATGAAAACATCAAAATTAAGCTAAATCTTCGCTAAATCATGGTTATTTCACGAAACATTCATGAAACGATGAAATTCAACGAAATAACGTGTTTCGCAGTGAAAGTAGTTAGATATCCATGAAAACATCAAAATTAAGCTAAACATCGCTTAATCATGGTATTTCACGAAACATTCATGAAACGATGAAATTCAACGAAATAACGTGTTTCGCAGTGAAAGTAGTTAGATATCCATGAAAACATCAAAATGAAGCTTATTCTTCGCTAAATCATGGTTATTTCACGAAACAATCATGAATCGATGTAATTCAACGAAATAACGGGATTTGCAGTGAAAGTAGCTAGATATCCATGAAAACATCAAAGTTAGGTTAAATCTTCGCTAAATCATGGTTATTTCACGAAACATTCATGAAACGATGAAATTCAACGAAATAACTTGTTTCGCAGTGAAAGTATCTTGATATCTACGAAAACATCAATATTAAGCTAAATCTTCGCTAAATCATGGTTATTTCACGAAACTTTCATGAATCGATGAATTTCAACGAAATAACGTGTTTCGCAGTGAAGGTAGCTAGATATCCATGAAAACATCAAAATTAAGCTTAATCTTCGCTAAATCATGGTTATTTCACGAAAAATTCATGAAACGATGAAATTCAACGAATTTACGTGTTACACAGTGAAAGTAGCGAGTTATCAATGAAAACAACAATATTAAGCTATATCTCACTTAGGTCAATGTCTTTTTCACGAATCCTTTATAAAACGATGAAATTCATCGAAATAACGTATTTCGCAGTGCAAGAATCTTGATATATATGAAAACATTAAAATTAATCGATATCTCAATTAGGTCAAAGGCTTTTTCACGAATCCTTCATAAAACGATGAATTTCAACGATAATGGGTCTCGCAGTGTAAGTTGCGAGATATCTATGGAAATATCAAAATTAAGCGATATCTAATTTAGGACAAAGGCTTTTCCACGAATCCTTCATAAAACGATGTAATTCAACGAAATAACGTGTTTCGCTGTGAAAGAAGCGAGATATCTATGGAAACATCAAAATTAAGCGACATCTCACTTAGGTCATGGGCTTTTTCACGAATTCTTCATAAAACACTGAAATTCAAGGAAATAACGTGTTTCGCAGTGAAAGTAGCTAGATATCTATGAAAACATTGAAATGAAGCTATATCCCACATAGGTCAAAGGCTTTTTAACGAATCCTTCATAAAACGATGAAATTCATCGAAATAACGTGTTACACAGTGAAAGTAGCGAGTTATCAATGAAAACAACAAGATTAAGCTATATCTCACTTAGGTCAATGCCCTTTTCGCGAATCCTTCATAAAACGATGAAATTCAATGAAATTACGTGTTTCGCATTGAAAGTATCAAGATATCTATGAAAACATCGAAATTAAGCGATATCTCACATATGTCAAAGTCTTTTTAACGAATCCTTCATAAAACGATGAAATTCAACGAAATAACGTGTTACGCAGTGAAAGTAGCGAGTTATCAATGAAAGCAACAAAATTAAGCTATATCTCACTTAGGTCAATGCCTTTTTCACGAATCCTTTATAAAACGATGAAATTCAACGAAATAACGTATTTCGCAGTGCAAGAAGCGTGATATCTATGAAAACATTAAAATTAATCGAAATCTCACTTAGGTCAAAGGCTTTTTCACGAATCCCTCATAAAACGATGAAAATCATCGAAAAAACGTCTTTCGCTGTGAAAGTAGCAAGATATCAGTGAAAACATCAAAATTATGTGGTATCTCATCTAGGTCAAAGGCTTTTCCACGAATCCTTCATAAAACGATGAATTTCAACGATAACGTGTTTCGCAGTGAAAGTAGCTAGATATCCATGAAAACATCAATATTAGGCTAAATTTTCGCCAAATCATGGTTATTTCACGAAACATTCATGAAACGATGAAATTCAGCGAAATAACGTGTTTCGCAGTGAAAGTATCTAGATACCCATGAAAACATCAAAATTAAGCTAAATATTCGCTAAATCATGGTTACTTCACGAAACATTCACGAAACGATAAAATGCAACGAAATAACGTGTTTCGCAGTGAAAGATGCTTGATATCTATTAAACCATCAAAATTAAGCTAAATCTTCGCTAAATCATGGTTATTTCACGAAACAATCATGAAACGATGTAATTCACCGAAATAACGGGTTTTGCAGTGAAAGTAGCTAGATATCCATGAAAACATCATAATTAGGTTAAATCTTCGCTAAATCATGGTTATTTCACGAAACATTCATGAAACGATGAAATTCAACGAAATAACGTGTTTCGCAGTGAAAGTAGCTTGATATCTATGAAACCATCAAAATTAAGCTAAATCTCCGCTAAATCATGGTTATTTCACGAAACATTCATGATACGATGAAATTCAACGAAATAACGTGTTTCGCAGTGAAAGAACTTGATATCTAAGAAAACATCAAAATTAAGCTAAATCTTCGCTAAATCATGGTTATTTCACGAAACATTCATGAATCGATGAAATTCAACGAAATAACGTGTTTCGCAGTGTAAGTAGCTAGATATCCGTGAAAACATCAAAATTAAGCTAAATCTTCGCTAAATCATTGTTACTTCACGAAACATTCATGAAACGATAAAATTCAACGAAATAACGTGTCTCGCAGTGAAAGATGCTTGATATCTATTAAACCATCAAAATTAAGCTAAATCTTCGCTAAATCATGGTTATTTCACGAAACACTCATGAAACGATGAAATTCAACGAAATAACGTGTTTCGCAGTGAAAGTAGCTAGATATCCATGAAAACATCAAAATTAAGCTTATTCTTCGCTAAATCATGGTTATTTCACGAAAAATTCATGAAACAATGAAATTCAACGAATTAACGTGTTTCGCAGTGAAAGTAGCTAGATATCTATGAAAATATCGAAATTAAGTGATATCCCACATAGGTCAATGGCTTTTTAACGAATCCTTCATAAAACGATGAAATTCATCGAAATAACGTGTTACACAGTGAAAGTAGCGAGTTATCAATGAAAACAACAAAATTAAGCTATATCTCACTTAGGTCAATGCCCTTTTCGCGAATCCTTCACAAATCGATGAAATTCAATGAAATTACGTGTTTCGCATTGAAAGTATCAAGATATCTATGAAAACATCGAAATTAAGCGATATCTCACATAGGTCAAAGGCTTTTTAACGAATCCTTCATAAAACGATGAAATTCAACGAAATAACGTGTTACGCAGTGAAAGTAGCGAGTTATCAATGAAAGCAACAAAATTAAGCTATATCTCACTTAGGTCAATGCCTTTTTCACGAATCCTTTATGAAACGATGAAATTCAACGAAATAACGTATTTCGCAGTGCAAGAAGCATGATGAAATCTATGAAAACATTAAATTAATCGATATCTCACTTAGGTCAAAGGCTTTTTCACGAATCCTTCATAAAACGATGAATTTCAACGATAATGGATCTCGCAGTGTAAGTTGCGAGATATCTATGGAAATATCAAAATTAAGCGATATCTAATATAGGACAAAGGCTTTTCCACGAATCCTTCATAAAACGATGAAATTCAACGAAATAACGTATTTCGCAGTGCAAGAAGCGTGATATCTATGAAAACATTAAAATTAATCGATATCTCACTTAGGTCAAAGGCTTTTTCACGAATCCCTCATAAAACGATGAAAATCATCGAAAAAACGTCTTTCGCTGTGAAAGTAGCAAGATATCAGTGAAAACATCAAAATTATGTGGTATCTCATCTAGGTCAAAGGCTTTTCCACGAATCCTTCATAAAACGATGAATTTCAACGATAACGTGTTTCGCAGTGAAAGTAGCTAGATATCTATGAACACATCAATATTAAGCTAAATATCTGCCAAATCATGGTTATTTCACGAAACTATCATGAAACGTTGAAATTCAACGATATAACGTGATTCGCAGTGAAAGTAGCTTGATATCTATGAAAACATCAAAATTAAGCTTATTCTTCGCTAAATCATGGTTATTTCACGAAACAATCATGAAATGATGTAATTCAACGAAATAACGGGTTTTGCAGTGAAAGTAGCTAGATATCCATGAAAACATCAAAATTAAGTTAAATCTTCGCTAAATCATGGTTATTTCACGAAACATTCATGAAACGATGAAATTCAACGAAATAACGTGTTTCGCAGTGAAAGTAGCTTGGTATCTATGAAAACATCAAAATTAAGCTCAATCTTCGCTAAAACATGGTTATTTCACGAAACATTCATGAAACGATGAAATTCAACGAAATAACGTGTTTCGCAGTGAAAGAAGCTTGATATCTATTTAACCATCAAATTTAAGCTAAATCTTCGCCAAAAATCATGGTTATTTCACGAAACATTCACGAAACGGTGAAATCAACGAAATATCGCGTTTCGCTGTGAACGTAGTTAGATATCCATGAAAACATCAAAATTAAGCTTAAACTTCGCTTAAACATGGTTATTTCACGAAACACTCATGAAACGATGAAATTCAACGAAATAACGTGTTTCGCAGTGAAAGTAGCTTGATATCTACGAATACATCTAAATTAAGCTAAATCTTCGCTAAATCATGGTTATTTCACGAAACATTCCTGAATCGATGAAATTCAACGAAATAACGTGTTTCGCAGTGAAAGTAGCTAGATATCTATGATAATATCGAAATTAATCGATATCCCACATAGGTCAAAGGCTTTTCAACGAATCCTTCATAAAACGATGAAATTCATCGAAATAACGTGTTACACAGTGAAAGTAGCGAGTTATCAACGAAAACAACAAAATTAAGCTGTATCTCAGTTAGGTCAAAGCCCATTTGGCGATTCCTTCATAAAACGATGAAATTCAACGAAATTACGTGTTTCGCATTGAAAGTATCAAGATATCTATGAAAACATCGAAATTAAGCGATATCTCACATAGGTCAAAGGCTTTTTAACGAATCCATCATAAAACGATGAAATTCAACGAAATTACGTGTTACGCAGTGAAAGTAGCGAGTTATCAATGAAAGCAACAAAATAAACTATATCTCACTTAGGTCAATGCCTTTTTCACGAATCCTTTATAAAACGATGAAATTCAACGAAATAACGTATTTCGCATTGAAAGAATCAAGATATCTATGATAAAATCGTAATTAAGCGATATCTCACTTAGGTCAAAGGCTTTTTAACGAATGCTTCATAAAACGATGAAATTCAACGAAATAACGTGTTACGCAGTGAAAGTAGCGAGTTATCAATGAAAGCAACAAAATTAAGCTATATCTCACTTAGGTCAATGCCTTTTTCACGAATCCTTTATAAAAATGATGAAATTCAACGAAATAACGTATTTCGCAGTGCAAGAAGCCTGATATCTATGAAAACATTAAAATTAATCGATATCTCACTTAGGTCAAAGGCTTTTTCACGAATCCTTCATAAAACGATGATTTTCAACGATAATGGGTACCGCAGTGTAAGTTGCGAGATATCTATGTAAATATCAAAATTAAGCGATATCTAATTTAGGACATAGGCTTTTCCACGAATCCTTCATAAAACGATGAAATTCAACGAAATAACGTGTTTCGCAGTGAAAGTAGCTAGATATCCATGAAAACATCAATATTAGGCTAAATTTTCGCCAAATCATGGTTATTTCACGAAACATTCATGAAACGATGAAATTCAACGAAATAACGTGTTTCGCAGTGAAAGTAGCTTGATATCTACGAAAACATCAAAATTAAGCTAAATCTTCGCTAAATCTTGGTTATTTCACGAAAAACTCATGAATCGATGAAATTCAACGAAATAACGTGTTTCGCAGTGAAAGTAGCTAGATATCTATGATAATATCGAAATTAAGCGATATCCCACATAAGTCAAAGGCTTTTCAACGAATCCTTCATAAAACGATGAAATTCATCGAAATAACGTGTTACACAGTGAAAGTAGCGATTTATCAATGAAAACAACAAAATTAAGCTGTATGTCAGTTAGGTCAAAGCCCATTTGGCGAATCCTTCGTAAAACGATGAAATTCAACGAAATTACGTGTTTCGCATTGAAAGTATCAAGATATCTATGAAAACATCCAAATTAAGCGATATCTCACATAGGTCAAAGGCTCTTTAACGAATCCATCATAAAACGGTGAAATTCAACGAAATTACGTGTTACGCAGTGAAAGTAGCGAGTTATCAATGAAAGCAACAAAATAAACTATATCTCACTTAGGTCAATGCCTTTTTCACGAATCCTTTATAAAACGATGAAATTCAACGAAATAACGTATTTCGCATTGAAAGAATCAAGATATCTATGATAAAATCGTAATTAAGCGATATCTCACATAGGTCAAAGGCTTTTTAACGAATGCTTCATAAAACGATGAAATTCAACGAAATAACGTGTTACGCAGTGAAAGTAGCGAGTTATCAATGAAAGCAACAAAATTAAGCTATATCTCACTTAGGTCAATGCCTTTTTCACGAATCCTTTATAAAAATGATGAAATTCAACGAAATAACGTATTTCGCAGTGCAAGAAGCCTGATATCTATGAAAACATTAAAATTAATCGATATCTCACTTAGGTCAAAGGCTTTTTCACGAATCCTTCATAAAACGATGATTTTCAACGATAATGGGTACCGCAGTGTAAGTTGCGAGATATCTATGTAAATATCAAAATTAAGCGATATCTAATTTAGGACATAGGCTTTTCCACGAATCCTTCATAAAACGATGAAATTCAACGAAATAACGTGTTTCGCAGTGAAAGTAGCTAGATATCCATGAAAACATCAATATTAGGCTAAATTTTCGCCAAATCATGGTTATTTCACGAAACATTCATGAAACGATGAAATTCAACGAAATAACGTGTTTCGCAGTGAAAGTAGCTTGATATCTACGAAAACATCAAAATTAAGCTAAATCTTCGCTAAATCTTGGTTATTTCACGAAAAACTCATGAATCGATGAAATTCAACGAAATAACGTGTTTCGCAGTGAAAGTAGCTAGATATCTATGATAATATCGAAATTAAGCGATATCCCACATAAGTCAAAGGCTTTTCAACGAATCCTTCATAAAACGATGAAATTCATCGAAATAACGTGTTACACAGTGAAAGTAGCGATTTATCAATGAAAACAACAAAATTAAGCTGTATGTCAGTTAGGTCAAAGCCCATTTGGCGAATCCTTCGTAAAACGATGAAATTCAACGAAATTACGTGTTTCGCATTGAAAGTATCAAGATATCTATGAAAACATCCAAATTAAGCGATATCTCACATAGGTCAAAGGCTCTTTAACGAATCCATCATAAAACGGTGAAATTCAACGAAATTACGTGTTACGCAGTGAAAGTAGCGAGTTATCAATGAAAGCAACAAAATAAACTAAATCTCACTTAGGTCAATGCCTTTTTCACGAATCCTTTATAAAACGATGAAATTCAACGAAATAACGTATTTCGCAGTGCAAGAAGCGTGATATATATGAAAACATTAAAATTAATCGATATCTCACTTAGGTCAAAGGCTTTTTCACGAATCCTTCATTAAACGATGAATTTCAACGTTAATAGGTCTCGCAGTGTAAGTTGCGAGATATTTATGGAAATATCAAAATTAAGCAATATATAATTAAGGACAAATGCTTTTCCACGTATCCTTCATAAAACGATGTAATTCAGCGAAATAACGTGTTTCGCTGTGAAAGCAGCGAGATATCTATGGAAACATCAAAATTAAGCGACATCTCACTTAGGTCCTGGGCTTTTTCACGAATCCTTCATAAAACACTGAAATTCAACGAAATAACGTGTTTCGCAGTGAAAGTAGCTAGATATCTATGAAAACATTGAAATTAAGCGATATCTCACATAGGTCAAATTCTTTTTCACGAATTCTTCGAAAAACGATGAAAATCATCGAAAAAACGTCTTTCGCTGTGAAAGTAGCTAGATATCCATGAAAACATCAAAATTAAGCTAACTCTTCGCTAAAACATGGTTATTTCCCGAAATATTCATAAAACGATGAAATTCAACGAAATAACGTGTTTCGCAGTGAAAGTAGCTAGATATCCATGAAACCATCAATATTATGCTAAATTTTCGCCAAATCATGGTTATTTCACGAAACATACATGATACGATGAAATTCAACGAAATAACGTGTTTCGCAGTGAAAGTAGCTTGATATCTATGAAAACATCAAAATTAAGCTTATTCTTCGCTAAATCATGGTTATTTCACGAAACAATCATGAAACGATGTAATTCAACGAAATAACGGGTTTTGCAGTGAAAGTAGCTAGATATCCATGAAAACATCAAAATTAGGTTAAATCATCGCTAAATCATGGTTATTTCACGATACATTCATGAAACGATGAAATTCAACGAAAAAACGTGTTTCGCAGTGAAAGTAGCTTGATATCTATGAAAACATCAAAATTAAGCTTATTCTTCGCTAAATCATGGTTATTTCACGAAACAATCATGAAACGATGTAATTCAACGAAATAACGGGTTTTGCAGTGATAGCAGCTAGATATCCATGAAAACATCAAAACTAGGTTAAATCTTCGCTAAATCATGGTTATTTCACGAAACATTCATGAAACGATGAAATTCAACGAAATAACGTGTTTCGCAGTGAAGGAAGCTTGATATCTATTAAACCATCAAAATTAAGCTAAATCTCCGCTAAATCATGGTTATTTCACGAAACATTCATGAAAAGATGAAATTCAATGAAATAACGTGTTTCGCAGTGAAAGAAGCTAGATATCAATGAAAACATCAAAATAAGCTTATTCTTCGCTAAATCATGGTTATTTCACGAAACAATCATGAACGATGTAATTCGACGAAATAACGGGTTTTGCAGTGAAAGTAGCTAGATATCCATGAAAACTTCAAAATTAGGTTAAATCTTCGCTAAATCATGGTTATTTCACGAAACATTCATGAAACGATGAAATTCAACGAAATAACGTGTTTCGCAGTGAAAGTAGCTTGATATCTATGAAAACATCAAAATTAAGATCAATCTTCGCTAAAACATGGTTATTTCACGAAACATTCATGAAACGATGAAATTCAACGAAATAACGTGTTTCGCAGTGAAAGAAGCTTGATATCTATTAAACCATCAAATTTAAGCTAAATCTTCGCCCAAAATCATGGTTATTTCACGAAACATTCACGAAACGGTGAAATCAACGAAATAACGCGTTTCGCAGTGAACGTAGTTAGATATCCATGAAAACATCAAAATTAAGCTTAAACTTCGCTTAAACATGGTTATTTCACGAAACACTCACGAAACGATGAAATTAAACGAAATAACGTGTTTCGCAGTGAAAGTAGCTTGATATCTACGAATACATCAAAATTAAGCTAAATCTTCGCTAAATCATGGTTATTTCACGAAACAATCCTGAATCGATGAAATTCAACGAAATAAAGTGTTTCGCAGTGAAAGTAGCTAGATATCCATGAAAACATCAAAATTAAGCTTAAACTTCGCTAAATCATGGTTATTTCACGAAAAATTCATGAAACGATGAAATTCAACGAATTAACGTGTTTCGCAGTGAAAGTAGCTAGATATCTATGAAAATATCGAAATTAAGCGAGATCCCACATAGGTCAATGGCTTTTTAACGAATCCTTCATAAAACGATGAAATTCATCGAAATAACGTGTTACACAGTGAAAGTAGCGAGTTATCAATGAAAACAACAAAATTAAGCTGTATCTCAGTTAGGTCAAAGCCCATTTGGCGAATCCTTCATAAAACGATGAAATTCAACGAAATTACGTGTTTCGCATTGAAAGTATCAAGATATCTATGAAAACATCGAAATTAAGCGATATCTCACATAGGTCAAAGGCTTTTTACGAATCCATCATAAAACGATGAAATTCAACGAAATTACGTGTTACGCAGTGAAAGTAGCGAGTTATCAATGAAAGCAACAAAATAAACTATATCTCACTTAGGTCAAAGGCTTTTTCACGAATCCTTCATAAAGCGATGATTTTCAACGATAATGGGTTTCGCAGTGTAAGTTGCGAGATATCTATGTAAATATCAAAATTAAGCGATATCTAATTTAGGACATAGGCTATTCCACGAATCCTTCATAAAACGATGAAATTCAACGAAATAACGTGTTTCGCAGTGAAAGTAGCTAGATATCCATGAAAACATCAATATTAGGCTAAATTTTCGCTAAATCTTGTTTATTTCACGAAACATTCTTGAAACGATGAAATTCAACGAAATAACGTGTTTCGCAGTGAAAGAAGCTTGATATCTATTAAACCATCAAATTTAAGGTAAATCTTCGCCAAAAATCATGGTTATTTCACGAAACATTCACGAAACGGTGAAATCAACGAAATAACGCGTTTCGCAATGAACGTAGTTAGATATCCATGAAAACATCAAAATTAAGCTTAAACTTCGCTTAAACATGGTTATTTCACGAAACAGTCATGAAACGATGAAATTCAACGAAATAACGTGTTTCGCAGTGAAAGTAGCTTGATATCTACGAATACATCAAAATTAAGCTAAATCTTCGCTAAATCATGGTTATTTCACGAAACATTCCTGAATCGATGAAATTCAACGAAATAACGTGTTTCGCCGTGAAAGTAGCTAGATATCCATGAAAACATCAAAATTAAGCTAAATCTTCGCTAAGTCATGGTTATTTCACGAAACATTCCTGAATCGATGAAATTCAACGAAATAACGTGTTTCGCAGTGAAAGTAGCTAGATATCTAGAAAACATTGAAATTAAGCGATATCTCACATAGGTCAAAGGCTTTTTAACGAATTCTTCATAAAACGATGAAAATGATCGAAAAAACGTCTTTCGCTGTGAAAGTAGCAAGATATCTGTGAAAACATCAAAATTAAGTGGTATCTCATCTAGGTCAAAGGCTTTTCCACGAATCCTTCATAAAACGATGAATTTCAACGATAACGTGTTTCGCAGTGAAAGTAGCTAGATATCCATGAAAACATCAATATTAGGCTAAATTTTCGCCAAATCATGGTTATTTCACGAAACATTCATGAAACGATGAAATTCAACGAAATAACGTGTTTCGCAGTGAAAGTAGCTTGATACCTATGAAAACATCAAAATTAAGCTTATTCTTCGCTAAATCATGGTTATTTCACGAAACAATCATGAAACGATGTAATTCAACGAAATAACGGGATTTGCAGTGATAGTAGCTAGATATCCATGAAAACATCAAAATTAGGTTAAATCTTCGCTAAATCATGGTTATTTCACGAAACATTCATGAAACGATGAAATTCAACGAAATAACGTGTTTCGCAGTGAAAGAAGCTTGATATCTATTAAACCATCAAAATTAAGCTAAATCTCCACTAAATCATGGTTATTTCACGAAACATTCATGAAACGATGAAATTTAAAGAAATAACGTGTTTCGCAGTGAAAGTAGCTTGATATCTGCGAAAACATCAAAATTAAGCTAAATATTCGCTAAATCATGGTTATTACACGAAACATTCATGAATCGATAAAATTCAACGAAATAACGTGTTTCGCAGTGGAAGTAGCTAGATATCCATGAAAACATCAAAATTAATCTTAATCTTTGTGAAATCATGGTTATTTCACGAAAATTTCAAGAAACGATGAAATTCAACGAATTAACGTGTTTCGCAGTGAAAGTAGCTAGATATCTATGAAAACATCAAAATTAAGCTCAATCTTCGCTAAATCATGGTTATTTCACGAAACATTCATGAAACGATGAAATTCAACGAAATAACGTGTTTCGCAGTGAAAGAAGCTTGATATCTATTAAACCATCAAAATTAAGCTAAATCTCCACTAAATCTTGGTTATTTCACGAAACATTCATGAAACGATGAAATTCAAAGAAATAACGTGTTTCGCAGTGAAAGTAGCTTGATATCTGCGAAAACATCAAAATTAAGCTAAATATTCGCTAAATCATGGTTATTACACGAAACATTCATGAATCGATAAAATTCAACGAAATAACGTGTTTCGCAGTGGAAGTAGCTAGATATCCATGAAAACATCAAAATTAATCTTAATCTTTGTGAAATCATGGTTATTTCACGAAAATTTCAAGAAACGATGAAATTCAACGAATTAACGTGTTTCGCAGTGAAAGTAGCTAGATATCAATGAAAACATCAAAATTAAGCTTATTCTTCGCTAAATCATGGTTATTTCACGAAACAATCATGAACGATGTAATTCAACGAAATAACGGGTTTTGCAGTGAAAGTAGCTAGATAACCATGAAATCATCAAAATTAGGTTAAATCTTCGCTAAATCATGGTTATTTCACGAAACATTCATGAAACGTTGAAATTCAACGAAATAACGTGTTTCGCAGTGAAAGTAGCTTGATATCTATGAAAACATCAAAATTAAGCTCAATCTTCGCTAGAACATGGTTATTTCTCGAAACATTCATGAAACGATGAAATTCAACGAAATAACGTGTTTCGCAGTGAAAGAAGCTTGATATCTATTAAACCATCAAAATTAAGTTAAATCTTCGCCAAAAATCATGGTTATTTCACGAAACATTCATGAAACGGTGAAATCAACGAAATAACGTGTTTCGCAGTGAACGTAGTTAGATATCCATGAAAACATCAAAATTAAGCTTAAACTTCGCTTAAACATGGTTATTTCACGAAACACTCATGAAACGATGAAATTCAACGAAATAACGTGTTTCGCAGTGAAAGTAGCTTGATATCTACGAATGCATCAAAATTAAGCTAAATCTTCGCTAAATCATGGTTATTTCACGAAACATTCCTGAATCGATGAAATACGACGAAATAACGTGTTTCGCAGTGAAAGTAGCTAGATATCCATGAAAACATCTAAATTAACTTAATCTTCGCTAAATCATGGTTATTTCACGAAAAATTCATGAAACGATGAAATTCAACGAATTAACGTGTTTCGCAGTGTAAGTAGCTAGATATCTATGAAAATATCGAAATTAAGCAATATCCCACATAGTTCAATGGCTTTTTAACGAATCCTTCATAAAACGATGAAATTCATCGAAATAACGTGTTACACAGTGAAAGTAGCGAGTTATCAATGAAACAACAACATTAAGCTATATCTCACTTAGGTCAATGCCCTTTTCGCGAATCCTTCATAAAACGATGAAATTCACTGAAATTACGCGTTTCGCATTGAAAGAATCAAGATATCTTTGAAAACATCGAAATTAAGCGATATCTCACATAGGTCAAAGGCTTTTTAACGAATCCTTCATAAAACGATGAAATTCAACGAAATAACCTGTTACGCAGTGAAGGTAGCGAGTTATCAATTAAAGCAACAAAATTAAGCTATATCTCACTTAGGTCAATGCCTTTTTCACGAATCCTTTATAAAACGATGAAAACATCAAAATTAAGTGGTATCTCATCTAGGTCAAACGCTTTTCCACGAATACTCCATAAAACGATGAATTACAACGATAACGTGTTTCGCAGTGAAAGTAGCTAGATATCCATGGAAACATCAAAATTAAGCTAACTCTTCGCTAAATCATGGTTATTTCACGAAATATTCATGAAACGATGAAATTCACCGAAATAACGTGTTTCGCTGTGAAAGTAGCTAGATATCCATGAAAAAATCAATATTAGGCTAAATTTTCGCCAAATCATGGTTATTTCACGAAACATTCATGAAACGATGAAATTCAACGAAATAACGAGTTTCGCAGTGAAAGTGGCTTGATATCTTCGAAAACATCAAAATTAAGCTAAATCTTCGCTAAATCTTGGTTATTACACGAAACACTCATGAATCGATGAAATTCAACGAAATAACGTGTTTCGCAGTGAAAGTAGCTAGATATCCATGAAAACATCAAAATTAATCTTAAACTTCGCTAAATCATGGTTATTTCACGAAAATTTCATGAAACGATGAAATTCAACGAAATAACGTGTTTCGCAGTGAAAGGAGCTAGATATCGATGAAAACATCAAAATTACGCTAAATCTTCGCTAAATCAAGGTTATTTCACGAAACATTTATGAAACGATGAAATTCAACGAAATAACGTGTTCCGCAGTGAAAGTAGCTAGATATCCATGAAAACATCAAAATTAGTCTAAATCTTCGCCAAATCATGGTTATTTCACGAAACATTCATGAAACGATGAAATTCAACGAAATAACGTGTTTCGCTGTGAAAGTAGTTAGATATCCATGAAAACAACAAAATTAAGCTTATTCTTCGCTAAATCATGATTATTTCACGAAACAATCATGAAACGATGTAATTCAACGAAATAACGGGATTTGCAGTGAAAGTAGCTAGATATACATGAAAACATCGAAATTAGGTTAAATCTTCGCTAAATCATGGTTATTTCACGAAAAATTCATGAAACGATGAAATTTAACGAAATAACGTGTTTCGCAGTGAAAGTAGCTTGATATCTATGAAAACATCAAAATTAAGCTAACTCTTCGCTAAATCATGGTTATTTCACGAAATATTCATGAAACGATGAAATTCAACGAAATAACGTGTTTCGCAGTGAAAGTAGCTAGATATCCATGAAAACATCAATATTAGGCTAAATTTTCGCCAAATCAAGGTTATTTCACGAAACATTCATGAAACGATGAAATTCAACGAAATAACGTGTTTCGCAGTGAAAGTAGCTTGATATCTATTAAACCAACAAAATTAATCTAAATCTTCGCTAAATCATGGTTATTTCACGAAACATTCATGAAACGATGAAATTCAACGAAATAACGTGTTTCGCAGTGAAAGTAGCTAGATATCTATGAAAATATCGAAATTAAGCGAGATCCCACATAGGTCAATGGCTTTTTAACGAATCCTTCATAAAACGATGAAATTCATCGAAATAACGTGTTACACAGTGAAAGTAGCGAGTTATCAATGAAAACAACAAAATTAAGCTGTATCTCAGTTAGGTCAAAGCCCATTTGGCGAATCCTTCATAAAACGATGAAATTCAACGAAATTACGTGTTTCGCATTGAAAGTATCAAGATATCTATGAAAACATCGAAATTAAGCGATATCTCACATAGGTCAAAGGCTTTTTACGAATCCATCATAAAACGATGAAATTCAACGAAATTACGTGTTACGCAGTGAAAGTAGCGAGTTATCAATGAAAGCAACAAAATAAACTATATCTCACTTAGGTCAAAGGCTTTTTCACGAATCCTTCATAAAGCGATGATTTTCAACGATAATGGGTTTCGCAGTGTAAGTTGCGAGATATCTATGTAAATATCAAAATTAAGCGATATCTAATTTAGGACATAGGCTATTCCACGAATCCTTCATAAAACGATGAAATTCAACGAAATAACGTGTTTCGCAGTGAAAGTAGCTAGATATCCATGAAAACATCAATATTAGGCTAAATTTTCGCTAAATCTTGGTTATTTCACGAAACATTCTTGAAACGATGAAATTCAACGAAATAACGTGTTTCGCAGTGAAAGAAGCTTGATATCTATTAAACCATCAAATTTAAGCTAAATCTTCGCCAAAAATCATGGTTATTTCACGAAACATTCACGAAACGGTGAAATCAACGAAATAACGCGTTTCGCAGTGAACGTAGTTAGATATCCATGAAAACATCAAAATTAAGCTTAAACTTCGCTTAAACATGGTTATTTCACGAAACAGTCATGAAACGATGAAATTCAACGAAATAACGTGTTTCGCAGTGAAAGTAGCTTGATATCTACGAATACATCAAAATTAAGCTAAATCTTCGCTAAATAATGGTTATTTCACGAAACATTCCTGAATCGATGAAATTCAACGAAATAACGTGTTTCGCCGTGAAAGTAGCTAGATATCCATGAAAACATCAAAATTAAGCTAAATCTTCGCTAAATCATGGTTATTTCACGAAACATTCCTGAATCGATGAAATTCAACGAAATAACGTGTTTCGCAGTGAAAGTAGCTAGATATCTATGAAAACATTGAAATTAAGCGATATCTCACATAGGTCAAAGGCTTTTTAACGAATTCTTCATAAAACGATGAAAATGATCGAAAAAACGTCTTTCGCTGTGAAAGTAGCAAGATATCTGTGAAAACATCAAAATTAAGTGGTATCTCATCTAGGTCAAAGGCTTTTCCACGAATCCTTCACAAAACGATGAATTTCAACGATAACGTGTTTCGCAGTGAAAGTAGCTAGATATCCATGAAAACATCAATATTAGGCTAAATTTTCGCCAAATCATGGTTATTTCACGAAACATTCATGAAACGATGAAATTCAACGAAATAACGTGTTTCGCAGTGAAAGTAGCTTGATACCTATGAAAACATCAAAATTAAGCTTATTCTTCGCTAAATCATGGTTATTTCACGAAACAATCATGAAACGATGTAATTCAACGAAATAACGGGTTTTGCAGTGATAGTAGCTAGATATCCATGAAAACATCAATATTAGGCTAAATTTTCGCCAAATCATGGTTATTTCACGAAACATTCATGAAACGATGAAATTCAAAGAAATAACGTGTTTCGCAGTGAAAGTAGCTTGATATCTGCTAAAACATCAAAATTAAGCTAAATATTCGCTAAATCATGGTTATTACACGAAACATTCATGAATCGATAAAATTCAACGAAATAACGTGTTTCGCAGTGGAAGTAGCTAGATATCCATGAAAACATCAAAATTAATCTTAATCTTCGCTAAATCATGGTTATTTCACGAAACAATCATGAAACGATGAAATTCAACGAATAAACGTGTTTCGCAGTGAAAGTATCAAGATATCTATGAAAACATCGAAATTAAGCGATATCTCACATAGGTCAAAGGCTTTTGACGAATCCATCATAAAATGATGAAATTCAACGAAATTACGTGTTACGCAGTGAAAGTAGTGAGTTATCAATGAAAGCAACAAAATAAACTATATCTCACTTAGGTCAAAGGCTTTTTCACGAATCCTTCATAAAGCGATGATTTTCAACGATAATGGGTTTCGCAGTGTAAGTTGCGAGATATCTATGTAAATATCAAAATTAAGCGATATCTAATTTAGGACATAGGCTATTCCACGAATCCTTCATAAAACGATGAAATTCAACGAAATAACGTGTTTCGCAGTGAAAGTAGCTAGATATCCATGAAAACATCAATATTAGGCTAAATTTTCTCTAAATCTTGGTTATTTCGCGAAACATTCTTGAAACGATGAAATTCAACGAAATAACGTGTTTCGCAGTGAAAGAAGCTTGATATTTATTAAACCATCAAATTTAAGCTAAATCTTCGCCAAAAATCATGGTTATTTCACGAAACATTCACGAAACGGTGAAATCAACGAAATAACGCGTTTCGCAGTGAAAGTAGCTTGATATCTGCGAAAACATCAAAATTAAGCTAAATATTCGCTAAATCATGGTTATTACACGAAACATTCATGAATCGATAAAATTCAACGAAATAACGTGTTTCGCAGTGGAAGTAGCTAGATATCCATGAAAACATCAAAATTAATCTTAATCTTTGTGAAATCATGGTTATTTCACGAAAATTTCAAGAAATGATGAAATTCAACGAATTAACGTGTTTCGCAGTGAAAGTTGCTAGATATCAATGAAAACATCAAAATTAAGCTTATTCTTCGCTAAATCATGGTTATTTCACGAAACAATCATGAACGATGTAATTCAACGAAATAACGGGTTTTGCAGTGAAAGTAGCTAGATAACCATGAAAACATCAAAATTAGGTTAAATCTTCGCTAAATCATGGTTATTTCACGAAACATTCATGAAACGTTGAAATTCAACGAAATAACGTGTTTCGCAGTGAAAGTAGCTTGATATCTATGAAAACATCAAAATTAAGCTCAATCTTCGCTAGAACATGGTTATTTCTCGAAACATTCATGAAACGATGAAATTCAACGAAATAACGTGTTTCGCAGTGAAAGAAGCTTGATATCTATTAAACCATCAAAATTAAGTTAAATCTTCGCCAAAAATCATGGTTATTTCACGAAACATTCATGAAACGGTGAAATCAACGAAATAACGTGTTTCGCAGTGAACGTAGTTAGATATCCATGAAAACATCAAAATTAAGCTTAAACTTCGCTTAAACATGGTTATTTCACGAAACACTCATGAAACGATGAAATTCAACGAAATAACGTGTTTCGCAGTGAAAGTAGCTTGATATCTACGAATGCATCAAAATTAAGCTAAATCTTCGCTAAATCATGGTTATTTCACGAAACATTCCTGAATCGATGAAATTCGACGAAATAACGTGTTTCGCAGTGACAGTAGCTAGATATCCATGAAAACATCTAAATTAACTTAATCTTCGCTAAATCATGGTTATTTCACGAAAAATTCATGAAACGATGAAATTCAACGAATTAACGTGTTTCGCAGTGTAAGTAGCTAGATATCTATGAAAATATCGAAATTAAGCAATATCCCACATAGGTCAATGGCTTTTTAACGAATCCTTCATAAAACGATGAAATTCATCGAAATAACGTGTTACACAGTGAAAGTAGCTAGTTATCAATGAAACAACAACATTAAGCTATATCTCACTTAGGTCAATGCCCTTTTCGCGAATCCTTCATAAAACGATGAAATTCACTGAAATTACGCGTTTCGCATTGAAAGAATCAAGATATCTTTGAAAACATCGAAATTAAGCGATATCTCACATAGGTCAAAGGCTTTTTAACGAATCCTTCATAAAACGATGAAATTCAACGAAATAACCTGTTACGCAGTGAAAGTAGCGAGTTATCAATTAAAGCAACAAAATTAAGCTATATCTCACTTAGGTCAATGCCTTTTTCACGAATCCTTTATAAAACGATGAAAACATCAAAATTAAGTGGTATCTCATCTAGGTCAAACGCTTTTCCACGAATACTCCATAAAACGATGAATTACAACGATAACGTGTTTCGCAGTGAAAGTAGCTAGATATCCATGAAAACATCAAAATTAAGCTAACTCTTCGCTAAATCATGGTTATTTCACGAAATATTCATGAAACGATGAAATTCACCGAAATAACGTGTTTCGCTGTGAAAGTAGCTAGATATCCATGAAAAAATCAATATTAGGCTAAATTTTCGCCAAATCATGGTTATTTCACGAAACATTCATGAAACGATGAAATTCAACGAAATAACGAGTTTCGCAGTGTAAGTGGCTTGATATCTACGAAAACATCAAAATTAAGCTAAATCTTCGCTAAATCTTGGTTATTACACGAAACACTCATGAATCGATGAAATTCAACGAAATAACGTGTTTCGCAGTGAAAGTAGCTAGATATCCATGAAAACATCAAAATTAATCTTAAACTTCGCTAAATCATGGTTATTTCACGAAAATTTCATGAAACGATGAAATTCAACGAAATAACGTGTTTCGCAGTGAAAGGAGCTAGATATCGATGAAAACATCAAAATTACGCTAAATCTTCGCTAAATCAAGGTTATTTCACGAAACATTTATGAAACGATGAAATTCAACGAAATAACGTGTTCCGCAGTGAAAGTAGCTAGATATCCATGAAAACATCAAAATTAGTCTAAATCTTCGCCAAATCATGGTTATTTCACGAAACATTCATGAAACGATGAAATTCAACGAAATAACGTGTTTCGCTGTGAAAGTAGTTAGATATCCATGAAAACAACAAAATTAAGCTTATTCTTCGCTAAATCATGATTATTTCACGAAACAATCATGAAACGATGTAATTCAACGAAATAACGGGATTTGCAGTGAAAGTAGCTAGATATCCATGAAAACATCAAAATTAGGTTAAATCTTCGCTAAATCATGGTTATTTCACGAAAAATTCATGAAAAGATGAAATTTAACGAAATAACGTGTTTCGCAGTGAAAGTAGCTTGATATCTTTGAAAACATCAAAATTAAGCTAACTCTTCGCTAAATCATGGTTATTTCACGAAATATTCATGAAACGATGAAATTCAACGAAATAACGTGTTTCGCAGTGAAAGTAGCTAGATATCCATGAAAACATCAATATTAGGCTAAATTTTCGCCAAATCAAGGTTATTTCACGAAACATTCATGAAACGATGAAATTCAACGAAATAACGTGTTTCGCAGTGAAAGTAGCTTGATATCTATTAAACCAACAAAATTAATCTAAATCTTCGCTAAATCATGGTTATTTCACGAAACATTCATGAAACGATGAAATTCAACGAATTAACGTGTTTCGCAGTGAAAGTAGCTAGATATCTATGAAAATATCGAAATTAAGCGAGATCCCACATAGGTCAATGGCTTTTTAACGAATCCTTCATAAAACGATGAAATTCATCGAAATAACGTGTTACACAGTGAAAGTAGCGAGTTATCAATGAAAACAACAAAATTAAGCTGTATCTCAGTTAGGTCAAAGCCCATTTGGCGAATCCTTCATAAAACGATGAAATTCAACGAAATTACGTGTTTCGCATTGAAAGTATCAAGATATCTATGAAAACATCGAAATTAAGCGATATCTCACATAGGTCAAAGGCTTTTTACGAATCCATCATAAAACGATGAAATTCAACGAAATTACGTGTTACGCAGTGAAAGTAGCGAGTTATCAATGAAAGCAACAAAATAAACTATATCTCACTTAGGTCAAAGGCTTTTTCACGAATCCTTCATAAAGCGATGATTTTCAACGATAATGGGTTTCGCAGTGTAAGTTGCGAGATATCTATGTAAATATCAAAATTAAGCGATATCTAATTTAGGACATAGGCTATTCCACGAATCCTTCATAAAACGATGAAATTCAACGAAATAACGTGTTTCGCAGTGAAAGTAGCTAGATATCCATGAAAACATCAATATTAGGCTAAATTTTCGCTAAATCTTGGTTATTTCACGAAACATTCTTGAAACGATGAAATTCAACGAAATAACGTGTTTCGCAGTGAAAGAAGCTTGATATCTATTAAACCATCAAATTTAAGCTAAATCTTCGCCAAAAATCATGGTTATTTCACGAAACATTCACGAAACGGTGAAATCAACGAAATAACGCGTTTCGCAGTGAACGTAGTTAGATATCCATGAAAACATCAAAATTAAGCTTAAACTTCGCTTAAACATGGTTATTTCACGAAACAGTCATGAAACGATGAAATTCAACGAAATAACGTGTTTCGCAGTGAAAGTAGCTTGATATATACGAATACATCAAAATTAAGCTAAATCTTCGCTAAATAATGGTTATTTCACGAAACATGCCTGAATCGATGAAATTCAACGAAATAACGTGTTTCGCCGTGAAAGTAGCTAGATATCCATGAAAACATCAAAATTAAGCTAAATCTTCGCTAAATCATGGTTATTTCACGAAACATTCCTGAATCGATGAAATTCAACGAAATAACGTGTTTCGCAGTGAAAGTAGCTAGATATCTATGAAAACATTGAAATTAAGCGATATCTCACATAGGTCAAAGGCTTTTTAACGAATTCTTCATAAAACGATGAAAATGATCGAAAAAACGTCTTTCGCTGTGAAAGTAGCAAGATATCTGTGAAAACATCAAAATTAAGTGGTATCTCATCTAGGCTTTTCCACGAATCCTTCATAAAACGATGAATTTCAACGATAACGTGTTTCGCAGTGAAAGTAGCTAGATATCCATGAAAACATCAATATTAGGCTAAATTTTCGCCAAATCATGGTTATTTCACGAAACATTCATGAAACGATGAAATTCAACGAAATAACGTGTTTCGCAGTGAAAGTAGCTTGATACCTATGAAAACATCAAAATTAAGCTTATTCTTCGCTAAATCATGGTTATTTCACGAAACAATCATGAAACGATGTAATTCAACGAAATAACGGGTTTTGCAGTGATAGTAGCTAGATATCCATGAAAACATCAATATTAGGCTAAATTTTCGCCAAATCATGGTTATTTCACGAAACATTCATGAAACGATGAAATTCAAAGAAATAACGTGTTTCGCAGTGAAAGTAGCTTGATATCTGCTAAAACATCAAAATTAAGCTAAATATTCGCTAAATCATGGTTATTACACGAAACATTCATGAATCGATAAAATTCAACGAAATAACGTGTTTCGCAGTGGAAGTAGCTAGATATCCATGAAAACATCAAAATTAATCTTAATCTTCGCTAAATCATGGTTATTTCACGAAACAATCATGAAACGATGAAATTCAACGAATAAACGTGTTTCGCAGTGAAAGTATCAAGATATCTATGAAAACATCGAAATTAAGCGATATCTCACATAGGTCAAAGGCTTTTGACGAATCCATCATAAAATGATGAAATTCAACGAAATTACGTGTTACGCAGTGAAAGTAGTGAGTTATCAATGAAAGCAACAAAATAAACTATATCTCACTTAGGTCAAAGGCTTTTTCACGAATCCTTCATAAAGCGATGATTTTCAACGATAATGGGTTTCGCAGTGTAAGTTGCGAGATATCTATGTAAATATCAAAATTAAGCGATATCTAATTTAGGACATAGGCTATTCCACGAATCCTTCATAAAACGATGAAATTCAACGAAATAACGTGTTTCGCAGTGAAAGTAGCTAGATATCCATGAAAACATCAATATTAGGCTAAATTTTCTCTAAATCTTGGTTATTTCACGAAACATTCTTGAAACGATGAAATTCAACGAAATAACGTGTTTCGCAGTGAAAGAAGCTTGATATCTATTAAACCATCAAATTTAAGCTAAATCTTCGCCAAAAATCATGGTTATTTCACGAAACATTCACGAAACGGTGAAATCAACGAAATAACGCGTTTCGCAGTGAACGTAGTTAGATATCCATGAAAACATCAAAATTAAGCTTAAACTTCGCTTAAACATGGTTATTTCACGAAACAGTCATGAAACGATGAAATTCAACGAAATAACGTGTTTCGCAGTGAAAGTAGCTTGATATCTACGAATACATCAAAATTAAGCTAAATCTTCGCTAAATCATGGTTATTTCACGAAACATTCCTGAATCGATGAAATTCAACGAAATAACGTGTTTCGCCGTGAAAGTAGCTAGATATCCATGGAAACATCGAAATTAAGCTAAATCTTCGCTAAATCATGGTTATTTCACGAAACATTCCTGAATCGATGAAATTCAACGAAATAACGTGTTTCGCCGTGAAAGTAGCTAGATATCCATGAAAACATCAAAATTAAGCTAAATCATCGCTAAATCATGGTTACTTCACGAAACATTCCTGAATCGATGAAATTCAACGAAATAACGTGTTTCGCAGTGAAAGTAGCTAGATATCTATGAAAACATTGAAATTAAGCGATATCTCACATAGGTCAAAGGCTTTTTAACGAATTCTTCATAAAACGATGAAAATGATCGAAAAAACGTCTTTCGCTGTGAAAGTAGCAAGATATCTGTGAAAACATCAAAATTAAGTGGTATCTCATCTAGGTCAAAGGCTTTTCCACGAATCCTTCATAAAACGATGAATTTCAACGATAACGTGTTTCGCAGTGAAAGTAGCTAGATATCCATGAAAACATCAATATTAGGCTAAATTTTCGCCAAATCATGGTTATTTCACGAAACATTCATGAAACGATGAAATTCAACGAAATAACGTGTTTCGCAGTGAAAGTAGCTTGATACCTATGAAAACATCAAAATTAAGCTTATTCTTCGCTAAATCATGGTTATTTCACGAAACAATCATGAAACGATGTAATTCAACGAAATAACGGGTTTTGCAGTGATAGTAGCTAGATATCCATGAAAACATCAAAATTAGGTTAAATCTTCGCTAAATCATGGTTATTTCACGAAACATTCATGAAACGATGAAATTCAACGAAATAACGTGTTTCGCAGTGAAAGAAGCTTGATATCTATGAAACCATCAAAATTAAGCTAAATCTCCGCTAAATCATGGTTATTTCACGAAACATTCATGAAACGATGAAATTCAACGAAATAACGTGTTTCGCAGTGAAAGTAGCTTGATATCTATGAAAACATCAAAATTAAGCTAAATATTCGCTAAATCATGGTTATTTCACGAAACATTCTTGAAACGATGAAATTCAACGAAATAACGTGTTTCGCAGTGGAAGTAGCTAGATATCCATGAAAACATCAAAATTAATCTTAATCTTTGTGAAATCATGGTTATTTCACGAAAATTTCAAGAAACGATGAAATTCAACGAATTAACGTGTTTCGCAGTGAAAGTAGCTAGATATCAATGAAAACATCAAAATTAAGCTTATTCTTCGCTAAATCATGGTTATTTCACGAAACAATCATGAACGATGTAATTCAACGAAATAACGGGTTTTGCAGTGAAAGTAGCTAGATAACCATGAAATCATCAAAATTAGGTTAAATCTTCGCTAAATCATGGTTATTTCACGAAACATTCATGAAACGTTGAAATTCAACGAAATAACGTGTTTCGCAGTGAAAGTAGCTTGATATCTATGAAAACATCAAAATTAAGCTCAATCTTCGCTAGAACATGGTTATTTCACGAAACATTCATGAAACGATGAAATTCAACGAAATAACGTGTTTCGCAGTGAAAGAAGCTTGATATCTATTAAACCATCAAAATTAAGTTAAATCTTCGCCAAAAATCATGGTTATTTCACGAAACATTCATGAAACGGTGAAATCAACGAAATAACGTGTTTCGCAGTGAACGTAGTTAGATATCCATGAAAACATCAAAATTAAGCTTAAACTTCGCTTAAACATGGTTATTTCACGAAACACTCATGAAACGATGAAATTCAACGAAATAACGTGTTTCGCAGTGAAAGTAGCTTGATATCTACGAATGCATCAAAATTAAGCTAAATCTTCGCTAAATCATGGTTATTTCACGAAACATTCCTGAATCGATGAAATTCGACGAAATAACGTGTTTCGCAGTGAAAGTAGCTAGATATCCATGAAAACATCTAAATTAACTTAATCTTCGCTAAATCATGGTTATTTCACGAAAAATTCATGAAACGATGAAATTCAACGAATTAACGTGTTTCGCAGTGAAAGTAGCTAGATATCTATGAAAATATCGAAATTAAGCAATATCCCACATAGGTCAATGGCTTTTTAACGAATCCTTCATAAAACGATGAAATTCATCGAAATAACGTGTTACACAGTGAAAGTAGCGAGTTATCAATGAAACAACAACATTAAGCTATATCTCACTTAGGTCAATGCCCTTTTCGCGAATCCTTCATAAAACGATGAAATTCACTGAAATTACGTGTTTCGCATTGAAAGAATCAAGATATCTTTGAAAACATCGAAATTAAGCGATATCTCACATAGGTCAAAGGCTTTTTAACGAATCCTTCATAAAACGATGAAATTCAACGAAATAACCTGTTACGCAGTGAAAGTAGCGAGTTATCAATTAAAGCAACAAAATTAAGCTATATCTCACTTAGGTCAATGCCTTTTTCACGAATCCTTTATAAAACGATGAAAACATCAAAATTAAGTGGTATCTCATCTAGGTCAAACGCTTTTCCACGAATCCTTCATAAAACGATGAATTTCAACGACAACGTGTTTCGCAGTGAAAGTAGCTAGATATCCATGAAAACATCAAAATTAAGCTAACTCTTCGCTAAATCATGGTTATTTCACGAAATATTCATGAAACGATGAAATTCAACGAAATAACGAGTTTCGCTGAGAAAGTAGCTAGATATCCATGAAAAAATCAATATTAGGCTAAATTTTCGCCAAATCATGGTTATTTCACGAAACATTCATGAAACGATGAAATTCAACGAAATAACGTGTTTCGCAGTGAAAGTAGCTTGATATCTACGAATACATCAAAATTAAGCTAAATCTTCGCTAAATCATGGTTATTTCACGAAACATTCCTGAATCGATGAAATTCAACGAAATAACGTGTTTCGCCGTGAAAGTAGCTAGATATCCATGAAAACATCAAAATTAAGCTAAATCTTCGCTAAGTCATGGTTATTTCACGAAACATTCCTGAATCGATGAAATTCAACGAAATAACGTGTTTCGCAGTGAAAGTAGCTAGATATCTAGAAAACATTGAAATTAAGCGATATCTCACATAGGTCAAAGGCTTTTTAACGAATTCTTCATAAAACGATGAAAATGATCGAAAAAACGTCTTTCGCTGTGAAAGTAGCAAGATATCTGTGAAAACATCAAAATTAAGTGGTATCTCATCTAGGTCAAAGGCTTTTCCACGAATCCTTCATAAAACGATGAATTTCAACGATAACGTGTTTCGCAGTGAAAGTAGCTAGATATCCATGAAACATCAATATTAGGCTAAATTTTCGCCAAATCATGGTTATTTCACGAAACATTCATGAAACGATGAAATTCAACGAAATAACGTGTTTCGCAGTGAAAGTAGCTTGATACCTATGAAAACATCAAAATTAAGCTTATTCTTCGCTAAATCATGGTTATTTCACGAAACAATCATGAAACGATGTAATTCAACGAAATAACGGGTTCTGCAGTGATAGTAGCTAGATATCCATGAAAACATCAAAATTAAGCTCAATCTTCGCTAGAACATGGTTATTTCACGAAACATTCATGAAACGATGAAATTCAACGAAATAACGTGTTTCGCAGTGAAAGAAGCTTGATATCTATTAAACCATCAAAATTAAGTTAAATCTTCGCCAAAAATCATGGTTATTTCACGAAACATTCATGAAACGGTGAAATCAACGAATTAACTTGTTTCGCAGTGAACGTAGTTAGATATCCATGAAAACATCAAAATTAAGCTTAAACTTCGCTTAAACATGGTTATTTCACGAAACACTCATGAAACGATGAAATTCAACGAAATAACGTGTTTCGCAGTGAAAGTAGCTTGATATCTACGAATGCATCAAAATTAAGCTAAATCTTCGCTAAATCATGGTTATTTCACGAAACATTCCTGAATCGATGAAATTCGACGAAATAACGTGTTTCGCAGTGAAAGTAGCTAGATATCCATGAAAACATCAAAATTAACTTAATCTTCGCTAAATCATGGTTATTTCACGAAAAATTCATGAAACGATGAAATTCAACGAATTAACGTGTTTCGCAGTGAAAGTAGCTAGATATCTATGAAAATATCGAAATTAAGCAATATCCCACATAGGTCAATGGCTTTTTAACGAATCCTTCATAAAACGATGAAATTCATCGAAATAACGTGTTACACAATGAAAGTAGCGAGTTATCAATGAAACAACAACATTAAGCTATATCTCACTTAGGTCAATGCCCTTTTCGCGAATCCTTCATAAAACGATGAAATTCACTGAAATTACGTGTTTCGCATTGAAAGAATCAAGATATCTTTGAAAACATCGAAATTAAGCGATATCTCACATAGGTCAAAGGCTTTTTAACGAATCCTTCATAAAACGATGAAATTCAACGAAATAACCTGTTACGCAGTGAAAGTAGCGAGTTATCAATTAAAGCAACAAAATTAAGCTATATCTCACTTAGGTCAATGCCTTTTTCACGAATCCTTTATAAAACGATGAAAACATCAAAATTAAGTGGTATCTCATCTAGGTCAAACGCTTTTCCACGAATACTCCATAAAACGATGAATTACAACGATAACGTGTTTCGCAGTGAAAGTAGCTAGATATCCATGAAAACATCAAAATTAAGCTAACTCTTCGCTAAATCATGGTTATTTCACGAAATATTCATGAAACGATGAAATTCAACGAAATAACGAGTTTCGCTGAGAAAGTAGCTAGATATCCATGAAAAAATCAATATTAGGCTAAATTTTCGCCAAATCATGGTTATTTCACGAAACATTCATGAAACGATGAAATTCAACGAAATAACGAGTTTCGCAGTGAAAGTGGCTTGATATCTACGAAAACATCAAAATTAAGCTAAATCTTCGCTAAATCTTGGTTATTACACGAAACACTCATGAATCGATGAAATTCAACGAAATAACGTGTTACGCAGTGAAAGTAGCTAGATATCCATGAAAACATCAAAATAAATCTTAAACTTCGCTAAATCATGGTTATTTCACGAAAATTTCAAGAAACGATGAAATTCAACGAATTAACGTGTTTCGCAGTGAAAGTAGCTAGATATCAATGAAAACATCAAAATTAAGCTAAATCTTCGCTAAATCATGGTTACTTCACGAAACATTCATGAAACGATGAAATTCAACGAAATAACGTGTTTCGCAGTGAAAGGAGCTAGATATCGATGAAAACATCAAAAATACGCTAAATCTTCGCTAAATCAAGGTTATTTCACGAAACATTTATGAAACGATGAAATTCAACGAAATAACGTGTTCCGCAGTGAAAGTAGCTAGATATCCATGAAAACATCAAAATTAGTCTAAATCTTCGCCAAATCATGGTTATTTCACGAAACATTCATGAAACGATGAAATTCAACGAAATAACGTGTTTCGCTGTGAAAGTAGCAAGATATCTGTGAAAACATCAAAATTAAGTGGTATCTCATCTAGGTCAAAGGCTTTTCCACGAATCCTTCATAAAACGATGAATTTCAACGATAACGTGTTTCGCAGTGAAAGTAGCTAGATATCCATGAAAACATCAATATTAGGCTAAATTTTCGCCAAATCATGGTTATTTCACGAAACATGCATGAAACGATGAAATTCAACGAAATAACGAGTTTCGCAGTGAAAGTGGCTTGATATCTACAAAACATCAAAATTAAGCTAAATCTTCGCTAAATCTTGGTTATTACACGAAACACTCATGAATCGATGAAATTCAACGAAATAACGTGTTTCGCAGTGAAAGTAGCTAGATATCCATGAAAACATCAAAATTAATCTTAAACTTCGCTAAATCATGTTTATTTCACGAAAATTTCAAGAAACGATGAAATTCAACGAATTAACGTGTTTCGCAGTGAAAGTAGCTAGATATCAATGAAAACATCAAAATTAAGCTAAATCTTCGCTAAATCATGGTTACTTCTCGAAACATTCATGAAACGATGAAATTCAACGAAATAACGTGTTTCGCAGTGAAAGGAGCTAGATATCGATGAAAACATCAAAATTACGCTAAATCTTCGCTAAATCAAGGTTATTTCACGAAACATTTATGAAACGATGAAATTCAACGAAATAACGTGTTCCGCAGTGAAAGTAGCTAGATATCCATGAAAACATCAAAATTAGTCTAAATCTTCTCCAAATCATGGTTATTTCACGAAACATTCATGAAACGATGAAATTCAACGAAATAACGTGTTTCGCTGTGAAAGTAGTTAGATATCCATGAAAACATCAAAATTAAGCTTATTCTTCGCTAAATCATGATTATTTCACGAAACAATCATGAAACGATGTAATTCAACGAAATAACGGGATTTGCAGTGAAAGTAGCTAGATATACATGAAAACATCGAAATTAGGTTAAATCTTCGCTAAATCATGGTTATTTCACGAAAAATTCATGAAACGATGAAATTTAACGAAATAACGTGTTTCGCAGTGAAAGTAGCTTGATATCTTTGAAAACATCAAAATTAAGCTAAATCTCCGCTAAATCATGGTTTTTTAACGAAATATTCATGAAACGATGAAATTCAACGAAATAACGTGTTTCGCAGTGAAAGTAGCCAGATATCCATGAAAACATCAATATTAGGCAAAATTTTCGCCAAATCAAGGTTATTTCACGAAACATTCATGAAACGATGAAATTCAACGAAATAACGTGTTTCGCAGTGAAAGTAGCTTGATATCTATTAAACCAACAAAATTAATCTAAATCTTCGCCAAATCATGGTTATTTCACGAAACATTCATGAAACGATGAAATTCAACGAAAAAACGTGTTTCGCAGTGAAAGTAGTTAGATATCCATGAAAACATCGAAATTAAGCTTATTCTACGCTAAATCATGGTTATTTCACGAAACAATCATGAAACGATGTAATTCAACGAAATAACGGGTTTTGCAGTGAAAGTAGCTAGATATCCATGAAACCATCATAATTAGGTTAAATCTTCGCTAAATCATGGTTATTTCACGAAACATTCATGAACGATGTAATTCAACGAAATAACGTGTTTCGCAGTGAAAGTAGCTAGATATCCATGAAAACATCAAAACTAATCTTAATCTTCGCTAAATCATGGTTATTTCACGAAAATTTCAAGAAACGATGAAATTCAACGAATTAACGTGTTTCGCAGTGAAAGTAGCTTGATATCAATGAAAACATCAAAATTAAGCTAAATCTTCGCTAAATCATGGTTACTTCACGAAACATTCATGAAACGCTAATATTCAACGAAATAACGTGTTACGCAGTGAAAGAAGCTTGATATCTATTAAACCTACAAAATTAAGCTAAATCATCGCTAAATCATGGTTATTTCACGAAACATTCATGAATCGATAAAATTCAACGAAATAACGTGTTTCGCAGTGGAAGTAGCTAGATATCCATGAAAACATCAAAATTAATCTTAATCTTTGTGAAATCATGGTTATTTCACGAAAATTTCAAGAAACGATGAAATTCAACGAATTAACGTGTTTCGCAGTGAAAGTAGCTAGATATCAATGAAAACATCAAAATTAAGCTTATTCTTCGCTAAATCATGGTTATTTCACGAAACAATCATGAACGATGTAATTCAACGAAATAACGGGTTTTGCAGTGAAAGTAGCTAGATAACCATGAAAACATCAAAATTAGGTTAAATCTTCGCTAAATCATGGTTATTTCACGAAACATTCATGAAACGTTGAAATTCAACGAAATAACGTGTTTCGCAGTGAAAGTAGCTTGATATCTATGAAAACATCAAAATTAAGCTCAATCTTCGCTAGAACATGGTTATTTCACGAAACATTCATGAAACGATGAAATTCAACGAAATAACGTGTTTCGCAGTGAAAGAAGCTTGATATCTATTAAACCATCAAAATTAAGTTAAATCTTCGCCAAAAATCATGGTTATTTCACGAAACATTCATGAAACGGTGAAATCAACGAAATAACGTGTTTCGCAGTGAACGTAGTTAGATATCCATGAAAACATCAAAATTAAGCTTAAACTTCGCTTAAACATGGTTATTTCACGAAACACTCATGAAACGATGAAATTCAACGAAATAACGTGTTTCGCAGTGAAAGTAGCTTGATATCTACGAATGCATCAAAATTAAGCTAAATCTTCGCTAAATCATGGTTATTTCACGAAACATTCCTGAATCGATGAAATTCGACGAAATAACGTGTTTCGCAGTGAAAGTAGCTAGATATCCATGAAAACATCAAAATTAACTTAATCTTCGCTAAATCATGGTTATTTCACGAAAAATTCATGAAACGATGAAATTCAACGAATTAACGTGTTTCGCAGTGAAAGTAGCTAGATATCTATGAAAATATCGAAATTAAGCAATATCCCACATAGGTCAATGGCTTTTTAACGAATCCTTCATAAAACGATGAAATTCATCGAAATAACGTGTTACGCAGTGAAAGTAGCGAGTTATCAATTAAAGCAACAAAATTAAGCTATATCTCACTTAGGTCAATGCCCTTTTCGCGAATCCTTCATAAAACGATGAAATTCACTGAAATTACGTGTTTCGCATTGAAAGAATCAAGATATCTTTGAAATCATCGAAATTAAGCGATATCTCACATAGGTCAAAGGCTTTTTAACGAATCCTTCATAAAACGATGAAATTCAACGAAATAACCTGTTACGCAGTGAAAGTAGCGAGTTATCAATTAAAGCAACAAAATTAAGCTATATCTCACTTAGGTCAATGCCTTTTTCACGAATCCTTTATAAAACGATGAAAACATCAAAATTAAGTGGTATCTCATCTAGGTCAAACGCTTTTCCACGAATCCTTCATAAAACGATGAATTTCAACGATAACGTGTTTCGCAGTGAAAGTAGCTAGATATCCATGAAAACATCAAAATTAAGCTAACTCTTCGCTATATCATGGTTATTTCACGAAATATTCATGAAACGATGAAATTCAACGAAATAACGTGTTTCGCTGTGAAAGTAGCTAGATATCCATGAAAAGATCAATATTAGGCTAAATTTTCGCCAAATCATGGTTATTTCACGAAACATTCATGAAACGATGAAATTCAACGAAATAACGAGTTTCGCAGTGAAAGTGGCTTGATATCTACGAAAACATCAAAATTAAGCTAAATCTTCGCTAAATCTTGGTTATTACACGAAACACTCATGAATCGATGAAATTCAACGAAATAACGTGTTTCGCAGTGAAAGTAGCTAGATATCCATGAAAACATCAAAATTAATCTTAAACTTCGCTAAATCATGTTTATTTCACGAAAATTTCAAGAAACGATGAAATTCAACGAATTAACGTGTTTCGCAGTGAAAGTAGCTAGATATCAATGAAAACATCAAAATTAAGCTAAATCTTCGCTAAATCATGGTTACTTCACGAAACATTCATGAAACGATGAAATTCAACGAAATAACGTGTTTCGCAGTGAAAGGAGCTAGATATCGATGAAAACATCAAAAATACGCTAAATCTTCGCTAAATCAAGGTTATTTCACGAAACATTTATGAAACGATGAAATTCAACGAAATAACGTGTTCCGCAGTGAAAGTAGCTAGATATCCATGAAAACATCAAAATTAGTCTAAATCTTCGCCAAATCATGGTTATTTCACGAAACATTCATGAAACGATGAAATTCAACGAAATAACGTGTTTCGCTGTGAAAGTAGCAAGATATCTGTGAAAACATCAAAATTAAGTGGTATCTCATCTAGGTCAAAGGCTTTTCCACGAATCCTTCATAAAACGATGAATTTCAACGATAACGTGTTTCGCAGTGAAAGTAGCTAGATATCCATGAAAACATCAATATTAGGCTAAATTTTCGCCAAATCATGGTTATTTCACGAAACATGCATGAAACGATGAAATTCAACGAAATAACGAGTTTCGCAGTGAAAGTGGCTTGATATCTACGAAAACATCAAAATTAAGCTAAATCTTCGCTAAATCTTGGTTATTACACGAAACACTCATGAATCGATGAAATTCAACGAAATAACGTGTTTCGCAGTGAAAGTAGCTAGATATCCATGAAAACATCAAAATTAATCTTAAACTTCGCTAAATCATGTTTATTTCACGAAAATTTCAAGAAACGATGAAATTCAACGAATTAACGTGTTTCGCAGTGAAAGTAGCTAGATATCAATGAAAACATCAAAATTAAGCTAAATCTTCGCTAAATCATGGTTACTTCACGAAACATTCATGAAACGATGAAATTCAACGAAATAACGTGTTTCGCAGTGAAAGGAGCTAGATATCGATGAAAACATCAAAATTGCGCTAAATCTTCGCTAAATCAAGGTTATTTCACGAAACATTTGTGAAACGATGAAATTCAACGAAATAACGTGTTCCGCAGTGAAAGTAGCTAGATATCCATGAAAACATCAAAATTAGTCTAAATCTTCTCCAAATCATGGTTATTTCACGAAACATTCATGAAACGATGAAATTCAACGAAATAACGTGTTTCGCTGTGAAAGTAGTTAGATATCCATGAAAACATCAAAATTAAGCTTATTCTTCGCTAAATCATGATTATTTCACGAAACAATCATGAAACGATGTAATTCAACGAAATAACGGGATTTGCAGTGAAAGTAGCTAGATATCCATGAAAACATCAAAATTAGGTTAAATCTTCGCTAAATCATGGTTATTTCACGAAAAATTCATGAAAAGATGAAATTTAACGAAATAACGTGTTTCGCAGTGAAAGTAGCTTGATATCTTTGAAAACATCAAAATTAAGCTAACTCTTCGCTAAATCATGGTTATTTCACGAAATATTCATGAAACGATGAAATTCAACGAAATAACGTGTTTCGCAGTGAAAGTAGCCAGATATCCATGAAAACATCAATATTAGGCAAAATTTTCGCCAAATCAAGGTTATTTCACGAAACATTCATGAAACGATGAAATTCAACGAAATAACGTGTTTCGCAGTGAAAGTAGCTTGATATCTATTAAACCAACAAAATTAATCTAAATCTTCGCCAAATCATGGTTATTTCACGAAACATTCATGAAACGATGAAATTCAACGAAAAAACGTGTTTCGCAGTGAAAGTAGTTAGATATCCATGAAAACATCGAAATTAAGCTTATTCTACGCTAAATCATGGTTATTTCACGAAACAATCATGAAACGATGTAATTCAACGAAATAACGGGTTTTGCAGTGAAAGTAGCTAGATATCCATGAAACCATCATAATTAGGTTAAATCTTCGCTAAATCATGGTTATTTCACGAAACATTCATGAACGATGTAATTCAACGAAATAACGTGTTTCGCAGTGAAAGTAGCTAGATATCCATGAAAACATCAAAATTAATCTTAATCTTCGCTAAATCATGGTTATTTCACGAAAATTTCAAGAAACGATGAAATTCAACGAATTAACGTGTTTCGCAGTGAAAGTAGCTTGATATCAATGAAAACATCAAAATTAAGCTAAATCTTCGCTAAATCATGGTTACTTCACGAAACATTCATGAAACGATAATATTCAACGAAATAACGTGTTACGCAGTGTAAGAAGCTTGATATCTATTAAACCAACAAAATTAAGCTAAATCATCGCTAAATCATGGTTATTTCACGAAACATTCATGAAACGAAGAAATTCAACGAAATAACGTGTTTCGCAGTGAAAGGAGCTAGATATCGATGAAAACATCAAAATTAGGCTAAATCTTCGCCAAATCATGGTTATTTCACGAAACACTCATGAAACGATGAAATTCAACGAAATAACGTGTTTCGCAGTGAGAGTAGTTAGATATGCATGAAAACATCAAAATTAAGCTTATTCTTCGCTAAATCATGGTTTTTTCACGAAACAATCATGAAACGATGTAATTCAACGAAATAACGGGATTTGCAGTGAAAGTAGCTAGATATCCATGAAAACATCAAAATAAGGTTAAATCTTCGCTAAATAATGGTTATTTCACGAAACATTCATGAAACGATGAAATTCAACGAAATAACGTGTTTTGCAGTGAAAGTAGCTTGATATCTATGAAAACATCAAAATTAAGCTCAATCTTCGCTAAAACATGGTTATTTCACGAAACATTCATGAAACGATGAAATTCAACGAAGTAACGTGTTTCGCAGTGAAAGTAGCTAGATATCTATGAAAACATCGAAATTGAGCGTTATCCCACATAGGTCAAAGGCTTTTCAACGAATCCTTCATAAAACCATGAAATTCATCGAAATAACGTGTTACACAGTGAAAGTAGCGAGTTATCAATGAAAACAACAAAATTAAGCTGTATCTCACTTAGGTCAATGCCCTTTTCGCGAATCCTTCATAAAACGATGAAATTCAACGAAATTACGTGTTTCGCAGTGAAAGTACCTAGATATCTATGAAAACATTGAAATTAAGCGATATCTCACATAGGTCAATTCTTCATAAAACGATGAAAATCATCGAAAAACGTCTTTCGCTGTGATAATAGCAAGATATCTCTGAAAACATCAAAATTATGTGGTATCTCATCTAGGACAAAGGCTTTTCCAAGAATCCTTCATAAACCGATGAATTTCAAAGATAATGTGTTCCGCAGTGAAAGTAGCTAGATATACATGGAAACATCAATATTAAGATAACTTTTCGCTAAATCATGGTTATTTCACGAAATATTCGTGAAACGATGAAATTCAACGAAATAACGTGTTTCGCAGTGAAAGTAGCTAGATATCCATGAAAACATCAATATTAGGCTAAATTTTCGCCAAATCAAGGTTATTTCACGAAACATTCATGAAACGATGAAATTCAACGAAATAACGTGTTTCGCAGTGAAAGTAGCTTGATATCTATTAAACCAGCAAAATTAAGCTAAATCTTCGCTAAATCATGGTTATTTCACGAAACATTCATCGAACGATGAAATTCAACGATAACGTGTTTCTCAGTGAATGTAGCTAGATATCCATGAATACATCAAAATTAAGCTAACTCTTCGCTAAATCATGGTTATTTCACGAAATATTCATGAAACGATGAAATTCAACGAAATAACGTGTTTCGCAGTGAAAGTAGCTAGATATCCATGAAAACATCAATATTAGGCTAAATTTTCGCCAAATCAAGGTTATTTCACGAAACATTCATGAAACGATGAAATTCAACGAAATAACGTGTTTCGCAGTGAAAGTAGCTTGATACCTATTAAACCAACAAAATTAATCTAAATCTTCGCTAAATCATGGTTATTTCACGAAACATTCATGAAACGATGAAATTCAACGAAATAACGTGTTTCGCAGTGAAAGGAGCTAGATATCCATGAAAGCATCAAAATTAAGCAAAATCTTCGCTAAGTCAAGGTTATTTCACGAAACATTTATGAAACGATGAAATTCAACGAAATAACGTCTTTCGCAGTGAAAGTGGCTAGATATCAATGAAAACATCAAAATTAGGCTAGATCTTCGCCAAATCATGGTTATTTCACGAAACATTCGTGAAACGATGAAATTCAACGAAATAACGTGTTTCGCAGTGAAAGTAGTTAGATATCCATGAAAACATCAAAATTAAGCTTATTCTTCGCTAAATCATGGTTATTTCACGAAACAATCATGAAACGATGTAACTCAACGAAATAACGGGTTTTGCAGTGAAAGTAGCTTGTTATCTATTAAACCAACAAAATTAATCTAAATCTTCGCTAAATCATGGTTATTTCACGAAACATTCATGAAACGGTGAAATCAACGAAATAACGTGTTCCGCAGTGAACGTAGTTAGATATCCAAGAAAACATCAAAATTAAGCTTAAACTTCGCTTAAACATGGTTATTTCACGAAACATTCATGAAACGATGGAATGCAACGAAATAACGTGTTTCGCAGTGAAAGTGGCTTGATATCTACGAAAACATCAAAATTAAGCTTATTCTTCGCTAAATCATGGTTATTTCCCGAAACAATAATGAAACGATGTAATTCAACGAAATAACGGGTTTTGCAGTGAATGTAGTTAGATATCCGTGAAAACATCATAATTAGGTTAAATCTTAGCTAAATCTTGGTTATTTCACATAACATTCATGAAACGATGAAATTCAACGAAATAACGTGTTTCGCAGTGAATGAAGCTTAATATCTATTAAACCATGAAAATTAAGATAAATCTTCGACAAACATCATGGTTATTTCACGAAACATTCATGAAACGATGAAATTCAACGAAATAACGTGTTTCGCAGTAAAAGTAGCTTGATATCTATGAAACCATGAAAATTAAGCTAAATCTTCGCTAAATCATGGTTATTTCACGAAACATTCATGAATCGATGAAATTCAACGAAATAACGTGTTTCGCAGTGAAAGTAGCTAGATATCCATGAAAACATCACAATTAATCTTAATCTTCGCTAAACCATGGTCATTTCACGAAAATTTCAAGAAACGATGAAATTCAACGAATTAACGTGTTTCGCAGTGAAAGTAGTTAGAAATCAATGAAAACATCAAAATTAAGCTAAATCTTCGCTAAATCATGGTTACTTCACGAAACATACATGAAACTATAAAATTCAACGAAATTACGTGTTTCGCAGTGAAAGATGCTTGATATCTATTAAACCATCAAAATTAAGCTAAATCTTCGCTAAATCATGGTTCTTTCACGAAACATTCATGAAACGATGAAATTCAACGTAATAACGTGTTTCGCAGTGAAAGGATCTAGATATCCATGAAAGCACCAAAATTAAGCTAAATCTTCGCTAAATCATGGTTATTTCACGAAAAATTTATGAAACGATGAAATTCAACGAAATTACGTGTTTCGCAGTGAAAGATGCTTGATATCTATTAAACCATCAAAATTAAGCTAAATCTTCGCTAAATCATGGTTATTTCACGAAAATTTCAAGAAACGA
The DNA here is from genome assembly GCA_032399595.1 of Tetragonula carbonaria. NCBI lineage: Eukaryota > Metazoa > Arthropoda > Insecta > Hymenoptera > Apidae > Tetragonula > Tetragonula carbonaria. The sequence goes on along the minus strand of JAUCRC010000012.1, from coordinate 186,896 downwards.
TGAAATTCAACGAATTAACGTGTTTCGCAGTGAAAGTAGCTAGATATCAATGAAAACATCAAAATTAAGCTAAATCTTCGCTAAATCATGGTTACTTCACGAAACATTCATGAAACGATAATATTCAACGAAATAACGTGTTTCGCAGTGAAAGAAGCTTGATATCTATTAAACCAACAAAATTAAGCTAAATCATCGCTAAATCATGGTTATTTCACGAAACATTCATGAAACGATGAAATTCAACGAAATAACGTGTTTCGCAGTGAAAGGAGCTAGATATCGATGAAAACATCAAAATTAGGCTAAATCTTCGCCAAATCATGGTTATTTCACGAAACATTCATGAAACGATGAAATTCAACGAAATAACGTGTTTCGCAGTGAGAGTAGTTAGATATCCATGAAAACATCAAAATTAAGCTTATTCTTCGCTAAATCATGGTTATTTCACGAAACAATCATGAAACGATGTAATTCAACGAAATAACGGGATTTGCAGTGAAAGTAGCTAGATATCCATGAAAACATCAAAATAAGGTTAAATCTTCGCTAAATAATGGTTATTTCACGAAACATTCATGAAACGATGAAATTCAACGAAATAACGTGTTTTGCAGTGAAAGTAGCTTGATATCTATGAAAACATCAAAATTAAGCTAAATCTTCGCCAAATCATGGTTATTTCACGAAACATTCATGAAACGATGAAATTCAACGAAATAACGTGTTTCGCAGTGAAAGTAGCTAGATATCTATGAAAACATCGAAATTGAGCGTTATCCCACATAGGTCAAAGGCTTTTCAACGAATCCTTCATAAAACCATGAAATTCATCGAAATAACGTGTTACACAGTGAAAGTAGCGAGTTATCAATGAAAACAACAAAATTAAGCTGTATCTCACTTAGGTCAATGCCCTTTTCGCGAATCCTTCATAAAACGATGAAATTCAACGAAATTACGTGTTTCGCAGTGAAAGTACCTAGATATCTATGAAAACATTGAAATTAAGCGATATCTCACATAGGTCAATTCTTCATAAAACGATGAAAATCATCGAAAAACGTCTTTCGCTGTGATAATAGCAAGATATCTCTGAAAACATCAAAATTATGTGGTATCTCATCTAGGACAAAGGCTTTTCCAAGAATCCTTCATAAACCGATGAATTTCAAAGATAATGTGTTCCGCAGTGAAAGTAGCTAGATATACATGGAAACATCAATATTAAGATAACTTTTCGCTAAATCATGGTTATTTCACGAAATATTCGTGAAACGATGAAATTCAACGAAATAACGTGTTTCGCAGTGAAAGTAGCTAGATATCCATGAAAACATCAATATTAGGCTAAATTTTCGCCAAATCAAGGTTATTTCACGAAACATTCATGAAACGATGAAATTCAACGAAATAACGTGTTTCGCAGTGAAAGTAGCTTGATATCTATTAAACCAGCAAAATTAAGCTAAATCTTCGCTAAATCATGGTTATTTCACGAAACATTCATCGAACGATGAAATTCAACGATAACGTGTTTCTCAGTGAAAGTAGCTAGATATCCATGAATACATCAAAATTAAGCTAACTCTTCGCTAAATCATGGTTATTTCACGAAATATTCATGAAACGATGAAATTCAACGAAATAACGTGTTTCGCAGTGAAAGTAGCTAGATATCCATGAAAACATCAATATTAGGCTAAATTTTCGCCAAATCAAGGTTATTTCAGGAAACATTCATGAAACGATGAAATTCAACGAAATAACGTGTTTCGCAGTGAAAGTAGCTTGATACCTATTAAATCAACAAAATTAATCTAAATCTTCGCTAAATCATGGTTATTTCACGAAACATTCATGAAACGATGAAATTCAACGAAATAACGTGTTTCGCAGTGAAAGGAGCTAGATATCCATGAAAGCATCAAAATTAAGCAAAATCTTCGCTAAATCAAGGTTATTTCACGAAACATTTATGAAAAGATGAAATTCAACGAAATAACGTCTTTCGCAGTGAAAGTGGCTAGATATCCATGAAAACATCAAAATTAGGCTAGATCTTCGCCAAATCATGGTTATTTCACGAAACATTCGTGAAACGATGAAATTCAACGAAATAACGTGTTTCGCAGTGAAAGTAGTTAGATATCCATGAAAACATCAAAATTAAGCTTATTCTTCGCTAAATCATGGTTATTTCACGAAACAATCATGAAACGATGTAACTCAACGAAATAACGTGTTTTGCAGTGAAAGTAGCTCGTTATCTATTAAACCAACAAAATTAATCTAAATCTTCGCTAAATCATGGTTATTTCACGAAACATTCATGATACGGTGAAATCAACGAAATAACGTGTTCCGCAGTGAACGTAGTTAGATATCCAAGAAAACATCAAAATTAAGCTTAAACTTCGCTTAAACATGGTTATTTCACGAAACATTCATGAAACGATGGAATGCAACGAAATAACGTGTTTCGCAGTGAAAGTGGCTTGATATCTACGAAAACATCAAAATTAAGCTTATTCTTCGCTAAATCATGGTTATTTCCCGAAACAATAATGAAACGATGTAATTCAACGAAATAACGGGTTTTGCAGTGAGTGTAGTTAGATATCCGTGAAAACATCATAATTAGGTTAAATCTTCGCTAAATCATGGTTATTTCACAAAACATTCATGAAACGATGAAATTCAACGAAATAACGTGTTTCGCAGTGAATGAGGCTTAATATCTATTAAACCATGAAAATTAAGATAAATCTTCGACAAACATCATGGTTATTTCACGAAACATTCATGAAACGATGAAATTCAACGAAATAACGTGTTTCGCAGTAAAAGTAGCTTGATATCTATGAAACCATGAAAATTAAGCTATATCTTCGCTAAATCATGGTTATTTCACGAAACATTCATGAATCGATGAAATTCAACGAAATAACGTGTTTCGCAGTGAAAGTAGCTAGATATCCATGAAAACATCACAATTAATCTTAATCTTCGCTAAATCATGGTCATTTCACGAAAATTTCAAGAAACGATGAAATTCAACGAATTAACGTGTTTCGCAGTGAAAGTAGTTAGAAATCAATGAAAACATCAAAATTAAGCTAAATCCTCGCTAAATCATGGTTACTTCACGAAACATACATGAAACTATAAAATTCAACGAAATTACGTGTTTCGCAGTGAAAGATGCTTGATATCTATTAAAAAATCAAAATTAAGCTAAATCTTCGCTAAATCATGGTTCTTTCACGAAACATTCATGAAACGATGAAATTCAACGTAATAACGTTTTTCGCAGTGAAAGGATCTAGATATCCATGAAAGCACCAAAATTAAGCTAAATCTTCGCTAAATCATGGTTATTTCACGAAAAATTTATGAAACGATGAAATTCAACGAAATAACGTGTTTCGCAGTGAAAGTAGCTTGATATCTTCGAAAACATCAAAATTAAGCTAAATCTTCGCTAAATCATGGTTATTTCACGAAACATTCATGAAACGATGAAATTCAACGAAATAACGTGTTTCGCAGTGAAAGTAGCTTGATATGTATTAAACCAACAAAATTAATCTAAATCTTCGCTAAATCATGGTTATTTCACGAAACATTCATGAAACGATGAAATTCAACGAAATAACGTGTCTCGCAGTGAATGAAGCTTGATATCTATTAAACCATGAAAATTAAGATAAATCTTCGACAAACATCATGGTTATTTCACGAAACATTCATGAAACGATGAAATTCAACGAAATAACGTGTTTCGCAGTGAAAGTAGCTTGATATCTGCGAAAACATCCAAATTAAGCTAAATCTTCGCTAAATCATGGTTATTTCACGAAACATTCATGAATCGATGAAATTCAACGAAATAACGTGTTTCGCAGTGAAAGTAGCTAGATATCCATGAAAACATCAAAATTAATCTTAATCTTAGCTTAATCATGGTTATTTCACGAAAATTTCAAGAAACGATGAAATTCAACGAATTGACGTGTTTCGCATTGAAAGTCGTTAGATATCCATGAAATCATCAAAATTAAGCTTATTCTTCGCTAAATCATGGTTATTTCACGAAACAATCATGAAAAGATGTAATTCAACGAAATAACGGGTTTTGCAGTGAAAGTAACTAGATATCCATGAAAACATCAAAATTATCTTAAATCTTCGCTAAGTCATGGTTATTTCACGAAACATTCATGAAACGATGAAATTCAACGAAATAACGTGTTTCGCAGTGAAAGTAGCTTGATACCTATTAAATCAACAAAATTAATCTAAATCTTCGCTAAATCATGGTTATTTCACGAAACATTCATGAAACGATGAAATTCAACGAAATAACGTGTTTCGCAGTGAAAGGAGCTAGATATCCATGAAAGCATCAAAATTAAGCAAAATCTTCGCTAAATCAAGGTTATTTCACGAAACATTTATGAAACGATGAAATTCAACGAAATAACGTCTTTCGCAGTGAAAGTGGCTAGATATCCATGAAAACATCAAAATTAGGCTAGATCTTCGCCAAATCATGGTTATTTCACGAAACATTCGTGAAACGATGAAATTCAACGAAATAACGTGTTTCGCAGTGAAAGTAGTTAGATATCCATGAAAACATCAAAATTAAGCTTATTCTTCGCTAAATCATGGTTATTTCACGAAACAATCATGAAACGATGTAACTCAACGAAATAACGTGTTTTGCAGTGAAAGTAGCTCGTTATCTATTAAACCAACAAAATTAATCTAAATCTTCGCTAAATCATGGTTATTTCACGAAACATTCATGATACGGTGAAATCAACGAAATAACGTGTTCCGCAGTGAACGTAGTTAGATATCCAAGAAAACATCAAAATTAAGCTTAAACTTCGCTTAAACATGGTTATTTCACGAAACATTCATGAAACGATGGAATGCAACGAAATAACGTGTTTCGCAGTGAAAGTGGCTTGATATCTACGAAAACATCAAAATTAAGCTTATTCTTCGCTAAATCATGGTTATTTCCCGAAACAATAATGAAACGATGTAATTCAACGAAATAACGGGTTTTGCAGTGAGTGTAGTTAGATATCCGTGAAAACACATAATTAGGTTAAATCTTCGCTAAATCATGGTTATTTCACAAAACATTCATGAAACGATGAAATTCAACGAAATAACGTGTTTCGCAGTGAATGAGGCTTAATATCTATTAAACCATGAAAATTAAGATAAATCTTCGACAAACATCATGGTTATTTCACGAAACATTCATGAAACGATGAAATTCAACGAAATAACGTGTTTCGCAGTGAAAGTAGTTAGAAATCAATGAAAACATCAAAATTAAGCTAAATCTTCGCTAAATCATGGTTACTTCACGAAACATACATGAAACTATAAAATTCAACGAAATTACGTGTTTCGCAGTGAAAGATGCTTGATATCTATTAAAAAATCAAAATTAAGCTAAATCTTCGCTAAATCATGGTTCTTTCACGAAACATTCATGAAACGATGAAATTCAACGTAATAACGTTTTTCGCAGTGAAAGGATCTAGATATCCATGAAAGCACCAAAATTAAGCTAAATCTTCGCTAAATCATGGTTATTTCACGAAAAATTTATGAAACGATGAAATTCAACGAAATAACGTGTTTCGCAGTGAAAGTAGCTTGATATTTTCGAAAACATCAAAATTAAGCTAAATCTTCGCTAAATCATGGTTATTTCACGAAACATTCATGAAACGATGAAATTCAACGAAATAACGTGTTTCGCAGTGAAAGTAGCTTGATATGTATTAAACCAACAAAATTAATCTAAATCTTCGCTAAATCATGGTTATTTCACGAAACATTCATGAAACGATGAAATTCAACGAAATAACGTGTCTCGCAGTGAATGAAGCTTGATATCTATTAAACCATGAAAATTAAGATAAATCTTCGACAAACATCATGGTTATTTCACGAAACATTCATGAAACGATGAAATTCAACGAAATAACGTGTTTCGCAGTGAAAGTAGCTTGATATCTGCGAAAACATCCAAATTAAGCTAAATCTTCGCTAAATCATGGTTATTTCACGAAACATTCATGAATCGATGAAATTCAACGAAATAACGTGTTTCGCAGTGAAAGTAGCTAGATATCCATGAAAACATCAAAATTAATCTTAATCTTCGCTTAATCATGGTTATTTCACGAAAATTTCAAGAAACGATGAAATTCAACGAATTGACGTGTTTCGCATTGAAAGTCGTTAGATATCCATGAAATCATCAAAATTAAGCTTATTCTTCGCTAAATCATGGTTATTTCACGAAACAATCATGAAACGATGTAATTCAACGAAATAACGGGTTTTGCAGTGAAAGTAGCTAGATATCCATGAAAACATCAAAATTATCTTAAATCTTCGCTAAATCATGGTTATTTCACGAAACATTCATGAAACGATGAAATTCAACGAAATAACGTGTTTCGCAGTGAAAGTAGCTTGATATCTATGAAAACATCAAAATAAAGCTCAATCTTCGCTAAAACATGGTTATTTCACGAAACATTCATGAAACGACGAAATTCAACGAAATAACGTGTTTCGCAGTGAAAGAAGCTTGATATCTATTAAACCATCAAAATTAAGCTAAATCTTCGCCAAAAATCATGGTTACTTCGCGAAATATTCATGAAACGGTGAAATCAACGAAATAACGTGTTTCGCAGTGAACGTAGTTTGATATCCATGAAAACATCAAAATTAAGCTTAAACTTCGCTTAAATATGGTTATTTCACGAAACATTCATGAAACGATGAAATTCAACGAAATAACGTGTTTCGCAGTGAAAGTAGCTCGATATCCATGAAAACATAAATATTAGGCTCAGTTTTCGCCAAATCATGGTTATTTCACGAAACATTCATGAAACGATGAAATTCAACGAAATAACGTGTTTCGCAGTGAAAGTAGCTTGATATCTTCGAAAACATCAAAATTAAGCTAAATCTTCGCTAAATCATGGTTATTTCACGAAACATTCATGAAACGATGAAATTCAACGAAATAACGTGTTTCGCAGTTAAAGTAGCTTGATATCTATTAAACCAACAAAATTAATCTAAATCTTCGCTAAATCATGGTTATTTCACGAAACATTCATGAAACGATGAAATTCAACGAATTAACGTGTTTCGCAGTGAAAGTAGCTAGATATCAATGAAAACATCAAAATTAAGCTAAATCTTCGCTAAATCATGGTTATTTCACGAAACATTCATGAATCGATGAAATTCAACGAAATAACGTGTTTCGGAGTGAACGTAGCTAGATATCCATGAAAACATCAAAATTAGGCTAAATCTTCGGCAAATCATGGTTATTTCACGAAACATTCATGAATCGATGAAATTCAACGAAAAAACGTGTTTCGCAGTGAAAGTAGCTAGATATCCATGAAAACATCAAAATTAAGCTTAATCTTCGCTAAATCATGGTTATTTCACGAAAAATTCATGAAACGACGAAATTCAACGAAATAACGTGTTTCGCAGTGAAAGAAGCTTGATATCTATTAAACCATCAAAATTAAGCTAAATCTTCGCCAAAAATCATGGTTACTTCGCGAAATATTCATGAAACGGTGAAATCAACGAAATAACGTGTTTCGCAGTGAACGTAGTTTGATATCCATGAAAACATCAAAATTAAGCTTAAACTTCGCTTAAATATGGTTATTTCACGAAACATTCATGAAACGATGAAATTCAACGAAATAACGTGTTTCGCAGTGAAAGTAGCTAGATATCCATGAAAACATCAATATTAGGCTTAATTTTCGCCAAATCATGGTTATTTCACGAAACATTCATGAAACGATGAAATTCAACGAAATAACGTGTTTCGCAGTGAAAGGATCTAGATATCCATGAAAACATCAAAATTAAGCTAAATCTTCGATAAATCATGGTTATTTCACGAAACATTTATGAAACGATGAAATTCAACGAAATGACGGGTTTCGCAGTGAAAGTAGCTAGATATCCATGAAAACATCAAAATTAGGCTAACTCTTCGCCAAATCACGGTTAGTTCACGAAACATTCATGAAACGATGAAATTCAACGAAATAACGTGTTTCGCAGTGAAAGTAGTTAGATATCCATGAAAACATCAAAATTAAGCTTATGCTTCGCTAAATCATGGTTATTACGCGAAACAACCATGAAACGATGTAATTCAACGAAATAACGGGTTTTGCAGTGAAAGCAGCTAGATATCCATGAAAACATCAAAATTAGGTTAAATCTTCGCTAAATCATGGTTATTTCACGAAACATTCATGAAACGATGAAATTCAACGAAATTACGTGTTTCGCAGTGAAAGTAGCTTGATATCTATGAAAACATCAAAATTAAGCTCAATCTTCGCTAAATCATGGTTATTTCACGAAACATTCACGAATCGATGAAATTCAACGAAATTACGTGTTTCGCAGTGAAAGAAGCTTGATATCTATGAAAATACCGAAATTAAGCGATAACCCACATAGGTCAAAGGCTTTTTAACGAATCCTACACAAAACGATGAAATTCAACGAAATAACGTTTTACGCAGTGAAAGTAGCGAGTTATCTATGAAAACAACAAAATTAAGCTATATCTCACTTAGGTCAATGCCCTTTTCGCGAATCCTTCATAAAACGATGATATTCAATGAAATTACGTGTTTCGCATTGAAAGTATCAAGATATCTATGAAAACATCGCAATTAATCCATATCTCACGTAGGTCAAAGGCTTTTTCACGAATCCTTCATAAAACGATGAATTTCAACGATAATGGGTCTCGCAGTGTAAGTTGCGAGGTATCTATGGAAATATCAAAATTAAGCGATATCTAATTAAGGACAAAGTCTTTTCCACGAATCCTTCATAAAACGATGTAATTCAACGAAATAACGTGTTTCGCTGTGAAAGCAGCGAGATATATATGGAAAAATCAAAATTAAGCGAAATCTCACTTAGGGCCTGGGCTTTTTAACGAATCCTTCATAAAACACTGAAATTCAACGAAATAACGTGTTTCGAATTGAAAGTAGCTAGATATCTATGAAAACATTGAAATTGAGCGATATCTCACATAGGTCAAAGGCTTTTTAACGAATCCTTCATAAAACGATGAATTTCAACGATAACGTGTTTCGCAGTGAAAGTAGCTAAATATCCATGAAAACATCAAAATTAAGTTAACTCTTCGCTAAATCATGGTTATTTCACGAAATATTCATGAAACGATGAAATTCTACGAAATAACGTGTTTCGCAGTGAAAGTAGCTAGATATCCATGAAAACATCAATATTAGGCTAAATTTTCGCTAAATCATGGTTATTTCACGAAACATTCATGAAACGATGAATTTCAACGATAACGTGTTTCGCAGTGAAAGTAGCTAAATATCCATGAAAACATCAAAATTAAGTTAACTCTTCGCTAAATCATGGTTATTTCACGAAATATTCATGAAACGTTGAAATTCAACGATACATCTTGTTTCGCAATGAAAGTAGCTAGATATACATGTAAACTTCAATATTAGGCTAAATTTTCGCTAAATCATGGTTATTTCACGAAACATTCATGAATCGATGAAATTCAACGAAATAACGTGTTTCGGAGTGAAAGTAGCTAGATATCCATGAAAACATCAAAATTGGGCTAAATCTTCGGCAAATCATGGTTATTTCACGAAACATTCATGAATCGATGAAATTCAACGAAAAAACGTGTTTCGCAGTGAAAGTAGCTTGATATCCTTGAAAACATCAAAATTAAGCTTAATCTTCGCTAAATCATGGTTATTTCACGAAAAATTCATGAAACGATGAAATTCAACGAATTAACGTGTTTCGCAGTGAAAGTAGCTAGATATCCATGAAAACATCAAAATTAAGCTTATTCTTCGCTAAATCATGGTTATTTCACGAAACAATCATGAAATGATGTAATTCAAAGAAATAACGGGTTTTGCAGTGAAAGTAGCTAGATATCCATGAAATATCAAAATTAAGCTTATTCTTCGCTAAGTCATGGTTATTTCACGAAACATTCTTGAAACGATGAAATTCAACGAAATAACGTGTTTCGCAGTGAAAGTAGCTTGATATCTATGAAAACGTCAAAATAAAGCTCAATCTTCGCTAAAACATGGTTATTTCACGAAACATTCATGAAACGTCGAAATTCAACGAAATAACGTGTTTCGCAGTGAAAGAAGCTTGATATCTATTAAACCATCAAAATTAAGCTCAATCTTCGCCAAAAAACATGGTTACTTCACGAAATATTCATGAAACGGTGAAATCAACGAAATAACGTGTTTTGCAGTGAACGTAGTTTGATGTCCATGAAAACATCAAAATTAAGCTTAAACTTCGCTTAAATATGGTTATTTCACGAAACATTCATGAAACGATGAAATTCAACGAAATAACGTGTTTCGCAGTGAAAGTAGCTAGATATCCATGAAAACATCAATATTAGGCTTAATTTTCGCCAAATCATGGTTATTTCACGAAACATTCATGAAACGATGAAATTCAACGAAATAACGTGTTTCGCAGTGAAAGTAGCTAGATATCAATGAAAACATCAAAATTAAGCTAAATCTTCGCTAATTCATGGTTACCTCACGAAACATTCATGAAAAGATAAAATTCAACGAAATAACGTGTTTCGCAGTGAAAGATGCTTGATATCTATTAAACCATCAAAATTAAGCTAAATCTTCGCTAAATCATGGTTATTTCACGAAACATTCATGAAACGATGAAATTCAACGAAATAACGTGTTTCGCAGTGAAAGGATCTAGATATCCATGAAAACATCAAAATTAAGCTAAATATTCGCTAAATCATGGTTATTTCACGAAACATTTATGAAACGATGAAATTCAACGAAATAACGGGTTTCGCAGTGAAAGTAGCTAGGTATCCATGAAAACATCAAAATTAGGTTAAATCTTCCCTAAATCATGGTTATTTCACGAAACATTCATGAAACGATGAAATTCAACGAAATAACGTGTTTCGCAGTGAAAGTAGCTTGATATCTATGAAAACATCAAAATTAAGCACAATCTTCGCTAAAACATGGTTATTTCACGAAACATTCATGAAACGACGAAATTCAGCGAAATAACGTGGTTCGCAGTGAAAGAAGCTTGATATCTGTTAAACCATCAAAATTAAGCTAAATCTTCGCCAAAAATCATGGTTACTTCACGAAACATTCATCAAACGGTGAAAACAACGAAATAACGTGTTTCGCAGTGAACGTAGTTAGATATCCATGAAAACATCAAAATTAAGCTTAAACTTCGCTTAAACATCGTTATTTCACGAAACATTCATGAAATTCAACGAAATAACGTGTTTCGCAGTGAAAGTAGCTAGATATCCATGAAAACATCAATATTAGGCTAAATTTTCGCCAAATTATGGTTATTTCACGAAACATTCATGAAACGATGAAATTCAACGAAATAACGTGTTTCGCAGTGAAAGTAGCTTGATATCTATTAAACCATCAAAATTAAGCTAAATCTTCGCTAAATCATGGTTATTTCACGAAACATTCATGAAACGATGAAATTCAACGAAATAACGTGTTTCGCAGTGAAAGGATCTAGATATCCATGAAAGCATCAAAATTAAGCTAAATCTTCGCTAAATCATGGATATTTCACGAAACATTTATGAAACGATGAAATTCAACGAAATGACGGGTTTCGCAGTGAAAGTAGCTAGATATCCATGAAAACATCAAAATTAGGCTAAATCTTCGCCAAATCATGGTTATTTCACGAAACATTCATGAAACGATGAAATTCAACGAAATAACGTGTTTCGCAGTGAAAGTAGCTAGATATCCATGAAAACATCAATATTAGGCTAAATTTTCGCTAAATCATGGTTATTTCACGAAACATTCATGAAACGATGAAATTCAACGAAATAACGTGTTTCGCAGTGAAAGTAGCTAGATATCCATGAAAACATCAATATTAGGCTTAATTTTCGCCAAATCATGGTTATTTCACGATACATTCATGAAACGATGAAATTCAACGAAATAACGTGTTTCGCAGTGAAAGAAGATTGATATCTTCGAAAACATCAAAATTAAGCTAAATCTTCGCTAAATCATGGTTATTTCACGAAACATTCATGAAACGATGAAATTCAACGAAATAACGTGTTTCGCAGTGAAAGTAGCTTGATATCTATTAAACCATCAAAATTAAGCTAAATCTTCGCTAAATCATGGTTATTTCACGAAACATTCATGAAACGATGAAATTCAACGAAATAACGTGTTTCGCAGTGAAAGGATCTAGATATCCATGAAAACATCAAAATTAAGCTAAATATTCGCTAAATCATGGTTATTTCACGAAACATTTATGAAACGATGAAATTCAACGAAATAACGGGTTTCGCAGTGAAAGTAGCTAGGTATCCATGAAAACATCAAAATTAGGCTAACTCTTCGCCAAATCACGGTTATTTCACGAAACATTCATGAAACGATGAAATTCAACGAAATAACGTGTTTCGCAGTGAAAGTAGTTAGATATCCATGAAAACATCTAAATTAGTCTTAATCTTCGCTAAATCAAGGTTATTTCACGAAAATTTCAAGAAACTATGAAATTCAACGAATTAACGTGTTTCGCATTGAAAGTAGTTAGATATCCATGAAAACATCAAAATTAAGCTTATTCTTCGCTAAATCATGGTTATTTCACGAAACAATCATGAAACGATGTAATTCATCGAAATAACGGGTTTTGGAGTGAAAGTAGCTAGATATCCATGAAAACATCAAAATTAGGTTAAATCTTCGCTAAATCATGGTTATTTCACGAAACATTCATGAAACGATGAAATTCAACGAAATAACGTGTTTCGCAGTGAAAGTAGCTTGATATCTATGAAAACATCAAAATTAAGCGCAATCTTCGCTAAAACATGGTTATTTCACGAAACATTCATGAAACGACGAAATTCAACGAAATAACGTGGTTCGCAGTGAAAGAAGCTTGATATGTGTTAAACAATCAAAATTAAGCTAAATCTTCGCCAAAAATCATGGTTACTTCACGAAACATTCATCAAACGGTGAAAACAACGAAATAACGTGTTTCGCAGTGAACGTAGTTAGATATCCATGAAAACATCAAAATTAAGCTTAAACTTCGCTTAAACATCGTTATTTGACGAAACATTCATGAAATTCAACGAAATAACGTGTTTCGCAGTGAAAGTAGCTAGATATCCATGAAAACATCAATATTAGGCTAAATTTTCGCCAAATTATGGTTATTTCACGAAACATTCATGAAACGATGAAATTCAACTAAATAACGTGTTTCGCAGTGAAAGTAGCTAGATATCCATGAAAACATCAAAATTAATCGTAATCATCGCTAAATCATGGTTATTTCACGAAAATTTGAAGAAACGATGAAATTCAAAGAATTAACGTGTTTCGCAGTGAAAGTAGCTAAATATCAATGAAAACATCCAAATTATTCTAAATCTTCGCTAAATCATGGTTACTTCACGAAACATTCATGAAACGATAAAATTCAACGAAATAACGTGTTTCGCAGTGAAAGTAGCTAGATATCCATGAAAACATCAATATTAGGCTAAATTTTCGCCAAATCATGGTTATTTCACGAAACATTCATGAAACGATGGAATTCAACGAAATAACGTGTTTCGCAGTGAAAGTAGCTTGATATCTACGTTAACATCAAAATTAAGCTAAATCTGCGCTAAATCATGGTTATTTCACGAAACATTCATGAATCGATGAAATTCAACGAAATAACGTGTTTCGCAGTGAAAGTAGCTAGATATCCATGAAAACATCAAAATTAATCGTAATCTTCGCTAAATCATGGTTATTTCACGAAAATTTCAAGAAACGATGAAACTCGACGAATTAACGTGTTTCGCAGTGAAACAATTACTAGATATCAATGAAAACATCAAAATTAATCTAAATCTTCGCTAAATCATGGTTACTTCAGGAAACATTCATGAAACGATAAAATTCAACGAAATAACGTGTTTCGCAGTGAATGATGCTTGATATCTATAAACCATCAAAATTAAGCTAAATCTTCGCTAAATCATGGTTATTTCACGAAACATTCATGAAACGATGAAATTCAAAGAAATAACGTGTTTCGCAGTGAAAGTAGTTAGATATCCATGAAAACATCAAAATTAAACATATTCTTCGGTAAATCATGGTTATTTCGCGAACAATCATGAAACGATGTAATTCAACGAAAAAACGGGTTTTGCAGTGAAAGCAGCTAGATATCCATGAAAACATCAGAATTAGGTTAAATCTTCGCTAAATCATGGTTATTTCACGAAACATTCATGAAACGACGAAATTCAACGAAATGACGTGTTTCGCAGTGAAAGTAGTTAGATATCCATGAAAACATCAAAATTAAGCTTATTCTTTGGTAAATCATGGTTATTTCGCGAAACAATCATGAAACGATGTAATTCTACGAAATAACGGGTTTTGCAGTGAAAGCAGCTAGATATCCATGAAAACATCAACATTAGGTTAAATCTTCGCTAAATCATGGTTATTTCACGAAACATTCATGAATCGATGAAATTCAACGAAATTACGTGTTTCGCAGTGAAAGAAGCTTGATATCTATTAAACCATCAAAATTAAGCTAAATCTTCGCCAAAAATCATGGTTATATCACGAAACATTCATGAATCGATGAAATTCAACGAAATAACGTGTTTCGCAGTGAAAGTAGCTAGATATCCATGAAAACATCAGAATTAAGCTTAATCTTCGCTAAATCATGGTTATTTCACGAAAAATTCATGAAACGATGAAATTCAACGAATTAACGTGTTTCGCAGTGAAAGTAGCTAGATATCTATGAAAATACCGAAATTAAGCGATATCCCACATATGACAAAGGCTTTTTAACGAATCCTTCATAAAACGATGAAATTCAACGAAATAACGTGTTACGCAGTGAAAGCAGCGAGTTATCAATGAAAACAACAAAATTAAGCTATATCTCACTTAGGTCAATGCCCTTTTCGCGAATGCTTCATAAAACGATGAAATTCAATGAAATTACGTGTTTCGCATTGAAAGTATCAACATATCTATGAAAACATCGAAATTAAGCGATATCTCACATAGGTCAAAGGCTTTTTCACGAATCCTTCATAAAACGATGAAATTCAACGACAATGGGTCTCGCAGTGTAAGTTGCGAGATATCTATGGAAATATCAAAATTATGCGATATCTAATTTAGGACAAAGGCTTTTCCACGAATCGTTCATAAAACGATGTAATTCAACGAAATAACGTGTTTCGCTGTGAAAGCAGCGAGATATCTATGGAAACATCAAAATTAAGCGACATCTCAGTTAGGTCCTGGGCTTTTTTACGAATCCTTCATAAAACACTGAAATTGAACGAAATAACGTGTTTCGCAGTGAAAGTAGCTAGATATCTATGAAAACATTGAAATTAAGCGATATCTCACGTAGGTCAAAGGCTTTTTAACGAAAACTTCATAAAACAATGAATATCAACGATAACGTGTTTCGCAGTGAAAGTAGCTAGATATCCATGAAAACATCAAAATTAAGCTAACTCTTCGCTAAATCATGGTTATTTCACGAAATATTCATGAAACGATGAAATTCAACGAAATAACGTGTTTCGCAGTGAAAGTAGCTAGATATCCATGAAAACATCAAAATTAATCTTAATCTTCGCTAAATCATGGTTATTTCACGAAAATTTCATGAAACGATGAAATTCAACGAATTAACGTGTTTCGCATTGAAAGTAGTTAGATATCCATGAAATCATCAAAATTAAGCTTATTCTTCGCTAAATCATGGTTATGTCACGAAACAATCATGAAACGATGTAATTCAACGAAATAACGGGTTTTGCTGTGAAAGTAGCTGGATATCCATGAAAACATCAAAATTATCTTAAATCTTCGCTAAGTCATGGTTATTTCACGAAACATTCATGAAACGATGAAATTCAACGAAATAACGTGTTTCGCAGTGAAAGTAGCTTGATATCTATGAAAACATCAAAATTAAGCTAAATCTTCGCCAAAAATCATTGTTACTTCACGAAATATTCATGAAACGGTGAAATCAACGAAATAACGTGTTTCGCAGTGAACGTAGTTCGATATCCATGAAAACATCAAAATTAAGATTAAACTTCGCTTAAATATGGTTATTTCACGAAACATTCATTGAACGATGAAATACAACGAAATAACGTGTTTCGCAGTGAAAGTAGCTAGATATCCATGAAAACATCAATATCAGGCTTAATTTTCGCCAAATCATGGTTATTTCACGAAACATTCATGAAACGATGAAATTCAACGAAATATCGTGTTTCGCAGTGAAAGTAGCTTGATATCTATTAAACCAACAAAATTAACCTAAATCTTCGCTAAATCATGGTTATTTCACGAAACATTCATGAAACGATGAAATTCAACGAATTAACGTGTTTCGCAGAGAAAGTAGCTAGATATCAATGAAAACATCAAAATTAAGCTAAATCTTCGCTAAATCATGGTTACTTCACGAAACATTCATGAAACGATAAAATTCAACGAAATAACGTGTTTCGCAGTGAAAGATGCTTGATATCTATTAAACCATCAAAATTAAGCTAAATCTTCGCCAAATCATGGTTATTTCACGAAACATTCATGAAACGATGAAATTCAACGAAATAACCTGTTTCGCAGTGAAAGGATCTAGATATCCATGAAAACATCAAAATTAAGCTAAATCTTCGCTAAATCATGGTTATTTCACGTTAAATTCATGAAACGATGAAATTCAACGAATTAACGTGTTTCGCAGTGAAAGTAGCTAGATATCTATGAAAATACCGAAATTAAACGATATCCCACATAGGACAAAGGCTTTTTAACGAATCCTTCATAAAACGATGAAATTCAACGAAATAACGTGTTACGCAGTGAAAGAAGCAAGTTATCAATGAAAACAACAAAATTAAGCTATATCTCACTTAGGTCAATGCCCTTTTCGCGAATGCTTCATAAAACGATGAAATTCAATGAAATTACGTGTTTCGCATTGAAAGTATCAAGATATCTATGAAAACAACGAAATTAAGCGATATCTCACATAGGTCAAAGGCTTTTTCACGAATCCTTCATAAAACGATGAGTTTCAACGATAATGGTTCTCGGAGTGTAATTTGCGAGATACCTATGGAAATATCAAAATTATGCGATATCTAATTTAGGGCAAAGGCTTTTCCACGAATCGTTCATAAAACGATGTAATTCAACGAAATAACGTGTTTCGCTGTGAAAGCAGCGAGATATCTATGGAAACATCAAAATTAATCGACATCTCAGTTAGGTCCTGGGCTTTTTCACGAATCCTTCATAAAACACTGAAATTGAACGAAATAACGTGTTTCGCAGTGAAAGTAGCTAGATATCTATGAAAACATTGAAATTAAGCGATATCTCACATAGGTCAAATGCTTTTTAACGAAAACTTCATAAAACGATGAATTTCAACGATAACGTGTTTCGCGTTGAAAGTAGCTAGATATCCATGTAAACATCAAAATTAAGCTAACTCTTCGCTAAATCATGGTTATTTCACGAAACATTCATGAAACGATGAAATTCAACGAAATAACGTGTTTCGCAGTGAAAGTAGCTTGATATATACGAAAACATCAAAATTATGCTAAATTTTCGCCAAATCATGGTTATTTCACGAAACATGCGTGAAACGATGAAATTCAACGAAATAACGTGTTTCGCATCGAAAGTAGTGAGATATCTATGAAAACATCAAAATTAAGCTAAATCTTCGCTAAATCATGGTTATTTCACGAAACATTCATGAAACGATGAAATTCAACGAAATAACGTGTTTCGCAGTGAAAGTAGCTTGAAATCTATGAAAACATCAAATAAAGCTGAATCTTCGCTAAATAATGGTTATTTCACGAAACATTCATGAAACGATGAAATTCAACGAAATAACGTGTTTCGCAGTGAAAGTAGCTTGAAATCTGTAAAAACATCAAAATTAAGCTAAATCTTCGCTAAATCATGGTTATTTCACGAAACATTCATGAAACGATGAAATTCATCGAAATAACGTGTTTCGCAGTGAAAGTAGCTTGATATCTACGAAAACATCAAAATTATTCTAAATCTTCGCTAAATCATGGTTATTTCACGAAACATTCATTGAACGATGAAATTCAACGAAATAACGTGTTTCGCAGTGAAAGTAGCTAGATATCCATGAAAACATCAATATTAGGCTTAATTTTCGCCAAATCATGGTTATTTCACTAAACATTCATGAAACGATGAAATTCAACGAAATAACGTGTTTCGCAGTGAAAGTAGCTTGATATCTACGAAAACATCAAAATTAAGCTAAATCTTCGCTAAATCATGGTTATTTCACGAAACATTCATGAAACGATGAAATTCAACGAAATAACGTGTTTCGCAGTGAAAGTAGCTTGATATCTATTAAACCAACAAAATTAATCTAAATCTTCGCTAAATCATGGTTATTTCACGAAACATTCATGAAACGATGAAATTCAACGGATTAACGTGTTTCGCAGTGAAAGTAGCTAGATATCAATGAAAACATCAAAATTAAGCTAAATCTTCGCTAAATCATTGTTACTTCACGAAACATTCATGAAACGATAAAATTCAACGAAATAACGTGTTTCGCAGTGAAAGTAGCTTGATATCTACGAAAACATCAAAATTAAGCTAAATCTTCGCTAAATCATGGTTATTTCACGAAACATTCATGAATCGATGAAATTCAACGAAATAACGTGTTTCGCAGTGATGTAGCTGGATATCCATGAAAACATCTAAATTAATCTTAATCTTCGCTAAATCATGGTTATTTCACGAAAATTTCAAGAAACGATGAAATTCAACGAATTAACGTTTTTCGCATTGAAAGTAGTTAGTTATCCATGAAAACATCAAAATTAAGCTTATTCTTCGCTAAATCATGGTTATTTCACGAAACAATCATGAAATGATGTAATTCAACGAAATAACGGGTTTTGCAGTGAAAGTAGCTAGATATCCATGAAAACATCAAAATTAAGTTAAATCTTCGCTAAATCATGGTTATTTCACGAAACATTCATGAAACGATGAAATTCAACGAAATAACGTGTTTCGCAGTGAAAGTAGCTTGATATCTATGAAAACATCAAAATTAAGCTCAATCTACGCTAAAACATGGTTATCTCACGAAACATTCATGAAACGATGAAATTCAACGAAATAACGTGTTTCGCAGTGAAAGTAGCTTGATATCTACGAAAACATCAAAATTAAGCTAAATCTTCGCTAAATCATGGTTATTTCACGAAAAATTCATGAATCGATGAAATTCAACGAAATAACGTGTTTCGCAGTGAAAGTAGCTAGATATCCATGAAAACATCTAAATTAATCTTAATCTTCGCTAAATCATGGTTATTTCACGAAAATTTCAAGAAACGATGTAATTCAACGAATTAACGTGTTTCGCATTGAAAGTAGTTAGATATCCATGAAAACATCAAAATTAAGCTTATTCTTCGCTAAATCATGGTTATTTCACGAAACAATCATGAAACGATGTAATGCATCGAAATAACGGGTTTTGGAGTGAAAGTAGCTAGATATCCATGAAAAGATCAAAATTAGGTTAAATCTTCGCTAAATCTTGGTTATTTCACGAAACATTAATGAAACGATGAAATTCAACGAAATAACGTGTTTCGCAGTGAAAGTAGCTTGATATCTATGAAAACATCAAAATTAAGCTCAATCTTCGCTAAAACATGGTTATTTCTCGAAACAATCATGAAACGACGAAATTCACCGAAATAACGTGGTTCGCAGTGAAAGAAGCTTGATATCTGTTAAACCATCAAAATTAAGCTAAATCTTCGCTAAATCATGGTTATTTCACGAAACATTCATGAATCGATGAAATTCAGCGAAATAACGTGTTTCGCAGTGAAAGTAGCTGGATATCCATGAAAACATCAAAATTAATCTTAATCTTCGCTAAATCATGGTTATTTCACGAAAAATTCAAGAAACGATGAAATTCAACGAATTAACGTGTTTCGCATTGAAAGTAGTTAGATATCCATGAAAACATCAAAATTAAGCTTATTCTTCGCTAAATCATGGTTATTTCACGAAACATTCATGAAATGATGAAATTCAACGAAATAACGTGTTTCGCAGTGAAAGTAGCTAGATATCCATGAAAACATCAAAATTAAGCTAAATCTTCGCTAAATCATGGTTATTTCACGAAACATTCATGAAACGATGAAATTCAACGAAATAACGTGTTTCGCAGTGAAAGTAGCTTGATATCTATGAAAACATCAAAATTAAGCTAAATCTTCGCTAAATCATGGTTATCTCACGAAACATTCATGAAACGATGAAATTCAACGAAATAACGTGTTTCGCAGTGAAAGTAGCTTGATATCTACGAAAACATCAAAATTAAGCTAAATCTTCGCTAAATCATGGTTATTTCACGAAACATTCATGAATCGATGAAATTCAACGAAATAACGTGTTTCGCAGTGAAAGTAGCTAGATATCCATGAAAACATCTAAATTAATCTTAATCTTCGCTAAATCATGGTTATTTCACGAAAATTTCAAGAAACGATGTAATTCAACGAATTAACGTGTTTCGCAACGAAAGTAGTTAGATATCCATGAAAACATCAAAATTAAGCTTATTCTTCGCTAAATCATGGTTATTTCACGAAACAATCATGAAACGATGTAATTCATCGAAATAACGGGTTTTGGAGTGAAAGTAGCTAGATATCCATGAAAAGATCAAAATTAGGTTAAATCTTCGCTAAATCTTGGTTATTTCACGAAACATTAATGAAACGATGAAATTCAACGAAATAACGTGTTTCGCAGTGAAAGTAGCTTGATATCTATGAAAACATCAAAATTAAGCTCAATCTTCGCTAAAACATGGTTATCTCACGAAACATTCATGAAACGATGAAATTCAACGAAATAACGTGTTTCGCAGTGAAAGTAGCTTGATATCTACGAAACATCAAAATTAAGCTAAATCCTCGCTAAATCATGGTTATTTCACGAAACATTCATGAATCGATGAAATTCAACGAAATAACGTGTTTCGCAGTGAAAGTAGCTAGATATCCATGAAAACATCTAAATTAATCTTAATCTTCGCTAAATCATGGTTATTTCACGAAAATTTCAAGAAACGATGTAATTCAACGAATTAACTTGTTTCGCATTGAAAGTAGTTAGATATCCATGAAAACATCAAAATTAAGCTTATTCTTCGCTAAATCATGGTTATTTCACGAAACAATCATGAAACGATGTAATGCATCGAAATAACGGGTTTTGGAGTGAAAGTAGCTAGATATCCATGAAAAGATCAAAATTAGGTTAAATCTTCGCTAAATCTTGGTTATTTCACGAAACATTAATGAAACGATGAAATTCAACGAAATAACGTGTTTCGCAGTGAAAGTAGCTTGATATCTATGAAAACATCAAAATTAAGCTCAATCTTCGCTAAAACATGGTTATTTCTCGAAACAATCATGAAACGACGAAATTCACCGAAATAACGTGGTTCGCAGTGAAAGAAGCTTGATATCTGTTAAACCATCAAAATTAAGCTAAATCTTCGCCAAAAATCATGGTTACTTCACGAAACATTCATGAAACGATGAAATTCAACGAAATAACGTGTTTCGCAGTGAAAGTAGCTTGATATCTACGAAAACTTCAAAATTAAGCTAAATCTTCGCTAAATGATGGTTATTTCACGAAACATTCATGAATCGATGAAATTCAACGAAATAACGTGTTTCGCAGTGAAAGTAGCTAGATATCCATGAAAACATCAAAATTAATCGTAATCTTCGCTAAATCATGGTTATTTCACGAAAATTTCAAGAAACGATGAAATTCAACGAATTAACGTGTTTCGCAGTGAAAGTAGCTAGATATCGATGAAAATACCGAAATTAAGCGATATCCCACATAGGTCAAAGGCTTTTTAACGAATCCTTCATAAAACGATGAAATTCAACGAAATAACGTGTTACGCAGTGAAAAAAGCGAGTTATCAATGAAAACAACAAAATTAAGCTATATCTCACTTAGGTCAATGCCCTTTTCGCGAATCCTTCATAAAACGATGAAATTCAATGAAATTTCGTTTTTCGCATTGAAAGTATCAAGATATCTATGAAAACATCGAAATGAAGCGATATCTCACATCGGTCAAATGCTTTTTCACGAATCCTTCATAAAACGATGAATTTCAACGATAATGGGTCTCGCAGTGTAAGTTGCGAGATATCTATGGAAATATCAAAATTAAGCGATATCTAATTTAGGACAAAGGCTTTTCCACGAATCGTTCATAAAACGATGTAATTCAACGAAAGAACGTGTTTCGCTGTGCAAGCAGCGAGATATCTATGGAAACATCAAAATTAAGCGACATCTCACTTAGATCCTGGGCTTTTTCACGAATCCTTCATAAAACACTGAAATTCAACGAAATAACGTGTTTCGCAGTGAAAGTAGCTAGATATCTATGAAAACATTGAAATTAAGCGATATCTCGCATAGGTCAAAGGCTTTTTAACGAATCCTTCATAAAACGATGAATTTCAACGATAACGTGTTTCGCCGTGAAAGTAGCTAGATATCCATGAAAACATCAAAATTAATCTTAATCTTCGCTAAATCATGGTTATTTCACGAAAATTTCAAGAAACGATGAATTTCAACGAATTAACGTGTTTCGAATTGAAAGTAGTTAGATATACATGAAAACATAAAAATTAAGCTCAATCTTCGCTAAATCTTGGTTATTTCACGAAAAATTCATGAAATGATGAAATTCAAAGAATTAACGTGTTTCGCAGTGAAAGTAGCTAGATATCAATGAAAACATGAAAATTAAGCTAAATCTTCTCTAAATCATGGTTACTTCACGAAACATTCATGAAACGGTGATATTCAACGAAATAACGTGTTTCGCAGTGAAAGTAGCTAGATATCCACGAAAACATGAAAATTAGGCTAAATCTTCGCTAAATCATGGTTATTTCACGTAACAAACATTAAACGATGTAATTCAACGAAATAACGGGTTTTGCAGTGAAAGTAGCTAGATATCCATGAAAACATCAAAATTAGGTTAAATCTTCGCTAAATCATGGTTATATCACGAAACATTCATGAAACGATGAAATTCAACGAAATAACGTGTTTCGCAGTGAAAGTAGCTTGATATCTACGAAAACATCTAAATTAAGCTAAATTTTCGCTAAATCATGGTTATTTCACGAAACATTCATGAACCGATGAAATTCAACGAAATAACGTGTTTCGCAGTGAAAGTAGCTAGATATCCATGAAAACATCAAAATTAAGCTTAATCTTCGCTAAATCATGGTTATTTCACGAAACATTCATGAAACGATGAAATTCAACGAATTAACGTGTTTCGCAGAGAAAGTAGCTAGATATCAATGAAAACATCAAAATTAAGCTAAATCTTCGCTAAATCATGGTTACTTCACGAAACATTCATGAAACGATAAAATTCAACGAAATAACGTGTTTCGCAGTGAAAGATGCTTGATATCTATTAAACCATCAAAATTAAGCTAAATCTTCGCCAAATCATGGTTATTTCACGAAACATTCATGAAACGATGAAATTCAACGAAATAACCTGTTTCGCAGTGAAAGGATCTAGATATCCATGAAAACATCAAAATTAAGCTAAATCTTCGCTAAATCATGGTTATTTCACGTTAAATTCATGAAACGATGAAATTCAACGAATTAACGTGTTTCGCAGTGAAAGTAGCTAGATATCTATGAAAATACCGAAATTAAACGATATCCCACATAGGACAAAGGCTTTTTAACGAATCCTTCATAAAACGATGAAATTCAACGAAATAACGTGTTACGCAGTGAAAGAAGCAAGTTATCAATGAAAACAACAAAATTAAGCTATATCTCACTTAGGTCAATGCCCTTTTCGCGAATGCTTCATAAAACGATGAAATTCAATGAAATTACGTGTTTCGCATTGAAAGTATCAAGATATCTATGAAAACAACGAAATTAAGCGATATCTCACATAGGTCAAAGGCTTTTTCACGAATCCTTCATAAAACGATGAGTTTCAACGATAATGGTTCTCGGAGTGTAATTTGCGAGATACCTATGGAAATATCAAAATTATGCGATATCTAATTTAGGGCAAAGGCTTTTCCACGAATCGTTCATAAAACGATGTAATTCAACGAAATAACGTGTTTCGCTGTGAAAGCAGCGAGATATCTATGGAAACATCAAAATTAATCGACATCTCAGTTAGGTCCTGGGCTTTTTCACGAATCCTTCATAAAACACTGAAATTGAACGAAATAACGTGTTTCGCAGTGAAAGTAGCTAGATATCTATGAAAACATTGAAATTAAGCGATATCTCACATAGGTCAAATGCTTTTTAACGAAAACTTCATAAAACGATGAATTTCAACGATAACGTGTTTCGCGTTGAAAGTAGCTAGATATCCATGAAAACATCAAAATTAAGCTAATTCTTCGCTAAATCATGGTTATTTCACGAAACATTCATGAATCCATGAAACTCAACGAAATACGTGTTTTTCAGTGAAAGTATCTAGATATCCATGAAAACATCAATATTAAGTTAAATTTTCGCCAAATCATGATTATTTCACGAAACATTCTTGTAACAATGAAATTCAACGAAATAACGTGTTTCGCAGTGAAAGTAGCTTGATATCTGCGAAAACATCCAAATTAAGCTAAATCTTCGCTAAATCATGGTTATTTCACGAAACATTCATGAATCGATGAAATTCTACGAAATAACGTGTTTCGCAGTGAAAGTAGCTAGATATCCATGAAAACATCAAAATTAATCTTAATCTTCGCTAAATCATGGTTATTTCACGAAAATTTCAAGAAACGATGAAATTCAACGAATTAACGTGTTTCGCATTGAAAGTAGTTAGATATCCATGAAATCATCAAAATTAAGCTTATTCTTCGCAAAATCATGGTTATTTCACGAAACAATCATGAAACGATGTAATTCAACGAAATAACGGGTTAGGCTGTGAAAGTAACTAGATATCCATGAAAACATCAAAATTATCTTAAATCTTCGCTAAGTCATGGTTATTTCACGAAACATTCATGAAACGATGAAATTCAACGAAATAACGTGTTTCGCAGTGAAAGTAGCTTGATATCTATGCAAACATCAAAATAAACCTGAATCTTCGCTAAAACATGGTTATTTCACGAAACATTCATGAAACGACGAAATTCAACGAAATAACGTGTTTCGCAGTGAAAGAAGCTTGATATCTATTGAACCATCAAAATTAAGCTAAATCTTCGCCAAAAATCATGGTTATTTCACGAAACATTCATGAAACGATGAAATTCAACGAAATAACGTGTTTCGCAGTGAAAGTAGCTTGATATCTATTAAACCAACAAAATTATTCTAAATCTTCGCTAAATCATGGTTATTTCACGAAACATTCATTGAACGATGAAATTCAACGAAATAACGTGTTTCGCAGTGAAAGTAGCTAGATATCCATGAAAACATCAATATTAGGCTTAATTTTCGCCAAATCATGGTTATTTCACTAAACATTCATGAAACGATGAAATTCAACGAAATAACGTGTTTCGCAGTGAAAGTAGCTTGATATCTTCGAAAACATCAAAATTAAGCTAAATCTTCGCTAAATCATGGTTATTTCACGAAACATTCATGAAACGATGAAATTCAACGAAATAACGTGTTTCGCAGTGAATGTAGCTTGATATCTACGAAAACATCAAAATTAAGCTAAATCTTCGCTGAAATCATGGTTATTTCACGAAACATTCATGAATCGATGAAATTCAACGAAATAACGTGTTTCGCAGTGAAAGTAGCTAGATATCCATGAAAACATCTAAATTAATCTTAATCTTCGCTAAATCATGGTTATTTCACGAAAATTTCAAGAAACGATGTAATTCAACGAATTAACGTGTTTCGCATTGAAAGTAGTTAGATTTCCATGAAAACATCAAAATTAAGCTTATTCTTCGCTAAATCATGGTTATTTCACGAAACAATCATGAAACGATGTAATGCATCGAAATAACGGGTTTTGGAGTGAAAGTAGCTAGATATCCATGAAAAGATCAAAATTAGGTTAAATCTTCGCTAAATCTTGGTTATTTCACGAAACATTAATGAAACGATGAAATTCAACGAAATAACGTGTTTCGCAGTGAAAGTAGCTTGATATCTATGAAAACATCAAAATTAAGCTCAATCTTCGCTAAAACATGGTTATCTCACGAAACATTCATGAAACGATGAAATTCAACGAAATAACGTGTTTCGCAGTGAAAGTAGCTTGATATCTACGAAACATCAAAATTAAGCTAAATCCTCGCTAAATCATGGTTATTTCACGAAACATTCATGAATCGATGAAATTCAACGAAATAACGTGTTTCGCAGTGAAAGTAGCTAGATATCCATGAAAACATCTAAATTAATCTTAATCTTCGCTAAATCATGGTTATTTCACGAAAATTTCAAGAAACGATGTAATTCAACGAATTAACTTGTTTCGCATTGAAAGTAGTTAGATATCCATGAAAACATCAAAATTAAGCTTATTCTTCGCTAAATCATGGTTATTTCACGAAACAATCATGAAACGATGTAATGCATCGAAATAACGGGTTTTGGAGTGAAAGTAGCTAGATATCCATGAAAAGATCAAAATTAGGTTAAATCTTCGCTAAATCTTGGTTATTTCACGAAACATTAATGAAACGATGAAATTCAACGAAATAACGTGTTTCGCAGTGAAAGTAGCTTGATATCTATGAAAACATCAAAATTAAGCTCAATCTTCGCTAAAACATGGTTATTTCTCGAAACAATCATGAAACGACGAAATTCACCGAAATAACGTGGTTCGCAGTGAAAGAAGCTTGATATCTGTTAAACCATCAAAATTAAGCTAAATCTTCGCCAAAAATCATGGTTACTTCACGAAACATTCATGAAACGATGAAATTCAACGAAATAACGTGTTTCGCAGTGAAAGTAGCTTGATATCTACGAAAACTTCAAAATTAAGCTAAATCTTCGCTAAATGATGGTTATTTCACGAAACATTCATGAATCGATGAAATTCAACGAAATAACGTGTTTCGCAGTGAAAGTAGCTAGATATCCATGAAAACATCAAAATTAATCGTAATCTTCGCTAAATCATGGTTATTTCACGAAAATTTCAAGAAACGATGAAATTCAACGAATTAACGTGTTTCGCAGTGAAAGTAGCTAGATATCGATGAAAATACCGAAATTAAGCGATATCCCACATAGGTCAAAGGCTTTTTAACGAATCCTTCATAAAACGATGAAATTCAACGAAATAACGTGTTACGCAGTGAAAAAAGCGAGTTATCAATGAAAACAACAAAATTAAGCTATATCTCACTTAGGTCAATGCCCTTTTCGCGAATCCTTCATAAAACGATGAAATTCAATGAAATTTCGTTTTTCGCATTGAAAGTATCAAGATATCTATGAAAACATCGAAATGAAGCGATATCTCACATCGGTCAAATGCTTTTTCACGAATCCTTCATAAAACGATGAATTTCAACGATAATGGGTCTCGCAGTGTAAGTTGCGAGATATCTATGGAAATATCAAAATTAAGCGATATCTAATTTAGGACAAAGGCTTTTCCACGAATCGTTCATAAAACGATGTAATTCAACGAAAGAACGTGTTTCGCTGTGCAAGCAGCGAGATATCTATGGAAACATCAAAATTAAGCGACATCTCACTTAGATCCTGGGCTTTTTCACGAATCCTTCATAAAACACTGAAATTCAACGAAATAACGTGTTTCGCAGTGAAAGTAGCTAGATATCTATGAAAACATTGAAATTAAGCGATATCTCGCATAGGTCAAAGGCTTTTTAACGAATCCTTCATAAAACGATGAATTTCAACGATAACGTGTTTCGCCGTGAAAGTAGCTAGATATCCATGAAAACATCAAAATTAATCTTA
Source organism: Tetragonula carbonaria (assembly GCA_032399595.1). NCBI lineage: Eukaryota > Metazoa > Arthropoda > Insecta > Hymenoptera > Apidae > Tetragonula > Tetragonula carbonaria. The sequence continues at coordinate 158,511 of JAUCRC010000012.1, read as the reverse complement.
ATCTTCGCTAAATCATGGTTATTTCACGAAAATTTCAAGAAACGATGAATTTCAACGAATTAACGTGTTTCGAATTGAAAGTAGTTAGATATACATGAAAACATAAAAATTAAGCTCAATCTTCGCTAAATCTTGGTTATTTCACGAAAAATTCATGAAATGATGAAATTCAAAGAATTAACGTGTTTCGCAGTGAAAGTAGCTAGATATCAATGAAAACATGAAAATTAAGCTAAATCTTCTCTAAATCATGGTTACTTCACGGAACATTCATGAAACGGTGATATTCAACGAAATAACGTGTTTCGCAGTGAAAGTAGCTAGATATCCACGAAAACATGAAAATTAGGCTAAATCTTCGCTAAATCATGGTTACTTCACGTAACAAACATTAAACGATGTAAATCAACGAAATAACGGGTTTTGCAGTGAAAGTAGCTAGATATCCATGAATACATCAAAATTAGGTTAAATCTTCGCTAAATCATGGTTATATCACGAAACATTCATGAAACGATGAAATTCAACGAAATAACGTGTTTCGCAGTGAAAGTAGCTTGATATCTACGAAAACATCTAAATTAAGCTAAATTTTCGCTAAATCATGGTTATTTCACGAAACATTCATGAACCGATGAAATTCAACGAAATAACGTGTTTCGCAGTGAAAGTAGCTAGATATCAATGAAAACATCAAAATTAAGCTTAATCTTCGCTAAATCATGGTTATTTCACGAAAAATTCATGAAATGATGAAATTCAAAGAATTAACGTGTTTCGCAGTGAAAGTAGCTAGATATCAATGAAAACATGAAAATTAAGCTAAATCTTCTCTAAATCATGGTTACTTCACGAAACATTCATGAAACGGTGAAATTCAACGAAATAACGTGTTTGGCAGTGAAAGTAGCTAGATATCCATGAAAACATGAAAATTAGGCTAAATCTTCGCCAAATCATGGTTATTTCACGAAACATTCATGGAACGATGAAATTCAACGAAATATCGTGTTTCGCAGTGAAAGAAACTTGATATCTATTAAATCATCAAAATAAAGCTAAATCTTCTCTAAATCATGGTTTTTTCACGTAACATTCATGAAAAGATGAAATTCAACGAAATAACGTGTTTCGCAGTGAAAGTAGCTAGATATCCATGAAAACATCAAAATTAGGCTAAATCTTCGCTAAATCATGGTTATTTCACGAAACATTAATGGAACGATGAAATTCAACGACATAACGTGTTTCGCAGTGAAAGTAGCTAGATATCCATGAAAATATCAAATTTAAGCAAAATGTTCGCTAAATCATGTTTATTTCACGTAACATTCATGAAACGATGAAATTCAACGAAATAACGTGTTTCGCAGTGAAAGTAGCTAGATATCCATGAAAACATCAACATTAGGCTAAATCTTTGCCAAATCATGGTTATTTCACGAAACATTCATGAAACGATGAAATTCAACGAAATAACGTGTTTCGCAGTGAAAGAAGCTTAATATCTATGAAAACATCAAAATTAAGCAGAATATTCGCTAAATCTTGGTTATTTTACGAAACATTAATGGAACGATGAAATTCAACGAAATAACGTGTTTCGCAGTGAAAGTAGCTAGATATCCATGAAAATATCAAAATTAAGCTAAATCTTCGCTAAATCATGGTTATATCACGAAACATTTATTAAACGATGAAATTCAACGAAATATCGTGTTTCGCAGTGAAAGTAGTTAGATATCCACGAAAACATCAATATTAGGCTAAATCTTCGCAAAATCATGGTTATTTCACGGTACATTCATGAAACGATGAAATTCATCGAAATAACGTGTTTCGCAGTGAAAGTAGCTTGATATCTATGAAACCATCAAAGTTAAGCTTAATCTACGCTTAACCATGGTTATTTCACGAAACATTCATGAAACGATGAAATTCAACGAAGTAACGGGTTTCGCAGTGAAAGTAGCTTGATATCTACGAATCATCAAAATTAAGCTAAATCTTCGCTAAATCATGGTTATTTCGCGAAACATTCATGAATCGATGAAATTCAACGAAATAACGTGTTCCGCAGTGAAAGTAGCTAGATATCCATGAAAACATCAAAATTAAGCTAAATCATCGCTAAATAATAGTTATTTCACGAAAAATTCATGAAACGATGAAATTCAACGAATTAACGATTTTCGCAGTGAAAGTAGCTAGATATCAATGAAATCATCAAAATTAAGCTAAATCTTCGCTAAATCATGGTTACTTCACTAAACATTCATGAAACGATGAAATTCAACGAAATAACGTGTTTCGCAGTGAAAGTAGCTAGATATCCATGAAAACATCAAAATTAAGCTTATTCTTCGCTAAATCATGGTTATTTCACGAAACAATCATGAAACGATGTAATTCATCGAAATAACGGGTTTTGGAGTGAAAGTAGCTAGATATCCATGAAAAGATCAAAATTAGGTTAAATCTTCGCTAAATCTTGGTTATTTCACGAAACATTAATGAAACGATGAAATTCAACGAAATAACGTGTTTCGCAGTGAAAGTAGCTTGATATCTATGAAAACATCAAAATTAAGCTCAATCTTCGCTAAAACATGGTTATCTCACGAAACATTCATGAAACGATGAAATTCAACGAAATAACGTGTTTCGCAGTGAAAGTAGCTTGATATCTATGAAAACATCAAAATTAAGCTAAATCTTCGCTAAATCATGGTTATTTCACGAAACATTCATGAAACGATGAAATTCAACGAAATAACGTGTTTCGCAGTGAAAGTAGCTTGATATCTATGAAAACATCAAAATTAAGCTCAATCTTCGCTAAAACATGGTTATTTCACAAAACATTCATGAAACGACGAAATTCACCGAAATAACGTGGTTCGCAGTGAAAGAAGCTTGATATCTGTTAAACCATCAAAATTAAGCTAAATCTTCGCCAAAAATCATGGTTACTTCACGAAACATTCATGAAACGATGAAATTCAACGAAATAACGTGTTTCGCAGTGAAAATATCTTGATATCTACGAAAACTTCAAAATTAAGCTAAATCTTCGCTAAATGATGGTTATTTCACGAAACATTCATGAATCGATGAAATTCAACGAAATAACGTGTTTCGCAGTGAAAGTAGCTAGATATCCATGAAAACATCAAAATTAATCGTAATCTTCGCTAAATCATGGTTATTTCACGAAAATTTCAAGAAACGATGAAATTCAACGAATTAACGTGTTTCGCAGTGAAAGTAGCTAGATATCTATGAAAATACCGAAATTAAGCGATATCCCACATAGGTCAAAGGCTTTTTAACGAATCCTTCATAAAACGATGTAATTCAACGAAATAACGTGTTACGCAGTGAAAAAAGCGAGTTATCAATGAAAACAACAAATTTAAGCTATATCTCACTTAGGTCAATGCCCTTTTCGCGAATCCTTCATAAAACGATGAAATTCAATGAAATTACGTTTTTCGCATTGAAAGTATCAAGATATCTATGAAAACATCGAAATGAAGCGATATCTCACATCGGTCAAATGCTTTTTCACGAATCCTTCATAAAACGATGAATTTCAACGATAATGGGTCTCGCAGTGTAAGTTGCGAGATATCTATGGAAATATCAAAATTAAGCGATATCTAATTTAGGACAAAGGCTTTTCCACGAATCGTTCATAAAACGATGTAATTCAACGAAAGAACGTGTTTCGCTGTGCAAGCAGCGAGATATCTATGGAAACATCAAAATTAAGCGACATCTCACTTAGATCCTGGGCTTTTTCACGAATCCTTCATAAAACACTGAAATTCAACGAAATAACGTGTTTCGCAGTGAAAGTAGCTAGATATCTATGAAAACATTGAAATTAAGCGATATCTCGCATAGGTCAAAGGCTTTTTAACGAATCCTTCATAAAACGATGAATTTCAACGATAACGTGTTTCGCCGTGAAAGTAGCTAGATATCCATGAAAACAACAAAATTAATCTTAATCTTCGCTAAATCATGGTTATTTCACGAAAATTTCAAGAAACGATGAATTTCAACGAATTAACGTGTTTCGAATTGAAAGTAGTTAGATATACATGAAAACATAAAAATTAAGCTCAATCTTCGCTAAATCTTGGTTATTTCACGAAAAATTCATGAAATTATGAAATTCAAAGAATTAACGTGTTTCGCAGTGAAAGTAGCTAGATATCCATGAAAACATCAAAATTAGGCTAAATCTTCGCTAAATCATGGTTATTTCACGAAACATTAATGGAACGATGAAATTCAACGAAATAACGTGTTTGGCAGTGAAAGTAGCTAGATATCCATGAAAACATGAAAATTAGGCTAAATCTTCGCCAAATCATGGTTATTTCACGAAACATTCATGGAACGATGAAATTCAACGAAATATCGTGTTTCGCAGTGAAAGAAACTTGATATCTATTAAATCATCAAAATAAAGCTAAATCTTCTCTAAATCATGGTTTTTTCACGTAACATTCATGAAAAGATGAAATTCAACGAAATAACGTGTTTCGCAGTGAAAGTAGCTAGATATCCATGAAAACATCAAAATTAGGCTAAATCTTCGCTAAATCATGGTTATTTCACGAAACATTAATGGAACGATGAAATTCAACGACATAACGTGTTTCGCAGTGAAAGTAGCTAGATATCCATGAAAATATCAAATTTAAGCAAAATGTTCGCTAAATCATGTTTATTTCACGTAACATTCATGAAACGATGAAATTCAACGAAATAACGTGTTTCGCAGTGAAAGTAGCTAGATATCCATGAAAACATCAACATTAGGCTAAATCTTTGCCAAATCATGGTTATTTCACGAAACATTCATGAAACGATGAAATTCAACGAAATAACGTGTTTCGCAGTGAAAGAAGCTTAATATCTATGAAAACATCAAAATTAAGCAGAATATTCGCTAAATCTTGGTTATTTTACGAAACATTAATGGAACGATGAAATTCAACGAAATAACGTGTTTCGCAGTGAAAGTAGCTAGATATCCATGAAAATATCAAAATTAAGCTAAATCTTCGCTAAATCATGGTTATATCACGAAACATTTATTAAACGATGAAATTCAACGAAATATCGTGTTTCGCAGTGAAAGTAGTTAGATATCCACGAAAACATCAATATTAGGCTAAATCTTCGCAAAATCATGGTTATTTCACGGTACATTCATGAAACGATGAAATTCATCGAAATAACGTGTTTCGCAGTGAAAGTAGCTTGATATCTATGAAACCATCAAAGTTAAGCTTAATCTACGCTTAACCATGGTTATTTCACGAAACATTCATGAAACGATGAAATTCAACGAAGTAACGGGTTTCGCAGTGAAAGTAGCTTGATATCTACGAATCATCAAAATTAAGCTAAATCTTCGCTAAATCATGGTTATTTCGCGAAACATTCATGAATCGATGAAATTCAACGAAATAACGTGTTCCGCAGTGAAAGTAGCTAGATATCCATGAAAACATCAAAATTAAGCTAAATCATCGCTAAATAATAGTTATTTCACGAAAAATTCATGAAACGATGAAATTCAACGAATTAACGATTTTCGCAGTGAAAGTAGCTAGATATCAATGAAATCATCAAAATTAAGCTAAATCTTCGCTAAATCATGGTTACTTCACTAAACATTCATGAAACGATGAAATTCAACGAAATAACGTGTTTCGCAGTGAAGGTAGCTAGATATCCATGAAAACATAAAAATTAGGCTAAATCTTCGCCAAATCATGGTTATTTCACGAAACATTCAAGAAACGATGGAATTCAACGAAATAACGTGTTTCGCAGTGAAAGGAGCTAGATATCCTTGAAATCATCAAAAATAAGGTAAATCTTCGCTAAATTATGGTTATTTCACGAAACATTTATGAAACGATGAAATTCAACGAAATAACGTGTTTCGCAGTGAAAATAGATAGATATCCATGAAAACATCAAAATTAGGCTAAATCTTCGCCAAATCATGGTTATTTCACGAAACATTCATGAAACGATGAAATTCAACGAAATAACGTGTTTCGCAGTGAAAGTAGTTAAATATCCATGAAAAAATCAAAATTAAGCTTAATTTCGATAAATCATGGTTATTTCACGAAATATTCATGAAACGATGAAATTCAACGAAATAACGTGTTTCGCAGTGAAAGTAGCTAGTTATCTATGAAAACATCAAAATTGAGCTAAATCCCCGCTGAATCATATTTATTTCACGAAACATTCATGAAACGATGAAATTCAACGAAGTAACGTGTTTCGCAGTGAAAGTAGCTTGATATCTGTGAAACCATCAAAATTAGGCTAAATCTTCGCTAAATCATGGTTATTTCACGAAACATTCATGAAACGATGGAATTCAACGAAATAACGTGTTTCGCAGTGAAAGTAGCTAGATATCCATGAAAACATCAAAATTCAGCTAAATCTCCGCTGAATCATGTTTATTTCACGAAACACTCATGAAACGATGAAATTCATCGAAATAACGTGTTTCGCAGTGAAAGTAGCTTGATATCTATGGAAACATCAAAATTAAGCTAAATCTTCGCTAAAACATGGTTATTTCACGAAACATTTATGAAACGATGAAATTCAACGAAATAACGTGTTTCGCAGTGAAAGTAGCAAGATATCTATGAAAACATCAAAATTAAGCTAAATCTCCGCAAAATCATGGTTATTTCACGAAACATTCATGAAATGCGAAATTCATCGAAATCACGTGTTTAGCAGTGAAAGTAGCTTGATATCTATGAAAACATCAAAATTAAGCTAAATCTCCGCCAAATCATGGTTATTTCACGGAACATTCATGAAACAATGAAATTCAACGAAATAACCTGTTTCGTGAAACATGGTTGGATATCCATGAAAGTATGTTAATAAACATAATCTTCGCTTAACCATGGTTGTTTCACGAAACATTCATGAAACGATGAAATTCAACGAAGTAACGTGTTTCGTGAAAGTAGCTTGATATCTACGAAAACATCAAAATTAAGCTAAATCTTCGCTAAATCATGGTTATTTCGCGAAACATTCATGAATCAATGAAATTCAACAGAATTCCAGCGTCTGCGCCTGAAAGTAGCTAGATATCAATGAAACTCAAAATTAAGCTAAATCTTCGCTAGATCACGGTTACCTTCACGAAACATTCATGAAACAAGTGAAATTCAACGAAATAACGTGTTTCGCAGTGAGAGTGACTAGATATAAATGAAAACATCAAAATTAGGCTAAATCTTCCATGGTTAATCACGAAACATTCATGAAACAATGAAATTCAACAAAATAACGTGTTTCGCAAGTGAAAGAAGCTTGATACCTTTTAAACCATCAAACAGATCTAAATCTTCGCTAAATCATGGTTATCACGAAACATTCATGTAACGATGAAGTTCACGAAATAGTTTGTTTCGCAGTGAAAGGAGCTGGGTCTAGTGAAGCATCAAAAATAAGCTAAATCATCGCTAAATTATGGTTATTTCACGAAACATTTATGGAACGATGAAATTGAACGAGATGACTTGTTTCGCAGTGAAAGTAGCTAGATATCCATGAAAACATCAAAATTCAGCGAATCTTCGCCAAATCATGGTTATTTACCACGAAACGTTCATGAAACGATAAAAATTCAACGAAATGAGCTTGGCAAGAAAGTAGTTAAATATCCATGAAAAATCAAAATTAAGCTTTTTCTTACCACTTGATCATGGTTATTTTACGAAACATTAATGAAACGATGAAATTCAACGAAATAACGTGTTTCGCAGTGAAAGTAGCTAGATATCCATGAAAACATCAAAATTAAGCTAAATCTTCGCTAAATCATGGTTATATAACGAAACATTTATTAAACGATGAAATTCAACGAAATATCGTGTTTCGCAGTGAAAGTAGTTAGATATCCATGAAAACATCAATATTAGGCTAAATCTTCGCCAAATCATGGTTATTTCACGGTAGATTCATGAAACGATGAAATTCATCGAAATAACGTGTTTAGCAGTGAAAGTAGCTTGATATCTATGAAACCATCAAAATTAAGCTATATCTCCGCTAAATCATGGTTATTTCACGGAACATTCATGAAACGATGAAATTCAACGAAATAACGTGTTTCGCAGTGAACGTAGTTAGATATCCATGAAAATATGTTAAAGTTAAGCTTAATCTTCGCTTAACCATGGTTGTTTCACGAAACATTCATGAAACGATGAAATTCAACGAAGTAACGTGTTTCGCAGTGAAAGTAGCTTGATATCTACGAAAACATCAAAATTAAGCTAAATCTTCGCTAAATCATGGTTATTTCGCGAAACATTCATGAATCGATGAAATTCAACGAATTAACGTTTTTCGCCCTGAAAGTAGCTAGATATCAATGAAAACATCAAAATTAAGCTAAATCTTCGCTAGATCATGGTTACCTCACGAAACATTCATGAAACAATGAAATTCAACGAAATAACGTGTTTCGCAGTGAAAGTAGCTAGATATAAATGAAAACATCAAAATTAGGCTAAATCTTCGCCAAATCATGGTTAATTCACGAAACATTCATGAAACGATGAAATTCAACAAAATAACGTGTTTCGCAGTGAAAGAAGCTTGATACCTTTTAAACCATCAAAATTAATCTAAATCTTCGCTAAATCATGGTTATTTCACGAAACATTCATGTAACGATGGAATTCACCGAAATAACGTGTTTCGCAGTGAAAGGAGCTAGATATCCATGAAAACATCAAAAATAAGCTAAATCATCGCTAAATTATGGTTATTTCACGAAACATTTATGAAACGATGAAATTCAACGAAATAACTTGTTTCGCAGTGAAAGTAGCTAGATATCCATGAAAACATCAAAATTAGGCTAAATCTTCGCCAAATCATGGTTATTTCACGAAACATTCATGAAACGATGAAATTCAACGAAATAACGTGTTTCGCAGAGAAAGTAGTTAAATATCCATGAAAAAATCAAAATTAAGCTTTTTCTCCGCTAAATCATGGTTATTTCACGAAACAATCATGAAACGATGAAATTCAACGAAATAACTTGTTTCGCTGTGAAAGTAGCATGATATCTATGAAATCATCAAAATTAGGCTAAATCTCCGCTTAATAATGGTTATTTCACGAAACATTCATGAAATGATGAAATTCAACGAAATAACTTGTTTCGCTGTGAAAGTAGCAAGATATCTATGAAAACATCAAAATTAAGCTAAATCTCCGCAAAATCATGGTTATTTCACGAAACATTCATGAAACGATGAAATTCAACGAAATAACGTGTTTCGCAGTGAAAGTAGCTTGATATGCATGAAAACATCAAAATTAGGCTAAATCTTCGCCAAATCATGGTTATTTCACAAAACATTCATGAAACGATGAAATTCAATGAAATAACGTGTTTCGCAGTGAACGTAGTTAGATTTCCATGAAAACATGAAAGTTAATCATAATAATCGCTTAATCATGGTTATATCACGAAACATTCATGAAACGATGAAATTCAACGAAATAACGTGTGTCGCAGTGAAAGTAGCTAGATATCCATGAAAACATCAAAATTAAGCTAAATCTTCGCTAAATCATGGTTATTTCGCGAAACATTCATGAATCGATGAAATTCAACGAATTAACGTTTTTCGCAGTGAAAGTAGCTAGATATCAATGAAAACATCAAAATTAAGCTAAATCTTCGCTAAATCATGGTTACTTCTCGAAACATTCATGAAACGATGAAATTCAACGAAAAAATGTGTTTCGCAGTGAAAGTAGCTAGATATCCATGAAAACATCAAAATTAGGCTAAATCTTCGCCAAATCATGGTTAATTCACGAAACATTCATGAAACGATGAAATTCAACAAAATAACGTGTTTCGCAGTGAAAGATGCTTGATACCTATTAAACCATCAAATTTAATCTAAATCTTCGCTAAATCATGGTTATTTCACGAAACATTCATGAAACGATGGAATTCAACGAAATAACGTGTTTCGCAGTGAAAGGAGCTAGATATCCATGAAAACATCAAAATTAAGCTTTTTCTCCGCTAAATCATGGTTATTTCACGAAACAATCATGAAACGATGTAATTCAACGAAATAACGTGTTTCGCAGTGAAATTAGCTTGATATCTCTGGAAACATCAAAATTAAGCTCAATCTTCGCTAAAACATGGGTATTTCACGAAACATTCATGAAACGATGAAATTCAACGAAATAACGTGTTTCGCAGTGAACGTAGTTAGATATCCATGAAAACATCAAAGTTAATCATAATAATCGCTTAATCCTGGTTATATCACGAAACATTCATGAAACGATGAAATTCAACGAAATAACGTGTGTCGCAGTGAAAGTAGCTAGATATCCATGAAAACATCAAAATTAAGCTAAATCTTCGCTAAATCATGGTTTTTTCAAGATACATTCATGAAACGTGAAATTCAACGAAATAACGTGTTTCGCAGTGAAAGTAGCTTGATATCTATGAAAACATCAAAATTAAGCTCAATCTTCGCTAAAACATGGTTATTTCACGAAACATTCATGAAACGACGAAATTCACCGAAATAACGTGGTTCGCAGTGAAAGAAGCTTGATATCTGTTAAACCATCAAAATTAAGCTAAATCTTCGCCAAAAATCATGGTTACTTCACGAAACATTCATGAAACGATGAAATTCAACGAAATAACGTGTTTCGCAGTGAAAGTAGCTTGATATCTACGAAAACTTCAAAATTAAGCTAAATCTTCGCTAAATGATGGTTATTTCACGAAACATTCATGAATCGATGAAATTCAACGAAATAACGTGTTTCGCAGTGAAAGTAGCTAGATATCCATGAAAACATCAAAATTAATCGTAATCTTCGCTAAATCATGGTTATTTCACGAAAATTTCAAGAAACGATGAAATTCAACGAATTAACGTGTTTCGCAGTGAAAGTAGCTAGATATCTATGAAAATACCGAAATTAAGCGATATCCCACATAGGTCAAAGGCTTTTTAACGAATCCTTCATAAAACGATGTAATTCAACGAAATAACGTGTTACGCAGTGAAAAAAGCGAGTTATCAATGAAAACAACAAATTTAAGCTATATCTCACTTAGGTCAATGCCCTTTTCGCGAATCCTTCATAAAACGATGAAATTCAATGAAATTACGTTTTTCGCATTGAAAGTATCAAGATATCTATGAAAACATCGAAATGAAGCGATATCTCACATCGGTCAAATGCTTTTTCACGAATCCTTCATAAAACGATGAATTTCAACGATAATGGGTCTCGCAGTGTAAGTTGCGAGATATCTATGGAAATATCAAAATTAAGCGATATCTAATTTAGGACAAAGGCTTTTCCACGAATCGTTCATAAAACGATGTAATTCAACGAAAGAACGTGTTTCGCTGTGCAAGCAGCGAGATATCTATGGAAACATCAAAATTAAGCGACATCTCACTTAGATCCTGGGCTTTTTCACGAATCCTTCATAAAACACTGAAATTCAACGAAATAACGTGTTTCGCAGTGAAAGTAGCTAGATATCTATGAAAACATTGAAATTAAGCGATATCTCGCATAGGTCAAAGGCTTTTTAACGAATCCTTCATAAAACGATGAATTTCAACGATAACGTGTTTCGCCGTGAAAGTAGCTAGATATCCATGAAAACAACAAAATTAATCTTAATCTTCGCTAAATCATGGTTATTTCACGAAAATTTCAAGAAACGATGAATTTCAACGAATTAACGTGTTTCGAATTGAAAGTAGTTAGATATACATGAAAACATAAAAATTAAGCTCAATCTTCGCTAAATCTTGGTTATTTCACGAAAAATTCATGAAATTATGAAATTCAAAGAATTAACGTGTTTCGCAGTGAAAGTAGCTAGATATCCATGAAAACATCAAAATTAGGCTAAATCTTCGCTAAATCATGGTTATTTCACGAAACATTAATGGAACGATGAAATTCAACGAAATAACGTGTTTGGCAGTGAAAGTAGCTAGATATCCATGAAAACATGAAAATTAGGCTAAATCTTCGCCAAATCATGGTTATTTCACGAAACATTCATGGAACGATGAAATTCAACGAAATATCGTGTTTCGCAGTGAAAGAAACTTGATATCTATTAAATCATCAAAATAAAGCTAAATCTTCTCTAAATCATGGTTTTTTCACGTAACATTCATGAAAAGATGAAATTCAACGAAATAACGTGTTTCGCAGTGAAAGTAGCTAGATATCCATGAAAACATCAAAATTAGGCTAAATCTTCGCTAAATCATGGTTATTTCACGAAACATTAATGGAACGATGAAATTCAACGACATAACGTGTTTCGCAGTGAAAGTAGCTAGATATCCATGAAAATATCAAATTTAAGCAAAATGTTCGCTAAATCATGTTTATTTCACGTAACATTCATGAAACGATGAAATTCAACGAAATAACGTGTTTCGCAGTGAAAGTAGCTAGATATCCATGAAAACATCAACATTAGGCTAAATCTTTGCCAAATCATGGTTATTTCACGAAACATTCATGAAACGATGAAATTCAACGAAATAACGTGTTTCGCAGTGAAAGAAGCTTAATATCTATGAAAACATCAAAATTAAGCAGAATATTCGCTAAATCTTGGTTATTTTACGAAACATTAATGGAACGATGAAATTCAACGAAATAACGTGTTTCGCAGTGAAAGTAGCTAGATATCCATGAAAATATCAAAATTAAGCTAAATCTTCGCTAAATCATGGTTATATCACGAAACATTTATTAAACGATGAAATTCAACGAAATATCGTGTTTCGCAGTGAAAGTAGTTAGATATCCACGAAAACATCAATATTAGGCTAAATCTTCGCAAAATCATGGTTATTTCACGGTACATTCATGAAACGATGAAATTCATCGAAATAACGTGTTTCGCAGTGAAAGTAGCTTGATATCTATGAAACCATCAAAGTTAAGCTTAATCTACGCTTAACCATGGTTATTTCACGAAACATTCATGAAACGATGAAATTCAACGAAGTAACGGGTTTCGCAGTGAAAGTAGCTTGATATCTACGAATCATCAAAATTAAGCTAAATCTTCGCTAAATCATGGTTATTTCGCGAAACATTCATGAATCGATGAAATTCAACGAAATAACGTGTTCCGCAGTGAAAGTAGCTAGATATCCATGAAAACATCAAAATTAAGCTAAATCATCGCTAAATAATAGTTATTTCACGAAAAATTCATGAAACGATGAAATTCAACGAATTAACGATTTTCGCAGTGAAAGTAGCTAGATATCAATGAAATCATCAAAATTAAGCTAAATCTTCGCTAAATCATGGTTACTTCACTAAACATTCATGAAACGATGAAATTCAACGAAATAACGTGTTTCGCAGTGAAGGTAGCTAGATATCCATGAAAACATAAAAATTAGGCTAAATCTTCGCCAAATCATGGTTATTTCACGAAACATTCAAGAAACGATGGAATTCAACGAAATAACGTGTTTCGCAGTGAAAGGAGCTAGATATCCTTGAAATCATCAAAAATAAGGTAAATCTTCGCTAAATTATGGTTATTTCACGAAACATTTATGAAACGATGAAATTCAACGAAATAACGTGTTTCGCAGTGAAAATAGATAGATATCCATGAAAACATCAAAATTAGGCTAAATCTTCGCCAAATCATGGTTATTTCACGAAACATTCATGAAACGATGAAATTCAACGAAATAACGTGTTTCGCAGAGAAAGTAGTTAAATATCCATGAAAAAATCAAAATTAAGCTTTTTCTCTGCTAAATCATGGTTATTTCACGAAACAATCATGAAACGATGAAATTCAACGAAATAACTTGTTTCGCTGTGAAAGGAGCATGATATCTATGAAATCATCAAAATTAGGCTAAATCTCCGCTAAATAATGGTTATTTCACGTAACATTCATGAAACGATGAAATTCAACGAAATAACGTGTTTCGCAGTGAAAGTAGCTAGATATCCATGAAAACATCAACATTAGGCTAAATCTTCGCCAAATCATGGTTATTTCACGTAACATTCATGAAACGATGAAATTCAACGAAATAACGTGTTCCGCAGTGAAAGAAGCTTAATATCTATGAAAACATCAACATTAAGCTAAATATTCGCTAAATCATGGTTATTTTACGAAACATTAATGAAACGATGAAATTCAACGAAATAACGTGTTTCGCAGTGAAAGTAGCTAGATATCCATGAAAACATCAAAATTAAGCTAAATCTTCGCTAAATCATGGTTATATAACGAAACATTTATTAAACGATGAAATTCAACGAAATATCGTGTTTCGCAGTGAAAGTAGTTAGATATCCATGAAAACATCAATATTAGGCTAAATCTTCGCCAAATCATGGTTATTTCTCGGTACATTCGTGAAACGATGAAATTCATCGAAATAACGTGTTTCGCAGTGAAAGTAGCTTGATATCTATGAAACCATCAAAATTAAGCTATATCTCCGCTAAATCATGGTTATTTCACGGAACATTCATGAAACGATGAAATTCAACGAAATAACGTGTTTCGCAGTGAACGTAGTTAGATATCCATGAAAACATCAAAGTTAAGCTTAATCTTCGCTTAACCATGGTTGTTTCACGAAACATTCATGAAACGATGAAATTCAACGAAGTAACGTGTTTCGCAGTGAAAGTAGCTTGATATCTACGAAAACATCAAAATTAAGCTAAATCTTCGCTAAATCATGGTTATTTCGCGAAACATTCATGAATCGATGAAATTCAACGAATTAACGTTTTTCGCCCTGAAAGTAGCTAGATATCAATGAAAACATCAAAATTAAGCTAAATCTTCGCTAGATCATGGTTACCTCACGAAACATTCATGAAACAATGAAATTCAACGAAATAACGTGTTTCGCAGTGAAAGTAGCTAGATATAAATGAAAACATCAAAATTAGGCTAAATCTTCGCCAAATCATGGTTAATTCACGAAACATTCATGAAACGATGAAATTCAACAAAATAACGTGTTTCGCAGTGAAAGAAGCTTGATACCTTTTAAACCATCAAAATTAATCTAAATCTTCGCTAAATCATGGTTATTTCACGAAACATTCATGTAACGATGGAATTCACCGAAATAACGTGTTTCGCAGTGAAAGGAGCTAGATATCCATGAAAACATCAAAAATAAGCTAAATCATCGCTAAATTATGGTTATTTCACGAAACATTTATGAAACGATGAAATTCAACGAAATAACTTGTTTCGCAGTGAAAGTAGCTAGATATCCATGAAAACATCAAAATTAGGCTAAATCTTCGCCAAATCATGGTTATTTCACGAAACATTCATGAAACGATGAAATTCAACGAAATAACGTGTTTCGCAGAGAAAGTAGTTAAATATCCATGAAAAAATCAAAATTAAGCTTTTTCTCCGCTAAATCATGGTTATTTCACGAAACAATCATGAAACGATGAAATTCAACGAAATAACTTGTTTCGCTGTGAAAGTAGCATGATATCTATGAAATCATCAAAATTAGGCTAAATCTCCGCTTAATAATGGTTATTTCACGAAACATTCATGAAATGATGAAATTCAACGAAATAACTTGTTTCGCTGTGAAAGTAGCAAGATATCTATGAAAACATCAAAATTAAGCTAAATCTCCGCAAAATCATGGTTATTTCACGAAACATTCATGAAACGATGAAATTCAACGAAATAACGTGTTTCGCAGTGAAAGTAGCTTGATATGCATGAAAACATCAAAATTAGGCTAAATCTTCGCCAAATCATGGTTATTTCACAAAACATTCATGAAACGATGAAATTCAATGAAATAACGTGTTTCGCAGTGAACGTAGTTAGATTTCCATGAAAACATGAAAGTTAATCATAATAATCGCTTAATCATGGTTATATCACGAAACATTCATGAAACGATGAAATTCTACGAAATAACGTGTGTCGCAGTGAAAGTAGCTAGATATCCATGAAAACATCAAAATTAAGCTAAATCTTCGCTAAATCATGGTTATTTCGCGAAACATTCATGAATCGATGAAATTCAACGAATTAACGTTTTTCGCAGTGAAAGTAGCTAGATATCAATGAAAACATCAAAATTAAGCTAAATCTTCGCTAAATCATGGTTACTTCTCGAAACATTCATGAAACGATGAAATTCAACGAAAAAATGTGTTTCGCAGTGAAAGTAGCTAGATATCCATGAAAACATCAAAATTAGGCTAAATCTTCGCCAAATCATGGTTAATTCACGAAACATTCATGAAACGATGAAATTCAACAAAATAACGTGTTTCGCAGTGAAAGATGCTTGATACCTATTAAACCATCAAATTTAATCTAAATCTTCGCTAAATCATGGTTATTTCACGAAACATTCATGAAACGATGGAATTCAACGAAATAACGTGTTTCGCAGTGAAAGGAGCTAGATATCCATGAAAACATCAAAATTAAGCTTTTTCTCCGCTAAATCATGGTTATTTCACGAAACAATCATGAAACGATGTAATTCAACGAAATAACGTGTTTCGCAGTGAAATTAGCTTGATATCTCTGGAAACATCAAAATTAAGCTCAATCTTCGCTAAAACATGGGTATTTCACGAAACATTCATGAAACGATGAAATTCAACGAAATAACGTGTTTCGCAGTGAACGTAGTTAGATATCCATGAAAACATCAAAGTTAATCATAATAATCGCTTAATCCTGGTTATATCACGAAACATTCATGAAACGATGAAATTCAACGAAATAACGTGTGTCGCAGTGAAAGTAGCTAGATATCCATGAAAACATCAAAATTAAGCTAAATCTTCGCTAAATCATGGTTTTTTCAAGATACATTCATGAAACGATGAAATTCAACGAAATAACGTGTTTCGCAGTTAAAGTAGCTAGATATCCATGAAAACATCAACATTAGGCTAAATCTTCGCCAAATCATGGTTATTTCACGAAACAATCATGAAACGATTAAATTCAACGGAATAACGTGTTCCGCAGTGAAAGAAGCTTAATATCTATGAAAACATCAACATTAAGCTAAATATTCGCTAAATCATGGTTATTTCACGAAACATTCATGAAACGATGGAATTCAACTAAATAACGTGTTTCGCAGTGAAAGGAGCTAGATATCAATGAAAACATCAAAAATAAGCTAAATCTTCGCTAAATTATGGTTATTTCACGAAACATTTATGAAACGATGATATTCAACGAAATAACG
Source organism: Tetragonula carbonaria (assembly GCA_032399595.1). Classification (NCBI taxonomy): domain Eukaryota; kingdom Metazoa; phylum Arthropoda; class Insecta; order Hymenoptera; family Apidae; genus Tetragonula; species Tetragonula carbonaria. Next base: position 141,115 of record JAUCRC010000012.1, on the reverse strand, counting down.
TGTTTCGCAGTGAAAGTAGCTAGATATCCATGAAAACATCAAAATTAGGCTAAATCTTCGCCAAATCATGGTTATTTTACGAAACATTCATGAAACGATGAAATTCAACGAAATAACGTGTTTCGCAGAGAAAGTAGTTAAATATCCATGAAAAAATCAAAATTAAGCTTTTTCTCCGCTAAATCATGGTTATTTCACGAAACAATCATGAAACGATGAAATTCAACGAAATAACTTGTTTCGCAGTGAAAGTAGCTTTATATGCATGAAAACATCAAAATTAGGCTAAATCTTCGCAAATCATGGTTATTTCACGAAGCATTCATGAAACGATGAAATTCAACGAAATAACGTGTTTCGCAGTGAAAGTAGTTAAATATAAATGAAAACATCAAAATTAAGCTTTTTCTCCGCTAAATCATGGTTATTTCACGAAACAATCATGAAACGATGTAATTCAACGAAATAACGTGTTTCGCAGTGAAAGTAGCTTGATATCTCTGGAAACATCAAAATTAAGCTCAATCTTCGCTAAAACATGGTTATTTCACGAAACATTCATGAAACGATGAAATTCAACGAAATAACGTGTTTCGCAGTGAACGTAGTTAGATATCCATGAAAACATCAAAGTTAATCATAATAATCGCTTAATCCTGGTTATATCACGAAACATTCATGAAACGATGAAATTCAACGAAATAACGTGTGTCGCAGTGAAAGTAGCTAGATATCCATGAAAACATCAAAATTAAGCTAAATCTTCGCTAAATCATGGTTTTTTCAAGTAACATTCATGAAACGATGAAATTCAACGAAATAACGTGTTTCGCAGTTAAAGTAGCTAGATATCCATGAAAACATCAACATTAGGCTAAATCTTCGCCAAATCATGGTTATTTCACGAAACATTCATGAAACGATGAAATTCAACGAAATAACGTGTTCCGCAGTGAAAGAAGCTTAATATCTATGAAAACATCAACATTAAGATTTTTCTCCGCTAAATCATGGCTATTACACGAAACAATCATGAAACGATGTAATTCAACGAAATAACGTGATTCGCAGTGAAAGTAGCTTGTTATCAATGAAAACATCAAAATTAAGCTCAATCTTCGCTAAAACATGGTTATTTCACGAAACATTCATGAAACGATGAAATTCATCGAAATAACGTGTTTCGCAGTGAACGTAGTTAGATATCCATGAAAACATCAAAGTTAATCATAATAATCGCTTAATCATGGTTATATCACGAAACATTCATGAAACGATGAAATTCAACGAAATAACGTGTGTCGCAGTAAAAGTAGCTAGATATCCATGAAAACATCAAAATTAAGCTAAATCTTCGCTAAATCATGGTTTTTTCACGTAACATTCATGAAACGATGAAATTCAACGAAATAACGTGTTTCGCAGTGAAAGTAGCTAGATATCCATGAAAACATCAAAATTAGGCTAAATCTTCGCTAAATCATGGTTATTTCACGAAACATTCATGGAACGATGAAATTCAACGAAATAACGTGTTTCGCAGTGAAAGTAGCTAGATATCCATGAAAACATCAAATTTAAGCAAAATCTTCGCTAAATCATGGTTATTTCACGTAACATTCATGAAACGATGAAATTCAACGAAATAACGTGTTTCGCAGTGAACGTAGTTAGATATCCATGAAAACATCAAAGTTAATCATAATAATCGCTTAATCCTGGTTATATCACGAAACATTCATGAAACGATGAAATTCAACGAAATAACGTGTGTCGCAGTGAAAGTAGCTAGATATCCATGAAAACATCAAAATTAAGCTAAATCTTCGCTAAATCATGGTTTTTTCAAGATACATTCATGAAACGATGAAATTCAACGAAATAACGTGTTTCGCAGTTAAAGTAGCTAGATATCCATGAAAACATCAACATTAGGCTAAATCTTCGCCAAATCATGGTTATTTCACGAAACAATCATGAAACGATTAAATTCAACGGAATAACGTGTTCCGCAGTGAAAGAAGCTTAATATCTATGAAAACATCAACATTAAGCTAAATATTCGCTAAATCATGGTTATTTCACGAAACATTCATGAAACGATGGAATTCAACTAAATAACGTGTTTCGCAGTGAAAGGAGATAGATATCAATGAAAACATCAAAAATAAGCTAAATCTTCGCTAAATTATGGTTATTTCACGAAACATTTATGAAACGATGATATTCAACGAAATAACGTGTTTCGCAGTGAAAGTAGCTAGATATCCATGAAAACATCAAAATTAGGCTAAATCTTCGCCAAATCATGGTTATTTTACGAAACATTCATGAAACGATGAAATTCAACGAAATAACGTGTTTCGCAGAGAAAGTAGTTAAATATCCATGAAAAAATCAAAATTAAGCTTTTTCTCCGCTAAATCATGGTTATTTCACGAAACAATCATGAAACGATGAAATTCAACGAAATAACTTGTTTCGCTGTGAAAGCAGCATGATATCTATGAAATTATCAAAATTAGGCAAAATCTCCGCTAAATAATGGTTATTTCACGAAACATTCATGAAATGATGAAATTCAACGAAATCACTTGTTTCGCTGTGAAAGTAGCAAGATATCTATGAAAACATCAAAATTAAGCTAAATCTCCGCAAAATCATGGTTATTTCACAAAACATTCATGAAACGATGAAATTCAACGAAATAACGTGTTTCGCAGTGAAAGTAGCTTTATATGCATGAAAACATCAAAATTAGGCTAAATCTTCGCCAAATCATGGTTATTTCACGAAGCATTCATGAAACGATGAAATTCAACGAAATAACGTGTTTCGCAGTGAAAGTAGTTAAATATAAATGAAAACATCAAAATTAAGCTTTTTCTCCGCTAAATCATGGTTATTTCACGAAACAATCATGAAACGATGTAATTCAACGAAATAACGTGTTTCGCAGTGAAAGTAGCTTGATATCTCTGGAAACATCAAAATTAAGCTCAATCTTCGCTAAAACATGGTTATTTCACGAAACATTCATGAAACGATGAAATTCAACGAAATAACGTGTTTCGCAGTGAACGTAGTTAGATATCCATGAAAACATCAAAGTTAATCATAATAATCGCTTAATCCTGGTTATATCACGAAACATTCATGAAACGATGAAATTCAACGAAATAACGTGTGTCGCAGTGAAAGTAGCTAGATATCCATGAAAACATCAAAATTAAGCTAAATCTTCGCTAAATCATGGTTTTTTCAAGTAACATTCATGAAACGATGAAATTCAACGAAATAACGTGTTTCGCAGTTAAAGTAGCTAGATATCCATGAAAACATCAACATTAGGCTAAATCTTCGCCAAATCATGGTTATTTCACGAAACATTCATGAAACGATGAAATTCAACGAAATAACGTGTTCCGCAGTGAAAGAAGCTTAATATCTATGAAAACATCAACATTAAGCTTTTTCTCCGCTAAATCATGGCTATTACACGAAACAATCATGAAACGATGTAATTCAACGAAATAACGTGATTCGCAGTGAAAGTAGCTTGTTATCAATGAAAACATCAAAATTAAGCTCAATCTTCGCTAAAACATGGTTATTTCACGAAACATTCATGAAACGATGAAATTCATCGAAATAACGTGTTTCGCAGTGAACGTAGTTAGATATCCATGAAAACATCAAAGTTAATCATAATAATCGCTTAATCATGGTTATATCACGAAACATTCATGAAACGATGAAATTCAACGAAATAACGTGTGTCGCAGTAAAAGTAGCTAGATATCCATGAAAACATCAAAATTAAGCTAAATCTTCGCTAAATCATGGTTTTTTCACGTAACATTCATGAAACGATGAAATTCAACGAAATAACGTATTTCGCAGTGAAAGTAGCTAGATATCCATGAAAACATCAAAATTAGGCTAAATCTTCGCTAAATCATGGTTATTTCACGAAACATTCATGGAACGATGAAATTCAACGAAATAACGTGTTTCGCAGTGAAAGTAGCTAGATATCCATGAAAACATCAAATTTAAGCAAAATCTTCGCTAAATCATGGTTTTTTCACGTAACATTCATGAAACGATGAAATTCAACGAAATAACGTGTTTCGCAGTTAAAGTAGCTAGATATCCATGAAAATATCAACATTAGGCTAAATCTTCGCCAAATCATGGTTATTTCACGAAACATTCATGAAACGTTGAAATTCAACGAAATAACGTGTTCCGCAGTGAAAGAAGCTTAATATCTATGAAAACATCAACACTAAGCTAAATATTCGCTAAATCATGGTTATTTCACGAAACATTCATGAAACGATGGAATTCAACGAAATAACGTGTTTCGCAGTGAAAGGAGCTAGATATCCATGAAAACATCAAAAATAAGCTAAATCTTCGCTAAATTATGGTTATTTCACGAAACATTTATGAAACGATGATATTCAACGAAATAACGTGTGTCGCAGTGAAAGTAGCTAGATATCCATGAAAACATCAAAATTAGGCTAAATCTTCGCCAAATCATGGTTATTTTACGAAACATTCATGAAACGATGAAATTCCACGAAATAACGTGTTTCGCAGAGAAAGTAGTTAAATATCCATGAAAAAATCAAAATTAAGCTTTTTCTCCGCTAAATCATGGTTATTTCACGAAACAATCATGAAACGATGAAATTCAACGAAATAACTTGTTTCGCTGTGAAAGTAGCATGATATCTATGAAATATCAAAATTAGGCTAAATCTCCGCTAAATAATGGTTATTTCACGAAACATTCATGAAATGATGAAATTCAAAGAAATAACTTGTTTCGCTGTGAAAGTAGCAAGATATCTATGAAAACATCAAAATTAAGCTAAATCTCCGCAAAATCATGGTTATTTCACGAAACATTCATGAAACGATGAAATTCAACGAAATAACGTGTTTCGCAGTGAAAGTAGCTTTATATGCATGAAAACATCAAAATTAGGCTAAATCTTCGCCAAATCATGGTTATTTCACGAAACATTCATGAAACGATGAAATTCAACGAAATAACGTGTTTCGCAGTGAAAGTAGTAAAATATCCATGAAAACTTCAAAATTAAGCTTATTCTCCGCTAAATAATGGTTGTTTCACGAAACAATCATGGAACGATGTAATTCAACGAAATATCGTGTTTCGCAGAGAAAGTAGCTTGATATCCATGAAAACATCAAAATTAGGCTAAATCTTCGCCAAATCATGGTTATTTCACGAAACATTCATGAAACGATGAAATTCAACGAAATAACGTGTTTCGCAGTGAAAGTAGTTAAATATCCATGAAAACATAAAAATTAAGCTTTTTCTCCTCTAAATCATGGTTATTTCACGAAACAATCATGAAACGATGTAATTCAACGAAATAACGTGTTTCGCAGTGAAAGTAGCTTGATATCTATGGAAACATCAAAATTAGGCTCAATCTTCGCTAAAACATGGTTATTTCACGAAACATTCATGAAACGATGAAATTCAGCGAAATAACGTGTTTCGCAGTGAACGTAGTTAGATATCCATGAAAACATCAAAGTTAATCATAATATTCGCTTAATCATGGTTATATCACGAAACATTCATGAAACGATGAAATTCAACGAAATAACGTGTGTCGCAGTGAAAGTAGCTAGATATACATGAAAACATCAAAATTAAGCTAAATCTTCGCTAAATCATGGTTTTTTCACGTAACATTCATGAAACGATGAAATTCAACGAAATTACGTATTTCGCAGTGAAAGTAGCTGGATATCCATGAAAACATCCAAATTAGGCTAAATCTTCGCTAAATCATGGTTATTTCACGAAACATTCATGGAACGATGAAATTCAACGAAATAACGTGTTTCGCAGTGAAAGTAGCTAGATATCCATGAAAACATCAAATTTAAGCAAAATCTTCGCTAAATCATGGTTATTTCACGTAACATTCATGAAACGATGATATTCAACGAAATAACGTGTTTCGCAGTTAAAGTAGCTAGATATCCATGAAAACATCAACATTAGGCTAAATCTTCGCCAAATCATGGTTATTTCACGAAACATTCATGAAACGATGAAATTCAACGAAATAACGTGTTTCGCAGTGAAAGAAGCTTAATATCTATGAAAACATCAACATTAAGCTAAATATTCGCTAAATCATGGTTATTTTACGAAACATTAATGAAACGATGAAATTCAACGAAATAACGTGTTTCGCAGTGAAAGTAGCTAGATATCCATGAAAACATCAAAATTAAGCTAAATCTTCGCTAAATCATGGTTATTTCGCGAAACATTCATGAATCGATGAAATTCAACGAAATAACGTGTTCCGCAGTGAAAGTAGCTAGATATCCATGAAAACATCAAAATTAAGCTAAATCTTCGCTAAATCATGGTTATTTCACGAAAAATTCATGAATCGATGAAATTCAACGAAATAACGTGTTCCGCAGTGAATGTAGCTAGATATCCATGAAAACATCAAAATTAAGCTAAATCTTCACTAAATCATGGTTATTTCACGAAAAATTCATGAAACGATGAAATTCAACGAATTAACGTTATTCGCAGTGAAAGTAGCTTGATATCAATGAAAACATCAAAATTAAGCTATATCTTCGCTAAATCATGGTTACTTCACGAAACATTCATGAAACGATGAAATTCAACGAAATAACGTGTTTCGCAGTGAAAGTAGCTAGATATCAATGAAAACATAAAAATTAGGCTAAATCTTCGCCAAATCATGATTAATTCACGAAACAATCATGAAACGATGAAATTCAACGAAATAACTTGTTTCGCTTTGAAAGTAGCAAGATATCTATGAAAACATCAAAATTGAGCTAAATCTCCGCAAAATCATGGTTATTTCACGAAAAATTCATGAAACGATGAAATTCAACGAAATAACGTGTTTCGCAGTGAAAGTAGCTTTATATGCATGAAAACATCAAAATTAGGCTAAATCTTCGCCAAATCATGGTTATTTCACGAAACATTCATGAAACGATGAAATTCAACGAAATAACGTGTTTCGCAGTGAAAGTAGTAAAATATCCATGAAAACTTCAAAATTAAGCTTATTCTCCGCTAAATAATGGTTATTTCACGAAACAATCATGGAACGATGTAATTCATCGAAATATCGTGTTTCGCAGAGAAAGTAGCTTGATATCCATGAAAACATCAAAATTAGGCTAAATCTTCGCCAAATCATGGTTATTTCACGAAACATTCATGAAACGATGAAATTCAACGAAATAACGTGTTTCGCAGTGAAAGTAGTTAAATATCCATGAAAACATCAAAATTAAGCTTTTTCTCCGCTAAATCATGGTTATTTCGCGAAACAATCCTGAAACGATGTAATTCAACGAAATAACGTGTTTCGCAGTGAAAGTATCTTGATATCTATGGAAACATCAAAATTAAGCTCAATCTTCGCTAAAACACGGTTATTTCACGAAACATTCATGAAACGATGAAATTCAACGAAATAACGTGTTTCGCAGTGAACGTAGTTAGATATCCATGAAAACATCAAAGTTGATCATAATAATCGCTTAATCATGGTTATATCACGAAACATTCATGAAACGATGAAATTCAACGAAATAACGTGTGTCGCAGTGAAAGTAGCTAGATATCCATGAAAACATCCAAATTAGGCTAAATCTTCGCTAAATCATGGTTATTTCACGAAACATTCATGGAACGATGAAATTCAACGAAATAACGGGTTTCGCAGTGAAAGTAGCTAGATATCCATGAAAACATCAAATTTAAGCAAAATCTTCGCTAAATCATGGTTATTTCACGTAATATTCATGAAACGATGAAATTAAACGAAATAACGTGTTTCGCAGTTAAAGTAGCTAGATATCCATGAAAACATCAGCATTAGGCTAAATCATCGCCAAATCATGGTTATTTCACGAAACATTCATGAAACGATGAAATTCAACGAAATAACGTGTTCCGCAGTGAAAGAAGCTTAATATCTATGAAAACATCAACATTAAGCTAAATATTCGCTAAATCATGGTTATATCACGAAACATTTATTAAACGATGAAATTCAACGATATATCGTGTTTCGCAGTGAAAGTAGTTAGATATCCATGAATACATCAATATTAGGCTAAATCTTCGCCAAATCATGGTTATTTCACGGTACATTCATGAAACGATGAAATTCATCGAAATAACGTGTTTCGCAGTGAAAGTAGCTTGATATCTATGAAACCATCAAAATTAAGCTATATCTCCGCTAAATCATGGTTATTTCACGGAACATTCATGAAACGATGAAATTCAACGAAATAACGTGTTTCGCAGTGAACGTAGTTAGATATCCATGAAAACATCAAAGTTAAGCTTAATCTTCGCTTAACCATGGTTGTTTCACGAAACATTCATGAAACGATGAAATTCAACGAAGTAACGTGTTTCGCAGTGAAAGTAGCTTGATATCTACGAAAACATCAAAATTAAGCTAAATCTTCGCTAAATCATGGTTATTTCGCGAAACATTCATGAATTGATGAAATTCAACGAAATAACGTGTTCCGAAGTGAAAGTAGCTAGATATCCATGAAGACATCAAAATTAAGCTAAATCTTCGCTAAATCATGGTTATTTCACGAAAAATTCATGAAATGATGAAATTCAACGAATTAACGTTTTTCGCAGTGAAAGTAGCTAGATATCAATGAAAACATCAAAATTAAGCTAAATCTTCGCTAAATCATGGTTACTTCACGAAACATTCATGAAACGATGAAATTCAACGAAATATCGTGTTTCGCAGTGAAATTAGCTAGATATCCATGAAAACATAAAAATTAGGCTAAACCTTCGCCAAATCTTTATTAATTCACGAAACATTCATGAAACGATGAAATTAAACAAAATAACGTGTTTCGCAGTGAAAGAAGCTTGATATCTCTTAAACCATCAAAATTAATCTAAATCTTCGCTAAATCATGGTTATTTCACGAAACATTCATGAAACGATGAAATTCAACGATATAACGTGTTTCGCAGTGAAAGTAGTTAAATATCCATGAAAACATCAAAATTAAGCTTTTTCTCCGCTAAATCATGGTTATTTCACGAAACAATCATGAAACGATGTAATTCAACGATATAACGTGTTTCGCAGTGAAAGTAGCTTGATATCTATGAAAACATCAAAATTAAGCTCAATCTTCGCTAAAACATGGTTATTTCACGAAACATTCATGAAACGATGAAATGCAACGAAATAACGTGTTTCGCAGTGAACGTAGTTAGATATCCATGAAAACATCAAAGTTAAGCATAATAATCGTTTAATCATGGTTATATCACGAAACATTTATGAAACGATGAAATTCAACGAAATAACGTGTTTCGCAGTGAAAGTAGCTAGATATCCATGAAAACATCAAAATTAAGCTAAATCTTCGCTAAATCATGGTTTTTTCACGTAACATTCATGAAACGATGAAATTCAACGAAATAACGTATTTCGCAGTGAAAGTAGCTAGATATCCTTGAAAACATCAAAATTAGGCTAAATCTTCGCTAAATCATGGTTATTTCACGAAACATTCATGGAACGATGAAATTCAACGAAATAACGTGTTTCGCAGTGAAAGTTGCTAGATATCCATGAAAACATCAAATTTAAGCAAAATCTTCGCTAAATCATGGTTATTTCACGTAACATTCATGAAACGATGAATTTAAACGAAATAACGTGTTTCGCAGTTAAAGTAGCTAGATATCCATGAAAACATCAGCATTAGGCTTAATCTTCGCTTAACCATGGTTGTTTCACGAAACATTCATGAAACGATGAAATTCAACGAAGTAACGTGTTCCGCAGTGAAAGTAGCTAGATATCCATGAAAACATCAAAATTAAGCTAAATCTTCGCTAAATCATAGTTATTTCACGAAAAATTCATGAAATGATGAAATTCAACGAATTAACGTTTTTCGCAGTGAAAGTAGCTAGATATCAATGAAAACATCAAAATTAAGCTAAATCTCCGCTAAATCATGGTTACTTCACGAAACATTCATGAAACGATGAAATTCAACGAAATAACGTGTTTCGCAGTGAAAGTAGCTAGATATCCATGAAAACATAAAAATTAGGCTAAACCTTCGCCAAATCTTTATTAATTCACGAAACATTCATGAAACGATGAAATTAAACAAAATAACGTGTTTCGCAGTGAAAGAAGCTTGATATCTGTTAAACCATCAAAATTAATCTAAATCTTCGCTAAATCATGGTTATTTCACGAAACATTCATGAGACGATGGAATTCAACGAAATAACGTGTTTCCCAGTGAAAGTAGCTAGATATCCATGAAAACATCAAAATTAGGCTAAATCTTCGCCAAATCATGGTTATTTCACGAAACATTCATGAAACGATGAAATTCAACGATATAACGTGTTTCGCAGTGAAAGTAGTTAAATATCCATGAAAACATCAAAATTAAGCTTTTTCTCCGCTAAATCATGGTTATTTCACGAAACAATCATGAAACGATGTAATTCAACGATATAACGTGTTTCGCAGTGAAAGTAGCTTGATATCTATGAAAACATCAAAATTAAGCTAAATCTTCGCTAAATCATGGTTATTTCACGAAACATTCATGAAACGATGAAATTCAACGAAATAACGTGTTTCGCAGTGAAAGTAGCTAGATATCAATGAAAACATCAAAATTAAGCTAAATCTTCGCTAAATCATGGTTATTTCACGAAACATTCATGAAACGAAGAAATTCATCGAAATAACGTGATTCGCAGTGTTAGTAGCAAGATATCCTTGAAAACAACATAATTAGGCTAAATCTTCGCTAAATCATGGTTATTTCACGAAACATACATGAAACGATGAAATTGAACGAAATAACGTGTTTCGCAGTGAAAGTAGCTTGATATCCATGAAAACATCAAAACTAAGCAAAATCTTCGCTAAATCATGGTTATTTCACGTAACATTCATGAAACGATGAAATTCAACGAAATAACGTGTTTCGCAGTGAAAGTAGCTAGATATCCATGAAAACATCAGCATTAGGCTAAATCATCGCCAAATCATGGTTATTTCACGAAACATTCATGAAACGATGAAATTCAACGAAATAACGTGTTCCGCAGTGAAAGAAGCTTAATATCTATGAAAACATCAACATTAAGCTAAATATTCGCTAAATCATGGTTATATCACGAAACATTTATTAAACGATGAAATTCAACGAAATATCGTGTTTCGCTGTGAAAGTAGTTAGATATCCATGAATACATCAATATTAGGCTAAATCTTCGCCAAATCATGGTTATTTCACGGTACATTCATGAAACGATGAAATTCATCGAAATAACGTGTTTCGCAGTGAAAGCAGCTTGATATCTATGAAACCATCAAAATTAAGCTATATCTCCGCTAAATCATGGTTATTTCACGGAACATTCATGAAACGATGAAATTCAACGAAATAACGTGTTTCGCAGTGAACGTAGTTAGATATCCATGAAAACATCAAAGTTAAGCTTAATCTTCGCTTAACCATGGTTGTTTCACGAAACATTCATGAAACGATGAAATTCAACGAAGTAACGTGTTTCGCAGTGAAAGTAGCTTGATATCTACGAAAACATCAAAATTAAGCTAAATCTTCGCTAAATCATGGTTATTTCGCGAAACATTCATGAATTGATGAAATTCAACGAAATAACGTGTTCCGCAGTGAAAGTAGCTAGATATCCATGAAAACATCAAAATTAAGCTAAATCTTCGCTAAATCATGGTTATTTCACGAAAAATTCATGAAATGATGAAATTCAACGAATTAACGTTTTTCGCAGTGAAAGTAGCTAGATATCACTGAAAACATCAAAATTAAGCTAAATCTTCGCTAAATCATGGTTACTTCACGAAACATTCACGAAACGATGAAATTCAACGAAATAACGTGTTTCGCAGTGAAAGTAGCTAGATATCCATGAAAACATAAAAATTAGGCTAAATCTTCGCCAAATCTTTATTAATTCACGAAACATTCATGAAACGATGAAATTAAACAAAATAACGTGTTTCGCAGTGAAAGAAGCTTGATATCTATTAAACCATCAAAATTAATCTAAATCTTCGCTAAATCATGGTTATTTCACGAAACATTCATGAAACGATGGAATTCCACGAAATAACGTGTTTCGCAGTGAAAGGAGCTAGAAATCCATGAAAACATCAAAAATAAGCTAAATCTCCGCTAAATTATGGTCATTTCACGAAACATTTATGAAACGATGAAATTCAACGAAATATCGTGTTTCGCAGTGAAAGTAGCTAGATATACATGAAAACATCAAAATTAGGCTAAATCTTCGCCAAATCATGGTTATTTTACGAAACATTCATGAAACGATGAAATTCAACGATATAACGTGTTTCGCAGAGAAAGTAGTTAAATATCCATCAAAAAATCAAAATTAAGCTTTTTCTCCGCTAAATCATGGTTATTTCACGAAACAATCATGAAACGATGAAATTCAACGAAATAACTTGTTTCGCTGTGAAAGTAGCATGGTATCTATGAAATTATCAAAATTAGGCTAAATCTCCGCTAAATAATGGTTATTTCACGAAACATTCATGAAATGATGAAATTCAACGAAATAACTTGTTTCGCTGTGAAAGTAGCAAGATATCTATGAAAACATCAAAATTAAGCTAAATCTCCGCAAAATCATGGTTATTTCACGAAACATTCATGAAACGATGAAATTCCACGAAATAACGTGTTTCGCAGTGAAAGTAGCTTTATATGCATGAAAACATCAAAATTAGGCTAAATCTTCGCCAAATCATGGTTATTTCACGAAACATTCATGAAACGATGAAATTCAACGAAATAACGTGTTTCGCAGAGAAAGTAGTTAAATATCCGTGAAAAAATCAAAATTAAGCTTTTTCTCCGCTAAATCATGGTTATTTCACGAAATAATCATGAAACGATGAAATTCAACGAAATAACTTGTATCGCTGTGAAAGTAGCATGATATCTATGAAATTATCAAAATTAGGCTAAATCTCCGCTAAATAAAGGTTACTTCACGAAACATTCATGAAATGATGAAATTCAACGAAATAACTTGTTTCGCTGTGAAAGTAGCAAGATATCTATGAAAACATCAAAATTAAGCTAAATCTCCGCAAAATCATGGTTATTTCACGAAACATTCATGAAACGATGAAATTCAACGAAATAACGTGTTTCGCAGTGAATGTAGCCTTATATGCATGAAAACATCAAAATTAGGCTAAATCTCCGCAAAATCATGGTTATTTCACGAAACATTCTTGAAACGATGAAATTCAACGAAATAACGTGTTTCGCAGTGAAAGTAGCTTGATATCTATGAAAACATCAAAATTAAGCTCAATCTTCGCTAAAACATGGTTATTTCACGTAACATTCATGAAACGATGAAATTCAACGAAATAACGTGTTTCGCAGTGAACGTAGTTAGATATCCATGAAAACATCAAAGATAAGCATAATAATCGCTGAATCAAGGTTATATCACGAAACATTCATGAAACGATGAAATTCAACCTAATAATGTGTTTCGCAGTGAAAGTAGCTAGATATCCATGAAAACATCAATATTAGGCTAAATCTTCGCCAAATCATGGTTATTTCACGAAGCATTCATGAAACGATGAATTTCAACGAAATTACGTGTTTCGCAGTGAAAGTGGCTTGATATCTACGTAAATATCAAAATTAATCTAAATCTTCGCTAAATCATGGTTATTTCACGAAACATTCATGAATCGATGAAATTCAACGAAATATCGTGTTTCGCAGTGAACGTAGTTAGATATCCACGAGAACATCAAAATTAAGCTAAATATTCGCCAAATCATGGTCATTTCACGAAACATTCATGGAATGATGAAATTCAACGAAATAACGTGTTTCGCAGTGAAAGTAGCTAGATATCCATGAAAACATCAAAATTGAGCTAAATCTTCGCTAAATCATGGTTTTTTCACGTAACATTCATGAAACGATGAAATTCAACGAAATAACGTGTTTCGCAGTGAAAGTAGCTAGATATCCATGAAAACATCAAAATTAGGCTAAATCTTCGCTAAATCATGATTATTGCACGAAACATTCAAGATACTTTGAAATTCACCGAAATTACGTGTTACGCAGTGAAAGGAGCTAGTTATCCATGAAAATATCAAAAATAGGCTAAATTTTCGCTAATATATTGTTATTTCACGAAACAATCATGAAACGATGAAATTCAACGAAATAACGTGTTTCGCAGTGAAAGAAGCTTAATATCTATGAAAACATCAACATTAAGCTAAATATTCGCTAAATCATGGTTATTTTAGGAAACATTAATGAAAAGATGAAATTCAACGTAATAACGTGTTTCGCAATGAAAGTAGCTATATATCCTTGAAAACATCAAAATTAAGCTAAATCTTCGCTAAATCATGGTTATATCACGAAACACTCATTGAACGATGAAATTCAACGAAATAACGTGTTTCGCAATGAATGTAGTTAGATATCCATGAAAACATCAAAATTAGGCTAAACCTTCGCCAAATCATGGTTATTTCTCGGTACATTCGTGAAACGATGAAATTCATCGAAATAACGTGTTTCGCAGTGAAAGTAGCTAGATATCCATGAAAACATCAAAATTAGGCTAAATCTTCGCTAAATCATGGTTATTTCACGAAACTTTCATGGAACGATGAAATTCAACGAAATAACGTGTTACGCAGTGAATGTAGCTAGATATCCATGAAAACATCAACATTAGGCTAAATCTTCGCCAAATCATGGTTATTTCACGAAACATTCATGAAACGATGAAATTAAACGAAATAACGTGTTTCGCAGTGAAAGAAGCTTAATATCTATGAAAACATCAACATTAAGCTAGATATTCGCTAAATCATGGTTATTTTAGGAAACATTAATGAAGAGATGAAATTCAACGAAATAACGTGTTTCGCAGTGAAAGTAGCTAGATATCCATGAAAACATCAAAATTAAGCTAAATCTTCGCTAAATCATGGTTATATCACGAAACATTCATTAAACGATGAAATTCAACGAAATATCGTGTTTCGCAGTGAATGTAGTTAGATATCCATGAAAACATCAATATTAGGCTAAATCTTCGCCAAATCATGGTTATTTCTCGGTACATTCGTGAAACGATGAAATTCATCGAAATAACGTGTTTCGCAGTGAAAGTAGCTTGATATCGATGAAACCATCAAAATTAAGCTATATCTCCGCTAAATCATGGTTATTTCACGGAACATTCATGAAACGATGAAATTCAACGTAATAACGTGTTTCGCAGTGAACGTAGTTAGATATCCATGAGAACATCAAAGTTAAACTTAATCTTCGCTTAACCATGGTTATTTCACGAAACATTCATGAAACGATGAAATTCAACGAAGTAACGTGTTTCGCAGTGAAAGTAGCTTGATATCTACGAAAACATCAAAATTAAGCTGAATATTCGCTAAATCATGTTTATTTCGCGAAACATTCATGAATCGATGAAATTCAACGAAATAACGTGTTTCGCAGTGAAAGTAGCTAGATATCCATGAAAACATCAAAATTAAGCTAAATCTTCGCTAAATCATGGTTATTTCAAGAAAAATTCATTAAACGATGAAATTCAACGAATTAACGTTTTTCGGAGTGAAAGTAGCTAGATATCAATGAAAACATCAAAATTATGCTAAATCTTCGCTAAATCATGGTTACTTCACGAAACAATCATGAATCGATGAAATTCAACGAAATAACGTGTTTCGCAGTGAAAGTAGCTAGATATCCATGAAAACATCAAAATTAAGCTAAATCTTCGCTAAATCATCGTTATTTCACGAAAAATTCATTAAACGATGAAATTCAACGAATTAACGTTTTTCGGAGTGAAAGTAGCTAGATATCCATGAAAACATCAACATTAGGCTAAATCTTCGCCAAATCATGTTTATTTCACGAAACATTCATGAAACGGTGAAATTCAACGAAATAACGTGTTTCGCAGTGAAAGAAGCTTAATATCTATGAAAACATCAACATTAAGCTAAATATTCGCTAAATCATGGTTATTTTAGGAAACATTATTGAAAAGATGAAATTCAACGAAATAACGTGTTTCGCAGTGAAAGTAGCTAGATATCCATGAAAACATCAAAATTAAGCTAAATCTTCGCTAAATCATGGTTATATCACGAAACATTTATTAATCGATGAAATTCAACGAAATATCGTGTTTCGCAGTGAATGAAGTTAGATATCCATGAAAACATCAATATTAGGCTAAATCTTTGCCAAATCATGGTTATTTCTCGGTACATTCGTGAAACGATGAAATTCATCGAAATAACGTGTTTCGCAGTGAAAGTAGCTTGATATCTATGAAACCATCAAAATTAAGCTATATCTCCGCTAAATCATGGTTATTTCACGGAACATTCATGAAACGATGAAATTCAACGAAATAACGTGTTTCGCTGTGAACGTAGTTAGATATCCATGAAAACATCAAAGTTAAGCTTAATCTTCGCTTAACCATGGTTATTTCACGAAACATTCATAAAACGATGAAATTCAACGAAGTAACGTGTTTCGCAGTGAAAGTAGCTTGATATCTACGAAAACATCAAAATTAAGCTAAATCTTCGCTAAATCATGTTTATTTCGCGAAACATTCATGAATCGATGAAATTCAACGAAATAACGTGTTTCGCAGTGAAAGTAGCTAGATATCCATGAAAACATCAACATTAGGCTAAATCTTCGCCAAATCATGTTTATTTCACGAAACATTCATGAAACGATGAAATTCAACGAAATAACGTGTTTCGCAGTGAAGGAAGCTTAATATCTGTGAAAACATCAACATTAAGCTAAATATTCGCTAAATCATGGTTATTTTAGGAAACATTATTGAAAAGATGAAATTCAACGAAATAACGTGTTTCGCAGTGAAAGTAGCTAGATATCCATGAAAACATCAAAATTAAGCTAAATCTTCGCTAAATCATGGTTATATCACGAAACATTTATTAAACGATGAAATTCAACGAAATATCGTGTTTCGCAGTGAATGTAGTTAGATATCCATGAAAACATCAATATTAGGCTAAATCTTTGCCAAATCATGGTTATTTCTCGGTACATTCGTGAAACGATGAAATTCATCGAAATAACGTGTTTCGCAGTGAAAGTAGCTTGATATCTATGAAACCATCAAAATTAAGCTATATCTCCGCTAAATCATGGTTATTTCACGGAACATTCATGAAACGATGAAATTCAACAAAATAACGTGTTTCGCAGTGAACGAAGTTAGATATCCATGAAAACATCAAAGTTAAGCTTAATCTTCGCTTAACCATGGTTATTTCACGAAACATTCATGAAACGATGAAATTCAACGAAGTAACGTGTTTCGCAGTGAAAGTAGCTTGATATCTACGAAAACATCAAAATTAAGCTAAATCTTCGCTAAATCATGTTTATTTCGCGAAACATTCATGAATCGATGAAATTCAACGAAATAACGTGTTTCGCAGTGAAAGTAGCTAGATATCCATGAAAACATCAAAATTAAGCTAAATCTTCGCTAAATCATGGTTATTTCACGAAAAATTCATTAAACGATGAAATTCAACGAATTAACGTTTTTCGGAGTGAAAATAGCTAGATATCAATGAAAACATCAAAATTATGCTAAATCTTCGCCAAATCATGGTTAATTCACGAAACATTCATGAAAAGATGAAATTCAACAAAATAACGTGTTTCGCATTGAAAGAAGCTTGATATCTATTAAACCATCAAAATTAATCTAAATCTTCGCTAAATCATGGTTATATCACGAAACATTCATGAAACGATGGAATTCAACGAAATAACGTGTTTCGCAGTGAAAGGAGCTAGATATCCATGAAAACATCAAAAATAACCTAAATCTACGCTAAATTATGGTTATTTCACGAAACATTTATGAAACGATGAAATTCAACGAAATAACGTGTTTCGCAGTAAAAGTAGCTAGATATCCATGAAAACATCAAAATTAGGCTAAATCTTCGCCAAATCATGGTTATTTCACGAAACATTCATGAAACGATTGAATTCAACGAAATAACGTGTTTCGCAGTGAAAGTAGCCAGATATCCATGAAAACATCAAAATTAGGCTAAATCATCGCCAAATCATGGTTATTTCACGAAACATTCATGAAACGATGAAATTCAACGAAATAACGTGTTTCGCAGAGAAAGTAGTTAAATATCCATTAAAATATCAAAATTAAGCTTTTTCTCCGCTAAATCATGGTTATTTCACGAAACAATCATGAAACGATGAAATTCAACGAAATAACTTGTTTCGCTGTAAAAGTAGCATGATACCTATGAAATCATCAATATTAGGCTAAATCTCCGCTAAATAATGGTTATTTCACGAAACATTCAAGAAATGATGAAATTCAACGAAATAACTTGTTTCGCTGTGAAAGTAGCAAGATATCTATGAATACATCAAAATTAAGCTAAATCTCCGCAAAATCATGGTTATTTCACGAAACATTCATGAAACGATGAAATTCAACGAAATAACGTGTTTCGCAGTGAAAGTAGCTTGATATGCATGAAAACATCAAAATTAGGCTAAATATTCGCCAAATCATGGTTATTTCACGAAACATTCATGTAACGATGAAATTCAACGTAATAACGTGTTTCGCAGTGTAAGGAGCTAGATATCCATGAAAACATCAAAAATAAGCCAAATCTTCGCTAAATCATGTTTATTTCACGAAACATTTAAGAAACGATGAAATTCAACGAAATAACGTGTTTCGCAGTAAAAGTAGCTAGATATCCACGAAAACATCAAAATTAGGCTAAATCTTCGCCAAATCATGGTTATTTCACGAAACATTCATGAAACGATGAAATTCAACGAAATAACGTGTTTCGCAGTGAAAGTAGCTAGATATCCATGAAAACATCAAAATTAGGCTAAATCTTCGCCAAATCATGGTTATTTCACGAAACATTCATGAAACGATGAAATTCAACGAAATAACGTGTTTCGCAGAGAAAGTAGTTAAATATCCATTAAAATATCAAAATTAAGCTTTTTCTACTCTAAATCATGGTTATTTCACGAAACAATCATGAAACGATGAAATTCAACGAAATAACTTGTTTCGCTGTGAAAGTAGCATGATACCTATGAAATCTTCAAAATTAGGCTAAATCTCCGCTAAATAATTGTTATTTCACGAAACATTCATGAAATGATGAAATTCAACGAAATAACTTGTTTCGTTATGAAAGTAGCTTGATATCTATGAAACCATCAAAATTAAGCTTAATCTTCGCTTAATCATGGTTGTTTCACGAAACATTCATGAAACGATGGAATTCAACTTAATAACGTGTTTCGCAGTGAAAGGAGCTAGATATCCATGAAAACATCAAAAATAAGCTAAATCTTCGCTAAATCATGGTTATTTCACGAAACATTTATGAAAATATGAAATTCAACGAAATAACGTGTTTCGCAGTGAAAGTAGCTAGATATCCATGAAAACATCAAAGTTAAGCTTAATCTTCGCTTAATCATTGTTATATCACGAAACATTCAGGAAACGATGAAATTCAACGAAATAACGTGTTTCGCAGTGAAAGTAGCTTGATATCTACAAAAACATCAAAATTAAGCTAAATCTTCGCTAAATCATGGTTATTTCACGAAACATTCATGAATCGATGAATTTCAACGAAATATCGTGTTTCGCAGTCAACGTAGTTAGATATCCATGAGAACATCAAAATTAAGCTAAATCTCCGCTAAATCATGGTTATTTCACGAAACATTCATGAAACGATGAAATTCAACGAAATAACGTGTTTCGCAGTGAAAGTAGTTAGATGTCCATGAAAACATCGAAATTAAGCTTAATCTTCGCTTAATCATGGTTATTTCACGAAACATTCATGAAACGATGAAATTCAACGAAATAACGTGTTTCGCAGTGAAAGTAGCTAGATATCCATGAAAACATCATAATTAAGCTAAATCTTCGCTAAATCATGGTTATTTCACGAAACATTCATGAAACGATGAAATTCAACGAAATAACGTGTTTCGCAGTGAAAGTAGCTAGATATCTATGAAAACATCAAAATTAGGCTAAGTCTTCGCCAAATCATGGTTATTTCATGAAACATTCATGAAACGATGAAATTCAACGAAATAACGTGTTTCGCAGTGAACGTAGTTAGATATCCATGAAAACATCAAAATTAAGCTTAATCTTCGCTTAATCATGGTTGTTTCACGAAACATTCATGAAACGATGAAATTCAACGAAATAACGTGTTTCGCAGTGAAAGTAGCTAGATATCCATGAAAACATCAACATTAGGCTAAATCTTGGATATTTCACGAAACAATCATGAAACTATGAAATACAACGAAATAACGTGTATCGCAGTGAAAGAAGCTTAATATCTATGAAAACATCAAAATTAAGCTAAATATTCGCTAAATCATGGTTATTTTACGAAACCTTAATGAATCGATGAAATTCAACGAAATAACGTGTTTCGCAGTGAACGTAGTTAGATATCCATTATAACATCAAAATTAAGTTTAATCTTCGCTTAATCATGGTTATTTCACGAAACATTCATGAAACGATGAAAATCAACGAAATAGCGTGTTTCGCATTGAAAGTAGCTTGATATCTACGAAAACATCAAAATTAAGCTAAATCTTCGCTAAATCATGGTTATTTCAGGAAACATTCATGAATCGATGAAATTCAACGAAATAACGTGTTTCGCAGTGAAAGTAGCTTGATATCAGCGAAATCATCAAAATTAAGCTAAATCTTCGCTAAATCATGGTCATTTCACGAAACATTCATGAAAGTATGAAATTCAACGACATAACGTGTTTCGCAGTGAAAGTAGTTAGATATCCATGAAAACTTCAAAATTAGGCTAAGTCTTTCCCCAAATCATGGTTATTTCACGAAACATTCATGAAACGATGAAATTCAACGAAATAACGTGTTTCGCAGTGAAAGTAGTTTGTATCTACGAAAACATCAAAATTAAGCTAAATCTTCGCTAAATCATGGTTATTTCACGAAACATTCATGAATCGATGAAATTCAACGAAATAACGTGTTTCGCAGTGAAAGTATCTAGATATCCATGAAAACATCAAAAGTAAGCTTAATCTTCGCTAAATCATGGTTATTTCACGAAAAATTCATGAAACGATGAAATTCAACGAAATATCGTGTATCGTAGTGAAAGTAGCTAGATATTCATGAAAACATCGAAATTAAGTTAAATCTTCGCTAAATCATGGTTAATTCACGAAACATTCGTGAAACGATGAAATTGAACGAAATTACGTGTATCGCAGTGAAAGTAGCTAGATAGCCATGAAAACATCAAAATTAAGCTTAATCTTCGCTAAATCATGGTTATTTCACGAAACATTCATAAAACGATGGAATTCAACGAAATAACGTGTTTCGCAGTGAAAGGAGCTAGATATCCATGAAAACATCAAAAAAAAGCTAAATCTTCGCTAAAACATGGTTATTTCACGAAACATGCATGAAACGATGAAATTAAACGAAATAACGTGTTTCGCAGTGAACGTAGTTAGATATCCATGAAAACATCAAAGTTAATCTTAATCTACGCTTAATCATGGTTATATCACGAAACATTCATGAAACGATGAAATTCAACGAAATAACGTGTTTCGCAGTGAAAGTAGCTAGATATCCATGAAAACATCAACATTAGGCTAAATCTTGAATATTTCACGAAACAATCATGAAACTATGAAATACAACGAAATAACGTGTATCGCAGTGAAAGAAGCTTAATATCTATGAAAACATCAAAATTAAGCTAAATATTCGCTAAATCATGGTTATTTTACGAAACCTTAATGAAACGATGAAATTCGACGAAATAACGTGTTTCGCAGTGAACGTAGTTAGATATCCATTATAACATCAAAATTAAGTTTAATCTTCGCTTAATCATGGTTATTTCACGAAACATTCATGAAACGATGAAAATCAACGAAATAGCGTGTTTCGCATTGAAAGTAGCTTGATATCTACGAAAACATCAAAATTAAGCTAAATCTTCGCTAAATCATGGTTATTTCAGGAAACATTCATGAATCGATGAAATTCAACGAAATAACGTGTTTCGCAGTGAAAGTAGCTTGATATCAGCGAAATCATCAAAATTAAGCTAAATCGTCGCTAAATCATGGTCATTTCACGAAACATTCATGAAAGTATGAAATTCAACGACATAACGTGTTTCGCAGTGAAAGTAGTTAGATATCCATGAAAACTTCAAAATTAGGCTAAGTCTTTCCCCAAATCATGGTTATTTCACGAAACATTCATGAAACGATGAAATTCAACGAAATAACGTGTTTCGCAGTGAAAGTAGTTTGTAATCTACGAAAACATCAAAATTAAGCTAAATCTTCGCAAAATCATGGTTATATCACGAAACATTCACGAATCGATGAAATTCAACGTAATAACGTGTTTCGCAGTGAAAGTATCTAGATATCCATGAAAACATCAAAAGTAAGCTTAATCTTCTCTAAATCATGGTTATTTCACGAAAAATTCATGAAACGATGAAATTCAACGAAATATCGTGTATCGTAGTGAAAGTAGCTAGATATTCATGAAAACATCGAAATTAAGTTAAATCTTCGCTAAATCATGGTTAATTCACGAAACATTCGTGAAACGATGAAATTGAACGAAATTACGTGTATCGCAGTGAAAGTAGCTAGATATCCATGAAAACATCAAAATTAAGCTTAATCTTCGCTAAATCATGGTTATTTCACGAAACATTCATAAAACGATGGAATTCAACGAAATAACGTGTTTCGCAGTGAAAGGAGCTAGATATCCATGAAAACATCAAAAATAAGCTAAATCTTCGCTAAAACATGGTTATTTCACGAAACATGCATGAAACGATGAAATTAAACGAAATAACGTGTTTCGCAGTGAACGTAGTTAGATATCCATGAAAACATCAAAGTTAATCTTAATCTACGCTTAATCATGGTTATATCACGAAACATTCATGAAATGATGAAATTCAACGAAATAACGTGTTTCGCAGTGAAAGGAGCTAGATGTCCATGAAAACATCAAAATTAAGCTAAAACTTCGCTAAATCATGGTTATTTCACGAAACATTCATGAAACGATGAAATTCAACGAAATAACGTGTTTCGCAGTGAAAGTAGCTAGATATCCATGAAAACATCAAAATTAAGCTTAATCTTCGCTAAATCATGGTTATTTCACGAAACATTCATGAAACGATGAAATTCAACGAAATATCGTGAATCGCAGTGAAAGTAGCTAGATATTCATGAAAACATCGAAATTAAGTTAAATCTTCGCTAAATCATGGTTAATTCACGAAACATTCGTGAAACGATGAAATTGAACGAAATTACGTGTATCGCAGTGAAAGTAGCTAGATATCCATGAAAACATCAAAATTAAGCTTAATCTTCGCTAAATCATGGTTATTTCACGAAACATTCATAAAACGATGGAATTCAACGAAATAACGTGTTTCGCAGTGAAAGGAGCTAGATATCCATGAAAACATCAAAAATAAGCTAAATCTTCGCTAAAACATGGTTATTTCACGAAACATGCATGAAACGATGAAATTAAACGAAATAACGTGTTTCGCAGTGAACGTAGTTAGATATCCATGAAAACATCAAAGTTAATCTTAATCTACGCTTAATCATGGTTATATCACGAAACATTCATGAAATGATGAAATTCAACGAAATAACGTGTTTCGCAGTGAAAGGAGCTAGATGTCCATGAAAACATCAAAATTAAGCTAAATCTTCGCTAAATCATGGTTATTTCACGAAACATTCATGAAACGATGAAATTCATCGAAATAACGTGTTTCGCAGTGAAAGGAGCTAGATATCCATGAAAATATCAAAATTAAGCTAAATCTTCGCTAAATCATGGTTATTCCACGAAACATTGATGAAACGATAAAAATCAACGAAATAACCTGTTTCGCAGTGAAAGTAGCTAAATATCCATGAAAACATCAAAATTAGGCTAAATCTTCGCCAAATCATGGTTATTTCACGAAACATTCATGAAACGATGAAATTCAACGAAATAACGTGTTTCGCAGTGAAAGTAGCTAGATATCCATGAAAACATCAACATTAGGCTAAATCTTGGTTATTTCACGAAACAATCATGAAACGATGAAATACAACGAAATAACGTGTATCGCAGTGAAAGAAGCTTAATATCTATGAAAACATCAAAATTAAGCTGAATATTCGCTAAATCATGGTTATTTTACGAAACCTTAATGAAACGATGAAATTCAACGAAATAACGTGTTTCGCAGTGAACGTAGTTAGATATCCATTATAACATCAAAATTAAGTTAAATCTTAGCTAAATCATGGTTAATTCACGAAACATTCGTGAAACGATGAAATCGAACGAAATTACGTGTATCGCAGTGAAAGTAGCTAGATATCCATGAATACATCAAAATTAAGCTAAATCTTCGATAAATCATGGTTATTTCACGTAACATTCATGAATCGATGAAATTCAACGAAATATCGTGTTTCGCATTGAACGTAGTTAGATATACATGAGAACATCAAAATTAAGCTAATTATTCGCTAAATCATGGTTATTTTACGAAACCTTAATGAAACGCTGAAATTCAACGAAATAACGTGTTTCGCAGTGAAAGCAGCTTGATATCTACGAAAACATCAAAATTATGCTAAATCTTCGCTAACACATGGTTATTCCACGAAACATTCATGAAAAGATGAAATTCAACGAATTAACGTTTTTCGGAGTGAAAGTAGCTAGATATCAATGAATAAATCAAAATTAAGCTGAATCTTCGCTAAATCATGGTTACTTCACGAAACATTCATGAAACGATGAAATTCAACGAAATAACGTGTTTCGCAGTGAAAGTAGCTAGATATCCATGAAAACATAAAAATTAGGCTAAATCTTCGCTAATTCATGTTTATTTCACGAAACATTCATAAAACGATGGAATTCAACGAAATAACGTGTTTCGCAGTGAAAGGAGCTAGATATCCATGAAAACATCAAAAATAAGCTAAATCTTCGCTAAATCATGGTTATTTCACGATACATTTGTGAAACGATGAAATTCAACGAAATAACGCGTTTCGCAGTGAAAGTAGGTAGATATCCATGAAAACATCAAAATTAGGCTAAATCTTCGCCAAATCATGGTTATTTCACGAAACATTCATGAAACGATGTAATTCAATGAAATAACGTGTTTCGCAGTGAAAGTAGTTAAATATTCATGAAAACATCAAAATTAAGCTTATTCTTCGCTAAATCATGGTTGTTACACGAAATAATCATGAAACGATGTAATTCAACGAAATAACGTGTTTTTCAGTGAAAGTAGCTAGATATCCATGCAAACATCAAAATTAAGCTCAATCTTCGCTAAAACATGGTTATTTCACGAAACATTCATGAATCGATGAAATTCAACGAAATAACGTGTTTCGCAGTGAAAGTAGCTAGATATCCATGAAAACATCAACATTAGGCTAAATCTTGGTTATTTCACGAAACAATCATGAAACGATGAAATACAACGAAATAACGTGTATCGCAGTGAAAGAAGCTTAATATCTATGAAAACATCAAAATTAAGCTAAATATTCGCTAAATCATGGTTATTTTACGAAACCTTAATGAAACGATGAAATTCAACGAAATAACGTGTTTCGCAGTGAACGTAGTTAGATATCCATTATAACATCAAAATTAAGTTTAATCTTCGCTTAATCATGGTTATTTCACGAAACATTCATGAAACGATGAAAATCAACGAAATAGCGTGTTTCGCATTGAAAGTAGCTTGATATCTACGAAAACATCAAAATTAAGCTAAATCTTCGCTAAATCATGGTTATTTCAGGAAACATTCATGAATCGATGAAATTCAACGAAATAACGTGTTTCGCAGTGAAAGTAGCTTGATATCTATGAAAATTTCAAAATTAAGCTAAATCTTCGCTAAAACATGGTTATTTCACGAAACATTCATGATACGATGAAATTCAACGAAATAACGTGTTTCGCAGTGAAAGTAGCTTGATATCTATGAAAACATCAAAATTAAGCTAAGTCTTCGCTAAAACATGGTTATTTCACGAAACATTCATGAAACGATGAAATTCAACGAAATAACGTGTTTCGCTGTGAAAGTAGCTTGATATCTACGAAAACATCAAAATTAAGCTAAATCTTCGCTAAATCATGGTTATTTCACGAAACATTCATGAATCGATGAAATTCACGAAATATCGTGTTTCGCACTGAACGGAGTTAGATATCCATGAGAACATCAAATTTGAGCTAAATATTCGCTAAATCTTGGTTATTTCACGAAACATTCATGAATCGATGAAATTCAACGAAAAAACGCGTTCCGTAGTGAAAGTATCTAGATATCCATGAAAACATCAACATTGGGCTAAATCTTCGCCAAATCATGGTTATTTCGCGAAACATTCATGAATCGATGAAATTCAACGAAATATCGTGTTTCGCAGCGAACGTAGTTAGATATCCATGAGAACATCAAAATTAAGCTAAATATTTGCTAAACCATGGTTATTTTACGAAACCTTAATGAAACGATGAAATTCAACGAAATAACGTGTATCGCAGTGAAAGTAGATTGATATCTATGAAACCATCAAAATTAAACTAAATCTCCGCTAAATAATGGTTATTTCCCGAAACATTAGTGAAACGATGATATTCATCGAAATAACGTGTTTCGCAGTGAACGTAGTTAGATATCCATATATACATCAAAATTAAGCTTACTCTTCGCTAAATCGTGGTTATATCACGAAACATTCATGAACCGATGAAATTCAACGAAATAACGTGTTTCGCAGTGAAAGTAGCTTGATATCTATGAAATCATCAAAATTAAGCTAAATCTACGCTTAATCATGGTTATATCACGAAACATTCATGAAACGATGAAATTCAACGAAATAACGTGTTTCGCAGTGAAAGGAGCTAGATATCCATGAAAACATCAAAATTAAGCTAAATCTTCGCTAAATCATGGTTATTTCACGAAACATTCATGAAACGATGAAATTCAACGAAATAACGTGTTTCGCAGTGAAAGGAGCTAGATATCCATGAAAACATCAAAATAAAGCTAAGTCATCGCTAAATCATGGTTATTTCACGTAACATTCATTAAACGATGAAATTAAACGAAATAACGTGTTTCGCAGTGAAAGTAGCTAGATATCGATGAAAACATCAACATTAGGCTAAATCTTCGCCAAATCATGGTTATTTCACGAAACAATCATGAAACGATGAAATTCAACGAAATAACGGGTTTCGCAGTGAAAGAAGCTTAATATCTAAGAAAACATCAACATTAAGCTAAATATTCGCTAAATCATGGTTATTTTAATGAAACGATGATATTCAACGAAATAGCGTGTTTCGCAGTGAAAGTAGCTATATATTCATGAAAACATCAAAATTAAGCTAAATCTTCGCTAATTCATGGTTATATCACGAAACATTCATGAATCGATGAAATTCAACGAAATAACGTGTTTCGCAGTGAAAGTAGCTAGATATCCATGAAAACATCAAAATTAAGCTTAATCTTCGCTAAATTATGGTTATTTCACGAAAAATTTCATGAAACGATGAAATTCAACGAATTAACGTTTTTCGCAGTGAAAGTAGCTAGATATCAATAAAAACATCAAAATTAAGCTAAATCTCCGCTAAATCATGGTAATTCCACGAAAAATTTATGAAACGATGAAATACAACGAAATAACGTGTTTCGCTGTGAAAGTAGCTTGATATCTACGAAAACATCAAAATTAAGCTAAATCTTCGCTAAATCATGGTTATTTCACGAAACATTCATGAATCGAGGAAATTCAACGAAATATCGTGTTTCGCAGGGAACGTAGTTAGATATCCATGAGAACATCAAAATTAAGCTAAATATTCGCTAAATCATGGTTATTTTACGAAACCTTAATAAAACGATGAAATTCAACGAAATAACGTGTTTCGCAGTGAAAGTAGCTATGTATCCATGAAAACATCAAAATTAAGCTAAATATTCGCTAAATCATGGTTATATCACGAAACAATCATGAAACGATGAAATTCAAAGAAATAACGTGTTTCGCAGTGAAAGTAGCTTGATATCTATGAAACCATCAAAATTAAGCTAAATCTCCGCTAAATCATGGTTATTTCACGAAACATTCATGAAACGATGAAATTCAACGAAATAACGTTTTCGCAGTGAACGTAGTTAGATATCCATGATAACATCAAAATTAAGCTTAATCTTCGCTTAATCATGGTTATTTCACGAAACATTCATGAAACGATGAAATTCAACGAAATAGCGTGTTTCGCAGTGAAAGTAGCTTGATATCTATGAAAACTTCAAAATTAAGCTAAACCTTCGCTAAAACATGGTTGTTTCACGAAACATTCATGAAACGATGAAATTCAACGAAATGACGTGTTTCGCAGTGAAAGTAGCTTGATATCTATGAAAACATCAAAATTAAGCTAAATCTTCGCTAAAACATGGTTATTTCACGAAACATTCATGAAAGTATGAAATTCAACGAAATAACGTGTTTCGCAGTGAAAGTAGCTACATATCCATGAAATCATCAAAATTAAGCTAAATCTTCGCTAAATCATGGTTATTTCGCGAAACATTCATGAAACGATGGAATTCATCGAAATAACGTGTTTCGCAGTGAAAGTAGCTACATATCCATGAAAACATCAAAATTAAGCTAAATCTTCGCTAAATCATTATTATTTCACGAAACATTCATGGAACGATGAAATTCAACGAAATACAGTGTTTCGCAGTGAACGTAGTTAGATATCCATGAGAACGTCAAAATTAAGCTAAATATTCGCTAGATCATGGTTATTTTACGAAACCTTTATGAAACGATGAAATTCAACGGAATAACGTGTTTCGCAGTGAAAGTAGCTTGATATCTATGAAACCATCAAAATTAAGCTAAATCTTCCCTAAATCATGGTTATTTCACAAAACATACATGAATCGATGAAATTCTACGAAAAAACGCGTACCGCAGTGAAAGTATCTAGATATCCATGAAAATATCAACATTAGGCTAAATCTTCGCCAAATCATGGTTATTTCACGAAACATTCATGAAACGATGAAATTCAACGAAACAACGTGTTTGGCAGTGAAAGTAGCTAGATATCCATGAAAACATCAAAATTAAGCTAAATCTCCGCTAAATCATGGTTATATCACGAAACATTCATGAAACGATGAAATTCAACGAAATAACGAGTTTCGCAGTGAACGTAGCTCGAAATCAATGAAAACATCAAAATTAAGCTAAATCTTCTCTAAATCATGGTAATTTCACGAAACATTCATGAAACGATGAAATTCAACGAAATAACGTGTTTCACTGTGAAAGTAGCTTGATATCTACGAAAACATCAAAATTAAGCTAAATCTTCGCTAAATCATCGTTATTTCACGAAACATTCATGAATCGATGAAATTCAACGAAATAACGTGTTTCGCAGTGAAAGTAGCTAGATATCCATGAAGACATCAAAATTAAGCTTAATCTTCGCTAAATCGTGGTTATTTCACGAAAAATTCATGAAACGATGAAAATCAACGAATTAACGTGTTTCGCAGTGAAACTTGCTAGATATCAATGAAAACATCAAAATTAAGCTAAATCTCCGCTAAATCATGGTTATTTCACGAAACATACATGAAACGATGAAATTCCACGAAATAACGTGTTTCTCTGTGAAAGTAGCATGATATCTATGAAAACATCAAAATTAGGCAAAATCTCCGCTAAATCATGGTTATTTCACGAAACATTCATGAAACGATGAAATTCAACGAAATAACGTGTTTCGCAGTGAAAGTAGCTAGATATCCATGAATACATCAAAATCAAGCTAAATCTGCCCTAAATGATGGTTATTTCACGAAACATTCATGAAACGATGAAATTCAACGAAATAACGTGTTTCGCAGTGAAAGTAGCAGGATATGTATGAAAACATCAAAATTATGTTAAATCTCCGCTAAATAATGGTTATTTCACGAAACATTCATGAAACGATGAAATTCAACGAAATATCGTGTATCGCAGTGAAAGTAGCTTGATATCAACGAAAACATCAAAATTAAGCTAAATCTTTGCTAAGTCATGGTTATTTCACGAAACATTCAGGAAAGTATGAAATTCAACGAAATAACGTGTATCGCAGTGAAAGTAGCTAGATATCCAGGTTAACATAAAAATTAAGCTAAATCTGCGCTAGATCATGGTTATTTCGCGTAACATTCATGAAACGATGGAATTCATCAAAATATCGTGTTTCGCAGTGAAAGTAGCTTGATATCTGTGAAAACATCAAAATTAAGCTAAATCTTCGCTAAAACATGGTTATTTCACGAAACATTCATGAAACGGTGAAATTCAACGAAATAACGTGTTTCGCAGTGATAGTATCAAGATATCTATCAATGCATCAAAATTAAGTTAAATCTCCGCTAAATCATGGTTATTTCACGAAACTTTGATGAAACGATGAAATTCATCGAAATAACGTGTATCGCAGTGAAAGTAGCTAGATATCCATGAAAACATCAAAATTAAGCTAAATCTTCGCTAATTCATGGTTATTTCGCGAAACATTCATGAAACGATGGAATTCATCAAAATTACGTGTTTCGCAGTGAAAGTAGCTTGATATCTGTGAAAACATCAAAATTAAGCTAAATCTTCGCTAAAACATGGTTATTCCACGAAACATTCATGAAACGATGAAATTCATCGAAATAACGTGTATCGCAGTGAAAGTAGCTTGATATATTCGAAAACATCAAAATTAAGCTAAATCTCCGCTAAATCATGGTTATTACACGAAACGTTCATGAAACGATGAAATTCAACGAAATAGCGTGTTTCGCAGTGAAAGTAGCTAGATATCTATGAAAACATCAAAATTAAGCTAAATCTTCGCTAAATCATGGTTATTTCACGAAACATTCATGAAACGATGAAATTCAACGAAATAACGTGTTTCGCAGTGAAAGTAGCTTGATATCTATGAAACTATCAAAATTAAGCTAAATCTCCGCTAAATAATGGTTATTTCACGAAACATTCATGAAACGATGAAATTCAACGAAATAACGTGTTTCGCAGTGAAAGTAGCTATATATGCATGAAAACATCAAAATTAAGGTAAACCACCGCTAAATCATGGTTATTTAACAAAACATTCATGAAACGATGAAATCAACGAAATAACGTGTTTCGCAGTGAAAGTAGCTACATATCCATGAAAACATCAAAATAAAGCTATATCTCCGCTAAATCATGGTTATTTCACGAAACATTCATGAAAAGATGATATTCAACGAAATAACGTGTTTCGCAGTGAAAGTAGCTACATATCCATGAAAACATCAAAATTAAGCTAAATCTTCGCTAAATCATTATTATTTCACGAAACATTCATGGAACGATGAAATTCAACGAAATATAGTGTTTCGCAGTGAACGTAGTTAGATATCCATGAGAACGTCAAAATTAAGCTAAATATTCGCTAGATCATGGTTATTTTACGAAACCTTTATGAAACGATGAAATTCAACGGAATAACGTGTTTCGCAGTGAAAGTAGCTATATATCCATGAAAACATCAAATTTAAGCTAAATCTTCGCTAAATCATGGTTATATCACGAAACATTCATGAAAAGATGAAATTCAACGGAATAACGTGTTTCGCAGTGAAAGTAGCTTGATATCTATGCAACCATCAAAATTAAGCTAAATCTTCCCTAAATCATGGTTATTTCACAAAACATACATGAATCGATGAAATTCTACGAAAAAACGCGTACCGCAGTGAAAGTATCTAGATATCCATGAAAATATCAACATTAGGCTAAATCTTCGCCAAATCATGGTTATTTCACGAAACATTCATGAAACGATGAAATTCAACGAAACAACGTGTTTGGCAGTGAAAGTAGCTAGATATCCATGAAAACATCAAAATTAAGCTAAATCTCCGCTAAATCATGGTTATATCACGAAACATTCATGAAACGATGAAATTCAACGAAATAACGAGTTTCGCAGTGAACGTAGCTCGAAATCAATGAAAACATCAAAATTAAGCTAAATCTTCTCTAAATCATGGTAATTTCACGAAACATTCATGAAACGATGAAATTCAACGAAATAACGTGTTTCACTGTGAAAGTAGCTTGATATCTACGAAAACATCAAAATTAAGCTAAATCTTCGCTAAATCATCGTTATTTCACGAAACATTCATGAATCGATGAAATTCAACGAAATAATCATGTTTCGCAGTGAAACTTGCTAGATATCAATGAAAACATCAAAATTAAGCTAAATCTCCTCTAAATCATGGTTATTTCACGAAACATACATGAAACGATGAAATTCAACGAAATAACGTGTTTCTCTGTGAAAGTAGCATTATATCTATGAAAACATCAAAATTAGGCAAAATCTCCGCTAAATCATGGTTATTTCACGAAACATTCATGAAACGATGAAATTCAACGAAATAACGTGTTTCGCAGTGAAAGTAGCAGGATATGTATGAAAACATCAAAATTATGTTAAATCTCCGCTAAATCATGGTTATTTCACGAAACATTCATGAAACGATGAAATTCAACGAAATATCGTGTATCGCAGTGAAAGTAGCTTGATATCAACGAAAACATCAAAATTAAGCTAAATCTTTGCTAAGTCATGGTTATTTCACGAAACATTCAGGAAAGTATGAAATTCAACGAAATAACGTGTATCGCAGTGAAAGTAGCTAGATATCCAGGTTAACATAAAAATTAAGCTAAATCTGCGCTAGATCATGGTTATTTCGCGTAACATTCATGAAACGATGGAATTCATCAAAATATCGTGTTTCGCAGTGAAAGTAGCTTGATATCTGTGAAAACATCAAAATTAAGCTAAATCTTCGCTAAAACATGGTTATTTCACGAAACATTCATGAAACGGTGAAATTCAACGAAATAACGTGTTTCGCAGTGATAGTATCAAGATATCTATCAATGCATCAAAATTAAGTTAAATCTCCGCTAAATCATGGTTATTTCACGAAACTTTGATGAAACGATGAAATTCATCGAAATAACGTGTATCGCAGTGAAAGTAGCTAGATATCCATGAAAACATCAAAATTAAGCTAAATCTTCGCTAATTCATGGTTATTTCGCGAAACATTCATGAAACGATGGAATTCATCAAAATTACGTGTTTCGCAGTGAAAGTAGCTTGATATCTGTGAAAACATCAAAATTAAGCTAAATCTTCGCTAAAACATGGTTATTCCACGAAACATTCATGAAACGATGAAATTCATCGAAATAACGTGTATCGCAGTGAAAGTAGCTTGATATATTCGAAAACATCAAAATTAAGCTAAATCTCCGCTAAATCATGGTTATTACACGAAACGTTCATGAAACGATGAAATTCAACGAAATAGCGTGTTTCGCAATCAAAGTAGCTTGATATCTATGAAAGCATCAAAATTATGCTAAATCTTCGCTAAAACATGGTTATATCACGAAACATTCATTAAACGATGAAATTCAACGAAATAACGTGTTTCGCAGTGAAAGTAGATTGATATCTATGAAACCATCAAAATTAAGCTAAATCTCCGCTAAATAATGGTTATTTCACGAAACATTCGTGATACGATGAAATTCAACGAAATAACGTGTTTCGCAGTGAACGTAGTTAGATATCCATGAATACATCAAAATTAAGCTTAATCTTCGCTAAATCATGGTTATTTCACGAAACATTCATGAAACGATGAAATTCAACGAAATAACGTGTTACGCAGTGAAAGTAGCTCGATATCTATGAAACCATCAAAATTAAGCTAAATCTCCGCTAAATCATGGTTATTTCACGAAACATTCATGCAACGATGAAATTCAACTAAATAACGTGTTTCGTAGTGAACGTAAATAGATATCCATGAAAACATCAAAATTGAGCTTAATCTTCGCTTAATCATGATTATTTCAAGAAACATTCATGAAACGATGAAATTCAACGAAATAACGTGTTTCGCTGTGAAAGTAGCATGATATCTATGAAAACATCAAAATTAGGCTAAATCTCCGCTAAATCATGGTTATTTCCCGAAACATTCATGCAACGATGAAATTCAACGAAATAACGTGTTTCGCAGTGAACGTAGTTAGATATCCATGAAAACATCAAAATTAAGCTTAATCTTCGCTTAATCATGATTATTTCAAGAAACATTCATGAAACGATGAAATTCAACGAAATAACGTGTTTCGCTGTGAAAGTAGCATGATATCTATGAAAACTACAAAATTAGGCTAAATCTCCGCTAAATCATGGTTATTTCCCGAAACATTCATGAAACGATGAAATTCAACGAAATAACGTGTTTCGCAGTGAAAGTAGCTTGATATCTATGAGAACATCAAAATTAAGCTAAATCTTCGCTAAAACATGGTTATTTCACGAAACATTCAGGAAACGATGAAATTCAACGAAATTACGTGTTTCGCAGTGATAGTAGCAAGATATCTATGAAAGCTTCATTATTAAGTTAAATCTCTGCTAAATCATTGTTATTTCACGAAACTTTGATGAAAAGATGAAATTCATCGAAATAACGCGTATCGCAGTGAAAGTAGCTTGATATCTATGAATCCATCAAAATTAAGCTAAATCTCCGCTAAATAATGGTTATTTCACGAAACATTCGTGAAACGATGAAATTCAACGAAATAACGTGTTTCGCTGTGAAAGTAGCTTGATATCTACGAAAACATCAAAATTAAGCTAAATCTTCGCTAAATCATGGTTATTTCACGAAACATTCATGAATCGAGGAAATTCAACGAAATATCGTGTTTCGCAGGGAACGTAGTTAGATATCCATGAGAACATCAAAATTAAGCTAAATATTCGCTAAATCATGGTTATTTTACGAAACCTTAATAAAACGATGAAATTCAACGAAATAACGTGTTTCGCTGTGAAAGTAGCTATGTATCCATGAAAACATCAAAATTAAGCTAAATATTCGCTAAATCATGGTTATATCACGAAACAATCATGAAACGATGAAATTCAACGAAATAACGTGTTTCGCAGTGAAAGTAGCTTGATATCTATGAAACCATCAAAATTAAGCTAAATCTCCGCTAAATCATGGTTATTTCACGAAACATTCATGAAACGATGAAATTCAACGAAATAACGTATTCGCAGTGAACGTAGTTAGATATCCATGATAACATCAAAATTAAGCTTAATCTTCGCTTAATCATGGTTATTTCACGAAACATTCATGAAACGATGAAATTCAACGAAATAGCGTGTTTCGCAGTGAAAGTAGCTTGATATCTATGAAAACTTCAAAATTAAAGCTAAACCTTCGCTAAAACATGGTTGTTTCACGAAACATTCATGAAACGATGAAATTCAACGAAATGACGTGTTTCGCAGTGAAAGTAGCTTGATATCTATGAAAACATCAAAATTAAGCTAAATCTTCGCTAAAACATGGTTATTTCACGAAACATTCATGAAAGTATGAAATTCAACGAAATAACGTGTTTCGCAGTGAAAGTAGCTACATATCCATGAAATCATCAAAATTAAGCTAAATCTTCGCTAAATCATGGTTATTTCGCGAAACATTCATGAAGCGATGGAATTCATCGAAATAACGTGTTTCGCAGTGAAAGTAGCTACATATCCATGAAAACATCAAAATTAAGCTAAATCTTCGCTAAATCATTATTATTTCACGAAACATTCATGGAACGATGAAATTCAACGAAATATAGTGTTTCGCAGTGAACGTAGTTAGATATCCATGAGAACGTCAAAATTAAGCTAAATATTCGCTAGATCATGGTTATTTTACGAAACCTTTATGAAACGATGAAATTCAACGGAATAACGTGTTTCGCAGTGAAAGTAGCTATATATCCATGAAAACATCAAATTTAAGCTAAATCTTCGCTAAATCATGGTTATATCACGAAACATTCATGAAAAGATGAAATTCAACGGAATAACGTGTTTCGCAGTGAAAGTAGCTTGATATCTATGCAACCATCAAAATTAAGCTAAATCTTCCCTAAATCATGGTTATTTCACAAAACATACATGAATCGATGAAATTCTACGAAAAAACGCGTACCGCAGTGAAAGTATCTAGATATCCATGAAAATATCAACATTAGGCTAAATCTTCGCCAAATCATGGTTATTTCACGAAACATTCATGAAACGATGAAATTCAACGAAACAACGTGTTTGGCAGTGAAAGTAGCTAGATATCCATGAAAACATCAAAATTAAGCTAAATCTCCGCTAAATCATGGTTATATCACGAAACATTCATGAAACGATGAAATTCAACGAAATAACGAGTTTCGCAGTGAACGTAGCTCGAAATCAATGAAAACATCAAAATTAAGCTAAATCTTCTCTAAATCATGGTAATTTCACGAAACATTCATGAAACGATGAAATTCAACGAAATAACGTGTTTCACTGTGAAAGTAGCTTGATATCTACGAAAACATCAAAATTAAGCTAAATCTTCGCTAAATCATCGTTATTTCACGAAACATTCATGAAT
Organism: Tetragonula carbonaria; assembly: GCA_032399595.1. Classification (NCBI taxonomy): domain Eukaryota; kingdom Metazoa; phylum Arthropoda; class Insecta; order Hymenoptera; family Apidae; genus Tetragonula; species Tetragonula carbonaria. The sequence goes on along the minus strand of JAUCRC010000012.1, from coordinate 104,024 downwards.
CGATGAAATTCAACGAAATAACGTGTTTCGCAGTGAAAGTAGCTAGATATCCATGAAGACATCAAAATTAAGCTTAATCTTCGCTAAATCGTGGTTATTTCACGAAAAATTCATGAAACGATGAAAATCAACGAATTAACGTGTTTCGCAGTGAAACTTGCTAGATATCAATGAAAACATCAAAATTAAGCTAAATCTCCGCTAAATCATGGTTATTTCACGAAACATACATGAAACGATGAAATTCAACGAAATAACGTGTTTCTCTGTGAAAGTAGCATTATATCTATGAAAACATCAAAATTAGGCAAAATCTCCGCTAAATCATGGTTATTTCACGAAACATTCATGAAACGATGAAATTCAACGAAATAACGTGTTTCGCAGTGAAAGTAGCAGGATATGTATGAAAACATCAAAATTATGTTAAATCTCCGCTAAATAATGGTTATTTCACGAAACATTCATGAAACGATGAAATTCAACGAAATATCGTGTATCGCAGTGAAAGTAGCTTGATATCAACGAAAACATCAAAATTAAGCTAAATCTTTGCTAATTCATGGTTATTTCACGAAACATTCAGGAAAGTATGAAATTCAACGAAATAACGTGTATCGCAGTGAAAGTAGCTAGATATCCAGGTTAACATAAAAATTAAGCTAAATCTGCGCTAGATCATGGTTATTTCGCGTAACATTCATGAAACGATGGAATTCATCAAAATAACGTGTTTCGCAGTGAAAGTAGCTTGATATCTGTGAAAACATCAAAATTAAGCTAAATCTTCGCTAAAACATGGTTATTTCACGAAACATTCATGAAACGGTGAAATTCAACGAAATAACGTGTTTCGCAGTGATAGTATCAAGATATCTATCAATGCATCAAAATTAAGTTAAATCTCCGCTAAATCATGGTTATTTCACGAAACTTTGATGAAACGATGAAATTCATCGAAATAACGTGTATCGCAGTGAAAGTAGCTAGATATCCATGAAAACATCAAAATTAAGCTAAATCTTCGCTAATTCATGGTTATTTCGCGAAACATTCATGAAACGATGGAATTCATCAAAATTACGTGTTTCGCAGTGAAAGTAGCTTGATATCTGTGAAAACATCAAAATTAAACTAAATCTTCGCTAAAACATGGTTATTCCACGAAACATTCATGAAACGATGAAATTCATCGAAATAACGTGTATCGCAGTGAAAGTAGCTTGATATATTCGAAAACATCAAAATTAAGCTAAATCTCCGCTAAATCATGGTTATTACACGAAACGTTCATGAAACGATGAAATTCAACGAAATAGCGTGTTTCGCTGTTAAAGTAACAAGATATCTATGAAAACATCAAAATTAAGCTAAATCTTCGCTAAATCATGGTTATTTCGCAAAACATTCATGAATCGATGAAATTCAACGAAATAACGTGTTTCGCAGTGAAAGTAGATTGATATCTATGAAACTATCGAAATTAAGCTAAATCTCCGCTAAATAATGGTTATTTCACGAAACATTCATGAAACGATGAAATTCAACGAAATAACGTGTTTCGCAGTGAAAGTAGCTTGATATCTGTGAAAACATCAAAATTAAGCTAAATCTTCGCTAAAACATGGTTATTTCACGAAACATACATGAAACGATGAAATTCAACGAAATTACGTGTTTCGCAGTGGTAGTAGCAAGATATCTATGAAAGCTTCATTATTAAGTTAAATCTCTGCTAAATCATTGTTATTTCACGAAACTTTGATGAAAAGATGAAATTCATCGAAATAACGCGTATCGCAGTGAAAGTAGCTTGATATCTATGAATCCATCAAAATTAAGCTAAATCTCCGCTAAATAATGGTTATTTCACGAAACATTCGTGAAACGATGAAATTCAACGAAATAACGTGTTTCGCAGTGAACGCAGTTAGATATCCATGAATACATCAAAATTAAGCTTAATCTTCGCTAAATCATGGTTATTTCACGAAACATTTATGAATCGATGAAATTCAACGAAATAACGTGTTTCGCAGTGAAAGTAGCTTGATATCTACGAAAACATCAAAATTAAGCTGAATCTTCGCTAAATCATGGTTATTTCTCGAAACATTCATGAATCGATGAAATTCATCGAAATAACGTGTTCCGCAGTGAAAGTATCTAGATATCCATGAAAATAACAACATTAGGTTAAATCTTCCCCAAATAATGGTTATTTCACGAAACATTCATGAAACGATGAAATTCATCGAAATAACGTGTTTCGCAGTGAAAGTAGCTCGATATCTATGAAACCATCAAAATTAAGCTAAATCTCCGCTAAATCATGGTTATTTCACGAAACATTCATGCAACGATGAAATTCAACGAAATAACGTGTTTCGCAGTGAACGTAGTTAGATATCCATGAAAACATCAAAATTAGGTTAAATCTCCGCTAAATCATGGTTATTTCCCGAAACATTCATGAAACGATGAAATTCAACGAAATAACTTGTTTCATTGTGAGAGTAGCAAGATATCTATGAAAACATCAAAATTAAGCTAAATCTTCGCTAAATCATGGTTATTTCACGAAACGATCATGAATCGATGAAATTCAACGAAATAACGTGTTTCGCAGTGAAAGTAGATTGAAATCTATGAAACCATCAAAATTAAGCTAAATCTCCGCTAAATAATGGTTATTTCACGAAACATTCATGAAACGATGAAATTCAACGAAATAACGTGTTTCGCAGTGAACGTAGTTACATATCCATGAATACATCAAAATTAAGCTTAATCTTCGCTAAATCATGGTTATTTCACGAAACATTCACGAAACGATGAAATTCAACGAAATAACGTGTTTCGCAGTGAAAGTAGCTTGATATCTACGAAAACATCAAAATTAAGCTAAATCTTCGCTAAATCATGGTTATTTCACGAAACATTCAAGAATCGATGAAATTCAACGAAATAACGTGTTCCGCAGTGAAAGTATCTAGATATCCATGAAAATAACAACATTAGGTTAAATCTTCGCCAAATCATGGTTATTTCACGAAACATTCATGAAACGATGAAATTCATCGAAATAACTTGTTTCGCAGTGAAAGTAGCTCGATATCTATGAAAACATCAAAATTAGGCTAAATCTCCGCTAAATCATGGTTATTTCCGAAACATTCATGAAACGATGAAATTCAACGAAATAACTTGTTTCGCTGTGAAAGTAGGAAGATATCTATAAAAACATCAAAATTAAGATAAATCTCCGCTAAATCATGGTTATTTCACGAAACATTCATGAAACGATGAAATTAAACGTAATAACGTGTTTCGCAGTGAAAGTAGCTTGATATCTATGAAAACATTATAATTAAGCTAAATCTTCGCTAAAACATGGTTATTTCACGAAACATTCATGAAAAGATGAAATTCAACGAAATAACGCGTTTCGCAGTGAAAGTAGCTTGATATCTGTGAAAACATCAAAATTAAGCTAAATCTTCGCTAAAACATGGTTATTTCACGAAACATTCATGAAACGATGTAATTCAACGAAATAACGTGTTTCGCAGTGATAGTAGCAAGATATCAATGAAAGCTTCAAAATAAAGTTAAATCTCCGCTAAATCATGGTTATTTCACGAAACTTTGATGAAAGGATGAAATTCATCGAAATAACGCGTAACGCAGTGAAAGTAGCTTGATATCTACGAAAACATCAAAATTAAGCTAAATCTTCGCTAAAACATGATTATTTCACGAAACATTGATGAAACGATGAAATTCATCGAAATAACGTGTATCGCAGTGAAAGTAGCTTGATATCTATGAAAGCATCAAAATTAAGCTAAATCTTCGCTAAATCATGGTTATTTCACGAAACGATCATGAAACGATGAAATTCAACGAAATAACGTGTTTCGCAGTGAAAGTAGCTTGATATCTACGAAAACATCAAAATTAAGCTAAATCATCGCTAAATCATGGTTATTTCACGAAACATTCATGAATCGATGAAATTCAACGAAATAACGTGTTCCGCAGTGAAAGTATCTAGATATCCATGAAAATAACAACATTAGGTTAAATCTTCGCCAAATAATGGTTATTTCACGAAACATTCATGAAACGATGAAATTCAACGAAATAACTTGTTTCGCAGTGAAAGTAGCTCGATATCTATGAAAACATCAAAATTAGGCTAAATCTCCGCTAAATCATGGTTATTTCCGAAACATTCATGAAACGATGAAATTCAACGAAATAACTTGTTTCGCTGTGAAAGTAGGAAGATATCTATAAAAACATCAAAATTAAGATAAATCTCCGCTAAATCATGGTTATTTCACGAAACATTCATGAAACGATGAAATTAAACGTAATAACGTGTTTCGCAGTGAAAGTAGCTTGATATCTATGAAAACATTATAATTAAGCTAAATCTTCGCTAAAACATGGTTATTTCACGAAACATTCATGAAAAGATGAAATTCAACGAAATAACGCGTTTCGCAGTGAAAGTAGCTTGATATCTGTGAAAACATCAAAATTAAGCTAAATCTTCGCTAAAACATGGTTATTTCACGAAACATTCATGAAACGATGTAATTCAACGAAATAACGTGTTTCGCAGTGATAGTAGCAAGATATCAATGAAAGCTTCAAAATAAAGTTAAATCTCCGCTAAATCATGGTTATTTCACGAAACTTTGATGAAACGATGAAATTCATCGAAATAACGCGTATCGCAGTGAAAGAAGCTTGATATCTACGAAAACATCAAAATTAAGCTGAATCTTCGCTAAAACATGGTTATTTCACGAAACTTTGATGAAACGATGAAATTCATCGAAATGACGTGTATCGCAGTGAAAGTAGCTTGATATCTATGAAAGCATCAAAATTATGCTAAATCTTCGCTAAAACATGGTTATATCACGAAACATTCATGAAACGATGAAATTCAACGAAATAACGTGTTTCGCAGTGAAAGTAGCTAGATATCCATGAAAACATCAAAATTAAGCTAAATCTTCGCTAAATCATGGTTATTTCACGAAACATTCATGAAACGATGAAATTCAACGAAATAACGTGTTTCGCAGTGAAAGTAACAAGATATCTATGAAAGCATCAAAATTACGCTAAATCTTCGCTAAATCATGGTTATTTCACGAAACATTCATGAAACAATGAAATTCAACGAAATAACGTTTTTCGCAGTGAAAGTAGCTTGATATCTATGAAAACATCATAATTAATCTAAATCTTCGCTAAAACATGGTAATTTCACGAAACATTCATGAAACGATGTAATTCAACGAAATAACGTGTTTCGCAGTGAAACTAGCTAGATATTCAATAAAACATCAAAATTAAGCTAAATCTTCGCTAAATCATGGTTATTTCACGAAACATTCATGAAACGATGAAATTCATCGAAATAACGTGTTTCGCAGTGAAAGTAGCTTGATATCTATGAAAACATCAAAATTAAGCTAAATCTTCGCTAAATCATGGTTATTTCACGAAACATTCATGAAACGATGAAATTCATCGAAATAACGTGTTTCGCAGTGAAAGTAGCTTGATATCTATGAAAACATCAAAATTAAGCTAAATCTTCGCTAAATCATGGTTATTTCACGAAACATTCATGAAACGATGAAATTCATCGAAATAACGTGTTTCGCAGTGAAAGTAGCTTGATATCTATGAAAACATCAAAATTAAGCTAAATCTTCGCTAAATCATGGTTATTTCACGAAACATTCATGAAACGATGAAATTCAACGAAATAACGTGTTTCGCAGTGAAAGTAGCTAGATATCCATGAAAACATCAAAATTAAGCTAAATCTTCGCTAAATCATGGTTATTTCACGAAACATTCATGAAACGATGAAATTCAACGAAATAACGTGTTTCGCAGTGAAAGTAGCAGGATATCTATGAAAGCTTCAAAATTAAGCTAAATCTCCGCTAAATCATGGTTATTTCACGAAACATTCATGAACGATGAAATTCAACGAAATAACGTGTTTCGCAGTGAAAGTAGCTTGATATCTATGAAAACATCAAAATTAAGCTAAATCTCCGCTAAATCATGGTTATTTCACGAAACATTCATGAAACGATGAAATTCAACGAAATAACGTGTTTCGCAGTGAAAGTAGCTAGATATCCATGAAAACATCTAAATTAAGCTAAATCTCCGCTAATTCATGGTTATTACACGAAACATTCATGTAACGATGAAATTCAACGAAATAACGTGTTTCGCAATGATAGTAAATAGATATCCATGAAAACTTCAAAATGAAGCTAAATCTTCGCTAAATCATGGTTATTTCACGAAACATTCATGAAACGATGAAATTAAACGAAATAACGTGTTTCGCAGTGAAAGTAGCTTGATATCTATGAAAACATCATAATTAAGCTAAATCTTCGATAAAACATGGTTATTTCACGAAACATTCATGAAAAGATGAAATTCAACGAAATAACGCGTTTCGCAGTGAAAGTAGCTTGATATTTGTGAAAACATCAAAATTAAGCTAAATCTTCTCTAAAACATGGTTATTTCACGAAACATTCATGAACCGATGTAATTCAACGAAATAACGTGTTTCGCAGTGATAGTAGCAAGATATCAATGAAAGCTTCAAAATAAAGTTAAATCTCCGCTAAATCATGGTTATTTCACGAAACTTTGATGAAACGATGAAATTCATCGAAATAACGCGTAACGCAGTGAAAGTAGCTTGATATCTACGAAAACATCAAAATTAAGCTAAATCTTCGCTAAAACATGGTTATTTCACGAAACATTGATGAAACGATGAAATTCATCGAAATAACGTGTATCGCAGTGAAAGTAGCTTGATATCTATGAAAGCATCAAAATTAAGCTAAATCTTCGCTAAATCATGGTTATTTCACGAAACGATCATGAGTCGATGAAATTCAACGAAATAACGTGTTTCGCAGTGAAAGTAGATTGAAATCTATGAAACCATCAAAATTAAGCTAAATCTCCGCTAAATAATGGTTATTTCACGAAACATTCAAGAAACGATGAAATTCAACGAAATAACGTGTTTCGCAGTGAACGTAGTTAGATATCCATGAATACATCAAAATTAAGCTTAATCTTCGCTAAATCATGGTTATTTCACGAAACATTCATGAAACGATGAAATTCAACGAAATAACGTGTTTCGCAGTGAAAGTAGCTTGATATCTACGAAAACATCAAAATTAAGCTAAATCTCCGCTAAATCATGGTTATTTCACGAAACATTCATGAAACGATGAAAGTCAACGAAATAACGTGATTCGCAGTGAAAGTAGCTAGATATCCGTGAAAACATCAAAATTAAGATAAACCTCCGCTAAATCATGGTTATTTCACGAAACATTCATGAAACGATGATATTCAACGAAATAACGTTTTTCGCAGTGAATTTAGCAAGATATCTATGAAAACATAAAAATTAAGCTAAATCTACGCTAAATCATGGTTATTTCAAGAAACATTCATGAAACAATGAAATTCAACGAAATAACGTGTTTCGCAGTGAAAGTAGCTTGATATCTATGAATTCATCAAAATTAAGCTAAATCTTCGGTAAATCATGGTTATTTCACGAAACATTCATGAAACGAAGTAATTCAACGAAATAACGTGTTTCGCAGTGAAAGTAGCTAGATATCCATGAAAACATCTAAATTAAGCTAAATCTCCGCTAATTCATGGTTATTTCACGAAACATTCATGAAACGATGAAATTCAACGAAATAACGTGTTTCGCAGTGAAAGTAGCAGGATATCTATGAAAGCTTCAAAATTAAGCTAAATCTCCGCTAAATCATGGTTATTTCACGAAACATTCATGAACGATGAAATTCAACGAAATAACGTGTTTCGCAGTGAAAGTAGCTTGATATCTATGAAAACATCAAAATTAGGCTAAATCTCCGCTAAATCATGGTTATTTCCCGAAACATACATGCAACGATGAAATTCAACGAAATAACGTGTTTCGCAGTGAAAGTAGCTAGATATCCATGAAAACATCTAAATTAAGCTAAATCTCCGCTAATTCATGGTTATTTCACGAAACATTCATGCAACGATGAAATTCAACTAAATAACGTGTTTCGTAGTGAACGTAAATAGATATCCATGAAAACATCAAAATTGAGCTTAATCTTCGCTTAATCATGATTATTTCAAGAAACATTCATGAAACGATGAAATTCAACGAAATAACGTGTTTCGCTGTGAAAGTAGCATGATATCTATGAAATCATCAAAATTAGGCTAAATCTCCGCTAAATCATGGTTATTTCCCGAAACATTCATGAAACGATGAATTTCAACGAAATAACTTGTTTCGCTGTGAAAGTAACAAGATATCTATGAAAACATCAAAATTAAGCTAAATCTTCGCTAAATCATGGTTATTTCACAAAACATTCATGAATCGATGAAATTCAACGAAATAACGTGTTTCGCAGTGAAAGTAGATTGATATCTATGAAACCATCGAAATTAAGCTAAATCTCCGCTAAATAATGGTTATTTCACGAAACATTCATGAAACGATGAAATTCAACGAAATAACGTGTTTCGCAGTGAAAGTAGCTTGATATCTGTGAAAACATCAAAATTAAGCTAAATCTTCGCTAAAACATGGTTATTTCACGAAACATTCATGAAACGATGAAATTCAACGAAATTACGTGTTTCGCAGTGATAGTAGCAAGATATCTATGAAAGCTTCATTATTAAGTTAAATCTCTGCTAAATCATTGTTATTTCACGAAACTTTGATGAAACGATGAAATTCATCGATATAACGCGTATCGCAGTGAAAGTAGCTTGATATCTATGAATCCATCAAAACTAAGCTAAATCTCCGCTAAATAATGGTTATTTCACGAAACATTCGTGAAACGATGAAATTCAACGAAATAACGTGTTTCGCAGTGAACGCAGTTAGATATCCATGAATACATCAAAATTAAGCTTAATCTTCGCTAAATCATGGTTATTTCACGAAACATTCATGAATCGATGAAATTCAACGTAATAACGTGTTCCGCAGTGAAAGTATCTAGATATCCATGAAAATAACAACATTAGGTTAATTCTTCCCCAAATCATGGTTATTTCACGAAACATTCATGAAACTATGAAATTCATCGAAATAACGTGTTTCGCAGTGAAAGTAGCTCGATATCTATGAAACCATCAAAATTAGGCTAAATCTCCGCTAAATCATGGTTATTTCCGAAACATTCATGAAACGATGAAATTCAACGAAATAACTTGTTTCGCTGTGAAAGTAGGAAGATATCTATGAAAACATCAAAATTAAGATAAATCTCCGCTAAATCATGGTTATTTCACGAAACATTCATGAAACGATGAAATTAAACGAAATAACGTGTTTCGCAGTGAAAGTAGCTTGATATCTATGAAAACATTATAATTAAGCTAAATCTTCGCTAAAACATATTTATTTCACGAAACATTCATGAAAAGATGAAATTCAACGAAATAACGCGTTTCGCAGTGAAAGTAGCTTGATATCTGTGAAAACATCAAAATTAAGCTAAATCTTCGCTAAAACATGGTTATTTCACGAAACATTCATGAAACGATGTAATTCAACGAAATAACGTGTTTCGCAGTGATAGTAGCAAGATATCAATGAAAGCTTCAAAATAAAGTTAAATCTCCGCTAACTCATGGTTATTTCACGAAACTTTGATGAAACGATGAAATTCATCGAAATAACGTGTTTCGCAGTGAACGTAGTTAGATATCCATGAATACATCAAAATTAAGCTTAATCTTCGCTAAATCATGGTTATTTCACGAAACATTCATGAAACGATGAAATTCAACGAAATAACGTGTTTCGCAGTGAAAGTAGCTTGATATCTACGAAAACATCAAAATTAAGCTAAATCTTCGCTAAATCATGGTTATTTCACGAAACGATCATGAATCGATGAAATTCAACGAAATAACGTGTTTCGCAGTGAAAGTAGATAGAAATCTATGAAACCATCAAAATTAAGCTAAATCTCCGCTAAATAATGGTTATTTCACGAAACATTCAAGAAACGATGAAATTCAACGAAATAACGTGTTTCGCAGTGAACGTAGTTAGATATCCATGAATACATCAAAATTAAGCTTAATCTTCGCTAAATCATGGTTATTTCACGAAACATTCATGAAACGATGAAATTCAACGAAATAACGTGTTTCGCAGTGAAAGTAGCTTGATATCTACGAAAACATCAAAATTAAGCTAAATCTTCGCTAAATCATGGTTATTTCACGAAACATTCATGAATCGATGAAATTCAACGAAATAACGTGTTCCGCAGTGAAAGTATCTAGATATCCATGAAAATAACAACATTAGGTTAAATCTTCGCCAAATAATGGTTATTTCACGAAACATTCATGAAACGATGAAATTCAACGAAATAACTTGTTTCGCAGTGAAAGTAGCTCGATATCTATGAAAACATCAAAATTAGGCTAAATCTCCGCTAAATCATGGTTATTTCCGAAACATTCATGAAACGATGAAATTCAACGAAATAACTTGTTTCGCTGTGAAAGTAGGAAGATATCTATGAAAACATCAAAATTAAGATAAATCTCCGCTAAATCATGGTTATTTCACGAAACATTCATGAAACGATGAAATTAAACGAAATAACGTGTTTCGCAGGGAAAGTAGCTTGATATCTATGAAAACATTATAATTAAGCTAAATCTTCGCTAAAACATGGTTATTTCACGAAACATTCATGAAAAGATGAAATTCAACGAAATAACGCGTTTCGCAGTGAAAGTAGCTTGATATCTACGAAAACATTAAAATTAAGCTAAATCTTCGCTAAAACATGATTATTTCACGAAACTTTGATGAAACGATGAAATTCATCGAAATAACGTGTATCGCAGTGAAAGTAGCTTGATATCTATGAAAGCATCAAAATTATGCTAAATCTTCGCTAAAACATGGTTATATCACGAAACATTCATGAAACGATGAAAGTCAACGAAATAACGTGATTAGCAGTGAAAGTAGCTAGATATCCGTGAAAACATCAAAATTAAGCTAAACCTCCGCTAAATCATGGTTATTTCACGAAACATTCATGAAACGATGATATTCAACGAAATAACGTGTTTCGCAGTGAAAGTAGCAAGATATCTATGAAAACATAAAAATTAAGCTAGATCTACGCTAAATCATGGTTATTTCAAGAAACATTCATAAAACAATGAAATTCAACGAAATAACGTGTTTCGCAGTGAAAGTAGCTTGATATCTATGAAATCATCAAAATTAAGCTAAATCTTCGGTAAATCATGGTTATTTCACGAAACATTCATGAAACGAAGTAATTCAACGAAATAACGTGTTTCGCAGTGAAAGTAGCTAGATATCTGTGAAAACATCAAAATTAAGCTAAATCTTCGCTAAAACATGGTTATTTCACGAAACATTCATGAAACGATGAAATTCAACGAAATAACGTGTTTCGCAGTGAAAGTAGCTAGATATCCTTGAAAACATCAAAATTAAGCTGAACCTCCGCTAAATCATGGTTATTTCACGAAACATTCATGAAACGATGATATTCAACGAAATAACGTGTTTCGCAGTGAAAGTAGCTAGATATCCATGAAAACATCTAAATTAAGCTAAATCTTCGCTAATTCATGGTTATTTCACGAAACATTCATGAAACGATGAAATTCAACGAAATAACGTGTTTCGCAGTGAAAGTAGCTAGATATCCATGAATACATCAAAATTAAGCTAAATCTTCGCTAAATCATGGTTATTTCACGAAACATTCATGAAACGATGAAATTCAACGAAATAACGTGTTTCGCAGTGAAAGTAGCTTGATATCTATGAAAACATCAAAATTAAGCTAAATCTTCGCTAAATCATGGTTATTTCACGAAACATTCATGAATCGATGAAATTCAACGAAATAACGTGTTCCGCAGTGAAAGTATCTAGATATCCATGAAAATAACAACATTAGGTTAAATCTTCGCCAAATAATGGTTATTTCACGAAACATTCATGAAACGATGAAATTCATCGAAATAACTTGTTTCGCAGTGAAAGTAGCTCGATATCTATGAAAACATCAAAATTAGGCTAAATCTCCGCTAAATCATGGTTATTTCCGAAACATTCATGAAACGATGAAATTCAACGAAATAACTTGTTTCGCTGTGAAAGTAGGAAGATATCTATGAAAACATCAAAATTAAGATAAATCTCCGCTAAATCATGGTTATTTCACGAAACATTCATGAAACGATGAAATTAAACGAAATAACGTGTTTCGCAGGGAAAGTAGCTTGATATCTATGAAAACATTATAATTAAGCTAAATCTTCGCTAAAACATGGTTATTTCACGAAACATTCATGAAAAGATGAAATTCAACGAAATAACGCGTTTCGCAGTGAAAGTAGCTTGATATCTACGAAAACATTAAAATTAAGCTAAATCTTCGCTAAAACATGATTATTTCACGAAACTTTGATGAAACGATGAAATTCATCGAAATAACGTGTATCGCAGTGAAAGTAGCTTGATATCTATGAAAGCATCAAAATTATGCTAAATCTTCGCTAAAACATGGTTATATCACGAAACATTCATGAAACGATGAAAGTCAACGAAATAACGTGATTAGCAGTGAAAGTAGCTAGATATCCGTGAAAACATCAAAATTAAGCTAAACCTCCGCTAAATCATGGTTATTTCACGAAACATTCATGAAACGATGATATTCAACGAACTAACGTGTTTCGCAGTGAAAGTAGCAAGATATCTATGAAAACATAAAAATTAAGCTAGATCTACGCTAAATCATGGTTATTTCAAGAAACATTCATAAAACAATGAAATTCAACGAAATAACGTGTTTCGCAGTGAAAGTAGCTTGATATCTATGAAATCATCAAAATTAAGCTAAATCTTCGGTAAATCATGGTTATTTCACGAAACATTCATGAAACGAAGTAATTCAACGAAATAACGTGTTTCGCAGTGAAAGTAGCTAGATATCTGTGAAAACATCAAAATTAAGCTAAATCTTCGCTAAAACATGGTTATTTCACGAAACATTCATGAAACGATGAAATTCAACGAAATAACGTGTTTCGCAGTGAAAGTAGCTAGATATCCTTGAAAACATCAAAATTAAGCTGAACCTCCGCTAAATCATGGTTATTTCAAGAAACATTCATGAAACGATGATATTCAACGAAATAACGTGTTTCGCAGTGAAAGTAGCTAGATATCCATGAAAACATCTAAATTAAGTTAAATCTCCGCTAATTCATGGTTATTTCACGAAACATTCATGAAACGATGAAATTCAACGAAATAACGTGTTTCGCAGTGAAAGTAGCAGGATATCTATGAAAGCTTCAAAATTAAGCTAAATCTCCGCTAAATCATGGTTATTTCACGAAACATTCATGAACGATGAAATTCAACGAAATAACGTGTTTCGCAGTGAAAGTAGCTTGATATCTATGAAAACATCAAAATTAGGCTAAATCTCCGCTAAATCATGGTTATTTCCCGAAACATTCATGCAACGATGAAATTCAACGAAATAACGTGTTTCGCAGTGAAAGTAGCTAGATATCCATGAAAACATCTAAATTAAGCTAAATCTCCGCTAATTCATGGTTATTTCACGAAACATTCATGCAACGATGAAATTCAACTAAATAACGTGTTTCGTAGTGAACGTAAATAGATATCCATGAAAACATCAAAATTGAGCTTAATCTTCGCTTAATCATGATTATTTCAAGAAACATTCATGAAACGATGAAATTCAACGAAATAACGTGTTTCGCTGTGAAAGTAGCATGATATCTATGAAATCATCAAAATTAGGCTAAATCTCCGCTAAATCATGGTTATTTCCCGAAACATTCATGAAACGATGAAATTCAACGAAATAACTTGTTTCGCTGTGAAAGTAACAAGATATCTATGAAAACATCAAAATTAAGCAAAATCTTCGCTAAATCATGGTTATTTCACAAAACATTCATGCAACGATGAAATTCAACGAAATAACGTGTTTCGCAGTGAACGTAGTCAGATATCCATGAAAACATCAAAATTAAGCTTAATCTTCGCTAAATCATGGTTATTTCACGAAACATTTATGAAACGATGAAATTCAACGAAATAACGTGTTTCGCAGTGAAAGTAGATTGAAATCTATGAAACCATCAAAATTAAGCTAAATCTCCGCTAAATAATGGTTATTTCACGAAACATTCTAGAAACGATGAAATTCAACGAAATAACGTGTTTCGCAGTGAACGTAGTTAGATATCCAGGAATACATCAAAATTAAGCTTAATCTTCGCTAAATCATGGTTATTTCACGAAACATTCATGAAACGATGAAATTCAACGAAATAACGTGTTTCGCAGTGAAAGTAGCTTGATATCTACGAAAACATCAAAATTAAGCTAAATCTTCGCTAAATCATGGTTATTTCACGAAACATTCAAGAAACGATGAAATTCAACGAAATAACGTGTTCCGCAGTGAAAGTATGTAGATATCCATGAAAATAACAACATTAGGTTAAATCTTCGCCAAATAATGGTTATTTCACGAAACATTCATGAAACGATTAAATTCAACGAAATAACTTGTTTCGCAGTGAAAGTAGCTCGATATCTATGAAAACATCAAAATTAGGCTAAATCTCCGCTAAATCATGGTTATTTCCGAAACATTCATGAAACGATGAAATTCAACGAAATAACTTGTTTCGCTGTGAAAGTAGGAAGATATCTATGAAAACATCAAAATTAAGATAAATCTTCGCTAAAACATGGTTATTTCACGAAACATTCATGAAACGATGAAATTCAACGAAATTACGTGTTTCGCAGTGATAGTAGCAAGATATCTATGAAAGCTTCTTTATTAAGTTAAATCTCTGCTAAATCATTGTTATTTCACGAAACTTTGATGAAACGATGAAATTCATCGATATAACGCGTATCGCAGTGAAAGTAGCTTGATATCTATGAATCCATCAAAATTAAGCTAAATCTCCGCTAAATAATGGTTATTTCACGAAACATTCGTGAAACGATGAAATTCAACGAAATAACGTGTTTCGCAGTGAACGCAGTTAGATATCCATGAATACATCAAAATTAAGCTTAATCTTCGCTAAATCATGGTTATTTCACGAAACATTCATGAATCGATGAAATTCAACGAAATAACGTGTTCCGCAGTGAAAGTATCTAGATATCCATGAAAATAACAACATTAGGTTAAATCTTCCCCAAATCATGGTTATTTCACGAAACATTCATGAAACTATGAAATTCATCGAAATAACGTGTTTCGCAGTGAAAGTAGCTCGATATCTATGAAACCATCAAAATTAAGCTAAATCTCCGCTAAATCATGGTTATTTCACGAAACATTCATGCAACGATGAAATTCAACGAAATAACGTGTTTCGCAGTGAACGTAGTTAGATATCCATGAAAACATCAAAATTAAGCTTAATCTTCGCTAAATCATGGTTATTTCACGAAACATTTATGAAACGATGAAATTCAACGAAATAACGTGTTTCGCAGTGAAAGTAGCTTGATATCTACGAACACATCAAAATTAAGCTGAATCTTCGCTAAATCATGATTATTTCACGAAACATTCATGAATCGATGAAATTCAACGAAATAACGTGTTCCGCAGTGAAAGTATCTAGATATCCATGAAAATAACAACATTAGGTTAAATCTTCCCCAAATCATGGTTATTTCACGAAACATTCATGAAACTATGAAATTCATCGAAATAACGTGTTTCGCAGTGAAAGTAGCTCGATATCTATGAAACCATCAAAATTAAGCTAAATCTCCGCTAAATCATGGTTATTTCACGAAACATTCATGCAACGATGAAATTCAACGAAATAACGTGTTTCGCAGTGAAAGTAGTTAGATATCCATGAAAACATCAAAATTAAGCTTAATCTTCGCTAAATCATGGTTATTTCACGAAACATTCATGAAACGATGAAATTCAACGAAATAACTTGTTTCGCAGTGAAAGTAGCTCGATATCTATGAAAACATCAAAATTAGGCTAAATCTCCGCTAAATCATGGTTATTTCCGAAACATTCATGAAACGATGAAATTCAACGAAATAACTTGTTTCGCTGTGAAAGTAGGAAGATATCTATGAAAACATCAAAATTAAGATAAATCTTCGCTAAAACATGGTTATTTCACGAAACATTCATGAAACGATGAAATTCAACGAAATTACGTGTTTCGCAGTGATAGTAGCAAGATATCTATGAAAGCTTCTTTATTAAGTTAAATCTCTGCTAAATCATTGTTATTTCACGAAACTTTGATGAAACGATGAAATTCATCGATATAACGCGTATCGCAGTGAAAGTAGCTTGATATCTATGAATCCATCAAAATTAAGCTAAATCTCCGCTAAATAATGGTTATTTCACGAAACATTCGTGAAACGATGAAATTCAACGAAATAACGTGTTTCGCAGTGAACGCAGTTAGATATCCATGAATACATCAAAATTAAGCTTAATCTTCGCTAAATCATGGTTATTTCACGAAACATTTATGAAACGATGAAATTCAACGTAATAACGTGTTTCGCAGTGAAAGTAGCTTGATATCTACGAAAACATCAAAATTAAGCTGAATCTTCGCTAAATCATGGTTATTTCACGAAACATTCATGAATCGATGAAATTCAACGAAATAACGTGTTCCGCAGTGAAAGTATCTAGATATCCATGAAAATAACAACATTAGGTTAAATCTTCCCCAAATCATGGTTATTTCACGAAACATTCATGAAACTATGAAATTCATCGAAATAACGTGTTTCGCAGTGAAAGTAGCTCGATATCTATGAAACCATCAAAATTAAGCTAAATCTCCGCTAAATCATGGTTATTTCACGAAACATTCATGCAACGATGAAATTCAACGAAATAACGTGTTTCGCAGTGAACGTAGTTAGATATCCATGAAAACATCAAAATTAAGCTTAATCTTCGCTAAATCATGGTTATTTCACGAAACATTTATGAAACGATGAAATTCAACGAAATAACGTGTTTCGCAGTGAAAGTAGCTTGATATCTACGAACACATCAAAATTAAGCTGAATCTTCGCTAAATCATGATTATTTCACGAAACATTCATGAATCGATGAAATTCAACGAAATAACGTGTTCCGCAGTGAAAGTATCTAGATATCCATGAAAATAACAACATTAGGTTAAATCTTCCCCAAATCATGGTTATTTCACGAAACATTCATGAAACTATGAAATTCATCGAAATAACGTGTTTCGCAGTGAAAGTAGCTCGATATCTATGAAACCATCAAAATTAAGCTAAATCTCCGCTAAATCATGGTTATTTCACGAAACATTCATGCAACGATGAAATTCAACGAAATAACGTGTTTCGCAGTGAACGTAGTTAGATATCCATGAAAACATCAAAATTAAGCTTAATCTTCGCTAAATCATGGTTATTTCACGAAACATTTATGAAACGATGAAATTCAACGAAATAACGTGTTTCGCAGTGAAAGTAGCTTGATATCTACGAACACATCAAAATTAAGCTGAATCTTCGCTAAATCATGATTATTTCACGAAACATTCATGAATCGATGAAATTCAACGAAATAACGTGTTCCGCAGTGAAAGTATCTAGATATCCATGAAAATAACAACATTAGGTTAAATCTTCCCCAAATCATGGTTATTTCACGAAACATTCATGAAACTATGAAATTCATCGAAATAACGTGTTTCGCAGTGAAAGTAGCTCGATATCTATGAAACCATCAAAATTAAGCTAAATCTCCGCTAAATCATGGTTATTTCACGAAACATTCATGCAACGATGAAATTCAACGAAATAACGTGTTTCGCAGTGAACGTAGTTAGATATCCATGAAAACATCAAAATTAAGCTTAATCTTCGCTAAATCATGATTATTTCAAGAAACATTCATGAAACGATGAAATTCAACGAAATAACGTGTTTCGCAGTGAAAGTAGCTTGATATCTACGAAAACATCAAAATTAAGCTAAATCTTCGCTAAATCATGGTTATTTCACGATACATTCATGAATCGATGAAATTCAACGAAATAACGTGTTCCGCAGTGAAAGTATCTAGATATCCATGAAAATAACAACATTAGGTTAAATCTTCGCCAAATCATGGTTATTTCACGAAACATTCATGAAACGATGAAATTCAACGAAATAACTTGTTTCGCAGTGAAAGTAGCTCGATATCTATGAAAACATCAAAATTAGGCTAAATCTCCGCTAAATCATGGTTATTTCCGAAACATTCATGAAACGATGAAATTCAACGAAATAACTTGTTTCGCTGTGAAAGTAGGAAGATATCTATGAAAACATCAAAATTAAGATAAATCTCCGCTAAATCATGGTTATTTCACGAAACATTCATGAAACGATGAAATTAAACGAAATAACGTGTTTCGCAGTGAAAGTAGCTTGATATCTATGAAAACATTATAATTAAGCTAAATCTTCGCTAAAACATGGTTATATCACGAAACATTCATGAAACGATGAAAGTCAACGAAATAACGTGATTCGCAGTGAAAGTAGCTAGATATCCGTGAAAACATCAAAATTAAGCTAAACCTCCGTTAAATCATGGTTATTTCACGAAACATTCATGAAACGATGATATTCAACGAAATAACGTGTTTCGCAGTGAAAGTAGCAAGATATCTATGAAAACATAAAAATTAAGCTAAATCTACGCTAAATCATGGTTATTTAAAGAAACATTCATGAAACAATGAAATTCAACGAAATAACGTGTTTCGCAGTGAAAGTAGCTTGATATCTATGAAATCATCAAAATTAAGCTAAATCTTCGGTAAATCATGGTTATTTCACGAAACATTCATGAAACGAAGTAATTCAACGAAATAACGTGATTCGCAGTGAAAGTAGCTAGATATCGGTGAAATCATCAAAATTAAGCTAAATCTTCGCTAAAACATGGTTATTTCACGAAACATTCATGAAACGATGAAATTCAACGAAATAACGTGTTTCGCAGTGAAAGTAGCTAGATATCCTTGAAAACATCAAAATTAAGCTAAACCTTCGCTAAATCATGGTTATTCCACGAAACATTCGTGAAACGATGATATTCAACGAAATAACGTGTTTCGCAGTGAAAGTAGCTACATATCCATGAAAACATCTAAATTAAGCTAAATCTCCGCTAATTCATGGTTATTACACGAAACATTCATGAAACGACGAAATTCAACGAAATAACGTGTTTCGCAGTGAAAGTAGCAGGATATCTATGAAAGCTTCAAAATTAAGCTAAATCTCCGCTAAATCATGGTTATTTCACGAAACATTCATGAACGATGAAATTCAACGAAATAACTTTTTTCGCAGTGAAAGAAGCTTGATATCTATTGAACCATCAAAATTAATCTAAATCTTCGCCAAAAATCATGGTTATTTCACGAAACATTCATGAAACGATGAAATTCAACGAAATAATGTGTTTCGCAGAGAAAGAAGCTTGATATCTATTAAACCATCAAAATTAAGCTAAATCTTCGCCAAAAATCATGGTTATTTCTCGAAACATTCATGAAACGATGAAATCAACGAAATAACGTATTTCGCAGTGAACGCAGTTAGATATCCATGAAAACATCAAAATTAAGCTTAATCTTCGCATAAACATGGTTATTTCACGAAACATTCATGAAACGATAAAATTCAACGAAATAACGTGTTTCGCAATGAAAGTAGCTTGATATATACGAAAACATCAAAATTAATATTAATCTTCGCTAAATCATGGTTATTTCACGAAACATTCATGAATCGATGAAATTCACCGAAATAACGTGTTTCGCAGAGAAAGAAGCTAGATATCCATGAATACATCATAATTAAGCTAAATCTTCGCTAAATCATGGGTATTTCACGAAACATTTATGAAACGATGAAATTCAACGAAATAACGTGTTTTGCAGTGAAAGAGGCTAGATATCCATGAAAACATCAAAATAAAGCTAAATCTTCGCCAAATCATGGTTATTTCACGAAACAATCATGAAACGCCGAAATTCAACGAAATAACGTGTGTCGCAGTGAAAGTAGCTAGATATCCATGAAAACATCAAAAAAAGCTAAATCTTCGCCAAATCATGGTTATTTCACGAAACATTCATGAAACGATGAAATTCAGCGAAATAACGTGTTTCGCTGTCAAAGTAGCAGGATACCTATGAAAACATCAAAATTAAGCTAAATCTCCGCTAAATCATGGTTATTTCACGAAACATTCATGAAACGATGAAATTCAACGAAATAACGTGTTTCGCAGTGAAAGTAGCTTGATATCTGTGAAAACATCAAAATTAAGCTAAATCTTCGCTAAATCATGGTTATTTCACGAAACATTCATGAAACGATGAAATTAATCGAAATAACGTGTTTCGCAGTGAAAGTAGCTTGATATCTACGAAAACATCAAAATTAAGCTAAATCTTCGCTAAATCATGGTTATTTCACGAAACATTCATGAAACGATGAAATTCAACGAAATAACGTGTTTCGCAGTGAAAGTATCTAGATATCCATGAAAATAACAACATTAGGTTAAATCTTCGCCAAATCATGGTTATTTCACGAAACATTCATGAAACGATGAAATTCATCGAAATAACGTGTTTCGCAGTGAAAGTAGCTCGATATCTATGAAAACATCAAAATTAGGCTAAATCTCCGCTAAATCATGGTTATTTCCGAAACATTCATGAAACGATGAAATTCAACGAAATAACTTGTTTCGCTGTGAAAGTAGGAAGATATCTATGAAAACATCAAAATTATGATAAATCTCCGCTAAATCATGGTTATTTCACGAAACATTCATGAAACGATGAAATTAAACGAAATAACGTGTTTCGCAGTGAAAGTAGCTTGATATCTGTGAAAACATTATAATTAAGCTAAATCTTCGCTAAAACATGGTTATATCACGAAACATTCATGAAACGATGAAAGTCAACGAAATAACGTGATTCGCAGTGAAAGTAGCTAGATATCCGTGAAAACATCAAAATTAAGCTAAACCTCCGTTAAATCATGGTTATTTCACGAAACATTCATGAAACGATGATATTCAACGAAATAACGTGTTTCGCAGTGAAAGTAGCAAGATATCTATGAAAACATAAAAATTAAGCTAAATCTACGCTAAATCATGGTTATTTAAAGAAACATTCATGAAACAATGAAATTCAACGAAATAACGTGTTTCGCAGTGAAAGTAGCTTGATATCTATGAAATCATCAAAATTAAGCTAAATCTTCGGTAAATCATGGTTATTTCACGAAACATTCATGAAACGAAGTAATTCAACGAAATAACGTGATTCGCAGTGAAAGTAGCTAGATATCGGTGAAATCATCAAAATTAAGCTAAATCTTCGCTAAAACATGGTTATTTCACGAAACATTCATGAAACGATGAAATTCAACGAAATAACGTGTTTCGCAGTGAAAGTAGCTAGATATCCTTGAAAACATCAAAATTAAGCTAAACCTTCGCTAAATCATGGTTATTCCACGAAACATTCGTGAAACGATGATATTCAACGAAATAACGTGTTTCGCAGTGAAAGTAGCTACATATCCATGAAAACATCTAAATTAAGCTAAATCTCCGCTAATTCATGGTTATTACACGAAACATTCATGAAACGACGAAATTCAACGAAATAACGTGTTTCGCAGTGAAAGTAGCAGGATATCTATGAAAGCTTCAAAATTAAGCTAAATCTCCGCTAAATCATGGTTATTTCACGAAACATTCATGAACGATGAAATTCAACGAAATAACTTTTTTCGCAGTGAAAGAAGCTTGATATCTATTGAACCATCAAAATTAATCTAAATCTTCGCCAAAAATCATGGTTATTTCACGAAACATTCATGAAACGATGAAATTCAACGAAATAATGTGTTTCGCAGAGAAAGAAGCTTGATATCTATTAAACCATCAAAATTAAGCTAAATCTTCGCCAAAAATCATGGTTATTTCTCGAAACATTCATGAAACGATGAAATCAACGAAATAACGTATTTCGCAGTGAACGCAGTTAGATATCCATGAAAACATCAAAATTAAGCTTAATCTTCGCATAAACATGGTTATTTCACGAAACATTCATGAAACGATAAAATTCAACGAAATAACGTGTTTCGCAATGAAAGTAGCTTGATATATACGAAAACATCAAAATTAATATTAATCTTCGCTAAATCATGGTTATTTCACGAAACATTCATGAATCGATGAAATTCACCGAAATAACGTGTTTCGCAGAGAAAGAAGCTAGATATCCATGAATACATCATAATTAAGCTAAATCTTCGCTAAATCATGGGTATTTCACGAAACATTTATGAAACGATGAAATTCAACGAAATAACGTGTTTTGCAGTGAAAGAGGCTAGATATCCATGAAAACATCAAAATAAAGCTAAATCTTCGCCAAATCATGGTTATTTCACGAAACATTCATGAAACGACGAAATTCAACGAAATAACGTGTTTCGCAGTGAAAGTAGCTAGATATCCATGAAAACATCAAAAAAAGCTAAATCTTCGCCAAATCATGGTTATTTCACGAAACATTCATGAAACGATGAAATTCAGCGAAATAACGTGTTTCGCTGTCAAAGTAGCAGGATACCTATGAAAACATAAAAATTAAGCTAAATCTCCGCTAAATCATGGTTATTTCACGAAACATTCATGATACGATGAAATTCAACGAAATAACGTGTTTCGCAGTGAAAGTAGCTTGATATCTGTGAAAACATCAAAATTAAGCTAAATCTTCGCTAAATCATGTTTATTTCACGAAACATTCATGAAACGATGAAATTAATCGAAATAACTTGTTTCGCAGTGAAAGTAGCTTGAAATCTGTGAAAACATCAAAATTAAGCTAAATCTTCGCTAAAACATGGTTATTTCACGAAACTTTCACGATACGATGAAATTCAACTAAATAACGTGTTTCGCAGTGAAAGTAGCTAGATATCCATGAAAACAACAAAATTAAGCTAAATCTTCGCCAAATCATGGTTATTTCACGAAACATTCATGAAACGATGAAATCCCACGAAATAACGTGTTTCGCAGTGAAAGTAGTTAGATATCCATGATATCATGAAAATTAAGCTTATTCTTCGCTAAATCATGTTTATTTCACGAAACAATCGTGAAACGATGTAATTCAACGAAATTTCGGGTTTTGCAATGAAAGTAGCTAGATATCCATGAAAACATCAAAATTAGGTTAAATCTTCGCTAAATCATGGTTATTTCACGAAACATTCATGAAACGATGAAATTCAACGAAATAACGTATTTCGCAGTGAAAGTAGTTAGATATCCATGAAAACATGATAATTAAGCTTATTCTTCCCTAAATCATGGTTATTTCACGAAACAATCATGAAACGATGAAATTCAACGAAATAACGTGTTTCGCAGTGCAAGAAGCTTGATATCTATTGAACCATCAAAATTAATCTAAATCTTCGCCAAAAATCATGGTTATTTCACGAAACATTCATGAAACCATGAAAGTCAACGAAATAACGTGTTTCGCAGTGAAAGTAGCTTGATATCTACGAAAACATCAAAATTAAGCTCAATCTTCGCTAAATCATCTTTATTTCGCGAAAAATTCATGAAACGATGAAATTCAACGAAATAACGTGTTTCGCAGTGAAAGTATCTAGATATCCATGAAAACATCAACATTAGGCAAAATCTTCGCCAAATCATGGTTATTTCACGAAATATTCATTAAACGATGAAATTGAACGAAATAACGTTTTTCGCAGTGAAAGAAGGTTAATATCTATGAAAACATCAACATTAAGCTAAATATTCGCTAAATCATGGTTATTTTAAGAAACATTAATGAAACGATGAAATTCAACGAAATAACGTGTTTCGCAGTGAAAGCAGCTAGATATCCATGAAAACATCAAAATTAAGCTAAATCTTCGCCAAATCATGGTTATTTCACGAAACATTCATGAAACGATGAAATTCAGCGAAATAACGTGTTTCGCTGTGAAAGTAGCAAGATATCTATGAAAACATCAAAATAAGCTAAATCTCAGCTAAATCATTGTTATTTCACGAAACATACATGAATCGATGAAATTCAACGAAATAACGTGTTTCGCAGTGAAAGCAGCTTGATATCTATGAAAACATCAAAATTAAGCTAAATCTTCGCCAAATCATGGTTATTTCACGAAACATTCATGAAACGATGAAATTCATCGAAATAACTTGTTTCGCAGTGAAAGTAGCTTGATATCTGTGAAAACATCACAATTAAGCTAAATCTTCGCTAAAACATGGTTATTTCACGAAACTTTCACGAAACGATGAAATTCAACTAAATAACGTGTTTCGCAGTGAAACGAGCTAGATATCCATGAATTCATCGTAATTAAGCTAAATCTTCGCTAAATCATGGGTATTTTACGAAACATTAATGAAACGATGAAATTCAACGAAATAACGTGTTTCGCAGTGAAAGTAGTTAGATATCCATGAAAACATGAAAATTAAGCTTATGCTTCGCTAAATCATGGTTATTTCACGAAACAATCATGAAACGATGTAATTCAACGAAATAACGTGTTTCGCAGTGAAAGAAGCTTGATATCTATTGAACCATCAAAATTAATCTAAATCTTCGCCAAAAATCATGGTAATTTCACGAAACATTCATGAAACGATGAAATTCAACGAAATAACGTGTTTCGCAGTGAAAGTAGCTTGATAACTACGAAAAATTCAAAATTAAGCTCAATCTTCGCTAAAACTTGGTTATTTCACGAAACATTCATGATACGATGAAATTCAACGAAGTAAAGTGTTTCGCAGAGAAAGTTGCTAGATATCCATGAAAACATCAAAATTAAGCTTAATCTTCGCTATATCATCTTTATTTCGCGAAAAATTCATGAAACGATGAAATTCAACGAAATAACGTGTTTCGCAGTGAAAGTAGCAAGATATCTATGAAAGCATCAAAATTAAGTTAAATCTCCGCTAAATCATGGTTATTTCGCGAAACATTCATGAAACGATGAAATTCAACGAAATAACGTGTTCCGCAGTGAAAGTATCTAGATATCCATTAAAATAACAACATTAGGTTAAATCTTCCCCAAATCATGGTTATTTCACGAAACATTCATGAAACGATGAAATTCATCGAAATAACGTGTTTCGCAGTGAAAGTAGCTCGATATCTATGAAAACATCAAAATTAGGCTAAATCTCCGCTAAATCATGGTTATTTCCCGAAACATTCATGCAACGATGAAATTCAACGAAATAACGTGTTTCGCAGTGAAAGTAGCTAGATATCCATGAAAACATCTAAATTAAGCTAAATCTCCGCTAATTCATGGTTATTTCACGAAACATTCATGCAACGATGAAATTCAACTAAATAACGTGTTTCGTAGTGAACGTAAATAGATATCCATGAAAACATCAAAATTGAGCTTAATCTTCGCTTAATCATGATTATTTCAAGAAACATTGATGAAACGATGAAGTTCAACGAAATTACGTGTTTCGCAGTGAAAGTAGCTAGATATCCATGAAAACGTCAAAATTAAGCTAAATCTTCGCCAAATAATGGTTATTTCACGAAACATTCATGACACGATGAAATTCAACGAAATAACGTGTTTCGCAGTGAAAGTAGTTAGATATCCATGAAAACATGAAAATTAAGCTAAATCTTCGCTAAAACATGGTTATTTCACGAAACTATCACGAAACGATGAAATTCAACTAAATAACGTGTTTCGCAGTGAAAGTAGATAGATATCCATGAAAACATCAAAATTAAGCTAAATCTTCGCCAAATCATGGTTATTTCACGATATATTCATGAAGCGATGAAATTCCACGAAATAACGTGTTTCGCAGTGAAAGTAGTTAGATATCCATGAAAACATAAAAATTAAGCTAAATCTCCGCTAAATCATGGTTATTTCACGAAACATTCATGATACGATGAAATTCAACGAAATAACGTGTTTCGCAGTGAAAGTAGCTTGATATCTGTGAAAACATCAAAATTAAGCTAAATCTTCGCTAAATCATGGTTATTTCACGAATCATTCATGAAACGATGAAATTTATCGAAATAACTTGTTTCGCAGTGAAAGTAGCTTGATATCTGTGAAAACATCAAAATTAAGCTAAATCTTCGCTAAAACATGGTAATTTCACGAAACTTTCACGAAACGATGAAATTCAACTAAATAACGTGTTTCGCAGTGAAAGTAGCTAGATATCCATGAAAACAACAAAATTAAGCTAAATCTTCGCCAAATCATGGTTATTTCACGAAACATTCATGAAACGATGAAATCCCACGAAATAACGTGTTTCGCAGTGAAAGTAGTTAGATATCCATGATATCATGAAAATTAAGCTTATTCTTCGCTAAATCATGGTTATTTCACGAAACAATCGTGAAACGATGTAATTCAACGAAATAACGGGTTTTGCAATGAAAGTAGCTAGATATCCATGAAAACATCAAAATTATGTTAAATCTTCGCTAAATCATGGTTATTTCACGAAACATTCATGAAACGATGAAATTCAACGAAATAACGTGTTTCGCAGTGAAACGAGCTAGATATCCATGAATTCATCATAATTAAGCTATATCTTCGCTAAATCATGGGTATTTCACGAAACATTCATGAAACGATGAAATTCAACGAAATAACGTGTTTCGCAGTGAAAGTAGTTAGATATCCATGAAAACATGAAAATTAAGCTTATTCTTCCCTAAATCATGGTTATTTCACGAAACAATCATGAAACGATGTAATTCTACGAAATAACGTGTTTCGCTGTGAAAGAAGCTTGATATCTATTGAACCATCAAAATTAATCTAAATCTTCGCCAAAAATCATGGTTATTTCACGAAACATTCATGAAACCATGCAAGTCAACGAAATAACGTGTTTCGCAGTGAAAGTAGCTTGATATCTACGAAAACATCAAAATTAAGCTCAATCTACGCTAAATCATCTTTATTTCGCGAAAAATTCATGAAACGATGAAATTCAACGAAACAACGTGTTTCGCAGTGAAAGTATCTAGATATCCATGAAAACATCAACATTAGGCAAAATCTTCGCCAAATCATGGTTATTTCACGAAATATTCATTAAACGATGAAATTCATCGAAATAACTTGTTTCGCAGTGAAAGCAGCTAGATATCCATGAAAACATCAAAATTAAGCTAAATCTTCGCCAAATCATGGTTATTTCACGAAACATTCATGAAACGATGAAATTCAGCGAAATAACGTGTTTCGATGTGAAAGTAGCAAGATATCTATGAAAACATAAAAATTAAGCTAAATCTCCGCTAAATCATGGTTATTTCACGAAACATTCATGATACGATGCAATTCAACGAAATAACGTGTTTCGCAGTGAAAGCAGCTTGATATCTGTGAAAACATCAAAATTAAGCTAAATCTTCGCCAAATCATGGTTATTCCACGAAACATTCATGAAACGATGAAATTCATCGAAATAACTTGTTTCGCAGTGAAAGTAGCTTGATATCTGTGAAAACATCAAAATTGTGCTAAATCTTCGCTAAAACATGGTTATTTCACGAAACTTTCACGAAACGATGAAATTCAACTAAATAACGTGTTTCGCAGTGAAAGTAGCTAGATATCCATGAAAACATCAAAATTAAGCTAAATCTTCGCCAATTCATGGTTATTTCGCGAAACATTCATGAAACGATGAAATCCCACGAAATAACGTGTTGCGCAGTGAAAGTAGTTAGATATCCATGAAATCATGAAAATTAAGCTTATTCTTCTCTAAATCATGGTTATTTCATGAAAAAATCTTGAAACTATGTAATTCAACGAAATAACGGGTTTTGCAATGAAAGTAGCTAAATATCCATGAAAACATCAAAATTAGGTTAAATCTTCGCTAAATCATGGTTATTTCACGAAACATTCATGAAACGATGAAATTCAACGAAATAACGTGTTTCGCAGTGAAAGTAGCTTGATAACTGCGAAAACATCAAAATTAATCTCTATCTTCGCTAAAACATGGTTATTTCACGAAACATTCACGAAACGATGAAATTCAACTAAATAACGTGTTTCGCAGTGAAAGTAGCTAGATATCCATGAAAACATCAAAATTAAGCTAAATCTTCGCCAATTCATGGTTATTTCGCGAAACATTCATGAAACGATGAAATCCCACGAAATAACGTGTTTCGCAGTGAAAGTAGCTAGATATCCATGAAAACGTCAAAATTAAGCTAAATCTTCGCCAAATAATGGTTATTTCACGAAACATTCATGACACGATGAAATTCAACGAAATAACGTGTTTCGCAGTGAAAGTAGCTTGATTTCTATGAAAACCTCAAAATTAATCTAAGTCCTCGCTAAAACATGGTTATTTCACGGTACATTCAAGAAACGATGAAATTCATCGAAATAACGTGTTTCGCAGTGAAACTAGCTTGATATCTATGAAACCATCAAAATTAAGCTAAATCTCCGATAAATCATGGTTATTTCACGGAACATTCATGAAACGATGAAATCCCACGAAATAACGTGTTTCGCAGAGAAAGTAGATAGATATCCATGATATCATGAAAATTAAGCTTATTCTTCGCTAAATCATGGTTATTTCACGAAACAATCGTGAAACGATGTAATTCAACGAAATAACGTGTTTCGCAGTGAAAGTATCTATATATCCATGAAAACATCAACATTAGGCAAAATCTTCGCCAAATCATGGTTATTTCACGAAATATTCATTAAACGATGAAATTGAACGAAATAACGTTTTTCGCAGTGAAAGAAGCTTAATATCTATGAAAACATCAACATTAAGCTAAATATTCGCTAAATCATGGTTATTTTAAGAAACATTAATGAAACGATGAAATTCAACGAAATAACGTGTTTCGCAGTGAAAGTAGCTAGATATCCATGAAAATATCAAAATTAAGCTAAATCTTCGCCAAATCATGGTTATTTCACGAAACATTCATGAAACGATGAAATTCAGCGAAATAACGTGTTTCGTTGTGAAAGCAGCTTGATATCTGTGAAAACATCAAAATTAAGCTAAATCTTCGCCAAATCATGGTTATTTCACGAAACATTCATGAAACGATGAAATTCATCGAAATAACTTGTTTCGCAGTGAAAGTAGCTTGATATCTGTGAAAACATCAAAATTAAGCTAAATCTTCGCTAAAACATGGTTATTTCACGAAACTTTCACGAAACGATGAAATTCAACTAAATAACGTGTTTCGCAGTGAAAGTAGCCTGATATCCATGAAAACATCAAAATTAAGCTAAATTTTCGCCAAATCATGGTTATTTCGCGAAACATTCAAGAAACGATGAAATCCCACCTAATAACGTGTTGCGCAGTGAAAGTAGTTAGATATCCATGAAATCATGAAAAATAAGCTTATTCTTCTCTAAATCATGGTTATTTCATGAAACAATCGTGAAACGATGTAATTCAACGAAATAACGGGATTTGCAATGAAAGTAGCTAGATATCCATGAAAACATCAAAATTAGGTTAAATCTTCGCTAAATCATGGTTATTTCACGAAACATTCATGAAACGTTGAAATTCAACGAAATAACGTGTTTCGCAGAGAAAGTAGCTTGATATCTACGAAAACATCAAAATTAAGCTAAATCTTCAGTAAATCATGGTTATTTCACGAAACATTCATGAATCGATGAAATTCAACGAAATAACGTGTTTCGCGATGAAAGTAGCTAGATATCCATGAAAACATCAAAATTAAGAATAATCTTCGCTAAATCATCTTTATTTCGCGAATAATTCATGAAACGATGAAATTCAACGAAATAACGTGTTTCGCACTGAAAGTAGTTAGATATCCATGAAAACATGAAAATTAAGCTTATTCTTCGCTAAATCATGGTTATTTCACGAAACAATCATGAAACGATGTAATTCAACGAAATAACGGGTTTTGCAATGAAAGTAGCTAGATATCCGTGAAAACATCAAAATAAGGTTAAATCTTCGCTAAATCATGGTTATTTCAAGAAACATTTATGAAACGATGAAGTTCAACGAAATTACGTGTTTCGCAGTGAAAGTAGCTAGATATCCATGAAAACGTCAAAATTAAGCTAAATCTTCGCCAAATAATGGTTATTTCACGAAACATTCATGACACGATGAAATTCAACGAAATAGCGTGTTTCGCAGTGAAAGTAGTTAGATATCCATGAAAACATGAAAATTAAGCTAAATCTTCGCTAAAACATGGTTATTTCACGAAACTTTCACGAAACGATGAAATTCAACTGAATAACGTGTTTCGCAGTGAAAGTAGATAGATATCCATGAAAACATCAAAATTAAGCTAAATCTTCGCCAAATCATGGTTATTTCACGATATATTCATGAAACGATGAAATTCCACGAAATAACGTGTTTCGCAGTGAAAGTAGTTAGATATCCATGAAAACATGAAAATTAAGCTTATTCTTCGCTAAATCATGGTTATTTCACGAAACAATCATGAAACGATGTATTTCAACGAAATAACGTGTTTTGCAATGAAAGTAGCTAGATATCCATGAAAACATCATAATTAGGATAAATCTTCGCTAAATCATGGTTATTTCACGAAACATTCATGGAACGATGAAATTCAACGAAATAACGTGTTTCGCAGTGAAAGTAGCTTGATATCTATGAAAACATCAAAATTAAGCTAAATCTTCGCTAAAACATGGTTATTTCACGAAACATTCATGAAACAATGAAATTCAACGAAATAACGTGTTTCGCAGTGAAAGTAGCTTGAAATCAATGAAAATATCATAATTAAACCAAATCTTCGCTAAATCATGGTTATTTCACGAAACATTCATGAAACGATGAAATTCAACGAAATAATGTGTTACGCTGTGAAAGTAGCAAGTTATCTATGAAAACATAAAAATTAAGCTAAATCTCCGCTAAATCATGGTTATTTCACGAAACATTCATGATACGATGAAATTCAACGAAATAACGTGTTTCGCAGTGAAAGCAGCTTGATATCTATGAAAACATCAAAATTAAGCTAAATCTTCGCTAAAACATGGTTATTTCACGAAACATTCATGAAACGATGAAATTCAACGAAATAACGTGTTTCGCAGTGAAAGTAGCAAGATATCTATGAAAGCATCAAAATTAAGTTAAATCTCCGCTAAATCATGGTTATTTCACGAGACATTCATGAAACGATGAAATTCAACGAAATAACGTGTTTCGCAGTGAAAGGAGCTAGATATCCATGAATACATCAAAATTAAGCTAAATCTTCGACAAATCATGGTTATTTCACGAAACATTCATGAAACGATGAAATTCAACGAAATAACGTGTTTCGCAGTGAATGTAGTTAGATATCCATGAAAATATGAAAATTAAGTTTATTCTTCGCTAAATCATGGTTATTTCACGAAACAATCATGAAACGATGTAATTCAACGAAATAACGTGATTCGCAGTGAAAGAAGCTTGATATCTACTGAACCATCATAATTAAGCTAAATCTTCGCTAAATCATGGGTATTTCAAGAAACATTTATGAAACGATGAAGTTCAACGAAATTACGTGTTTCGCAGTGAAAGTAGCTAGATATCCATGAAAACGTCAAAATTAAGCTAAATCTTCGCCAAATAATGGTTATTTCACGAAACATTCATGACACGATGAAATTCAACGAAATAGCGTGTTTCGCAGTGAAAGTAGTTAGATATCCATGAAAACATGAAAATTAAGCTAAATCTTCGCTAAAACATGGTTATTTCACGAAACTTTCACGAAACGATGAAATTCAACTGAATAACGTGTTTCGCAGTGAAAGTAGATAGATATCCATGAAAACATCAAAATTAAGCTAAATCTTCGCCAAATCATGGTTATTTCACGATATATTCATGAAACGATGAAATTCCACGAAATAACGTGTTTCGCAGTGAAAGTAGTTAGATATCCATGAAAACATGAAAATTAAGCTTATTCTTCGCTAAATCATGGTTATTTCACGAAACAATCATGAAACGATGTATTTCAACGAAATAACGTGTTTTGCAATGAAAGTAGCTAGATATCCATGAAAACATCATAATTAGGATAAATCTTCGCTAAATCATGGTTATTTCACGAAACATTCATGGAACGATGAAATTCAACGAAATAACGTGTTTCGCAGTGAAAGCAGCTTGATATCTATGAAAACATCAAAATTAAGCTAAATCTTCGCTAAAACATGGTTATTTCACGAAACATTCATGAAACGATGAAATTCAACGAAATAACGTGTTTCGCAGTGAAAGTAGCAAGATATCTATGAAAGCATCAAAATTAAGTTAAATCTCCGCTAAATCATGGTTACTTCACGAGACATTCATGAAACGATGAAATTCAACGAAATAACGTGTTTCGCAGTGAAAGGAGCTAGATATCCATGAATACATCAAAATTAAGCTAAATCTTCGACAAATCATGGTTATTTCACGAAACATTCATGAAACGATGAAATTCAACGAAATAACGTGTTTCGCAGTGAATGTAGTTAGATATCCATGAAAATATGTAAATTAAGTTTATTCTTCGCTAAATCATGGTTATTTCACGAAACAATCATGAAACGATGTAATTCAACGAAATAACGTGATTCGCAGTGAAAGAAGCTTGATATCTATTGAACCATCATAATTAAGCTAAATCTTCGCTAAATCATGGGTATTTCAAGAAACATTTGTGAAACGATGAAGTTCAACGAAATTACGTGTTTCGCAGTGAAAGTAGCTAGATATGCATGAAAACGTCAAAATTAAGCTAAATCTTCGCCAAATAATGGTTATTTCACGAAACATTCATGTCACGATGAAATTCAACGAAATAGCGTGTTTCGCAGTGAAAGTAGTTAGATATCCATGAAAACATGAAAATTAAGCTAAATCTTCGCTAAAACATGGTTATTTCACGAAACTTTCACGAAACGATGAAATTCAACTGAATAACGTGTTTCGCAGTGAAAGTAGATAGATATCCATGAAAACATCAAAATTAAGCTAAATCTTCGCCAAATCATGGTTATTTCACGATATATTCATGAAACGATGAAATTCCACGAAATAACGTGTTTCGCAGAGAAAGTAGTTAGATATCCATGAAAACATGAAAATTAAGCTTATTCTTCGCTAAATCATGGTTATTTCACGAAACAATCATGAAACGATGTAATTCAACGAAATAACGGGTTTTGCAATGAAAGTAGCTAGATATCCATGAAAACATCATAATTAGGATAAATCTTCGCTAAATCATGGTTATTTCACGAAACATTCATGGGACGATGAAATTCAACGAAATAACGTGTTTCGCAGTGAAAGTAGCTTGATTTCTATGAAAACCTCAAATTTAATCTAAGTCCTCGCTAAAACATGGTTATTTCACGAAACATTCATGAAACAATGAAATTCAACGAAATAACGTATTTCGCAGTGAAAGTAGGTTGATTTCTATGAAAACCTCAAAATTAAGCTAAATCTTCGCTAAAACATGGTTATTTCACGAAACATTCATGAAACGATGAAATCAACGAAATAACGTGTTTCGCAGTGAACGTAGTTAGATATCCGTGAAAACATCAAAATTAAGCGTAATCTTCGCTTAAACATGGTTATTTCACGAAACATTCATGAAACGATGAAATTCAACGAAATAACGTGTTTCGCAGAGAAAGTAGCTTGATATCTACGAAAACATCAAAATTAAGCTAAATTTCAGTAAATCATGGTTATTTCACGAAACATTCATGAATCGATGAAATTCAACGAAATAACGTGTTTCGCAATGAAAGTAGCCAGATATCCATGAAAACATCAAAATTAAGAATAATCTTCGCTAAATCATCTTTATTTCGCGAAAAATTCACGATTCGATGAAATTCAACGAAATAACGTGTTTCGCAGTGAAAGCAGCTTGATATCTATGAAAACATCAAGATTAAGCTAAATCTTCGCTAAAACATGGTTATTTCACGAAACATTCATGAAACGATGAAATTCAACGAAATAACGTGTTTCGCAGTGAAAGTAGCAAGATATCTATGAAAGCATCAAAATTAAATTAAATCTCCGCTAAATCATGGTTATTTCACGAGACATTCATGAAACGATGAAATTCAACGAAATAACGTGTTTCGCAGTGAAAGGAGCTAGATATCCATGAATACATCAAAATTAAGCTAAATCTTCGACAAATCATGGTTATTTCACGAAACATTCATGAAACGATGAAATTCAACGAAATAACGTGTTTCGCAGTGAATGTAGTTAGATATCCATGAAAATATGAAAATTAAGTTTATTCTTCGCTAAATCATGGTTATTTCACGAAACAATCATGAAACGATGTAATTCAACGAAATAACGTGATTCGCAGTGAAAGAAGCTTGATATCTATTGAACCATCATAATTAAGCTAAATCTTCGCTAAATCATGGGTATTTCAAGAAACATTTATGAAACGATGAAGTTCAACGAAATTACGTGTTTCGCAGTGAAAGTAGCTAGATATCCATGAAAACGTCAAAATTAAGCTAAATCTTCGCCAAATAATGGTTATTTCACGAAACATTCATGACACGATGAAATTCAACGAAATAGCGTGTTTCGCAGTGAAAGTAGTTAGATATCCATGAAAACATGAAAATTAAGCTAAATCTTCGCTAAAACATGGTTATTTCACGAAACTTTCACGAAACGATGAAATTCAACTGAATAACGTGTTTCGCAGTGAAAGTAGATAGATATCCACGAAAACATCAAAATTAAGCTAAATCTTCGCCAAATCATGGTTATTTCACGATATATTCATGAAACGATGAAATTCCACGAAATAACGTGTTTCGCAGTGAAAGTAGTTAGATATCCATGAAAACATCAAAATTAAGCTAAATCTTCGCTAAATCATGGTTATTTCACGAAACATTCATGAAACGATGAAATTCAACGAAATAACGTGTTTCGCAGTGAAAGTAGCTTGATATCTATGAAAACATCAAAATTAAGCTAAATCTTCGCTAAAACATGGTTATTTCACGAAACATTCATGAAACGATGAAATTCAACGAAATAACGTGTTTCGCAGTGAAAGTAGCAAGATATCTATGAAAGCATCAAAATTAAGTTAAATCTCCGCTAAATCATGGTTATTTCACGAAACATTCATGAAACGATGAAATTCAACGAAATAACGTGTTTCGCAGTGAAAGTAGCTAGATATCCATGAATACATCAAAATTAAGCTAAATCTTCGACAAATCATGGTTATTTCACGAAACATTCATGAAACGATGAAATTCAACGAAATAACGTGTTTCGCAGTGAATGTAGTTAGATATCCATGAAAATATGTAAATTAAGTTTATTCTTCGCTAAATCATGGTTATTTCACGAAACAATCATGAAACGATGTAATTCAACGAAATAACGTGATTCGCAGTGAAAGAAGCTTGATATCTATTGAACCATCATAATTAAGCTAAATCTTCGCTAAATCATGGGTATTTCAAGAAACATTTATGAAACGATGAAGTTCAACGAAATTACGTGTTTCGCAGTGAAAGTAGCTAGATATGCATGAAAACGTCAAAATTAAGCTAAATCTTCGCCAAATAATGGTTATTTCACGAAACATTCATGTCACGATGAAATTCAACGAAATAGCGTGTTTCGCAGTGAAAGTAGTTAGATATCCATGAAAACATGAAAATTAAGCTAAATCTTCGCTAAAACATGGTTATTTCACGAAACTTTCACGAAACGATGAAATTCAACTGAATAACGTGTTTCGCAGTGAAAGTAGATAGATATCCATGAAAACATCAAAATTAAGCTAAATCTTCGCCAAATCATGGTTATTTCACGATATATTCATGAAACGATGAAATTCCACGAAATAACGTTTTTCGCAGTGAAAGTAGTTAGATATCCATGAAAACATGAAAATTAAGCTTATTCTTCGCTAAATCATGGTTATTTCACGAAACAACCATGAAACGATGTAATTCAACGAAATAACGGGTTTTGTAATGAAAGTAGCTAGATATCCATGAAAACATCATAATTAGGATAAATCTTCGCTAAATCATGGTTATTTCACGAAACATTCATGGAACGATGAAATTCAACGAAATAACGTGTTTCGCAGTGAAAGTAGCTTGATTTCTATGAAAACCTCAAATTTAATCTAAGTCCTCGCTAAAACATGGTTATTTCACGAAACATTCATGAAACAATGAAATTCAACGAAATAACGTGTTTCGCAGTGAAAGTAGCTTGATATCTACGAAAACATCAAAATTAAGCTAAATTTCAGTAAATCATGGTTATTTCACGAAACATTCATGAATCGATGAAATTCAACGAAATAACGTGTTTCGCAATGAAAGTAGCTAGATATCCATGAAAACATCAAAATTAAGAATAATCTTCGCTAAATCATCTTTATTTCGCGAAAAATTCATGAAACGATGAAATTCAACGAAATAACGTGTTTCGCACTGAAAGTAGTTAGATATCCATGAAAACATGAAAATTAAGCTTATTCTTCGCTAAATCATGGTTATTTCACGAAACAATCATGAAACGATGTAATTCAACGAAATAACGTGTTTTGCAATGAAAGTAGCTAGATATCCGTGAAAACATCAAAATTAGGTTAAATCTTCGCTAAATCATGGTTATTTCACGAAACATTCATGAAACGATGAAATTCAACGAAATAACGTGTTTCGCAGTGAAAGTAGCTTGATATCTATGAAAACATCAAAATTAAGCTAAATTTTCGCTAAAACATGATTATTTCACGAAACATTCATGAAACAATGAAATTCAACGAAATAACGAGTTTCGCAGTGAAAGTAGCTTGAAATCAATGAAAATATCATAATTAAACTAAATCTTCGCTAAATCATGGTTATTTCACGAAACATTCATGAAACGATGAAATTCAACGAAATAATGTGTTTCGCTGTGAAAGTAGCAAGTTATCTATGAAAACATAAAAACTAAGCTAAATCTCCGCTAAATCATGGTTATTTCACGAAACATTCATGATACGATGAAATTCAACGAAATAACGTGTTTCGCAGTGAAAGCAGCTTGATATCTATGAAAACATCAAAATTAAGCTAAATCTTCGCTAAAACATGGTTATTTCACGAAACATTCATGAAACGATGAAATTCAACGAAATAACGTGTTTCGCAGTGAAAGTAGCAAGATATCTATGAAAGCATCAAAATTAAGTTAAATCTCCGCTAAATCATGGTTATTTCACGAGACATTCATGAAACGATGAAATTCAACGAAATAACGTGTTTCGCAGTGAAAGGAGCTAGATATCCATGAATACATCAAAATTAAGCTAAATCTTCGACAAATCATGGTTATTTCACGAAACATTCATGAAACGATGAAATTCAACGAAATAACGTGTTTCGCAGTGAATGTAGTTAGATATCCATGAAAATATGAAAATTAAGTTTATTCTTCGCTAAATCATGGTTATTTCACGAAACAATCATGAAACGATGTAATTCAACGAAATAACGTGATTCGCAGTGAAAGATGCTTGATATCTACTGAACCATCATAATTAAGCTAAATCTTCGCTAAATCATGGGTATTTCAAGAAACGTTTATGAAACGATGAAGTTCAACGAAATTACGTGTTTCGCAGTGAAAGTAGCTAGATATCCATGAAAACGTCAAAATTAAGCTAAATCTTCGCCAAATAATGGTTATTTCACGAAACATTCATGACACGATGAAATTCAACGAAATAGCGTGTTTCGCAGTGAAAGTAGTTAGATATCCATGAAAACATGAAAATTAAGCTAAATCTTCGCTAAAACATGGTTATTTCACGAAACTTTCACGAAACGATGAAATTCAACTAAATAACGTGTTTCGCAGTGAAAGTAGATAGATATCCATGAAAACATCAAAATTAAGCTAAATCTTCGCCAAATCATGGTTATTTCACGATATATTCATGAAACGATGAAATTCCACGAAATAACGTGTTTCGCAGTGAAAGTAGTTAGATATCCATGAAAACATGAAAATTAAGCTTATTCTTCGCTAAATCATGGTTATTTCACGAAACAATCATGAAACGATGTAATTCAACGAAATAACGGGTTTTGCAATGAAAGTAGCTAGATATCCATGAAAACATCATAATTAGATCAATTCTTCGCTAAATCATGGTTATTTCACGAAACATTCATGGAACGATGAAATTCAACGAAATAACGTGTTTCGCAGTGAAAGTAGCTTGATTTCTATGAAAACCTCAAATTTAATCTAAGTCCTCGCTAAAACATGGTTATTTCACGAAACATTCATGAAACAATGAAATTCAACGAAATAACGTATTTCGCAGTGAAAGTAGGTTGATTTCTATGAAAACCTCAAAATTAAGCTAAATCTTCGCTAAAACATGGTTATTTCACGAAACATTCATGAAACGATGAAATCAACGAAATAACGTGTTTCGCAGTGAACGTAGTTAGATATCCGTGAAAACATCAAAATTAAGCGTAATCTTCGCTTAAACATGGTTATTTCACGAAACATTCATGAAACGATGAAATTCAACGAAATAACGTGTTTCGCAGAGAAAGTAGCTTGATATCTACGAAAACATCAAAATTAAGCTAAATCTTCAGTAAATCATGGTTATTTCACGAAACATTCATGAATCGATGAAATTCAACGAAATAACGTGTTTCGCGATGAAAGTAGCTAGATATCCATGAAAACATCAAAATTAAGAATAATCTTCGCTAAATCATCTTTATTTCGCGAATAATTCATGAAACGATGAAATTCAACGAAATAACGTGTTTCGCACTGAAAGTAGTTAGATATCCATGAAAACATGAAAATTAAGCTTATTCTTCGCTAAATCATGGTTATTTCACGAAACAATCATGAAACGATGTAATTCAACGAAATAACGGGTTTTGCAATGAAAGTAGCTAGATATCCGTGAAAACATCAAAATTATGTTAAATCTTCGCTAAATCATGGTTATTTCACGAAACATTCATGAAACGATGAAATTCAACGAAATAACGTGTTTCGCAGTGAAAGTAGCTTGATATCTATGAAAACATCAAAATTAAGCTAAATCTTCGCTAAAACATGATTATTTCACGAAACATTCATGATATCATGAAATTCAACGAAATAACGAGTTTCGCAGTGAAAGTAGCTTGAAATCAATGAAAATATCATAATTAAACTAAATCTTCGCTAAATCATGGTTATTTCACGAAACATTCATGAAACGATGAAATTCAACGAAATAATGTGTTTCGCTGTGAAAGTAGCAAGTTATCTATGAAAACATAAAAATTAAGCTAAATCTCCGCTAAATCATGGTTATTTCACGAAACATTCATGATACGATGAAATTCAACGAAATAACGTGTTTCGCAGTGAAAGCAGCTTGATATCTATGAAAACATCAAAATTAAGCTAAATCTTCGCTAAAACATGGTTATTTCACGAAACATTCATGAAACGATGAAATTCAACGAAATAACGTGTTTCGCAGTGAAAGTAGCAAGATATCTATGAAAGCATCAAAATTAAATTAAATCTCCGCTAAATCATGGTTATTTCACGAGACATTCATGAAACGATGAAATTCAACGAAATAACGTGTTTCGCAGTGAAAGGAGCTAGATATCCATGAATACATCAAAATTAAGCTAAATCTTCGACAAATCATGGTTATTTCACGAAACATTCATGAAACGATGAAATTCAACGAAATAACGTGTTTCGCAGTGAAAGTAGTTAGATATCCATGAAAACATGAAAATTAAGCTAAATCTTCGCTAAAACATGGTTATTTCACGAAACTTTCACGAAACGATGAAATTCAACTAAATAACGTGTTTCGCAGTGAAAGTAGATAGATATCCATGAAAACATCAAAATTAAGCTAAATCTTCGCCAAATCATGGTTATTTCACGATATATTCATGAAACGATGAAATTCCACGAAATAACGTGTTTCGCAGTGAAAGTAGTTAGATATCCATGAAAACATGAAAATTAAGCTTATTCTTCGCTAAATCATGGTTATTTCACGAAACAATCATGAAACGATGTAATTCAACGAAATAACGGGTTTTGCAATGAAAGTAGCTAGATATCCATGAAAACATCATAATTAGGATAAATCTTCGCTAAATCATGGTTATTTCACGAAACATTCATGGAACGATGAAATTCAACGAAATAACGTGTTTCGCAGTGAAAGTAGCTTGATTTCTATGAAAACCTCAAATTTAATCTAAGTCCTCGCTAAAACATGGTTATTTCACGAAACATTCATGAAACAATGAAATTCAACGAAATAACGTATTTCGCAGTGAAAGTAGCTTGATTTCTATGAAAACCTCAAAATTAAGCTAAATCTTCGCTAAAACATGGTTATTTCACGAAACATTCATGAAACGATGAAATCAACGAAATAACGTGTTTCGCAGTGAACGTAGTTAGATATCCGTGAAAACATCAAAATTAAGCGTAATCTTCGCTTAAACATGGTTATTTCACGAAACATTCATGAAACGATGAAATTCAACGAAATAACGTGTTTCGCAGAGAAAGTAGCTTGATATCTACGAAAACATCAAAATTAAGCTAAATCTTCAGTAAATCATGGTTATTTCACGAAACATTCATGAATCGATGAAATTCAACGAAATAACGTGTTTCGCGATGAAAGTCGCTAGATATCCATGAAAACATCAAAATTAAGAATAATCTTCGCTAAATCATCTTTATTTCGCGAAAAATTCATGAAACGATGAAATTCAACGAAATAACGTGTTTCGCACTGAAAGTAGTTAGATATCCATGAAAACATGAAAATTAAGCTTATTCTTCGCTAAATCATTGTTATTTCACGAAACAATCATGAAACGATGTAATTCAACGAAATAACGTGTTTTGCAATGAAAGTAGCTAGATATCCGTGAAAACATCAAAATTATGTTAAATCTTCGCTAAATCATGGTTATTTCACGAAACATTCATGAAACGATGAAATTCAACGAAATAACGTGTTTCGCAGTGAAAGTATCTAGATATCCATGAAAACATCAACATTAGGCAAAATCTTCGCCAAATCATGGTTATTTCACGAAATATTCATTAAACAATGAAATTGAACGAAATAACGTTTTTCGCAGTGAAAGAAGCTTAATATCTATGAAAACATCAACATTAAGCTAAATATTCGCTAAATCATGGTTATTTTAAGAAACATTAATGAACGATGAAATTCAACGAAATAACGTGTTTCGCAGTGAAAGCAGCTAGATATCCATGAAAACATCAAAATTAAGCTAAATCTTCGCCAAATCT
The DNA here is from genome assembly GCA_032399595.1 of Tetragonula carbonaria. NCBI lineage: Eukaryota > Metazoa > Arthropoda > Insecta > Hymenoptera > Apidae > Tetragonula > Tetragonula carbonaria. The sequence goes on along the minus strand of JAUCRC010000012.1, from coordinate 62,172 downwards.
AGGTTATTTGACGAAACATTCATGAAACGATGAAATTCAGCGAAATAACGTGTTTCGCAGTGAAAGGAGCTAGATATCCATGAATACATCATAATTAAGCTAAATCTTCGCTAAATCATGGGTATTTCAAGAAACATTTATGAAACGATGAAGTTCAACGAAATTACGTGTTTCGCAGTGAAAGTAGCTAGATATCCATGAAAACGTCAAAATTAAGCTAAATCTTCGCCAAATAATGGTTATTTCACGAAACATTCATGACACGATGAAATTCAACGAAATAACGTGTTTCGCAGTGAACGTAGTTAGATATCCGTGAAAACATCAAAATTAAGCGTAATCTTCGCTTAAACATGGTTATTTCACGAAACATTCATGTAACGATGAAATTCAACGAAATAACGTGTTTCGCAGTGAAAGTAGCTTGATATCTACGAAAACATCAAAATTAAGCTAAATTTCAGTAAATCATGGTTATTTCACGAAACAATCATGAATCGATGAAATTCAACGAAATAACGTGTTTCGCAGTGAAAGTATCTAGATATCCATGAAAACATCAAAATTAAGAATAATCTTCGCTAAATCATCTTTATTTCGCGAATAATTCATGAAACGATGAAATTCAACGAAATAACGTGTTTCGCACTGAAAGTAGTTAGATATCCATGAAAACATGAAAATTAAGCTTATTCTTCGCTAAATCATGGTTATTTCACGAAACAATCATGAAACGATGTAATTCAACGAAATAACGGGTTTTGCAATGAAAGTAGCTAGATATCCGTGAAAACATCAAAATTATGTTAAATCTTCGCTAAATCATGGTTATTTCACGAAACATTCATGAAACGATGAAATTCAACGAAATAACGTGTTTCGCAGTGAAAGTATCTAGATTTCCATGAAAACATCAACATTAGGCAAAATCTTCGCCAAATCATGGTTATTTCACGAAATATTCATTAAACGATGAAATTGAACGAAATAACGTTTTTCGCAGTGAAAGAAGCTTAATATCTATGAAAACATCAACATTAAGCTAAATATTCGCTAAATCATGGTTATTTTAAGAAACATTAATGAAACGATGAAATTCAAAGAAATAACGTGTTTCGCAGTGAAAGCAGCTAGAAATCCATGAAAACATCAAAATTAAGCTAAATCTTCGCCAAATCATGGTTATTTCACGAAACATTCATGAAACGATGAAATTCAGCGAAATAACGTGTTTCGCAGTGAAGGGAGCTAGATATCCATGAATACATCATAATTAAGCTAAATCTTCGCTAAATCATGGGTATTTCAAGAAACATTTATGAAACGATGAAGTTCAACGAAATTGTGTGTTTCGCAGTGAAAGTAGCTAGATATCCATGAAAACGTCAAAATTAAGCTAAATCTTCGCCAAATAATGGTTATTTCACGAAACATTCATGACACGATGAAATTCAACGAAATAACGAGTTTCGCAGTGAAAGTAGCTTGAAATCAATGAAAATATCATAATTAAATTAAATCTTCGCTAAATCATGGTTATTTCACGAAACATTCATGAAACGATGTAATTCAACGAAATAATGTGTTTCGCTGTGAAAGTAGCTTGATATCTATGAAAACATCAAAATTAAGCTAAATTTTCGCTAAAACATGATTATTTCACGAAACATTCATGAAACAATGAAATTCAACGAAATAACGAGTTTCGCAGTGAAAGTAGCTTGAAATCAATGAAAATATCATAATTAAACTAAATCTTCGCTAAATCATGGTTATTTCACGAAACATTCATGAAACGATGAAATTCAACGAAATAATGTGTTTCGCTGTGAAAGTAGCAAGTTATCTATGAAAACATAAAAATTAAGCTAAATCTCCGCTAAATCATGGTTATTTCACGAAACATTCATGATACGATGAAATTCAACGAAATAACGTGTTTCGCAGTGAAAGCAGCTTGATATCTATGAAAACATCAAAATTAAGCGTAATCTTCGCTTAAACATGGTTATTTCACGAAACATTCATGAAACGATGAAATTCAACGAAATAACGTGTTTCGCAGAGAAAGTAGCTTGATATCTACGAAAACATCAAAATTAAGCTAAATCTTCAGTAAATCATGGTTATTTCACGAAACATTCATGAATCGATGAAATTCAACGAAATAACGTGTTTCGCGATGAAAGTCGCTAGATATCCATGAAAACATCAAAATTAAGAATAATCTTCGCTAAATCATCTTTATTTCGCGAAAAATTCATGAAACGATGAAATTCAACGAAATAACGTGTTTCGCACTGAAAGTAGTTAGATATCCATGAAAACATGAAAATTAAGCTTATTCTTCGCTAAATCATGGTTATTTCACGAAACAATCATGAAACGATGTAATTCAACGAAATAACGTGTTTTGCAATGAAAGTAGCTAGATATCCGTGAAAACATCAAAATTATGTTAAATCTTCGCTAAATCATGGTTATTTCACGAAACATTCATGAAACGATGAAATTCAACGAAATAACGTGTTTCGCAGTGAAAGTATCTAGATATCCATGAAAACATCAACATTAGGCAAAATCTTCGCCAAATCATGGTTATTTCACGAAATATTCATTAAACAATGAAATTGAACGAAATAACGTTTTTCGCAGTGAAAGAAGCTTAATATCTATGAAAACATCAACATTAAGCTAAATATTCGCTAAATCATGGTTATTTTAAGAAACATTAATGAACGATGAAATTCAACGAAATAACGTGTTTCGCAGTGAAAGCAGCTAGATATCCATGAAAACATCAGAATTAAGCTAAATCTTCGCCAAATCATGGTTATTTCACGAAACATTCATGAAACGATGAAATTCAGCGAAATAACGTGTTTCGCAGTGAAAGGAGCTAGATATCCATGAATACATCATAATTAAGCTAAATCTTCGCTAAATGATGGGTATTTCAAGAAACATTTATGAAACGATGAAGTTCAACGAAATTACGTGTTTCGCAGTGAAAGTAGCTAGATATCCATGAAAACGTCAAAATTAAGCTAAATCTTCGCCAAATAATGGTTATTTCACGAAACATTCATGACACGATGAAATTCAACGAAATAACGAGTTTCGCAGTGAAAGTAGCTTGAAATCAATGAAAATATCATAATTAAATTAAATCTTCGCTAAATCATGGTTATTTCACGAAACATTCATGAAACGATGTAATTCAACGAAATAATGTGTTTCGCTGTGAAAGTAGCTTGATATCTATGAAAACATCAAAATTAAGCTAAATTTTCGCTAAAACATGATTATTTCACGAAACATTCATGAAACAATGAAATTCAACGAAATAACGAGTTTCGCAGTGAAAGTAGCTTGAAATCAATGAAAATATCATAATTAAACTAAATCTTCGCTAAATCATGGTTATTTCACGAAACATTCATGAAACGATGAAATTCAACGAAATAATGTGTTTCGCTGTGAAAGTAGCAAGTTATCTATGAAAATATAAAAATTAAGCTAAATCTCCGCTAAATCATGGTTATTTCACGAAACATTCATGATACGATGAAATTCAACGAAATAACGTGTTTCGCAGTGAAAGCAGCTTGATATCTATGAAAACATCAAAATTAAGCTAAATCTTCGCTAAATCATGGTTATTTCACGAAACATTCATGAAACGATGAAATTCAACGAAATAACGTGTTTCGCAGTGAATGTTGCGGGAAATCTATGAAACTATCAATATTAAGCTAAATCTTCACTAAATCATGGTTATTTCACGAAACATTCATGAAACGATGAAATTCAACGAAATAACGTGTTTCGCAGTGAAAGTAGCTTGATATCTATGAAAACATCAAAATTAAGCTAAATCTCCGCTAAATCATGGTTATTTCACGAAACATTCATGAAACGATGAAATTCAACGAAATAACGTGTTTCGCAGTGAAAGTAGTTAGATATTCATGAAAATATGAAAATTAAGTTTATTCTTCGCTAAATCATGGTTATTTCACGAAACAATCATGAAACGATGTAATTCAACGAAATAACGTGATTCGCAGTGAAAGAAGCTTGATATCTATTGAACCATCATAATTAAGCTAAATCTTCGCTAAATCATGGGTATTTCAAGAAACATTTATGAAACGATGAAGTTCAACGAAATTACGTGTTTCGCAGTGAAAGTAGCTAGATATCCATGAAAACGTCAAAATTAAGCTAAATCTTCGCCAAATAATGGTTATTTCACGAAACATTCATGACACGATGAAATTCAACGAAATAGCGTGTTTCGCAGTGAAAGTAGTTAGATATCCATGAAAACATGAAAATTAAGCTAAATCTTCGCTAAAACATGGTTATTTCACGAAACTTTCACGAAACGATGAAATTCAACTAAATAACGTGTTTCGCAGTGAAAGTAGATAGATATCCATGAAAACATCAAAATTAAGCTAAATCTTCGCCAAATCATGGTTATTTCACGATATATTCATGAAACGATGAAATTCCACGAAATAACGTGTTTCGCAGTGAAAGTAGTTAGATATCCATGAAAACATGAAAATTAAGCTTATTCTTCGCTAAATCATGGTTATTTCACGAAACAATCATGAAACGATGTAATTCAACGAAATAACGGGTTTTGCAATGAAAATAGCTAGATATCCATGAAAACATCATAATTAGGGTAAATCTTCGCTAAATCATGGTTATTTCACGAAACATACATGGAACGATGAAATTCAACGAAATAACGTGTTTCGCACTGAAAGTAGCTTGATTTCTATGAAAACCTCAAATTTAATCTAAGTCCTCGCTAAAACATGGTTATTTCACGAAACATTCATGAAACAATGAAATTCAACGAAATAACGTATTTCGCAGTGAAAGTAGCTTGATTTCTATGAAAACCTCAAAATTAAGCTAAATCTTCGCTAAAACATGGTTATTTCAAGAAACATTCATGAAACGATGAAATCAACGAAATAACGTGTTTCGCAGTGAACGTAGTTAGATATCCGTGAAAACATCAAAATTAAGCGTAATCTTCGCTTAAACATGATTATTTCACGAAACATTCATGAAACGATGAAATTCAACGAAATAACGTGTTTCGCAGAGAAAGTAGCTTGATATCTACGAAAACATCAAAATTAAGCTAAATCTTCAGTAAATCATGGTTATTTCACGAAACATTCATGAATCGATGAAATTCGACGAAATAACGTGTTTCGCGATGAAAGTAGCTAGATATCCATGAAAACATCAAAATTAAGAATAATCTTCGCTAAATCATCTTTATTTCGCGAAAAATTCATGAAACGATGAAATTCAACGAAATAACGTGTTTCGCACTGAAAGTAGTTAGATATCCATGAAAACATGAAAATTAAGCTTATTCTTCGCTAAATCATGGTTATTTCACGAAACAATCATGAAACGATGTAATTCAACGAAATAACGGGTTTTGCAATGAAAGTAGCTAGATATCCATGAAAACATCAAAATTAGGTTAAATCTCCGCTAAATCATGGTTATTTCACGAAACATTCATGAAACGATGAAATTCAACTAAATAACGTGTTTCGCAGTGAAAGTAACTAGATATCCATGAAAACATCAAAATTAAGCTAAATCTTCGCCAATTCATGGTTATTTCGCGAAACATTCATGAAACGATGAAATCCCACGAAATAACGTGTTGCGCAGTGAAAGTAGTTAGATATCCATGAAATCATGAAAATTAAGCTTATTCTTCTCTAAATCATGGTTATTTCATGAAACGATCGTGAAACTATGTAATTCAACGAAATAACGGGTTTTGCAATGAAAGTAGCTAAATATCCATGAAAACATCAAAATTAGGTTAAATCTCCGCTAAATCATGGTTATTTCACGAAACATTCATGAAACGATGAAATTCAACGAAATAACGTGTTTCGCAGTGAAACGAGCTAGATATCCATGAATTCATCGTAATTAAGCTAAATCTTCGCTAAATCATGGGTATTTTACGAAACATTTATGAAACGATGAAATTCAACGAAATAACGTGTTTCGCAGTGAAAGTAGTTAGATATCCATGAAAACATGAAAATTAAGCTTATGCTTCTCTAAATCATGGTTATTTCACGAAACAATCATGAAACGATGTAATTCAACGAAATAACGTGTTTCGCAGTGAAAGAAGCTTGATATCTATTGAACCATCAAAATTAATCTAAATCTTCGCCAAAAATCATGGTAATATCACGAAACATTCATGAATCGATGAAATTCAACGAAATAACGTGTTTCGCAGTGAAAGTAGCTTGATAACTACGAAAACATCAAAATTAATCTCAATCTTCGCTAAAACATGGTTATTTCGCGAAACATTCATGATACGATGAAATTCAACGAAATAAAGTGTTTCGCAGAGAAAGTTGCTAGATATCCATGAAAACATCAAAATTAAGCTTAATCCTCGCTAAATCATCTTTATTTCGCGAAAAATTCATGAAACGATGAAATTCAACGAAATAACGTGTTTCGCAGTGAAAGTAGCAAGATATCTATGAAAGCATCAAAATTAAGTTAAATCTCCGCTAAATCATGGTTATTTCGCGAAACATTCATGAAACGATGAAATTCAACGAAATAACGTGTTTCGCAGTGAAAGGAGCTAGATATCCATGAATACATCAAAATTAAGCTAAATCTTCGCTAAATCATGGTTATTTCAAGAAACATTTATGAAACGATGAAGTTCAACGAAATTACGTGTTTCGCAGTGAAAGTAGCTAGATATCCATGAAAACGTCAAAATTAAGCTAAATCTTCGCCAAATAATGGTTATTTCACGAAACATTCATGACACGATGAAATTCAACGAAATAACGTGTTTCGCAGTGAAAGTAGTTAGATATCCATGAAAACATGAAAATTAAGCTAAATCTTCGCTAAAACATGGTTGTTTCACGAAACTTTCACGAAACGATGAAATTCAACTAAATAACGTGTTTCGCAGTGAAAGTAGATAGATATCCATGAAAACATCAAAATTAAGCTAAATCTTCGCCAAATCATGGTTATTTCACGATATATTCATGAAACGATGAAATTCCACGAAATAACGTGTTTCGCAGTGAAAGTAGTTAGATATCCATGAAAACATGAAAATTAAGCTTATTCTTCGCTAAATCATGGTTATTTCACGAAACAATCATGAAACGATGTAATTCGACGAAATAACGGGTTTTGCAATGAAAGTAGCTTGATATCTATTAAACCATCAAAATTAAGCTAAATCTCCGATAAATCATGGTTATTTCACGGAACATTCATGAAACGATGAAATTCAACGAAATAACGTGTTTCGCAGTGAAAGTAGTTAGATATCCATGAAAACATGAAAATTAAGCTTATTCTTCTCTAAATCATGGTTATTTCACGAAACAATCATGAAACGATGAAATTCAACGAAATAACGTATTTCGCAGTGAAAGTAGCTTGATTTCTATGAAAACCTCAAATTTAATCTAAGTCCTCGCTAAAACATGGTTATTTCACGAAACATTCATGAAACAATGAAATTCAACGAAATAACGTATTTCGCAGTGAAAGTAGCTTGATTTCTATGAAAACCTCAAAATTAAGCTAAATCTTCGCTAAAACATGGTTATTTCACGAAAAATTCATGAAACGATGATATCAACGAAATAACGTGTTTCGCAGTGAACGTAGTTAGATATCCGTGAAAACATCAAAATTAAGCGTAATCTTCGCTTAAACATGGTTATTTCACGAAACATTCATGAAACGATGAAATTCAACGAAATAACGTGTTTCGCAGAGAAAGTAGCTTGATATCTACGAAAACATCAAAATTAAGCTAAATCTTCAGTAAATCATGGTTATTTCACGAAACATTCATGAATCGATGAAATTCAACGAAATAACGTGTTTCGCGATGAAAGTAGCTAGATATCCATGAAAACATCAAAATTAAGAATAATCTTCGCTAAATCATCTTTATTTCGCGAAAAATTCATGAAACGATGAAATTCAACGAAATAACGTGTTTCGCACTGAAAGTAGTTAGATATCCATGAAAACATGAAAATTAAGCTTATTCTTCGCTAAATCATGGTTTTTTCACGAAACAATCATGAAACGATGTAATTCATCGAAATAACGGGTTTTGCAATGAAAGTAGCTAGATATCCGTGAAAACATCAAAATTATGTTAAATCTTCGCTAAATCATGGTTATTTCACGAAACATTCATGAAACGATAAAATTCAACGAAATAACGTGTTTCGCAGTGAAAGTATCTAGATATCCATGAAAACATCAACATTAGGCAAAATCTTCGCCATTTCATGGTTATTTCACGAAATATTCATTAAACGATGAAATTGAACGAAATAACGTTTTTCGCAGTGAAAGAAGCTTAATATCTATGAAAACATCAACATTAAGCTAAATATTCGCTAAATCATGGTTATTTTAAGAAACATTAATGAAACGATGAAATTCAACGAAATAACGTGTTTCGCAGTGAAAGCAGCTAGATATCCATGAAAACATCAAAAAAAAAAAAAAAATTAAGCTAAATCTTCGCCAAATCATGGTTATTTCACGAAACATTCATGAAACGATGAAATTCAGCGAAATAACGTGTTTCGCTGTGAAAGTAGTAAGATATCTATGAAAACATAAAAATTAAGCTAAATCTCCGCTAAATCATGGTTATTTCACGAAACATTCATGATACGATGAAATTCAACGAAATAACGTGTTTCGCAGTGAAAGCAGCTTGATATCTGTGAAAACATCAAAATTAAGCTAAATCTTCGCCAAATCATGGTTATTTCACGAAACATTCATGAAACGATGAAATTCATCGAAATAACTTGTTTCGCAGGGAAAGTAGCTTGATATCAGTGAAAACATCAAAATTAAGCTAAATCTTCGCTAAAACATGGTTATTTCACGAAACTTTCACGAAACGATGAAATTCAACTAAATAACGTGTTTCGCAGTGAAAGTAGCTAGATATCCATGAAAACATCAAAATTAAGCTAAATCTTCGCCAATTCATGGTTATTTCGCGAAACATTCATGAAACGATGAAATCCCACGAAATAACGTGTTGCGCAGTGAAAGTAGTTAGATATCCATGAAATCATGAAAATTATGCTTATTCTTCTCTAAATCATGGTTATTTCATGAAACAATCGTGAAACTATGTAATTCAACGAAATAACGGGTTTTGCAATGAAAGTAGCTAAATATCCATGAAAACATCAAAATTATGTTAAATCTTCGCTAAATCATGGTTATTTCACGAAACATTCATGAAACGATGAAATTCAACGAAATATCGTGTTTCGCAGTGAAACGAGCTAGATATCCATGAATTCATCGTAATTAAGCTAAATCTTCGCTAAATCATGGGTATTTTACGAAACATTTATGAAACGATGAAATTCAACGAAATAACGTGTTTCGCAGTGAAAGTAGTTAGATATCCATGAAAACATGAAAATTAAGCTTATGCTTCGCTAAATCATGGTTATTTCACGAAACAATCATGAAACGATGTAATTCAACGAAATAACGAGTTTCGCAGTGAAAGAAGCTTGATATCTATTGAACCATCAAAATTAATCTAAATCTTCGCCAAAAATCATGGTAATATCACGAAACATTCATGAAACGATGTAATTCAACGAAATAACGGGTTTTGCAATGAAAGTAGCTTGATATCTATGAAACCATCAAAATTAAGCTAAATCTCCGATAAATCATGGTTATTTCACGGAACATTCATGAAACGATGAAATTCAACGAAATAACGTGTTTCGCAGTGAAAGTAGTTAGATATCCATGAAAACATGAAAATTAAGCTTATTCTTCTCTAAATCATGGTTATTTCACGAAACAATCATGAAACGATGAAATTCAACGAAATAACGAGTTTCGCAGTGAAAGTAGCTTGATATCTACGAAAACATCAAAATTAAGCTCAATCTTCGCTAAATCATCTTTATTTCGCGAAAAATTCATGAAACTATGAAATTCAACGAAATAACGTGTTTCGCAGTGAAAGTATCTAGATATCCATGAAAACATCAACATTAGGCAAAATCTTCGCCAAATCATGGTTATTTCACGAAATATTCATTAAACGATGAAATTGAACGAAATAACGTTTTTCGCAGTGAAAGAAGCTTAATATCTATGAAAACATCAACATTAAGCTGAATATTCGCTAAATCATGGTTATTTTAAGAAACATTAATGAAACGATGAAATTCAACGAAATAACGTGTTTCGCAGTGAAAGCAGCTAGATATCCATGAAAACATCGAAATTAAGCTAAATCTTCGCCAAATCATGGTTATTTCACGAAACATTCATGAAACGATGAAATTCAGCGAAATAACGTGTTTCGCTGTGAAAGTAGCAAGATATCTATGAAAACATAAAAATTAAGCTAAATCTCCGCTAAATCATGGTTATTTCACGAAACATTCATGATACGATGGAATTCAACGAAATAACGTGTTTCGCAGTGAAAGCAGCTTGATATCTGTGAAAACATCAAAATTAAGCTAAATCTTTGCCAAATCATGGTTATTTCACGAAACATTCATGAAACGATGAAATTCATCGAAATAACTTGTTTCGCAGTGAAAGTAGCTGGATATCTGTGAAAACATCAAAATTAAGCTAAATCTTCGCTAAAACATGGTTATTTCACGAAACTTTCACGAAACGATGAAATTCAACTAAATAACGTGTTTCGCAGTGAAAGTAGCTAGATATCCATGAAAACATCAAAATTAAGCTAAATCTTCGCCAATTCATGGTTATTTCGCGAAACATTCATGATACGATGAAATCCCACGAAATAACGTGTTGCGCAGTGAAAGTAGTTAGATATCCATGAAATCATGAAAATTAAGCTTATTCTTCTCTAAATCATGGTTATTTCACGAAACAATCGTGAAACGATGAAATTCAACGAAATAACGTGTTTCGCAGTGAAACGAGCTAGATATCCATGAATTCATCGTAATTAAGCTAAATCTTCGCTAAATCATGGGTATTTTACGAAACATTTATGAAACGATGAAATTCAACGAAATAACGTGTTTCGCAGTGAAAGTAGTTAGATATCCATGAAAACATGAAAATTAAGCTTATGCTTCGCTAAATCATGGTTATTTCACGAAACAATCATGAAACGATGTAATTCAACGAAATAACGTGTTTCGCAGTGAAAGAAGCTTGATATCTATTGAACCATCAAAATTAATCTAAATCTTCGCCAAAAATCATGGTAATATCACGAAACATTCATGAATCGATGAAATTCAACGAAATAACGTGTTTCGCAGTGAAAGTAGCTTGATAACTACGAAAACATCAAAATTAATCTCAATCTTCGCGAAAACATGGTTATTTCACGAAACATTCATGATACGATGAAATTCAACGAAATAAAGTGTTTCGCAGAGAAAGTTGCTAGATATCCATGAAAACATCAAAATTAAGCTTAATCTTCGCTAAATCATCTTTATTTCGCGAAAAATTCATGAAACGATGAAATTCAACGAAATAACGTGTTTCGCAGTGAAAGTAGCAAGATATCTATGAAAGCATCAAAATTAAGTTAAATCTCCGCTAAATCATGGTTATTTCGCGAAACATTCATGAAACGATGAAATTCAACGAAATAACGTGTTTCGCAGTGAAAGGAGCTAGATATCCATGAAAACGTCAAAATTAAGCTAAATCTTCGCCAAATAATGGTTATTTCACGAAACATTCATGACACGATGAAATTCTACGAAATAAGGTGTTTCGCAGTGAAAGTAGTTAGATATCCATGAAAATATGAAAATTAAGCTAAATCTTCGCTAAAACATGGTTATTTCACGAAACTTTCCCGAAACGATGAAATTCAACTAAATAACGTGTTTCGCAGTGAAAGTAGATAGATATCCATGAAAACATCAAAATTAAGCTAAATCTTCGCCAAATCATGGTTATTTCACGATATATTCATGAAACGATGAAATTCCACGAAATAACGTGTTTCGCAGTGAAAGTAGTTAGATATCCATGAAAACATGAAAATTAAGCTTATTCTTCGCTAAATCATGGTTATTTCACGAAACAATCGTGAAACGATGTAATTCAACGAAATAACGGGTTTTGCAATGAAAGTAGCTAGATATCCATGAAAACATCAAAATTAGGTTAAATCTTCGCTAAATAATGGTTATTTCACGAAACATTCATGAAACGATGAAATTCAACGAAATAACGTGTTTCGCAGTGAAACGAGCTAGATATCCATGAATTCATCATAATTAAGCTAAATCTTCGCTAAATCATGGGTATTTCACGAAACATTTATGAAACGATGAAATTCAACGAAATAACGTGTTCGCAGTGAAAGTAGTTAGATATCCATGAAAACATGAAAATTAAGCTTATTCTTCCCTAAATCATGGTTATTTCACGAAACAATCATGAAACGATGTTATTCAACGAAATAACGTGTTTCGCAGTGAAAGAAGCTTGATATCTATTGAACCATCAAAATTAATCTAAATCTTCGCCAAAAATCATGGTTATTTCACGAAACATTCATGAAACCATGAAAGTCAACGAAATAACGTGTTTCGCAGTGAAAGTAGCTTGATATCTACGAAAACATCAAAATTAAGCTCAATCTTCGCTAAATCATCTTTATTTCGCGAAAAATTCATGAATTGATGAAATTCAACGAAATAACGTGTTTCGCAGTGAAAGTATCTAGATATCCATGAAAACATCAACATTAGGCAAAATCTTCGCCAAATCATGGTTATTTCACGAAATATTCATTAAACGATGAAATTGAACGAAATAACGTTTTTCGCAGTGAAAGAAGCTTAATATCTATGAAAACATCAACATTAAGCTAAATATTCGCTAAATCATGGTTATTTTAAGAAACATTAATGAAACGATGAAATTCAACGAAATAACGTGTTTCGCAGTGAAAGTAGCTAGATATCCATGAAAACATCAAAATTAAGCTAAATCTTGGCTAAATCATGGTTATTTCACGAAACATTCATGAAACGATGAAATTCAGCGAAATAACGTGTTTCGCTGTGAAAGCAGCTTGATATCAGTGAAAACATCAAAATTAAGCTAAATCTTCGCCAAATCATGGTTATTTCACGAAACATTCATGAAACGATGAAATTCAACGAAATAACGTGTTTCGCACTGAAAGTAGTTAGATATCCATGAAAACATGAAAATTAAGCTTATTCTTCGCTAAATCATGGTTATTTCACGAAACAATCATGAAACGACGTAATTCAACGAAATAACGGGTTTTGCAATGAAAGTAGCTAGATATCCGTGAAAACATCAAAATTAGGTTAAATCTTCGCTAAATCATGGTTATTTCACGAAACATTCATGAAACGATGAAATGCAACGAAAGAACGCGTTTCGCAGTGAAAGTAGCTTGATATCTCTGAAAACATCAAAATTAAGCTAAATTTTCGCTAAAACATGGTTATTTCACAAAAACATTCATGAAACAATGAAATTCAACGAAATAACGAGTTTCGCAGTGAAAGTAGCTTGAAATCACTGAAAACAACATAATTAAACTAAATCTTCGCTAAATCATGGTTATTTCACGAAACATTCATGTAACGATGAAATTCAACGAAATAATGTGTTTCGCTGTGAAAGTAGCAAGTTATCTATGAAAACATAAAAATTAAGCTAAATCTCCGCTAAACCATGGTTATTTCACGAAACATTCATGATAAGATGAAATTCAACGAAATAACGTGTTTCGCAGTGAAAGCAGCTTGATATCTATGAAAACATCAAAATTAAGCTAAATCTTCGCTAAAACATGGTTATTTCACGAAACATTCATGAAACGATGAAATCAACGAAATAACGTGTTTCGCAGTGAACGTAGTTAGATATCCGTGAAAACATCAAAATTAAGCGTAATCTTCGCGTAAACATGGTTATTTCACGAAACATTCATGAAACGATGAAATTCAACGAAATAACGTGTTTCGCAGTGAAAGTAGCTTTATATCTACGAAAACATCAAAATTAAGCTAAATCTTCAGTAAATCATGGTTATTTCACGAAACATTCATGAATCGATGAAATTCAACGAAATAACGTGTTTCGCAATGAAAGTAGCTAGATACCCATGAAAACATCAAAATTAAGAATAATCTTCGAAAAATCATCTTTATTTCGCGAAAAATTCATGAAACGATGAAATTCAACGAAATAACGTGTTTCGCACTGAAAGTAGTTAGATATCCATGAAAACATGAAAATTAAGCTTATTCTTCGCTAAATCATGGTTATTTCACGAAACAATCATGAAACGATGTAATTCAACGAAATAACGGGTTTTGCAATGAAAGTAGCTAGATATCCGTGAAAACATCAAAATTAGGTTAAATCTTCGCTAAATCATGGTTATTTCACGAAACATTCATGAAACGATGAAATTCAACGAAATAACGTGTTTCGCATTGAAAGTAGCTTGATATCTATGAAAACATCAAAATTAAGCTAAATCTTCGCTAAATCATGGTTATTTCACGAAACATTCATGAAACTATGAAATTCAACGAAATAACGTGTTTCGCACTGAAAGTAGCTTGATATCTACGAAAAGATCAAAATTAAACTAAATTTTCTCTAAATCATGGTTATTTCACGATACGTTCATGAAAAGATGAAATTCATCGAAGTAACGTGTTTCGCAGTGAAAGTAGCTTGATATCTTTGAAAACATCAAAATTAAGCTAAATCTTCGCTAAAACATGGTTATTTCACGAAACATTCATGAAACGATGAAATTCAACGAAATAACGTGTTTCGCAGTGAAAGTAGCAAGGTATCTATGAAAGCATCAAAATTAAGTTAAATCTCCGTTAATTCATGGTTATTTCACGAAACATTCATGAAACGATGAAATTCAACGAAATAACGTGTTTCGCAGTGAAAGTAGCTAGATATCCATGAAAATATCAAAATTAGGTTAAATCTTCGCTAAATCATGGTTATTTCACGAAACATTCATGAAAAGATAAAATTCACTAAATAACTTGTTTCGCAGTGAAAGTAGCTTGATATCTACGAAAACATCAAAATTGAGCTAAATCTTCGCTAAATCATGATTATTTCACGAAACATTCATGAATCGACGAAATTCAACGAAATAACGTGTTTCGCAGTGAAAGTAGCTAGATATCCATGAAAACATCAAAATAAAGCTTATTCTTCGCTAAATCATGGTTATTTCACGAAACATTCATGGAACGATGAAATTCAACGAAATATCGTGTTTCGCAGTGAAAGAAACTTGATATCTATTAAACCATCAAAATTAAGCTAAATCTTCGCTAAATCATGGTTATTTCACGAAACATTCGTGAAACGATGAAATTCAACGAAATAACGTGTTTCGCAGTGAAAGTAGCTAGATATCAATGAAAACATCAAAATTAAGCTAAATCTTCGCTAAATCATGGTTATTTCACGAAACATTCATGAAACGATGAAATTCAACGAAATAACGTGTTTCGCAGTGAAAGTAGCTAGATATCTATGAAAACATCAAAATTAAGCTAAATCTTCGCTAAATCATGGTTATTTCACGAAACATTCATGAAACGATGAAATTCAACGAAATAACGTGTTTCGCAGTGAAAGTAGCTAGATATCCATGAAAACATCAAAATTAAGCTAAATCTTCGCTAAATCATGGTTATTTCACGAAACATTCATGAAACGATGAAATTCAACGAAATAACGTGTTTCGCAGTGAAAGTAGCTAGATATCCATGAAAACATCAAAATTAAGCTAAATCTCCGCTAAATCATGGTTATTTCACGAAACATTCATGAAACGATGAAATTCAACGAAATAACGTGTTTCGCAGTGAAAGTAGCTAGATATCCATGAAAACATCAACATTAGGCTAAATCTTCGCCAAATCATTGTTATTTCACGAAACATTCATGAAACGATGAAATTCAACGAAATAACGTGTTTCGCAGTGAAAGAAGCTTGATATCTATTGAACAATCAAAATTAAGCTTATTCTTCGCTAAATCATGGTTATTTCACGAAACATTCATGAAACGATGAAATTCAAAGAAATAACCTGTTTCGCAGTGAAAGTAGCTAGATACCCATGAAAACATCAAAATTAAGCTAAATCTCCTCTAAATCATGGTTATTTCACGGAACATTCATGAAACGATGACATTCAACGTAATAACGTGTTTCGCAGTGAAAGTAGCTTGATATCTACGAAAACATCAAAATTAAGCTAAATCTTCGCTAAATCATGGTAATTTCACGAAACATTCATGAATCGACGAAATTCGACGAAATAACGTGTTTCGCAGTGAAAGTAGCTAGATATCCATGAAAACATCAAAATTAAGCTAAATCTTCGCTAAATCATGGTTATTTCACGAAACATTCATGAAACGATGAAATTCAACGAAATAACGTGTTTCGCAGTGAAAGTAGCTAGATATCTATGAAAACATCAAAATTAAGCTAAATCTTCGCTAAATCATGGTTATTTCACGAAACATTCATGAAACGATGAAATTCAACGAAATATCGTGTTTCGCAGTGAAAGTAGCTAGATATCCATGAAAACATCAAAATTAAGCTAAATCTTCGCTAAATCATGGTTATTTCACGAAACATTCATGAAACGATGAAATTCAACGAAATAACGTGTTTCGCAGTGAAAGTAGCTTGATATCTATGAAAACATCAAAATTAAGCTAAATCTTCGCTAAACCATGGTTATTTCACGAAACATTCATGAAACGATGAAATTCAACGAAATAACGTGTTTCGCAGTGAAAGTAGCTAGATATCCATGAAAACATCAAAATTAAGCTAAATCTTCGCTAAATCATGGTTATTTCACGAAACATTCATGAAACGATGAAATTCATCGAAATAACGTGTTTCGCAGTGAAAGTAGCTTGATATCTATGAAAACATCAAAATTAAGCTAAATCTTCGCTAAATCATGGTTATTTCACGAAACATTCATGAATCGATGAAATTCAACGAAATAACGTGTTTCGCAGTGAAAGTAGCTAGATATCCATGATACCATCAACATTAGGCTAAATCTTCGCCAAATCATTGTTATTTCACGAAACATTCATGGAACGATGAAATTCAACGAAATATCGTGTTTCGCAGTGAAAGATACTTGATATCTATTAAACCATCAAAATTAAGCTAAACCTTCGCTAAACCATGGTTATTTCACGAAACAATCATGAAACGATGAAATTCAACGAAATAACGTGTTTCGCAGTGAAAGTAGCTAGATATCCATGAAAACATCGAAATTAAGCTAAATCTCCTCTAAATCATGGTTATTTCACGGAACATTCATGAAACGATGACATTCAACGTAATAACGTGTTTCGCAGTGAACGTAGTCAGATATCCATGAAAACATCAAAGATAAGATTAATCTTCGCTAAATCAAGGTTATTTCACGAAACATTCGTGAAACGATGTAATTCAACGAAATCACCTGTTTCGCAGTGAAAGTAGCTAGATATCCATGAAAACATCAAAATTAAGCTAAATCTTCGCCAAATCATGGTTATTTCACGAAACATTCATGAAACGATGAAATTCAACGAAATAACGTGTTTCGCAGTGAAAGTAGCTTGATATCTAAGAAAACATGAAAATTAAGCTAAATCTTCGCCAAATCATGGTTATTTCACGAACATGGAACTGAAATTCAACGAAATATCGTGTTTCGCAGTGAAAGTAGCTTGATATCTATTAAAACATCAAAATTAAGCTAAACCTTCGCTAAATCATGGTTATTTCACGAAACATTCATGAAACGATGAAATTCAACGAAATAACGTGTTTCGCAGTGAAAGTAGATAGATATCCATGAAAACATCAACATTAGGCTAAATCTTCGCCAAATCATTGTTATTTCACGAAACATTCATGAAACGATGAAATTCGACGAAATAACGTGTTTCGCAGAGAGAGTAGCTAGATATCCATGAAAACATCAAAATTAAGCTTAATGTTCGCTAAATCATGGTTATTTCACGAAACATTCATGAAACGATGAAATTCAACGACATAACCTGTTTCGCAGTGAAAGTTGCTAGATATCCATGAAAACATGAAAATTAGGCTAAATCTTCGCCAAATCATGGTTATTTCACGAAACATTCATGGAACGTTGAAATTCAACGAAATATCGTGTTTGGCAGTGAAAGATACTTGATATCTATTAAACCATCAAAATTAAGCTAAACCTTCGCTAAACCATGGTTATTTCACGAAACATTCATGAAACGATGAAATTCAACGAAATAACGTGTTTCGCAGTGAAAGTAGATAGATATCCATGAAAACATCGAAATTAAGCTAAATCTCCTCTAAATCATGGTTATTTCACGGAACATTCATGAAACGATGACATTCAACGTAATAACGTGTTTCGCAGTGAACGTAGTTAGATATACATGAAAACATCAAAGATAAGCTTAATCTTCGCTAAATCATGGTTATTTCACGAAACATTCATGAAACTATGAAATTCAACGAAATAACCTGTTTCGCAGTGAAAGTAGTTAGATATCCATGAAAACATCAAAATTAAGCTTACTCTTCGCTAAATCATAGTTATTTCACGTATCAATCATGAAACGATGTAATTCAACGAAATAACGGGTTTTGCAATGAAAGTAGCTAGTTATCCATGAAAACATCAAAATTAGGTTAAATCTTCGCTAAATCATGGTTATTTCACGAGACATTCATGAAAAGATGAAATTCACGATATAACGTGTTTCGCAGTGAAAGTAGCTTGATATTTACGAAAACATCAAAATTGAGCTAAATCTTCGCTAAATCATGGTAATTTCACGAAACATTCATGAATCGACGAAATTCAACGAAATAACGTGTTTCGCAGTGAAAGTAGCTAGATATCCATGAAAACATCAAAATTAAGCTTAATCTTCGCTAAATCATGGTTATTTCACGAAACATTCATGAAACGATGAAATTCGACGAAATATCGTGTTTCGCAGTGAAAGAGATTTGATATCTATTAAACAATCAAAATTAAGCTAAATCTCCTCTAAATCATGGTTATTTCACGGAACATTCATGAAACGATGACATTCAACGTAATAACGTGTTTCGCAGTGAACGTAGTTAGATATACATGAAAACATCAAAGATAAGCTTAATCTTCGCTAAATCATGGTTATTTCACGAAACATTCATGAAACTATGAAATTCAACGAAATAACCTGTTTCGCAGTGAAAGTAGTTAGATATCCATGAAAACATCAAAATTAAGCTTACTCTTCGCTAAATCATAGTTATTTCACGTATCAATCATGAAACGATGTAATTCAACGAAATAACGGGTTTTGCAATGAAAGTAGCTAGTTATCCATGAAAACATCAAAATTAGGTTAAATCTTGGCTAAATCATGGTTATTTCACGAGACATTCATGAAAAGATGAAATTCACGAAATAACGTGTTTCGCAGTGAAAGTAGCTTGATATTTACGAAAACATCAAAATTGAGCTAAATCTTCGCTAAATCATGGTAATTTCACGAAACATTCATGAATCGACGAAATTCAACGAAATAACGTGTTTCGCAGTGAAAGTAGCTAGATATCCATGAAAACATCAAAATTAAGCTTAATCTTCGCTAAATCATGGTTATTTCACGAAACATTCATGAAACGATGAAATTCGACGAAATATCGTGTTTCGCAGTGAAAGAGACTTGATATCTATTAAACCATCAAAATTAAGCTAAATCTTCGCTAAATCAAGGTTATTTCACGAAACATTCGTGAAACGATGTAATTCAACGAAGTAACCTGTTTCGCAGTGAAAGTAGCTAGATATCCATGAAAACATCAAAATTAAGCTAAAGCTTCGCTAAATCATGGTTATTTCACGAAACATTCATGAAACGATGAAATTCAACGAACTAACGTGTTTCGCAGTGAAAGAAGCTTAATATCTATGTAAACATCAACATTAAGCGAAATATTCGCTAAATCGGGGTTATTTTACGAAACATTATTGAAACGATGAAATTCAACGAAATAACGTGTTTCGCTGTGAAAGTAGCTAGATATCCATGAAAACATCAAAATTAAGCTAAATCTTCGCCAAATCATGGTTATTTCACGGTACATTCATGAAACGATGAAATTCATCGAAATAACGTGTTTCGCAGTGAAAGTAGCTTGATATCTACGATAACATCAAAATTAAGCTAAATCTTCGCTAAATCATGATTATTTCACGAAACATTCATGAATCGATGAAATTCAACGAAATAACGTGTCTCGCATTGAAAGTAGCTAGATATCCATGAAATCATCAACATTAGGCTAAATCTTCGCCAAATCATTGTTATTTCACGAAACATTCATGAAACGATGAAATTCAACGAAATAACGTGTTTCGCAGTGAAAGTAGCTTGATATCTACGAAAACATCAAAATTAAGTTAAATCTTCGCTAAATCATGATTATTTCACGAAACATTCATGAATCGATGAAATTCAACGAAATAACGTGTTTCGCAGTGAAAGTAGCTAGATATCCATGAAAACATCAACATTAGGCTAAATCTTCGCCAAATCATTGTTATTTCACGAAACATTCATGAAACGATGAAATTCATCGAAATAACGTGTTTCGCAGTGAAAGAAGCTTGATATCTATTGAACAATCAAAATTAAGCTTGTTCTTCGCTAAATCATGGTTATTTCACGAAACATTCATGAAACGATGAAATTCAAAGAAATAACCTGTTTCGCAGTGAAAGTAGCTAGATACCCATGAAAACATCAAAATTAAGCTAAATCTCCTCTAAATCATGGTTATTTCACGGAACATTCATGAAACGATGACATTCAACGTAATAACGTGTTTCGCAGTGAAAGTAGCTTGATATCTACGAAAACATCAAAATTAAGCTAAACCTTCGCTAAATCATGGTTATTTCACGAAACATTCATGAAACGATGAAATTCAACGAAATATCGTGTTTCGCAGTGAAAGATACATGATATCTATTAAACCATCAAAATTAAGCTAAATCTTCGCTAAATCAACGTTATTTCACGAAACATTCATGAAACAATGAAATTCAACGAAATAACCTGTTTCGCAGTGAAAGTAGCTAGATATCCATGAAAACATCAAAATTAAGCTAAATCTTCGCTAAATCATGGTTATTTCACGAAACATTCATGAAACGATGAAATTCAACGAAATAACGTGTTTCGCAGTGGAAGTAGCTAGATATCCATGAAAACATCAAAATTACGCTAAATCTTCGCTAAATCATGGTTATTTCACGAAACATTCATGAAAATATGAAATTCAACTAAATAACGTGTTTCGCAGTGAAAGTAGTTAGATATCCATGAAAACATCAAAATTAAGCTTATTCTACGCTTATTCATGGTTATTTCACGTAACAATCATGAAACGATGTAATTCAACGAAATAACGTGTTTCGCAGTGAAACGAGCTAGATATCCATGAATTCACCGTAATTAAGCTAAATCTTCGCTAAATCATGGGTATTTCACGAATCATTTATGAAACGATGAAATTCAACGAAATAACGTGTTTCGCAGTGAAAGTAGTTAGATATCCATGAAAACATGAAAATTAAGCTTATTCTTCGCTAAATCATGGTTATTTCACGAAACAATCATGAAACCATGTAATTCAACGAAATAACGTGTTTCGCAGTGAAAGAAGCTTGATATCTATTGAACCACCTAAATTAATCTAAATCTTCGCCAAAAATCATGGTAATTTCACGAAACATTCATGAAACGATGAAATTAAACGAAATAACGTGTTTCGCAGTGAAAGTAGCTTGATAACTACGAAAACATCAAAATTAAGCTCAATCTTCGCTAAAACATGGTTATTTCACGAAACATTCATGATACGATGAAATTCAACGAAATAACGTGTTTCGCAGTGAACGTAGTTAGATATCCGTGAAAACATCAAAATTAAGCGTAATCTTCGCTTAAACATGGTTATTTCACGAAACATTCATGAAACGATGAAATTCAACGAAATAACGTGTTTCGCAGTGAAAGTAGCTTGATATCTACGAAAACATCAAAATTAAGCTAAATTTCAGTAAATCATGGTTATTTCACGAAACATTCATGAAACGATGAAATTAAACGAAATAACGTGTTTCGCAGTGAAAGTAGCATGATAACTACGAAAACATCAAAATTAAGCTCAATCTTCGCTAAAACATGGTTATTTCACGAAACATTCATGAAACGATGAAATTCAACGAAATAACGTGTTTCGCAGTGAACGTAGTTAGATATCCGTGAAAACATCAAAATTAAGCGTAATCTTCGCTTAAACATGGTTATTTCACGAAACATTCATGAAACGATGAAATTCAACGAAATAACGTGTTTCGCAGTGAAAGTAGCTTGATATCTACGAAAACATCAAAATTAAGCTAAATTTCAGTAAATCATGGTTATTTCACGAAACATTCATGAATCGATGAAATTCAACGAAATAACGTGTTTCGAAATGAAAGTAGCTAGATATCCATGAAAACATCAAAATTAAGAATAATCTTCGCTAAATCATCTTTATTACGCGAAAAATTCATGAAACGATGAAATTCAACGAAATAACATGTTTAGCACTGAAAGTAGTTAGATATCCATGAAAAGATGAAAATTAAGCTTATTCTTCGCTAAATCATGGTTATTTCACGAAACAATCATGAAACGATGTAATTCAACGAAATAACGGGTTTTGCAATGAAAGTAGCTAGATATCCGTGAAAACATCAAAATTAGGTTAAATCTTCGCTAAATCATGGTTATTTCACGAAACATTCATGAAACGATGAAATTCAACGAAATAACGTGTTTTGCAGTGAAACTAGCTTGATATCTATGAAAACATCAAAATTAAGCTAAATTTTCGCTAAAACATGGTTATTTCACGAAACATTCATGAAACAATGAAATTCAACGAAATAACGAGTTTCGCAGTGAAAGTAGCTTGAAATCAATGAAAACAACATAATTAAACTAAATCTTCGCTAAATCATGGTTATTTCACGAAACATTCATGAAACGATGAAATTCAACGAAATAATGTGTTTCGCTGTGAAAGTAGCAAGTTATCTATGAAAACATAAAAATTAAGCTAAATCTCCGCTAAATCATGGTTATTTCACGAAACATTCATGAATCGATGAAATTCAACGAAATAACGTGTTTCGCAATGAAAGTAGCTAGATATCCATGAAAACATCAAAATTAAGAATAATCATCGCTAAATCATCTTTATTTCGCGAAAAATTCATGAAACGATGAAATTCAACGAAATAACGCGTTTCGCAGTGAAAGTAGCTTGATATCTATGAAAACATCAAAATTAAGCTAAATTTTCGCTAAAACATGGTTATTTCACGAAACATTCATGAAACAATGAAATTCAACGAAATAACGAGTTTCGCAGAGAAAGTAGCTTGAAATCAATGAAAACAACATAATTAAACTAAATCTTCGCTAAATCATGGTTATTTCACGAAACATTCATGTAACGATGAAATTCAACGAAATAATGTGTTTCGCTGTGAAAGTAGCAAGTTATCTATGAAAACATAAAAATTAAGCTGAATCTCCGCTAAATCATGGTTATTTCACGATACATTCATGAAACAATGAAATTCAACGAAATAACGTGTTTCGCAGTGAAAGCAGCTTGATATCTATGAAAAGATCAAAATTAAGCTAAATCTTCGCTAAATCATGGTTATTTCACGAAACATTCATGAAAAGATGAAATTCATCGAAATAACTTGTTTCGCAGTGAAAGTAGCTTGATATCTTTGAAAACATCAAAATTAAGCTAAATCTTCGCTAAAACATGGTTATTTCACGAAACATTCATGAAACGATGAAATTCAACGAAATAACGTGTTTCGCAGTGAAAGTAGCAAGGTATCTATGAAAGCATCAAAATTAAGTTAAATCTCCGCTAAATCATGGTTATTTCACGAAACATTCATGAAACGATGAAATTCAAAGAAATAACCTGTTTCGCAGTGAAAGTAGCTAGATACCCATGAAAACATCAAAATTAAGCTAAATCTCCTCTAAATCATGGTTATTTCACGGAACATTCATGAAACGATGACATTCAACTTAATAACGTGTTTCGCAGTGAAAGTAGCTTGATATCTACGAAAACATCAAAATTAAGCTAAACCTTCGCGAAATCATGGTTATTTCACGAAACATACATGAAACGATGAAATTCAACGAAATATCGTGTTTCGCAGTGAAAGATACATGATATCTATTAAACCATCAAAATTAAGCTAAATCTTATCTAAATCAACGTTATTTCACGAAACATTCATGAAACAATGAAATTCAACGAAATAACCTGTTTCGCAGTGAAAGTAGCTAGATATCCATGAAAACATCAAAATTAAGCTAAATCTTCGCTAAATCATGGTTATTTCACGAAACATTCATGAAACGATGAAATTCAACGAAATAACGTGTTTCGCAGTGGAAGTAGCTAGATATCCATGAAAACATCAAAATTACGCTAAATCTTCGCTAAATCATGGTTATTTCACGAAACATTCATGAAAATATGAAATTCAACTAAATATCGTGTTTCGCAGTGAAAGTAGTTAGATATCCATGAAAACATCAAAATTAAGCTTATTCTACGCTTATTCATGGTTATTTCACGTAACAATCATGAAACGATGTAATTCAACGAAATAACGTGTTTCGCAGTGAAACGAGCTAGATATCCATGAATTCACCGTAATTAAGCTAAATCTTCGCTAAATCATGGGTATTTCACGAAACATTTATGAAACGATTAAATTCAACGAAATAACGTGTTTCGCAGTGAAAGTAGTTAGATATCCATGAAAACATGAAAATTAAGCTTATTCTTCGCTAAATCATGGTTATTTCACGAAACAATCATGAAACCATGTAATTCAACGAAATAACGTGTTTCGCAGTGAAAGAAGCTTGATATCTATTGAACCACCTAAATTAATCTAAATCTTCGCCAAAAATCATGGTAATTTCACGAAACATTCATGAAACGATGAAATTAAACGAAATAACGTGTTTCGCAGTGAAAGTAGCTTGATAACTACGAAAACATCAAAATTAAGCTCAATCTTCGCTAAAACATGGTTATTTCACGAAACATTCATGATACGATGAAATTCAACGAAATAACGTGTTTCGCAGTGAACGTAGTTAGATATCCGTGAAAACATCAAAATTAAGCGTAATCTTCGCTTAAACATGGTTATTTCACGAAACATTCATGATACGATGAAATTCAACGAAATAACGTGTTTCGCAGTGAAAGTAGCTTGATATCTACGAAAACATCAAAATTAAGCTAAATTTCAGTAAATCATGGTTATTTCACGAAACAATCATGAATCGATGAAATTCAACGAAATAACGTGTTTCGCAGTGAAAGTATCTAGATATCCATGAAAACATCAAAATTAAGAATAATCTTCGCTAAATCATCTTTATTTCGCGAAAAATTCATGAAACGATGAAATTCAACGAAATAACGTGTTTCGCACTGAAAGTAGTTAGATATCCATGAAAACATGAAAATTAAGCTTATTCTTCGCTAAATCATGGTTATTTCACGAAACAATCATGAAACGATGTAATTCAACGAAATAACGAGTTTCGCAGTGAAAGTAGCTTGAAATCAATGAAAACAACATAATTAAACTAAATCTTCGCTAAATCATGGTTATTTCACGAAACATTCATGAAACGATGAAATTCAACGAAATAATGTGTTTCGCTGTGAAAGTAGCAAGTTATCTATGAAAACATAAAAACTAAGCTAAATCTCCGCTAAATCATGGTTATTTCACGAAACATTCATGATACGATGAAATTCAACGAAATAACGTGTTTCGCAGTGAAAGCAGCTTGATATCTATGAAAACATCAAAATTAAGCTAAATCTTCGCTAAATCATGGTTATTTCACGAAACATTCATGAAGCGATGAAATTCATCGAAATAACTTGTTTCGCAGTGAAAGTAGCTTGATATCTTTGAAAACATCAAAATTAAGCTAAATCTTCGCTAAAACATGGTTATTTCACGAAACATTCATGAAACGATGAAATTCAACGAAATAACGTGTTTCGCAGTGAAAGTAGCAAGATATCTATGAAAGCATCAAAATTAAGTTAAATCTCCGCTAAATCATGGTTATTTCACGAGACATTCATGAAACGATGAAATTCAACGAAATAACGTGTTTCGCAGTGAAAGTAGCTAGATATCCATGAAAACATCAAAATTAGGCTAAATCTTCGCTAAATCATGGTTATTTCACGAAACATTCATGAAACGATGAAATTCAACGAAATAACGTGTTTCGCAGTGAATGTAGTTGGATATCCATGAAAATATGAAAATTAAGTTTATTCTTCGCTAAATCATGGTTATTTCACGAAACAATCATGAAACGATGTTATTCAACAAAATAACGTGATTCGCAGTGAAAGAAGCTTGATATCTATTGAACCATCATAATTAAGCTAAATCTTCGCTAAATCATGGGTATTTCAAGAAACATTTATGAAACGATGAAGTTCAACGAAATTACGTGTTTCGCAGTGAATGTAGCTGGATATCCATGAAAACGTCAAAATTAAGCTAAATCTTCGCCAAATAATGGTTATTTCACGAAACATTCATGACACGATGAAATTCAACGAAATAACGTGTTTCGCAGTGAAAGTAGTTAGATATCCATGAAAACGTGAAAATTAAGCTAAATCTTCGCTAAAACATGGTTATTTCACGACACTTTCACGAAACGATGAAATTCAACTAAATAACGTGTTTCGCAGTGAATGTAGATAGATATCCATGAAAACATCAAAATTAAGCTAAATCTTCGCTAAAACATGGTTATTTCACGAAACATTCGTGAAACGATGAAATCAACGAAATAACGTGTTTCGCATTGAACGTAGTTAGATATCCGTGAAAACATCAAAATTAAGCGTAATCTTCGCTTAAACATGGTTATTTCACGAAACATTCATGAAACGATGAAATTCAACGAAATAACGTGTTTCGCAGTGAAAGTAGCTTGATATCTACGAAAACATCAAAATTAAGCTAAATCTTCAGTAAATCATGGTTATTTCACGAAACATTCATGAATCGATGAAATTCAACGAAATAACGTGTTTCGCAATGAAAGTAGCTAGATATCCATGAAAACATCAAAATTAAGAATAATCATCGCTAAATCATCTTTATTTCGCGAAAAATTCATGAAACGATGAAATTCAACGAAATAACGTGTTTCGCACTGAAAGTAGTTAGATATCCATGAAAACATGAAAATTAAGCTTATTCTTCGCTAAATCATGGTTATTTCACGAAACATTCATGAATCGATGAAATTCAACGAAATAACGGGTTTTGCAATGAAAGTAGCTAGATATCCGTGAAAACATCAAAATTAGGTTAAATCTTCGCTAAATCATGGTTATTTCACGAAACATTCATGAAACGATGAAATGCAACGAAATAACGCGTTTCGCAGTGAAAGTAGCTTGATATCTATGAAAACATCAAAATTAAGCTAAATTTTCGCTAAAACATGGTTATTTCACGAAACATTCATGAAACAATGAAATTCAACGAAATAACGAGTTTCGCAGTGAAAGTAGCTTGAAATCAATGAAAACAACATAATTAAACTAAATCTTCGCTAAATCATGGTTATTTCACGAAACATTCATGAAACGATGAAATTCAACGAAATAATGTGTTTCGCTGTGAAAGTAGCAAGTTATCTATGAAAACATAAAAATTAAGCTAAATCTCCGCTAAATCATGGTTATTTCACGAAACATTCATGAATCGATGAAATTCAACGAAATAACGTGTTTCGCAATGAAAGTAGCTTGATATCTATGAAAACATCGAAATTAAGCTAAATCTCCGCTAAATCATGGTTATTTCACGAGACATTCATGAAACGATGAAATTCAACGAAATATCGTGTTTCGCAGTGAAAGGAGCTAGATATCCATGAATACATCAAAATTAAGCTAAATCTTCGCCAAATCATGGTTATTTCACGAAACATTCATGAAACGATGAAATTCAACGAAATAACGTGTTTCGCAGTGAATGTAGTTAGATATCCATGAAAATATGAAAATTAAGTTTATTCTTCGCTAAATCATGGTTATTTCACGAAACAATCATGAAACGATGTAATTCAACGAAATAACGTGATTCGCAGTGAAAGATGCTTGATATCTACTGAACCATCATAATTAAGCTAAATCTTCGCTAAATCATGGGTATTTCAAGAAACGTTTATGAAACGATGAAGTTCAACGAAATTACGTGTTTCGCAGTGAAAGTAGCTAGATATCCATGAAAACGTCAAAATTAAGCTAAATCTTCGCCAAATAATGGTTATTTCACGAAACATTCATGACACGATGAAATTCAACGAAATATCGTGTTTCGCAGTGAAAGTAGTTAGATATCCATGAAAACATGAAAATTAAGCTAAATCTTCGCTAAAACATGGTTATTTCACGAAACTTTCACGAAACGATGAAATTCAACTAAATAACGTGTTTCGCAGTGAAAGTAGATAGATATCCATGAAAACATCAAAATTAAGCTAAATCTTCGCCAAATCATGGTTATTTCACGATATATTCATGAAACGATGAAATTCCACGAAATAACGTGTTTCGCAGAGAAAGTAGTTAGATATCCATGAAAACATGAAAATTAAGCTTATTCTTCGCTAAATCATGGTTATTTCACGAAACAATCAAGAAACGATGTAATTCAACGAAATAACGGGTTTTGCAATGAAAGTAGCTAGATATCCATGAAAACATCATAATTAGGATAAATCTTCGCTAAATCATGGTTATTTCACGAAACATTCATGGAACGATGAAATTCAACGAAATAACGTGTTTGGCAGTGAAAGTAGCTTGATTTCTATGAAAACCTCAAATTTAATCTAAGTCCTCGCTAAAACATGGTTATTTCACGAAACATTCATGAAACAATGAAATTCAACGAAATAACGTATTTCGCAGTGAAAGTAGGTTGATTTCTATGAAAACCTCAAAATTAAGCTAAATCTTCGCTAAATCATCTTTATTTCGCGAAAAATTCATGAAACGATGAAATTCAACGAAATAACGTGTTTCGCACTGAAAGTAGTTAGATATCCATGAAAACATGAAAATTAAGCTTATTCTTCGCTAAATCATGGTTATTTCACGAAACAATCATGAAACGACGTAATTCAACGAAATAACGGGTTTTGCAATGAAAGTAGCTAGATATCCGTGAAAACATCAAAATTAGGTTAAATCTTCGCTAAATCATGGTTATTTCACGAAACATTCATGAAACGATGAAATGCAACGAAATAACGCGTTTCGCAGTGAAAGTAGCTTGATATCTATGAAAACATCAAAATTAAGCTAAATTTTCGCTAAAACATGGTTATTTCACGAAACATTCATGAAACAATGAAATTCAACGAAATAACGAGTTTCGCAGTGAAAGTAGCTTGAAATCAATGAAAACAACATAATTAAACTAAATCTTCGCTAAATCATGGTTATTTCACGAAACATTCATGTAACGATGAAATTCAACGAAATAATGTGTTTCGCTGTGAAAGTAGCAAGTTATCTATGAAAACATAAAAATTAAGCTAAATCTCCGCTAAATCATGGTTATTTCACGAAACATTCATGATACGATGAAATTCAACGAAATAACGTGTTTCGCAGTGAAAGCAGCTTGATATCTATGAAAACATCAAAATTAAGCTAAATCTTCGCTAAAACATGGTTATTTCACGAAACATTCATGAAACGATGAAATCAACGAAATAACGTGTTTCGCAGTGAACGTAGTTAGATATCCGTGAAAACATCAAAATAAAGCGTAATCTTCGCTTAAACATGGTTATTTCACGAAACATTCATGAAACGATGAAATTCAACGAAATAACCTGTTTCGCAGTGAAAGTAGCTAGATATCCATGAAAACAACAAAATTAAGCTAAATCTTCGCTAAATCATGGTTATTTCACGAAACATTCATGAAACAATGAAATTCAACGAAATAACGAGTTTCGCAGTGAAAGTAGCTTGAAATCAATGAAAACAAAATAATTAAACTAAATCTTCGCTAAATCATGGTTATTTCACGAAACATTCATGTAACGATGAAATTCAACGAAATAATGTGTTTCGCAGTGAAAGTAGCAAGGTATCTATGAAAGCATCAAAATTAAGTTAAATCTCCGCTAAATCATGGTTATTTCACGAGACATTCATGAAACGATGAAATTCAACGAAATAACGAGTTTCGCAGTGAAAGTAGCTTGAAATCAATGAAAACAACATAATTAAACTAAATCTTCGCTAAATCATGGTTATTTCACGAAACATTCATGAAACGATGAAATTCAACGAAATAATGTGTTTCGCTGTGAAAGTAGCAAGTTATCTATGAAAACATAAAAATTAAGCTAAATCTCCGCTAAATCATGGTTATTTCACGAAACATTCATGATACGATGAAATTCAACGAAATAACGTGTTTCGCAGTGAAAGCAGCTTGATATCTATGAAAACATCAAAATTAAGCTAAATCTTCGCTAAAACATGGTTATTTCACGAAACATTCATGAAACGATGAAATCAACGAAATAACGTGTTTCGCAGTGAACGTAGTTAGATATCCGTGAAAACATCAAAATTAAGCGTAATCTTCGCTTAAACATGGTTATTTCACGAGACATTCATGAAACGATGAAATTCAACGAAATATCGTGTTTCGCAGTGAAAGGAGCTAGATATCCATGAATACATCAAAATTAAGCTAAATCTTCGCCAAATCATGGTTATTTCACGAAACATTCATGAAACGATGAAATTCAACGAAATAACGTGTTTCGCAGTGAATGTAGTTGGATATCCATGAAAATATGAAAATTAAGTTTATTCTTCGCTAAATCATGGTTATTTCACGAAACAATCATGAAACGATGTTATTCAACAAAATAACGTGATTCGCAGTGAAAGAAGCTTGATATCTATTGAACCATCATAATTAAGCTAAATCTTCGCTAAATCATGGGTATTTCAAGAAACATTTATGAAACGATGAAGTTCAACGAAATTACGTGTTTCGCAGTGAATGTAGCTGGATATCCATGAAAACGTCAAAATTAAGCTAAATCTTCGCCAAATAATGGTTATTTCACGAAACATTCATGACACGATGAAATTCAACGAAATAACGTGTTTCGCAGTGAAAGTAGTTAGATATCCATGAAAACGTGAAAATTAAGCTAAATCTTCGCTAAAACATGGTTATTTCACGAAACTTTCACGAAACGATGAAATTCAACTAAATAACGTGTTTCGCAGTGAATGTAGATAGATATCCATGAAAACATCAAAATTAAGCTAAATCTTCGCTAAAACAAGGTTATTTCACGAAACATTCGTGAAACGATGAAATCAACGAAATAACGTGTTTCGCATTGAACGTAGTTAGATATCCGTGAAAACATCAAAATTAAGCGTAATCTTCGCTTAAACATGGTTATTTCACGAAACATTCATGAAACGATGAAATTCAACGAAATAACGTGTTTCGCAGTGAAAGTAGCTTGATATCTACGAAAACATCAAAATTAAGCTAAATCTTCAGTAAATCATGGTTATTTCACGAAACATTCATGAATCGATGAAATTCAACGAAATAACGTGTTTCGCAATGAAAGTAGCTAGATATCCATGAAAACATCAAAATTAAGAATAAACATCGCTAAATCATCTTTATTTCGCGAAAAATTCATGAAACGATGAAATTCAACGAAATAACGTGTTTCGCACTGAAAGTAGTTAGATATCCATGAAAACATGAAAATTAAGCTTATTCTTCGCTAAATCATGGTTATTTCACGAAACAATCATGAAACGACGTAATTCAACGAAATAACGGGTTTTGCAATCAAAGTAGCTAGATATCCGTGAAAACATCAAAATTAGGTTAAATCTTCGCTAAATCATGGTTATTTCACGAAACATTCATGAAACGATGAAATGCAACGAAATAACGCGTTTCGCAGTGAAAGTAGCTTGATATCTATGAAAACATCAAAATTAAGCTAAATTTTCGCTAAAACATGGTTATTTCACGAAACATTCATGAAACAATGAAATTCAACGAAATAACGAGTTTCGCAGTGAAAGTAGCTTGAAATCAATGAAAACAACATAATTAAACTAAATCTTCGCTAAATCATGGTTATTTCACGAAACATTCATGTAACGATGAAATTCAACGAAATAATGTGTTTCGCTGTGAAAGTAGCAAGTTATCTATGAAAACATAAAAATTAAGCTAAATCTCCGCTAAACCATGGTTATTTCACGAAACATTCATGATACGATGAAATTCAACGAAATAACGTGTTTCGCAGTGAAAGCAGCTTGATATCTATGAAAACATCAAAATTAAGCTAAATCTTCGCTAAAACATGGTTATTTCACGAAACATTCATGAAACGATGAAATCAACGAAATAACGTGTTTCGCAGTGAACGTAGTTAGATATCCGTGAAAACATCAAAATAAAGCGTAATCTTCGCTTAAACATGGTTATTTCACGAAACATTCATGAAACGATGAAATTCAACGAAATAACCTGTTTCGCAGTGAAAGTAGCTAGATATCCATGAAAACAACAAAATTAAGCTAAATCTTCGCTAAATCATGGTTATTTCACGAAACATTCATGAAACAATGAAATTCAACGAAATAACGAGTTTCGCAGTGAAAGTAGCTTGAAATCAATGAAAACAAAATAATTAAACTAAATCTTCGCTAAATCATGGTTATTTCACGAAACATTCATGTAACGATGAAATTCAACGAAATAATGTGTTTCGCAGTGAAAGTAGCAAGGTATCTATGAAAGCATCAAAATTAAGTTAAATCTCCGCTAAATCATGGTTATTTCACGAGACATTCATGAAACGATGAAATTCAACGAAATAACGTGTTTCGCAGTGAACGTAGTTAAATATCCATGAAAACATCAAAATTAGGTTAAATCTTCGCTAAATCATGGTTATTTCACGAAACATTCATGAAAAGATAAAATTCACTAAATAACTTGTTTCGCAGTGAAAGTAGCTTGATATCTACGAAAACATCAAAATTGAGCTAAATCTTCGCTAAATCATGATTATTTCACGAAACATTCATGAATCGACGAAATTCAGCGAAATAACTTGTTTCGCAGTGAAAGTAGCTAGATATCCGTGAAAACATCAAAATAAAGCTTATTCTTCGCTAAATCATGGTTATTTCACGAAACATTCATGGAACGATGAAATTCAACGAAATATCGTGTTTCGCAGTGAAAGAAACTTGATATCTATTAAACCATCATAATTAAGCTAAATCTTCGCTAAATCATGGTTATTTCACGAAACATTCGTGAAACGATGTAATTCAACGAAATTACCTGTTTCGCAGTGAAAGTAACTAGATATCCATGAAAACATCAAAATTAAGCTAAATCTTCGCTAAATCATGGTTATTTCACGAAACATTCATGAAACGATGAAATTCAACGAAATAACGTGTTTCGCAGTGAAAGAAGCTTAATATCTATGTAAACATCAACATTAAGCTAAATATTCGCTAAATCATGGTTATTTTACGAAACATTATTGAAACGATGAAATTCAACGAAATAACGTGTTTCGCTGTGAAAGTAGCTAGTAATCCATGAACACATCAAAATTAAGCTAAATCTTCGCCCAATCATGGTTATTTCACGGTACATTCATGAATCGACGAAATTCGACGAAATAACGTGTTTCGCAGTGAAAGTAGCTAGATATCCATGAAAACATCAAAATTAAGCGAAATCTTCGCTAAATCATGGTTATTTCACGAAACATTCATGAAACTATGAAATTCAACGAAATAACGTGTTTCGCAGTGAAAGAAGCTTAATATCTATGTAAACATCGACATTAAGCGAAATATTCGCTAAATCATGGTTATTTTACGAAACATTATTGAAACGATGAAATTCAACGAAATAATGTGTTTCGCTGTGAAAGTAGATAGAAATCCATGAAACATCAAAATTAAGCTAAATCTTCGCCAAATCATGGTTATTTCACGGTACATTCATGAAACGATGAAATTCATCGAAATAACGTGTTTCGCAGTGAAAGTAGCTAGATATCCATGATACCATCAACATTAGGCTAAATCTTCGCCAAATCATTGTTATTTCACGAAACATTCATGGAACGATGAAATTCAACGAAATATCGTGTTTCGCAGTGAAAGATACTTGACATCTATTAAACCATCAAAATTAAGCTAAACCTTCGCTAAACCATGGTTATTTCACGAAACAATCATGAAACGATGAAATTCAACGAAATAACGTGTTTCGCAGTGAAAGTAGCTAGATATCCATGAAAACATCGAAATTAAGCTAAATCTCCTCTAAATCATGGTTATTTCACGGAACATTCATGAAACGATGACATTCAACGTAATAACGTGTTTCGCAGTGAACGTAGTTAGATATCCATGAAAACATCAAAGATAAGATTAATCTTCGCTAAATCAAGGTTATTTCACGAAACATTCGTGAAACGATGTAATTCAACGAAATCACCTGTTTCGCAGTGAAAGTAGCTAGATATCCATGAAAACATCAAAATTAAGCTAAATCTTCGCCAAATCATGGTTATTTCACGGTACATTCATGAAACGATGAAATTCATCGAAATAACGTGTTTCGCAGTGAAAGTAGCTTGATATCTACGAAAACATCAAAATTAAGCTAAATCTTCGCTAAATCATGATTATTTCACGAAACATTCATGAATCGATGAAATTCAACGAAATAACGTGTTTCGCAGTGAAAGTAGCTAGATATCCATGAAAACATCAACATTAGGTTAAATCTTCGCCAAATCATTGTTATTTCACGAAATATTCATGAAACGATGAAATTCAACGAAATAACGTGTTTCGCAGTGAAAGTAGCTAGATATCCATGAAAACATCGAAATTAAGCTAAATCTCCTCTAAATCATGGTTATTTCACGGAACATTCATGAAACGATGACATTCAACGTAATAACGTGTTTCGCAGTGAACGTAGTTAGATATCCATGAAAACATCAAAGATAAGCTTAATCTTCGCTTAATCATGGTTATTTCACGAAACATTCATGAAACTATGAAATTCAACGAAATAACGGGTTTTGCAATGAAAGTAGCTAGTTATCCATGAAAACATCAAAATTAGGTTAAATCTTCGCTAAATCATGGTTATTTCACGAGACATTCATGAAAAGATGAAATTCACGAAATAACGTGTTTCGCAGTGAAAGTAGCTTGATATTTACGAAAACATCAAAATTGAGCTAAATCTTCGCTAAATCATGGTAATTTCACGAAACATTTATGAATCGACGAAATTCAACGAAATAACGTGTTTCGCAGTGAAAGTAGCTAGATATCCATGAAATCATCAAAATTAAGCTTAATCTTCGCTAAATCATGGTTATTTCACGAAACATTCATGAAACGATGAAATTCGACGAAATATCGTGTTTCGCAGTGAAAGATACTTGATATCTATTAAACCATCAAAATTAAGCTAAACCTTCATAAATCATGGTTATTTCACGAAACATTCATGAAACGATGAAATTCAACGAAATACCTGTTTCGCAGTGAAAGTAGCTAGATATCCATGAAGACATCAAAATTAGGCTAAATCCTCGCTAAATCATGGTTATTTCACGAAACATTCATGAAACCATGAAATTCAACGAAATAACGTGTTTCGCAGTGAAAGTAGTTAGATATACATGAAAACATCAAAATTAAGCTTATTCTTCCCTAAATCATGGTTATTTCACGAAACATTCATGGAACGATGAAATTCAACGAAATATCGTGTTTCGCAGTGAAAGAGACTTGATATCAATTAAACCATCAAAATTAAGCTAAATCTTCGCTAAATCAAGGTTATTTCTCGAAACATTCGTGAAACGATGTAATTCAACGAAGTAACCTGTTTCGCAGTGAAAGTAGCTAGATATCCATGAAAACATCAAAATTAAGCTAAAGCTTCGCTAAATCATGGTTATTTCACGAAACATTCATGAAACGATGAAATTCAACGAAATAACGTGTTTCGCAGTGAAAGAAGCTTAATATCTATGTAAACATCAACATTAAGCGAAATATTCGCTAAATCATGGTTATTTTACGAAACATTATTGAAACGATGAAATTCAACGAAATAACGTGTTTCGCTGTGAAAGTAGCTAGATATCCATGAAAACATCAAAATTAAGCTAAATCTTCGCCAAATCATGGTTATTTCACGGTACATTCATGAAACGATGAAATTCATCGAAATAACGTGTTTCGCAGTGAAAGTAGCTTGATATCTACGATAACATCAAAATTAAGCTAAATCTTCGCTAAATCATGATTATTTCACGAAACATTCATGAATCGATGATATTCAACGAAATAACGTGTCTCGCATTGAAAGTAGCTAGATATCCATGAAAACATCAACATTAGGCTAAATCTTCGCCAAATCATTGTTATTTCACGAAACATTCATGAAACGATGAAATTCAACGAAATAACGAGTTTCGCAGTGAAAGTAGCTTGATATCTACGAAAACATCAAAATTAAGCTAAATCTTCGCTAAATCAAGATTATTTCACGAAACATTCATGAATCGATGAAATTCAACGAAATAACGTGTTTCGCAGTGAAAGTAGCTAGATATCCATGAAAACATCAACATTAGGCTAAATCTTCGCCAAATCATTGTTATTTCACGAAACATTCATGAAACGATGAAATTCATCGAAATAACGTGTTTCGCAGTGAAAGAAGCTTGATATCTATTGAACAATCAAAATTAAGCTTGTTCTTCGCTAAATCATGGTTATTTCACGAAACATTCATGAAACGATGAAATTCAAAGAAATAACCTGTTTTGCAGTGAAAGTAGCTAGATACCCATGAAAACATCAAAGTTAAGCTAAATCTCCTCTAAATCATGGTTATTTCACGGAACATTCATGAAACGATGACATTCAACTTAATAACGTGTTTCGCAGTGAAAGTAGCTTGATATCTACGAAAACATCAAAATTAAGCTAAACCTTCGCGAAATCATGGTTATTTCACGAAACATACATGAAACGATGAAATTCAACGAAATATCGTGTTTCGCAGTGAAAGATACATGATATCTATTAAACCATCAAAATTAAGCTAAATCTTCGCTAAATCAACGTTATTTCACGAAACATTCATGAAACAATGAAATTCAACGAAATAACCTGTTTCGCAGTGAAAGTAGCTAGATATCCATGAAAACATCAAAATTAAGCTAAATCTTCGCTAAATCATGGTTATTTCACGAAACATTCATGAAACGATGAAATTCAACGAAATAACGTGTTTCGCAGTGAAAGTAGCTAGATATCCATGAAAACATCAAAATTAGGCTAAATCTTCGCTAAATCATGGTTATTTCACGAAACATTCATGAATCGATGATATTCAACGAAATAACGTGTCTCGCATTGAAAGTAGCTAGATATCCATGAAAACATCAACATTAGGCTAAATCTTCGCCAAATCATTGTTATTTCACGAAACATTCATGAAACGATGAAATTCAACGAAATAACGTGTTTCGCAGTGAAAGTAGCTTGATATCTACGAAAACATCAAAATTAAGCTAAATCTTCGCTAAATCATGGTTATTTCACGAAACATTCATGAATCGATGAAATTCAACGAAATAACGTGTTTCGCAGTGAAAGTAGCTAGATATCCATGAAAACATTAACATTAGGCTAAATCTTCGCCAAATCATTGTTATTTCACGAAACATTCATGAAACGATGAAATTCATCGAAATAACGTGTTTCGCAGTGAAAGAAGCTTGATATCTATTGAACAATCAAAATTAAGCTTGTTCTTCGCTAAATCATGGTTATTTCACGAAACATTCATGAAACGATGAAATTCAAAGAAATAACCTGTTTTGCAGTGAAAGTAGCTAGATACCCATGAAAACATCAAAGTTAAGCTAAATCTCCTCTAAATCATGGTTATTTCACGGAACATTCATGAAACGATGACATTCAACTTAATAACGTGTTTCGCAGTGAAAGTAGCTTGATATCTACGAAAACATCAAAATTAAGCTAAACCTTCGCGAAATCATGGTTATTTCACGAAACATACATGAAACGATGAAATTCAACGAAATATCGTGTTTCACAGTGAAAGATACATGATATCTATTAAACCATCAAAATTAAGCTAAATCTTCGCTAAATCAACGTTATTTCACGAAACATTCATGAAACAATGAAATTCAACGAAATAACGTGTGTCGCAGTGAAAGTAGCTAGGTATCCATGAAAACATCAAAATAACGCTAAATCTTCGCAAAATCATGGTTATTTCACGAAACATTCATGAAACGATGAAACGCAACGATATAACGTGTTTCGCAGTGAAAGTAGCTTGATATCCAGGAAAACATTAAAATTAAGCTAAATCTTCGCTAAATCATGGTTATTTCACGAAACATTCATGAAACGATGAAATTCAACGAAATAACGTGTTTCGCAGTGAAAGTAGCTTGATATCTACGAAAACATCAAAATTAAGCTAAATCTTCGCTAAATCATGGTTATTTCACGAAACATTCATGAATCGATGAAATTCAACGAAATAACGTGTTTCGCAGTGAAAGTAGCTAGATATCCATGAAAACATCAAAATTAGGCTAAATCTTCGCCAAATCATTGTTATTTCACGAAACATTCATGAAACGATGAAATTAGACGAAATAACGTGTTTCGCAGTGAAAGTAGCTCGATATCCATGAAAACATCAAAATTAAGCTAAATCTGCGCTAAATCATGGTAATTTCACGAAACATTCATGAAACGATGAAATTCAACGACATAACCTGTTTCGCAGTGAAAGTAGCTAGATATCCATGAAAACATGAAAATTAGGCTAAATCTTCGCCAAGTCATGGTTATTTCACGAAACATTCATGGAACGATGAAATTCAACGAAATATCGTGTTTCGCAGTGAAAGATACCTGATATCTATTAAACCATCAAAATTAAGCTAAACCTTCGCTAAATCATGGTTATTTCACGAAACATTCATGAAAGGATGAAATTCAATGAAATAACTTGTTTCGCAGTGAAAGTAGCTTGATGTCTGTGAAAACATCAAAATTAAGCTAAATCTCCTCTAAATCATGGTTTTTTCACGGAACATTCATGAAACGATGACATTCAACGTAATAACGTGTTTCGCAGTGAACGTAGTTAGATATCCATGAAAACATCAAAGATAAGCTTAATCTTCGCTTAATCATGGTTATTTCACGAAACATTCATGAAACTATGAAATTCAACGAAATAACCTGTTTCGCAGTGAAAGTAGTTAGATATCCATGAAAACATCAAAATTAAGCTTACTCTTCGCTAAATCATAGTTATTTCACGTATCAATCATGAAACGATGTAATTCAACGAAATAACGGGTTTTGCAATGAAAGTAGCTAGTTATCCATGAAAACATCAAAATTAGGTTAAATCCTCGCTAAATCATGGTTATTTCACGAGACATTCATGAAAAGATGAAATTCACGAAATAACGTATTTCGCAGTGAAAGTAGCTTGATATTTACGAAAACATCAAAATTGAGCTAAATCTTCGCTAAATCATGGTAATTTCACGAAACATTCATGAATCGACGAAATTCAACGAAATAACGTGTTTCGCAGTGAAAGTAGCTAGATATCCATGAAAACATCAAAATTAAGCTTAATCTTCGCTAAATCATGGTTATTACACGAAACATTCATGAAACGATGAAATTCGACGAAATATCGTGTTTCGCAGTGAAAGATACTTGATATCTATTAAACCATCAAAATTAAGCTAAACCTTCATAAATCATGGTTATTTCACGAAACATTCGTGAAACGATGTAATTCAACGAAGTAACCTGTTTCGCAGTGAAAGTAGCTAGATATCCATGAAAACATCAAAATTAAGCTAAAGCTTCGCTAAATCATGGTTATTTCACGGTACATTCATGAAACGATGAAATTCATCGAAATAACGTGTTTCGCAGTGAAAGTAGCTTGATATCTACGATAACATCAAAATTAAGCTAAATCTTCGCTAAATCATGATTATTTCACGAAACATTCATGAATCGATGAAATTCAACGAAATAACGTGTCTCGCATTGAAAGTAGCTAGATATCCATGAAAACATCAACATTAGGCTAAATCTCCTCTAAATCATGGTTATTTCACGGAACATTCATGAAACGATGACATTCAACTTAATAACGTGTTTCGCAGTGAAAGTAGCTTGATATCTACGAAAACATCAAAATTAAGCTAAACCTTCGCGAAATCATGGTTATTTCACGTAACATACATGAAACGATGAAATTCAACGAAATATCGTGTTTCGCAGTGAAAGATACATGATATCTATTAAACCATCAAAATTAAGCTAAATCTTCGCTAAATCAACGTTATTTCACGAAACATTCATGAAACAATGAAATTCAACGAAATAACCTGTTTCGCAGTGAAAGAAGCTAGATATCCATGAAAACATCAAAATTAAGCTAAATCTTCGCTTAATCATGGTTATTTCACGAAACATTCATGAAACGATGAAATTCAACGAAATAACGTGTTTCGCAGTGGAAGTAGCTAGATATCCATGAAAACATCAAAATTACGCTAAATCTTCGCTAAATCATGGTTATTTCACGAAACATTCATGAAAATATGAAATTCAACTAAATAACGTGTTTCGCAGTGAAAGTAGTTAGATATCCATGAAAACATCAAAATTAAGCTTATTCTACGCTTATTCATGGTTATTTCACGTAACAATCATGAAACGATGTAATTCAACGAAATAACGTGTTTCGCAGTGAAAGAAGCTTGATATCTATTGAACAATCAAAATTAAGCTTGTTCTTCGCTAAATCATGGTTATTTCACCAAACATTCATGAAACGATGAAATTCAAAGAAATAACCTGTTTCGCAGTGAAAGTAGCTAGATACCCATGAAAACATCAAAATTAAGCTAAATCTCCTCTAAATCATGGTTATTTTACGGAACATTCATGAAACGATGACATTCAACGTAATAACGTGTTTCGCAGTGAAAGTAGCTTGATATCTACGAAAACATCAAAATTAAGCTAAACCTTCGCGAAATCATGGTTATTTCACGAAACATTCATGAAACGATGAAATTCAACGAAATATCGTGTTTCGCAGTGAAAGATACATGATATCTATTAAACCATCAAAATTAAGATAAATCTTCGCTAAATCAACGTTATTTCACGAAACATTCATGAAACAATGAAATTCAACGAAATAACCTGTTTCGCAGTGAAAGTAGCTAGATATCCATGAAAACATCAAAATTAGGTTAGATCTTCGCTAAATCATGGTTATTTCACGAAACATTCATGAAACGATGAAATTCACGAAATAACGTGTTTCGCAGTGAAAGTAGCTTGATATCTATGAAAACATCAAAATTAAGCTCAATCTTCGCTAAAACATGGTTATTTCACGAAACATTCATGAAACGATGAAATTCAACGAAATAACGTGTTTCGCAGTGAAAGAGGCTTGATATCTATTGAACAAACAAAATTAAGCTTATTCTTCGCTAAATCATGGTTATTTCACGAAACATTCATGAAACGATGAAATTCAACGAAATAACGTGTTTCGCAGTGTAAGTAGCAAGATATCTATGACAGCATCAAAATTAAGCTACATCTCGGCTAAATCATGGTTATTTTACGAAACACACATGAAACGATGAAATTCAACGAAATAACGTGTTTCGCAGTGAAAGGAGCTAGATATCCATGAAAACATCAAAATTAAGCTAAATCTCCGCTTGATCATGGTTATTTCACGAAACATTCATGAAACCATGAAATTGAACGAAATAAAGTGTTTCGCAGTGAAAGAAGCTAGATATCCATGAAAACATCAAAATTAAGCTAAATCTCCGCTAAATCATGGTTATTTCACGAAACATTCGTGAAACGATGAAATTCATCGAAATAACTTGTTTCGCAGTGAAAGTAGCTTGATATAAGAGAAAACATCAATATTAAGCTAAATCATCGCTAAAACTTGGTTACTTCACAAACATTCATGAAAGGATGAAATTCAACGAAATAACGTGTTTCGCAGAGAAAGTAGCTAGGTATCTATGATAGCATCAAAATTAAGTAAAATCTCCGCTAAATCATGGTTATTTCACGGAATTTTCATGAAACGATGAAATTCATCGAAATAACGTGTTTCCCAGTGAAAGTAGCTTGATATCTATGAAAACATCAAAAGTAAGCTAAATCTTCACTAAATCATGGTTATTTCACGAAACATTCATGAAACGATGAAATTCAACGAAATAACGTGTTTCGCAGTGAAGTAGCTAGATATCCATGATAACATCAAAATTATGCTAAATCTCCGCTAAATCATG
The DNA here is from genome assembly GCA_032399595.1 of Tetragonula carbonaria. Taxonomy (NCBI): domain Eukaryota; kingdom Metazoa; phylum Arthropoda; class Insecta; order Hymenoptera; family Apidae; genus Tetragonula; species Tetragonula carbonaria. The sequence continues at coordinate 19,227 of JAUCRC010000012.1, read as the reverse complement.
GTTGTTTCACGAAACATTCATGAAACGATGAAATTCAACGAAATAACGTGTTTCGCAGTGAAAGTAGCTAGATATCCATGAAAACATCAATATTTGGCTAAATCTCCGCTAAACCATGGTTATTGCACGAAACATTCATGAAACGATGAAATTCAACGAAATAACGTGCTGCGCAGTGCAAGTAGCTAGATATCTATGAAAGCATCAAAATTAAGTTAAATCTTCGCTAAAACATGGTTATTTCACGAAACATTCATGAAACGATGAAATTCAATGAAATAACGTGTTTCGCAGTGAAAATAGCAAGATATCTATGACAGCAACAAAATTAAGCTAAATCTCCGCTAATTCATGGTTATTTTACGAATCATTAATGAAACGATGAAATTCATCGAAATAATGTGTTTCGCAGTGAAAGTAGCTGGATATCCATGAAAACATCAAAATTAAGCTAAATCTACGCTAAATCATGGATATTTCACAAAACATTCATGAAACGATGAAATTCAACGAAATAACGTGGTTCGAAGTGAAAGTAGCTAGATATCCATGAAAACATCAAAATTAAGCTAAATCTGCGCTAAATCATGGTTATTTCACGAAACATTCATGAAACAATGAAATTCAACGAAATAACGTGTATCGCAGTGAAAGTAGCAAGATATCTATGAAAGAATCGAAATTAAGCTAAATCTCCGCTAAATCATGGTTATTTCACGAAACATTCATGAAACGATGAAATTCAACGAAATAACGTGTTTCGCAGTGAATGTAGCAAGATATCTATGACAGCATCAAAATTAAGCTAAATCTCAGCTAAATCATGGTTGTTTTACGAAACATTTATGAAACGATGGAATTCAACGAAATAACGTGTTTCGCAGTGAATGTAGCTAGATATCCATGAAAACATCAAAATTAAGTTAAATCTCCGCTAAATCATGGTTATTTCACAAAACATTCGTGAAACGATGAAATACAACAAAATAACGTGTTTCGCAGTGAAAGTAGCTAGTTATCAATGAAAACATCAAAATTAAGCTAAATCTCCGCTAAATCATGGTTATTTCACGAAATTTTGATGAAACGATGAAATTCATCGAAATAACTTGTTTCGCAGCGAAAGTAGCTTGACATCTGTGAAAACATCAATATTAAGCTAAATCATCGCTAAAACTTGGTTATTTCACGAAACATTCATGAAACGATGAAATTCAACGAAATAACGTGTTTCGCAGTGAAAGTAGCTAGATATCCATGAAAACATCAAAATTAAGCTAAATCTCCGCTAAATCATGGTTATTTCACGAAACATTCATGAAACGATGAAATTGAACGTAATAACTTGTTTCGCAGTGAAAGTAGCAAGATATCTATGAAAGCATCAAAATTAAGCTAAATCTCCGCTAAATCACGGTTGTTTCACGAAACATTCATGAAACGATGAAATTCAACGAAATAACGTGTTTCGCAGAGAAAGTAGCTAGATATCCATGAAAACATCAATATTTGGCAAAATCTCCGCTAAACCATGGTTATTTCACGAAACATTCATGAAACGATGAAATTCAACGAAATAACGTGCTGCGCAGTGCAAGTAGCTAGATATCTATGAAAGCATCAAAATTAAGTTAAATCTTCGCTAAAACATGGTTATTTCACGAAACATTCATGAAACGATGAAATTCAATGAAATAACGTGTTTCGCAGTGAAAGTAGCAAGATATCTATGACAGCAACAAAATTAAGCTAAATCTCCGCTAATTCATGGTATTTTACGAATCATTAATGAAACGATGAAATTCATCGAAATAATGTGTTTCGCAGTGAAAGTAGCTGGATATCCATGAAAACATCAAAATTAAGCTAAATCTACGCTAAATCATCTTTATTTCACAAAACATTCATGAAACGATGAAATTCAACGAAATAACGTGTTTCGAAGTGAAAGTAGCTAGATATCCATGAAAACATCAAAATTAAGCTAAATCTCAGCTAAATCATGGTTATTTCACAAAACATTCATGAAACGATGAAATACAACAAAATAACGTGTTTCGCAGTGAAAGTAGCTAGTTATCAATGAAAACATCAAAATTAAGCTAAATCTCCGCTAAATCATGGTTATTTCACGAAACATTCGTGAAACGATGAAATTCATCGAAATAACTTGTTTCGCAGCGAAAGTAGCTTGACATCTGTGAAAACATCAATATTAAGCTAAATCATCGCTAAAACTTGGTTACTTCACAAACATTCATGAAAGGATGTAATTCAACGAAATAAAGTGTATCGCAGAGAAAGTAGCAAGGTATCTATGAAAGCATCAAAATTAAGTAAAATCTCCGCTAAATCATGGTTGTTTCACGAAACTTTCATGAAACGATGAAATTCATCGAAATAACGTGTATCGCAGTGAAAGTAGCTTGATATCTATGAAAACATCAAAAGTAAGCTAAATCTTCTCTAAAACGTGGTTATTTCACGAAACGTTCATGAAACGATGAAATTCAACGAAATAACGTGTTTCGCAGTGAAAGTAGCTAGATATCCATGAAAACATCAAAATTAAGCTAAATCTCCGCTAAATCATGGTTATTTCACGAAACATTCATGAAACGATGAAATTGAACGAAATAACTTGTTTCGCAGTGAAAGTAGCAAGATATCTATGAAAGCATCAAAATTATGCTAAATCTCCGCTAAATCATGGTTGTTTCACGAAACATTCATGAAACGATGAAATTCAACGAAATAACGTGTTTCGCAGTGAAAGTAGCTAGATATCCATGAAAACATCAATATTTGGCTAAATCTCCGCTAAACCATGGTTATTTCTCGAAACATTCATGAAACGATGAAATTCAACGAAATAACGTGCTTCGCAGTGAAAGTAGCTAGATATCTATGAAAGAATCAAAATTAAGTTAAATCTTCGCTAAAACATGGTTTTTTCACGAAACATTCATGAAACGATGAAATTCAACGAAATATCGTGTTTCGCAGTGAAAGTAGCAAGATATCTATGAAAACATCAAAATTAAGCTAAATCTTCGCTAAATCATGGTTATTCCACGAAACATTCATGAAACGATGAAATTCAACGAAATATCGTGTTTCGCAGTGAAAGTAGCAAGATATCTATGAAAACATCAAAATTAAGCTAAATCCTCGCTAAATCATGGTTATTTTACGAAACACACATGAAACGATGAAATTCAACGAAATAACGAGTTTCGCAGTGAAAGGAGCTAGATATCCATGAAAACATCAAAATTAAGCTAAATCTCCGCTAAATCATGGTTATTTTACGAATCATTAATGAAACGATGCAATTCATCGAAATAATGTGTTTCGCAGTGAAAGTAGCTGGATATCCATGAAAACATCAATATTAATCTAAATCATCGCTAAATCTTGGTTACTTCACGAAACATTCATGAAAGGATGAAATTCAACGAAATAACTTGTTTCGCAGTGAAAGTAGCTTGATGTCGGTGAAAACATCAAAATTAAGCTAAATCTCCGCTCAATCATGGTTATTTCACGAAACATAAATGAAACGATGAAATTCAACGAAATATCGTGTTTCGCAGTGAAAGTAGCAAGATATCTATGAAAGCATCAAAATTAAGCTAAATCTTCGCTAAATCATGGTTATTTCACGAAACATTCATGAAACGATGAAATTCATCGAAATAACGTGTTTCGCAGTGAAAGTAGCATGTTATCTATGAAAACATAAAAATTAAGCTAAATCTTCGCTAAAACATGGTTATTTCACGAAACATTCATGAAACGATGAAATTCAACGAAATAACGTGTTTCGCAGTGAAAGTAGCTAGATATCCATGAAAACATCAAAATTAAGCTAAATCTCCGCTAAATCATGGTTATTTCACGAAACATTCATGAAACGATGAATTTCAACGAAATAACTGCTTTCGCAGTGAAAGTAGCATGATATCTATGGAAGCATCAAAATTGAGCTAAATCTCCGCTAAATCATGGTTGTTTCACGAAACATTCATGAAACGATGAAATTCAACGAAATAACGTGTTTCGCAGTGAAAGTAGCCAGATATCCATGAAAACATAAATATTAAGCTATATCTCCGCTAAATCATGGTTATTTCACGAAACATTCATGAAACGATGAAATTCAACGAAATAACGTGTCTCGCAGTGAAATTATCAATATATCTATGAAAGCATCGAAATTAAGCTAAATCCTCGCTAAAACATGGTTATTTCACGAAACATTCATGAAACGAAGAAATTCAACGAAATAACGCGTTTCGCAGTGAAAGTAGCAAGATATAAATGTAAGCATCGAAATTAAGTTAAATGTCCGCTAGATAATGGTTATTTCACGAAACTTTCATGAAACGATGAAATTCATCGAAATAACGTGTATCGCAGTGAAAGTAGCTTGATATCTATGAAAACATCAAAATTAAGCTTAATCTTCGCTAAAACATGGTTATTTCACGAAACAATCATGAAACGATGAAATTCAACGAAATAACGTGTTTCGCAGTGAAAGTAGCTAGATATCCATGAAAACATCAAAATTAAGCTAAATCTCCGCTAAATCATGGTTATTTCACGAAACATTCATGAAACATGAAATTCATCGAAATAACGTGTTTCGCAGTGAAAGTAGCTAGATATCCATGAAAACATCAAAATTAAGCTAAATCTCCGCTAAATCATGGTTATTTCACGAAACATTCATGAAACGATGAAATTCAACGAAATAACGTGCTTCGCAGTGAAAGTAGCTAGATATCTATGAAAGCATCAAAATTAAGTTAAATCTTCGCTAAAACATGGTTATTTCACGAAACATTCATGAAACGATGAAATTCAATGAAATAACGTGTTTCGCAGTGAAAGTAGCAAGATATCTATGACAGCAACAAAATTAAGCTAAATCTCCGCTAAATCATGGTTATTTTACGAATCATTAATGAAACGATGAAATTCATCGAAATAATGTGTTTCGCAGTGAAAGTAGCTGGATATCCATGAAAACATCAAAATTAAGCTAAATCTACGCTAAATCATGGTTATTTCACAAAACATTCATGAAACGATGAAATTCAACGAAATAACGTGTTTCGCAGTGAAAGTAGCTAGATATCCATGAAAACATCAAAATTAAGCTAAATCTCAGCTAAATCATGGTTGTTTTACGAAACATTTATGAAACGATGAAATTCAACGAAATAACGTGTTTCGCAGTGAATGTAGCAAGATATCTATGACAGCATCAAAATTAAGCTAAATCTCAGCTAAATCATGGTTGTTTTACGAAACATTTATGAAACGATGAAATTCAACGAAATAACGTGTTTCGCAGTGAATGTAGCTAGATATCCATGAAAACATCAAAATTAAGTTAAATCTCCGCTAAATCATGGTTATTTCACAAAACATTCATGAAACGATGAAATACAACGAAATAACGTGTTTCGCAGTGAAAGTAGCTAGTTATATCAATGAAAACATCAAAATTAAGCTAAATCTCCGCTAAATCATGGTTATTTCACGAAACATTCATGAAACGATGAAATTCAACGAAATAACGTGTTTCGCAGTGAAAGTAGCAAGATATCTATGAAAACATCAAAATTAAGCTAAATCTCCGCTAAATCATGGTTGTTTCACGAAACATTCATGAAACGATGAAATTCAACGAAATAATGTGTTTCGCAGTGAAAGTAGCCAGATATCCATGAAAACATCAATATGTGGCTAAATCTCCGCTAAACCATGGTTATTTCTCGAAACATTCATGAAACGATGAAATTCAACGAAATAACGTGCTTCGCAGTGAAAGTAGCTAGATATCTATGAAAGAATCAAAATTAAGTTAAATCTTCGCTAAAACATGGTTTTTTCACGAAACATTCATGAAACGATGAAATTCAACGAAATATCGCGTTTCGCAGTGAAAGTAACCAGATATCTATGAAAGCATCAAAATTAAGCTAAATCTTCGCTAAATCATGGTTATTCCACGAAACATTCATGAAACGATGAAATTCAACGAAATATCGTGTTTCGCAGTGAAAGTAGCAAGATATCTATGAAAACATCAAAATTAAGCTAAATCCTCGCTAAATCATGGTTATTTTACGAAACACACATGAAACGATGAAATTCAACGAAATAACGTGTTTCGCAGTGAAAGGAGCTAGATATCCATGAAAACATCAAAATTAAGCTAAATCTCCGCTAAATCATGGTTATTTTACGAATCATTAATGAAACGATGAAATTCATCGAAATAATGTGTTTCGCAGTGAAAGTAGCTGGATATCCATGAAAACATCAATATTAAGCTAAATCATCGCTAAATCTTGGTTACTTCACGAAACATTCATGAAAGGATGAAATTCAACGAAATAACTTGTTTCGCAGTGAAAGTAGCTTGATGTCGGTGAAAACATCAAAATTAAGCTAAATCTCCGCTCAATCATGGTTATTTCACGAAACATAAATGAAACGATGAAATTCAACGAAATATCGTGTTTCGCAGTGAAAGTAGCAAGATATCTATGAAAGCATCAAAATTAAGCTAAATCTCCGCTAAATCATGGTTGTTTCACGAAACATTCATGAAACGATGAAATTCATCGAAATAACGTGTATCGCAGTGAAAGTAGCATGATATCTATGAAAACATCAAAATTAAGCTAAATGTTCGCTAAAACATGGTTATTTCACGAAACATTCATGAAACGATGAAATTCAACGAAATAACGTGTTTCGCAGTGAAAGTAGCTAGATATCCATGAAAACATCAAAATTAAGCTAAATCTCCGCTAAATCATGGTTATTTCACGAAACATTAATGAAACGATGAATTTCAACGAAATAACTGCTTTCGCAGTGAAAGTAGCATGATATCTATGGAAGCATCAAAATTGAGCTAAATCTCCGCTAAATCATGGTTGTTTCACGAAACATTCATGAAACGATGAAATTCAACGAAATAACGTGTTTCGCAGTGAAAGTAGCTAGATATCCATGAAAACATAAATATTAAGCTATATCTCCGCTAAATCATGGTTATTTCACGAAACATTCATGAAACGATGAAATTCAACGAAATAACGTGTCTCGCAGTGAAATTATCAATATATCTATGAAAGCATCGAAATTAAGCTAAATCCTCGCTAAAACATGGTTATTTCACGAAACATTCATGAAACGAAGAAATTCAACGAAATAACGCGTTTCGCAGTGAAAGTAGCAAGATATAAATGTAAGCATCGAAATTAAGTTAAATGTCCGCTAGATAATGGTTATTTCACGAAACTTTCATGAAACGATGAAATTCATCGAAATAACGTGTATCGCAGTGAAAGCAGCTTGATATCTATGAAAACATCAAAATTAAGCTTAATCTTCGCTAAAACATGGTTATTTCACGAAACAATCATGAAACGATGAAATTCAGCGATATAACGTGTTTCGCAGTGAAAGTAGCTAGATAACCATGAAAACATCAAAATTAAGCTAAGTCTCCGCTAAATCATGGTTATTTCACGAAACATTCATGAAACGATGAAATTCAACGAAATAACTTCTTTCGCAGTGAAAGTAGCAAGATATCTACGAAAGCATCAAAATTAAGCTAAATCTCCGCTAAATCATGGTTGTTTCACGAAACATTCATGAAACGATGAAATTCAACGAAATAACGTGTTTCGCAGTGAAAGTAGCTAGATATCTATGAAAACATCAAAATTAAGCTAAATCTACGCTAAAACATGGTTATTTCACGAAACATTCATGAAACGATGAAATTCAACGAAATAACGTGTTTCGAAGTGAAAGTATCTAGATATCCATGAAAACGTCAAAATTAAGCTAAATCTCCGCTATATCATGGTTATTTCACGAAACATTCATGAAACGATGAAATTCAACGAAATAACGTGTTTCGCAGTGAAAGTATCAAGATATCTATGAAAGTATCGAAATTAAGCTAAATCCTCGCTAAAACATGGTTATTTCACGAAACATTCATGAAACGATGAAATTCAACGAAATAACGTGTTTCGCTGTGAAAGTAGCAAGATATATATGTAAGCATCAAAATTAAGTTAAATGTCCGCTAGATAATGGTCATTTCACGAAACATTCATGAAACGATGAAATTCATCGAAATAATGTGTATCGCAGTGAAAGTAGCTTGATATCTATGAAAACATCAAAATTAAGCTAAATCTTCACTAAAACATGGTTATTTCACGAAACATTCATTAAACGATGAAATTCAACGAAATAACGTGTTTCGCAGTGAAAGTAGCAAGATATCTGTGAGAGCATCAAAATTAAGCTAAATCTCCGCTAAATCATGGTTGTTTTACGAAACATTCATGAAACGATGAAATTCAACGAAATAACGTGTTTCGCAGTGAAAGTAGCTAGATATCCATGAAAACATCAAAATTAAGTTAAATCTCCGCTAAATCATGGTTTTTTCACAAAACATTCATGAAACGATGAAATACAACGAAATAACGTGTTTCGCAGTGAAAGCAGCTAGATATCCATGAAATATCAACATTAGGCAAAATCTTCGCCAAATCATTGTTATTTCAAGAAACATTCATGAAACGATGAAATTCAACGAAATAACGTGTTTCGCAGTGAAAGAAGCTTGATATCTATTGAACAATCAAAATTAAGTTTATTCTTCGCTAAATCATGGTTATTTCACGAAACATTCATGAAACGATGAAATTCAAAGAAATAACCTGTTTCGCAGTGAAAGTAGCTAGATACCCATGAAAACATCAAAATTAAGCTAAATCTCCTCTAAATCATGGTTATTTCACGGAACATTCATGAAACGATGACATTCAACGTAATAACGTGTTTCGCAGTGAAAGTAGCTTGATATCTACGAAAACATCAAAATTAAGTTAAATCTTCGCTAAATCATGGTAACTTCACGAAACATTCATGAAACGATGAAATTCAACGAAATATCGTGTTTCGCAGTGAAAGATACCTGATATCTATTAAACCATCAAAATTAAGCTAAACCTTCGCTAAATCATGGTTATTTCACGAAACATTCATGAAACGTTGAAATTCAACGTTATAACGTGTTTCGCAGTGGAAGTAGCTAGATATCCATGAAAACATCAAAATTATACTAAATCTTCGCTAAATCATGGTTATTTCACGAAACATTCATGAAAATATGAAATTCAACTAAATAACGTGTTTCGCAGTGAAAGTAGTTAGATATCCATGAAAACATCAAAATTAAGTTAAATCTCCGCTAAATCATGGTTATTTCACAAAACATTCATGAAACGATGAAATACAACAAAATAACGTGTTTCGCAGTGAAAGTAGCTAGTTATCAATGAAAACATCAAAATTAAGCTAAATCTCCGCTAAATCATGGTTATTTCACGAAACATTCATGAAACGATGAAATTCAACGAAATAACGTGTTTCGCAGTGAAAGTAGCTAGATATCCATGCAAACATCAAAATTAAGCTAAATCTCCGCTAAATCATGGTTATTTCACGAAACATTCATGAAACGATGAAATTGAACGAAATAACTTGTTTCGCAGTGAAAGTAGCAAGATATCTATGAAAGCATCAAAATTATGCTAAATCTCCGCTAAATCATGGTTGTTTCACGAAACATTCATGAAACGATGAAATTCAACGAAATAACGTGTTTCGCAGTGAAAGTAGCTAGATATCCATGAAAACATCAATATTTGGCTAAATCTCCGCTAAACCATGGTTATTTCACGAAACATTCATGAAACGATGAAATTCAACGAAATAACGTGCTTCGCAGTGAAAGTAGCTAGATATCTATGAACGCATCAAAATTAAGTTAAATCTTCGCTAAAACATGGTTATTTCACGAAACATTCATGAAACGATGAAATTCAATGAAATATCGCGTTTCGCAGTGAAAGTAGCAAGATATCTATGAAAACATCAAAATTAAGCTAAATCTTCGCTAAATCATGGTTATTCCACGAAACATTCATGAAACGATGAAATTCAACGAAATAACGTGTTTCGCAGTGAAAGTAGCAAGATATCTATGAAAACATCAAAATTAAGCTAAATCCTCGCTAAATCATGGTTATTTTACGAAACACACATGAAACGATGAAATTCAACGAAATAACGTGTTTCGCAGTGAAAGGAGCTAGATATCCATGAAAACATCAAAATTAAGCTAAATCTCCGCTAAATCATGGTTATTTTACGAATCATTAATGAAACGATGAAATTCATCGAAATAATGTGTTTCGCAGTGAAAGTAGCTGGATATCCATGAAAACATCAATATTAAGCTAAATCATCGCTAAATCTTGGTTACTTCACGAAACATTCATGAAAGGATGAAATTCAACGAAATAACTTGTTTCGCAGTGAAAGTAGCTTGATGTCGGTGAAAACATCAAAATTAAGCTAAATCTCCGCTCAATCATGGTTATTTCACGAAACATAAATGAAACGATGAAATTCAACGAAATATCGTGTTTCGCAGTGAAAGTAGCAAGATATCTATGAAAGCTTCAAAATTAAGCTAAATCTCCGCTAAATCATGGTTGTTTCACGAAACATTCATGAAACGATGAAATTCATCGAAATAACGTGTATCGCAGTGAAAGTAGCATGATATCTATGAAAACATCAAAATTAAGCTAAATCTTCGCTAAAACATGGTTATTTCACGAAACATTCATGAAACGATGAAATTCAACGAAATAACGTGTTTCGCAGTGAAAGTAGCTAGATATCCATGAAAACATCAAAATTAAGCTAAATCTCCGCTAAATCATGGTTATTTCACGAAACATTCATGAAACGATGAATTTCAACGAAATAACTGCTTTCGCAGTGAAAGTAGCATGATATCTATGGAAGCATCAAAATTGAGCTAAATCTCCGCTAAATCATGGTTGTTTCACGAAACATTCATGAAACGATGAAATTCAACGAAATAACGTGTTTCGCAGTGAAAGTAGCTAGATATCCATGAAAACATAAAAATTAAGCTAAATCTCCGCTAAATCATGGTTATTTCACGAAACATTCATGAAACGATGAAATTCAACGAAATAACGTGTTTCGCAGTGAAAGTAGCAAGATATCTATGAAAGCATCAAAATTAAGCTAAATCTTCGCTAAAACATGGTTATTTCACGAAACATTCATGAAACGATGAAATTCAACGAAATAACGTGTTTCGCAGTGAAAGTAGCAAGATATCTATGAAAGCATCAAAATTAAGCTAAATCTCCGCTAAATCATGGTTATTTCACGAAACATTCATGAAACGATGAAATTCAACGAAATAACGTGTTTCGCAGTGAAAGTAGCTTGATATCTATGAAAACATCAAAATTAAGCTAAATCTTCGCTAAATCATGGTTATTTCACGAAACATTCATGAAACGATGAAATTCAACGAAATAACGTGTTTCGCAGTGAAAGTAGCTTGATATCTATGAAAACATCAAAATTAAGCTAAATCTTCGCTAAAACATGGTTATTTCACGAAACATTCATTAAACGATGAAATTCAACGAAATAACGTGTTTCGCAGTGAAAGTAGCAAGATATCTGTGAGAGCATCAAAATTAAGCTAAATCTCCGCTAAATCATGGTTGTTTTACGAAACATTCATGAAACGATGAAATTCAACGAAATAACGTGTTTCGCAGTGAAAGTAGCTAGATATCCATGAAAACATCAAAATTAAGTTAAATCTCCGCTAAATCATGGTTTTTTCACAAAACATTCATGAAACGATGAAATACAACGAAATAACGTGTTTCGCAGTGAAAGTAGCTAGATATCCATGAAATATCAACATTAGGCAAAATCTTCGCCAAATCATTGTTATTTCACGAAACATTCATGAAACGATGAAATTCAACGAAATAACGTGTTTCGCAGTGAAAGAAGCTTGATATCTATTGAACAATCAAAATTAAGCTTATTCTTCGCTAAATCATGGTTATTTCACGAAACATTCATGAAACGATGAAATTCAAAGAAATAACCTGTTTCGCAGTGAAAGTAGCTAGATACCCATGAAAACATCAAAATTAAGCTAAATCTCCTCTAAATCATGGTTATTTCACGGAACATTCATGAAACGATGACATTCAACGTAATAACGTGTTTCGCAGTGAAAGTAGCTTGATATCTACGAAAACATCAAAATTAAGCTAAATCTCCTCTAAATCATGGTTATTTCACGGTACATTCGTGAAACGATGAAATTCATCGAAATAACTTGTTTCGCAGCGAAAGTAGCTAATGAAACGATGACATTCAACTTAATAACGTGTTTCGCAGTGAAAGTAGCTTGATATCTACGAAAACATCAAAATTAAGCTAAACCTTCGCGAAATCATGGTTATTTCACGAAACATACATGAAACGATGAAATTCAACGAAATATCGTGTTTCGCAGTGAAAGATACATGATATCTATTAAACCATCAAAATTAAGCTAAATCTTCGCTAAATCAACGTTATTTCACGAAACATTCATGAAACAATGAAATTCAACGAAATAACCTGTTTCACAGTGAAAGTAGCTAGATATCCATGAAAACATCAAAATTAAGCTAAATCTTCGCTAAATCATGGTTATTTCACGAAACATTCATGAAACGATGAAATTCAACGAAATAACGTGTTTCGCAGTGGAAGTAGCTAGATATCCATGAAAACATCAAAATTACGCTAAATCTTCGCTAAATCATGGTTATTTCACGAAACATTCATGAAAATATGAAATTCAACTAAATAACGTGTTTCGCAGTGAAAGTAGTTAGATATCCATGAAAACATCAAAATTAAGCTTATTCTACGCTTATTCATGGTTATTTCACGTAACAATCATGAAACGATGTAATTCAACGAAATAACGTGTTTCGCAGTGAAAGAAGCTTGATATCTATTGAACAATCAAAATTAAGCTTGTTCTTCGCTAAATCATGGTTATTTCACCAAACATTCATGAAACGATGAAATTCAAAGAAATAACCTGTTTCGCAGTGAAAGTAGCTAGATACCCATGAAAACATCAAAATTAAGCTAAATCTCCTCTAAATCATGGTTATTTTACGGAACATTCATGAAACGATGACATTCAACGTAATAACGTGTTTCGCAGTGAAAGTAGCTTGATATCTACGAAAACATCAAAATTAAGCTAAATCTTCGCTAAATCATGGTTATTTCACGAAACATTCATGAAACGATGAAATTCAACGAGTATCGTGTTTCGCAGTGAAAGATACATGATATCTATTAAACCATCAAAATTAAGCTAAATCTTTGCTAAATCAACGTTATTTCACGAAACATTCATTAAACAATGAAATTCATCGAAATAACCTGTTTCGCAGTGAAAGTAGCTAGATATCCATGAAAACATCAAAATTAAGCTAAATCTTCGCTAAATCATGGTTATTTCACGAAACATTCATGAAACGATGAAATTCACGAAATAACGTGTTTCGCAGTGAAAGTAGCTTGATATCTATGAAAACATCAAAATTAAGCTCAATCTTCGCTAAAACATGGTTATTTCACGAAACATTCATGAAACGATGAAATTCAACGAAATAACGTGTTTCGCAGTGAAAGAGGCTTGATATCTATTGAACAAACAAAATTAAGCTTATTCTTCGCTAAATCATGGTTATTTCACGAAACATTCATGAAACGATGAAATTCAACGAAATATCGTGTTTCGCAGTGTAAGTAGCAAGATATCTATGACAGCATCAAAATTAAGCTACATCTCGGCTAAATCATGGTTATTTTACGAAACACACATGAAACGATGAAATTCAACGAAATAACGTGTTTCGCAGTGAAAGGAGCTAGATATCCATGAAAACATCAAAATTAAGCTAAATCTCCGCTAGATCATGGTTATTTCACGAAACATTCATGAAACCATGAAATTGAACGAAATAAAGTGTTTCGCAGTGAAAGAAGCTAGATATCCATGAAAACATCAAAATTAAGCTAAATCTCCGCTAAATCATGGTTATTTCACGAAACATTCGTGAAACGATGAAATTCATCGAAATAACTTGTTTCGCAGTGAAAGTAGCTTGATATAAGAGAAAACATCAATATTAAGCTAAATCATCGCTAAAACTTGGTTACTTCACAAACATTCATGAAAGGATGAAATTCAACGAAATAACGTGTTTCGCAGAGAAAGTAGCTAGGTATCTATGATAGCATCAAAATTAAGTAAAATCTCCGCTAAATCATGGTTATTTCACGGAATTTTCATGAAACGATGAAATTCATCGAAATAACGTGTTTCCCAGTGAAAGTAGCTTGATATCTATGAAAACATCAAAAGTAAGCTAAATCTTCGCTAAAACGTGGTTATTTCACGAAACATTCATGAAACGATGAAATTCAACGAAATAACGTGTTTCGCAGTGAAAGTAGCTAGATATCCATGAAAACATCAAAATTAAGCTAAATCTCCGCTAAATCATGGTTGTTTCACGAAACATTCATGAAACGATGAAATTCAACGAAATAACGTGTTTCGCAGTGAAAGTAGCTAGATATCCATGAAAACATCAATATTTGGCTAAATCTCCGCTAAACCATGGTTATTGCACGAAACATTCATGAAACGATGAAATTCAACGAAATAACGTGCTGCGCAGTGCAAGTAGCTAGATATCTATGAAAGCATCAAAATTAAGTTAAATCTTCGCTAAAACATGGTTATTTCACGAAACATTCATGAAACGATGAAATTCAATGAAATAACGTGTTTCGCAGTGAAAGTAGCAAGATATCTATGACAGCAACAAAATTAAGCTAAATCTCCGCTAATTCATGGTTATTTTACGAATCATTAATGAAACGATGAAATTCATCGAAATAATGTGTTTCGCAGTGAAAGTAGCTGGATATCCATGAAAACATCAAAATTAAGCTAAATCTGCGCTAAATCATGGTTATTTCACGAAACATTCATGAAACAATGAAATTCAACGAAATAACGTGTATCGCAGTGAAAGTAGCAAGATATCTATGAAAGAATCGAAATTAAGCTAAATCTCCGCTAAATCATGGTTATTTCACGAAACATTCATGAAACGATGAAATTCAACGAAATAACGTGTTTCGCAGTGAATGTAGCAAGATATCTATGACAGCATCAAAATTAAGCTAAATCTCAGCTAAATCATGGTTGTTTTACGAAACATTCATGAAACGATGAAATTCAACGAAATAACGTGTTTCGCAGTGAAAGTAGCTAGATATCCATGAAAACATCAAAATTAAGTTAAATCTCCGCTAAATCATGGTTATTTCACAAAACATTCATGAAACGATGAAATACAACGAAATAACGTGTTTCGCAGTGAAAGTAGCTAGTTATCAATGAAAACATCAAAATTAAGCTAAATCTCCGCTAAATCATGGTTATTTCACGAAATTTTGATGAAACGATGTAATTCAACGAAATAACGGGTTTTGCAATGTAAGTAGCTAGATATCCATGAAAACATCAAAATTAGGTTAGATCTTCGCTAAATCATGGTTATTTCACGAAACATTCATGAAACGATGAAATTCAACGAAATAACTTGTTTCGAAGTGAAAGTAGCTAGATATCCATGAAAACATCAAAATTAAGCTAAATCTGCGCTAAATCATGGTTGTTTTACGAAACATACATGAAACGATGAAATTCAAAGAAATAACCTGTTTCGCAGTGAAAGTAGCTAGATACTCATGAAAACATCAAAATTAAGCTAAATCTCCTCTAAATCATGGTTATTTCACGGAACATTCTTGAAACGATGACATTCAACGTAATATCGTGTTTCGCAGTGAAAGTAGCTTGATATCTACGAAAACATCAAAATTAAGCTAAATCTTCGCTAAATCATGGTAATTTCACGAAACATTCATGAATGGACGAAATTCGACGAAATAACGTGTTTCGCAGTGAAAGTAGCAAGATATCTATGAAAACATCAAAATTAAGCTAAATCTTCGCTAAATCATGGTTATTTCACGAAACATTCATGAAACGATGCAATTCATCGAAATAACTTGTTTCGCAGTGAAAGTAGCTTGATAACTGTGAAAACATCAAAATTAAGTTAAATCTTCGCTAAAACATGGTTATTTCACGAAACATTCATGAAACGATGAAATTCAAAGAAATAACCTGTTTCGCAGTGAAAGTAGCTAGATACCCATGAAAACATCAAAATTAAGCTAAATCTCCTCTAAATCATGGTTATTTCACGGTACATTCGTGAAACGATGAAATTCATCGAAATAACTTGTTTCGCAGCGAAAGTAGCTAGATATCCATGAAAACATCAACATTAGGCTAAATCTCCTCTAAATCATGGTTATTTCACGGAACATTCATGAAACGATGACATTCAACTTAATAACGTGTTTCGCAGTGAAAGTAGCTTGATATCTACGAAAACATCAAAATTAAGCTAAACCTTCGCGAAATCATGGTTATTTCACGAAACATACATGAAACGATGAAATTCAACGAAATATCGTGTTTCGCAGTGGAAGATACATGATATCTATTAAACCATCAAAATTAAGCTAAATCTTCGCTAAATCAACGTTATTTCACGAAACATTCATGAAACAATGAAATTCAACGAAATAACCTGTTTCGCAGTGAAAGAAGCTATATATACATGAAAAAAACATAATTAAGCTAAATCTACGCTAAAACATGGTTATTTGAAGAAACATTCATGAAACGATGAAATTCAACGAAATAACGTGTTTCGCAGTGGAAGTAGCTAGATATCCATGAAAACATCAAAATTAAGCTAAATCTTCGCTAAATCATGGTTATTTCACGAAACATTCATGAAAATATGAAATTCAACTAAATAACGTGTTTCGCAGTGAAAGTAGT
The DNA here is from genome assembly GCA_032399595.1 of Tetragonula carbonaria. Taxonomy (NCBI): domain Eukaryota; kingdom Metazoa; phylum Arthropoda; class Insecta; order Hymenoptera; family Apidae; genus Tetragonula; species Tetragonula carbonaria. The sequence continues at coordinate 2,240 of JAUCRC010000012.1, read as the reverse complement.
TAGATATCCATGAAAACATCAAAATTAAGCTTATTCTACGCTTATTCATGGTTATTTCACGTAACAATCATGAAACGATGTAATTCAACGAAATAACGTGTTTCGCAGTGAAAGAAGCTTGATATCTATTGAACAATCAAAATTAAGCTTGTTCTTCGCTAAATCATGGTTATTTCACCAAACATTCATGAAACGATGAAATTCAAAGAAATAACCTGTTTCGCAGTGAAAGTAGCTAGATACCCATGAAAACATCAAAATTAAGCTAAATCTCCTCTAAATCATGGTTATTTTACGGAACATTCATGAAACGATGACATTCAACGTAATAACGTGTTTCGCAGTGAAAGTAGCTTGATATCTACGAAAACATCAAAATTAAGCTAAACCTTCGCGAAATCATGGTTATTTCACGAAACATTCATGAAACGATGAAATTCAACGAAATATCGTGTTTCGCAGTGAAAGATACATGATATCTATTAAACCATCAAAATTAAGCTAAATCTTCGCTAAATCAACGTTATTTCACGAAACATTCATGAAACAATGAAATTCAACGAAATAACCTGTTTCGCAGTGAAAGTAGCTAGATATCCATGAAAACATCAAAATTAAGCTAAATCTTCGCTAAATCATGGTTATTTCACGAAACATTCATGAAACGATGAAATTCACGAAATAACGTGTTTCGCAGTGAAAGTAGCTTGATATCTATGAAAACATCAAAATTAAGCTCAATCTTCGCTAAAACATGGTTATTTCACGAAACATTCATGAAACGATGAAATTCAACGAAATAACGTGTTTCGCAGTGAAAGAGGCTTGATATCTATTGAACAAACAAAATTAAGCTTATTCTTCGCTAAATCATGGTTATTTCACGAAACATTCATGAAACGATGAAATTCAACGAAATATCGTGTTTCGCAGTGTAAGTAGCAAGATATCTATGACAGCATCAAAATTAAGCTACATCTCGGCTAAATCATGGTTATTTTACGAAACACACATGAAACGATGAAATTCAACGAAATAACGTGTTTCGCTGTGAAAGTAGCTAGATATCCATGAAAACATCAAAATTAAGCTAAATCTCCGCTAGATCATGGTTATTTCACGAAACATTCATGAAACAATGAAATTGAACGAAATAACGTGTTTCGCAGTGAAAGAAGCTAGATATCCATGAAAACATCAAAATTAAGCTAAATCTCCGCTAAATCATGGTTATTTCACGAAACATTCGTGAAACGATGAAATTCATCGAAATAACTTGTTTCGCAGTGAAAGTAGCTTGATATAAGAGAAAACATCAATATTAAGCTAAATCATCACTAAAACTTGGTTACTTCACAAACATTCATGAAAGGATGAAATTCAACGAAATAACGTGTTTCGCAGAGAAAGTAGCTAGGTATCTATGATAGCATCAAAATTAAGTAAAATCTCCGCTAAATCATGGTTATTTCACGGAATTTTCATGAAACGATGAAATTCATCGAAATAACGTGTTTCCCAGTGAAAGTAGCTTGATATCTATGAAAACATCAAAAGTAAGCTAAATCTTCGCTAAAACGTGGTTATTTCACGAAACATTCATGAAACGATGAAATTCAACGAAATAACGTGTTTCGCAGTGAAAGTAGCTAGATATCCATGAAAACATCAAAATTAAGCTAAATCTCCGCTAAATCATGGTTGTTTCACGAAACATTCATGAAACGATGAAATTCAACGAAATAACGTGTTTCGCAGTGAAAGTAGCTAGATATCCATGAAAACATCAATATTTGGCTAAATCTCCGCTAAACCATGGTTATTGCACGAAACATTCATGAAACGATGAAATTCAACGAAATAACGTGCTGCGCAGTGCAAGTAGCTAGATATCTATGAAAGCATCAAAATTAAGTTAAATCTTCGCTAAAACATGGTTATTTCACGAAACATTCATGAAACGATGAAATTCAATGAAATAACGTGTTTCGCAGTGAAAGTAGCAAGATATCTATGACAGCAACAAAATTAAGCTAAATCTCCGCTAATTCATGGTTATTTTACGAATCATTAATGAAACGATGAAATTCATCGAAATAATGTGTTTCGCAGTGAAAGTAGCTGGATATCCACGACAGCTGAAATTAAGCCGAATTGGATGCTGAAATTATGGTTATTTCACAAACATTCATGAAACGATGAAATTCAACGAAATAACGTGGTTCGAAAGTGAAAGTAGC